>CAWUFW010000667.1:2400000-3817855 GCA_963921515.1 Calotriton arnoldi
GTGCAGGCCAATATCTGTTGCAATTTTTTAATATGGAATATCAACTTAATCGGAGTCACTACAGACTGAGTTGGAGTTGGACAACACGTACCACACCATGATGATGACCATACTATCTTTGCACGCAGTCAGTCAGTTGGATCGGAGATGATTGAAGGAATAACTGCGTTTCACGAAGTGGCATAAGGTAAACATAAACACAACAATTCAACAAGAAAGTAAACACAGCAGACCTACATGTCCATGTAGTGGTGGAGTCGAGTGTAGTCATGACTGACAGCGGCGCATTGATTTTGTCACTTAATTTTGAAAATGCTAAGTTGCTGTATATATGCCTTTTGTCTGGCTCTGTCAAAAATTAAGGTAAATGGAGGTTGGGTCACGGCCGGGCTGGTGCTGTGGTGGGCCTGTTCTGTCCTGTTGTTGTTGTAGCTTAATGCTGTAAACAGAATATACACGATATATCCAAGCCGCCTCAGTCTGAAAGTGTTCTCTCTTCTCTTCTTGGACTCCACCGTAATTGATGCTTTTTTTTATTCATTGATTTTTCAATACCCCTTTTGGTTTTCCATCTAGACGTTACAGGCCGGCCTTTACCCTGTGCTATACTGGGAGACACAACTCACATTTACCTTACCAATCCGCATCAGGAAGGCCACCAAGATTGATGTGCGGAGCGTCCATGGAAGATAGGACCAAGAGGAAGGACGAGATTCAACTCCACAATTTGACCAGGATAATACAGTAACTTTAGTATCATTCATCATTCATCTTTTAATTAATTGGAATCCTTTTTTCTCTTCAATCATTACGACTGTGTGTTGTGTGTTGTTGTTTGTTTGCTAATTGATCCCTACAACTATTTTTTAATTTTCTTTGCTATCTTTAAAAGTAAGCCCAGTACAACATGGAATTTGGGTCTCTGAGGGCATATTACAGGCAAGGCAAATTGCGTAGAATATACTGCTGCCCTGTACTGTCTAAATGTCTAGTAGGAGTTAGTAAGTACTACTCATTAACCATCAAGTTATCTTCATCATCATGCATGCATTTCCTTTTTCTCCCTTTATAGATTTTTTGGATAAGATCATGGTCGTCTGCCAAGATTGCGCTTTGCTTTTGTTGTCCATGCATACTGTTTTTCTTTCTCCAACCTTTCCCCAAACCCCCCTTCCCATCCATTCATCAAACCCTAACCCTCTTCCCCCGGGCTGTGATTTATATTGAGGTGTGATCTGACTACATAAAATGTACACCAATTGATCACACGCTTGCTGGGGCAGATGTGGTGAAAGCAACACTAATTAAATTTCAAGGCAGGGCGAGGAGCTTCTTCTGCTTGCCCACCCATGCTCAGTCTATGTGCAAGCCGTCACCGGCTAATAGTACATCATAATTAATTGCCAGCATTGATTGGATTCATCATCAAACTCCTACCACACAGCAGTAAAGGTTACGAATTACGATTGTGTTAAGTTAAGTGACTCACTCGACACAACTACAGTTTGTAACTTCTTGTACTAGGCTGTCCCCGCCACCATTATGTTTTATTTGACTTTAGCAGTTGCAAATGCAATATTGTTTGTTTGGCAGTCTTCTTCTGTACTGTATTTTACTTCGTTCTACTACTCCTCCCACAGTCGCTTTCAGGCAAGTGACTGTCTCTTTTTATTTTTTTAGCAAATGCTGCTGCCAGTGTCTACTTTACTACTACCACCACAACCATGTCATCTTCTCCATTCTCTTGGGAAACCATGCAGCCATCGCTGTGCCGAACGTAATCATCATCAATCACAGGTAAGATAAGTTTGGTGGGAGGTATAATGGACTAGGAGGAGAGACTGACAGTACTAGTAGGACAAATAACTCAGTGAGGGGTACCGCATCTATCTGTTTGTGTTACATCATCGGCAGATTATTTAAATCAAGCACTGGCTGCCGCCCTGCAGCAGCAAGGAAACCATGTGACGTTAATTCGTAAAACAGTAACCCCCCACAAAACATTAACATTGTATGTTTAAGTATAAATATAATGTATTACCCTAACAAAAATAAACTATCCCACACCTGACCCACCCCTCTCCCTAACCATAATGGGAGTGATAGGCATCCACCCCCCTATGGGTGGGATATGCTATTTGGGATAAGCATCCACCCCCCTATGGTGGTGTTTCCTTTCGTGTACTCGTGACATTTTGGTGTGTGGTAGGTGTCTAACTTACCTTCTGCGTTGTGCGCGTCGGTAACAATGGGCGTACAGTATAGGGAAGACATGCACAATTGGATACATGGCTGCTCCGTCTCGTCCCCGTTGATTGTGTTCTGGCGCGACTCGGAGCTTTCATTCATACGCCTCGTCCGGATGCTGTGACGTGCTGGAGCTGGCGCCCTGTGCGACGCGTATTGGGGACGCATCGTACTTGCGTATCCGGAAATTGGTTAGGTTGCGCCTCCGTACGACTCGCTTTCCGTGTTTCCTGAGCCTGTTCGCTACTGACATAGTGCACGAATCGGAGCGGACGATTCGGTCGGAGATTTGGCTGTTATACGCATCGTACTTGCTAGTTTGTAGGAAAAAGCTCCGGATACGGGTCGGACGTAAGGTAAGCCTACGAATAGCATTGGGAAGGCAGTTTTGGCGACATCAGAATCGACCCCTATGTGTTGAACATAGTTAATGCAGTAAGATATGGGGCAGTTTTTCATGATTTAAATATTTCAAGAATGCATATGCAAAATTCTTTTATAAACCTTCTTGCTTCCTCACTATGTGATTCATTAAATTTGCTTTAAAATGCACTATTTTCCACTCTTTTATTTTCAAACATTTCTCAGGAGGAGACCCCCCTCCTCCCAAGCATCCTCATGTGTGTCGGGTTCACCCGCTAGGTAAAACTCGGCCTCAACATTTCGTAATGTCACTAGCTGCCACGGAGTCTCACAATTCACCCCCACCATCTATCAAATGCTCAGGAAGACTAATCAGCAGCCCCACTCAGCCCTATCTTCTCTTTCCCCACTTCAGAGTCCAGCTCACCTCCTTTCAGCTTTAGAAATGCAGTACACTTCCATTGTCTGGGAAAACATCAGCTCCATCTTGTGCACAGGAACAAGCCAGAGGCTACCAAAATGAACCAGCAGGCCTCCATTACTCTGGCTCACTCATACACACAATACATGTACTACTCAAGTCACATCATGCATATGCATAATATGCATGTGAGATTTTAGCACTAGGATATGAGTTAGCAAATAGAAGTGTAACTTTACACGAGTGGGCCATTAAGCTTCTCCTCCAGTGACACAAATAAAGAGGTCTGGTCACAACTATGGAATCACAAACAAAATGCGCTGCTACCACTGCTCTAGATGCTATATCTGGCAGGGATTATGGCAGTCTGCTGTCATACAAATGAGGTCACGTTTGTTGCACCCCTCCAGGTCACAGGAAAGGTCATTAATCCTACATCTTCTCCTGTCAATTCCCACACTTCTTCTTTCACTGTCCTTTTCAACTCAATTGGGATTTTCTCTGCATCAAATACAGGAAACAATCCATTTACTTCTGGTTCTAAATTTTCCATTGTCATTTTATACAGCACATCCTCATCTGGGTTCTGAAATGCAATTCCGTCTGGAGTACAATAAATTGTGCAGTTCATTTTGCACAATAAATCGCGTCCTAAAAGGTTCACAGGACTACAATCACACACCACAAATCGGTGCATTTCACTAAATGGACCAATTCTTACCTTTACTAATCTAGTAAGAGGTGTTTCAATTTGCTGATTGGAAACTCCAACCACTTGGATATGTTCACCTGAGAGAGGAAGATTTGGAATTTCCACTGACCTAACAGTAGAACGGGTAGCTCCAGTGTCAACAAGGAATGTTACATTTGCACCATTCACTTCTCCATCCACAAATGGACCTGACTGATCTACCTCTAGAGTTGCGCCAAGCACGCACTCTTCCCTCTCTCTTAGGCACCGTCATGAACTTTCATCCGTCTCATCCTCATTCTGTCGTAACCAATATTGTGAAATTTCAGCTGCACGTGACAACTGTTTTACCTGTTCTCCTCCGTAGAATCCTGTTTCTGCACTGTATTTCTGTTGGTTAACACTCTTGGGAAGTGGTGGTTGTGGCACCTGACCTTGTTGAGTAACTACCTCACTCTGCACCTGTGAATTAAATGATTGATTTTCCACATTAGGTTTTGGAGGAAATTTACACTCGTTTCTCCAATGTCCTAGCTTTCCGCAGTTGTGGCATGGCCACTTTTTCTTTGCGTCATCTATGCTCATTTGTCCTTTTCCTTTACCTATATTAGGTCGGGATTTAAACTGTCCTGTTTCACTGCTAGTATTATTCAATTGAGCTTCTTGCTTCTCTGCAACTTTTCCCTGTGCCCACATGGCTTTTTCTTTCAATTTACTCTGTTTACTCTCAATTTCATCACTGCAATACTTAGCATATCTCAAAACATCATCCACTGTGCTATTCTGCCATCCTATCAAGTGCTGTTTAATCCTTTCACTTATCTCTGGTGTTAATCCATACACAAACCTATATACAAAATGACTCATGTCTCTCTCACTTAGTGTCTCATAACCACTATACTGTTTGAAAACCAACAACAATCTCTCATAGTACGCGTGCACTGATTCTTTGCTTTCCTGTGTTGTTCTGTCTATTTTTACCCAATCTGTTTCTTTTGGTGGAATTTTATTCTTCAAAAAGGTAACTACTTGATCATACTTCCTCATCACTTCTGGACCTGGCGCTCCTGTTTTAGCATCCCTTGGATATTCTACAGTTGGCCAATCAATTGTAATCTTACATTCTGTCCACAAATCAGCTGGCACTACTATATCAAACAATCCATCTAGATCTATCCACAGCACTTTTGACACCTTAACAAATCTCTCCACTTGTCTGTACCATTCTACTGGTTTCTCTCTCAATTTTGGGAAGTCATTTGTAAATGACAGTATATCCTGTCTGGTCCACGGAACATGCACATAACTACCACCTGGTGTTTCTCTCATCGGGTATTCCCTAGCAACTGGTTCCTTATCTGTAAATGCAAAAGCCAAAGATGCTTTATCTGTTGTTTTCTCATTCCTCTTTGTCCATCTATTTCTCCATCTATCCACATCACCCCATTTTCTCAATAAAACAATCAGCTCTTTTATTTGGGTCAGTCTTCCTGATGTGTTCAAATTCTCTATGTCTTTCTCACAAAAATCTACTCTGTACGGTTTCTGCAACGTCCTCACTTTCACAAATTCTACTCCTAGTTCACTTGCAATCTCTTCCAATTTGTCATGTAAATTTCTAGCTCTCCAAGTAAGACTCTTGCACAAAAACATAATCTCGTCATCCTGATAATTTTTTAGTTTTTCTGTTCCAATTGTTCCCAAAATTAACTCTTCCATGTCTATTTTCAACCTAATTACATCTAATGGTTTTTCTTCTGGTTCTTTTGCTTTTAGCGCTTTCATCCATTCATTTAACTCTTCTGGAGTCGGACCTAGAGGCTTACTATTTAATTCTATCCAATCACTGCTTCTTTCTGGTGTTCCTGATGCGGACTCTGTCACCATAGGCATTCTCCTAATCTCATTCTCATTTATCGTCAAATTTGTAGGTGGGCTTGGTCTACACGTACTAGCCAAATTGTGTGCACCTTCATAATTCAGTTCCATCCCTTCTCTTTTTCTTTGCAAATGTGAATTCATGGGAATCACCAAGGAATGTTCATTAATTTTCTGATTCTCAAAAATTGGCATTACTGGACCGATTGTTACTGGTACCGTTACAGCTTCCATATTCTTTGTCAATTCTCTTATTTTCTCAGTCAATTCTTTTGTCGTTTTTGCTAATTCAATTGCATTGTCACTTTCTGTCTCTTCATTTTGTGAAGTTTTAAATGTTTCTTGTGACCTATTTATTTCATTTCTTCGTTCGGGTTTTTTATTCCTCCCAGTTTCCATTGGCGGTGCATTAGGTGTCACCACCGCAGAAGTCTGTTGTTATGGAGGTGGGTTTCTGTTTAAAATATCTTCCAGCAATTCGTCATCTGTTTCACTACCACCATACACATACTTTTCTACCACTACATGTTTCTTTTTCTCAGTACACTTTCTCTTTGCTTCTTCCTCAACTGCAAAAGCTGGAAACAAACCTCCTGCCATGTTAGCGTATCTCCAACGCTTTACTCTGTCCTCATGATTTATTCCCCACAACCTTCCAGGCAAAAACTCATGATTCTTTAATCCTCTGGTTCTCTCTCGCTCATACATCTCATCTTCCCATTCCGTTAAAGCTTCAAACTGTGTCGGTCTAGGTCTGGGTTCTAACATTACCATCTTTTCTCTCAAATTCCGTAATACAGCTACATTAAATGAACCATTCTCAGGAAAAGCCAATGCTCCATCGTTCTTGGTGTATTTTGTCCAATTTTCTAACCATATGCATGTATGATATCCATATTTCAGCATCATATGTGAAGCTGGTGATTTCGGCGGAGGAATTATTTGTCCCTCTCTAGTCACTACCTTTTTGTCCTTCTTAAAGAAATTCTTAACTTTCGACATCCACAACGTTTTCTCTTTTCCATACTCATAGTACGACATGATTCACAACCTTTTTTCTCCTCAAACAATCCGCAATTCAATACTGTTCCCTATGCGTTATTTCAACCAATACTAGCGCGACTCACACCAACACTCCAATCACAGCGATTTCTGTCTACGGCGCACTGTCCAATCCCAGCGCGGCTTTTGTCTACGTCAGTCCTGCTCCTGTTCTCATGTGACTAGCGCACTGTCCAATCCCAGCGCGGCTTTTGTCTACGTTTATCTGTTGTTTTCTCATTCCTCCTTTACAAAATTTATCAGCAATTTTCTTTTTCAACAATTCTTGATAATTACAACATTTTATCCACATTTCCATTGTCTGATTCGCTAAACCGAAAAGATAGCTTTGACCATTCACACAAGAATTCTGTATTTTCCAGTAGGCAGCGCTTACCTCTACCCTACCACAGAACTTTCAGTTTCATCGATAAAGTAGCACTTCCCTCTACCTTACCCTTCTTTCAAGCAATCAGTAAACCCGTTTCTCTGGGGATAAAACACATGTGGAGACTATACTGCTCCTGAGAATTAAGGCCAGAGTTTCACAAGAAAACCGATCACTATTTCATTTACACACCTTTTATACGCAAAAAATGTCCCTATTATAACACAACCTGTGTTATTACCAAAAATGAACTCAGACAGTGTAAAATTCCATGCGACTTCTCTTGCCACACGTGTTCCACTTCCTACTTCCCGGAAGCGTGAAAACTTACATATAACATAACGCGACTCAACAAAAAGTGTTAGACATAAACTTATCAATAATCTATAATCATAAATCAATAATCACCAAACTAATCTATAGAAACCATAACTCTGCTACCAAGAAATCTGATCCAGCGCTAACAATAAAAATAATTTCTCCTATTATGCTTTGGTCATCCAGGTGCAATTATTTCTCTAACACACACACTATATCCATATGACGGTGGGGCCCATAACACCGCATATACATTCACTTACTCATTTGTTCCCTGGATTTCCTCCGTCATGAAACCTAGGAGAAAAACGATTCGCTGGAAGGAGACGGGATACCTCTTTTATAATGACATAATATTTCTCATTTGCTTTTAAGGTATTCCGCTCATTGGTCGATGGACCAACTAGTAGGAATCAGTTGATGGTGATTAAGACCAGCTCAATCACAATGAACTCTTTTACCTTTTCATTATTAATCATTAAGCTAAAGAAAATCACTGAGTCATTTGTTTAAAGAATAATAAAGTTTATATAAAGTTTTTGAATGCAGGAAATTGAGATTAATCTTATTATTCAGATCATTGCATTTATCATCAATATAAGAATAGTTTGAAATTGTATGGCACTTTTATTAGACGGAAAAACGAGGTTATCATACTAAGAACTCTATAGATCAACCTATCTATCTCTCTGGGGAAATCCTAATAATTCTAATAAAAATCTATCAATAAAAGTTCTCCTAAAGCAGCATCTTTATACTCAACTGGAAAAGGAAAATAACAGCAGCAGCATCAGCTCGTCAGCATCAGCAACCGCAAACTCTCCCATCTACAGCATCTAACTTCTTCAGCATCTCCCGCAGCATCCCGCAGCATTCTATTCTCCAGCATTCTAACCCCTCCCACCAAGAGTAGGTCTTCTTATACCCTAATTCTAGCTTACAGCATAAAAATGTTTCTTCTTACATGGCGCGATTCATTCTCATTGGTCAAAAACTCAGGTCGATATACATTTTAATCAAACTTCCTGGTCTTAACCAGTTCCGTGTGGAATGTCCATGCAAGCATCGTTTCCCACAGTTCATGCACTTGCTCATCCATTTCGATCAGTCCAAATTGTATCTTTTTCTGCTACATTTTGTGTAATACAGTTCCGTCTATTGATTCAACCAGGCTTCTCATGCTTCTTGCTGATCATCTTGGCACACATCTGCTCAGAAGGGTCACAGCAGCCTTGACCATACTTTCATCTTAGCCTCTCGGCATCAGCACGTGATCATCCCTTTTCCACAGCCTCTCTCCTCTATCACATGGTCTCATCCGCTCATGCGCACTCTAGTAACTCGCGGCCATTTTATATTGCTGCTCGGCAGGCCTTAGCGCACTATTTTCAAAGATAAACAAAATATTATTAAAACAAAGAAATATAAACCCTTTCGTTTCCCTCCCGTCTTTCTACGTACCCCAATTAGGTATTACCTAGCAGAAGCAACATATAAAGCTGTCCCTTACTTACCATCGCTTTATTTTGCAACCACATGTTTTATTTAAAAGCACAAATCATGCATTTATTATTAAATTAGTACGCAAATATTATGCTAAGTTAGAAACGTAAACAATTATAAGTCAATTAATTTGTACACTGAATTGTGTGTTACCATTAACCCTTAACATACATTGTTGGTTATTTACTTAAACGAACATGTTTATTAATTTTGTACGAAAATATTAGGAGGTTAAACTTTTACATTTACCCTGCTCCATCACAGGTCCAATCTTCCTTCTCAGACAGCAGGGCAGTCCTTCAAGCAGCAGGGCAGTCCTTTGGCAGCAAGGCAGTCCTTCTTCTGAAACTTACAGAGGTCCAGGAGTGCTCTGATGAGTGGCTCTGGAGGTACAATATTTATACCTAGTGTCAGCCTTCGTATGGGGGACTCCCTGTCCTACCACTACATCTGGTTCCAGATAGTTCTCCCCCTTCCTCTGTCAAGGCTCCAAATTGTCTGGGCGTGACAAAAGACAGGGGGAGCCCTGGTGTCAGGTTCCTTTGAGTGTGCAGGAAACAAAGCCTTTTGAAGTGTAAGTGAGGGGCTGAATACGGCCCCTCCCCAGTCATCCAGCCAGGATGGCCAATCCTGTCCACACCTAAGCACCATTTGTAATACTGTCTTGAAGCAATACAATGACCCCAACAGCAGTGCCAATCACAGGCATGTGACCTCGGATACTGGCAGAAGGTACAGATGATTGAGACAAGAAAATGCCAACTTCTTAAAAGTGAACTTTTTTTCAGAATTGTGTTACAATCTGACTCTAGCATTATAGCGGATATTAAAAACCTAAAACCAGCACAAATTTATTCAGCCAACAGGAGGAGTGAAGGCAACATCTTTGGGGAAAACCATGCCAAAGATATCAGGTCAAACAGAGGCTGAGAGAGGGACAAAGGTGATGGAGAGAGCTCTACATGATGGTGAGGTAGAGAAAAAAGGGGGAAGTGGAGGAAGCGAGAGGAGGGTCAGGTGGATGGAACAGGATGATGGAGTGGGAGAGAGGGTGAGTGTAAGGTGGAAAGAGTGAGAGGAGGACTTAGAATGAGTTTAAAGGGGAGAGAGCAAGTGAAAGAAGAGCAAAGACAGGGGAGATACAGGTAGATAGATGGGTTCGTTTGAAATGAAGAAGAGGGTGAAATGATTAGGGAGAAAGGAGGGAGAGGTGGATAGGCAGAGTGGGTGGCAAGGTGCAAAGGAAGCGAGGGACTTGAGGTGGAAGGGCAGAATAAGGTAGAAAGAGGAGAGGTGGAGGGAGAGAGGAGTGTGAAGTGAAGGGAGAAAGGTGCATGAGGAAGAGCATGATACCAGGATGTGGTGGAGACACACGGCAGCGAGAGACAGGAATTTGAAACTGAGAAAAGTGTGATGGTGAGGATGGAGAAGTTGACTGAAATGTGAGGCACTGACTGGAGGGTGAGGCGTAGAGAGCTAAAGTAATGTGAGGAGGAAAAATGAGAGGAGATTGAGGTGGAGAGATTGAGAGGAGAGTGGGATGGAGAGAAGGACCGGTGTTGTAGAGAAAGGAGGGTGAAGCAGAAAGAGAGAGCAAGGTGTGGTGGACAAACAGAGAAAGAAGAGGTGGGGATGTGTAATGGAGTGAAGAGGGTAAAGGAGAAAGGGAGGGAGTAGGGCTAGACAGAGGGATAGAGGAGAGTGGGCAGAAAGAGAAGAGGGCAAAGTGAAGAGAAGGACAAGACAGGGAGGAGGGACATATGGAGAGGGAGAAGGGAGGGTGAGGTAGAGAAAAGGAAGACGAGGCCTAGAGAGATATAATAAAGTGGCTGAGAGAAGGTTTAGGAAAAGAGAGGAGCGTGAGGTGGAGGGAGAGGGAGAGAATGCAGTGAGGTGGAGGGAGAGTGGAGGGGAGCAAGGAGGGATAGAGGAGTATGAGGTAGAGGGAGAGGCCGAAGGGAGATGTAAATGAAAAGGCAGACAGAAGATGATGGTAGTGAGATGAGGATATACAAAGGCAAAACAGGAGACACGAAGGTAAGGCATTAGGAAGTACAGGGTTAGAGAATCCTGAGGCAGTGAGGAAGATGAGATGGAGCTGAGCATGAAGTAGAGTGAGCAGGAGGAGTGGGAGGCAGAGAGAGAGAAGGGGGTAAAATGGAGGGAGAGATATGGGTAAGTTGGAGAGTGAGAAAGGTGATATGGAGAATACATTAAAGCAGGGGGGGCAAGAAGCAGAGAGGGTAGGGTGAGCTAGAGAGAGAAGGGGAAGGTAGAGAAAGGGAGATTAAGAGCCCAATTCACAAAGCTAAACTTAGACCTGAAGTCAAATTTTAAACCTGAATCTAACCTAAGATGTGAAGTCTAAGTTTAGACCTAGGACAGACGGGTTACTCCTTCACAACGGTGACGAATATCCCATCTGTCAAAATATCAATGCCATTATATCCTATGGGATTTATATTACAGTGGACGGGATATCCGTCACCATTGGGACCACGTAACCCATCTGCCAAGATCTAAATCAGGCCCTTAAAGTTTAAGTTTAGACTTACAGTCTAAGTTTAGACCTAACTTTGACTTGGGCCCTGAGAGAGTAGGGCAAGGAGGCAAGAGGAGGAGAGACGAGAGTGAAGAAGAGGGATAGAGGATGGTGAAGTGGAGAAATAGAGAAGGGTAAGGTGGAGGGAGAGAAAAATGTGTGAAGATGAGGATACATTTATTTTCTAGCTGTGCTTAAGAAATGCCAAACATTATTATTTGAAGTTATTTTCCACTTAATTTTGAAAGTCTCATTTATTTATGAAATCTGATTTTGATAACTTTAGTTGAAAAGTAGCTTTGTAAAGATATGCTTTGGGTGCCGAGCCAAGACTGACTTAAAACCAGTTCTATCACACATGATAACTTCAGAGGCCAAGACACATGCCTATTTTCAATTGTTTACATTTCATGCTAGAGGACAAGCCTGGCCTCTGGACCCAGGAAGGCTGAAGTGCTATTTCCTGACCACATAGCAGAGATTAACTATCTGAGGGGGGGTACATTACAACTGGCAGAAAAAAAGCCTTAACACTTATCATTTTGATTTGCTCATCCCAGATGGAGATGCCAGGATCTGCTCTCATTTACTACCAGTGCCCTCCTATACCTTAAGGCTCTATTCCCAGTAGGATGGAGAACCAATTCTGTCCATGACAGATGGAAGGAGAGCTTATCTTATTAGGAGTTTGGCTAAGGGCTTGTATAGACCTCAATCAGAAGGAAGAAGGATTTAGTTAGCTTAGGATCTGGGTTCTGGGAATTTTACAGTAAAGTAATGAGGAAGTGCTGTTAAAAAAGAAGGCATTGAGTTAGCAAGTAGACAAGATTGGCTGAGGAAAATCTCTGATCCTTCGCTAATGCACAAGATGAGACTATTACCTCAACTCCATCCCCACCTCCTCAGAACATTTCAGGACCTGGGTAGACTACATCTAAAGAAGAAGAAGGATTCATGGACTAAGAAACTCCTGGATCTTGCTGTCACCCAGGCGCTGGAATGGCGTTCCAAGGGCCTGCTTTTCTGCTCCAGGGGAACAAAAAGCAAAAGTACTCCTGACTCTAAGACAGCCCAACTGACCACAGAAGACAGAACTATGCAGGAGCCATGGCTGGAGAGAGATCTAGTGCTTAGAAGCTTGCCCTGAGCACCTTTCTCAAAAATCTTTACAACCTCTGGGTGACTGGGGTAAGCTGCCAAAGTTTGTCCAGGGTTGTGGTACCAAAGACAAGCAATGATTCCAGTTTGGTATTTGTCAGAGCATTTTGCTGTGCTGTAAGTGGATTCAGTGTAACCTTGTGGCACAAGTATCCAGTCTCATGCAGCCCTGCCCGGCTGCAGCTTCACTCCTTGCCCTGGTGGGTGATTTTGAGAGCAAAAAAGTGATTTAGTCCAAAGGTAAAACCTTTTATCAAGGCAAGACACCAAATCTATCCCATAGAGAAAATGAACATGTCAAAATCAAAGTCCAGCTTTATCTCTCTCAGAACTTTTGGCTTAAAGCCAATGGCTTCAGAGAAAGACTGACGATGACATAATCATCTTCGAAGGGCCCTTGCCCTTGCTGGCCTCAGACGTGGACATTTTCCTGCTGAGGTATTTTGGCTTCCTTTTGAGAGACTAAGCTCAAAGGTATACATTTTAACTGTGAAAACACTTTATATTTCTCACTCTCTACCATGCATTGAAACTCAATATATCTTATGAGTTGTAATCCAATTAAGGTTGATACAATAACTGTGAATCATGCTTGGTGTTATAATAAGTTGATTGCCCTTGTGTAGGAAATTTGACTTTTCTGCATGGCTACCCTAAATATTTAGCTTATCATTTTACTGGTTTTTAGATTCTGCACACTGAGGCACTGCTGTCCAGTGCCAAGTGCATGTGCTCTGACTGCTAAAACATGGACAAATTGGCTAAACCCTGATTGGCTTATTAAACATTTCTATAAAACCATAGTATGTGGTGCAGGAATACAGCCATTGTTAGACCTATCAGCCTTAGAATGGTTTTGCCTTCTCCCCTCCTGTTTTGCTGAATTTGTTTCTGTTGGCCTTAGGACCCTGTGCACTTTATCACTGCCAACCTGTGCTAACGTGCTTGTGCTTACTCCCTAAAACATGGTAATTGGCTTTCACATTATTGGGATGTTTAATTTACTCATAGGTCCCTAGTAAAGTGATATACTATGTACCCAGTACTGATAAATTAAATGCTACACTAGTAGCATTTAATTTATCAGTCCTGGGTACATAGTACATATTGTGCCACTGTGGAGGTGACCCACCTAAATTGGGAGGCGAGCAAATACCATCACTCCTGTTCGCCGATGACACGTTACTAATATCTAAAACGCCAATGGACATTCAGAATGTTTTAACTAAATTTTCTAATGCTTGCAGATCCCGGGGTTTGATAATTAACTGTACGAAAACCAAGTATATGGTTTTCAATCCCTATAAATCTGCCAAGGGGAAAGTACTGTTGGAAGGCCAACCCTTAGAGCAGGTCAATGCCTTTGATTACCTAGGTGTTAGAATTAGTAACAATCTGGCATGGTCCCCTCAAATTTTGAAAAGTACCATGACGCTTCAACATGTGGATTGTGCACTAGTGAAAAGAGCCAAACAGCTCAGCGTTTCGCCCTATTTCCCCTATGTTAGAAATACATTGGGCAAAAGGCCTGGGCACAGCACTATACGGGGCAGAACTATGGGGTCTTGAGGATATAAAACAATTAGAAGTTGCTCAAAATAAATTTTTAAGAGCTCTTCTAAATATTCCGAAGAATACACCCCTATTGCCATTACGCCTCGACCTTGGGTTAAAATCGATCTCCCATTGTGCTGTCCTGAGGGTGCTTTTGTTTTGGGTGAGACTCTGGGTTAGTAATCCCCAAATACCCGTAAAAGATGCTGTAGTAGAATTACTATCTCTCCAAAAGAAAAAAGGTCTTTTGCCCTGGTTTGGGAAAGTTAAGGGGTGGCTTTTTAAATTAGGGTTGGGTACTCTGTGGGATGATCCACGTTCCATAACAAAAAATATGATCCCCCAGCTGAAATCTACGTACTGGAATTTTATTAATACTGGTTGCACTGAACCCAGGTCATTAGGCACTCTAACTACACATTTTTTAAATGTTAAAAGTTGTTTTAGATTTGAAATGTATATGGATGATGTAGAATCACCGCAGGCACGTGCACTTTATATACTGTTCAGATTTGGCACTCTTCCGTTAAATGCTTTTAGAAGCAGATGGACAAATTCATCTTTCACTCCTATGTGTCCGTCCTGTAACTCTGCTGTTGAAACCCTTGATAATATTTTGTTTTTCTGCCCTGTATATGCTACTTTGAGGAAAACATTGATTGCTCCTGCATGCCGGGTGTTGTCATTTTCCCGCCCCTCAGAAGCTTTGCGTGTATTAAGCTCCGACACAACCAAATGGCTTGCTTTTACTTTAACTAGATACCTTTTATATGCTTGGTGGTTGAGGACCAAGGTAGTTACACGATCCCTTTTCACTGGATTAGGGGGAACCTCTAGTGAAGGCCCTGACCCAAGTTTAGTGTCGTAAGCTAAATACTTTTTAGCTCTTATCAATATTTAATTGTCTCCACATATTTTTAAATCCTCTTTTACTTTATCTTTTAATCTTTGAAAAAGTGACACATCTAGCTGTATTTTAGATACTGTGCCTGATGTTATGTTATGCTGCTAATTATTTTACTACTTGTATATATTAGTGTGAATTTATGCACTATGATGTTTTTAATATGTGTTGTGTTTTTATGCTATGTGTGTATGATCATGCTATTGATCGAACAAATAAATAATATTGTGCCACTCACTTAAGTAGCCTCTTAAAACAAGTCCCAGGCCTTCATTACAGCCTGCATGCAGTTTTACACTGCCAATACAATATGGCAAAATAACCTCTTTGCCAAGCCTAAAACTTCATTTTTAATACATATGGCACCCATAGGGCAGAATTCAGTGTACTTAAAAGGTTGGCCATGAATTACATGTGATGGTACTGAAAAACTCACAAATTTGTTTTCTACTACTGTGAGGCCTTCCACTCCCGTAGGATTCAATTGAGTTACCATATTACATTTAATAAGTGATAAAAAGAATTTGGGAGCAGGTAGAAATGTCAAGTTTTGTGTCTGAGGAATTGTAATTTAAAATCTTCTTTAATAGTAAAGTTGGATTTTAAATCACCATTCTGAAATTGGCACTTTTAGAAAGTTGGCATTTTCTTGTCCTAAACATTTGGGGCCAGATGAAATAAGGTAATTGTTTGCGATTACCAAATAGCGAATGTTTGCGATTTGCTATTTGGTATTGTACACATTTTGTGATTCTCAGTGGGTCGCAAAAAGACCACCCTCATTAATATTCATGAGGTAGGTCTCGGTTTGCAACCCATGGGGAATCACAAAAATCAGAGGGATGGGTGGCATTCTAGGGTTAGCAGACCACAATGTCTGTGATTGCATTTCAGTAAAGCAAATTTCTACTTTTTTTAAATGCAGCCCATTTTCCTTAAAGGAAAATGGGATGCGTTTCAAAAAGAAAACTGAAAAGTTCTCTTTTCATTTTTTAAACATAGGCCCATTGCCTGCTCTTAATAAATGTTTTTCCAAACATTCCCAATGGGGTCCAGTGGGGACCCCTTCCCATTTGCGAATCGGTTACCACCAAGTTGAAGTAGTTGGTAAAATGCAAATGTTTTCCTAATACCCAATCGTAAACCCAATTTGAGATTTGGTAGTAGGTTACTGAAACACAAATTGGGCCTTTGTATATAAACAAAATGCTTTTTTGCAGTTGCAAACAGCCCTATTCTCAAATCGGGCTGTTTGTGACCTCAAACAAGCTTTGTACCTCTGGCCCTAGGTGCCCGCAGCCTGTTTCCTGGGTTAGATGACTATGTGTAGTTGCCCTTTGAGTATTCATCCCAGACAGCTACACAGTAGAGAGACTGGGTGCTGGCAGGATGACCCATCCAAGGCAGGATGGGGGAGTAGAGCTGTGCACAGTCCCACTTGCAGTTTAACGACACTGCTTTAGCTCACACACAAAAAACTTCACACTACTCTATTGTGGCTACAGACAGACTGGGAACAAGGAGGGAGTCAGGAACTTCCAGACACTTCTGTGGGCGAAAACTCCAGACGTTTCAAAGCTGGCATCAGGTATAAAAATGGGGCCTAAGACCCACTCTTCATTTCCCTTTTGGACCTGCGGAAGGACTGTCAGAGGACTGCCCTGCTGGTAGTGGCCTGCTGTGTACTTTAGAGGACTGCCCTGCTGCACCAGAGGACTGCTTTGCTGCTTGAGCCCTTCTTTCCTGCTTGAACACAAGAATTAAAGAGTGACTCCAAGGGCTAGATGACCAGCTTTCTGATCAGAGCCTCAGGGAAAGAAAAGGCTCCAACCATCTTGAACCCGCACCTGGACTCCAAGTGAGTGAGCCCTGATTCTCTAAGTGGTGCCCCTCCACTCCTGGACCCTTGGAAGTGGTGTTAAAGGTGCTCAGATAGCCCAAATCCAAAACCTGGCACTTAAAAAAAATTCTGCCAAAAAAGTACTCTGAGAACCGAGAGGAGACAGGGACCTACCTGCTTTCCAATCCCCCCAAGATGTGGGCCTGACTTTGCAAGAGCTCCTGCTACGTTCTTCTCCGCAGCAGCAAATTCTATAAGCGGATCCTTGCAGAAGTGGTATTCGGCCTGGTGGAGCTCTCGTCGGCTACAGCCTGCAGCTTTGTCCCACTGGAGATTTTCGACTTCCAAAAAAGAGAATTAGTCTGAATGTCCGGGTCTGCTGGCTCAGTGGACTAATGTATCCACTGCAGGGGCCTGTGTTCAACCTCATGGTCACAGGTTCAAATCCTGGTGGGTCCACTCAGCCTTTCATCCATTTGAGGTCGATAAAATGAGTACCATTGAGTTGGGTAACAATAAACATCTGTTATTCAGCGCCAAGATGCCCCGTTGCTGAGGTGAACGTGCGCTTTACAAATACACATGATATTTATGTTATGTTAATGTTTATCCGATATCCTATGAGTCATTCAGGCTATCGCACGGCAAGTTCCCTTTCGCACTTTGAAATGCTGGGGGACATATTATCAAGAACGGCGTTAAAATTATCGCCGCTTTAGCGGCAGGAAACTGCCGCTAAAGCGGCGATAATGGGCTTGATAATATGCCCTTGAGAATTCCAATAGAAGCCCATGTTGACACCAGAACATGGGCTTCTATTGGAATTCTCCAGGGCATATTATCAAGCCCATTATCGCCGCTTTAGCGGCAGTTTTCTGCCGCTAAAGCGGCGATAATTTTAACGACGTTTCTTGATAATATGCCCCAGGGACTTTATTCTGCAGCACCTGCTGCAATTTACCCTTGCATTGTACAGCCCCAACCCCCTGTTAATTTATGTAAAGGAGTTTAACAGTCTGGAAACAGTGCAAACATCCACTAGGATTTCAGATAAAGGAAGATTTACCTGGCTGACTGGTAAATCCTTGCCTCAAATGAAAAAAGGTTCAAAGATTGGGCAAAAGGAAAATCATGTGATTTTTATATGTATAATGCTTGCAACTGCCTCTAAATTACAATTGTTATTCAAATTATTCATGGGCGGGTATATGTGTAGACATTTGTACTAGATGTCTGTCAAGTACAAATCTCACACAGACACTACGGTCTCATCTTTGTGTCATGACGCATTGCTTAAAACTGTGCAGGAAGCGCTTTTTTGATACAAGCACCGTCGATAACGTCATCCACTCGTAAGTATTTAAAAAATACACTGCATTTTTTACCATTCGTGCAATGCAGTGGTGCTCTACACACATTTTAACAAAACTTGGCACCTGCATTTTGACAGCTCTAGTGGAATAGGGAACAAGGAAAGGTATCTAACCCTTCAATTTTTTATTTGCTCTTTACTTCCTTCAGGTTTGTTCTGCTTTTAATCTGTGTGTGCTGACACCCGAGATATTTTCTTGTCTGCATTAGTGCTGATATTTGACAATCAATTTTTCAGAGTCAATTGAGAAGTTGGAAGTAAACTCCTGGATACATCTATCTGCACTTAATGCATTTCGTCTTTCTGCTGTTGGGAGCTTTCCCCAACCAGAATATGCAGCGCAGAGGTTCACTGCATTTAACCAGGATGGAAACACCTAGCATGTAGGCTACACCAGCCGAAGCATTAAGCCACTGCACTCTAGTATTTGGAAACATGCAAGTGACCTGCAAAGTAGACTAAATACAATTCTGCAGACACATTACCTCCTCGTCTTCTTCCTCGACTCGGTCCTTACTGCACTGAGGTGTGTGCACCTTTTAGACAGACAACCCGTCTAAAAAAGAAAAATGCCATTGGTCCGTCTAGAGGGAGGCTCCTCCACTGTCTGGCACAATAACCCAAAGGTCCAACCCACCAAACTCCGATATATGTCTTTGTCTATGACAGATTCCCTGCTGTAGCCCCATCGAGGGTCCATTGTTTTTATACCTTTCTTCCTGGTCTGGGATTGGGCATGGGCATACCTCTTCTATGTTGACGCTTTCTGGTTTGCTACTTCAGAAGCCCTCTTTCCTGGGTGTTGTTCTTTGCACCACTTGGGGCCTACTGGTGTTCAGTGCTATCACTGTGTTGTTCAGAGTTTTGCTTACTTGGGTCTTCCTAATATCTAGTTTCACCTTCATCTGAACTTACAAGGCAAATGTTTTTACCACTTAAATTTCCCAGTCTCTTCCATATGCTGTTATTGCTTTTCCAGGGGGAAAATGACTGCACAAGTTCTTAGCTAAAATGGAAGCCCAGGCTTGCATCCTGTCTAAATTTAATTTGATAGATTCCAATGTCTTGCCTTGGCTGCAGGTGCATCTTTGATGTCTCATCTCCATGCCTGGGATCATGATTATAAGCTGAAAGTTGAAAACTGTGCAAAAAACTGCTATCTTGAAGCTTTTATTCTAGGCCTTCAAAATATACAGGCTGGCTCTGGGTGACATTGATCATACCATCAAGATCCCTATGCATTCTTTGCCTTTCCTCACCTAATAAAAACGGCAAGGGTTTTGGTGTTGGTTACCCCCTCTGACAAACCACAAGTATAGAAAATCTGCACTGTGGGAATCCTTCTTAAGCCATGTTAGGAGAGATACTATTTTTGTTTGCCAAGCGTAATGCTGTATACATTTGCTATTTTATGACTGTATGCCTGATGGTTGCCTTGTGGGAAAGCTTATGCTCACTACAGTATGCTTGAGTTGGTTATGGTGACGAGCCAATAGTAACAGCTATAGGCTTGATTGATTTTCAGGGAAATGTTAAACCCTGTGATATAGGTCTGGGTTGTTCATTGTGAAAACCTATTAAAAAGAGAGTGGCCTGGCTTATGTATCATGAACAACATATGGTGAATCAAGAAGTCCTCTAAAAGTTGATTGCTGCTGTAGTATTCTGCTGTTGTCATGTGGCTTTGGAATCTTCCTGGCATGTTTGCCACCGAGGTTCTAGAGGAGGCGGTTGGGGTAGGAGTGTTGGGCGACATCTGACTGGAGTGGTTGTTAAGCTGTCTTCCTCCAATAAACCTACTACAACACTTACTCCGTCTGAGGGAAGTTACTTCACGTTTGGCGACGAGCGGGATAGGAGGAAGACAGTGTTCACCCTTTCTTATGGTCATCTCCAGGTATTCTTCATTTTTTTTACTTCAATTGTGCGTGAATGCACCAGCGGCTGTTAGAAATTTAATGTGCTTTTGATCGCACCTGCGGGAGAATCACAGCGCTACAGCTAATTCACACCGTGATATGTTCGCTGTTTTGGGGCTGAGAGTAGTGTTTCCTGACTTTTGGCGTTTTGTTTGAGGCTGGTATTGCATGGCATTGTGTTCCGATCGCACCAGCGGCAGTGTTGATCAGTCTTGTGCTCTGATTGCACCTGCGGCAGTGTGAGGAAGAACTTTGTGAACCATTTTGTGTTTGTGAACGGAGCCACCAGTTCTCTACAGTTTTGCATTTGTACCGTCAACTTTTCAAAAGAAAACTACTCACGTATTCCATTTCGTCATCCAGATTGCCGCTGCGCTGGGATTCCTCTCTGTTCCTGGTGTTCGGTGGTGATTCTATGCTGCTAAGCATTGTGGGAGCGTCGTGACGTCATACGTATGGCGGCGGCCATCTTTAATGAGTCAATTTGTGTTTTTGCCGTTTTTTCCAAGCATTTCGTGTAAGAACTCATATTATTAGTGCCAACGCTTTAAAATCAAACATTCGGAGTGCGACCTTATCATCGGTGACTCGCACACCTTTATTTCAAGTAAGCCAAGCATTATTATTTTTTTTTACGATCGCATTCACAGGAGTTATCAAATGTACTTGTCAGTTACATTATAATTTACTTTACTAAATAACACAATGACCAACATTTTAGCACCACCGCATTTTCTACCTGTTGCTGGTGAACCTAAAATGGAATGGGATTTATGGTATCCCATGTTCTTGGCTTAAGTTGAGGTTTTAGAGGAGGATGGCTGCTCTTCTAAAAGAAAACTTGATTTGTTAAAACACTGTTTGGGTGGCGCAGGTCTCAAAGAATTCGCAAATTTACCTCCCATTGAAGGTTCTGAGGAAACTAATTTTTTTGAAATAGCTATTAAACAGTTGAGCACCAGGTTTGGAAAGAAAATCAATATTGTAATGGAGAGGTTTAAATTTTATTCACGTGCTCAGAAAGAAGAAGAATCAATTGAAAACTATGTCTCTGCTTTACGTTCACTTGCTGGTTCGTGTGCGTTTGAGACTATCAACTATGAACAAGTACTCAGAGACCAGATTATGATGAAAACTAAAAGTAAAAAAATACAAGAGAGACTATGGTTAGGCACAGAGTCTTCTTTAAGTGCTGTGGTCAATATTGCCAAAGGTATCGAGCAATCCGAAAGATTTGTCAGTGAAATTAGAGGTCAGCAACAAAGTCAAATGATAAAAATACATGATGCCGTATCAGAGGTATCTCTAGTAAGAAATCAATCCACACCTAAAAGAGTTCCATTTTCTTTTAAAAAAGATTTTGGAGCAAAGGACAATAAATTTGTCAGTAGAAGAAACCAAATAATTTGTTACAGGTGTGGTGGTTTTGATCACGTAGGAAACTACAAAGGATGTCCAGCGTGGGACAAAATTTGCGTCAAGTGCAAGAGAACAGGCCATTTTGGTAAAATGTGCAGATCTTTCCAGAAAGTCAACTATGTCACATGTGAAGAGGAAGAGATCTCTGCAGAATTTAGTGAATTTAATTCTATTTCGTGTGTTGGTAACTGTAATTCTAAAGGTTTTCCATCCTGTGTGGTGTTGATTGATGGAAAAGAAGTACCGATGATGGTTGACTCATGTGCCTGGTACACCATTATTGGAAAAAATTTATTTACTGAATTGTGGGGAACGAAAGATTTACTACCTCCAGACATCAGGCCTGGTGGTTATTCTGGGCACAAGATTGATTTAGAAGGTTTTATATGGGCAGACTTGGATTTTAAAGGCAGGAGAAGTAGGGGTAAAGTATATATAGCTACCAAGGGGGTATCCATATTAGGTTGGCCTCATCAACAAGAGATGGGTATAAAATTAGACCCAAATGCCTCACCATCTGTATACATTGTCTCTTCAAATGAAGAGGAATTTGTTGCGAGTATTAGAAATATGTATCCAAGAATATTTGATGATTCTCTTGGAAAATATGCTGATTTCAAACACAAAATCATACTTAAGGATACTGCTATTCCTGTTAGGCACAGGGTACGCAATGTACCATTAGCATACCGTAACAAACTGAAGGACATGTTAGCGGACTTAGTTCTACGAAACATTATTGAACCCATAGAATCTTCTCCGTGGGTTTCTCCGGTTGTTCTTTCACTTAAAAGTAATGGGGATCTTCGTTTATGTGTTGATCTTCGGAGTCTAAACAAAGAAATTTGGATTGACAGGCATCCTTTACCGAACATACATGAACTAATCTCTACTCTTTCTGGGGCCTGTGTTTTTTCTACAGTGGATTTAGCCAGTGCTTACCACCAGATAATGTTACATGATGAGTCTAAATGTTTAACTGCATTTATAACACCTGAGGGCATGTTCCAATTTTCACGCATGCCTTTTCGGTTTAGCGAGCGCTGCGTCAGTATTTCAAAGACTCATGAAAGAGGTTTTAGAGGGTTGTTCCGGGGCAATTGCCTTTCAAGATGATATCCTGATTTTTGGAAAGGATTTTGAGGAACACGATTGTAACTTAAAAGCAGTGTTGAATTGTATACAGAAGAAAGGTTTGACACTTAAATTTTCAAAATGCAAGTTCAGACAAAATAAAGTCGAATATTTGGGTCACGAAATATCTAGTGAGGGTATTAGACCTAAATTCGACCATGTAGTTAGTATTTCCAATGCTCCTGCACCTACAACCAAAGAGCAATTGTTCTCTTTTTTAGGTTTAACAGAATTTTATAGTAAGTTCGTACAAAATTACTCTTCCAAAGTTTTTTCTTTACGAATGTTATTAAAGAAAAATGTGAAGTTTATGCGGGGTGATGATCAGCAATCAGCTTTCCAGATATTGAAAAAAGACATCATTTCTGCTCCTTTTTTAAGACCTTTTGTTGTTGGGAAGGAATGTATTGTAGCGGTAGATGCTAGCAGCACAGGCCTAGGCGCTGTGCTAATGCAAAAGAACAATGGGGATGAATATATAGTGTCTTATGCTTCCAGGTCATTACGGGGTGCTGAATACAATTATTCTACTATTGAGAGAGAATTGCTGGCATGCACCTGGGCTGCTCAACATTTCCGTCAATTTTTATGGGGTACCAAGTTTCGGTTGAGAACAGATCACAAGCCTCTAATTAACATGCTGGCAGCAGGGGGTGGCAGAACTCTCACAGCTCGTCTGGCGAGACTGGCTGCAAAGTTGCAAGAATATCAATGCATGGTAGAATACATTCCTGGTCGTTTGAATGTACATGCTGATTGCATGTCACGACTACCTTTACCAAATGTACCTGAATTTAACAATGACTTGGAGGAATGTGATGTAGCCTACACTATTGATGATGTCAACAATGGTGCAGACATAAGTTCCGAAATTATCTCTGAAGATGCTTGGAAAGAGGCTATGTCTGAAGATTGTGATTTGTCTTCGGTGTTGAAATATCTGCAAAAAGGTTGGCCTGAAGAGAGGATGTTGAGTGGTGAGTTAGGTTCATTTTTTAAAATTAAAGATGAACTTATGTGTTTACAAAGTATCATCACTAGAGGAGATAAGATTGTTCCTCCACATAAGATTAGGGAGAAGCTGATAGCCATGGCTCACGAGGGACATATGGGCATGTCCAGTACTAAGAGGCGTTTGAGGGAGTTTTATTGGTGGCCAAGCATGGACAGCATGATTGATAGGTGGGTTAGAGAATGTGTTCCATGTTCTAGAAGTGACAAGTCAGTCAAGCCTTTGTCTACTGATGTAACTCCTATCGAGTTTACTCAAGGACCTTGGAAGAAACTTGGCATTGACATTATTGGTCCTTTGTGTCTCCCTTCTGCCAGAGAAGTGTTTGCTTTAGTCTTAGTGGACTACTTTTCTAAATGGCCTGAATTAAAGATTGTAGAAAAAATTACCTCAACCCAAGTAATAGAATTTTTGGATAACATCTTTTGTCGTGAAGGTTTACCTGCTGAGCTAATTTCAGATAATGGCCCGCAATTTAAAAGTAAAGAATTGGAATTGTTTCTAAGCAAATGTGGTATTGTGCATAAAAGGGTATCCAATTATAATCCCCAAGCCAATGGTCAAGTTGAGCGTTTTAATAGAGTTGTAAAAGAGTCCATTCAACTTGCTGTCAAGAATGGTATTGAATGGAAAAAAGCCTTACGAGCCACCTTCCTTACTTATCGTACATCTCCTAATTCGGTTACTGGTTGCTCCCCTTTTGAAATGCTAAGAGGCAGAACACCTGGCTCAAAGCTTATGCCTTGGTGGCTAAAAGTAAATAATTCTTATGATTCTACTTTGGATTTTTCTCATGTTAGGGAGCGTGTTCTTAGGTATCAGGAGAGAATGAGGAAAAATGATCCTAAGCATCAGTTTTTAAATTCTAAAATTCAAGTGGGAGATTTTGTGCGTGTTAAGTTTGGTGGATCTATTAATAGAAGATGGTCCAGATGGTCGGATCCAGTTAAAGTGTTGGAAGTGTTTAGTAAGGCAGCGAGAGTAGAGGGTGGCAAGATTTGGAATTTCAGACGCATATCTATTTATAGATCCAAGGGTATGGAGGAAAAAGCACAACATTTTCCACAAATTTCTGGTAAGAAGTTTAATGTTGAGGAGGAAGATGTTCAAAAATGTTTGGATACGCAGGGCTGTTTCGATTCTGATTCCAACGTACCTGACTCAAGTTTCAATGAGGCCGGTGTTGAACTTAGTCCGGTTCCTATTACGAACCATGGGAATGTTTCTGGAGAATGTGCATCTGAACATAACACACAGGTTGTTGAACTAAGGAGAAGTTCTCGTACCAGAAATCCACCTGTTAAAATGAAAGATTTTGTTCAATTTTAACTGTTATTTAGGCATTTACTGTACATATCTATTTTTTTCTTCCTTTCAAATTATATTTAATTATTTATTTACTTATTTATTTATTTATTTATTTTCAAGGGGGAAAGGTGTGTAGTATTCTGCTGTTGTCATGTGGCTTTGGAATCTTCCTGGCATGTTTGCCACCGAGGTTCTAGAGGAGGCGGTTGGGGTAGGAGTGTTGGGCGACATCTGACTGGAGTGGTTGTTAAGCTGTCTTCCTCCAATAAACCTACTACAACACTTACTCCGTCTGAGGGAAGTTACTTCAGCTGCCACATTATGTTACAGACTGTAGAAAAATATTTGGTTACATGCAATCTCACAGATTACCGTCGCAGTCGATGGTTGTGGGGTTGGTCACCAACTCTGACAAACCCTGGGAGTAGAATGTCACTGTGATCATTCTTTTTTGGCCCTATTGAGAGGGGCTGAATGTTGTTTTGCCAACTGTAATTTTGTACCTATTTGTAATTTTCTGAAAGTATGCCTGATGGTTGTCAGCTTCTGCACATTACCGTAGGCCTGGGTTGCATATAGTGTCATACCACTGGTAGAGGCCTTATCATTTTACCTGGAAAAGTTATATCAGATTCCTTAGGTGTGATCTGTTTATAATGAAAAGTTATGACAAAGGAAGTAGGCCTTACTTACTTGAAAAGCAAGGCCTGCCTGCTAAAGGCAAACCACTTTTAACAATGGATTGTTAATATACTGTGCTAAAGCCTGTAGACAGGCATCTTCTTACATGGAATGTCACATTTTACTGTCGTAGACAAGGGATTTGGTGCTGGTGAACCACCTGAACAAACCATAGGTATACACGATTTGCACTACGGTAATCCTTACTAGGCTCTATTAGTATGGATTTTTGTGGTTTTTTTACAATCGTATTTTGTACAAATCTGTACTTGTATTACAGTATACCCATTGGTTGCATTGTGGGAAGGCTTATCAACTAACACAGAAGGTCTGAGTTGCTATGTTGACAATTCAATGATAGAGTTTATAGGCGTGATTGTTTGAAGCTAAAAACGCAGTAGGCCTGGCATATTGATTGTGAAGAGCATATGTTAAAGTCAATAGGCATTTAAGGGTAGAATGTTATTACTCTGCCTTCAGATAGTTATTTTATTACATGGAATGTCACAGATTAACTTACTAGGCAAATATTGTGTTGCTGGTTATCGCCTCTGGTAAACCCTGGGTATAGATTTGTACTTTCAGAATCTTTGTTAGACCTTCTTAGTAGAGATATTATTTTGCTTAGCCAACTGTAATTTTGTATGCTATGTAATGTTATGACTGTATTTCTAATGGTTGCCTTGTGGGAAAGCTTTTGCTCAGTACGTGAGGCCTCAGTTGTTTCTTTTTTAAAGACATTGATAACAACTGTACTGCAGATTAAATTAGCAGTAAGCAAGCATCCCGTTAGCACTGTCTGAAAAGCTGTATTATGCTCTTAAGAAAACTTAAAATATAAAGAGGACAAGCAACCAAATGAAAGGTTAACTAAAAAGTAGACGAACTAAATGAAATGACTGGCTAAGCAGCCATGACACTAAAGCACATGCATTTCATGGGGATGTGTACATGTGATCAAAAATGGTGTCATTCACAGAACAAGAGAGCCAATGACTGAAGTGGACTGAACCATTAACTTATGCAGTAAGCTGCCATGGATGGAAGCAGAGTATAAATGGCACTCAGACAGACCAATGACAGAAAAGTGTCTATATATGTATAAATATGTATCTATGTATTATTTAATGATTTCTTCTTGCAGAATCTGGCAGACAGCTAAGCCTGTCAGGTCTTCCGAAGAGATTCTAGCAAGATTTATTACAATGCAAATCTTCTAACCATAGGGTTTCACAAAGTGGGTAACCAGCACCAAATATTTCCCAAAAAAGGTAATCTATGAGATTCCATTTAACACAATACCTGACTGCAGGCTTTATCGTGGTGCAAAAACAATCCACCCTTAAAAGGCTATTGGCTTTGCCATGTCTATTAAATAGTAAGTAAATAAATCAAGCTTACCGCCTTTCTCATAACTTTTCATAATTATATCAGACCTTTGGCATCTGAAATATCTTTTCCTAGGGAACCAATCAGGCCTATAGCTGTTATCTTTGGCTTCTCACTACTACTCGCTTGCTCACAAGGCAGCCGTCAGATACATTCATAAAATTACAGCTGGCAAAGCAAAATACTATCTCTCTGAAGAGGGTCTAACAAGGATTCTCACAGTGCAAATCTTTTATACCAATGATTTGTCAGAGAGAGTAACCAACATCAAAACACTTGCCTACTACGGTAGTCTGTGAGATTTCATTTCACAAAATACCTGCCTAAAGGATTTAATATGGTTTGATAACAATTCACTAGTAACAATGTTTTTGACAATAAGTATATCATGCCTACTGCCTTTGTTATTGCTTTTCATAATAAACAGATCAAACCTATGAAACCTGCCATAGCTTTTCCTACTGAACCAGTAAGGCATATAGTCTTGACACCATAACCAAAACGGGGCTATTCAAGTGCATATAAACTGGCATCACAGTAAAAATCACTCCACCGGCAGCCCAGGCTTTTCTGCATGATGCACAATTGATACAGGGGATAACTAACCATGAAAAAAGACAGATACACTTCACTCTGGCAGAGGCAAAACTGTGCCTCTTACGTAAATGGTCGGACTTGGCAGCACCTACCCTAGATGATTGGCTTGAAACTACGGCCATGAAAGCAACCTATGAGCACCTGCTTTTTAGGCTGAATGACCAAGCTTCGAGCTTCATGGACATGTGGGGTTCTTTTCTCAAACAGGATGTAGTGATAACCAATGTCACACCCCAGGCTAAATAGAGACCATCACCATTAATGATTCCCAGTATTGTATATATTTGTTTAACTTACAACTAAAGAAACCCTTCTCAAACTATACCATCTATTGATGTATCTTGCAGAATCTGTTGTAGGACTCCTATGATTTCTGGGCTAATTTTCATTTGAACACCATACCCACTTGTAAATAAAATCCGTATTTGTAAAGCGCGAACTACTCACCCTTACGGGTCTCAAGGCGCTGGAGGCTGTCGTGGAAATTAAGTGAGCTATTGCCAAGAGTCACATGGTGCTGAGCTGAGCTGCCGCCTGAGCCGGGGATCGAACCGTGAGCCCTGTGCTCCGAAGTCAGCTGCCCTGGTCGCTGCACCACACCTCTCCACTACTTGTTAAACTACTAAATTACAAGAAGAAGGAGCAACACAATTTAAATACAATAATGTCTATATTAGAATCAATTCTTCAAAGCGAAAGAAGTCATTAGGCAGATAATTCATAATGTAGATCCATTCTTCTTTATTGTAATTCAAATCAAAAAAAAATTCCTCTCTGGAAGTGGTCATTCGATTATTCAAATTATAGACTTGCAGCTTTGTGGTATATATCAAATCATTCTTCGTTGCAATACTTAATTCAGCCAACGCGTTTCGTCTAAAAAAGACGTCATCAGGGCTGAAATAATAGAAAAAACAAATATAACTATTCAATTGAGACTTCAAAAATGCATGATCATATTAAAAGTATAACTCTGCCTATATCAATTCTAATGTTGTGCCAGTATAAGATAGAGGTGCTGTATTTCAAACAATGTAATTGTAGATTATTTCCAATATATCAAGCATCCTTACATCACTAATAGTTCATCACCTAAACAAATTTCTATATTCTTAATACAATAGTAATAGACCTATATCCAATGATAATGCATTCCTATACAGTTGACACAGATCCCAATTACCATAAATTGGAACAGCATTGTATATCTAATCAATTATGGCAACCGAATAAGTCTTTATTTTATTTTATGGTCAACAGGGGTGTAAGAACCGATAATCACTATAGTTGGGAGGAGAAAAAACAGCTAAATACAGCCTGAAAAATCATTGTAGGCACCCAAATAAACAAGGTAAGAGGCAAAGTCGCCTCATAAACCCCCATTTGTACTAGCTCTTACCTCAATAATAGTAGTGGTTATTAGTAGTTAATCGTCAGCCTGGCCCGATAAATCCCACTGCAAGCGTGCGGTCAAAGCTAAGATCTTAAATACCTCCCAATATCCAATCCCTGTTGTAATGCAAAATATATGCTAGCCAATCGAAAAGATGGTTTTTCTATTCCTCATTAAAATTAAATGATCCCTCTCTGGTCCGTGAAGTATATGGTAGCCAATCAAGAAGATGGTTATTATATTCCTCATTTAAATAAACTGTTCCCTCTCTGAAAACGCCAGTAGCTGTAAAACTCATTGCTATTGGCTAGAAAATGCCATCTGACCAAAATCCTGACTCCCACTGGTTGTCCCTTAAGCCAATGGTGGTCATTGATATTTATCAGCATCAAGTTAAGGTAACACCACATCATGCTGTTAACATGATCCGAGTTAGTCCATCGGTTAAAGCACCCTATTCAATAACCCCAAATCATCAACCTCGCGGGTTCGATTCTGCTACCCAGAAGGAACAGTGAAAGCACACCAACACTCAGTAGTTCCTATTATAATGCAAAAAAAGGAAAGATGTGGTACTATTTATATTTGAGGGAGAGGAAATTTGTAGTTGGGAGGAGTCAAAGAAGAGAACACGTCTATTATCAACGTGCTAGTTAGAACAAGTCCATGAACACATTCCATTACTTTTATAAACCCAATTAGCCCAAGGGAAAGATGCCCAGCTTATTAACCCGAGCAATCCCAATACCACGTGTTCAAACCTGCTACTGAAAAAGCAGGCAAAACATTTACAGTCCTAATTCTTAGTTTGTTAAATCATAACGGTGCCTTTGAATCGAAATACAAGAATATAATAAAACTGCTTGTGTATATCATTTGACAAAAATAATCTGTTTGCGAGACATTTCAAAAAACAATATACCATACAATAAATTATTAGTAACACAATATCACTAAATGTCTCATACTACACACAAAAATATTATTCCGTTACATTTTGATATTGCATACATTTTCTTAAAATTTACTTCTACTACGTGAGAGAAAATTAATTCAATTTCCTATATTTCCAAATGAATAATTCAAAAATATGCGATTTCTCAATACATTGTTACCAACCTAAGATTGCATGTAAATACTATAAGTAAATTGATTTTGTCATAATGATTAACGACAACTATAAAAAATAATGTAATTCGTTGTCACTGTTGAGGCCAAGGATCGTGGCCCTACATCTACTAATCCATTTAGCCTCTTGCTGTCGCAGTTCTAGTTCCCAATTACCTCCTCTCATTTTAGGTGTGATTTTCTGTAAACCATGAAACTTAAAGCTGCCAATATGTTCATGATCCTGCTTCACATGTTGATACAAGGGTGAATTTGTATCTCTGTTTAATATAGCTCTTCTATGCTCTTGTATTCTGAGTTTCAAGATACGTTTAGTGCTACCTATATATATTTTAGTGCACTCACATATTAAAACATATATTACACCCGCACTATTACAATTAATGAATTCATTTATATGATAACATTTCTTAGTGTTATAGCTAAATGTTTTAATACGATTGATGCCTAAATCACATATGTTACAATTGCCACATGTGAAAAAACCTTTGACTTGGCTTGTCAGCCAATCAGTACCTTCTGACCTGATAGGTTCCACATAGTTTCTAGTTACAAGATTTCCTATAGTAGCACTTCTTCTATATATCATTTTAGGTTTGTCAGAAATCACACCGAGCAAGCCTGGTACCCCCTTCAGCAAATTCCAATTCTTATTTAAGATCTTAAAAATCGGATTTTGGTGTACATTATATGTGGTAATGAATGCCACACGATCTGTATTCTGATGTCTCGTTTTTTGAATCAATGTATCTTCCCTTTTTACCTTTTCAATTCGATGTCTTGCCTGTACAAGGCTACTTATAGGGTAGCCTCTGTTTTCCAATCTACATTACAATGCATCTAATTCTAATTTAAATTCTGTGTCTCTGCTACAGTTTCTCCGAATACGAATCATTTCCCCATAGGGGATACCTTTCACTACTGAGGCAGGGTGAGAGCTGTCCGCTCTTAAAATAGAATTGGTTGCTGTTTTTTTTCTGAATAATTGACTGTGTACCTGATTTTCGACTATGAACAGTTCAATATCTAAAAACTCAATCCTGCTCGGATGATGGCTCATCGTTAGTGTTACATTAAAATCATTATTATTCAAAAACTGGTGGTAGTCTCTCAATTTCTATATCTGATCCTTTCCAGATGACCAAAACGTCATCAATAAAACATCCCCAGAAAACTATTTGATCCATCCATAAGGCTGCTCTTCTACTCCAGGCATGCTCCCTCTCAAACCAACCCATAAATAGGTTGGCATACGAGGGAGCAAACCTGGAGCCCATAGCCGTGCCTCTTATTTGTTGAAACCATTCTCCTTCAAAGATGAAAAAATTATTCTGTAAAATTAATGAACTCATATCTATCAACATTTTGGAGTGGTCTCTTAAACTCGCACTTCTTTGTCCTAAATAGTGATTTAACGCTTGCTGACCTTTTTGATTCGTAATGCAAGTGTACAGCCCTACGACATTGAAAGTCACAAAACTTAAACTTTCATCCCAAACTAGATCTTGCAATTTATTAAGTACATCCATTGTGTCTCGTAGATATGCTGGTAGATTCGTAACTAAAGGTTTCAGAAATAAATCAACGAATTCCGAAAGATGTTCCGTTAAACTCCCTATACCGGAGACTATAGGTCGACCCGGAGGGTTTTGCTTAGATTTATGTATCTTAGGTAAGATATAAATAAACGGCGCAACAGGATTAGTAACTTGCAGATATCTAAACTCTTTCTCATCAAGCAACCCCTGCTCTTTCCATGAGTACAACCTTTCATTAATTAGGCTGCTAGCTTCTTTCAGTGGGTTGGTAGTAAGCTTAAGATAAGTTTCTTTATCGTTCAGTTGTCGTTTAATCTCATTACAATATTCTTGCCTATTCATTATGACAATGTTACCGCCCTTGTTGGCCTCTTGAATTACTATATTGATGTCGTTTTTTAAACTATTAATGGCCATCCATTCATCTTTACTAAAGTTATTAACATGTCCACTTTTATTCTTGCCAGATAGCAATTGATCTTCCAATTTGTGTAAGTCTGTGATAACATTATTAACAAAAGCATCTATTGCTGCAAATTGTGTCCCTTGGGGTGTAAATTTAGACGCTGGTTGCAAACCACTAGAGCAAGAATAATCCACAGGTATGTTTCATAAAGAGATAATGTCTTGTTCATTATAAGTATCTCCTTCTGTTATAGATAAAAGCATTTGCACATCTCTAATGTGAGCAAGAGAGGTTGCAGACTGTATACTTTCCAAATTAACAGACTTAGATCTATCGTAAGTTGAAAAAAAACTTTTTAATTTTAATTTTCTAGCAAACTTAAACAAATCAATTTCAATATCTGTAAAATTACATTTTGAACTGGGGCAAAAAGATAAACCCCTTTGTAACACAGAAATTTCATTAGCATTCAATATTCTATTCGACAAATTAATTACTTTTAGATTCATATCCTCCCTCGCATCTAGCGAAACATGTTCTATTTTCTGATTTTGTCCTGGCTGCGGCTGCCAATTCTTATATTGTCGGTGCCTCCGCTTGCCCCTCCTGATTGATTTACCCGATTGGCCAATTTTTGTTTCCATCGTTTGATTCGCTGTATTTCCTCGGAAAAAGAAGAAGTATTAACTGGTTTAGATCCCAGTGTGCTGGGACCACCCCCATCCTCAATGGATGAAATGCTTGAGCTACTATAATTAACTGAACTTAATTCATCTATTTTCTGTACACCCCCGGTAACTTTAGGTTTTAACACTTCATCAAAGCCTCTACTAAAAGTAAAGACCCTTCCCTGGTTATAATCTCTTTCATCTCTTCTTATTTTGCTCAACTTTTTCTCCTTGATTTGAATCTGATGTTTATTAATCACATCTTTTAGTATAGCATAATTTTTTTCGGTCAATTCAACTAGATTCATATCTTTGATTTCTTTTTCCAGTTCCGCTATCTGGCCCTTCAGTTTCTCCACCTTCCTTTCTGCATTCTTGATTAATATACCCATCATGCAAAATGATGAAGAATGCAGATTATCCTCCCATTCTTTGAGTAAGTCATCATCCAAGTCATCATAGGTTGGAAAAATTAAGATCCTTAAACCCCTGGGTACTCTTTTCTGATCCATATAGTTTTTAAGGGTGATGCCATCCCACCATTTAGATAATTCAAGTTTTTTAAGTCTTTCTAATTTGAGGAATTTTGCTCTTAAACTCTCATTAGATGAGTCCTTTTGAGCATCAAAAGTACGTTTTTTAGTTTGAGCAAAAACTCAGCCGCCAATTTCTCACGACCGTCCTCCATCTTGGACACTTACTGATGAAACAGTTTATATTAAATTACCAAAAAGTCTCTATGCCTGTGAGTCTCCGCCCTCAAATACTAACAACAGAACTCAAGCGGTAGGGCTGTTAAACTATTTATCTTTCTGCACTCCCTTTTTATTCTTCTCATTACCCTACTATACTTCAGTCGACACTAACCTATGCCTGTGCGTCTCCGCCCTCAAATACTAACAACAGAACTCAAGCGGTAGGGCTGTTAAACTATTCATCTTTCTGCACTCCCTTTTTATTCTTCTCATTACCCTACTATACTTCAGTCGACACTAACCTCTTGCGTTGATTTAATGTTGCTGCTTCCAGTATTTGTGCACACACTATACTGTCAATCAACAGAGGTTGATGTGTTAATAAAATGATTTAAACAAAATACCTGTATGTAGCGTGTGACAGAATGTGATAACAATACTCTTTAAAGGCCTATTCGCTTCAACAAATGTTTTTCCCAATAAATGATCCAGGACAACTGGCTTTGTTATAACTTTTCATAATAATCAAAGCAGACTTAAGGAATTGGACACAACTTTTTCCATTTTAACAATTAGTCCTATAGCTTGTCACCACAACCAGCTCAGGCCTATATTGTTTTAGGGTAAGTTTTCTCACAAAGCAAAAACCAGACACATAAAATTACAAAGGTATATAAAATTACAGTTGGCTAAGCAAAATACTATCTCTTGTAAATTCTCACAAGGATTCTTACAAACTAAATCTTATAGATCTACAATTTGTCACAGGGGGTGACCAACACCCATACGTTTGCCTACCACAGTAATCTGTGAGATTCCGTGTAACACAATCCTTCTTCTCTGCAAGCTTTCGTACAAAGTGAAAATAATCCACCCTTAAGTGGATTGTTAAAATATGCTTTTCACAATAAATATGTGATACCTACTGCTTTATTATAACATTTCAAAATAAACAGGCCAATAGCCATGAGCATTCGCTTGCCACCGCAAACAACTCGGTCCTGCTGTATTGACTATAAGCTTTGCCACAAACCAAAAAGTGCAATGCAAGCATTATTTTCAGTGGCACCATACTACTTTGGCAAAATCAAATCATTAACTAAGGGGAACCAACAGGTAAATGGAATCTAAGCTCCTCTCTGAGTAGTACTGTGAAAGCTCTATTTTTGCTGATCATATAAGGTCTGGCAACAGCTGCAATGTCAATCCAGACCTAAATAGGGATTCTCTGTTTTAATGTGGAAGGTGGAAAAATAAATGCTAAACAAGCATTGACAATTCCAATAGATCTGGCTTTAATGTGCCAACACATGGAAACAGAGGCTTGCTGTTTATATGTATTGTACGCACAAACATTGTGCCCTACTGGCTTTGCCAATGCTGGGGAAGAAGTAGCAAAAATGGGTTGCTTTCTATATTGAGTACATATAGGATAAAGAAATAAATCGGACAAGCAGTGTTATGATTGAGAGTATTTTTCAGATTTATACATTTCAATGAAAGCTCTTCTTTGAACGTAGAATGAGACACCAAATATCCAATCATGTGATGTGATAGAGTACTAGTCCTCTGGTTGGTGCTGAATCCCGTATGCTTTACATAATTGATATTAATAGGTTTTGAAGACAACTGCACTGCCAAGTCAGACCTAAAATTAAAACATTGTTTTCCATGGTATTGACATAGGCCTATGCCCCCACTGTGCGTGGTCTGCACATGAAAGTAGTTGGCTATTAATTTGGGTTGATCCCACTGAAAGTTTTTATTGTTTGACAAAGAGACTGGTCTAGAGGTTGGAAATCTTCATCAATTACAAGCCTTCACACTGTAGATGACTTAGCTTAGGCTCCACAAGACTGACATTTCGGCATTACTTCTTTTTCTTGCACCCTTAGCAGCTTGTCTTGTCTCTTCAGGAGTAGGTTTTTTTTTCTTCAAATTTCTCACACCTTGATGAATACAGTCCTTTTTCCCAAGTTTGAGGAGGGAACCAGCAGTTCTTCCATACAGACAACAGCTTCCTCTGCCTCTGGATCTTATAGAACATCCAGCTTCAGGTGGGAAGTAAACTTCATTGGCCGGACAGGTGACTAGGAGCCAGCATCTAGAATGTAGAAGTTGAAGGCAGAGTTGGAGACAACCCTCGCCAATACTCGGGCAGGCCTCAGACTGTGATGCATCTACTCATAGGATGTAGAAGCATTCTCTCCTTGGAGTAGGTCAAGTAAGCCATTTCAATAAGCAATCTACTCCGTTATTTGTGTGATTCTAGATAGTATTGTTTAACCCCTGGCTTAAAACTCTCAGCTTTGCAAAAAAAATGGGTTCATCCTTTCTCTCACTTAAAACTGCACTAGAGTTACATGTGCCAAAAATCTAAATTGGTGAATCCCTGTTTCAGCTGTGCAGAGCGATCTCCTATCCGTTACTTTTACAGCTTGGTCTTCCCAGTTAAGAAAATCTGGCCTACTTAAATAACAACCATTGCAGTCCACCAGCAGAGCAAAACTCCAATGGACCTATTGGGCTTCCATTTTGACTGTGAACTTGTGCTATAGCATCTACAAAACACTTTGAAGGCTCCACGTGAGCTCCCTCCCCTGTGGGGCACTATATGGCCTAATTTTTAAATGTATTTTGAGATTTTGATCGGACAAATACTGTCTCCTGTACGAGATAAGAAGCAGCTAAATACCTTCTTTCCATCAGGTAAGTATCTGGATTGTGTGTGTGTTAGAAGGTGGTTCTGACCATCTGAGCCGCCCGGATTTTTCACTTTTTGAACACCTAATTTTGAGCTTTTACTGTGAATGAGCCTCATAAGCTGAGACTCACCCACAGTGAACTCATGATGAAACAGGCTGCATGTGGATTGCACCGGTGTCCCTCTTGTGAGAGAAGGCCGCTGCGCTGCAGCCGGGGTAAGGGGCACCGGACTGGTTACATGTAGACACGTGTGCACCCGTGTAAGGGCTAAGTGGGCGAGATTCCTGTCATGCACAGCCCAGGAGCAGGTACAGATAGAATGGTGTGGCAGGAATTATGCAGAGTTGGGTGGTGACATGGAATAGGCTTTATAGTATGGGAAGACACATGTGAGGGAAAGTCAGTGGGCTTTACTGTTTTCACTGTAGGAACACTCCAGTACTCCAGTACTCTCCTATGAAGATGGGAACCACATGGGGTATTTTCACTTCCCCTGGGGCTACAAATTCCAGACACGCACCAAAGTACACTGTAAGTTGTGTAAAAAGAAGTATTCTGCTGAGTCCAAAGCCATATCTGTACTGCTTATGGGTCATCCAGAAATGTCATATTCCTCTGACTCAGCTCATAATCAGAACCTGGCTGGGAGTGACCCTGCCAGGCTGGATTAATTACCTTCCTCCCCAAGCTGTAGCATCAGAGACCTAGCCCTTCACTGCAAGCATTCCAAGGGTGAAGGTCTCCTCTCCAAGAGGGAGAGATAAGGGTGGAGCTGCAGGATATCCATCAGCAGCTATCACCCGGTGCCAGGCACCAGGTCTGCGGCCATGAAGGCAGCAAGAGGGGAAGGGGTTTTTTCAGAAACCATGTGACATGAGACCCCTGTACGATGCCATTTTGAAGTATCCCAGAGGCCTGTGCAGGAAAGAGGGAGCAGGGGCAGAGAGGTGTTATGTCGCTGCAGGATAGGGCAGAAGAGCCCTCCTGCCAGCCCCCTCCAAAATCTTTTAAAAGGTCTTGCACAGCAAGAGGAGCTCACTCTGGGGTGTGGTCTTGCTGAGGAAGGCTGGTGCTGGAGCCTGGCGCAATGGGCAGTTAGAAGGAGGAACCCCCTGACTGTCCCAGGACCCTGGACTACGCCTTGGAGGGAGTCCAGGGCCACTGAGGAGAAGCCTGGGCTTCTGCGCAAGAAGAAGAGAGGCCCAGAAGGAGAGCCAGGTGAAAGGCTGGCGCAGGGAGCCAGTGAAGACAGCTCCCTGCTGAGTTCACCCTCTTTGAGACCAGGACGGCGGTGCTCCGAAGCAGCCGCCATGTCTGCCTTACAGAGCGGGCAGACCACAAAGGAAGTGGCGGCTCCCGCGGCAGCACACGAGGGTGCTGGCCATTCGGGGAGCCGGTGGGGGGGTGGTGTGTGTGTGTGTGCGTGTGTGTACACCAAGGTATGAAGGGCTGAACTGGGATGTCTGGAGAAGGGCATCTCCTGGAGGTGAAGAGGTACAATTGCACGAGAGGTGCATTTACCTGATGTTGTTTCTTTTGAGGGATTGGAAGTCACATGTGTAATGTGAAATCATAAGCAAAGTGGGGTTATGTTGCTGGACATTCCTGCTAGGGTGTCTGGCTGTACATGCTTAATCCTGTAATTATAATGGTGATGCCTTTTAGGGGCTTTAATTGCAATGCCTTATAACTGTTTTCAGATATGAAAAGTACTGTCATTCTAAGTGATGCCTAAACATGTATTCTTGCTACAGCGTTAGGTGAAGAACAACCCAGACTGTTAGCCACTAAGATGTAGAGGTGTATACTGTATGGTCAGTATGAGATGCTCAGTCAGGGTTATGTGTCCCCATGGCAGGTGTGCCCATTTTAAATGCTTGTTGAAATAATGGGGTGGGTCGCCACTGGGATGGGGCCAGTGGGCAAGGCCTTCACTCCAGGTTATGGTCAACCTCCTGCTTTAGGGGGCAAGATTGAAGCAGGGTCTAGTTTTACCATATAAATATCTTAGGCCATTCCTGCCCCACACCTGAAGCATGAGACCCTCATATGGCCCCACCAGCCAGCATATAGAAATGTGTTAAATTGACCATGCTATCTTAAACATTTGCTGAACACGGTAGGCCCTATGTCTCCCTGATAAACTCGCAAAGACATCTCCCTGCGAAGGACACGAGCACCAGCTCACTGTCTTTTTGGTAAACAAGTCACCGAGCCCCCACTCCCACCTTGTCCTCGATGTGTACTTCTCTTCTCGCAATCACTGAGATATAGCAGTATCAAAGAACAGGGAACATCTCTCATTAAGAGGAACACGATGGGGTAAGATTCGGGTGGGGGCCAGTTGCAATATTTCAATTTCTTTATATTATTGCTTTTCTGCTAGCTTCAAGGAACCAAGACAAGCAACATGGCGTGAGAAAATGACCTCTAACCCTTTGTAATCTTCCGCTTTTTAATAAAAGTTTCCAAGAAGTGACGTAAATCATTGTCGATAAATGTCCAATTTCGTTTTGATTGACGGTCAAACATGCGTCATGATCAAGACTTGTGGTTAGCAGTTCCTTATTAAAATAGTAAAAAAGAGCTGCCCACATTTCATTCGATGGACCACCTTGCACCGTGAAAGTCTTGGGTCACGACGTGCTTGTGTACTCCCCGGTTAACCGTTGTTTTCATTTAGCATTCTTGATTAAGGTTGCAAATGCTTTGTTATATTTTGAAATTGTCTCTCTCTCTCTTCTGCATTGCCGTGATTTTAAGTCTTATTAGATTGCATATTTTTGCTCTTCATCTAAAATGAGTCTTTGATACTTGTTATTTACTAGATTGCTTAGAGTTATTTTTGACTAGAGATGTGTCTCTTTGACATTTATTGTTTGAATTTGTTTCTCTAAATAAATAGTGCCACTCCTGATTCAGTTCCTGCATCTCACACGTGTATTTCCTTATTTTAGATAGAGCACCCCTGCTCAAATTAAGGTGGTATAGCACCACCCAAAAAATCACCCTCCAACAAGATGATGTGCATAAATGGAAGTGGTGGTACTAGACCCCACACCCCCTGCGGGAGGGGTGGGAAGGTTATGCAATGTCATGTACTGATTCCAACAGCTTATGTACATTTGTAAATTGATGCATAGTATTGAGTAGTGTGTGTGTGTAATAAATATACTCTTCCTTTTTATAAAGAATCGTATAGACTGGATAATCAATTATTGAGTGTTATTTCTGCATACTGGTAAATGGCGATTACTAGCCCACACCACCTCCCTTGAGTAAGCCTTAGACGGCTCTGCAACGCTACTCTCTGAGAGTCAAGCGCTACAATGGGGTGTTTAGTTCCCAGTGAAGGACAAATGTAGACATGTTATTGACAATACCTAAAGCGAACCACTCACCAGTCTTTATTATCATATTAGACGGCTGTGTTCATTGTATACTAATTTGATGGTCGACTTTGTCATTATGGAAACCATTTCTTTATGTCACAGAATGTCACACACTGTTTTGAAAGTACCATGTTCACTTGGGAACACCATGCACTTGTTTGAATATAACTGTGATGATTTTTGTATATAAACGTTCTGAATTTATAAGCATCCCGTTGTATATGGTCTTATATCTCTCTTGGACATCCTCGTTACCCCTGTTTATTGCCATTGTGCGTATCAATATTGCTTATTGTTTACATTTGTCCACAGGAACCACTGTTTCTGCTTATTGATTGGAAGAACAGCTGCTGGACTGCCCATGGAAGGAGAGAATCTTTGCATGAAGGACCACTAGGGCAGCTGAGCCTGACTTGGAACTATATGGGTCAGTGGGCAGATGGCCTGGACCTAACCTGATATCTGTGCTACCTGCTCTTTGAGAAAGTGATGGATCAAACAAAACACTGCAATTATTGGTGAATTATTGTTGTCCATTTACTCGTGTAACTTTTCAGGAACTGATATCACCCGAATACGACTCTTTACTACGCGAGTCATTACATCGCGTGGCTTTACAACGCAGTACCATTCCAACGCAAGTCGTTACAACGACTTGCTCTAGATGGCGTGCTGGACTTAGGAATAGTATGATTTACTATTCCAACTCCAGTGAGTGCAACAGTAGGGAAGGTGTTGGAATAGTAAATCATACTATTCCTTAGTCTAGAGCGCCATCTAGAGCAAGTCGTTGTAACGACTTGCGTTGTAATGGCACTGCATTGTAACAACGAGGTCGCTGTAACAACTGCATTGTGGAGGTATCGCGGTGTAATGTCCGCGTTGTAAAGGTTGTTTCCCATATCACCCACATCCATGGCAATAGGGACACAAGAATATTACTCTTTAGCATTAGGTCATTGGGAATTAGGTATTCTTTTCCAGACCTGGCATATTCTCCACTCGAATACTGACATTTCAAACTTGTGGGAGTTGCAATTAGTCACATTGAACTATGTCTGATACTTTTATCATTGACCACTCTACCCCTAGTTGGTCCACTCAACTGAAAACTTTATACATTGGCTTGGACTACTGTTACTTGCTAGTCAGAAACCTTGGTCTTTCGGTTTAGGAAATCTTGTTCAGATTTGGGGTAGAAGTCTCTGCAGCATGGGCTCAAACTTTTACCTAAGCCCCGCTCTTGCTCAAACTCTGTAATCTTTTCCACTTCACCCTCTTTTGTACCATCGCCCATGTGATTTTACTTCTCTTCACATGATCCAACATTGAGTTCTGTAAATCAATGTTCACAAGATAACCCATACGTTCATATTGACCTATTATCGGATTGTGTAGCCACTAGAAATAGACTGCAGCTTGCACAAAACAAACATGTATTAATGCTGGCAAGCAAGAGGAAAAGCCCACACACAAATATATCATGCTTCAATGTTTACCGCAGTCCAGAAATGAATTGTTTCTTCATTAGACTGCAGCACGCAAGAAATACAAAGAATACAACATTGTAAGAAAGAGAGGTGGAAAGCAAGATAAAATAAAAAAGAATAGTGAAAGCAAGCCAAAAATAAACCAAGGAAGGTAGGTAGAAAGTAAAAAATCAGCAGGAAAGAGAGTAGGATAGAAATAAGGAAACAAAGAAACAAGGAAACAAAAAAGAAAGAAAGAAAGACAAGAAAGAAAGAAATGAAGGAAGGAAGGAATGAAGGAGCGAAGATAGGAAGGAAGGAAGATAGGAAGCAACAGGGAATAAAGCTAGTATAATAAATGAAATAAATAAAGAATGAAAGCAAGTGCAATTAGCAAATGAAACAAACAAGACAAGAAAAAAATTAAATAAAAAATAAAAAAGAAAGACAATTGTCACAGAAGAAAGTCATGACAAAAAGAAAAGCAGTACACCAGAAGCAAAACAAGTAAGAATAAAAGCAAGAAATGAAACAAAGCAAGTATAAAAGAGTTTAAGAAGTAATACCAGCAAGCAAATAAGATAGCAAGTATTCCATGAAGCTTTAAAGCTACTAACGAAAACAAGAATAACAAAATGATAGAAAGCAATAAGAAAGCAAGAAGTGAGAAAGCCTAAAATAAAAAAGCAGCAAGTCAAGTAGCCAAAAAGTACAAAAAAGCACATATCAGTACGATGAAGCAAGCATCACAGAAAATAAACATTGCCAAAGTCAATAGGTTCTGAGGGCCAGATGTACGATTGTTTTTTGCGGTCGCAAACTGGAAATCTGCCCATTTGCGACCGCAAAAAAGGGTCCTGGCATGTACAAACGAGTCGGTGACTGGCACAATAGCGTTTGCGACTGTAGCTATTAGGAAGGGGCGTCCCTTCCTAATAGCGAGTCCCAATGGTATGCACCATTGTTTTGCGACCGCATTTGCGGCCGCAAAACACTTGCAGTTTACCACCTACTTCAAGTAGGTGGTAAGCCACTCGCAAACAGGAAGGGGTCCCAGGGGCCCCCTTCCCCTTTGTGAATGGATGCAAAAATATTTTTAAGAGCACACAATGGTCCCAGGGACCACTGCCTGCTCTTAAAACATTAAACAGAAATGTTAAATTTTTCTTTTTAAATGCAGCCCATTTTCCTGTAAGGAAAACGGGCTGCATTAAAAAAAACTTCTTTATTTAAAAAGCAGTCAGAGACATGGAGGTCTGCTGACCCCAGCAGGCCACCATCCCTGGGAGTGCTGGCCATTCCTAATGGGGTCGCAAATTGCACCTGCCTCATTAATAATAATGAGGCATGCAATTTGCGACCCCATTAGGAATCGCAAACAGTATCTGAGACACTGTTGTACATTCCAATTTGCGAATCGCAAATTGCAAGTCGCAAAGCGACGCAATTTGCGACTCGCAAATTGGTAGGGTTGTACATCTGGCCCTGAGTCTTTTAAACGTGAAAGTGAATCAATAGCAGTTTTTGTGTGTGTGCTGCTGTTTGTGTTTGCAGGTGTGGTATTTGAAAGGGTGAATCGGTGATAATTACCTGGATGACTTTGCGAGGGATAGATGAATGAGTAAGTGACTGAGAGCATGGATAAGTACAGTGTGCATGAAGTCATAGATGGTTGCTTGAATCAGTGAGTGGCTGGATGAATTGTTCAATGCATGAATGGGCTAATAAGTTAGTCGATAGATTAATGCTAGCAGGTGAGAACTTAAAGCACTGCAGCAATAATTTTATATAATGCCAGGAAATACAATTACTGACAGTGCAAACATTACAGCAGTGCCGGGCACAGGTATGCCTTGCATTTCCATGATATATATAAAACATTACCAACAATATGTCAGTGGTAAGCATTACACTAAGGGTGGAGAGATAACAATCTGTCAATAATTAGTGCCATTATACCAGTATCAGCATCCCTCAGGAGAGGCAAGCCATTGTGTCAAGAATGTCACCATTTGTCAGGAATTACCACAATTATGCATGTTCAGATTTGCACCATTACTCAGTAATCCTTAATGCATGTTCAGATTTGTGTTATCACTTCATGACTTTTTAGAAACCAGGAAGGTTAGATTCCAAAATTGAATCCGTGGATGTTTCTACGGTATTTGAAGTAAGGCTAAATTCAGGGATAGAAGAGCAATAAGCAAGTTGCTCAAATGATGAATATGGTTGTGGTTATATATTGCAACCTTAATTTCACTTCAACAGGAGTTGATCATGTGAATATATACATAGACATATTACTCGTTTAAAATTAGAAAACATGTAGTATTTGACTATATGTATTAAATCCATACATTTTTTGAAAACAGAAGGATGCCAAGTAATGAATGAGTAGGCAGAAGAAACTCAAAAGGTATTCACTCATCCCACTGACCCCCCCATGACATGCATTTCCCATTCACTTTGCTCTAGAGAGTTTTTTGGAGGTGTATGGGATGTCCTGTTTCTCCCACACAGCAGCAGTGCTCATAGATCGTTGCATGGAAGAACACAGGGGCAGGGAATGACAAACCAATATGGGCTTCCAATACTGCATTTTTCTTAATGGGGAGATTTTCTTGGGTGATGCGTCCAGCATTGCAGTCCAGTTCTGCCTTCCCCTTCCCAGAGTTCATATACAAAAGTCTCTGGGAAGCAGTTATTCATCCGAACCCAAGATGGCCAACTACTAGCAGTCTCCATCAGAAAGTCGTCAATCCGAGATGGAGACGAATAATTGCTGACACAATTTCCTGTTTCTCTCCCAATAAAAGGAAGAGTCTTGCAGTTACTTCCTTAGCCGTAATGCTTTGAGTTGTCTCTTCATACCGTTCCACGTTCCTGGCTAACCTCCAGTTTTTCTCCCACTTCCTTGATTTTGCTCCAGTCCTTCTAGAATTTTCTCCAGTCCTGTTAGCAACATCTGGTATCAAGCATCACACCATCCTGCTTAGCTACCAGCTACTCTTGTTGAAGGCTTTAGATGTCAAACTTCATGCCATCCTGCTCAGCTGACAATTCCTCCTTTTGGTGACTTCTGGTGACAAGTCTTCCTTAGCAAACACTAGGAGATGATGGACGGAGCACTGAAACTTTTCAGACACTCACCCCCAGTCACACATCTGGGTTGAATCCATCATCGTTCTTTAGCTCACTTCGCCACCCCAGATCTGACCCAGCCATATGCAAATCAGTCTTGACCCTGCTCCTCCTGGGAACAGACCAGACCAAACTGCCAAGCCAGGTCTTCCCTGGACCGGAAACAAGCATCCCAGGGCCGGTTTCGGGTAACACCGCTGATCAGCCAGGCTAGCTTGAATCCAGTGGCAAAGTGAGAAAGGGACCCACATCTGGGCATACCCAGCCAACGTAGGGTAAGCAAGGAAACTTTTCAGACACTGATACCCAGTCACAAATCCATCATTGTTCTTTATCTCACTTCGCCACCCCAGTTCAGACCCAACCATTATGAAAATCATTCTTGACCCTGCTCCTCATGGGAATAATCCAGCCTCAACTGCCAAGCCAGGTCTTCCCTGGACCGGAAACAAGCATCTTGGGATACCCCTCATCAGCCAGGCTAGCTTGAATCCAGTGGCAAAGTGGCAAAGTGAGCTAAAGAATGATGATAGATTCAACCCAGATCTGTGACTGGAGGTGAGTGTCTGAAAAGTTTCAGCGCTCCATAAGCCACTATTATTCTGGGCAATTCTTAATTCTGCAGTTGCTGATAGATACTTGGGTAGTTATTGTTCATATATATGTGTTAGGAATTGGGCTTCTGGTTCACAGAGATATGCACCCTGTACAAGCAGAAACCACCACTCTTGTCAGCGTAAGCTAAATACATACTAAAATTTAGCATGTGCTCACCCTCTGGTAGCTTGGCACAGAGCGATTAGGCTTATCTAAAGAGGTAAGTGTAAAGTATTTGTGCAAAACACACACAATAACACAATGAAAATACCACAAAAATATTCCACACTTGGTTAGAGAAATAGGTTATATTTTTTTGAGTAAGACAAGACCAACACTACAAAAATCCGATGAGTAGAACCACACATTTTTAAAGATTAAATGAAAATATAGTGCTTAGAGTCATAAAGCGGGGACATCTGGTCATGCTAGACCGGGGTAAATCCAAAGTTCAGGCTGACCTCGATGGAGGGCATGCCGGCTACAGGACTCACACGGGTCCTGGTGAAAAAGTCACTAGAAAAAGGGGAGGGGGGACAAGGAGCTGGATATAGGTCCAGTGGCTCATGCTCCTGAATGCTAAAGTCATCACTGAAGAGAGTCACAGTTCCTAAGATGGGAGTAAGAAGAGAGAGAAGAGAAGGAGTCGTTCCTATGGAAAGGTCAGAGGGGCCTTTACTTGATGTCCTCACACACCCCGAAGGATGTTATGCTTCATCATGGGGCGGTGCCCCCCGAAGGGTCACTTTATCGGAGATCTTTTAGGAATCTAGCCATAAGGTGTGTGCGGGTCTGAGTGCAGAGGTATGTGAAGTGTAAATGTTAAAAGGTGACTAGAGGGGAAGTGAGTTAGATAAATTTAATGAAAAAATCCCTCTGTGATCATTAAAAAACCAAAAGGTTATGTGCTGCTCGAGGGTGATAATGGCCCCCAGAGCTAGGCAAGTGCAAATTCTTTGATAGACGGGAATAGGGTCAACATGTTTCGCTCTGTAGTGTGGTCTCAGGAGGAGATCCTTTGCGCTTCTTCAGGACCTAGGGGAAGTGAACTAACTGATGGGGTAGTGTAGCGGTCTAGTTGAGTATCATAGTACCACTCAATGGACCCGTGTAGTGGGCCTATCTATTCGTTAATGGGTGTATAATCCCATGAGTCACCGCAGAGGTATACGCCGTCACAATAGTTATGACGTGATGCACAGGTTCTTAGACCTACCCAACCTCTCACCGGTCTCGACGAGCCGGCGAGAGGCATCAAGTAAAGGCCCCTCCGACCTTTCCATAGGAACGACTCCTTCCCCTGGTGAAAAAGTACCATGGACGGAGGAAGCGTCGACGTTGAAGACTTGATGTGAGGAGTCGAGGAGGTGCCGTGTCATCGTTGATCCCATGGATGGAGGCGATGTTTTGGTTCTGATTTGTGCACTCAGCGAGACTTCATCGACGAACCCCTTGGCGATGATGGCAATGCGTTGTTGTCGGGCTGTGCAGGTCATTGTAGTTGAGCTGCGACAGTTCATAAAAAGCGATGTCGTCGGGCATTGATGCATGGATTCTGCTGGGTCAGCACAGAAACAAGTCCTTCCAAGGGCCCAGGACTGGGTTGGCACCATTTGGCAGGGCAGGATTTACAGATGGCAGAGTCCAGGTGCTTTTGTGGGTTGTCAGAAGTCTTTGATGGCCCCAACAGTGGGTAAGCCAGCAAGCCATTGGAGTCACTCTGAATTCAAGTGAGATGGGTTCATTTCTTTTCCTCAGCAGGGCAGAGGGCAACAAACAGCTGGCAACAGGCAGCACATCAGAGCAGAAAAGCAGTCAGTTCTTCCAGAGTAGCAGTCCCACAGAGTGGCAGTCCTTGTAGCAGCACAGCAGTCCTTCTTCCTGGCAGAGTTCTTCACAGATCCAGTAGTGTACTGTCGTGGTAGGGTCACAGCCCTAGTACTTATTCCCAGTTGGTCTTTGAAGTGGGGGTGACTTCAAAGAAAGGGTCTTTAAAGTGCACACAGGTCCTTTCTTCCCAGCCCTGGCTCCAGACTATCAATCAGTAGGGGGTAATCAGCCCTTTGTTTGGGAAAGAGGAAACTGCCTATTCAGGTATAAGTGTCAGCTCCCACCTCTCTTCCTGCCCAGGAAATGCTATCAGAATGCAGATGAATGCAGATGAGTTCTCTGCCACACCTACCCTTCCTGTGTTTGTGGCTGTCTAGAGGGAATGAACAAAGAGTAGCTGTCACCCACCTTAGATGTGTATTGGAGACAGGCTACAGGCACACAAAGCAATCAGGTCAGAGAAATGTTCACTTTCTAAAAGTCAACCAACAGGTGGGGTTAGGCCCAAAGAACCAGGGTCAGGTAGGGCAATATAACTCATAAAAAAAGGCGGGGGGGAACCTGACACCTGCTTAACTTCTGTGCTGTCTCTTTATAGCAACGGTCAAACAACAACTATTTTAGTTTGATCTGGTTATTTATTTACCCTTATCATTCATTAGTATTTTATGCTTTTTTCACAGTAATTCAAATATATGAAAAGAATAACACTTGTTCATTCCAAAGACATGAACAATGTACAAAAACATTCAAAGATTCAACAATATTTATAAACAACAAACATTAAAACATGTGACATCACTACATAAAACAAATGGCTAACATTACAATGCACCGTATCATATTTCTAAACAAAGCAAAACCTTGAGGATACCACTCAGTCTGCCTCAAAGGAATGCTAAACACTGGGAACAATTACTACAAACAGGGGGAAATACTTTTAATTTCATTTCCCTCTAATTAAATTAATGTTAATTCACAGCTCCTCGGTGTTGCTAAATGCCAACATGTTTCGAATCCCAGGCAAGAAGTACTGGGGCTCTCATCAGGGCTTCATGTTTGTCAAATGTTGGTATAATCTGGTGGGAGCTGGTCTCACAAGTCTAACCGCTCACAGGGGATCTTGAGGTGAATTTCATACCCTGCACAAGTGAAATGTTGTTAACACAGGCCGTGCGAGACGAATATTCAAGGGATTGTCAATTTATCAGAACGGGTGCTTGCCTCCAGAGTAGATATTATTTCCGTCTTGTTCTAATTGCTTTGCATTCTTGAATTGGGGTAAAGAACCTAATCCTTCCTTTCATGACAGCCACACGATTCGAAGTCGGACAGCTTCAGGAAATGCCAGACTGAGTGGTATCCTCAAGGTTTTGCTTTGTTTAGAAATATGATATGGTGCATTGTAATGTTAGCCATTTGTTTTATGTAGTGATGTCACATGTTTTAATGTTTGTTGTTTATGAATATTGTTGAATCTTTGAATGTTTTTGTAAATTGTTCATGTCTTTGGAATGAACAAGTGTTATTCTTTTCATATATTTGAATTACTGTGAAAAAAGCATAAAATACTAATGAATGATAAGGGTAAATAAATAACCAGATCAAACTAAAATAGTTGTTGTTTGACCGTTGCTATAAAGAGACAGCACAAAAGTTAAGCAGGTGTCAGGTCCCCCACCCCCCTTTTTTTATTACGTTCTAAAAGTGGCATTTCTAAAACAGTAATGTTAAATCTAACTTTACCAGTAAAGAGGATTTATCATTACCATTCCAAAGATATAAAACATGATGCAGCTTCTCCTTTCCCATCAGGAATTACTGCTTAAAAGTGTATTAAGATAATCTTAATGCTAACCTATGAGAGGAGTAGGCCTCACAGTAATGAAAACAAATGCAGGTATTTGTCACTATCAGGACATGCAAACCTACCAGTAAATGTCCTACCTTTTACGTACAAAGCCCCCTGCCCTATGGGCTACCTGGGGCCGACCTTAGGGGTGACATGTGTAATAAAAGAGGAGTTTAAGGTTTAGCAAGCAGTTTTAAATGGCAAGTTAAAGTGGCAGTAAACTGCACATACAGGCCCTGCAAAGCCGGCCTGCGACAGATCTGAAAGGCTAATTGTGTGGGTGGCACAATGAGTGCTGCAGGCCCACTAGTAGCATTTAGATTACAGGCCCTGGGGATATGGTATACCTCTTTACAAGGAACTAAAATGTCAATGGTGTATACACCAATGTTACCATGTTTAGTGATGAAGCAAAAAGAGGAGGTAAGCAGGCAAAAATTGGGGGAAGATCACCCTAAGGATGACAGGTCTAACAATATGGTAATATCCAGTGGTTTTATCTAAGATTTCCCATGGCTACTGCTCTCTTTCAAGAACCCCTCAGCAGGCCCTCATTGCTTTTAGTATAGATCACTAGATAGGAAGGGATCGTCGCTTGATAACATTAGTTCTTCAAAACTGCTAAAGCCGTTTATAGCCAGACCTAAACATAAAGAAATTACGCAACAAGAGATGGAACAGCCACAAGGGAAAAGTGGAAATCCCCCAAATAAGCTTAAATCCAGAGGGATGAGAAGTCAGAGTGGCACAGAGTCCTGAGGGAGCAATAATCTTGTAGTCTCCTCTCCCCCACATGTCCATTCCTGCTGTGGACGGTCGACTCATTGGCTGCACTCACTCAGTACATTAGAGGGTTGACATAAACACATTTTCTAAAACTGTTGTTAGATTTCAGTCCACCTCTGTGGACCAAATCAATCAATACATCAGGAGAGAATAAGCATTAATAGTTAACTTAAGAAAGGAAGTGGTAAAAAAGGAAAATAAAAGAATCAACAATCAGAAAAGGGAGAAAGGAAGTGAGGATAGATTTCAGTGTGCAATAAAAAAGCTTTCTGGAAAAGAGTTTAAGTCTTAAGCTCAAGAAACACTTAAGAAAATGTTTGCAACGTTCAAAAACAATTATTACATGATTTATCTTACAAGTTATAATGGCTGCTCCTTTTACGGATTAAACCAATATAGTTGCATTTTCCATCAGGCGTTTGCATATCTGTTAACTTAAACTTTTAATATGAGCTACTATCATGGAACAAAGTGATCCTGCAGTAGAACACTATGGGGCATATTAGCAAGACCCACGTTAAAATTATCGCCGTTTTAGCGGCAGGAAACTGCCGCTAAAGCGGCGATAATGGGCTTGCTAATATGCGTTATGAAATTCAATAGAAGCCCAGGTTAGATGTCCTGCACATCTAACCTGGGCTTCTATTGAATTCTATGACGCATATTAGCAAGCCCATTATCGCCGTTTTAGCGGCAGTTTCCTGCCGCTAAAACGGCGATAATTTTAACGTGGGTCTTGCTAATATGCCCCAATATTTCGTAGCTGCACAGGGGAATAAGTGCTGAGGGATAAACGTTGACTGTGCGGAACTGAATGCAGAGTAGTTTACCAGAAGAGAGATTAGACCTTTAATCCATGGATTTAGCAATAAACACATATAACATGCTTTGTCTTCTACAAATAGCAAATAATTTAGGAAAAAAATCATGATCCCCTGCTCCACCATTTAAAATATAATTTGTTGTGATGCTTTCTACCTTAGTTAGATATAACTCGTCTCTGAATAATAACACCCTAGATGAAATACAGGGAACCAGAATGGGTGATAGCTCCTGGTATAGGCCTGCCAAGGATGTATTCAGTGCTGCCAGCTCCCTCTTGTCTGGTATGCTGTGGGTCACTACCCCATCCCCATCGCCAGTCCCACCACCCCCAGCCTGAGGCAGGCTGTGGGTAAATAGCGACCATAGCAGGAGCAGAAACAGGCTCTCACCTGGAAGAGGGGTGTAAAAAAGGCTCCATTCTCCCAGGTTTTCCAAAGCAGTGATTTCTGAGCCCCTCCCTTTGCCTTTTCTGAGTGTGAAGCCCAATGAGCCAAAGAAAAGTATAATTATTTGTTTATGTTTTCTTTTTCTCTGTGGCAATCGTTCCTACACCTCCCTTCAGCAAAGCAAGGGTGGAGGGTTGCTAATATTCTTACTGCACTTGTCATACGTCCTTGCTCGTGCCATTAACTGCAGGGAGGGGAATTTTCAGTTGTTAGTGCCCGCAAGGGAGGAAAATAACGCTTAAATATGTTTCAGTTCATCTAAGGTATATGGGATATGTAGTTCGTCACCATCATATTTCCTTTATTTCTGTTCCATAGAACCATAAAAGGTACAATATAAAACATGTCATAAAAAATACAGATTCATTTTTGAAAAGTAACATTGTTCTTTAAAAAACAAGCTTATGTTAGCAATTACAATCCACCAATCCAAATATCATCATATTTCCAAGTCCATAAATATTCTTATAAAAGTTCTTAAAGGGAACATCCTTTAGCTAAAAAAGGCTTTCACAAAGTCATAAAAAACCTTTAAAAAACATTAAAATAAAACATCAATGGAAGCGAATTCAGGGGCAATTACAGATACATTAAGCTCATGGGATGACAAAAGTGCAAAAGATAATCATTGTTATCTTGAAAGTTCATTCAACCTTATGTGCCATATTGCCGACAGATATCTCGAGATGAGTACATGACACAGTGGGGCATATCATCAACTGACAGCGATAAATATCGCTAAGCACACTTAGCGCGATTTTAGTTATCGCCGGCTATCGCTGAAATTTATCGCTGAGATAGCGCATTATTATCAACGGCTATCTCCAATGCGATAAAAAATCCAGCGATAATATCGCAGGAAATCCAGCGGTAAAACCACAGCGATAGGGAAATCCTTGATGATAGGGCAGGGTGGACTTATCCTGACAATCCACCTCCCATAGGATAATATAGCTAAGTCAGTTTTAAATCAGGCGTTCAGATACCAGCGATAATCGCGGTTAGCGCTACTTTTATTATCGCTACGCGGGTTCGCGACCGGATTGATAATAGGGGAAGCTGTGTTAGCGACAGTCTTCATGTTATTTTAGTAAGGAACGCCTACTTTGCATATCATTGGTGATAAACATCGCTGACATGCAAAGCGGCAGGATAACCGGCAGCTATCGCAGGGAAACAAGCGCTAACGCATGTTAGCGAGTCCTTGGTGATAGGGCGATAGAAATATCGCCGCTTTTCCGGCGATATGTGCCGGAAAAGCGGCGATACTTTCCTTGATAATATGCCCCAGTGTCTGGTGTTGGTTTTACATACCCTGAGAGCTGAGTGGCGATCCCTAAAACCCAAAAGTTTACAAAGAGGGATGATCCAACGTGATCATTGTTTGGCATAGGCCTTACAAAAAAATAACATATGCTTGATATTCTCAACTACCAGACAACCCATCTTGCACATGGTGGATGTATATCCCTTTCTCGTCCAGGAGCAAGTAATTGTGGCCAGGGGAAGGATACCTAATCTAAATTTTACATAACGTGCTTGAGCAGCAGGATAAATTACCATATTTAAGTATGGCTTATACTCAGGTACACACTTAAACAACAAGAATAAGGTTACCAAGGTACCTGGGGGTGCTGCAGAAAGCTTGGGTCCTGGTACAAAATTCCAAAAGGAAATTTTTTACTTGTCCCGAGCACCTTGGAGTAATGCAGAGAGAGGGCTGCAACCAAAAACCTTTCAAGCCCATTGCTCCTGCCAGCGCAGCCAATGCCAGAACCAACACAAGTACTAACCAACAAGTGACAATTCAAACTATTCCCGGCCACCCAAAGCTATAACAATGGTGTGAGCGACAGGTTTTATTTATGTTTAATGTATGTTAACTTACTAAACACTGCTGTTGTGCTTATCTCAAAATTTGACAGACAGCAACACCATGTGGTGAACTGTCGCCAGAGCTGACAATTAAGTGCCTGTGAGGAGCACAAGAAACCACCGGCTCAAATTAAGCACTGTCAGCATCACTATCTTCATCTGCACACACCCTTCATGTTAACAGTAAGTGACTTCTATTACCAATGTTGTATAGAACAACATAACAACATAGTGCATCCATCAGCTCACCTGACAATTAGAAGTATCTCTAACTACTTTTAAGTAGTCCAGGTAAGTGACCTCAAAGCAGTTTTAATGTGTGTTACTTATAAATTGAAAAAGTCATAACTTGTGTCTGAATCTCAATTCATCTTTCTCTGCCACTGAGAAAGCCTGCAACTCCACTTGAAAGAAAAACTTACGCAACAAAGTTCAGAAGTAGAGAGAAAGTCAGTCATAGTGCTTTCTGGGTGTATGCACTGAGTAATTACTTCAGAGGTAAATTTTCCCTCAAGCTGGACTGTCCTCAGACCTTACCCAGCCCATACATGCCAATAGACCCGATTCAGGCAAGGAACTCGTGATTTTTAAAACAAAAATGGCTTTATTTTGGCTGTTTCCCACCTGAAATTAGCCTCTCCTTCAATAGAAGTCAATGAGAGAAATACATTCTCCTGAATTTTGCTTTTAAATCTCCCACTTTCCTCTTTTAAAATGTTGGCATGTATGCACCATTGCTTTTGTCAGTAAGGAGCAAAATTTGCTCGCTTCTAGTGCACCGCATCCCTACATTATTTGTAAGTTATTATTTTAATGGGTCCAGTTTATTTTTCTTATGTATTCCTGATTTTCCTCATCTTGTAATTCTTTATTAGCAAAATTGCGCTATAATATGTGTTTTTATTTTAAGATAGGATTGTGAGGCTATTTACTCCATTCACATTTAGTTATGACAGAACTGCCACGTGCCATGCTTTGAAATTAAACCTTGGCTTATTCAGGTGCCATCAGAACTGCTGTTCAGTACTGTGTTTCTTTCAGGGTGTCAAATGCATTCTGATAGTCAGCTGTCCATCGGACCAAGCTAGGACTTTGTCTAGAGGTATCCCTTTAAAAATCTCCTGGAAGGCTCAGTGAGGCTCCAAGATGCTCACTAGAATCAGGGTCGTGGGAGGCTGCCATAGCCTGGATCAGTGACAAGAGCTGCAATCAATGCCTTCTGACAGTTTTGTGGCAAAGGTGCACCTGTCTTAGCACTTACTGGTGCTAATAATCAGACCTGTCTGTTAAAGGGTTTGAGACACAACCTGGAGGTATACTAGGTGGTCCATTCAACATGAGCTGTAAACTGCATTGTTACAACGTGTGTGTGGTGATCTAGCCAAATGACTAGATGACTACAGCCTCTGTTAGCAGGAGAGGACACCCTTCTGTTCGTACAGCAGCATTTGAATCTGAAAGTGCCCATCTGGAGTTGAGAATTCTGATCTCCCCTTTACAACCTCATTTAGGGAGATCTGCCAGTACACTAAATTTTAATATACTGAAGTCATTGGGCTAAACCAATAACTCCAACGTCTTAGTACAAACATGTTCTAAATTTTAAAAACCATTTCCAAAGACCTCACTCCATAGGTACCAGTTGCAGAAAGAACCCCAACAACTACAGTCTAGGTGCACAGAGAAATGTCAAATTCCAACTTTTCCTTTGGGATATCTCTTTTGCAGTACCATCTAACTTTATATTAAGAACATTTACAACTGCAGAGAAATATTACTTCGCATTTAATAAATGTATAGTCCTCAGTGTACCACTAGTTTTCTCCTAGGCAGCCAAGGAGATTCCACCTATGCAGTGCTTAATTTGAGCTAGTGGTTTCCCGTGCTCAGCACAGGCACTTAATCATCAACACTGGCGCTTTTCATGAGCACCAGTTAAGGACACATTCATTCATGGTAGACACAGGGAGATTAAGTGATTTGCCCAGAATCACAGAATGTTAAGTCGACACGAGACTCAAACCCAGTTTCCCTGCTCTGAAGTTGCCAGCTCTGGCCATTATGCCACATCCTCTCCTCACTTTCATGGCTAGTAGTTGGTTCTGTTTTAGGTGATACGAAAAGGAGAAATGGGCTGGTGCAAGCTGCCTCCTGTCGAGAGCCCCAACACTTATTTTATCACAAAATTAACCACTACACCTATGTGGCATGAAGTTTTGCAATATATGCTTGTTAGAACTGACATTCTTGATGTGGCATTCCCCAAACATTTTACCTTCACTCCCTTACTTTGTTGAACTTATTTTTGTTAGCATTTATCCCCTGCTAACCAGTGCAAATGTGCCTGTGCTTTCTTCTTAAAACATGGTAAAAATGGCCTACACCAAATTAGCACATTTAATTTATATGCCTCTAGTGAATGGTACCACCTGTACCCAGACCCTGTAAATTAAATACTACCAGTGGGCAGCAGCACTGATTGTGCCACCCACTAAGGTAGAACTGTAAAACAATTCTCAGACCTGCTGCTGTAGCCTGTAGTGTAGTTTTAAACTGCCATTTCAACCTGGCAAAATAAACCTTTTGCCAGGCCTAAATCTTCCTGTTTAATAATTATAAGTCAACCCTATGGTAGGCCCCAAAGGCTCATAGGGCAGGGTGCATTGTATTTAATAAGTGAGACTTGTGTTTTTAAGTTTTACATGACCTGACAGTGAAGAAACTAATAAAGTCATTTTTCACTGTTGTAAGGCCTGTTTCTCCTGTAGTCTACACTTGATTACCTTATTTTAATAAAAAAATGCTAACTTCAGATTGGGAGTAATTTTTAGTCAGATTTTATGTTATAAGTTTGAAAATGTCACACCTTTCGAGGAGTTTCCAGCTGCTTGGGCCTATTAATGATTCCCTCCCCTCCACAGTGTGTATTGGGCCCAAACAGTAAATAATGGGACCTGGGTGTAGCTTGGAGAGGGTCTTCCTGGCAAGATGGCTGGCGAGGAGCTGTACCCTGCCTGATTACATGTCAAAGGACCTTGCCCACAGAACACACAAAGGACATGTGGAAGATTCAGAAAAAGGACTGCCCTGCGGTCAGAAGGACTGCCCTGCTGCCAGAAGGACTGCTTTGCTGTCTGATGAAGGAAGATTGGACTTGCTTGCCTTGGTCCCAGGATACCCAGAGTGACTCCAAGGGTACATTGGCTGATGTCCTGCATGAGCTTTAGGGATGCCTCAAGCTTCCAGAGGCCTCCATGTCACTGCCCTGGTGACCAACACCAACTGGTCTTGCCTGGACCTGGCTAAGCCCTGATGCTGGCCTCTGCTGGAGTGAGTCCTGATTCCCAGAGGTAAGGTCCTGGACCCTTGGGTGGCAATATTGAAAGCTTCTCCACAAGAACAAGCTGAATATCCTGAAGTTTGGTCTTTTGGCGACTGAAAATGGACCCGTTCGACCAGTCACCCACAATGACAGCTAACACAACGTTTCACTGGGACCTGCTCTTCGCACTGACAGTGACTATCTGGGAAGACTGGCAACATTTGATCTTCACTTCCCACTGACAGCGACCGTCTGCAATGATTAACCAACATGAAGCCCCAGCAATGCCCGATTCTTTGCAGTACAGCATCAAACGTCCAGGACGCTCGACCTGCTCTTTGTGACAAAAGCCTCCTACTCACAGCCTCGTCCAACACGAATGGAACTCTTCACGCCTGACTTGAGAAGGTAACTCAATTCAATTCAATTCAATAATCTTTATTTCGATTTAAAAAACCATAAAAGATTGCATTCAATATAAGAACATCACACAGCAACATTTCAAGGGGTATCCCGCCCGACGATGCGCAATTATTGGGAATCAATGTCCCAATATAAGACCTTTCTTAGATTTTTAAAAGACAATAAATATATGTAAAATCCCGTCAATAAATACATTTTACAATAGAATAGCATTTTAACAATATTTAAAATCACACATTTGTATGGGAAGTACATTTTATATTGTAAACAATTAATGGGACTTTCAAAAATATACAAGGTTCCATGGCGACCAGCTAAAATAATACATAGTGGGACATAGTCCCTCTAGTACAAAGCCAACAAAGTACAAATCTAGTTTTAAATACATTAAAACTCACAAGTAGAGTAACTCATCTGCCGGACTACCTGGTTCCTGTGTCTGACCCGCACTCCATTACTGTCAGCCTGAACTTGTGACTTTCCCCCAGTATAGCAAGACCCGATAATGTGCTGTAAGAAATTGGGTTATTGATTGAGGGGGTGGAAGTCCTTCTCAAGCAACAACCACAATCCTTGTCAGGATGAATCACAAAGGTCACAAAATTAACTTGTGCAGAACACTCTGGTACCTTAGCAGAAAAGCAATCAGGTTTTATTTAGAGGCATTGTGTTCAGAATTTATGCAGTGCTCAAACAATGACAAAGTGAAAACACCATACAAAATACCATACTAATTTAGAAAAATAAAGTAAAATGCACTAAATTAAATGAGACTAAAAATCCAATCAGTAGAACCGGAGACATGCACTTTCAAAGTTTTAGATAAGTATAGCGTCTAAAAGCACAAAGCGTCTCATACGGTCATCTGATCATTCTAGACATGGGGAAAGTCAGAAGTTCAGGCTGACTGTGATGGAGAAGGGGCTGGATACAGGGTGCACCTTAGTCTGGATGAAAATGTAACCTTCTGAAAAGTCCAATGCACAGAGTAGAGTATACAGTGGAGGAAGCCGGGTTGTGGATGGTCATCGTTGTAGCGCTAAGAGCAGGCTGGGCAGCTCGGCCTCTTGTTGCTATAGAACAATGAGCCGGACTGACGTTGCAGATGGTTGTGTCTGGGGTTTCGCTTTGGCGGACACCAAGGACTATCATTGCTGTACTGTAAAAGTGCATATCCAGTCGTTGCTGGCGGTCGCTGTTGAGAGAAGAGATGGTTTCACCGGAAGTTTGCGTTGGCAGTTGTCATTGGTGCCAGAGCCTCAGCACGAATGGGCCCATTTGCAGTTGCGTAGAGCCCAACACTTCTGGATATCTTAATTTCTTGTATAAGAGTGCACTCTGATGTCAGTCAAAGGTCCAGGATCTGGGAAGCAATCACTTGGGGATCAGGGACTCACTCTAGCAGAGGCCAGCAGGGCTTAGGCAGGCCTAGTTGCAGGTCCAGTTGCAGCAGGTCAGTTGGGAGGTTACGGGGAAGCCTTTGTAGCTCAAAACAGAAGGCCAGCCAACTGATCCTTTGTTGTAAGGCTTGTACCTCTCTGGTAAAACTGTACAACATAAACACCGGGATTGCACCAGACTGAATCTGTGCACACCCTTAGGATATGTTGGCCAATATCCCTGCTATGCCACAGTGCACCAACTGCACTCTTAACCTTAAAGGGTAAAAAATGTGTGTGCAACATCAGAGCATGACAGCCCCAAGGAAATCGCTGTAACAGATCTAGAACAGTTTTGTTTAGACTCTCATGGATACCCAAAAAAATGCACAAGAAAGATTCAGCAAGGTGTTTCAATATTTATTGTGATTCTTGTATAAAGTGTGTGCGCTGCGATAATCAATAGAATGAAACCGATTACAAGAATAGTGAAAAAGATTAATATTTCCACCATTGTGTTAAGTCACTGAATACATGCAGGCATAAAAGTACTGTGTATAGTGTACTCCTGCCTAGCGCTACCTGACTTAGTCTTGCCTAGAGTGGGTGATCTGCCAAATCCCTGCCCGGGTGGTCTAACTCCACATTACCTGCTGGTAAGTGTCATCCGGCAGTCCGTCTTGGTGTAGAGCTAGACATCCCTCGTGTTGGTAAGCAGGAATCAGTTAAGCTGGAATTCCGGCATGTAGTGACCTCACAGTGTCAGCTGAGTACTCATCTTCCCCAACAAGGAAGTGTTTCTGAATATATAATGCACAGTACCCATGTGGCAATGTCACAACCCTTGTCAGGCCACATCTGTTTATTCTAGCTGCAGAGCGTCATCGTCAACCGAACAATAACAATGATGACATTTGTGCAGTAAACTTTATCCATTCTACTAAATGTTCAAGGTGTCGTGATAATGTGACTACGAAGTAGGAAAGTAAGCAATGCCGATTCAGAGAATGTTATCCTGCATTGTCATGCACATAAATGTATGTCAGAAGTAGGGGTGGGTGGTAAACTCCGCTCGGAGGGTAGAGTTCACAGAGTTTTGCTACTCCGCGCTCTGCTTGGAACATAGAAGTTTGACAAAAACTCAACCTACGCCGTGTGTTGGAGTTTACCGGCACTCACTCAACCCTACAAAATGAATGCCCACCCTGCATGGACGTCAAAGAACTGTGAACGTTTGTGGTACCAGGGGTGCTCTTATGCACATGTAGGTTTTGAATCCTCCTCCTTTTCCCAGGTATATGCAAAACGGTGAGCTACAAATAAATACCCATTCGTTAGGGCTGCCCTGAGGTAAATGGTTTAAATAAACTAAGCTGAATGGCCCAGCCCCCTGAATCCTTCCACCCCTCTTGATGCTCTGGGCTGGTGGAAAGAACCCCATGGTTGCCTCTCTTCTCTCCAGGTGGAGCAAAGATGCAGCTCCAGCGCTGAGGACCAGCGCTGCCTCCAGTCTCGACAGAAGCTAAGCACCCTCCTCTTCCTCACGCTAGAGGTATGAATGGAGTCCGCAGTGCTCCTAGGTGGACAGGAGATGTAAAAAGGAGAGAGGGGTTGTCCAGTTGTCAGTGGCACTGAGGTGTCCGGGCAGCCTGGCTCAAGTCACTGGAGGGTCAGACAAGATTAGCCCAATCACCGGTAGAAAGGAGGAGATACGGTAGGCTCTGCTAGCTGAATGTATCTGGAGCTGCCGAGGGACTGGAGCGCCTCTGTTGCCTGCTGCCAGAAGAATCACCCCTAAAGGAGATGGCACTGGGAGTATTGTTGGCATCTCTGCAGCAGCTTAGCTCACCCTCGGCCTGGAGAGTCTGCAGTATTGCAGTCAGAAATGGTGGATTGCATTTGGATTGGCATCTGCACAGAGGCACTTCCCTCTCAATTGATACTTCATCCTGGATGAAAGTTGCTTAGTCTGGAGGGCACACAAAGGTTATTTCTGCAGGCTGCTGACGTGGCTGGCAACACTTCACCAACTGTGAGAAGAAATGCAGTGCCTGGGGAATGGAGGCACCCACAACTAGATTGAACATAGCACCTGGAAGTGAGGTCAGGGGAGCTGGCAGTCCTGGCGCTTGGCTACACTTACTGGGATGGGCCATGGAGTTTTGCAGTGGCAAATGCATGCTTGTCTTCCTCTGCAGCATGCAGCTGGTCTCATGGAAGCCTGCCAGTAAACAAAGGCTTGTCTTACACATAAGCAACCCAAGCTTAAAACAGACAGGAAGCTTTATCTCCAGGCCTATTCCATAGGGAGATAAACGACTGATGGTGGCTGATGAAAACAAGGCAGTTTGGCACAATTGCCTCCTGACACCTTCCCTTAAAGTACAGTAGAGCCATTAGTACCCTGCATGAAGATGAAGAGGGGCCACAATCAAGCCTCAACTCAACACTCACACCAACACACCCTTCATCGGGGCCACTTCCAGCGCATCGAAACAGTGCTACTTAATCAGAACTCCCACAGAGCAAGGATTACTACACCAATGTGCATGAACCACACTTACCCATGTTTTGATCCACAGTAGTCAGCTCTAAGCTGGTAATCAAAGGTACATTTAAAACCAACTGAAGAGAAATAGTACTTACAGGGGCAGATTTACAATAACTGGCGCATCCCTGCATATTAGCAGGGATCCGCCAGTTATTTTGCGGGACGTAAAAAAACTCTTGCGCCACCATGGATGCGTCGCATTTACAATGCGGCGCACCGTGGCGCAAGGATAGACAGATGCGTGACGCATCTGTTGATGTAAAGGTGACGCAGTTCTGGAGTCGTGTCACAAGCACAACGCAACTTCAGCACTGCTCAGGGGCGGCCTATACTTGCTGTGCTGCGTCACTCCTTACGCCTGCTACAAGCAGGCGTAAGGTTTTGACGCAGCGGGGTCGTAAAAGTGACTCCGTGAAATCTTGTAGATTTCACTGCGTCACTTTTACGAGGCTTCCTTGCGACGGAAGGCCCACCCTGCATACATTATACCTGACGCAGTTATAATGTAGCGCAGGGTTTTACAACGTGACGCATCTCCCTAGATGCGTCATGTTGTAAATATGTCGCATAGTGGCACAGTGTTTACGACGCCGCTGCGTCACAGAAGTGACACAATGGTATCGTAAAGATGTCGCAAGGGGCTTGTAAATCTGCCCCACAGTGCATGCCGGGACCACACTCATACACCGCCAACACACACACCACCACTGAAGCACACACCAACTTAAATACCATGACAAGAATGCCATCACACTAGTCAACACACAAAACAATACACTACAAACCAAACATGCTTTCAACCAAGCACATTCCATGGAGCAGCGTGCTTTAATATACTGAAGTGCTACAACTACCACCACACTGTGCATAAAGACATAAAACAGTGAGCATGCCCAAAGATGTGCACAATTTGGCTGGCCATATGTTTACAATTGCCCACAGCTATATGTGGGCGGCTGATCCACAGACAACCATCGGAACCGCCTGGTATTCAGGTGAGTAGCTCATAGCAGCTTTCCTGCTTTAAACATTAAAATCAAAGACAACGGCCATGTGAAGGCCTCAGATAGAGCACCATACAAGCAGGTGACAGGCAATTAACAATCCACAGGGCGCACTCCACGCAGAGGCCGTATCAAAGGGCTTGTGATAACAAAGATGTTGTCAGACATGACTATGTTCTGTATCCCCGATGAACCCTTGCTAGTATTTGATTATAAGCCATAAAGCACAAATAATTTGTGGCTGTCAAGAGTCCAGCTAATGCCCAGTGCCCCCCAGAGAGAACTTCTGTCAAATGTAATGAGAGCTGCAAAGTCCTCTCCGCAATATAATGAACAAAAAGCATCATTCACAGGCTGGCTAGGGCACAGCATCACTGGCTGCAAGGAGAGGTATGATTACTTGCACCGGAAGCCTCGTCTCACCTATTGTTAACTTAGCAGTGCGCATTCATAGGCCTGCACCTTTCCTTCATGATGTAAGGCACGTCTCCCTCCTTTCCCCCCCAGAGGATCCTGGGCCCTGCCTTTCATGCGCCACTTACAGGACACCCCACGAGGATGCGTACGAAATCTCTGGCTTCAACTTATAGGCTCTCTCTCTGCATAAACGTAAAACCTACTCCCTGTGGGTGCAAAGATAAGTGGAGAGAGGAACACAAAGGTGACAGCACTGCGAATGGAGGTTAGTGTTCTAGGCCCTTATCACAGCTCAACTGCTGTGGTCCTCCTTCCATGTTTAATTATTATGGCTGCTCCTCTTTATAGTATGCTCACAACGTGACATTCACTCCTCCCAATTGCCCAAGAACTCTCAGAATCAGAGCGTGTTGTTCATGGCGTAGCCTTTTATTCACAAACCAGGTAATTCACCAGTGACCAACACGAGAGTAACAGTATCCTTTTTGGATATAAAATTATTTACAGCATCACTCTTTAGCGGCATCAACATGACAAAGGCTGCAAGGCAATTAGGCATGACATTACACTTGAACTTGAGCTTGGCCGTACACTTTAGTGGCCTTGACCTGTCAAAGGCAGTAAAGAAGGTATGCACCACATTACACTTGAACTCTTGAACTTGAACTTGCCCATACACTTGAACTTGGCCGTCTCGGCCCACCAAGCCCCCACTTTGCTGCGCACATTGTGCCAGCTGGCCCCAACGCGCTACAGCGAACAGTTGCACTACTTGAAGACCAGGGCCCCGCATAACACACTGGCCCGCCCACCGGGGTACCTGCACTCAGGCAGCCTCCCCAAGGTTCAACTCAGTCCATACATTGTGGGTTAGGGCAGAAGAGTCCAGGACCACCAGCAGGTCAGTCCCCCCTTCCGCCTACCCTCTGCACACGTGGATCCTACCCCCTTCTGGGGCCATCCAGTCGCTGAACCGCCATTGTTGTGCATGCCCCTTTGTTGTTAACTGTCAGTGCTCCGCCCTCGCTCTCTTGCCGGGTGGGTGGGTGGTCGACGACGCGCCCCTGCAGCTTTCCAGAGGTCCAAGGGGACAAAGAGGCTGAAGATCCCAGGGCGCGGACTTAAATATCCTTCCAGCGCATCCCGATGACATCACCTCCTCCAGCCCCCTTTCCGGCCCCGGAGGAGGCCCAGTACCGAGGCGCTACTAAGGGCGCCCCTCCCCTAGGCGCGGGGGGCTCCTGTTCAATCACCTTATCCGCCCCCTCTCCTCTTCGGTAACTCTCATTGGGTAAAACTAAAATCAGCCTAACCTGGCCCCTCATCCTGATTGACGCGAATCGCAAACAAAATCACTTATGAGCAAGCAGTTGTGCGACATGCAGCACGCATACACAGCAGAGACAGCTGCTTCCACGGCACATGGAGTTTACGAGGCCACGGGAAATAAAAGAAACATGGACCAAGGATATGTGGCTGAGTGTCTCCTGCAGTGGGAGGAGGAAACCAGAACATTTGTAAATGGAGTCGACTGGCATATACTACTGACTGAGTTGTGTGCCTCAAGCCCCCCATAACATTGAGTGTATGAAATCCTGGACAGCTGGTATTGTGATCATTGGACACCTGACCCCGTGGCTCACTTATGCCTTGGCTTGCCGTTGGTCCATCGGTACTGTCAAGTGGGAGTGCCACTTCGCTGTGGGGCCAAGTTGATGGACAGCGAAAGCTAAATGATTTAAGAGCTTGCCCACTTGTCAAAACTGTTTGCCACTGCTGTTTTGACCGCTACAATGCAGCGCAGGGATAGGGCTCTGCAAGACACGCTGCTGTGTTGTGCTAATTGTTATACTACCCATCCTGCACCCCCAAGGGTGAACCATGCTTCACCGATGCATATAGTCGATGATGGGTACTGGAGGTGCGGTCCAGCATGGCCCTTGGTGCAGCTCACTCAGAAGGGGCTGCCGGAACTCCATCACAAACATTAACCCTGTTACCGCTCTGTCGCATCGCGTGAAGGCGAAAATTAACAGACTTATCTGCCAGTGGGAGAAGGCAGCATTGTTAAATAAATGTATTTTTTGTTCCTCAAGGTCGTGTGCTAAGCAAGTTTATCATGTAACGATTTGTCACATTGCTCCTCATGCCCAGAGTGGACCTTTATAAGGACCGGGCAGAGGCATTCTGCTGCATGCGGAACTCTGAGGTATTTCACCAAGTTCTTAGGTAACTCCGTGGAATTCCGCAGAGTAGAACTCTGTGAGTACCGCCCACCCCTATTCAAAAGTAATTCTGTATGAAAGAGAAGACAACTTAAGAAATGAGCATGTAAACGGCGGTGTTTCTTACCAGGCCTATCCTGACCATGTGATACCCGGAGGCACTCAAGTAGCCTGGGACATGTTCCTTCACATGGAGCAAGGCAGACCTTAAGCAACAATGCAGTATTCTAGGGAGCAAGGCATGTCTCAAGTAGCAGGGCAGTCCTCTGGTAGCAGTAGGGCAGTCCTCAGGATAACAAGGCAAGCCTCACACAGTAGGGCAGTCCTCTGTAATGTCCACTGGTCCAGAAGTGTACTGAAAAGTTAATATAAGAGTCCAATATTTATTCCTGGTGCCAGCCTTTGAAGTGGGGGAAACTTCTAGGCTACCCCCACATCTGAGTATTGAAAGTTCATTTCTTCTCCAGCCAAGGCTCTGGGAAGTCCAGGGTTACAAAAGACTAGTGTTAGATTTCTTTGTGTGAGCTAGAAACAGCCCCTATTGGAGAAAAAGGGAGGCAGGGAACAGCTACGCCCCCACTCATCTTGTCTGGATGGCCCATCCTACCCACATCTAAGCTGTTTTGTCCCACTGACTGGGAGGAATGCACAAAGCCTAACAGCAGGGTTATGTAACCCAGGACAATGGCAGCAGGCACCAAATGACTAGGACAGGACAATGCCAACTTTCTAAAAGTGCCATTTACAGAATCGTAACATAAAATCTAACTTTATCATTAAAGAGGATTTTAAATTACAAACGTGTTGAGTACAAATATGAAATTTCTACCTGCTCCCAATGAAAAGTTAGCAATTATGAAATGTAATAAGGTAACCTAATGTTATCCTATGTAAAACCTAAAAACACATGTCCCACTTTTTAAATGCAATGCAACCTGCCATAAGGGATGCTTAGGATTTATCTTTGGGGTGACTTATATGTATTGAAAAGCAAGGTTTAGGCCTTGCAAAAAGATTTATTTTGCTAGGTTGAATTGGCAGTTTATAAGTGTACTGTAGGCTGCAATGGGAGGCCTGCGACATGTTTTAGCATGCTACTTCAATGGCACAATGAGTGTGGCAGGACCATTGGTAGAATTTAGTTTACAGGCCATGGATACATGTAGTACCACATTACTAGGGTCTTACTACAATCTAAATGTCAGATTCCATTTTTCTACTACAAAGCAGTGCAAAAAATGACAAAACTCTTCTTGTTGCTCTAGAGAATGCATGTTACAGTGATTTGACATTAGAAACAAAAACAAACTTTGATAATAGTCACAGGGAGTAATATGTATCTTAATGTGTGGATTCAACAGATGGTATCCTGGTTCTGGTTAACTACCTTTGTTCATAGGCTCTGCACATAATATGCACACAGATGCTCTGAGAGAAATATGCTATCTATTACCAATTTTGAGGAAGGGTTGGGACATATGACCCACTCTTCCCACACTCAACATTGGTAATAAAAAATATATAAGATTTCCACATTTGTATATCTATGACCTTCCTCACAGTGACATCAACGTAGACGTTTACTAGCACTGTAGCAGTCTTTGTTAATTTTGACAATGACATGAATGGCATAAATAAGAAAGAAATTAGAAGCATATATGAGTGCACACTTTTCTATAGAGAGTAGGCAGAAAAAACAAAACAATATGTGAAGGTTGACAGAATGGAGGAGAGGGCTGAAGGAGGAGAGGGGTGACTTTATTCTCTGAGATGTGAATTTGGTAGATAACATTACACATTCCAGGGTGATTAATGGTGAGGGACTAAGTGTGGGCATTGAGAGGCCTAGTTTCCATTGTTTCTCTTGGTTAGAGGCAGGTGCTTATGTTCGGTGGCCACGGAGCTGGGAATGGTGCTTCAAATAGGTTCCTATATTTGAATATTTCTGGGTACAAATGAAGGTAGTACCTTAACATTTTTTTTACTTGTTGTTTAGCCACAGGCATTCAACTATTTTATGGGTGTTCCCGAGGTGGTATCTGTTTGCTTTGATGACTGATTATTGTCACCATCATTTTAGCAGCTTTGATTGTAAAAGTCTTTCATAGCTATTAGTAGTGGCCCTTATGAGATACAAGAGTGGATCAGGTCAATCTAGAGGGCTTTGTGTGCCTACTGGTAGAAAGGTACTACATGTTTGGTTTATTAGCTGTCCCAAGAAGCACACTAGCTCGGGATGGTGTACTTGTATTTGCCATTTTGACAAATCAGTAAATACTAGTGTAGACATTCACTGTGACGGCTGTTTTAGACAGGCCTAAGAGCATTAGGAGTCTTGCATTGAATCTGTGGGCAATCATGGTGTTTGACTCTGGGCACAGAAAGTAGTCTAGAATGTGAGCTGTTAAGGTCCTAACATTATATTTCTGTGCTCAATCCTTACTCATGCTCGGTAGCTGACACAAGAAGTAAGAGATTTCTCAGAGAAAATAAATGTGGCATCTACACAACAGCTTGCCACGCGATACATATCAAAATAAAGACCTTACACCGATTGTTAGAAATTGAGGTTTCTGGGTGGGAGAGGTATGCACCCTGTACAATCATAAACCTAATCCGGGTCAGGGTAAGTCAGATACACACTCTAAATTAACCTGTGCTCACCTCCTAGTAGCTTGGCACAGAGCAGTCAGGCTGAACTTAAGAGGCAATGTGTAAAGTATGTGTGCAATACTCAAAACAGTGAAACCATGAAAACACCACACAAAAATATACCACACCTGGATAGAAAAATAGATCTTAGTTTATGAACAAAGCAAGACCATAACAACAAAAATACAATAGTAGAATCGCAGTTATGAATTTTAAAGAATACCCTGAAATATAGTGCTTAAAAGTATAAAGCGCAAACTGGGATATCTGGTTGGGCTTGACCGGGACAAATACAAACGTTCAGGCCAACCACGATGGCACGCGGGTCGGAGACAGGGACCAACCTTGTCTCTCTGCAAAATACCTGGGTTGTGCTGTCGACGGAACCGAGATGCGTGGAGCAGGAGGGCGATGTGTCCGCGCCGAAGTACAGAACTCGTCGGCGATGCGTCGTCGTTGAGCAGTGCAATCAGGGATGCATCGTCATCAAACCCTTCTGTTGTAGGTGATACGTCATCACTGAGCGACGCCTGCCAGCAATTAGATGTCTCCGAAGCAGCTGTACGTCGGTGTCGAGGGAGATGTGTCAGTTCTGACTGGCGCAACAATGGCGATGCATGGATTTGTACAGCTGCAGCACTTTGCACTCACTTCTAAGAGCCCAGGACCGGATTGGCACCACTTGGCAAGGTAAGACTCTCAGATGGCAGAGTCCAAGTGCTGTTGAAGAGTGGGGTGAAGTCTTTGATGTCCCTAAGACTTCCAAAAGGAGGCAAGCAGACAAGCCCTTTGAGCAACCCTGGGATCAAGTGGAGGAGAGATGCAGGTCCAGTCTTTCTCCCTCCCAGGCAAGAGGGCAGCATGTCAGCACAGCAGAGCAGGAATCTAACAAAGTCCAGCAGAGTGACAGTCCTTTTAGCAGCACAGCAGTCCTTATTCCTGGCAGAGTATTCACAGGTCCAGAAGTGGTAGTGTCAGAGGTCCAGTACTTATACCCAGTTGTGCCTTTGAAGTGGGGGAGACTTTAAAGAGAGGCCTTTGAAGTGCATAGAGTCCTTGCCTTTCTTGCCCTGGCTCCAGACTCACTACAGAGGAGAATGTAGCCCTTTGTGTGGGGATAGGACACAGCCCCTTCAGGTGTGTCAGCTCCTCCTTTTTATCCTGCCCAGGATGGCCATTCAGGATATGGGTGGCCAATCAGTAACACCTAAGCTCCCCTTTTTTGTGGCTGTCTAGAGGAAATGCACAAAGCCCAGCTGTCACCCACCCGAGATTCACAGACAGGCAGAAGGCACCAAATGGCTAAGGAAGAAAATGCCAACTTTCTAAAAGTGTCATTTTCAGAATTACAATAAAAAATCTAACTTTACCATAAGTTAGGATTTTAAATTGTGATTCCAAAGACACCAAACTTGGGGGTACCATCTCTTCCCAATTGGAAATAACACTTATAAAATGTAATAATGTAATCCCAATGTTAACCTATGGGAGAGATAGGCCTTGCAGTAGTAAAAAACAAATTTAAGAGTTTTTCACTACCAGGATATGTTAAACTTAAAAGTACATGTCCCACTTTTTAGATACACTGTACCCTGCCCTTGGGTTGTCCAGGGCCTACCTTTATGGTGACTTATATATATATATTAAAAAGGAAGGTTTGGGTCTGGCAACAGGGTTAACTTGTCAGGTCGACATGGAAGTTTAAAACTCCACCACTGATTCTGAAGTGTCAGGCCTGAGACATGTTTAAAAGGCTACTTAAGTGGGTGGCACAATCAGTGCTGCAGTTCACAAGTAGCATTTAATTTACAGGTCAGGGGCACATGGGGTGCACTTTACTAGGGACTTTTAAATAAATTAAGTAGACCAATTGTGGTTAAGCCATTGTTACCATATTTTAGGGAGAGAACACATGCACTTTAGCACTGGTTAGTAGTGCCCTTTAACTTGAACGTAGGGCAGCGTGGCAAGGTGACTTGCTGTGCTGCCCTATGCCAAACCCCTTAAACGAGGCCCTTAGCTTTTTGGGACTTTGACTGAAAAGCTGCATGTTTTCACTCTGTGAATGTTCCGCTCATTGTGATCGCAGGCCCAGTGAATGAGATCATTGCGTCCTCGACTATTGTGCAGGACATACATGCAAGAGTCAGCGATTCGAAGAGAACAGTATATAATTCATTTCGGCCATTTGTTACTTCACAGGTGTTTCATACAGACAAAAAGCATGTATTTGACAATGATGTAAGTTTAGTGGAGAAGCTGTGTCTCCTGTGAAGACAAAAGGAAGTGACGCAATGTACCCTGTTTATTGCAAGGCTGCCAAATTGTAAACATCCTTAGCAAAGAACAGAAAACTACCCGATTCATCGGAATCCTCCCATGCAGCCCTTGAAACTAGTAGGATTTAGTTTGTTTGAGGAATTTCTAAACCACAGATAAGAATGATGAATGTTCCAAGGGATGTGGCCTGCGTACATATATTTTTTCACTTTCGAATGAACAGATAACAAAGAGGGAACAAAAGGTAACATTGTGGGTTTTCTGCTGTAGTGTGAGAAACACAGGCAGTGAGTCTTCTTGAGTCGATGTCTCTGAGTCAAAGCCAGTAATCCTTGAACAGAGAAGTGAGAGACGAAAGATAAATGTGTTTAAATCATTATAGTCAGTGGCTAAGACGTGTTATTTATTGCGGTCTTGCTGCACACAGCTTTAGCTTTCTGTCATAGAATGGGCTTCCTGTTAGCCCTTGTTCGTGATTAGATGGCTTGAATAACCTTCAAGGTCAGATGCACAGTTTTCAAAGGCCTTCACTGTATTGGCCTCCTTTCATCCGTTCTCGGATCCAAAAGTTCACCCCCATCCGTCCTTTACGCTCGGGCCAACTGGGGCTGTTATCAGTTCCCAAATATAAGCGTCAGGGTTTGGGCGGGCTTAGATTTTCAGTGGTTGCCCCAAAACTGTGGAATGCCTTTTCTTGTGAGATAAGATCTGCCAACAGCTATCCATCTTTTAGGAAAGCATCGAAAATCTGGCGTTTCAGGCAAGCTTGTAATATCTAGGCTGTTAGTGATGTCTCCTTGGGCTTCTCTAGAGCGCCATGAAACCGTTTGGTGTGCAAGCGCTATATAAAAGCACAGTAACATAACATAACATAACATAACATTCTTGTAAATCTCAGTGTCCTGCTCTTTATTGGATCGCTTTATACTCTGTTCTGATTCGTCCTGCCCAGGGAACATTGTTTGTTTAAACGAATAGGATGCATAATTATACTGCAGACATCGTGTAACTCGTTTTGGTGTTTACTTTCTTGATTGCAGTTTAGCACTCGATGGGAGTGCATGTCTTGTCCCCTTTCATTTTCTTTTCTTCAGAGTGTGCTCACACACTTTCTACTGCTATACCCACATTCACTCCGTCTCTCCCCACAAGTGCCGTTCCTCAGTGAGCCTCATCTCTCCCTAGCAATCACCAACCTGATGCTCCTTCAACAGGTGCTGGATTGTGGCCTTGGCAATGCCCTGAAAGTTGCTTCACTGCACTTTCCTCATATTAAAGGTTAGCATCTCAGTGGGAAACAGCCTTTACAACGCCGCCGTTACCACGCATATGCCTTTACCACACATGCAGCATGCATTTACCACGCATGCCTTTACCACGCATGCCTTTCCAATAAAAATGCAGGTAAGAGTGTAATATATATATATATATATTAGGGTAAGGGCATTATTAGGGTTTAGGGGTGGCCAAGGATATTGGGTGTCTAGGGTATCTTTAGGAATGTGAGGGTATTTGGGTAGCAGGGGTATTTTTAGGTGTTAGGCAGGGTGAGGGTATTTGGGTGGCAATGGTATTTTTAGGGTCGGTAGGGGTATATGGGTTGCAAGGGTATTTTCAGGGTTTAGTGTGTGTTTTTTACTTTTTAACTGTTTTAGCACTTCTAAATGCTTTACACACTGTCTTAAATTAAGCTCGTCTGCTCTGTGGCATAGCTAACAGGGATTGAGCTCAAGTTTAAATTACTGAAACCTTTACTAGACCTAAGTCCTAACCTTTAATATTTGTGGTGCACTACCATTCACCCGCCAACTAATAATCCACTTTCTCACATGTGACTTACGCTGACTATTGTAAATAAATGTAAATGGACCAATGTCTATGGCACAAATGTTAAGTCCAAGAGGACACAACAATTGTTTTTCTGGGGGATGACTGAGCAGTGAGGAAGACTAATTCAACCTTTGGTTCAAACGTAGACTCTGAAATGAGCAATGGTATCAGTCTACAACGGAAGCCTTCATTTCATCAAACTAAAAACAAAATGCCTCCTATCCCTATCCTTTGATTGCCATGCTGGGATGCCACTGAAGATAAAAAAGAATGCGCTACTTGCAGGTCCTGTGTATCACCTCCATGGGAAAGAGAGACACATTGAACACCATACTTGGATCAGATAACTTGCGCCGGTGAATACCAAATGATGATTGTTAGAACTGGGGGTCTCTAGTTGGCTGAGGTAGGTACCTTAGTCCAAATAGGGACCCTCGCTTCTAGTCAGGGAAAGGAGGGGACATACTCTTAGATAACCCCTGCTCACCCTCCGGTAGCTTGGCACGAGTAGCCAGGCTTATATCCAAGGCAATGTGTTAAGTATTTGCAACCACACTCCCAGTAACACAGTGATAACACCACAAATGGACACCACACTGATTTTATAAAAATAGCGGTATGTTTATCAAAAGAAATTCGATGACCAAACGATAGAAATCCAACATATGCGTATTCGTAATATTTCACTTTGCCGGTTGTTAGGCCAACAATCACTTGTAGGTTCTTGCAGTATTAATGAGCAGTTCACGATGATCTAATGCAGTCCTAATGCAATGCTATGCAGTTCGTAATGCAGTTCGTAATGTAGAAATAAGACAGTCCTTAATGCAAGTACTAATGCAGTTTGTAACGCAGGAATAGTGCTGTTCGTAATGCAAGAATAATGCAGTTCGTAATGCAAGAATAATGCAGTTCTTAATGCAAGAATAATGCGGTTCGTAATGCAAGAATAATGCAGTTCGTAATGCAAGGAATAAGGCAGTTCTTAGTGCAAGAATAAAGCTAGAGGCCAATCTGCGCGGTCAGCTCGGGCACCACTAGGCCCCAACAACAGAGACAACGGTCGTAAGCTTAAAGGGGCGGCCCCGGTACTGCTGGGCAGGTACGGGCCGCTCGGGGACTCAGCGCGTCTAACGCGGTGCAGTGGGAGAGAGATCAGAGCACTCCTGTACTCCTCCTGCACGCCTCCCCAGGCCACACACGCTTGCGGCTCCCGACCGGATTCCAAGCCTTACGTGGGCGGTGCGCTGCCTCGCTCTCTCTCTCTCCCCGCTCGTCAGACGTCCTGCTGGGCGGCCCCGATGACGTTGCAGCTCCGTGGCTAGACGACGCTGTAGCCGGACGGGTTACGGTGCTGCCTTCTCCTTCGTTGACGATCTTGGGCAGATTCCTCTTGGCAAACAACGATCACGATCCTTTTCACCTTGCAGCTTCCTTAGCTTCAAGAAATCCTTTAGCACGTTGCGGCTCGGGCCGGCGGCGGCGAGCCTTACTCACAGCCTCAGTTACGATGATGGCTCGGGCCACAAACAGCAATGCAGCAGCGTGGACGATGTTTCACGCTGCGGGGGCAATGCGGTCACGGGGCACCTCGTAAACAGCACCACAGACCACACAGCAGTCTCAGGCGTGCAAAAGTACATACACCAAGCGTCGCTTAGATACGGTTGGAAACTTTGATGTTCCTGAGTTTCCACAACAGGGGACCAGCTCTCCTCGGGCCCTTGGAGACAAGTTACTTCAGGACACAGCACAGAGCAAAGTCCTTTCAAGCAGGGGGACACAGCACACAGCAAAGTCCCTTGTCCTCTCCTTAGTCAAATTAGCAAACTGCAGGCCAGCCCCAGAACACACAGCAAGGGCAGTCCTTCTCTTCAGTCTCTTCAGCTGTTCTTCTTTGGCAGAGGTTCCTCTTGATTACGAAGTAGTTTCAATCCTTTTTCAGTCTTGAATTCAGTCTTGAGTTCAGGGGTTTCAGCTCTCACATTTATACACTGAATGCCTTTGAAGTCTTTGTGTTCAGGGGGCTCTGAGCCCGGTCCAAACCAGTTCTGGGTGTCTTTCTGCCGGTGCACACCCTCTTTCTTTGATAGTGAGGGTCTGGGCCTCAGACGCTCCGCAGGAGGTGGAGCCATCCTTTTGTGGCAGCAGAACAGCCCTCTTCACATCCAGGGGGCTACTCCTCCCACCACACCAAATGCAGGCCAGCCTGTTGCTGTCTCACCTATTCCTCCCTGGTGTCAGGACACCTCCCCAGACCCTGTCACATCCAAACCCAGACAGTCAATACACAACCAGGCAGAGGCACGCAGGATGGTTAGGACAAGAAACCAGCCACTTCTAAAAGCGTGGTTTCTAAACACACAATTTAAAAACCATCTTCATAAAAAGATGTGTTATTAAATTCTGAGTTCAGGAACACTAAACTCCATCTCTCCATCTTATGCCGATGGGAAGATATGCTGGAAACATGTTACACAGCATTCCCCATTCTGTCCTATGGGCAAGATGGCCTTGCAACAGTGAAAAACGAAATTGGCAGTATTTCACTGTCAGGACATGGTACACACCTCAGTACATGTCCTACCTTTCACATACACTGCACCCTGCCCAGGGGGGTACCTTGGGCCTACTATAGGGGTGTCTGATGTGCATAAAAAGGGAAGGGTAAGGCCTGGCAAGTGGGTGCACTTGTCAGGACAACAAGGCAGTTAACAAACTGCGCGCAGGCACTGCAGTGGCAGGCCTGAGATCTCTCTTTAGGGCTACTTATGTGGGTGGCACAATTAGTGCTGTAGGCCCACAAGTAGCATTTGCATTACCAGCCCTGGCACACATAGTGCACTGTACTAGGGACTTTACTAGTAAGACAAACATACCAATTATGGACAACCAATTACCATAACACTTTATACAGGGAGCACTTGCACTCTGACACTGGTCAGCGGTCAGCGGTGGCAAAGTGCCCAAAGCATCTAAGTCGGCAACACCATGTCAGAAAAAGGTCTAGGAGGAAGGCAAAAAGTTTAAGGAACTTTAGCCAAAAGGGGCCAAGTCCAACAATGATGATTCATTTGATGACTGGGAGGGCCGTCATAGGTAAACTCAACTTGATATGTATGTGTGGGTGATCATTCTGAGTCAATGCTTGCCTTCCAGGTGTCACTGGGATAGCATCTTTTAATTTTCTTGTTCAGCAGGGTGAGCTCTTTTTGGATTAAATCTTAAAGCACCATTGACAACAGCCAAAAGAAAGACCAATGCTTATTCACTTCTATGGGATGCAAAGGACTACTTCTGCAGACTGAAGAGAGGTGTGTTTATTCTGAAAATGCAGACTACTGGCTCAAATCCAAACTCTAATTAAGTGGTTGTTGTAGGAGAGTAGGATCTGCTTCACATGGGTACCCCCACTTTTTGCTGATGCTTCACTGTTTTTCGACATTAGTCTGGCTGGGGCCCTGCTAATCAGAACCCCAGCCTAGCTGCTTCCTCTCTAAAATGGTTTCCATGTGCCTTAGGCACATCTCTGATTGGGATCTGGAGTGCCCTTATAAGTCCCTAGTATATGGTATACTATGTACCAAGGGCATAGGTACCTCAGAGGCCTGCCAGGGGCTGCAGCATGTATTATGCCACCCCTGGAAGGCCATCCAAACTGACACCTCAGGTCTGCTACTGCAGCCTGGGTAAGCTGGTGCATGCACCCCTTACTGTGATATAGGTTACCTATATCACGAAATACATACACACATATAAACCTATAAGTCACTCCTAAGGCAGGCCTTATCAATCCTAAAGGCAGAGTGCGTGGTTCCTATGTGAGAGGGTGCCCCTGCATGAGCAGGGCCCCTCTGCAGCGTTCGGAGACCATCTCTGATGCTGTTTGTAGGGCAGCCTGACCATATACTCTTAAGCGCATTATATCCTCGCGGTAAAATGCTAACTTTGGAATGGCTGCACCTAAACATGTCGTGTTTGGTGTCAAACATCTTGGAATACTACCCCCCCGCCAATCCTGGCGGCGGGGGTAGCATTCCACCCTTCTAGAGGGAAAGACATGTTAACTCTGTCTAGTCCGGTAACTTCTTTCCAGAGCCCTGGCATCACAAAATGGATGCTGCTGCCACAGACACGAGTCTGGCCTCCTGCTGCTGGACGAAACTCCGGCAGGGGAGGCCTGGACAATAGGTTTCCTGTCCCAGGGAGGTGTGACCACCTCCCCAGACAGGACAATGTGTATTGGGGCTGGGCGGGAGCACTTTCGGGTGCTTTGAAGTTCTGCACTGGGGGCACATTTGGTGTCCCTGTGCATACCCCAGTTCAAACCGGATCAGGGGCTTGCAGCCCCTGCTTTGGCGCGAACTGGACAAAGGGAAAGGGGTGTAGCCACCCCTCTGTCCTGACCCACCCATAGGTGGGGCCACAGAGTAGTCCAACCCCTATTTTTAGAATAAAGGTAGGAACCCAGTCCTTAGGACTTTAGATTATACCTGGATGAAACTCTGAAACTGAATCCTGGACCATCGACGCTCTACTCACGATTAGAGGACTGAAGAATCTCCCTTGGGGTCAAGGAGTGACTCCCCTGCTTGGCAGGCACCAAAGAAGCATCTGTCCGGTTCGCATTACTGAAGCTCCCGTTGGACGCCGAAGTCATCGCATCACCAGAGGTGGATTCTCAGACTTCCCCGAGGCTACCCTGAGTCCCCAGCAAAGCTGAGGCCCGTGGCTATCGTGGGTGACTTGAGACCGTGACCCCTGGACACCGATTACATTTGCAAGTGCACCATATTCTAGGTCTCCCAAGAAGTCGTGCTTTGGGCTCCGAGTAGCCCTAGCGTCCAGCACCACCTGCACCGAAGATCACTGGCTCTCACTCCACGAGTGTCCTGTAAGCCAGCTCCACGTGTGGCGTCACGAGGCTCCTTTGCGGTCGCTATCCCGTTGGCTAGTAGCCCTTAACGAAGGCCAATCTTTTCCTTACTTGGCATCCTGTTTGCTCCAGGCCTGCCCTCACTTACCCTCGCTGGGTGAGTTCCACAGACCTTGCTGGTCTGCACCATCGACGATCTACATCTTACTCGAGACTTGCCGTTGCCAAGGCTTGTTGGGTCCAATCCGGTCGCCGACACCTCAGCACTCGACAGACATCGAGCACCAGCCCGAATCCTGCTCCTGGTCACCGACAACGCCTCCCGGACCTCGTGGCTGAAGAGTCAAGACGACCGTCAACACACCTGAAGCACTCGACATCGGTGGGCATCTGTCCATCGCCTTCCTGGTCACTGGCTAGTGACCCAGACTCTGTCCCCTCTGCTTTCAGGTTCACCAGAACTCTGATCCACTCTTGGATCCACCCGGACACTTTTCTCTTGGCCGCCAGCAGCACTTTGCAGCAGATCGCCATTCGAATCGACGACGAAACCCGACCCCGAAAGGCACCTATGCACCCGGCTTCCCTGGGTGAGGTAACACGAGTACTCCGGTGCTCCCGTGGGTAGAGACTCTTCAAAGTCCTAGATCTCAAAGGGTTTTGTCCTAGTCCTCTTTTAAGTGTCCGTTTCCTCTATTTTCCCGATCCCGACTTTCTCCATAGAAGTTAACGGCGTATCGCGGTTGTGTATTTACACTGCACGCGTCTCCCGTGGGTCCCCTGTGTCACTACCTTGGGTGGTTCCTTGTGGTCCAAGCACTTCTAGAGGCTCTAGGCCTAGTGTCTAGTTCAGTCGTGGTTCGCATACCACTTTATTGGTATATGGTTTGGTACGCCCCTAGGGCCCAAACGTGTATTTGTGCTATTACTGTAATTTAAGATCTTATAACCTATGTACTTCGAACTCTAGCCTCATAAAGAGACTAGAGGGGTGTGTTTAGTAATAAATACATATATTTTGAATATATACCTGGTGTGGTGCTCTTTCATTTGGTCACTCAAGAGATTATAGACTGGTAAAACAAGCTGCTTTACATTCCTTCAAGACTTAGCCTGAAGGCTGCTCTCCATAGCTACCACTAGGATAGCTTTCAATAAGGTTGTCTTTAACCTATCTACCATAAGAGTCGATTTGGACTGGTGCAAGGTGCCCACTATAATTAGTGGACAGCATATGCCAGGCCAACTTCTCACATTGGTGTGCAGCGTGTGGGATTCCAGCTTGCTATTGTTTTACCAGATAATCTCAATTGAATTGATCAACTGAAAACCACTAAAGGTACCTAAGGTACATATAATTTAAGCTTAGAATAACAGTAAGTTCTACTGAACTTAGAGTTGTGTGTTAAGGGATAGCACAACCCTTTCTACAACTCAAGAGAGTTTAGTAGGCCACACTAGAGTAGGTAGTGCATACACCACACCACACTAGTAATGTCTTTAAGGGCAGGATCCAAAGAATCCTTGCAGGAAGCCATTGAGCTTCCACCCTCCAAGTATGATACACTCCCATTCTTGGAATTGAGAGCTTTATGTAACTTGAGAAAAATAAGGACAGGCCAAAGCCCCACCACCCAACACCTCAAGGAGTTGTTGGTGGCTTATGACCTTAGTAAGCCTGTAGGGACTGAAGGGGTAGGAGCTGAGGGTGGGGCAGGAGAAGAGGAGGACGCTAGGGGTACCAGTACCCCCAGCCCCCCCTCTGAAACTGACCAGGAGGGTGACAATGACCCTGACCTGGAAAACCCAATCCCTCCTGTGGATGATGATGAGGATGATCAAAATGATGCCCTCTTTGTCCCCCCAGGAAGGATTAAGAGTGTGCCCAGAAGGTCTAGGTCTCCTTCTCAGGAGTCTAACCACTCTGGCACCTCTATAGGGAGCTCTGTCTCATCTCATAGGAGAGAATCCTCTCATGAGAGAAGAAAGAGGCTAGTCCAGTATGAGGAAACTCAGCTGGAACTCAGAAAAAAGCAATTAGCTTTAGATAGAGAATCCCTAGATCTCCTTAGAGAGAGAAGAAAGTTGGGACTAGAGTCCCATGGTGGCAGCCATGTCCCTAGAGATAGGGAAAGGTCCTATGACCATAGGAACCTGAGCAAGATTGTCCCTCCCTACCAGAGTGGGGATGATATCCACAAATGGATAACTGTTTTAGAGAGGGCCTGTAAAGTACAGAAGGTCCCTCAGGAGCAGTGGGCAGCAATCTTGTGGCTCTCCTTTGCTGACAAAGGTAGAGACAAGCTCCTCACTGTTAGAGAGGAGGATGCTGACAATTACAAGGTCTTGAAGAGTGCTCTTATTGATGGGTTTGGCCTAACCACTGAACAGTACAGGTTGAAGTTCAGAGACACCCAAAAAGCACAGACTCAAGACTGGGTAGACTATGTGGATTGTTCTGCCAAGGCTCTGGAAGGCTGGTTGATGGGCAGTAAGGTGTGTGACTTCTCAGGATTGTATAATCTGATAATGAGGGAGCAGATTCTTAATAACTGTCAAAATCAGCTGTTGCATCAATACCTGGTAGACTCTGATCTGACCTCTCCCCAAGAATTGGGAAAGAAGGCAGACAAATGGGTCAGGACCAGGGTGAAGCAGAAGGTACAGAACCAAGGTGGGGAAACCAAGAAGCAAGATGCTAAGAACTCTGACAAGGGTGGGGAGAAGGGTAAAGATCAAAAGTCTTCATCAGGCCCCCAAAAATCTTCTTCTGGTGGGGATTCCCAGTCTACCAAAGGTAAAGGCCAAAGAAAACCATGGTGCAAGGTCTGTAAGCAAAAGACCCACTGGACCAGTGATTGCACCAAGTCCAAAGACTCCAGTCCAGCACCCACCAATGCCCCTAAGGCACCTGTTCCCTCTAGTACAGTTGGTGGAAGTGCTCCAGCAAAGGGTTTAGTAGGGTTCACCCTGGGAACTGAGTTGGGCTCTGACTTAGTCAGGGAACTGACTCAGGCTGTGTTAGTCTGTGATGGAGGCATGGATGTGACCTCCACTGTGAGTCCCAGTAATCTGGGCAAGTACAGACAGCAGCCTTTAATCAATGGACGTGAGGCTTTGGCATTTAGGGACACAGGGGCAAGTGTCACAATGGTGACACAAGACCTTGTGCTACCTGGGCAAGTTATGCTTGGTGAGATGTACCAAGTGACCAATGCTAGCAATGTCAGAACAGACCATACTCTGGCAGTTGTTAACTTCTCCTGGGGAGGGGTAACTGGCCTTAAGAAGGTTGTGGTAAGTGCAAACCTACCAGTCGAATGCTTGCTTGGCAATGACTTAGAGACTTCTGCTTGGGCAGAAGTGGAGCTCAGGACCCATGCAGAAATGCTGGGGATCCCTGCAGATGTGTTTGCTGTGACCAGGTCACAAGCCAAAATGTCTAGCACTGAACAGGCCTTGGATTCTGGAAGAATGGACCAAGTGCCTTCCAAGAGGAGGAGTAGTAGGGTTAAGGCAGTGCCTTCCCCTTGGCTCAGGAGGAAGATCAGTCCCTTGAGGGGATGATCTCAGCCCTGAAGAAGGAACTGTCCCAGAGGAACTTGAACCTGACCAGGTTGAGTTCTTGGGGACAGGGGGACCTTCTAGGGCAGATCTGAGCCAGGAGCAGCAGAGCTGCCCCTCCCTTGAACCCCTCAGACAGCAAGCTGCTGCTGAGGCTGCTGGGAAAGCTAGTGGTCCCCATACAGTGTATTGGGTTGATGGACTCCTGTACTCAGAGAGTAGAGACCCCAAGCCTGGTGCTACCAGGAGGTTGGTAATACCTTTGAAGTTCAGGGGCTTCCTATTGACCCTAGCCCATAATATTCCCTTAGCAGGACACCTGGGCCAGAACAAGACTTGGGACAGAATTGTCCCTCACTTTCACTGGCCCCACATGTCTGAAGACAGTAAGGAGTTTTGTCGCTCCTGTGTAACCTGCCAAGCCAGTGGCAAAGCAGGTGGCACTACAAAGGCCCCCTGATACCACTACCTGTGGTGGGGGTGCCCTTTGAAAGGGTAGGGATTGACATTGTTGGTCCCATGGATCCCCAAACAGCCTCTGGGCACAGGTTTATCCTGGTGGTAGTGGATCATGCCACCAGGTACCCAGAAGCTATTCCCCTCAGGACCACTACAGCACCTGTGGTGGCAAGGGCCCTCCTGGGAATCTTCTCAAGAGTGGGCTTTCCTAAGGAGGTAGTCTCAGACAGGGGTGCTAACTTCATGTCTGGGTACTTAAAAGCAATGTGGAAGGAGTGTGGAGTGACTTATAAGTTCACCACACCCTATCACCCACAATGCAATGGTTTAGTTGAGAGATTCAACAAAACATTGAAGGGCATGATTAAAGGGCTCCCAGAAAAGCTTAGGCGTAGATGGGACATACTCTTGCCCTGCCTTTTATTCGCATATAGGGAGGTGCCTCAGAAGGGGGTTGGTTACAGCCCTTTTGAACTTCTGTTTGGCCACCCTGTGAGGGGTCCACTGTGCTTGGTGAAGGAAGGATGGGAGTTACCTCTCAAGCCCCCAAAGCAAGATATAGTGGACTATGTACTTGGTCTCCGCTCCAGGATGGCTGAGTACATGAAAAAGGCAACCAAAAACCTTGAGGCTAGCCAGGAACTTCAGAAGGCCTGGCATGACCAAAAGGCTGTTCTGACTGTTTACCAGCCAGGACAGAAGGTGTGGGTGTTGGAGCCAGTGGCCCCAGCAGCTCTCCAAGATAAATGGAGTGGACCCCACACTATTGTTGAGCAGAAGGGTGAGGTCACTTATTTAGTGGACCTAGGAACACCCAGGAGTCCCCACCGGGTTCTCCATGTCAACAGGTTAAAACCATATGTGGACAGGGCAGACATGGGCTTGCTCATGGCTACTGATGAAGGGCAGGAGGAAGAGAGTGACCCACTCCCTGACCTGCTCTCACAGAACCCTGACGATGGGTCAGTTGATGGTGCAGCCTTGGCAGGCAGCCTCACTACCCAGCAACAAACTGATTGCAGGCAAGTCCTCAATCAGTTTCGACATATGTTTTCACTGACACCCAGTCAGACCACCTGGTGCACTCATGAAGTGGACACTGGGGACAGTCTGCCTATTAAAAACAAGATTTATAGGCAACCTGACCATGTCAGGGACTGTATCAGGACTGAAGTCCAGAAAATGTTGGAATTGGGAGTAATTGAGCCCTCAGATAGCCCTTGGGCTAGTCCAGTAGTCCTAGTACCGAAACCTCCCACCAGTGGTGGAAAAAGAGAGATGAGGTTTTGTGTAGACTACAGGGGTCTCAATGCAGTCACTAGGACTGATGCCCATCCAATACCCAGGGCAGATGAGCTCATAGATACTTTGGCCTCTGCCAAATATCTCAGCACATTTGACCTAACAGCTGGCTACTGGCAGATCAGACTAGCTGATACTGCAAAGCCCAAGACAGCATTCTCAACCCATAGTGGGCATTATCAATTTGTGGTAATGCCCTTTGGTCTGAAGAATGCACCTGCCACTTTCCAGAGGTTGGTGAACACAGTTCTCACAGGACTGGAAGCCTATAGTGCAGCTTATCTAGATGATATTGCTGTCTTTAGCTCCACCTGGGAGGATCACCTGGTCCACCTCAGGAATGTTTTACAGGCCCTGCAAAAGGCAGGCCTGACTATCAAGGCCACTAAGTGCCAGATAGGGCAGAGTCAGGTTGTGTACCTGGGCCACCTTGTGGGTGGAGGCCAGGTTCAACCTTTGCAGAGCAAGAACCAGACCATCATGGACTGGACTGCTCCCACTACCCAGACTCAGGTGAGAGCCTTCTTAGGCCTGACTGGGTACTATAGGAGATTTGTCAAGGGGTATGGATCAATAGTGACACCCTTGAATGACTTAACTTCTAAGAAAATGCCCAAAAGGTTCAGTGGACAGTTAGCTGTCAAAAGGCATTTGATGACCTCAAGCAGGCCATGTGCACTGCTCCAATTCTGCAGAGTCCTGATTACTCCAAGAAGTTCATTGTTCAAACTGATGCATCTGAATTGGGGGTAGGGGCTGTACTGTCACAATTGAATGAAGAAGGTCAGGATCAGCCAGTAGCTTTTATTAGCAGAAGGCTGACCCCTAGAGAGAAACGTTGGTCAGCCATAGAGAGGGAGGCCTTTGCTATGGTCTGGGCTCTGAAGAAGTTGAGGCCATACTTGTTTGGTACACACTTCCTGGTTCAGACAGACCATAAGCCCCTCTTATGGCTAAAACAAATGAAGGGTGAAAACCCCAAACTGCTTAGGTGGTCCATTTCCCTACAGGGGATGGACTTTACAGTGGAACATAGGCCTGGGAGTAACCATGCGAATGCAGATGGACTCTCTAGGTATTTCCACTTAGAACATGAAGACTTAACTGGGCAAGGTTAGTTTAATGTCCCTACGTTTGGGGGGGTTGTGTAGGAGAGTAGGATCTGCTTCACATGGGTACCCCCACGTTTTGCTGATGCTTCACTGTTTTTCGACATTAGTCTGGCTGGGGCCCTGCTAATCAGAACCCCAGCCTAGCTGCTTCCTCTCTAAAATGGTTTCCATGTGCCTTAGGCACATCTCTGATTGGGATCTGAGTGCCCTTATAAGTCCCTAGTATATGGTATACTATGTACCAAGGGCATAGGTACCTCAGAGGCCTGCCAGGGGCTGCAGCATGTATTATGCCACCCCTGGAAGGCCATCCAAACTGACACCTCAGGTTTGCTACTGCAGCCTGGGTAAGGTGGTGCATGCACCTCTTACTGTGATATAGGTTACCTATATCACGAAATACATACACACATATAAACCTATAAGTCACTCCTAAGGCAGGCCTTATCAATCCTAAAGGCAGAGTGCGTGGTTCCTATGTGAGAGGGTGCCCCTGCATGAGCAGGGCCCCTCTGCAGCGTTCGGAGACCATCTCTGATGCTGTTTGTAGTGCAGCCTGACCATATACTCTTAAGCGCATTATATCCTCGCGGTAAAATGCTAACTTTGGAATGGCTGCACCTAAACATGTCGTGTTTGGTGTCAAACATCTTGGAATACTACCCCCCGCCAATCCTGGTGGTGGGGGTAGCATTCCACCCTTCTAGAGGGAAAGACATGTTAACTCTGACTAGTCCGGTAACTTCTTTCCAGAGCCCTGGCATCACAAAATGGATGCTGCTGCCACAGACACGAGTCTGGCCTCCTGCTGCTGGACGAAACTCCGGCAGGGGAGGCCTGGACAATAGGTTTCCTGTCCCAGGGAGGTGTGACCACCTCCCCAGACAGGACAATGTGTATTGGGGCTGGGCGGGAGCACTTTCGGGTGCTTTGAAGTCCTGCACTGGGGGCACATTTGGTGTCCCTAGTGCATACCCCAGTTCAAACCGGATCAGGGGCTTGCAGCCCCTGCTTTGGCGTGAACTGGACAAAGGGAAAGGGGTGTAGCCACCCTCTGCCCTGACCCACCCATAGGTGGGGCCACAGAGTAGTCCAACCCCTATTTTTAGAATAAAGGTAGGAACCCAGTCCTTAGGACTTTAGATTATACCTGGACGAAACTCTGAAACTGAATCCTGGACCTTCGACGCTCTACTCACGATTAGAGGACTGAAGAATCTCCCTTGGGCAAGGAGTGACTCCCCTGCTTGGCAGGCACCAAAGAAGCATCTGTCCGGTTCGCATTACTGAAGCTCCCGTCGGACGCCGAAGTTATCGCATCACCAGAGGTGGATTCTCAGACTTTCCCGAGGCTACCCTGAGTCCCCAGCAAAGTTGAGGTCTGTGGCTATCGTGGGTGACTTGAGACCGTGACCCCTGGACACCAAGCACATTTGCAAGTGCACCATCTTCTAGGTCTCCCAAGAAGTCGTGCTTTGGGCTCCGAGTAGCCCTAGCCTCCAGCACTACCTGCACCGAAGATCACTGGCCCCCACTCCACGAGTGTCCTGTAAGCCAGCTCCACGTGCGGCGTCATGAGGCTCCTTCGCGGTCGCTAGCCCGTTGGCTAGTAGCCCTTAACGAAGGCCAATCTTTTCTTTACTTGGCATCCTGGTTGCTCCAGGCCTGCCCTCACTTAACCTCGCTGGGTGAGTTCCACAGACCTTGCTGGTCTGCACCATCGACGATCTACATCTTACTCGAGACTTGCCGTTGCCAAGGCTTGTTGGGTCCAATCCGGTCGCCGACACCTCAGCACTCGACAGACATTGAGCACCAGCCCGAATCCTGCTCCTGGTCACCGACAACGCCTCCCGGACCTCGTGGCTGAAGAGTCAAGACGACTGTCAACGCACCTGAAGCACTCGACATCGGTGGGCATCTGTCCATCGCCTTCCTGGTCACTGGCTAGTGACCCAGACTCTGTCCCCTCTGCTTTCAGGTTCACCAGAACTCCGATCCACTCTTGGATCCACCCGGACACTTTTCTCTTGGCCGCCAGCAGCACTTTGCAGCAGATCGCCATTCGAATCGACGACGAAACCCGACCCCGAAAGGCACCTATGCACCCGGCTTCCCTGGGTGAGGTAACACGAGTACTCCGGTGCTCCCGTGGGTAGAAACTCTTCAAAGTCCTAGATCTCAAAGGGTTTTGTCCTAGTCCTCTTTTAAGTGTCCCTTTCCTCTATTTTCCCGATCCCGACTTTCTCCATAGAAGTTAACGGCGTATCGCGGTTGTGTATTTACACTGCACGCGTCTCCCGTGGGTCCCCTGTGTCACTACCTTGGGTGGTTCCTTGTGGTCCAAGCACTTCTAGAGGCTCTAGGCCTAGTGTCTAGTTCAGTCGTGGTTCGCATACCACTTTATTGGTATATGGTTTGGTACGCCCCTAGGGCCCAAACGTGTATTTGTGCTATTACTGTAATTTAAGATCTTACAACCTATGTACTTCGAACTCTAGCCTCATAAAGAGACTAGAGGGGTGTGTTTAGTAATAAATACATATATTTTGAATATATACCTGGTGTGGTGCTCTTTCATTTGGTCACTCAAGAGATTATAGACTGGTAAAACAAGCTGCTTTACATTCCTTCAAGACTTAGCCTGAAGGCTGCTCTCCATAGCTACCACTAGGATAGCTTTCAATAAGGTTGTCTTTAACCTATCTACCATAAGAGTCGATTTGGACTGGTGCAAGGTGCCCACTATAATTAGTGGACAGCATATGCCAGGCCAACTTCTCACAGTTGTGGTCTGAACAGGTCATGCGATGGATATAGCTAATTTTTTTATTGTTTGGTGGTCAGCCAGGTACAGACAGCTAGTTGACTGTCTGGTTGTCTAGGCTCTGGGATCTATGAGATTAACTTAATGGTGCACCACTACACCAGCTTATGCTCTACCTTCTGACTCCTCGTGAACCACGCTTACCTTGAATCTCCATTCCACAGGCCTTCTCCTATGCAAGAGACCTCCATAGTGATCCTGTTCAGTGATTCGGCCCTGGCCTGCACCCAAGACAGACAATGCCAGAAGAATACAACAACACCCTCTATTTGTATACAGCATACATTTTCTTTAATTATAAATAATTTTTGAACTGTTAAGTTCCTTTCTATATTTCAAGTCTAGGTAACAATTAGGCAAGAATTTTGAAACTAAACTGTCATCTCCTCCCACAGCAGATGTGATGTAATGTGCGTTGCATGCTGCTCATGGACCTGATGAATGTTGTGTTGTGCTTCTCCCTGAGGAGGGTAAATATTTTTAGTTCTCCTAGTTTTTTCCTCCTTGCATGTGTGCTGCATGCTGCAGCGCACAAAGAAAGAGGAAATTGCCTTTCAGCATTATTTTTGAGCAGGAATTGAGCCCCTCCTTCACAAAACGATATTTACCATAGCGCAGACTCCCTGGCACTATGGTGCAAGGGTGTCTACATTGGCGCATGGCCGCATAAAGCGCATCAGAACAGGGAGAGAACAGACAGCTCCACTTCTATTTATTTAATTATTTATTATGTTTTATAAAGCATGAACATGACCAACACAGTAGCAGAGTGTTGTACAACAAGTGAGCTGAAGAGTGTTGCAGTACATTAAAACACCTCTGTAGCTATGGTGCTGTTCTGCACCATTGTTCTGTTCTTCCCCATTCACGCAACGCAGTAACTTCACTTGCTGCACTACGTAGCATTAGTTGCATATCTAGGCCTTAGGTTTTTTACCATAATCTATGTCTAATGGATTCTACAAAAGTAATCTTGCTCCGAGTCTTGAGACTTAAATTAAGGGCTTCATTATGCCTATTGTAGTAAATAAGCATATACTATGTTGCTAGCTATGTTTTTATCATGATGGTTTCTGTGTTTTCTTTAGCTCTGTGATACAGAATAAGAATCATTAGCCTGGTTTAAAGGCATCATTCAGACTAAGAAGAACCTTGTTTTCCCTGTGATGTCTTCCCTGTTGGGGTGCGGGCTATTCACCACCAGCCCTTAAAGTAGGGGGAGGTGGCAGATATCACTTTTCCTGCTTAGGTAAGAAAAGTATCAAGAACTGGAAGAAGGGATTGATGTTTCTGCTTTGCATTGGCAAACACCATTAGTAATCAATATTTACAGTGGGCAGGGGAAAGGTGATAAGTATAAAACTATTACTGATGGGAAGATGGATGCTGGACAGAGTGATCAAGCCACTAAAAAGAGGCGGGGGAAGTTGAGTATGGTTATGGTCAGGTTTCCAACACTGATTGCAGGAGGGTGGACTGGAGTAGGATAAGGTAAGTAGCCTACCTAATGTGGCAAGGGAGCTCAGGTAAGGAGAGACTAAAGAGAGGGCGAAAGGGACGGGCACAGTTTGTCATGCTGGTAGTGCTGTACAACAAAGCCGATAGATCTTGCATAGGTGAGACTTATTGGCTTTGCCAATGCTTATTTAACCAGGACATTTAGAACTCAGGCCATTAATGTTTATTGCTGCAAAGCACAGTCATTTCTTAGCATCAGATGGCAAACAGTAGCAGCACAAAACAATCGTGAAAAAGAAAATTCTTCTCGAGTAAGCAGTGGCGGCTCGCAGAGGGAGTCCTTCGGGGCAGAGGGGCAGGGTGGGTGGGTAGTGGAGTTGGACATACGACGGCTAGGAGTAAAGTAAGTAAATAAATAAATAAAACTATTTACCTTACACTCGCTGCATTGCCGAGTTGGCGATGCAGCAAGCGCAAGGTAAATATTTTTGTTTATTTATTTACTTACTTTACTCCTTGCCGTCGTATGTCCGACTCCACTACCAACCCACCCTGCCCCTCCCCCGCCCCACTGTCCCGAAGGACTCCCTCTGCAAGCCGCCACTGCGAATAAGGCTCCAAATTGAAACATGAATTTGGTAAATACGTGTTTAGAAATATTTCGTATGTTATCATCAGCCTTGGTGACACAGACAGCTCTGCTTCTTCAAACTGTGCAGTGTCCTAAGGCAGCGGCATCTTGGTGCCTGGCAGCAGGGAAGCCTCATCCAAGCGTGCCTTGGGATCCAGCAAGGCTTTAGTGATGGCGGACGCATAGTTTCCATCTCTCCAGATAGTAAAGACGTCAGGTAGGTATTAGTTTCGGTCTGGGGGCCATGGAAGAAATGCCTTTTTAAATTTAGTTCATATGCCAGACACTTTATTAACTAGTAGCTAGAGATCTGCGGATAACACGGCGTCATCAGAAATGCTTCTCGCTTTCAGGCTTTTAGTGCCGTCTCTTGCAGCAGAGGCCAACTTCACTTCACTTTATTCTCTTTCATTAAACGCACTTTACCAAGAATTGCACACTTTCCTTTCATATATGTATTTTTAATGTAAACAAGAATAGATGTATAGATCTGCAGTACCTCAAAGCAACTGACATCATGAATGTGAATGTGTGGGGAGGATTAGGGCCCCTTGGGCGTGGAGGGAAAGCATTTACATACTTTTCTCAAACTTCTGCAAAAAATAGGACAGAATAAGCATTGAAGGGGGTTCCTGTGTGGAGGGGGCGAGGGACCAGATTCCCAAGTGTGTGGGATTGCACAGTACACTCTGGACATTAGTTAGAGTGTGGCATCAAAGCACATTTCGAGCAATCCTGCTGCTAAAGATGAATGTGGCATCACAGAATCCCATCACATTCAATTATGGAAATACCATGACAGGTTACCACCGGCAAAAATCTGGCAGACAAAAAATATGCTTACAAATGAGTAAAAACTTGAAATAAAATTATTACCACAAGTTATTCATGATTTATTGGTTTTAACCCCCTGACTTAAACATTTCAGAAAATAATCTAGTAATAGCAGATCTATTGATCATTTTACTGACTGCCAGTTCATGACATTTTACATTTGTGCTTGGTTTTTGTGACGAGCAAGCGGAAAATCTTCATCAACAAAAAGCTGTTGGAGGCAGACATTTCAGGATTTCAAGGGCATGTATTACCGGCACGCGTCTGTATAATTTCCAGAAATTAATCAATTGCTCTGGAAAAGTAAATATTTCCAGTAATCACATTATCGCACATTTGGCCTTTCTGGTGCATTATTGGCTTGTTTGGTGAGAAGGGCTAAATGTAAGGGCTTTTCTGCATCTTTGAATTGTGGTGCTCTTATTAGTCTACTGTGATATTACTCTTGGATTTTCTGTGCAATACTAAAAGAAGGTCCAAAGACGAAATTTTAGAATACAAGCATTTTAAATTTGCAGGAGACAAGTAAAGTGGGAGGTGGAAAAGGAGTATGAACTGACAATGCACAAAATATGTCCACTTCTGGTCAGCTCAAGGTTCTTTTTTGTGCACTGCTATGTGGCAGATACAAGCTGTTGAACAGGATCGAGTATAGTGTGAACAATATGTAGGTATAGCACTCAAAAACTACATGTACAACTGATCACTCCTAAATTTACAATATTTCTACTCATGAAATAAGTGTTCTGATATATATCAAATCAAGTGTCAATAGTGAAATCCTAAACTGACCTTGTGTTCATTGGAAGAACATTTGGGAAAACAGTGTACCATGTTTGTAATGATTCTAGACTAGTATACATTCAAGCTCAGGGTTCTCTTACCCATCACAACTCAAAAAATTACCACAAGCAGAAGGGCTTTACATCATCTACTATATGGTGCTCCCACTGTTCATTATGACTCAGGTGATTGGATTGGTCTTAGAGCTGTTAAGTTACTGACTAGCTGATGTAATGCAAGATACACGTTACTAGACTAAAATATGCTTCTGGCTACGTACAAATGATTTGGAGGTAGTGCCTCTCAAACACCACTACCTACTGACAATAGTTTACCTACAATAGACGAGAAAGGCTTGCATGTAGATGCTTCTAGAGGAGATTATTCATTGAATGTTTATTCAAAATTGCTTTATGAATATGTTGACACATTGGGGCATATTACCAAGGGCGTTATCGCCGCTTTAGCGGCACTTTTTGCCGCTAAAGCGGCGATATTTCTATCGCCCTATTAGCAAGCTGTCGCTAACAGCTGTTAGCGACAGCTTTATGGTGAAAGCGACCGTTTTGGTGCCGCTTTGCATGTCAGCGATATATATCGCTAATGACATGCAAAGTAGGCGTACCCAACTAAAAGCGACTGAAAACAGTCGCAAACACAACTTCCCCCTATTAGCAATGCCCGCGAAGCGATAAAAAAATTCGTGCTAACCGCGATTATCGCTAGAATCTAACACCTGCTAAAAACCTGACTTAACCATTATAGTCAATGGGAGGTGGATTGTAAGGTTAAGTCCTCACCTGCCTATCAGCAAGCTTTTCATTAGCGCGTTGAATTCATCGTTGGATTTCTCGCGCTATTGCTGGGTTTCGCCGCTATCGCTGGATTTTTTATCGCATTGGAGATAAGCGTTGATAATAACGCGTTATCTCCGCAATGAAATCCAGCGATAGCTGGCGATAAAAAAAACAGCGCTAAGTGCGCTTTGCGATAATTATCGCAATTCCTTGGTAATATCCCCCAATGAATGCTAGGGATTACTACATTTGCATGCAATTACCCGCATGAGTTGCTGAGGGGATTACATATCATCTCCCCTTGACATATGGAGTTACCTGAAGCTTATTATGGAGCTTATTCTATGAAAAGGGTCATCGTCAATATTATTGCTCAAATCATGACTTGTTTTTTTCAGATGTTCCTGTGCTTGAATCAACAGCCTGATGCTAAAAACACTGAGATAGTGGGACATTTATTTAGCCCCACCATGACCTTAGACACAGCTTATGCACATAGACATAAGCTGTTCCTTAACAGGTGTAGAAAAGAAATTTATAGATTCAGTAGAAGATAGTAGAAGAGACATATTGGCTGAAGCAATAAATCCTTCAAAAGTGCCACAATGGGCTAAAGACGAAGGTGAGCCTAGAGTAGTGGGAAATATGGCAGCATTTGCTTTAGATTGGCAACATAAAGGGACATGATCCACACTTAGAAAATAGTGAATGTTATCATACTTTTGAGGTTCAAGGAAATTGGAGAATATATCTGGATGTAGCAGATCCTGTTTTTCCTGGAGTCTATTACATTTCTGTGAAAAATGCATTTTACAGGTTACCCAACAGATGGTATGGAACATGTTACATAGGAATAGTTTTTCCAAAGATTTATCATGTGGGACAACTTGATGACTCAACAAGCGAACAACATATGAGAACAAAAAGAGGTGCTAGTGAAATTGTACAAGACATATTTGATGCTTTGATACCATCTGTAGGAGTGATACTATCCACTAGTGCAGCTGGTACTACTGAAATGGCTGTGATCAGATCAATGGTTTTACAAAATCGACTTGCATTAGCCATCCTTCTTGCAAAAGAGGGTGGAGTCTTCCGGATGTTAAAAGTTCAACAATGCTGCACTTACATTCCAGACAAAAGTAAGGACTTGAAGAAATACTTAAAGAGCATTACTGACTTAAAGAAAGATTTATAAGGTTTTGAAGGTGCAACGGGTGCTTGGGAAGCCATAGGGAATGGATTTTCTGCTACAGGCAGATGGTTTGGAAACTTAGGTAGTGGAATTGTTGGAAGCATTTTGAAAACCTTAGTGATAATTGCTATTTGTGGATTATTCCTGTTTGTGATCTATAAGGAATACAAATGTGCACAGGTGAAACAAGGAGTGAATAGAAAAAGAGCAACTGTAGAACTGAAAGATAGACAGAGCAGATAGTATGATGACATTAAATTCATGGAGGATGGTGAAAGCAACCACATTGTGATCTGTCTATCTGATAAGACATTGATGTGATGGCTTGATTCATCTTCAGAGGGGGGATTGGTGCGGCGCAAATCCTTTACACGTCCCAAATATGTTGCAATTTCATAATAGATATATGACATGAACGTGCACTTAGGACATGTTTTTTGTGTGGTCTAATGAAATTGAGTGTTGCACTTGACATTATTTCTAAAGTGCTTTTACTCTAGGATTAGTGAACTTTTTCAAAATGCATGCCTTAACTGTACTGAATGAATTAATAATAAACCATCCTTACTTAATGGAAATGTATTCACTATAAAATGAATTCAACTTACCTGATGTGTGCCGTAATACATTGAATAACATTTACTGTTTGAGTAGAAACAAAAACCATCCTCGCGTTATAAAATCTTTATATTAAAACAAATTAATTTAGTTAGAGTTTGCACTAATGGTTCATGTATTTCATTAAAAATGTAGTGCCCAGACATACATATAGATATACATTTTTTACTGTATGCCACATGTAATGTGAATCTAATGTACTAGGAACTTAAATTCGTTGGTGTTTAAATGTGCACACGCATATAAAATGTGCACCATTGAGTTTATATTTTAAGCTGTCTTCAGTAGGCTTGCTTGCTGAGCTGCATAAAATGTTGTTTTCCCATTTTCTGATAACACTACATTTCTTGCAGGTATTCACATGCATTGTTAGTGTGAGAATATAACGAAGAACAAACAAGAGAGCAAGGACTGTTGCGTGGGACCGTCCCCGTCCCAAGGTATATATATCTCACAATCAACTTAGACGGACCCAAGATCGATGGTTATATAGTGCTTGTAGTGCCAGGCACCACTATGGTTTGTTAGAAGAACCCTCACACACCAACCTAGTTGGTGTCATGCTTCATCATCGGGTTCCCAGCATCTCTGTTTTTAACATACCCTGGGCCGCTGGGAATAAATAACTATCAGTACGAATCCCCAGAGGTATTTTTAATTCACACTACTTCATCACACACCCAAATAAAATCCTGCTCAGCTGTAACCAGGCGTCGTAGCACAGCTGGGTAGCATTCGGCTACTCAGCTGGGAACCTGATGATGAAGCATGACACCAACTAGGTTGGTGTGTGAGGGTTCTTCTAACAGACCCTAGTGGTGCCTGGCACTACAAGCACTATATAACCATCGATCTTGGGTCCGTCTAAGTTGATTGTGAGAAGTTTGAGAATATATACATTACTGTACTAGTGATAGAAGGAGCCTGAGAAGAAGACCTTGACGAAAGAACATGGAGAGTCAGAGCATTAGCCAAAAGGTCTATTCAGCAATGTTGCATCCTGGCCAGTGTGTGTGTGAGAAGACAATGTTGTTCCCATGTCCAGTGTGAAATCCTTTGCAACGTTTCAATCTGCAACGTGAAAATAGAAGAGGACAATGGACCCCTGATGATGCGTACAGAGGGGTGTTGCCCAAGAGACTCTTGTGTGTTATAATTTAGTGTTCACAACATCTGAGGTCAGATCTCTTTTCAGGACGACCCCAGAACGCTTTCAGAACTTGTTCTGACTCTTTCATGCATTTTCTATTGACTCTGAGAGGTTTAGATCTCTATGCTTCCTTTTGATTCTTTGCTGAGTGTGGCTTAGGCTAACCTTTATCGAATTTCTAAGATTTTGGAGATTCTTTAGGATTTTAAGAACTACCCACTTAGCTTGGACTCTGATTTAAGAGATTTAGATTTACTATTGCATAGACGAAAAAACCTAAGATTCTTCTCTGAACACCAAATTCTTGTACTCTTATGTATTGCTGGTTCTGAACTTCTTGTTTTTCTGATATTGGTCCGCCTCAATTTCTTCTAGAGGTTAGGCTTACCTGTTGTCATTCTGTATCTCTAAAGCATGGTGCTAAAAATCGTGTACCTGAACTTGATTGTTAACTTGTAATAAAATATAGTTACCGATTCCTGGTCCTTATTGCGTAGCCAAATGGGTTACACTGTTAAATGATATTGATTGGTGAAATGCTAATTCTCCTCAGCACCTCAGTGCGGATAAGAAATGTCCATCAGTGGAAGATAAATGGTAAGAGAGTAGTTCCAATACGCAGCCATAAATAGTTATGCTGGAAAGGTAACACAACTTTTTGCAGTTTACAAAGTTGAGAAGTTTGTGCAACACGCCTGAGAAGTTTTGAACTAGAAATATTTGAGAGGGAGAATTTTCTCACAGTTTTTTACTGTAAAAATTCTCAACATAAAAGTAGATTACTCTTGGATTTTTCTCCTTCAAAATCCCATGTTTAGCAGGTATGTGTTTTTTAGAATGCATAAATCGAAGGCAGTTGAGACTTCAACATTTTGCCCCGACATCCAATATTCTGTCATTGTAACCACCTAGGCCTGATTCACAAAGGTAAATTTACACTTTTCTGTTAGTGTATGCTTTTTGATGGTATTTACAAACTACAATTTAATCGTAAGTTGTCGACTCCGCTGTTGGGGTGGAGAACTACACACATAAAAAGATAGGACAGGCCATTCTTTTCATGTGTGGAGTTCTCAGCGCTGACTGAAGAGTCTCTGCAGTTGTAAAGTTACTATTCAATTGCGGTTTGTGAATACCGAAAAAGAGCAATGTTACACAAAAGTGGAAATTGCCTTTGAAAATCTGGCCCTATGTTCAGTGAAATTCTTTTTTGTGATTGGTGTGCATGTTTTCTCTCTGATAAGTAATTTTATAACAGCATAAAATCAAACAGCTACAATATTTGGCTCTTCACAGATTTATTACACTATCAACTTGATGAAGATGACCATGATACCATATATAGTGCACTGCTACATACATTTCTCTACGTGTTAAAAGTGGCTGCAGTTTTGTCTCATGGACTCTACTGCGAAAGGACAATGGTTCTTTTCGTATTGTATCTGCACAGGACAGTAGAAAACTCAGCTGATCTAGTAGGTATATCTTATTGTATCACTTTATGTACCTTAGTCCCTATAAAGCAATAATCATTAGTGTTATGTTCAGATTGAGTCCTGTTTAGACAGGTTACCATGAATGTATTCATGTCAAATAATCTCAGTTGTTGTCGCATCAGGACCTTGGGGATCTGTGTGAGTAGATGATTGTGTTCAGATGGCAGACAGTAGAATATCTAGTAAACCATAACAGATGTATTTATCTTTGTTGTTCGATGGACTAGGGTACTAATACACATGCACACATACAAAATACTTACAAAGCATTGGCCCCATATACCAGAACACTGCATAATAATCAACAAACTTACTAGACACCTCTGCTCAGCAAGATTCCTAATCGCACACAAATCCTGTATATGCAGAACCAGATCCGGTGGGCGAGACTTTTCCATCTTCGCTCCTAAAGCCTGGAAAGACCTGCCCCTGCATATCAGAGGCTAATCCCAAGTTCTTAAATTCCGCAAGAAACTGAAGACATGGCTCTTCACCTAGCCACAACCCTGGCTCAGCCCAAACAGCTCCTACTTCAGCACTAGGATACCCTCTCGGTGAGTTGTGCGCTATACAGCTATACATAGTGCTCTTAAACCTACTATTCATGTTACTCTAGATGGCCAGACATAGTATACCGCTGGTTTCCCTTGGAAGGTTTAACAGGATAACCTGAAGATAGCATGTCACCACTGCTCTGTTCACAACACTGATGCATTATGGTTGTGTCAGACAACAATGGCTGGTTTGCAACTGCCAGGGCATCTGTCGTGCATTATGGTATTGCAGCCATCAACCATGTTGTGATCAGACAATTGTGGGCCTAGCACAAAATTATAATTGTTAAGAAAGGTCAACTAGAAATCCATACCATTAGTGCTCAACTCCAATCAAACATCGCTAGTGATGGCTGCCTCTGCCTGTATCAGTGAAGCTTTAGGCAATGATTCACAGCTGAAGCACAACCCTTGATGTAATGGATTACACTTAAGTTGCCTTAACCCATAATACAGTAGACCGGGTGAAACTCCTATTCCTTTGTCTTCCTGAATGGGCTTCTATGGTTCTGTAGCTTCACGTCAGATAGGACTTAGGGCCTGATTTAGAGGTTGGCGAATGGATTACTGCATCATGAACATGACGGATATCCCATTCGCCATATTACAAGTGCATTATATCCTACTGAATTTGTAATACGGTGGACGAGATATGTATCATTTTAGTGACAGAGTAACCCATCTCCTGAACTCTTAATCAGCCCCTTAATGTATGTGATTAGTGTTCTTAAGGTCTCCCTCTCAGGCCTTCTCCATGGAGTATCTTGCGGGCCTGATCATATCATCAATGTTGTTATAGATGGGACATTTGGGGATGCTGGTATTTAACCTGTGGTCCTCCATACATCAATATGTGGATGACACTCAGCACTGCATAACAGAACGTTGATGATCAAGGTGCAAACAAACTATCTGTCCTCTGGGAAGATGTTGAATGATGGGTCTTGAAGTTCCATTAAACATTGGTAATCAACAAGAGAGGCTGTCTTCTCAGAATCTTATCTATCTCAGAATCCTATCTATTTGAACAAACAAACCAACCTGTTTGAACCCTATCTTAGCTGACTTCACCACTGGTTGATGGAATTTGGAAAACATGGAAATGAGGGTATTTACGAGTGGGTTCTCTCCAGGGTGGAAAGTGACTCCTCCCTCTTGTGCTGAAGTGGAAAAAGGGAGCTTAGTATGTTGTAAAAAAGAAGGGCGAGGAGGGCATTGCTTTCATTGTTCCTTCCAGGACAAGAGATAAAAATTCACTAAAATACACAAAGGGGCATATGTACAAGCCCCTATCGCCACAGGAAAGTCACTTTTTGTGACGTTCCCGTGGCGATAGGGGCCTTGCCTTATGTACAAGGCAGCGTTAAGCCGCTTAACGTGGCTTAACGCTGCCTTGTACATAAGGCACCCTTTCACGCTATGTTTAGCGTGAAAGGGGCGTGACCAGGAAAATCCTGGTCTTATGTTGGCGAAACGAGGAGAAATGCATTATTTCTCCTCGTTTTTGCTTTTTCCATGTGTGCTGCCTTGTGCAGCACATATGGAAAAAGCAAAATGCCATGTTTTGTTTATGTACAGGAAGGTGTCCCTTCCTGTACATAAACAAACCTTTTTAAAAAATGCCATTTTGTAACTTTCATGTGTGCTGCATGAAGCAGCACACCTGAAAGTTACAAAATGGCATTTTAGGATTGTTTATGTGCAGGAAGGGACACCTTCCTACACATAACCAATCCTCCCCTGCACGCAGACACCCTTGCACTCTGGTTCAAGGGTGCCTGCGCTGGCGCTAAGTTGTTAAACTTAGCGCCATCGCAGGGGGAAACGCAAGGCTGCACCACATTCTTGTAAATATGGTGCAGCCTTGCATTCCAAAGTGGCGGAGCATGTCGTTAAGCCCAGGAGGCTAACGACACGCTCCGCCACTTCATTGTACATGTCCCCCAAAGTGTCTTTATTAGCTGCCACTAGCTATGCTAGCTAGAATTAGCCAGAATTAATAAAATAATACCCAAAACAGGAAGTAATCTGCGCCCCTGAGAAAGGAGTGAGATACTTGCAATGGGATTAAAAGAGTGGAGTTCTTGAACAAAAAAGTCTTATATAAATTGATACGATTTTCAATTGTTGCTTTTACTGTGCGTATACATGCAAAAACGAATGAATAGATATGTCTATTCACAGAAGAATCAATCGATACAGCCCTCCAAGCACTCCAAGGTAAACATCAGGTCGATATATTATATATCTTTCTTAGCTAAACTATCGCCTAAATTTTTAATTTTTTCTGAAACGTGTTTGGCATGAAACCTAAAACGGACCATAATGTGCCTTTTATGTATATAATATGCATGTTTTACAGCGAAATTATGTTTAAGTTAATATCGTGGCAAGTTGTTCATGAAAACATAAATTTCCACATTAAAATCGTCCCATACAAGGAATCCGTTTCAGAAAGTCAGAGGCAAGACACATCCAGGTTTCTGCAAGTATGCCACTGCAATTATTTCCAAGCAAGGCACGAATATACACATGGATTCTAGGAAGCCAAGATCAGGGAAGGGTTTGAAACATCTTGTAATTTTTTTTACTAAAAAAAGAGAATTAAAAAAAAATAAACACCAACTCTATAAGGAAAGAGTTTTGTGGGAATGCTATCCATGTCAGGTGAATAGTACAACATTCATTCCATGGCCTACAGTGTTGGAAGTTTGCCACAAAAGCTGCCGGTTGAATTTTTTCCAGGTCACTTTAAAATAATTGAAGCTGTGAAAATAATTCTAGAAAGCAGTCCTCAGCTGCATTATGTAGAAGTCTGCCTGCTCAAGAGAAGTTAAGCAGACAATGGAAATCAAACTTTGCGAATTTATGGATAGTATGGATCATAGATACTCAAAAACATTTTCGGAGGGGCCACAAAGTATGGTCAGTGGTGAGCCCTAGGGCCGCATTGATGCTAACAGGATAGGAGTGGGGCTTTGTGGGTGGTTAAATGTTGCCGGATACTTTATTAGATTATTTTCCTTTACTTCAGTTAGCTTGCAAATGAAAGCTTTGCCATTTGTTAGCATATTTCTGAATGTTAGTGCTCTCTGAAGTAAAGAGCAGCCCAGTACCGATGTTAACCCGGGGCCGCATGTGAAGGTCAGGATGGCTGCAGGCGGCCCCCGGGCCGTACTTTGAGTATCACTGGTATGGATAGTATTAAGAACAATCACTGTTAGCTTCTCCATGATTCCCTAGTTTGATCCGCCATACCCTCAGTGGTGGTCTCAAGTATGATCTCCAAAAGTGTGCAATTGAAAGCCTTGCAGCTAAAAACACATTTGGCGTCAAAAGCAAAAACAAGGTGATAGATGGAACGCTTGAATTAATGTCAGCCACTGACAACGCTCGGTTCGCAGTCTAATCATCGTTTTTTGCCCGCCATGACTCCTCAGTTTGGACCCAGCCATATGCAAATCAGTCGTGACTCTGCTCCTCATGGGAACACGCCAGTCTTAAATGCCGGGCCAGATCCCTCTGAACTAGAACACAAGCAACCCAGGACCGGTTTTGCCCTTATTAGGGCTCTTTAGTCAGTTATGGCTTTGTTCCAGTGGCACAGTGAACCTGGACCCACGTCTGGGCATACACGGTGCACTTAGGAAGTCTAAAGTAAAAACAACAAGGTGATAGATAGAATACTGGAATTAATCTCAGCCACTGGTAATCGATCGGGGTGACATCTAAATCCATCATGAGTTAAGACTGTGTTTGTTTAATTTGGGTCATTGCAAGCTCCTGTTGGTATTGTTCTCTATCAGGTATACCACAGAAACCCTCCTTTACCTCCAAGGCTCTGGTTGGGGTGATTGATTTTAGGTTATTCTATATTACTGCTGAAAGTTCTCTTACCTCACGCATGATTGCCAGTTTCATAGAATACCATTGCAAACTAGGTAGTTGTTTGTAACAACAAATGTAAAAGATAACAACCAACTTTGTATAACTCTTTGACCTGGCATCCTTAGCATGGATCGCCCCTAACTTTTTGCCTTCAGTCATCCTGTTTTGCTGACCTTGTTTTTGCTGGCTTTGGGACTCTGTGCACGTTACCACTGCTACCCAGTACTAAAGTGCTTCTGCTCTCTCTTTATACCCAATTTATACCCAATTGGCCTATTTAATTTACTCGTAATTCCCTAGTGAAATGGTACTACATGTGCCCAGGGCCTGTGAATTAAATTCTACTAGCAGACCTGCCACACTGAGTGTGCCACTCACTTTAGTAGCCCTTTGAACATGTCTCGGGTTCCATTTCAGCCTGGGTGTGCAGTTTTAAACTGTCATTTCTACCTGGCAAAATAAACATTTTGCCAGGCCCATACCTTCCTTTTTATTACATGTAAGTCACCCCTAGGGTAGGTGGGTAGGTCCTGAAGAGCCCAGAGGGCAGGGCGCAGGGTATTTAAACAGTTGGACATGTACTTTTAGGTTTCCAATGTCCTGGTAGTGAAAAACTCCTAAATGTATTTTTCACTAATTACCTTTCTCATAGGTTAACAGTGGAGTTACATTATTGCATTTAATAATATGCAATAAGGTAACTCCATTGTTAGCTTGGATTTTAATTGGAAGCAGGTGGACACGCCGAGTTTGGTAGCTAAAGAATTGTAATTAAAGCCCTCTTTAATGGTAATGTCAGATGTGAGAAATCGAGTTGTTGAATGACAGGGGTGGGAGCCCTGGTCAAGAAACAGCCATAATCCCTTGCCAGGTAAACCAAAAAAGTCACTAAATTAACCTGTGCTTAACCCTGGGTAGCTTGCCACTAAAACCAGTCAGGCTTAACTTAGGGGCAATGTGTAAATTATTGATGCAGCACACAAACAGTAATAAAGTGGAAACACAACACAATAAAACTCCTCCACAAATTTAGAAAGATAGAGTAATTTCTTTATAAATTATTTGACACCAAAAACACAAAAATCCAATCAGTAGAACTAGAGTTATGAATTTTTAAAGTTTTTAGTAAAAATTACCGCCTAAAAGATCAAAGCTAGCCGTGTGAGACTGGGTCAGAGTTGAAAAATATGTCCGACCACAATGGATCATGATTCAGATACAAGAGGTGGATTGGGCCGAGTCAGCGCTTACCTTCGGACTTAGAATACATTTTGAGAAAAATGTTTCAAGAATGTAAAGTTCAGCCTGCAGAAGGTGCCTGATGAGGAACCGTTGTCATCAGACAGCCTTGGGTTGAAGCTGCATTGAAGATTTCTATGTTCTGACTTAGTCTCTTTTTTGGAAGCTGAAACTATCCAGCGGGACAAGAGGGAGGGCTGTAGCCGAAGACAGTTCCACAAGGTCAGATGCCCCTCGGGCGAAGGACTGCTTAACATGATTTGTTGCTGTGGAGAGGAACATAGCGGTAGAAGCTGCAAAGTGAATCTGACCGATGATGTTCCTTGAGTAGATAGGCAAGCAGGTTAGTCCTGGTCTCCTCCTGGTTCTCAGAGTAGTTTTTGGCCCAAAGATTTCTAAGTCCTCAGTTTTGGATTAGGCCATCTGGGCACGTTTAGTATCACACCAAAGGGTCAAGTACTGGTGGGACACCACTTGAGGGTTATGGACTCACTCAGGCTGGGTCTAGGTGCAGGTTCAAGATGGTGGGAGCCTTTTGAGTCCCTGTGGCTCTGAACAGGAGGCCAACAAACTAGTCCTTGGAGTCACTCTGGTAGTCCTGAGTTCAACTGAAGATACAGGGCTCAACAGTAGGGCTGGCCTCTGAGGGTTCACGGCAGGCTCCATGCTGCATAGCACCCCTTCCAGGTACAGCAAAGCAGTCTTGCAGAGTGCACAGCAAGTCACAGCAGCAGGCAGTCCTCTGGGAGTTCTTCTGCAGGTCCAGGAGTGAACTGAAGAGTTGGTGTCTGAGGTCCTATTTTTATACTCTGGTGCCCTCCTTCTAGAAGGTGGGAGAGGCTTCTAGACAGTGTCTTTGAAGTGCATGAAATTTCCTGATCCTCCTGCCTTGGCTCCAAACTGGCTGCAGTGACAATTTGGAGGTGATAGGACGTTCGTGTGAAGGCAGAACACTCCCTATTCAGTTGCAGGTGAGGCTGTGCTCAGCTCCACCCCTCTATCCTGACAACAGATGGCCCATTCAGGCACACCTAATCCCGCTATTGTGTGGCTGTCTATGAGGAATTCACAAAGTCTAGCTGTCAATTACACCAAGTCATGTGACCCAGGACAGGTTGCAGGCACAAAAGGGCTAAGCGCAGAAAAATGGCAACTTTCTAAAAGTGGCATTTTCGAAATTGTAATCAAAACCCTGACTTTTCCACTAAATAGGGTTTTTCTTTACAATTCCAAAGACACCAAAAATGATATAGCTACCTGTTCCCAATAAGAAATTGCAGCTTAATAAATGTAATAAGGAATCTACAATGTTATCATATCAGAGGGGTAGGCCTCACAGTAATGAAAAACAAATTTAGGAGTTTTTCATTACCAAGACATGTAAAACTAAAAAGTACATGTCCAACCTTTCAAGTACAAGGCACCCTGCCCTATGGGCTACCTAGGGCCTACCTTAGGGTAACAAAATTGGGAGCTTAGGATCTAGAAAGGTTTTTTTTGTCCAGTCGACATGGCAGTTTAAAACTGCATTCATGCTGCAGTGGCAGGCCTGGGGCATGTTTGAAGGTGCTACGTAAGTGGGTGGCACTATAAGTGCTGCAGGCCTGCTGTAATAAACATAGTGTGTGCCATTTATTAGGCACGGTTAGGAAACTGCATGTTTAATCACTATCAATACGCAGTTAGCACGGTATTCCTGGTTTGGATTTTTTGAATCGTAATTTGTAGATCCGATTTTTGTTTCTTGGAATAGTAGTTTGGTTGCACAGGATGCATAACGATAGGGTGAATATTACGATTAGGTAAAAGTGCAAGCAATAATAACGCAAACAAAAGCACTTTAATTGTGGGTATGGAAAGAGGGCAATTATATGTTATGTGTTTTTATTACAGCTTACCCCCGAGGAAGAGCGATTATACGCCCGAAATGCATTGGGTTTCTCTCACATAAGCAACGTCATGCGATGAGGAAATGGGGAACCCCCTCATGTTGTGCCGAAAAGTCTGGATAGGCGTTTGTTGAAAATGGTTAAAAATGTTTCACTACTGGACCTGTTTGAATAAGAAATATACGAAGTGAAAACAGAATCTATTAATAAAATGGACAAACTATGGATGAATATTGTTGAAATGTATAATTTCTTGGCAGCTGTGCATCCTGACATGGAACCTGACGAGGCTCCTATTTGATTACAATATTATTAGTGCGCACGGACGGAGCGCACCTCAGGTTCGCACGCTCAACATTTAGAAGCCTGTGAGCTTTGAGTAATACGGAGTATGTTTGAGACATGGTGTGTATTCTACCACTTTTTGAAGCAGTGTGACTTTTAGAAAGTTGCATTTTCTTGTTCTAACCATTTGGGGGCATATTTACAAGCCCCTTGCGCCACTTTTGCGCCACCGTTGCGTCACGCATGTGACGCAGCAGCGACGCAAACCATGCGCCGCGTTGCGCTATATTTACAACGTGACGCATCTAGGGAGATGCGTCACGTAGTAAACCCCTGAGCCACATGAAACCTGCGTCAGGTTTCATGTGGGCGTATCGGCGCAGGGGGCGTTCCGGCGCAGGAACGCCTCGGAAAAGTGACGTAGTGAAATCTACAAGATTTCACGCAGTCACTTTTCCCGGCGCTGGTGCGTCAAATCCTTACGCCTGCTTCAAGCAGGCTTAGGATTGGACGCACCATGTTAGGGATAGGGAAGGTTGGAACAGTGCTGGAGTTGCGTCGCGCTTGCGACACAACTTCAGCACTGCGCCAACCTTCCGCTCGGCAGATGCGCTCACGCATCTGCTTATCCCTGCGCCACGATGCGCCGCATTGTAAATGCGGCGCATCGGACGTGGCGCAAGGGTAAACTTGCGTGACGCATTTTCCCTGGCGCATCCCTGCTGATATGCAGGGATGCGCCAGGGAACGTAAATATGCCCCTTGGTGCCTGCAGTCTGATCCTGGGTCACATGACTAGATGTAGCTAGCAGTTGGTCGTTGCATATTGGTCCCAGACAGTAAGACAAAGGGAAGATATGTGTAGGCAGGATGAGCCACTCTGAGTTAACGAGGGAGAGGAGCTGTCACCTACCACACTTGCACATCACAAAGGTCCTGCCTTAGCGTTCTCACAAAAGGTTTGTCAAGAGTCTTTTGTGACCCCAGACAAGGTGTAACCAGGACAGGGAGGAAGGGAGTCTCGTCACACCTCAGGGGTTTGGAAACCTATAGAAGCTTCCTCCACTTCGAAATGGGCACCAGGTAAAAATATTGGAATCTTAGACCCAACTCTTCAGTACACTTCTGGACCTGTGACTTTACCAGGAACAAGGACTGCTGTGCTGCTCAAAGGACTGCCACTCTGCTGGACTGCTGCTTTGATGGACTGCTGTCCTTCTGTGGTGACCTGCTGCCCTCTTGCCTGGTTAAGAAGGACTGGAACTGCATGTTTAAATCAGGACCCCACAGTGATTACAAGGGCTAGTTGGCTGGTCTCCTGATCAGAAGCCACAGGGACATAACAGGTTTACAACAACCATGAACCCTACACCTGGACTCTGCCATCTGTAAGTCCTGCCCTCCCTAGTGGTGCCACCCCAGCCCTGGACACTTGGAAGTGGGCCTGAAGGTACTCTGCCAGCCCAACTGTGGATTCAGCAAAACGGACTCATCTCCTCCGCAGAGTGGAGTTTCTCCTGCAGAACCAGGGCATCACCTCTGCTGCATGATGCATCGCCTACGGAACCGACGCATCGCCTCTAGTGCGCAGACTTTCCTGACACAATGACTTTGCATCACTACGCAAAAACATTGCCTCACCTAACGCAGCCCAACTGAGCAGCCACTGCACGAGTCATCTCCAAGCCAGGTCGTCACCTCACACTTAGCAGATTCCAGTAACAGTCGCTGCATGGCGCAAGTACTTGCCCAGACCTCATATCGCCTCTGTTGTATGACGCATCCTCAACATGGGACTTTGCATCTCTTCGCAACCAGGATTAAGGTATTGTGTTCAGCAGGCCTAAGTGTGTCCTTGTAGCCAGCCTGCCCTCCATCGCAGTCGACCTGAACATGTGACTTTGTTCCGGTCATGCGCGACCATATAGCCACAGTTGGTGCTTTGTGCTTCTTGGCGCAATTTTCACTTGAATTTTTCAAATTGCACGTCTCTGATTCTACTGATTGGATTTTGTTGCTTTTGATCTTGATATATTCATTAAAATGTACTCTATTTTCATAAATTCATGTGGTATTTTTCTTGTGTTGTGTTTTTACTTTATAACTGTTTGAATTATACATTGTCTCTAATTTAAAACTTACTGCTCTGTGTCAAGCTACCAGAGAGTTAAGCAGAGGTTAATTCAAATCAATCAAGAAAGTCAATCTATTCGGGTAGCAAAGGTTGCCTAATTTAAACAACTTCTATGGGATTAGATCTGTGAGAGAAGAGGTAAAATGCATAAATATCTTGTAACACCTTTTACACTCATTTTACACTCCTCTGAAGCGCCCTCAAGAGTCGTTTGGGGTTGACATTATTGGTGAACATAAGTCAGAAAGAGAATCCCCATCCTTCCTTCTGGAATTATATGGCTTTTTTCTGTTCTCGTCCTCTAGTCAGGGTAACCATTGAGAAGCAGAAATAGCTGGTCACCCATTTATGAGAGGTTTTCTAATTGCCTGGCAGCCGTAAGAATGGTTTTCTTAACTTTGAAGTAATTGGCCCTAGTCAGGACGTCCGAGACTAACTTTCTTCCTGGTTTTGAATGATATGAAGACTCTCCATATTCTGCCCAGGGGCATGTCGCTGTCTTCTTGTAGTCTGGCACGTGGCAGAAAAGGTCTTGTACATGCACCTCAAATTTAGCATTGGAAACGACTTCACTAATCCCCCTATTTACTACACCAGCTGCAATTTCCTGTATATTCCTGGTGATAGAGCTCCAAAGTGGAGTGCATGCACTGGCAATTTTCTCCCAATGCCTCAGGTACCCTTCCTCAGTTCAGCTCACTAGAATCACCACGTATAAACATGGAAGCCTTGAGCAAAAAGGATGTGTGGTATCTTGCCTTCTTCTCTACTCTGTCCTTTCTTTGTGTCCTGTACTTTGCTGCTCAGCCAGTCTCTGTGATGTCATGGAATGTTGCGTCTGTGTATGTTCAAGTGTATCAGTCAGTTTATCTATGTAGGCTGGAGCAGCAGGGTTGCTGCTCCCGGTGGGGCTAACTATAATGATTCTACTTATTATGCTGTTTATCCTGCATCTACACCTGTAACTTCTTGGAAGGAATAAGCCTTCAACTTGGATACAGCTACAACTGAGTTCCCTGCTTTTATTGTATTTCACAGGATGCCAATGAAAATTACGTCAGAGGAGTGGTCCTTAAATGAGAAACCCCTTCGACACAATTTCTCCCTGTGCCAGGTCCACCTTCATGGTGTTTCAAATAGTGGTGTTGATGGCAGCTCTTGTATCAAGAACACTACCTTACTCTGCACTCTAAGAAGGGATAAGGCAGAACGGGGTGGTTGGTATTACAGCAAATTTTTGGTGGGTTTCATGCTACATAATGAGACCCTTAGTCATTTTTCTGAATATTAACTTTTCTATAAAAGAATAAGGACGTGATTTAGAGTTGGCGCAGAGGGTACTCTATCGCAAGCACATACCTTTATTATGTCGACGGTGGAGACTACTCCGCCTCCACCACCAACATACACCTCCGATGGCAAAACAGAGTAAGCACTGTCGGAGGTTGGGCCAGTTGTTCGAGTGGGTGAACAAATAGCAAGTTTTCACTGGCGGCAAGAGAGAGTGAAAACTGAAAAATGAATACCCATTCAATGGCAGAAAACCCGCTTTGGGATTTTGTTTTTGAAATAAAAAAATTGTAAAAACATTGAAAGTTTGCCATACGGAGCCATCATGTTGACGGGCCGTTCATTAAACTTTCAATGCATTGACAGGAACCACTGTGACAGTGGTTTCTGCCAATGCAAGAGAAGTCTGCTGGGCTGACAGACCTCTCTAAGTTTGTCAGGCCCTAATTCTTTTTTCCATAAGAAGGCATAAACTATTTATTATGTTTTTACAAATAGATTTTTGGGAGTCTTATGCAATCTGAGTAATTTTTTTAAAAACTTTTTTTAATCATAGCATTTTTTGGACCTCAAAATTAGTTACCTTTTAACTATTTAGTTGTGTAAAGTGCTATTTCCTCTCAAATTTTTAAGGCTTAGCCTTTGTGCTCTTTAAAGCTACCAAATGTGATTTAGAAGATAAAATTGGTGTAAATATTGATTTCACCCTGTGTGGCCATCTGAACATGTTATGTGAGTTGTCACCTAAAGCACAGATCCAGTCTGTGGCTTCTCTCTTCCACAGCAGTCTCAGCCATGTTAGGTGGAAATAGATGTAATATCATAGCACAGATGCACGCAGAGCTTGCAGGTTAGGGTCAGTGTCTGTATTCCCAGTAGGAATAGCAAAATAAGCAAAAATGGATAGTGTGAGGTATGGGTAGGTGAGCTGGCAAACCCGCATTTAGCCCCATTCATGCATGAGCGTATGAAATCAAAACACAGGATTATCTCTACAGCTGTTCTTCGAATGACGTTGGAAATGGCACAATATTGTATTGCATTGAATTGTAGTAAGATTGATATACCTCATCATACTCCTGGATAGACACCAGTGTGAACCACCCAATTGACCCCCAAAAAGACTGTTGTGACCTTTATGGGGTGGGGGCGGGGCCCAATGCTGGGGTGATCTACTTCACCCATTTTTTTCCAGAAATAAATTCCCTGGTGTCTAAGTGGTCTTTATGCCTCCCATGGGGATAGAGTGGGGGCAAACTCACAAATTGCCCACCCCAGGGTGACAGAAAAACTGTTTTAGCAGCTTATAAGGGGCAGCATTTGTTCATGCCCATGGAGGTCACTCTTGTCCAAAGGCACTCCCTGATAATTGGTGTGTTTCTGTTCCCATGGAAAGGTACATTGGGATAACCCCCCCAATTTTCCTCCTGGGGTGGCAGAAAGACTATTGTAGCCTTTATGGAGTGGGTGCACACCCCGATGCCGGTGTTGGTCCTAGTCTCTAAGTGGGCTTTATTTCCACTTGGGGTAGGCAGCTTTGGGGTTTGCTCTTGTTGTCTATTTGACATCACTCAAAAGGTCCACAGTCACTCAAACCTCCACAGTCGAAAACCTCCTCATAATTCACTGTTACCCATTTATAATTCTATAGAAATATATAATAATAGTTTAACAAATGCACTGTGAAATTTTCCTATCTACACTTCTCTTTTCAAATTCAAGAAGTGATACAATAGACTGCGTAAGAAAGTATACATTTTCCAAAGATTTTCATAGTGAATATAGTATGCCCATATACTAAAAGACTGATATAAAATAAGACATTGACAGTGGCTGGAAGCAGCTGATCCACAGCCTTTACATCACATTATGAAATCTTAAATTTAGAAAGGTTAATGACCTTACCTTACCATTGAACCCAGGAAATATGTAAGTTTTTCTTCTGATTGCAATGCAGAAAGATAATCTTGCGCAAGGTATCAGCCTTGAACATAGGTAAGGTTGGGGCCTTCAAATTTTTAGGTAAAAATCAGTCATAATTATAAATATGTGACCGAAGAATGTTTAACAACATTTAGAGTGTTGAGCTATCAACTATATGCTTTCCCTAGAGCCATAATTGGACTGAGCAGAGCTGGGAGAATCATCTCAAATGAGTTGATACTTGCAAAAAATGGCAGAATCCCTAGTACTGATCTTCAATAACATAGACTATGTGAAATGGCTCCAAAAGTGCACATTACTAAAGAACACCCCACAAAAAGGGGGCAATCAATCCAGACTCACTAATGTATTTTAATTCATCATCTTAAAGATACTGTTAAAACTAGCTCAAGTATACCTTCCCTTTTTAAGCTTTTTACTTGGTACCACTGAATCCACTGTTCGTTTAGAGGCCGAGGAATAGAAATATGCAGCTTGAGGATCACATATCAAGATGGCTGCTGCAGGCAAAATAAATGTCTAGAAAGCTTGCTCACTAAATTTAAGCTCAGCACTCCAGCCATGTTAACATGACAATATACCTAGCTGTTTGTGGTCATAGAATAATGTACAACTTCATTTAATTTGTAATTGATTGACATTCAAGTGACCATTAGATGATGGTACCTGAACAGTTGAAAAGGGGAACTTGGAAAAGAGAGATCACAATGGTATGGTCACATGTTGGTATGCGCCTTTTGCCCAAGATGCTGTGTAACTAGGTATAACTAGATCTGGGTCAACTGTGTAAACAGTACAGTATGACAGGTAAGCAGTGATCACAAGTGTAGCCTATTCTTTCAGACATAATAAGGTAGAAGATATTCAACTAATCTGCGCTTATGAATTAGCTCCAAATATCTTTGGGAGTAAAGGGACAGGGGTTTGCTAATTACTTCTTCCCTGTCTACTCTCTTGAGAGGCAGTGCCTTTATGTATATTAAGGTGTGAAGCTGGGTGACTTGCAATTTCATGGATTTTGTTTTAAACTTTGCAATCTTTGTAAGCTGCAGAGCTAATACATTTATTTCAAAATGGCAGTTTCTGTGAATCTGTGTGGCAGCAGGCAGTGGCGTAACGAAAGTTGAGGGGGCCCGCCTGCAAGGTACACAGAGGGGCCCCTGCTCCGGATTCAATCCGGTGCTCCCAGGCCTGAGTACTATGCTGAGGGGGCCCCCTGCAACTCAGGAGCCCCCCGCACTGCGGGGACCTGTGTTACGCCCTTGGAAGCAGGAAATGGTTCCTACTGCTATGGGGAAGTGGTTGGATTAGCACCACTTGACAGCCGTCTCCCGTCCCCTGCTTCAAACCCCACTGTGAGCAAAGTCCCAATTCCCACCTTCTCAATGGCCCCCTCCCAGTTCTCATACCTTTAGGTGGGTAGCAGGCCATAACCCTATTCCATCTGCAGGATGGCCTGCCCTTGAGACAGCACAGAGAACATCAGAAGTCAGAACATTTTTTCCACCTGTCAGATGAAGGTAAACACATCACAGTTGGGGTCTCCCTCCACGTCTAATCAGAAGGCTTGCAGCTAGATAAGAATGTTTGACTGCAACCTGTCCATTATGTTTTGTGAATTCAACAATAAGCTTTGTCTGATAGAATGAAGATCCAACCCTGATCTCATCCATGCAAGTAATGCCTCAAATGCAGTTTGATGCGATATACATCAGGCTCCCCATGAGGACCGTTTCAAAGATCAGGTGAGCTCATGTCCATCACCATAGACTCTCATAAGTTTCAGCCAATGTTATTATGACGCTATAACATGAGGAGTAAAGACCTTCTGTTGCTAAAAGTGTTTCTTGGGGAGTGAATTGTGCCATTCACAGTGGAAGGGGGAGTCGCTATTGTTCTTAAATCAGATGAGAGGTGTTAAGTTTCTATATCTTGCAGACCATCAAATGTACTGGTGCCAGGCGAAGGAAAAGTGAAAGAGAAAAATACAGTGATGAGACCTGTGCAGTGATCATAGCCCAAATTGCTTCACCCTTGTTTTACAGAAAGATAGCAGATTTAGGATGTCTTATACACCTTATACAGTGTGAACACGTTGAAGGGAAAGTGTAGTGCTAAGTCACAGAGAGTTGTACAGGTGAATTACAGAGCTTTCATGTTAAGTTGTAGTGGGCCGTTTGGAATTCTATGAGCATCCAGAATCCCTGTTAAACATCTCGAGGAAAGGATTAAAAATAGAGTCTCTAAACCATCTGGCGGATCTGCGATTATGCGTGGAATTGGGCAAAACAACTGTGAAACACAACCAAAGGGTCCTGACTACCTTCTCCATGCAACCATACCTTTTCAATGTTCTTAATGCACAACATCGATTTGTTTTAACTCGTTTAGACTAAACATTTTCCACCGCTTGATAAGTTTCCCAAACCCCAATGACTGGTCAAAAGATTTACAATGTTGCCCATGTGATAATGTATCAAACCAATCAACCATGCACATCACACTTTTTTGTAAATTCTATAAGGATCTGAGAAGTTTTTTTATTGTACCTTTATTGAAATCACTAAATTTTAAACAATGCAGGCCGGCCTTTTTATACCTACAATTGCTCCCCAGTCTGTACACGTGTGTGGTACTTGCAAGATTTCTTAGGGCGACCCAAGCAAGAAGGAAAACAATAGTAGCAAAGTGTTGATTTACGATCTCTTGGCTGAAATGTGAACTGCACTTTTTCATTCTCTGATACCAATGAATTTTATATGTATGTATTTGATTTAAGAAATTTTAAGTGCATGTACTCTTTTATGATTCATTTTGTCTGAATCGAATAGATATTTGATTATTTTTTTTTGATTAACTGGTGGCTGATTCATTGATGTATGCATGTATGTGATCAGTATAGTGCAAACCTAACAACGTCAGAGGACTTCAAGGTTAACAATGCTCAAGCAAGGTTTTGAGCCATCTGTAGTGTTGATAAGATTTTCTGAATGGTATCCAACATAGATGCTGTTGAAGTAGTAGCAGGACTGTGTCACCATGTGGCCTAAGACAACCTTTGGGAGAAGTAGGGGTAAAACCTGCAAGACACTCACGGAGCAGAATATGTGCTTCACAAAAGCATTGACCTGCAATGCAAATTAGAGAACAGCAACAGATATAACTTCTATTTGCTAAATATTTTGTTGGCTGGGAAAGGAGAACTCAAGGAAGTGACTAGGTGGAAGAAACCATTACTGTCATAGGAATAAGGTCTCCATTATTGAAGTTTTGAGGAACAGTCTGTTTAAATACATTCAGATTTTGATACAGACATACATAATACCCTGCATGACTGCATGACTGACTATCTCTCCAAAGTGTGTCTGCACTGCTAAGAAGACAGCCAGTTGAGAGCGTCTTCCCAAAACCTTGGTTACATCTGCAGAACCTGAAAGATGTAATGAACATTCCATGTCTAGTAGGATATATAGAACCTGAAAGCCCCCAAGGTCAGGAGTAGCAATAGTTCTACTCCTACAACACAGAAAGGAGAAAACCACCAGCAAGTAAAACAATATGAAAGAGGTAAGGAAACAGCATAAAAAATAGCCTGGAACCTGAAACAACAACAAACTGAGGAAAAATGGAAATGCATATATGCTTTGTTGCCGCCCAGTAAGACCAGGGAAATCTGGGGATACGTAAACGGTCTAACAAACGATCAGCAAGGAGAACATCATACCGGCCAACATATGGGAGGAACATGGAAAAACCTGTATGTAGATCCCGATAAAACGAGGGCCATCAACGCAACATTGTTGGAAACTACATTAGAAGGCCTGTAAGACAGCCAAATAGCAGTCACTAAGTCAAAAACATTGAGGATCTTGGAGAGCAATCAGAGGGATGAATGGAATACCCGGGGTCATTTTCAAAGACGATGGAATCTTTTGGGCTCCTTTTATGCTCTGTTCAATGAATGCCTCACTACATCTATCATCCCTGAAGCTTGGAAAGGAAAGGGGGACCCTACCAGACCTGAGAACTACAGGCTAATAGCCCTATGGGACGTTGATGGCAAAGCCTATGCAAAAGTATTATTAAATGAGCTAGAACGCTGGATCAACAAGAATAATATCATACTAACTTATCAGACAGGGTTTAGGCCTAACTCCTCCACAAATGGACAACGTCATTGCTCTCTCATACTTGGGCGCCAAGGCCTGTGAAACAACCACACCACCAATAAATGCTTGTTTCGTAGACTACAGCCCCACATTCAATGGCATTAATTGTAACATCCTCTGGAAAATACTGGCAGGATGGGGCATACCGAGACAACTTCTTGTGACAATAACAGCGTTATACACCAATAACTGGGTGAAGACCAAGATAACATAGACCCACACCAGGGCAAGGATCTTCACCAATAAAGGGCTTAACAGGGTTGTGTCATCGCACCCACATTGTTTATTCTATATACAGCAGATTTAGGTGGGGAACTACTGAAAGGAAAACCCTTCCCACCGAAATTGGGCCAGGTGAAACTTCCAATAATACAATACGCAGACGATATGGTACTATTAGACCAAACCCGCAGTGGGATGAGGAGGGCCCTGGACATACTGCACTCATTCAACGCATGGAATGCTCTGCAAGCGAATGCCGAGAAAATTAAAATCCTGATTTTTAGCCACAGAACTAAAAAATACCAACTTGAATGGCAACATGGCCCACTGAAAATTGGCACAACTAGCAAATACAAATACCTCAGAGCCTGGCTGGCAGATACTGGAAAACCCACATTGTAGACAACTGCATTAGCAGGAAAAGCAGCCAAAACCATGCATGCCCTATATAAACTATACCATAAACTAAACAATCACTCGGCAGAGGCAATACGAAGAGTCATAGGGGCAAAATTATTGCCAACAATAAATTATGGTCGCCTTGCTTCCCCTGGTAGGCTTACCGTGCCACTAGAGCGCTGCCATATAGCCACATACAGAAAAATATTTGGTGTTCCAAAAAACACTTGACGCACTCTAATTTGTCTTGAATTTAATCTGGGGAGCATGGACATTGAACGCAACAAAGATAACATATCAAATTCCACCACATGGTGACCAGGGCGGACCCAGAAAACCCTGCGGGAGCACTAACTACAATATTTCTGGACAAAAAAAGCAAGTGAACGAAGTACTTTGGCTCAGCCAGAACTACACTAAATATGGATGCAGAAAATTCAACCTATACCCCAATTACTATAGCAATTACTATAGCACAATTAAAGAAAAAGCTAAAGGAACATGGCAGATGGCCTCAAGAGAACATGATATAAAACAAGTCAGAAATAGTAGAGGGGCAGAGGGGCTCTTGGCATCACACGAAGCCACACATTCTAAATCATATTTGAGATCAACCATTGGAAAATAATGGCTGATTGTTCAAGAACATACTAGCATTTAGACTCTTAAAAGCGCCCATACGGGAACACAGGGCGCACGAAAGAACTTGACACAGAGGCACGGGCAGAGGCACGGGCATTGTAGGCTGTGTCAATTCCCCTCAGAAACCGCTTCTCACATTGCATGCAGCTGCGCTTGCCTGTTACAACAGAGGTGAAAGTATCTAAGGCCAATCTTCTTACAGCATGGGTCAAGAACATGCAAAGAGGCACTAAACCTAATCTGCACCACAGTGATACCAAAGGAATTAGCTCAGTTTTGCGTGTTCTTCTTAGAAGCTGGCCGGCTACTACTTGAGGCTTGCCCAACACCGGGGGCAGCCACCGCAAATTCCTAAAAATTGTGGTAAAAAGGGCAGGCTGCTAGGTATATGGGCATTTTTTTGTATGGGTGAACTCGAGCATGAACCATTACTTAACCTTTCAAATCTGAAACATATTACTCAGAGACAATTTGTGACATAGTTTACACTGCATCTTTAACGGACACTCAGTACTTTTATATTCCTGGATACTAGCACTTTACAATATTGCACTTTAGCTACAGCCCTAGGGTTTTGACATACTTATTTAGCATGTGGATGTTTTAGTTGTAATTAAACACCATTATCTTCTATCTCAGCAGTCGAATTTTAAAGATAGCAGATTATGAGATGTTACTTATTTTCACAATTGTCGTTTTAACTTATTTCTGTTTGCAAACTCCTTGTTTCCTGTACTTGGAACTTTAATAGACTTGATTGTCTAAATAAAGTATTTTACTACTACTACTACTAGTTCTGCTCGCCTGTCAGAGAAAACCCCACTGTATCATGAGAATCCCACCTTCCTGGAAGAGAAAGCATTGCTTTCTTCTCATCTATCTGTGAGGCTCAAGCAGGGAAGCGAAAGAAGTTTGCCGAGCAGTGGCCATTTTGTTTTTGTCCCACTTTGCAAACTGTTTTGTTTTTCAAAAACAAACTCCCACAGCATGGGTTTTCTTCTGATCAACAAATGTCCAGTACGCGCTTGGAGTTTACTACCAGTGCATGGGGGTCATTTGTGTTTTCTCCTGTTCAAGGCCACCAGAATTTTTCTGACAGTCTCGAACATAACAAAAATAGGTTGGAAGGATCACCATATTTAGGTTGTGGCTTTTGATGTACATTGACCAATGGCTTTGTGCCTGATGGTTTGTCCAACAGAATATTCTGATGACAGAACCATCTGAGGTTTCATCACCAGAACCCTGGTGCTTCACTTCCAGCTAAATGAGTGGGTGACCTACAAGTTGGAATCTAGGTCTCAACACTCATTAGTGTCCTCCCACTTCTCTTATGACTGAAGTAGACTTTGGGAGACGTGTGAAAGTCTAAAGCCTACCAGATTCTCCTTAAAGGTAGAAGGAACGTTACAAGTCCCAAATACCTGACTCTATCTGAAATGTCATATACTTAGGATGGCCTTCAGCTGCCATCTTCTTACATGCAAAAGTCAGACACGTAGATCATACGGGTGCGATGCCTTTCAAAGGTTAATAAATGTAAACTAAAAAATAATTGGTGGAATGCTCAAAATTAGCTCAGTCACCGGTAATTGATTGGGCCCCATCCATGTCAATTGACTTTTTGCCCAACGTGTCCCCTCATATTAGATCCAGCCATATGCAAATCTTGGTCATGCTCCAAAAGGAAAAGTTCACTGCCAAGCCGGATCACCTCTGAACTGGAACACAAGCAACCCAAGACTGGCTACGCCCTATTTGGGGCTCTTCAGTAAGGTGCAGTTTGGGTGCAGTGGCAGAGTGAGCACGGGAACCAAGTTACACATGACTGAAAAGCCTCAACCCTGTTCCTTTTGGAGCAGGGTCAAGACTGATTTGCATATGGCTGGGTGCTATGGTGTACAAAATAACAGTGCACTGGAATTCAGCGACGAGTAATTACAAGTGGCTGAGAATTTAAGCATTTAACCCATCATTTCTTGTATACTCTCAAAGGTTGTAAAGCACACACTGCAATCACAAAGCTAGATCTTCCCAACTACGAGGCCAGTCATACTCCACTATCAAGAGTGCACTCTTGAATGGCTGCGTCTGCAAAAAGTTGATTTTCCTTTTCCATTTTGTTTCTTTGTTTTCACAAACCGATTCATGAAGGCTAGAAAGTGGCAAACATCACCTACTAAGGCAGGTGGCTAAATAAGTGTATTTCTTGGGTAGCTACATGGGCTGTGCTCTTCAGGCAACATTTAGAAATGATGTCTTGTAGCACCCCTTGCACCTGGCCAGGACCTCATCAGTCTAAACACAGGGAACTCCAGGCAGGGTGTTGTAACCTGTGTGCATACCTGCATGTATTAGATATTTGCACTGGAAAGAGCTGTCCATGTCAAGAATATTGAATACGTGGTGGTATCTTCGAGAGAAAAAAGCAGCAGGTATCAAGTCTCGAGTTTTTACAATTGGATAAAACATTCTTTAGATGTTAAGGATTGAATTAATAAAACGTCTAAACGTTCCCTCTTTGTGGAAGTGTCATTTCTTTAAATCTTATAAAAAGCACACGGTCCTTATACTGAGGGATTGTTCACTGGTGCATTAAAGCTTCCTATGATGGTCGCTGTAGGACATAAGGGAAGGCTACTATGGGGTCAATCATAGGTGGCGCTAATACCACATCTGTGCCAGCTGATTCCAAGCTATCACATCTGGAGTGGGGATTAGCACGTCCTTGCAAAAACCGGGACACGTGTACTACTGTTTTGGCCATTACTGTTACACACATCATGGGCCCTCAGAGGAATGATAGCTGAGCTGGGGGAACGATTAATGCCTCTTGGCAAAACATCTTGCGTATAATTCAAGTCGAATTACATAAAGATGACATTAAAGGGTCAATATGGTTTGTAATAGGGCGGAAACAATAAATTAAGGTAAACATCAATATTTCATAGATGCATTGACTTGCAAGCATCATCTATCAGACATTTTCCACCCATGAAGCACAAAGACGCTTTAGCAAATCCTGTTATGGTAATTACATCCAAGTCTTCCAGGTCCCCTTGGTATTGATGGTAAACTTGTTCCAGGAAGCATGGATTCCCAAAGCACCCTTTATATGAAACCTCAGGTACTGCAGCAAAATAAAGTGGTCGGCTTTCTGAATAAGAGCACTGTATCTGCACGCCAAAGTCTGATATGTAAAGGCTAGCTCGGAAAAATAAAAATAATAAACATTATGTTAAGTTCTAAATGTATTTTCCACCTGCATTCCTTCGAACATACACCACACATAACTCATTCCATTAGTACATATTTTTTTAAGAGAGTGGTTTCACTAGGGCTTCTGAGTCTGCTTCAATTGAAACCGCATGTGCACTTTATGACATATATAACTTGAGAATGTGTGATATTGCTATGCAGAGGGTGACTTTAAATGCTTTCGAAAGATCTATGCAAAGAAAACATTGCCTTTCACGCTGGTCTGCCCGGCAAGCTTGAGACATGAGATTTACATACCCCAAAATTGGATTTTTAAATCCATATCTTGAACAGATATCGATGCAACATTTGGGACCAGTTAAATTATAAAGCAAGTGTTAGGAGACATATATCATAAAATGTGTCAAATGGAGACACAATTCAAGGTCGTTACTGTTGAAGGGCACATAGGAAAGGGATGGTAAAAAGGCCTAAAATGGTGGAAATAAATATGTAATCATTTTCTGTTTTACTTTTTGGGAATGTATGTACTTTACCATATTGCATGCGCCTTAAAGCACAATGGTTTACACTAATATACGTTTTACTTATATGGTAAGTTAACCCAAATGTTAAATATGAACTTCCAAATATTTTTAATTATTATCCTCTCCACTGGAGACTGCGGCCTGACTTTTTGCTTCATTATATAAAATAGATCTCCAGGAGTACTACTTTATGTATTACAAAAATGTAATTCAAAACCCTACTTTTTATTACTGACTGGTGGTCGCAGGTAGGTAGTTATAGTTAGGACCTAGTTTCCATAGGAAGAGCATTTTTTGTTTTGCCAATAGCACTGGTGCGCTTGACGAATTTTCACAAAATTTTCAGAACCTATATTTTAGTTGGTTCAGCTACTGTGTTGAAAGTTTCGGGAAGATGTGTCTAGCGGGGGCCAAGAAAAAGGGGGGGGTCCCAAAACACGTTTTCCCCATGTTAATTCCCTTTGGACCTTTGAACACACCTACAGCCCAAACCGCTGGACGGAATTACACCAAATTTGGGAGAAGTGTAGATTTTGTTAGGCAGATCATGTTTTGTGGTGTAAATACATTCAGTAATTTTAAAGATATTAGAGGTAAACAAATATAGATATATAGGGACATGTACAATCTAGGGATCCACCGCGGGTCGTTCTGCGGATTCATGTGCCAAAGAAAGTCTCTGACTGGCTGGCTGCAACCTGGCAATAAAGTTGTGGCTGTCATTTTCTTTTATTGGAAAACTTTCCCTGAGGGCTGAAATTTCGGCTGTAATGTGCATGAAGAGGCAGGGTACCCTGACCACATGAGGGGGAATATAAGTGGAATGTAAGCATACATTTTTCAGTGGAGTGTGGGTTGGATGACAGCAATAGTAAATATTTTTGGGGATGATTTTCAATATCCAAAGATCTACCTGCGGGGCTCAGTGTGGCCCCCGGTGTAAATTTGCAGAAAGATCCACGTATCTCGGCAAGCGTAAAAAAAAAATATATATAATGACACACCCACTCAAACAGGCAGCGAAATACTCTCACAGTGACTCTTACACCCAGAGAAACACTCTCACACTCATTCTCACAGACAGCCAGACAGACACCCTCACACACACTGTGACAGGTAGTGACACCCTCTCACACTCAGTGTCACATGCAGACAGATACTCTCACACACATACCCATCCAGACACTGTCACTCCCTTCACAATACCGCGCAGACACTCTCACACCCACTCACATACCCAAACAGACACTGTCACACCCCTTCACAAACCCATGCAGACAGTCACACATACTTACACCCATACAGACACTATCACACCCATTCACATACCCTGGAGCAGTGGTCTTCAAACTTTTTAATGCCATGCCCCCCCATTGGGGAACAAATATCACCGGGACCCCCATCAATTTTTCACAATTATTCCATTAAACTGGCAATGTTTAAATATGTATAGACTTATTTAAACATTGCAGTTAAGTTCTATTACAGTTCTATTACAGTTTTACAAATGCAATCAAATACATGATTGCCAAACATACTATTCTGGTCAGGCAGGCAGGCCTTTCTAACATGTAAAAGTATCCACAGTGTGATTATTAGAAATGGGGGTGGGTTTTTTTGACACCTTTTCCCATTCAGAATATAAATTACAATAGTTGTTACTGATGGCCCATTACAGAGTGGCTTACTGCCGCTCATTATTTTTTCTAATGAAAACAAAGGACTGTTATCAGCATACTGCTTCTTTTGGCCAGAGCCTGGTGCCCCCGTGGCTTCACTTGAGGCCCCCTAGGGGGACCCACCCCCAGTTTGAAGACCCCTGCCCTAGAGACACTGTTACACCCATTCAGAAACCTATACAAAAGACTGTTACAGTCACAATTTCACATGTAGACATACTCTGACATACACTCATATACCCATACAGGCACTGTGACACCCATTCACATACTCTACAGGCACTGTTACACCCATTCCCTAGTCCATACACAGACTCTCACGTTCACATTTACACCCATACTGACACTCTCACACCCATTCACAAACCCAAACACAGTCACACCCATTCACAAACTTTTACAGATACTCTCACACCCACACTTACATGTACACACATACTCTCACACCCACTCATATACCTAAACAGGCACTGTTACAGCTATTCATATACTCTACAGACACTGTTACACCCATTCGCAAATCCATACAGAGAATCTCACACCCACACTTACACCCATACAGTCATTCTCACACCCACTCACATACCCATACAAACTGTCTCACACCTAGTGCTTCACCCATACAGACACGGTCACACCACTTTACAAACCCATAGAGACATGGTCATATCCACTGACAAACCTATACAGAAAACCTTACACCCATACTTACACCTATACACCTATACACACACTCTCACACCCACTCACATACCCATCGAGATACTCTCACACCCATTCAGCAACTCATACAGACACTCCCATACCCATGCAGAAACCTATACAGAGTCTCTCTCACACACACTTAGAAATATAGAGAAACTCACACCCACTCATATAGCCATACATACACTGTTACACCTATTCATACACTCTACAGATACTGTTACACCTATTCACAAACCCATAAAGAGACTCTCGCACCCACACTTACACCCATACAGACACTCTCACACTCATTCACACACTCTCACACTCATTCACAAACCCATACAGACACTGTCACACCTATTCACAAACCTATACAAAGACTCTCTCACACACACTTACCTGTATAGATATACTTACACACCCACTGATATACCCATACAGGCACTGTTACACCCATTCATATACTCTACAGACACTGTTACAGCCATTCATAAACCTATACAGAGACTACCACACCAACAGTTACACCCATACAGACATTTTCATAGCCACTCATATACTGATACAGAGAGTCTGACACCCTCTGATATATCCATAGAGGCATTGTTACAGCCACAAAGACATGCATAGAGACACTTATTCACCTAAAATAATTCCCATTTAGAGCCTCTTATATCCACTGTGAGACTCATTCAGAACTCGCTACTAGAAATATAAAATGTGCTGTTTTGCATTGAATGTGTGCTTTTGGTTTGTGGCTCCGTGATGGATCCGCGGATTCAAAATATTTTAAAAAAGGATTTACAGTTAAAAACAACAACTGTATGGGACATAGGGTGGCTCTTAGAAGAGCCGTTGTGTTCATTGTGTGTATATGATTACTACATATATGAGTGAATGCAGAGTTTCAAGTTGCTCAGAAGCACTCTGTTGCCTTCGTCCGTGAAGTGAACACCATCTCTTCTATATATTCCAAGCATTTTGAAGCACAGGTTATTATTGTAGATAAACCCCATGGTATGGTCTCTGAGAAATGCTGAAAAAGTTATATTAATATGTTTCCTGTCAATTTGGTTTTGTCAATTTGAGGACAAAATTGAGATGACCATTTCCATTTCTGCCTCTGGCAAATGTTAGAGAACACCAAGGCAGTTTGAGGGAAAAGTTTCATCATTTGTCCAAAGGTATCTTCCATTAGGATTTCCAGTCCAACCCCAGTCAGTGTGTCCAGGGTATTACCACCACAGTGCGCAAATATGAGATTTGGATGTTGGGAATCCATAATGCTTTCAACCAATGGAAGCAATTGGTTCCACTTTAACCAGCTCTGGCCAAACCAACTGATATCCACATTAGGCAGACCCAAGTCCCTGTTTATGCCAGTCTTTCTAGCATATTCTCTAGCCCAGAACACAAAGCTGGGACCCTCAAGCCATACTCTAAACATTTTGAAGGATGGAGCAGTAGCAGACAGGAGATGGCTGCAGCTGAATGAGGCAGTTTTGAAGTGAAAGTCAGTTGAACATGGAGGGTAGTAGAAAAAATGTAAAAGAACACATTTTATCAGTTGTTGTAAATATGTTGGTGCATGAAGTTGGTAGTGATTTTGTGAGAAAAGCAAGTAGATCTTGGATTGGCTTTTGAGAAAGTAGAAAAAGTGTTGCTGTTTGGGATATGTGTATTATTTGAAAAATTCAACCACACCTGCTACATTTGCTTTGCAAATGAGCATGGTGCTTACAAAAACTGTTATAAGCGTCTGACCTACTGGTCCTAGAGAATGTTTCAAATTATGTTACCATGGTAGCAGAGCTACAGGAGAATGAGGTGAAGGGAATAAAAAAGACTAGACTATGACTTTGTAGTTGTTCTAGTGCAAAATTATGTGTGAAGAGATTTTTGTATTGAAAGAGGAGTATATATGGAAATGTTTGACAATAACTTGGAAAAATTCATTTCGTACTCCTGGGTGAATCTGCGGATCCGCCTGCGAAATTACATTGGGGGCCACACTGGGCCCCGTGGATCCAACCGCGGAGTTAAACGGGAGCCGTGCTGAGCGCCGCCGTGGATCCGCGGATCCGGTGAAAACTGGTATGGAACTGGGCTATTTTTTGAGCAGTGTTGGAAAGGGTTGAGTATAAGTACCAGTCAGAAGATGTATAGCATATGTGAACTATGAAAGAGAGGTTGTGATTCGCTTTGTTATTGAGTAACCTTGAAAGCAAAGTTAAAAAGATTGCCATTAATGGTTGCCTTGTAAGAGAGTGGTGTACCAATCTTCTGCATGGTTTTTACACATTTTCAGGGAGCGGAAATTCTAACTGATACTGAGAGACAAATATACAGACCAACAAACACACTTAACAGGTATGTGTAAAAAATGTAGTTTAATTGAAAAAGTATTAGTACAGAGATCATTATATATAAGGTGAATGAAAGTTAGTAGCATGTTTATAACAACTAAAAAGGAATATAAATAGCTATGTAATAACAATAAAGATAAGTAGAATAATGAGCAAAGGAAGGTTAGAGTTCCTTTTTAGCAAACAAAACTGAACCCTCAGTTAGGCGATAAGTAGGGCTTGGAGCAGGGTACTTTGTTATTAAGAGGTGAAATATGTTTTTCTCAGTTTAACTGAGTTAGATGTGGGCTTGCAGACAAGTATGCCCAGATATGTATGCATTCTGAGATGCATACCGCAACTTATATACCTAATAACATAAGGAGAGAGCCAGTGACACAGCTACTCAGACAGTGAGAGGGCTGCTTTTACATTCATGCACACACCCAGACAGTTCTTATTTATACAACAGTATTGTAAGTAGTTGCACATGCAGTTATATATCTGTATATTTACCATGATTTATTAAATATCTGGTGGGATACTAATAGGAGGTACTGATGCACTAAGTCTATTGTGTAGCTAATAGTAAGATAACCTACTGAGCTACCCATACAAGTAGTAGTTTAAATATACCTGAGTCTTTCTGCTGTAGAATGTGAGTGTGCAGCTTTAGTGTCAGATTGATTTGTTGTTAAAAAGGTTACTTGTGAATGCTTAAACTGTCGTTTAACTACACTCAGTATATTTACTCAAGTATCTGGTGGGGCACTGATAGAGGACATGATATACTGAGGCAGAATTGCAGTAAAGGACTGAATGAACCTACTCATGCATCTATAGAAGTATTACTTTAAACATAGTTGAGACCTACTAATACAAATTGTTAGTGTTTAGTTTTACTGTTAGCTCCAGTTGCCATTACAGAGGCTGCTTGGCAATTCTTATACTAACATTTTAGTACACAAAATAGAGCACTGAGTTAGGCTTTAGATAGGTGATAGAGCAGGATGCTTTCTAGTTCAAAGTTGATCCTGTGAGACATTCATACATACACTGACACACCCATGGACACACTGATGCATTCACTGACATACTCACCCTCTCATTCATACACACACTAATGCACTCTGGGACTCACTGAAACAAACACTGACACAGTCATTCACACAGTAACACACCCAAGTACATATTAATACATACGCTGAAACACCCAGGTACACATTCATGCATTGATAGACACACTGAGTCAGTCACTCTAGCATGAACTAAAACATCCTATCACACATTCATACATACACTGACACACCCATGGACACACTAATGCATTTATTCACTTACTCACTCAGTGACTTATATACACACTGATACACTCTCAGACTAACTGATACAAACACTAACACACCAATGCACACACTGATGAATTCACTTACATACTCACCCACTTAGTTATACATACACTGAGACACTCTGAAACTCACTGATGCATACACTGACACAGCCACGGACACACTGATACATTCAATAATACATTCAGACACTTAGTACACACACCTAGAGACACCCTAGGACTGACTAATACATACACTGACACACCATATATATACTGGTGCGTTCACTGACATTTACGCAGTTACTCATGCACACTGTAAAACACTCTGGGACTCACTGATAGATATATAGAGACATCCATGCACACACTGAGGTCAGCAGACACAGGCCACTTTGCATTGGTTTTGAGTGACTTCTAAACACATCACTCTAATTCAGCTTCTACTTAGATAAAGCCATGTATGTGTGTCTCTTCTTTTAATACAAATGGGTAGTAATTACACTATTAAAGGAAAAACTGATGACATTCTATCTAAAGTAGACTATTACTTATTAGACAAAATGACACAAATGTTTTATGATTCAACTTTGCTATTCCTTAGCTTTTAGGTATAATTAAAATCTTTGTTTTACATGCATTAAAACATAATAAAAAGAAAATATCTTAATTCAGTAATGCAGTGCTATGTAATTTCCAAAAGCAGAACTGGAATATTGTAGTCCTAGTGACAAGGGTACATGTGTTGAAACTTCTACTACCACAATAAACTTCTTTTATGGTGGATAAGAACAATAATGATTGTGTGTGCTTGTTATGTGAATCTGATAATAGTGGGTAGTGTTTACATTTTTATGAGTAACTTGATAGATCTTGTCAATTTTGTAGGTTGTGTGATTTGATGCCCAAATGTAAGATGACATCATTTTGACAGCATTTCCCATAGGAGTTGTGTTAATAGGAATGTTGTGCCAGAGTAAGTATATGCGAGATTATGATATATAAAGATTGTAGTGAGTCATAATAGACATCAGTTAGCATGCTTGCATGAATAGGTTGTCATTAGTATAACGGCTTATGTTATGGATTAGGGATGTGAAGGTGTGGAGATGGTGAATTAGATATTATGATAGGGCCAGTGTTTGCCCTTACCAGCCTCCATTCAGCCTGTAATTCCCACAATGCCGTCGGTTTGGACAACACCTACTCCTCCTAGGTCAGGACAGTGAGGGATCTTGGAGAATCAACATCAGCTGCCAGGGCGTTTTGGTGTGCACTGAAAGTGAGGGAACGGACCCTCCAACAGATGGTCTGAGAGCTTGAGAAGAAAAGGGGATATGGTCCCCAGGAGTCTCCGCCCTGATTAATGGGAGCAATTTTAAGGTTCCAGATGTCCTAAATGGGAAGACCCCTAACCCATTGAGACAAAGAGACTTGATTTTAGAGAGATAGACAGAGCTGGTAGGAATCTTGTAGTTTCATAAGAATTCCCCAATGGAAAAAGGACAATTGGTCATTGATTTGAGTTTTGCAGATTCTATTTAATTTTGCGCTTTTGTAAGCAGAGAATGCTCACAAAGACAGCCGACACGTGTTTCATCCAGAAAAGGCACGCAGGCCTCAGGCTTTTTAAAGGCTGGTAATAACAATATGACCATTACAAATAGAAGGTAAAGAAGAACATTGTAACAGAGTACAAAGTGAATTAAAGTATAAATAAGAATAAGAGTATAATCAGGCGCAGCACAATGTCCAAATGCAAATTAATCCAGAAATTGAAAAGGAAAAAGAAAAGAGGGAAGCCAACCCAAAAGATGTGAGATAAGACAGAAAAGAATGTACACGCTGAAGCAAAATGCAACAAAAGGATTTTCAAAGACAAGTAATGTTACAAAGCGGGTGTGTCATTGGTCAAAATATAAATCCAGTATATGGCATTGTATAAATGTAATTTTTAAAGAAAAATTATAAAGCCATACAATTAATCCAATAAATACATACAAAATATGCATAATGCAAAACATTTGGTTGTAATGTAAATACAGCACATCATATGGAAGCCAAAACAGAAAGTGCGTATTTGATTAGTAGCATACATGTTATTTTGTACACATACAAGTTCCGAAAAATAAAGGACCCCATATGGATTTCCAAAAGGTTCATGAGAGGCACAAGTATCGTCCATCATCAGGGATAGGTGTTGAAATGATTCATACTAATGGCAGAAGAGGAAATCATGGGGGAGGGGAGAAGAGAGGTCCAGAATAAATATTGATACTCTTTTATACCTTAGTTCAAGGTGGGATTTACTGTGACCATAAAAAGCACAAAAGCCCAATAACACATGTGCTCTACTTGGTAGTGATTTGTAGCGTTATAGGGAGAGATGGTAAATTGTTGTGAATTGGTATGGAGTGCCCAAGGGGACTGTAGAACAGTAAAAGAGGTGATCTTTGAGATTAAGTAGAGGGAATCAAAGCTATGAAGGTTGTAAGGCATGCATAGTTCAAAGGATATGTGAACCAAAATTACAGCAAGGGTTCGTCCGTAAGAGCTAAATCAACGAATCACAAATAGAAGTCCCAATTAAGGACTGATAGCATATACGGTGTACGAGGGGCCAAATGTAATCCACTCAAAAAAGCTGAAAGAATAAAAGGTATCAGCGCATAAACGGGAGCACATACAGACATAGCAATAGAGCGAGTTCATACAAGGGAGTCTGAATCAGTACAAATATCAAGGAGGAGAGGGTTAAAATAGGATAATACTAGTGAGCGAGGCAAGTGATGAGTGAATTACACAGAAGCTTACCTCAATCCATTGGAGCGTAAGCGCAGAGCATTAGGAAGCACTTTTGATCCGTGTTTGGATATCATGGGTAGGATCATGTTGCAATATTTGGTAGCATGAAGTATCAGCTAGTTGGTGATTCACTTCCTGGATGTAGTCATCGGTGTGCATTAGGACCACATTGCCCCCTTTGTCTACTTCCTTAATAATAATCTCCTTCTGTTGTTTCAGTGTTCTGATGGCCTTGCGTTCTGAGGCTGAGAGATTTTGTGGTAGGCATCCCACTTTTCTTGTGTATTTGGAAAATTGACTTTCAAAGTCTGCTGAGACTGCCAGATGAAAGGTATCTATGCTGTTGCCTAGTGGAAGTTGCAGTCAGAAAGTAGATTTATTGCGTAAGAAAGTAGGTTTGGTGGCTCCTGATTCAATACCCAACTCAGCTGCTAAATCCATGATAGTGCTGGAGTCAGTCTCTGTTTTAGATAGATTAGTCAGTAAGTTGATGTCCTCAAGGTGTTGTACTGATAGGGCGGTATATTGGATCTTTGAGTGTGTTGAAATGTTAGGTGGCTTATCAGAGAAGAAAGACTTAAGTTTCAGATTGCGGGTAAACATATAGGTCAATTTGAGTTTTAGTACTCTCCCAGGTGGCCGTAGGGCAGAAGGAGAAACCCCTATTGAGAATGTCCATCTCACTTTTAGAAAGTGATGTTTTGGAAAGATTCACAGCTAGTTCTACCAATAACTACCAAGTAGAGCACATGTGGTATTAGGCTTTCTATGCTCACATTAAATTCCTGACAGAATATCAACACCTAAAATATCCCAATACCACAATATCGAGCTATAAATATCGATGTCAAAAATATTGACATCCTATATTTCTAATGGTATGTACAAAAATATCTGAAAAAAATATCGATGTAAAAAAATATAGTTGTACAAAATATCGTTTTCCCATTCCAGTCAGTGCAGCAGTAGGGAATGTATTGGATAGAGGAGGGGTAAAAATTACTATTCCCACTCTAATGAGTGCTAAAGTAGGGAAAGTGTTGGATAGCAGAGAAATAAAATGTACTATTCACACTGTAGTCAGTGCATCAATAAGGAAAGTGTTGGATTGTGGAGGAGTAAAATGTACTATTCCCACTCCATTCAGTTTAAATTTAAAACAAACAAAATAAAAATATTTTTAAAAAGAAGTAAATAACAAAATATATATAAATATGTTAAAAATTAAAATATATTTAATATTGAAAAATAAACAAATAAAAACATATTATAATGTTAAATACCTATCAGAAATACCTACAAATATTATATTAAATAAAATAAAAAAATAATTTTCAAACAAATATTTTTATTTAGGAATTATTTATTAACAAAAACATTAATTACATAAATTTTGTCTATTTACTTCCTATCCTTTAACACCACACAACTCACAACCCACATCTAAAATTTAAAAAAACTATTTGCATCATTAACATAATTAATTATCAATGAAACAAATATTATTAATTAAAAAACAAATGAAAACACATACAAATTAATTAACTTCCCACCCTTTACGCCTATAATCCCTTCAACCCACACCTAAAATTAAACTGTACAAAAATGAATTACACAATAAAAAATTGTTTTCAATTAAATAACTAATAGTATTTAACAACTAATTATAAAGTAAGTAATATTAATTTACTCCCCACCCTTCACCCCTATACACCGAAAACAGACACACAAAAGATAACTAAATAGTTACCCTAAGTAATTAGCAATTAATTCATATTAATTATCAACTAATAATTAATTAAAAATAAATTACTTCCCACCCTTTACCCCTAATAACCCCACACCCCACACTAAAATTATCTACACAATTTCCATACTTAATTAATATTAATTAACTACTAATTATTAATTAATTAAAAATAAATTACTAGCCATCCATCCTTTACCTCTATAAACCCCACAACCCGCACCTAAAATTTATTACACAATTACCATAATTAATTATCAATTAATTAATTAATATTGATTAACAACTAATCAATAATCAATTAAAAATGAATTACTTCCCACCCTATTCCCCTATAAACCCACAACCCACTACGGAACTAAAGACTGCAAAATTTCATTTAATTAAAATAAAATTAATAACTACTAAAAATTTAACACATATATAAAAAACATAAACAATACTTATACAAAAAATACATCACATACATTTAACACTAACTAAAAAATTTATATTTTAAACAACTATATTTTTGAAAACTATATTAATGACTTCTATATTTTTGAAATCGATAATTCTTACCTTAAAGTCGGTAATCTTAACCACGACATTCTTCCTGTCAATATTTCTGTGTTGCGATATTTAAAACTCGATTTTAGTGTAAGTCGACATTTGACTGAATACCCTAAATCCCACATTAAACTAGGGTATGAAGGAGGTGTGTTTTGCAATACAGACTAATGACTACATCCTAATATCACATCCTGAGTATCAATATTTACTCTGGACCTCTCTTCTACCCTCCCCCTTTATTTCCTCTTCGACCATTACTATGAACCATTTAAATACCTATTCCTGATTATGAACAATAATTGTGCCTCTCATGAACCTTTTAGAAATCCATATGGGGATCATTTATTTTTTGGAACTTGTATGTATACTTTGCAAAGTCGCATGTATGCTACTACCCAAATACGCACTTTCTGTTTTGGCTTCCATACGATGTGCTGTATTTACATTACAACCAAATGTTTTGCATTATGCATATTTTGCATGTCTTTATTGGATCAATTGTGTGGTTTTATATTATGTACATATTTGTCTGCCTTATCTCACATCTTTTGCGTTGGGTACCCTCTTTTTTTTTTTCCTTTTCGATTTCTGTATTAATTTGCATTTGGACATTGTCCTGCACCTGATTATACTCTTATTCTTATTTTTACCTTAATTCACTTTATACTCTGTTTCAATGTTCTTCTTTCCCTTCTATTTGTCATTTACATATTTTTATTAACAGCCTTGAAAAAGCCAGAGGCCTGCATGTCATTGTGGGTGAAACATGTGTCGGCTGTCCTTGTGCATGTTCTCTGGTTACAAAAGCACAAAATTAAATAGAATCTACAAAACTCAATTCAATGACCAATAGTCCTTTATGAATTGGGTAATTCTTATGAAACCACAAGATTCCTTCCAGCTCCTCCCCACAGAGGTTGTTTACTGCTTATGGATGTCCTCTTGTGAGTATCTGCTCCTGGAGACAGCATTCACCTTTTCCACGATATTCCATGATTCTAGCCCACAAATCCCTTCTTTGGTTCACTCTGTTTGTTTGGACCAGTACTCTAAACAATTGTGGCTCAACCCTAATTATCTCATCCACTATAACAGTTAACTCAAAGAACTTGAGTTGTCAGCTTCCTGGCATTTCCAACAAAAAAAAGAAGACATATGTTGCTGCTAGTGCTTCTTGAGGAGCGTCTTTTGTAGCGGAAACTGCATGTGTAGTTTCTGAGTAGATATGCATCAAATGTGGGTAGGCGGATGCATTTGTCAACATTGATGAACTCGTCTGCCATCAGAACCCTCATCGCCAATTGATATCCTCCATGGTGAGGCGCCTACTGTCCAACTCTGATGGCAGACAACTCTAAATATGGCGGACAGATGCTCACTGTAACAATGTTGATGGAGGAGGAATCGACTGATGATGGAAGACTGAGGTTCAGCAAATGGACCGAAGACTGAGGTTCAGCAAATGGACCATCCTTCAGCATTGCACATGTGGGCCATTAGAACAAACCCTCAATATGGTGGACAGATATCCACCAACCTGACAGACAGATTGGTCCCACCTTGACAGAGGAAGAGCAGTCCATCCACCAAATCTAAATCAGGCCCGAAGATTTATATGTCAATTCTCATGTGGTTTCTCCTTAATACCAGACAACGCACCTTTGACAATTTTCTAATTGTAATTCTGCATGAGACAGATTGTGCATAGATAAGTTTAATAAATGACAAAAGACAGTATCTGTTGTCGCTAATGACTTTGTTTGTATTTGGGCTATGAATCTTCATTAAGTGAATTATATTTAATAGAAATAAAGTCTTTTTTTTCTTAAAAATTATAACACTGCTCGGACATTATTTTATTTTGGGTAATACATGTGATATTTAATGTTCATATTTCTACCCCACAACCAGCCATCAGGAGCAAATCTTAACTGTTCGACCACGCTGCTCCTGAAATTCAAAGGCCTAAATAGGAGGTACTTGAAAAATCAGTGATCTTACAGTATTCTGTGTTTTTAGGTACGATGACAATACTTCTCATAAAGATTAAACAGCTGAACTTGAGTTCCACAGGTGATAGTACTCATTAGTGGTGTTGGTATCTGTAACGTATCCTTAACTTACGTCCATATTCGTCAGTCTGTAGATTAAAAACACATCTCATTACTCTGTTGCATATGCATTTGCTGAATCTGTATATACATATTTAACATGGTGATTTTAATGGCAATTACAGCACACCTTTCATATCTGTGCACATTATCAATAAAATTTGAACCTGGGCCCAATTTACTGAGATTCATCTCCCTATCTGCGCGAGTGTTGATCGGAATACACACATTTTGTATATGCACAGTTTGGGTCTGATTATTAGGTAAATGTGGTCGTTAATGCAAGATTATGAAATAACTTATTAAAGAATGCCTGTCGGCAAGGATTTAGAAAGGGAATCCTGGCTGATGTAAATGCATTTAGATTTTTCTGCCTCCAGTCAAGAGAAATGTGCTGTGGTAAATACCCATCAATAGATGGAAGTGAGTGATGGAAAATGTGCTTTGACTTAGAAGTTTGGGAACACCCTTAACATTTGGGGATTGACGATTCCACAAATTCTTCTCCAACCCCTATCAGCCCAGAAAATGGTGGGAGATTTACTCGAGCACATGATGCTCAATTCCCCATGTACATAGTCCTACGCAATAGATACCTCCTTGCAATAGATGGAGAAAAGGAGCCTTCAGAAAAAGTCACTTGGCATTCTTGGAAGTAGGCCTAGTACCGTGGGCCTCGCACTCCTTTCCAGGTGTACGTTTGGGAATGTTTGAGAATGAAAACAAATTGGTGTAGTATGTTTAATCAATTCGGATTTGTATAGCTCAATTTATCACCCTAGGGAGTATCCAGGTGCTGAGGGTGAGCCAATTAATCGAACAGCCAGGTCTTGAGTGCTCGCCTGAAATCAATTAGGGTGGAGGAGGTCCAGAGGTGGAGGGGCAGGTCATGCCAGGATGATTTTTTGCTAGCAAGGTATGAGAAGGATCGGCCCACTCCCCGGGCTCTATGGATGCGTGGGACGTGTGCGAGGGATAGGTGGGCTGAGCGGAGTTGTCTGATTCGCTGGTGGAAGGTCAGTCAGTGTTTGATGTAGGCTAGTTTGATGTTATGGAGGGCCTTGAACACGTGGGTGAGTAGTTTGTAGTGACATCTCTTCATGATGGGGAGCCAGTGGAGGTCTGTGAGGTAGGGGTTATGCTTGACCATCTTGGGAGATCCAGTATAAGTATGGCTGCTGTGTGTTGGATGGTCTGTATTCGTTTCACTAGTTGGGTTGTGATTCTAGTGTAGCGTGCGTTCCCATGGTCCAGTCAACTGGTGATGAGGGCTGTGTTACTGTTTTCCTGGTTCTGGGTGGGATCCACCTGAAGATATTGTGGATCATTCGGAGAATGTGGAAACTTTATTTATTTTTATTTGAAAAGTTTTATATAGCGCTGGCTAGACCCGGAGGTATCAGAGTGCTTTACATGAGGATGAGCATTGTTTCAGAGCATAGTTACCAGTTACATAGTTACAAGTTACACAGTTTCAGAGCATAGTTACAAGTTGCTGGAGCGTAGTTACATGTGTTAAAAACATATATGTAAGGGAAAAAGCAGGCAAGGGGAGAGATTCAGGGGAGAGAGGATAGGAGCAGGGGAGGTAGACAAAGAAAGAAAGAGGGAAGAGGTGGGGGAGGGTGAAGGAAACACAACGGGGAGACGAGGAAAAACAGTGTTCAACGTCCGGTGTGCTGTGATCCCAAAGGAAATGGTGTCATTCCCACACCTCCGCTGTGTGTGGCTCCCTTAATGCTGTAGACTCTCTCAGAGGGGTCTCTGAGACTCCAGGGCATAAATACTGGATCCCTCCCCAACATGGGGAGAGGGAGTGCTTTGGCAAGGGGCACTATTCCCACACCTCCGCTGTGTGTGACTCCCTTGACGCTGTGGACTCTCTCTCAGGGGGGTCACTGAGACTCCAGGGAATAAATGCTGGATCCCTCCCCAACAAGGGGAGAAGGAGTGCTTTGGTAAAGGGCGCACACCATGGTGGTAACTCTAGGGATAATGGTGTATTGCATGGTAAAACAGTTTTAGAATCCGCCAATGGGGCATAGTCAGAGGTCAATCAGAAGATTCCATCCTCGTGGGGGAAGGTATTTGATTGTGTGCTCTAAGTTGATTCCGCCTCCAATACCAGATTACATAGAGGACTTTGTGTCAAGGTTAAAACACAAGGGTGGTGGCCATCTTGAGGACAGGCAGGGAGTTCGAAGAAAAATCGGAACAGAGGAATAACAATAAATTGCAGACCGCTCCACTGAAGGACTAGCCTCAACATTAACTTCAGGATTCTGAGAGGCGAGGGGATCTGTTGCCTCGGCATGTGACCAGGGAGATCACAAGTGACATAAACCTTTTGGTGGCAACCATTGAAAGGTCAGGTGATCCAGCTTGGAGCTCAAATAAATTATCCCAAACTTGGTGTCCGCGAGCCAAGGCTCTGGGAGTTGTTCCCTCTTAGTGACTGGTGCATTTATAAAATTCCCTCTCCATCGGATTGCTCGTTGAGGGCCATTCGGATTCAGTGTGTGATTTCTCGGAGGTCCGATTGCCAAGTGTGTAAAGGAAGCCTCTTATGGGGGGGGGACTACTCTGCCTCCCAATTCTCCTCCCAACAGTCAGAGGGGCCTCTCCGCGCTTCCATACGGTCCCCAGCAGTCTGCTCCCCCACTCACCGTTGGTTCTCTGAGAGTCCCGGTTCCCGCAACCGGATCGCCCAGTAGAGTTGGTTCGCGGAGTCTCATCGCCCCTGTGCTGGGGGCAACCCACGGCAGTAGCGAGTGTCACTCTGCAGGGTCCCGCACTCTTCGCCCACAGGCCGCCGTTAGGGCCTATTGTAAATCAAGCGCCTCCGGGGAATGGGCCGCCATCTTAACTCCAGGCATGTTAAGGCCCCAGGTCTCCAGCCGGTTTTATAACCACCACACAATGCCGTCAGCGGCCGTTGTGGACACTCAAGCTCACGCAGTAGTCGCTCTCACTGTCTGCCCTCAGGTAGTCTGAGCTGTGCACTGCGATGCGGTCCCTCAGCCAGTAATCACCAACGCGGGAGGAGAGGAGGGGGACCCGGGGCTTTGGCAGGCCTCGGCAAACTGTACGCTGTCGGCGGGATGAATGCGCCCCCACGTCCACACCTCCTCACCTCCGCAGCAGGGGTAGTGCTGAGTAGTTCGACAGCCGGGTCCGCGACCGCAACACTGGTGCCCGGGGCGAATATCAGCCCGGAGCCTGGCGGCCGCCATTTTGCAGTCCGGAGCTGCTGGCACTTGTCGGCAATTATTTCCATGCCCCCCGGCGATCAGCTTCCCTGGAACAGAGCGTCAGGTCCCCACCGCGCTCCGACATCGATGGAGCCGATTTGTGGAGCCCCAGGTGCGCAGTGACAGGCAGGATGCTTGCACCGGCGGAGGAGCTCTAGCTCAGCATGTCCGCCATGACAGCTGGCTTGGCTCCTCCCCAAGGAGGAGGCTATTGCGTTTACCTGGCACTTCATGGAGAGCTCACTGTCCAGTATCATGTCCAGATTCCTGGCGTGGGTGGTGGGAGTTGAAACAGGTCCAAGGGCGCAGAGCCACCAGGATTTGTCCCAGGGGGAAAGGGTACGACCAAAGATGTGCACTCCCTCCTTATCAGTTTTCAGTTTTAGACAGTTGGTCTTCATCCAGTCCGTGACATCGGTCATAGCGTTCCAGACGTTCACTGTGGTGGTGGAGGTATCTTCAGTGAGAGAGAGGATGAGCTAGGTGTCTTTGGTGTATGAGATAATGTTGAGTCCGTGGCTGTGGACGATGGTGGCCAATGGAGTCATGTAGATATTGAAGAGGGTTGGACTGAGCGAGGAGCTCTGGGGGACGCTGCAGATGGTGTCTTTGGGTTCGGAGGTGAAGGGTGGGAGACGTATTCTTTGCTTGCGTTCTGTGAGAACTGAGGTGATGAGTTTGAGTGCATTGCCGCCAATGTGATGCAGTTTGTTGACCAAGGTGTGGTGGAATACTATGTCGAAGGTTGTGGAGAAGTCTAGGCGGATGAGAGCAGCTGAATCTCCACGGTCAAGGATGGTCCTGATGTCATCCTTTGCGGCTATAAGGTTTGTTTCTGTGCTGTGGTTCAAGCAGAAGCCTGATTAGGAGGTGTCCAGTAGGTTGTTTCTCTCCAGGTGGTCTGTGAGCTGGTGGTTGATGGCTTTCTCTAAGACCTTCACGGGAATGGGAGATGTGATATGGGAGGTATTTCCTGAGGTTGTTGGGGACTATATTGGGTTTCTTTAGGAGGGGCTTTACTTTTGTGTGTTTCCAGGTTTCCGGGAAGGTGGGGGAGTTGATGGCCAAGTGGAGGGCAGATCTCTTCCCGTCCTAGGTTGAAGGCGTGGTGTGGGCAGGGGTCCGTCGGAGTGCCAGAGTGTCATGACTGTCGCGATGGTCTCAGTGTTGAGGGGTGTTCTGTGAGGTGGTTGTGCAGGATGTCGGCGAGGGTCAGGGGAGGAGTGAGCTCCATCGGTTGAGGGTCAAAAATGCCATAGATGTCTGCGATCTTGTTGTAGAAGTAGTTTGATATGGTGTCGCAGAGGTCCTGGGTGGGTGGGGTTGTGTTTTCGACAGCCGTTAAGGCGGAGAATTCCCTGATGATGTTGAAAAGTTCCATAGAGTGGTTGCTGCTGGTTTCGAGGAGTGGGTCCGTGTCAACTTTTTTGGCTTCTTTGAGAGAGCGGTGATAATTCCTGAGGGCGGATTTCAGCGTGGAGTGGTCTGTAGGGTTTCTGCTGGAGTGCCAATGTCTCTCTATTCATTTGCATTCTCTTTTAGAGGACAGGAGTTCTGGGGTGAACAAGGCAGCATGTTTGTTGGAACTTTTTGTATTGGGTGGTTTGATGGGGGCGATGCTGTCTGCGCTAGTGGTGATACAGTCTGAGAAATTTTGGGCAGGCTTGGTTCACGTCATTCGTGGTGTGGAGGGTAGTGGATCTGAGGGTGGTAGTCCTTTGGGTTTGCGTCACTTTGTTCCAGCTGCATTGTGCAAGGGCGTATGGTGTGCTGGTGTGTTTCCACAATTGTGAAATGGACGATGCAGTGGTCCAACCAGGTGACTTCGGAGGTGTGGCTGAAATGGATTCTGTCACTGGTGGTGAAGATTGGGTCAAGGGTGTGTCCGGAGTGCTTTATTAAATGGTCATTGGGATGGGTGGGTGGTGGGCGGGTCCTAGTGGGAGGCTGGAATGAAGAGTGCGTCTGGGGGACCCTGAGGCTTCTGTGGTCGCTAGGCAATGCTGGTGGGAGAAGGTTGCCTCGCGATCGGGTGAATGCAGTGGCTTGGTGAAGAACAGGCTCAAGTCTTAAGGGCCGTGGAGTGCAGGAGATGAAGTTGCTGCTAGGCCCAGAGATCTGGAGGGCTCACCGTGGCCGTGCAGCACATTTTATTAAATGGTCACTGGGATGGTGTCGTGTAGTTCCTATAGTACCCCTGCAGGACCTGCGCGTTTGGATAACATAAACCGTGGGATTGGTGGTAGACTGGCTCTGTGCACCCCCACCGCCTATGTTAGCCGGATTTGCATTAGCTAGCTCACAGTGCCACTAGGATCTCCTCTTATCGGGAGAGATTAGTTTCTGGCAACCTTAGATCATGACAACCCAAATTCCTCAGAATCGTGGAAACAATGTACTACCTTTCGCTCAGTCACTCGTGCTTACTTATTCGGTTTGTCTCAGAGAGTTAAACAGAATAAACAGTCTGGACGTTTCAATAAGTATTTATTGAACAGTTGTTATTCTAGTGTAAAATATATGTGCTGCGGCAACCAGCAGACAATAGCAGAGATATATTATCAGCAGTACGATCAAAGTGAAAGGATAGAACAGTTCTACCATATTGCAATAATCATGAATACATACATGAATATAAAAAGCATTATGCAAGTGCGCGTACTCCTACGATGCCTAACTAGATGTACCTGAGTGTACCCAGCATATGTGTAGGTCTAAAGCCTAAGAGCCAAGAATCCTTCTAGGATTTAGTCGAACACCCATACCTGAATAGCGAGAGTGTGGGACCCCGTCCTGGTCTCGAGTTGGACACCCCGCAAGGGCTGTGTTAGACCGCTGTCAGCTGGAGCGACTGCATGCAGGAGCCTCAGCGTCTCTGGTCAGTGTGTCAGCATGGAAGTCTCGGTTCCCTCTGTTTTACCGGGGTAAGATGTGGTGTATTTATACCCTGAAGACTCTAGTTGGTTCGTATGGTTTGTATTGGGCCTTGTTAGACTTGAGGAAGACGTCAGGGGTGAACTTTGTACATACATATTATGCAGGTCGTGTATTCCTAGAGAGTCATGCATAATTGATGAGTACAGTGTGGGCCTGTGTTTGGGAAAAACCCTGCTATATTCAAAACCACAGACTAGATAACTTTCAGCCCTCAGAGCTCGTTGTGTACTAGTGAGGACCAATGTAGGTGAAAGATCATGCCTATATAAGGAATCATGACTATAATAGGACATGTACAGTTATGACCGTAATAGGGCATATGCGGCTTTGACCATAATAGGGCAAGTTCGAATATGACCGTATTAGGGCAAATACGAATACGTCCATTTTAGGGCATGTATGAACGGGTCTACATTAGGGCCTCTATACGGGACATAACAATGGGGGTGGCGGTGGGCTGGTACTGATGGGAGGTGAGAAGGGGGAGTGCGTCCGGACGACACTGAGGCTTCTGTAGCTGCTAGGCAACGCTGGTGGGAGAAGGTTGCTTAGTGATCCGGTGAACGCGGCGGCTTGCAGAAGATCAGGCTCAAGTCTTATGGGCGGCGGAGTGCAGGAGGTGAAGTTTACTGCTCAGACCAGAGAGTGGGACTGCTCACTGAGGCCGCGCAGTGCGCTTCATTAAATGGTCACTGGGATGAAAGGGCGGTGGGCGGGTCCTAGTGGGAGGCGGGAAGGAGTAGTGCGTCTAGGTGACGCTGAGGCATCTTGTGGTTGTTAGGTAATGCGAGTGGGAAAGGGTTGCCCTGCGATCCGGTGAAAGTTGCGGCTTGCTGAAGATCAGGCTCAAGTCATAAAGGCGGCAGAGTGAATTTTTGACCTAAACCTGTAACTAAAATTCCACACAATACCGGTATCACCGTACAACTACTTATACTATCACACTCCACTTATTTTTTATTTTTTATTTTATTTTATTGCATTATCATGACAAAAGTCAACAAAGAAGTATACAAACACAAAAAGAGAGGAAACAAATTGTGCAATTAAAGTGTAGGACATATCGTTCTCCTGTCATAAACAAAAAAGATACAACAATACTGGAGCATATTAAACAGTAGTACACTATAGTACACAGTGAATCAAGGAGGTCACATCAGTCCAATTATTATCTGCAGGTAAAAATGGTTCAAAGCTAATCCCACTATAGTCATACATCTAGCTTTCAATCGCCTGATTGGGCAGTATAAGGAAACCATCACACTTCACCACAGTCTACACACCTCCCTCTTCATCTAGAGGATGAATCTGCAGGTAGTCTTTAAGTGGTTGCCAGATATCACGAGGGCGAGAGGCTACAGGTAGTAGTGTTGTGTAGGTGTCACTAGTGGTATTACAAAAGATAAGGTCCCGGACCCAGTTTCTCACAGTCAGGGTCCGTGCTCTACCCCAATGTAGGGACACCTGGCGTTTTGCAAGAAGGAGAGCAAATGCCGAGAATCGCCTAATGCATCTCTTAAGGGGCTTTACGTATCCCAGCAATGCCATCAGTGGCGAAGGTCTTAAGGGGTGTTCCACCATCAGGGACAAGTGATGGAATATGCTCTCCCAATATTCCCTAACTGGAGCACAATTCCAAGCAAGGTGTGCGAAATCTGCATCTGGCATCGCGCATCTGACACATGAACTAGAGACAGTGGGGCTTATTCTAGCCAGTAGCTTTGGGGTAGTATACGCCCTATGGAGATATTTAAAGTGTAACAGTTTATGCTTATAGTTATTCAAAACGTACCGGGTCTGCGAGCAGCAGTAGGACTAAATAGCATCTGTCAGGGTCTCACCTAGGTCTATCTCCAACGCCAGCCTGGATTTAAGGCCCACTGAAGGTCGTATAGACTGCGACAAGCGGTATAGGCGGAAGACGAGGTGGGTACTATCCGAGGAGCGTATAACAAGTGTGAGAGGGGGGAAATCAACCGGCTCAGTGGCAGCATCGGGTATAGCAGTCTGTAGGGCTCCGCGTACTCTATGTAGGAGGAACTTGTCCATATATGTAGCGGCCCCACGCGACGCCAATTCAGTAACAGTACAAAGGCGGGAGTCTTTAAACAAGTCCCCCACAGATTGAAGCCGTAATTTGGTCAGCGTCCGTTTAGTAAGAGTTTCGGTAGCAGGGGGTATCCGCGAATTGTCGAGCAATGGTGCATGAGGGGAATATAGGAGATCATACTGTAAATATCGGCGTAGTTCAGTCCACGCCCAGCAGGTTGTAGATAGCGTCTATCTCGGTGGGGCAGCGCGGAAGTCCTGGTGGCAGGATCGACGAGAGAGAGTTCGGCTGAACCTGAGATCTCTCGGGTCTGAGATATTGGATGCGTGCGTCGGGATGGTACCAGTAATACGTGAAATGAACCTGTGCCACTAGATAGTAAAGGTAAGAGTCAGGAACTCCGAAACCCCCCCGTCCGTAAGGCATTGCAAGCGTATTTCAGCCTATTCTGGGGCGCTGGCCCGCCCATACCAGTCGCGTCAGTGTGGACCGCAGGGTAGTAAAAAACGACCCTGTCAGTGCAATTGGAATATTTAAAAATAGATACAGGAAATGCTGTAAGACAACCATTTTAATTATGGCAATTCGGCCAGCTATAGAGTGAGGGAATTTGGTCCATTTGTCGACTTGGATCGTTAGTCGGGCAATCGCCGGCCCATAATTAATTCGGATGACCTCCGCAGCATCACTATGCAGATAGATGCCAAGATATTTAGGGGGTTCATTACACCAGTGTAGGGGGAACTCAATATCCACTGGGTGGTTGCAGGTGTCAGCGGAAAGATCTCTGACTTCGTCCAATTTATGACCAGACCGGAGTGTACCCCAAACCGGACTATCTCCCTCAGCAATGGGGGAAGATTTTCAAAGTATATGTCTCACTATCACACTCCACTTTTGGTTGTAGTTGCACGCCTCTCTGACTTTCTGTCTTTCCCTTTCCTTAATGCCTGCTCTGAGCATGCTAAGACTCTGGGTCTCACATAGGCATACCATCAATATTTTGGAGGAATGACTACAATTTGGCATTACCTATCCGTTACTAATATTCTCTTTTTACTACTATCTAGCATACCTTATGGTAACATTTAGGACTATATTTTTAATATCTTCGTCAGTTCCCCTTACTGTTTTTTTTTACTGATTTAGACTTTCCCGGGTGACCTTTTCACATTCAAAGATGGTGACCACTGTTTAAGACAGGACTACGTGTGAATCCTCTTTTATCTTCCATGCACATGCCGCTGAGACCATGGGTCTTTAAATGTAGACGCAGTATGTCACGTACTCAGGACGAATTACTGTGGAGATTTTGGACAGCTGCAGGCAAGTGTTTTCCGTGCTTCCTAACGCACAGACGAACACCAAGGCAATGGGTTGCCTCTACATCTCCACAGTGCTTAAGCTTTGTCTTACCTCTCCCCACAGGCTTATCAAGGCCAATATTTTTACTCCCCGGACGCAGACTGTCTGCGTTGATGCTTCACTGCACTTAAGGTACGCTTGTATGCATTATTGGATACATGACTGTTGCCGCTGGCGGTTAACGTATAACCACACACCTCTTTACGTATGGAGTCTTTGCCTGACATAGTTAAACACCACTGTTGTTTTGCAGATACTATGAGTTCCTGTACTGGATTGCTTATGACACCAGTTTTGGAAGTTTCATTGACGATTGCATTACTTGGTAAACTGGATTTTCTGGGACCTTGTACTATATGGCCCGAAAACAATGGGATTATATTACAGGTGAGGATGTATTGAGATGGTGTTTGATACTATACCAAGTGCCCCTTTAATTATGGGGATCCCCATCTCTAACATGTATATGCATTATTGTTTCTACATACTGGTAGATTCTACAACGTACAGTGTACCTTCGTTTTCTTTTAAGTACCACAGTTGGCTTTCGGTTGAGCTCGAAACATTTTGAATACTTGGCACGAATTGGCCTGGACCTCATAAGATTACATTTCAGGTGAGAGATTATAGTGATGCCCCAGACTTATGGTACTGGTTACTAGGGTTTTTTGTCTTAAGGGATGCAATGTGACCTTATTGGGAATTTTTAATGGTTCAACTAATCCCTAGTCTGTCTCTACTCTCAATAGCATTGTGGGTCATGTACCCATCTTGACAGTTTCTTTGATGTTTTCTTTATAGATTGCAATAAAACACGTTCCTTTTTGCACTACTTTGCGTTTGAAATATTGATTACCTTGATTCAGGTAACATATCATTCCCTCATTACTTCATTTTGGGTTATACTGCCTTTTCTATATTGTGGGTTCTGCACCCTCTTTCTCTTCTTTCTTTGGGACATTTTCTTTCTTTGGTAAATAATCAGTACGATCTCTTCTTTTTTGACACATCATCCAACATAATGGTCTGACCAGTACACCCACTTAGAGTATACCTTTTGGCCAAATGGATATAAGTCACTCATTTTCACCACTGTGTGTGTGTACTCCTAACTATATATCTTCTCTCTGGAATTTCGCACATGAATTATAAACTTCTTCACTCTTTGCGTGAGACTACTTCAACAAACATAGCTTAGTCCCCAGTCATCGTTATTCTTAATAATGCAAGACTGTGTACATGTATCATTTGCAGCCTTGAAAAAGTCTGTGGCCAAACACGTGTCGGCTGCTGCTTTGTCTGGGATGTCACGCTGTGCTCTACAAGAACTATGAAAAATACTGTGAGGAATAAATACGAACAATACATACTTGGAGTTTGAAGTACCTCATTATATCCATTATACAGTGACCAGTGGACTTCCTTGTGTGCTTCGATACTTCTGTTTGTATGTTTAATTTAAGCTCAGATTGAAATTAGGCATACTTAACATGTTCCATTAGTTATATACCAGCATTTGTAAAGCGCGCAGCAGCCTCAGGCGAGGCGTCCCGGCGCTGGGGGCCATCGGGAAGATTAAGCGAGCTATTGCCCAAAGTCACAAGGAGCTGGGTTAACCTGCCACCGGCGATCGAACCATGAGCCCCCGTATTCCGGAGTCAGCCGCCCTGGCCGCTGCACCACACCTCTTCCCATAGTCGTACTGGTGCATAATTAAGGGTGTAGGTTGGACGTAGCTTCACAATTAACATTGTACTGGTAGATAACACTTCACAGAAAAGCAAACATGAAATAATACTACCTCGCCATCTGACATCAGATCTACAGATAGCAACAGCAGCATCTCAGAAAGTACTGTGACATGTGAAGCACACTAGGGCTCCACGCTTCCCCCCGTCAGCTGCCACCTCGGAATGAACATTTCACATCCATATTCGCTGACACAAACATCGTGATCCATCAGTACGACATCTAGAAATGACATCCAGAAACTCAAGTATAAATCTGCCTCAAGCTAATTTAGACTTGGGTGGGAAGTACCCAACTAAAGTTCAACCTTACAAAGATTACATTTCTCTTGTGTGCTTCTCCAAACATCCACAGACTGGAGAGGATCTGTCTGACAAGGGAAACGGCCACTACAACGAGGCCGTTTCCACGCATAACTTAACCACGCATGCATTACAACGCATGCAAAAAAAAAAACGCGTGAAAAAAAGGGGGTTTGGGGGGGTTTCCCCCCCCCAAAAAAAACTCACCAGAAAAAGAAGCGAAGAAGAGGCAATCGGCGTCGTAAGAGGAAACGGAAAGACACTTCCGTTTCCTCTTTACGACGTTCAACGTCAACACGGAAGTAGAAGAAGAAGCCACGACGTGGAGAGGTAAGGGAATTTTGAAAAAAAAAAAGAAGAGGTCCGATTTGAAGGTTAAGGGGAGGGAGGGGTGTATGTAAGAAGGGTTTAGGGGTGGGGGAATAACCATTACCAAGAGTATGCCCTTACCATGCATAAATTTACAACGAAAATCGTTGTAAAAGAATGCGTGGTAAAGGAATATTCGTGGTAAAGGTTATGCGTAGGAAAGGCATTCCGTTGTAACGCATGCGTGGTAAAGGCATGCGTTGCAACGGAATGCGTTGTAACGTCATACAACCGTCTGACAACCTGGATGACTTCTCCATCCAATTTGCAAACAACAAATCACTGGAATCACACTATATTCTCAACTCCAATTCAAAGAACACTTCACCAATATAACCAAGACAGCATGGCACCAACTCCTCCTCATGAAGGGAGTGAAACTCATTCCTCTAGTATCTGATTTCAGAACAACAAGGCGCACACTTGTCTTGTCCATCCTGGATAAAGATAATGCTCTGCTCAACAGGCTCCTGGACACCACGTAGGCACCCATGAAAAATATCTAATACATTGCGGCACGTGAAGGGCTTGAATTAGTTTGCCCACATCACCACACTGCTCAAGAAACTAAATAGGCTACACTCCTTGCTTGTATCAACTTCAAGGTCAAATGCATCGCCCACAAAGCCATGAGAAACAATACCCCAACATACCCGGCCATGAACTTACTTGCATTATGCAGACATCATGACAGAAAAAGCCTGTACTTTACCAAACTGGAGACAAAGTGGTGTAAGAAGGTAAAAAACAAAACCTGAAAGTAGTCCTCTATCTACACACCACACCAGAACCAGCTGAAGCTATGGTGTTATTTTATCAAATAAAGTGAGGCGGACAAGGGTGGCGGCCTGCAGTGAGGCTGTGAGAGTCCATTAGGCCTGAATAGGTGGCCGGAGATGAGTTGAGGATGAATGGGCCCTGCACAAACAGGAAAACATTGCAGGAGAAGACAAACTCTGAACCCCCTTTCTTCAAAGAACACTATTCCCAACACTATAATACTTTCTCACTACCAACTCCATTGTAAACAACCAGAATTGTACACTTATGCTGTTGTCCATCACTGAGCACTCCATTGCGTCCCTGGCAGGTCAGTGTGATGCAAGTACCACCATATAAATACACCAGGAGTAAAAGGGCCAGGTATTGCTACAAAGAGGGACATGTTGGAACTCAGTATTAAAAAATATCAAATTAATATTATAACAGTGCAATTCTGTCATAGTTTGTGGATGAGCAGAGTGAGTCACCATCATTGAATAAAAGCATTTCCACCCTGCTCCCTTTGGAGGGCATCAACTAAAAGTGTGGGCTATCATGTTCCCTTACTGTTAATCCAAATCATTTCAGAATTAAGTTGGTCATGCTTGTCCAATCAAATTTTTGTCTGAAAACAAGAGCTGATTGGCCGCAGGATGGCCAACCAGCTTGGGGATCACCATGCTGGTATCGATCCACATTGTCGGCAATATGAATTCCAGCACGCAGAATCCGAGCCCACACTCCAATGTATCATTGTTCTTCAGCATGCAATTCCCTCAATCCAATACTACGTGTAGGGCATGCAAAAAAACAGCCAAACCCAGTTGAATTATTAAGGCCTCTGGCAATGCTAATCAAACACTGTAAATGAGATTCTAGCCTGCAATGACATCCTTGTTACCAAAGTTGGAAGGTACCTCAACTCAATTAGAGCGGAAAGGGTCATAATACTGGCAGAATATGTGCTATACTCGAACATAACATAAACATAAACGGTGGGTGCCACTTCAGCATCCCATTTTATGTAAAAGTGTCCCAGCTAGGATAGATTTGTGCTTGGCTCCCTAAAATATGCAGAAATAATTATAAACTTGAATATTTATTATTGTCTTATGCCTTAATAACATTGATGACATTTTGGACATATGTACATGGTTTAAAATTGAAAACAGACTCTCTGAGCATTCCAAACTCGCTGTTTATAGACCATAATTACTCCCGGGTCTGTGAAGATCTGTTTCTTTTTTGTGAAACATAAACATACTGCTGTGACAATGTGAAAAAGATAAATATGTACAAGACTCTTTTTCAAGGGTGATACATAGTCTATAGACAAAATTCATCATTTGTGTCTCTTGTTCCTATACATACATTCCATGCACTCTTCACAGGTCCTAAAGGCCCTCCTTTTTGTTAAATAGGAGACACTTAATCATCATATAGTCACTGTCCATTTATTTAGGCGATATATGAATTTTAGTAGCCTGTGAACATACCATGGTATGAGGCTGTATGGGTTCTTGAGTCTTCCACCCAGCCCCACCCCTCTTAGTTTGTATGTTAGTGGGATTAGTCAAGCCTGAGGTGACCCAAAAGAACCAAAAAAAAGTCTATTTTGTATCGATATCTGGCTATTGGTGGATCTCTCCAATTGCAATCTTGGAAATTTCTTTGGGCCAGATGTACCACCATTTGCTTTTGCGACTCGCAAATTGCGAAAAATTGCGAGTCGCAATTTTCGAGTCGCAAAAGCAAATGTTAGCGATTCCCAATGGGGTCGCAAAAAGCGAGGCTCATGAATATTAATGAACCACTCGCCATATGCGACCCCATTGGGAATGGCTGGCCCTCCCAGGGATGGTGGCCTGCTGGGCTCAGCAGACCTCCATGTCTGGGACTGCTTTTAAATAAAGCTGTTTTTTTTTTTTTAAATGAGCCTGTTTTCCTTAAAGGAAAACGGGTTGCATTTAAAAAAAAAAAAAGAAACGTTTTCGTTTCATTTTTTAAGGGCAGGCAGTAGTCCCTGGGACCACTGCCTGCCCTTAAAAAAATATTTTCCCCTGCATTTACCACCTACTTGAAGTAGGTGGTAAATTGCAACTATTGCGGTCACAAAACAGTCATACATAGGGCTCAGACTCACTATTAGGAAGGGACGCCCTTGAAAAGCCCCTTCCTAATAGCGAGTCGCAAATCCTAATTAGTGAGTCGCAAATAAATTGCGACTCACTAATTAGTGTTTGTACATGGCCCTTAGACATTTTTGCATACGCAAACGGGTCGCAAACCCGTTTGCACACGCAAAAATACTTCGTAATCTGGCCTTTTGTTCAATATTCCTAAGCAGAGAACAAGAGCATCAATCATAATAATGGTATTATTTAGTACTTCATACCCCTGTTTATAGATGGCCCATTAAAATCAGCTTACAGCACATGGCAGAATTATAGGTTTTGCAGCTAACACCGCATTCTTGCAATTTTCCAAAAGTCAAAATCTGCGCGTTTTGCCCCAAAAACATATAATAGATAGGTGCTATTTTTCAATATTTTTATAATATGCAATAAACACAGCACCAAACCACTTGTGGTGAGGGCCCCTAAAAAAGAGCATGCCTGGGGAAGCAAGGCTCTCCCATATGTGTATTTATGTTTGTGTGTGCCTAAATCGTTGTTGTGTAATATTTTTCAGAATCATTTTAAATAAGCATTTGCAATGCAATAGGTCTCGCATTTGAAAGAGTTTGAGCTGTTGGCATTGTAAATGACAATGCATTTTATTTATGTGTTTTGAAAACCTGCAAGCAGCGGGTAAACACGTACTTTGTACTTATCTTCCTTGCTTACGAGAAGCAAGGCTGGCAGTAAAAGAGGCCCAGTTACTGCCAGCCTTGCTTCTCCTAAGCAAGGACTATAAGTACAACGTGCGTGTTTACGCACCGCTTCAAGTTTTTAAAAACACATAAATAAAAGGCATTGTCATTTACAATGCCAATAGCTCAAACTCTCGCAAAGGCGAGACCTATTGGATTGCAAATGCTTGTTATTTTACAGCATTAATTCCCTGTAGTGAAGGGCTAGCGGGCTCTAAGATAAAAAGAAACCTCTTCATTTTATACATGGCATGCCGCTGTCTGGGCGCAGACTGCTGCTGCATGCCTTTAAAGCAGGTGTGTTACAGGAGCTATCATGTGTGAATAACGGCAGACACTGGTACTTGTACTAGGATTGCAACCCTGTCAGAGTTTTGATTTGCTTATGTGCGACAAATTCCAGAGGCCTCATGGGTGAAATTTCAATGCCTTTTTTGTGACACTGAGTGACATTTTATCACGAGTAGGAAGAGAGCTGTTACGTCCACGCAAATGGATTATTTCTTTACAAAGTTTTTTTGTGTAATATATTTCTCTAGAAATCGCTTAAAATCATGCAGTGTTTATGGAAGTTCTCTAACCTACTTTCCCTGGCTGTCTCATTTAGAATAACACTACTGCAGCGTGTATCCTTGGCTAGGCCCAGGAAGTAAAGGTTAGCACTGTGTAACAGCAGGCAGTTCCAATGGGGCCACCTTCGAAGTGATCAGAACGTGATTTCTGGCCACTAAGGGGCATATTATCAAGAACGGCGTTAAAAATTATCGCCGGTTTAGCGGCCGAAAACTGCCGCTAAAGCGGCGATAATGGGCTTGATAATATGCCCTTGAGAATTCCAATAGAAGCCCATGTTCTGCTGTGATCCTGGGCTTCTATTGGAATTCTCCAGGGCATATTATCAAGCCCATTATCGCCGCTTTAGCGGCAGTTTCCTGCCGCTAAAGCGGCGATAATTTTAACGCCGTTCTTGATAATATGCCCCTTATTTATTTGATTTTACTTGATTGCCCGCTAACATGCAAGATTGCAGAGGTGATCCCCACGAATGGAGCCAATTAACCCTTTCCTTTGTGATTGCTTTAGCCAGTACCAAATGTTTATCAGCCAACAGCATGTACTTGAATTATTGGACTTGAGGTTTACAGATTTGTATGGGCTGTTACAGAGCTAGAGGAAGGCAAAGAGGTCAGCACCAGCTGTACGGTAACAAAATCTCTCACAACACTGTCTGAGCCGAGACCTAGAGACGGAGCATCCAATCTTCAGAAGTAATCACAACATTTCAGAAAGACAATTTTCTTATAGTTTAAAACCTCTCGGGATCCCTAGTGCATGGTATATAAATTCATAACATCAATATTTCATAAAGTATTATTTATTAATATTTTATAAAGTATTTGCTCATAATAATTTACTTCATACAAAAAAAACACGCAAACTTTCCTAAAAACATAGAAATGTAGTAATGCACCATTAACCAGAGATTGTTTTTTTTTTTTACTTTACATGGTGAATGGTAAAATACGAAAACAAGGATGACATACTCTGCATGCTCCTTATTAACTTCACTGTTAGTAAAGGGGACATTATTTAATCTTGCTCTGGAAGAGATGACACAGGCTCTAAAAATGAGTTTTAAATCATGTAATTTTAGTTACATTTGATGGAACTAACAGTAAACTCAATGTGCACCTGAGGGTCTGTATGAGTCAACTGCTCTTTCTAGCGATATGGATCTCCCCACCACAATGGCACGAGAAAGGTGACACTCGCAGAGCGAGAGGCTGAGGCAAAAGCCCTGTGAGGTCTATGCAGCAGGCTATGCCAAGGGAATCATCCAGAACAATACCCCACCTTATGAAGGACCAACAGGGAGAGAGTTATGTTATATTATGTTATTTTAACTTATAGCGCGCACAGATACTCGAGAGTGTCCCGGCGCGAGCAGAACCCAAGGGAAACAGTGCTCAATTAGGCGAAGAGAAAAGTCTTTAATTTCTTCTTAAAAATTGCAGTGTCAGAAATGGAACGAAGTGCCAGTGGGAGGGCATTCCAAGCGTCTGCCGCCTTTCTAGACCAAGATCTACCTCCAAGTCTGTGAAGTTTAAATCTAGGGACCTGTGACAGATGAAGAGACATTGACCACAACTGTCTAGATGAAGTGTAAAAGGAGAGCCATTTTTGGAGGTATAAGGGTCCACTACCATGAAGAGCCCGATGGACAAGAGTCAAAGATTTAAATTTCACACGATCCGCTACCGGCAGCCAGTGAAGTGAGTATAGGTGAGATCGCGCACTTTCCCGTGAGGGGATGTCCAGCAGAAGCCTAGCTGCTGCATTCTGAATGACCTGGAGCCGTTGGAGCGAATAACCAGGTATACCCACGTACAATGCGTTGGCATAGTCGAGTCTAGACAGAATGAGAGCGCAGGTGACTGTTTTGCGTGCTGCCAGCGGGAGGAGGGGAAAGAATTTTCTTAGAGTTTTTAAAATGCCGAAGCAGCCTCCTACTAGCCTATTGATGTGGTATGAGAAGGATAGACTCTCATCAAACCAAATACCCAGGTTCTTTGCTGGTTTTCCCACAGAAGCAGGCACAGGAAATTCAGAAGGCCAAAGAGTGGCACGGAAATCCGAGGGGAACTTACCAAAGAGAAGAATCTCAGATTTCTCCTCGTTGCACTTCAGTTGTGCCGCTGCTAGCCATTTAAAAATGGAGGAGAGACAGTGATGAATCTGCACTACTGATTCATCCTTGTTGTCCCAGGTAAAAAGCAGCTGGGTGTCATCAGCATAGGCCAATACCTTGGCACCTAGGCTTTCAGCCAAAAAACCAGGGGTGTCAGATATACATTAAAAAGAAGGGGGCTCAAAGAGGACCCTGAGGGACACCCGTGGTCACCGGCTGAGCAGTCGAGCAAGAAGGAGGGATCCAAATCTGCTGCGTCCGCCCTTCTAAAAGGACTTAATCCAGCCCCAGGCCGTGCCTGAGACACCGACCTGGGTCAGGCGCTGTAAGAGAAGGGAATGGGGGACCGTGTCAAAGGCCGCCGAGAGGTCGAGCAGGAGTAACGCTGCTCTCCCCCCTGCGTCTCGACACTCCCGAATCGCCTCCACCACCTCTACCAGAACCGACTCGGTGCTGTGTGAGGAGCGGAAGCCAGATTGTGATGGGTGAAGAAGGCCCTCTCTCTCAATATAATCGGTAAGTTGGCTATTGACGACCTTTTCACAGATTTTAGACACAGCCGGCAACAGAGATATGGGTCGGTAGTTCACCGGGTTAAGTGGGTCAAGGGACGGTTTTTCAAAGAGGTAGGATCTTAGCCTGTTTCCAGGCCTCCGGGATCTGCGCTGTCTGGAGCGAAAGATTGATGATCCCGTTAACCTCACCGTTTATTGATTCTGCCACTGCAGCGAGCAGTCTGGCAGGGCACGGATTAGAGGGGGACCCTGATTTCAGACTCTTTAAGATTTTTAACGAGTCAGCCAGAGCGACTGACTTAAAGAAGGTCAGCTCACACTCTTTCTCTTTGGTAACTAGAGAACCCATGACTGGATCGGCCACCACCTCAACATTATAGGAGAAAGTGTTTTGGATGACGCAAATCTTCTCGAGGAAGAAGTGCGATAGAGTTTCACACCACATAGGGGAGGTAGGGGTAGCCATAGTTAGAGCGGGGGGGTCGTGAAGCTTTCCACAATCGCAAAAATTTATTTCGCATTATTCTTGGCGGCGGAAATGCGGTTGGTGTAAAACTGATTTTTTGCAGTAGCTATAGCTGCATAATAAATTTTTTGCTGGGTTCTCAGTTCCAGCTTGGCAATAGGGCAATACTCCCTGCGACGCCAGGTATGCTCCAGAACCTTGCAGTCATGCTTCAGAGCTTTCAGCTCTGGACTGAACCAAGGTTTGGATGGGGACTCTCGAGAGAGAGAGGCGTAGGGAGGGTTGGGGGGCCAATATGTCTACTGCCTCACAGATCCAAGATGTAAAGCCCTCCCAGTGATCATTCAGATTACCTGAGAGAGTGGGTCTGGAAGCATCCAGAGTCCTAATGAATTCGACCGGATCCACCTTCCTGAAGGTCGGAGTCCGGGAGGTGTTCCTTGTCAGTGAACCACTCTTTAGCTCCCATGAGAAGCGAATTAAGAAATGATCTGACCAAGTGACAGGGCAAGGGCTGTTGGTCTGAATAGGAAAGTTTGTGCAGATAGGATCTAGCAAGTGACCTGCCTGGTGAGTGGCAGAGCAGACGTATTGCTCTAGATGCGCCATATAAATGGTGTCTAGAAACTCTCGAGTATCTTTGCTGTCTGCCTGATCTAGATGAATATTAAGATCACCTAATAAAATGAAGTGCGAAAACTTTAGTGCCCTAAGGGCTATCGCATCACCACTCGCCTGGATAAAGGAGCTAGCCAGACCCGGAGGTCTATAGACCAGAGAGCCACCAACCGTAACGTGGCTCGAAATCCGAATACTGAAGTCTAGCACTTCTCCACCAGCCCAAGGAGCCAGTTCTATTTTATGAAGGTCCCACTTATTTTTATAGAAGATGGCAAGCCCACCCCCTCTGCCTTTAGTGCGGTCAGTCCGCACCATCTTGTAACCGCCCGGGGTTGCCAGGGCGATGACGGGGTCTGAATAGGCATCGAGCCATGACTCTGTGGTAAACAGGAGGTCTAGGGAGCCATCTTCAAGTAGGTCAAAGACCTCTGCATTGTGTTTACCCAGAGAGCGCACATTTATCAGAGCTGCAGAGATGGAGCAAGTATCCAAAGAGTTGGGGGGGAGTGAACAGGCAACGTCAGGGAAATTAGTACCCGAGCCCAAAGTGAAGCCACAGCTTACACATACCTCTCTATTCACTCTACTTAAGTCCCAGCTGCCCATTGAAGAGCAAACAGTGAGATTTAAAGAGCGTAGAGCCTCGCTTGAGTAGTGCAAATCTGATGTCTGACGGGCAGCAAGGCCGGCACCGGTTGCCTCCAAGACGCTGACGGGCGCAGACGAGCTTGCCTTCGGCGCGCCAGTGGCGCGGCCGCTGACACATCGAGTTAATGTAGGATAGAGCGCGGGAAACTTCCTCCACCCCCTCTCAAACCGGAAGTGGTTGTTTGGAGGCCCTAATGCTGCCTACCCCGCCCTCCACACAAACGGCACACAGCCGCGATGGACCGGGGCGGGGGAACGATTTTGAAGTGAGTGCAAGTGCAAAGTGCGCATTAAAAGCAGATAGCAGCTAAGGTAATTTTTAAAACTTAAAGTCTAAAAGCATTCAATTAAAACGAAGGTAGCAGTATACAATTTAAAATGTCAGAATTCGTAGAGGCAACAATTAAATGTTTAAAACGAGCAATTGTTAGGGTAGGGACTCGCAATTACGCCAGGGAAACAGGCAGCACTGGCAGTGAAAACCGCCCGTCAGCCTTACCCGGCTCCCCTTTGGGTGGCCTCGGCTCCCTCGCCTCTACCACCACCCCCCGCCCGTTGTTTTAGTTAATTTCTTGCTCCGAGCACCGCTTGTTTCTCAAGTAGTCCTCTCTCACTACACCGTTATTCTTCTACGTTATACTGGGAGGTCCATGGCTCTGCGGGTGGTTCTTGCAGAGGCGTGCCCCTGTGTACTCGGTCTGTCCTGGACAAGCATAGAGCAATGGTGGCAACTGACGCGGATTCCACACAACTAGCTACCCCGGGACCTGCACTTTCAGAAGCGAGATGACTGGATGAGTGGAGTGACCTTACTTAAGATTCCACAAATGAACACACAAACGGGTCCCACACGAGACTCAAACGACTATAAAGAACCAAATGATCGACTCAACTCTGAGAAAATTGAAGTCCTCATCCTCGGATCCACCCCTGCCGCGTGGGATGACACCTGGTGGCCCCCACGCTCAGAAACCCTACCATCCCCACGTACCACGCCCACAACCTCAGCATAATACTTGACTCCTCACTCACCATGAACCGACAGAACAACGCCATGTCCTCCACATGCTTCAACACCCTCCGCATACTTCGCAAGATCTTCAAATGGATCTTCCCTCGACTCCAGGAAAACCGTCACCCACACACTCATCACCAGCAGGCTGGACTACGGAAACATTCTAGATGACGGAATCAACAAATCCCTCCTTCGCAAACTCCAGCCCATCCAGAACGCCGCAGCCAGACTCGTCCTCAGCATCCCACAACACGACCACATCACCCAGCTCCTCCGCGGCCACCACTGGCTCCCCGTCGAAAAGAGAGTGACCTTTAAGCTGCTCATGCATGCCTACAAAGCCCTCCACAACACCGGACTCCAATATCTCAACGAAAGAATCACCTTCCACATCCCCAAGAGAAACCTCCACTCCGCCGACCTAGCCCTTGCTGAGATAAACCGCATCCACAGAGCCAGAAAGGGGGGCAGATCCTTCTCCTACATTACAGCCAAGACCTGGAACGAACTCCCCCTCAGCATCAGGCAGGGCCCGATTTTAGCTTTTTAATCATTTTTATCCTTCCTCACCTTCTAAGTTTGTTCTGCCTTGGTTTCCAGGACATTCCTCCGCAGGGGAGGCATTGTGAGGTTTGCGGGGTATCTTGACCCCAGGTTTGCCGCCTTTTACTTTGTCCACTTATTTTTAGGCTCTCTCGCGCATCACGCTGTTGTGTTGGGCACGCCCCCTCTATGGAGGGCTATTTAACTCACACATCAGCGCGTCCACGCAGCTCAACCGAGCGCTAACGCTGTAACCAGCTTCTGCCCAATCTCAGCCCTGCTTTTAATTTCCTGGTAGGAGTCGGACGCATTAGGCAACCGACCCCAGTTTGTAGATGCCTGGCTCCCTCTCAACAATGGGCGCCATATTGGAAGGGCCTGATTTTAGCTTTTTGATCATTGTATTAGTTGCTTTCTCACCTTCTAAGTTTGTTCTGCCTTGCTATTTAACTCACACAGAAGTGCGTCCTCAAAGCGGACGCGCCGCTGGCGTGTCGATGGCGTGCCAAAGTCAAGCCCGTCTGCACCCGTCCGCGCCTGGCCCTCGCCTAGCGCCAGCCACGCTGCCAGTTTAGTTCCCCAGTCTGATTAAAGGAGAACCTACACAAGATCTCAGCTGTTAGATTGGAACCTCACAAGTAAGTCTTGTTTGGGACTTCCACTACGCTTAGATGTGTCTTCTGCCACAACTCACTGCCCTGACTGCAACCTTCGCTTCTGTAATCTAAAGTCGAAATTGCGAATACCTAGCTCAGCCCCTGATTTGGGAGTACAACCCGCGACCAAGTCAGTTCGCTGTACCCTAATCAATGCTCTATCTTTATGTAAGCACGCGCTTGAGTTTGCCATCTTTCTGGATGCTCATGCAGTTAACCTAGCGTTTATTACAGAGACCTGGGCATACGCCTCATCAGGCCCAGACTTAGCAGCAGCCTCATTTGAGCAATGGCTTTTTGACTCGATAGACAACCTACTACCTGAAAAGACTAATTCCAATCGTAGATCCAAATGTTCTGAACCTTGGTTCTCAGATCAACTTAAGCATCAAAAACAAAAGTGCCTTCGTCTCGAAAGGAGATGGAGGCATCATTACAATGCCAGTGACAGGGAAGTCTATAAACAATATCTGCTAGACTACAAAGAATTAATTCATAGTGAAAAAACTCGCTACTATACTGCATCCATAGTAGGAGCAACAACTCATCCAAAGAACTCTTTGCCACAGTAAAGAAGCGGGCCAAACCTCCAGAAGTGGCAAACACAACTGTTAGTCAAGCCTTCTGCAATTCTCTGGCCACCTTTTTTCAGGACAAAGTTACGTCAGTCTACAGTAACTTTCCTGTAGTCGCGAATCTGAGCCCAGTCTCTGCCCAAAGCACGGTGGCTAACTCTGACACGCCTAAGGAGGCCCATTTAGTCATCACAGAAGCCCCCAACCCTGCTGCGCTATTTTACTTTCCACCACTGACATCCGACCAGGTATCTAAGTTACTCCTGTCTACAAAATCTGGCTCCCCTCTTGATCCTTGTCCCACTAAGATTTTTCATCTCCTGCCGGAAGTATTTGCACTCACCTGTCAACCATCTTCAACCAAATGTTTAGTTCAGGCATCTTTCCCACCAAGTGGAAACTAGCATCGGTTCTTCCACTTTTGAAAAAACCTAATTAAATGGGGACGACCCAAACATTTATCGCCCGATCCCAAGACTCCCACTGCCAGCCAAAATGGCCGAAAAGGCCATGAACATGGTAATTTCTGACTATATTGAGGAACCTGGATGCCACCCAGTATGGCTTCAGAAAGCCTCATAGCATGGAACTGGCACTGATCTCGGCATCAAAACAGAGCAGGCAGATGGTCAACGTGGGGGGCAATGCAGCACTGGTGCTGCTTGACCTCTCTGCTGCGTTCGATACCATCAACCACAAAAAACTGCTGGTATGCCTTGAACGTATAGGCATAAAAGGTAAAGCTTTGGCATTACTTGGGTCGTTTTTGTCTGATCGAGAACAGTTTGTCGCTCTTCCTGAGTTCAAATCGCCCAACTTTACACTGCCTTGCGGGGTCCCCCAGGGCTCGTCACTGAGCCCTACCCTTTTTAATATTTATGTTGCCCCTCTGGCTCAGCTGATTCGATCTTTGGGTTTCTCAGCAATTTCTTATGCTGACGATACCCAAATTATTGTATCTCTGACAAGTACCCCCTCTGACACAACTTCACAGTTTCTTGCTTGTCTTCTTCATTTGGACAGTGGATGGCCGCTAACTGTTTAAAACTAAACTCCAATAAAACCGAGGTCCTGCTTTTTGGTGGCAACACTTCTTTCTGGTCTCCTGTTTTTTGGCCGCCGGAACTGGGTTCTTTGCCCACCCCAACTAACAAAGTGAAAAACCTAGGAGTCACCTTCGATTCCAAGCTTACGTTTGTAGGTCATGTGAATAATGTCACCTCTGCATCCTTCTACACATTAAAACTGCTTAGAAAAATCTTTCTGTTTATACCTGCCAATCTTCACAAACTTGTCATCTCAGCCCTGGTCTTGTCCAGAGCCGATTACTGTAATGGTCTTTTCATTAACCTAAGATCAAAATGTCTTACAAAATTTCAAATTGTACAAAATGCTGCAGCTCACATTTTGCTGGATATTCCCAAGCATAAGTACGCTGCTGCTGCATTAAGACAATTACATTGGCTCCCATTAAAAATACGCATTGAGTTTAAAGCTCTCTGTATAGCATTCCAAGCAGTACACGGTATAGGACCCATCTTTTTTAAACAGAATTTTCAACGATATGTTCCCTCGCGTCAGCATCACTCTGCCCATATTTGGTGATAGGAAAACTACCTGGGGTGGCAGAAGCTTTTTGGTGGGTACTACCAGACTTTGGAACTCTCTTCCACTAGCCTTAAAAAGTGAAACCCAACTGTTAGCCTTCAGGAAAGCCCTTAAAACCTGGCTGTTTAATCTCTGATCCATCTAGACAGGTCTCATGGCTCAGTTGCTCTACGAGCTAGCGCCTAGACACCTTCGGGTAATTGTTTGCGCTATATAAATTCATTTTTCATTTCATTTCCCAACCAGATGACCATTTGTTCACCAGAAATGCTTCTAGGAATGGAAATTACGAAACTATTCTCCAAAGATGGTCAACTTTTTCTTCCTGTCATTACCATAAATAGAGGAAGCCACCATTCTCCCTTCCTGCACTACACCAAGCAAGACTGCATTGAAGTATAACTCCTTTCTGATTGCCTTTCCCATCCCCAACAAGGAAGGGAGGGAGGGCAAAGCAGGACTATGACGAGGAAGGCTTGAATTAGGAGCAACAAAGATTACAGTTATATAAGCAAGGTATTACCTCCTCGTCCAAAACCTGTCCGAGTCCTTTTTGGGTGAGATATTACCCAATTAAATTCAAGAGGCAAAAAGAAATGGAAATCTAAACATATATACTGCTAGACATCCATTTATTTTTGTCTTACATCAATAAATTCAGACATTGTGATGAACTGATCCCAGGACTTTTTCTGCCAAAACAGCTGACACTTCCCCTCCTACCTGCAAATGATAATGTATCATAAATATTGTGGGGAAGTCCACATAGTTGCCATATAAATATATTTTTATGGAAGCTCCTTTTAACATAGCCCATGATGCTGCCATGCCCCTTTGTAGTGGTCTGCTTAATGTGAGCCTTCTGGTTGTCATCTTGACGTTCGAAGGTTAATGTGAGGAAGATTCTTGGGAATGTTAGGTTTTGAAATGCGTATTGACACTTGAGATGTGGTGTTGAGCTGACCAGGATGTTCTCCACATCGGGTGGTTGTGGTCTATACTTCAAATAAATCTTTATAAAGAAAGCCCTCTCTTTGAGTCACTGAAAGTCATTAAATAAGAAATGTGGTGACGAGCCTCCAACCACCCTGCAAAGAACTTACAAGTGCTGTAAACTTCCTCAGTCTTACCGCGACGATGAGTGGATTTCGACGAGAAACCTTATTTCTTCAACCTGACCATGACAACTAGTGGAATTCCAGCGCAACAAGTGACCTGAAGGGTGCAGTGCACATGATCGGTGTCTCAAGGATTCACCACTACAGCAGATACATACATGGTCTTAATGAGTACTCACTGAGCCATCCCCTCGAATTTCATTGATGCCTTCTATACCCCATGATTTCTACACCCACGAGGAGTGTCTATGTATTTCATTTCTACAGCTACCTGCTTCCTTATAGCTGAGCCCTCCCCTTAATGATTATTGGTGCTTGCTGATGTTGACACCCTTGAAGGGTGTTTAACTCACTCAGTAGCAAGCCTGGGTCTGCTGACTAACGCTCGTACGTGCTGGGCGGCTCTACAACTCAAAACCTGTCAGCTATTCACAGTGGACATTGGAGCCGCTGAACCGCACTTGTATGCACTGGCGGTTCAGTACTGCTCAAAGTGATTTTCGAGGGGTATTCATGAGCACTGTTAATATTTATTGTATTGTTGAGCAAGTGTGTTTCAGTGACATTCTTTATCTGTTTAGGACGGTCAGCATGGTGATGCGCACACCAGTTTATTTGGTAATTTTGATCAAGGTTATCAAGGCCAGAGCCAGGAAGACTTAAGGGATTGGACCTGGATGTCCAGGAGGACCAGGGCCAAAATGGCATGGATCAGAAGGACCCAAACAAAGAGAACCAGGGCCAAGAGTGCCCAGACCATTGGGTGCAGTGCCGAAAGGACCATATGGATAAGGCAAAGGGCCAGGAGGACAAGGATGATCCAAAGTAGGAATACAAGAGCCAAGAGGGTGAGGTTTAAGAGGGCCATGTTGACCAAGGGAACCAACAGGAACAGGAACTGATGTACTGGGAATCAGATGGGCAGGGTGAGAAGGATCAGAACGACCAGGTTAAATTGATGAGGGTCAAGAGGATCATAAAAGAAAAGAAACAGCTAGGTGAAGGGGGCCTGAAAGGACCAGGATGATCAGAAGGACCAGAACCAAGAGGATTAAGCATAAAAAGACCCAAAGAAGGAGGGCCAGAAACAAACGTCTAGTCAAGTCTAATAGGCACAAAAATAGGAAGAGATCATGGACTGTGTGGACCAGGAACTGACAGGCCATTGGTAGGCAAACCAGACTGAGAGTGAGGAAGCCTAGGAGAACAGGGCCTGAAGAATAAAGAGGAGATGACCAGGCAACCAGAGCCACCAGGGCACGAGCTAAAAGAACCAGTGCAATGAGGACCAAGTGGGACCACAACTAAGGGGAAAAGTAAGCTCAATTCACAGAATCCCAGAGTATCAAGACCTGACATACCAGGACAAGCAACAAGCAGGACCAGGATGAGGCGTACAAGGACAAGGAAGACAAAGATGACATGAGTCATGATGACCAAGATGGGCGTCTAAGAGTGACCAAGAACATGATGACCTGAACAAGGAGGATCAGGACAAAGTAGACAACTTAGTCAGAGATGACAACGAGCTGGAGGACCGGGCCAAGAGTATCATGACATGTTGGACCAAGACCGAGAGAACTAGTCAGGTCAGGAACCGGTGGGCTAGGGCCATTAAGACCAGGTACCAGATGGGGGAGGATTAGGTGGATTAGAAGGATCAAAATAAGCAGGACCAGAAACAGGACTAGGAGGGCCGGAGAGTCAGAACCAAGGGACCAGGTCATAAACTTCTAAGTGCACCGGGTGCACTAGGAACTGGGGTATAAGGGCCAGACTGATGAGGATCACTGGAACCAAGGCAACCAGAGCCACAAGGACAAATGGGAACAGACTAGGATGAAAATGACCATTCCCAGCCCAAGAGGACCTAATTAGGAGGACTAGTACCAATGGAGGAAATACCAGGTAGACCACAAGGACCAGGGCAAGTAGAATCAGGATGACTCAAACCAGGAAGACTAGGAGTGCCAGCCCTAGGAGAATCAGGACAACAGGGCTAGGTGGATAATGACTCTGCAGACCAGCAGGATCAGGATGAGAATCAGAAGTAGCAGGATCAGGAGGCCCAGGAAGGTCTAATACAAGATGGGCCAGGGGCAGGGCCAGGAAGACCAGGGTCAGGAAGGACTACAAGCAGGACTCCCAGATTCAGGAAACCAGTACCAGGTTGACCAGACCTAGTTAGACGAAGGCTAGAATGAGCATAAGGAGAACCAAAACAACCCAGAAAAGGACGGAGGACAACATCTAAAGGCACAGAAGGCCGTTGAAGTGAAGGAAGAAGACCAGGGACCACAGCCTGCTCTTAAAAAATATTTTTGCTGCCCAAAACAAAGGAGATGGGGTGCCCTTGGTACCTGTTAGATTTGGGGGTCTCTAGTTGGCAGAGGTAGGTACCTTTGTCCAAATAGGGACCCTTGAGTCTAGTCAGGGAAAGTAGGTACACTCCTGAAAGAACCCCTGCTCACCCTCTTGGTAGCTTGGCACGAGCAGACAGGCTTAGTTCAGAGGCAGTGTGTAAAGCAGTTGTGAACACATACAGTAATCAAGTGACAACACTACAAATGGACACCACACAGGTTATATATTTATAAAAATAGGTATACTTTATATAGATTTATCACAAGACCATAAACGACAAAAATAATCCACAATACTGTCAAGAATGCGTAGTTCTGATCAAAAAGGCTTAATTCAAGGTTCTGTGCGAGTCGGTAGCCTCCTCCGGCTACGGCGATGTCAAGAACAAACAGAGTCTCACAAATCCAGCTGACCGCGTCGAGACGGGCCAACACAGCGTAGACAGACTCGGTCACAGTACCTTTTACTTGTTGCAGGACGCGTTGTCCCTCGATGCGGTGCAGGCAGCGGCTCGTTGACGTCGTCGAGACGGAGTCGGTGAGACCAGGGCCATGCGTTGCAGGGCGAGACGGTGCTTCGATGCGGTGCTGGCAGGTTGCGGTGCGGCGACGGAGCCGGATTCAGGAGCTGGCGTCGATCAGTCCGGACAGCGGTGCGAGTCGGGCGGTGCGTCGCAAAGCGTGCGAGCGGTGCCCAACTCCGGTGCGGTCACAGGACTCGAACTCAGCAGCAGTGACCGTGTCGGTCGGACCAGTTCGATTCGGCGTAGCGAAGCGTTGCAGGACGCGTTGTCCCTCGATGCAGTGCAGGCAGCGGCACGTTGACGGAGTCGGTGAGACCAGGGCCGTGCATTGCAGGGCGAGACGGTGCTTCGATGCGGTGCTTACAGGACACCGAGTCGGTCTTGAGAGTCGGTCACAGCTCCCTACCTCTGTAGCCACTGAAACAGAGTTTCCAGCAGCAATTCACAAAGGGGTGAAGTCCAATGGTCCTGGGACTTCGGTCAGGGGGCAAGGTCTCTTCCAAGCCCTTGGAGATCCTTCACAAGTTGATGAAAGTCACAGCAAAGCAAAAGTTCCTTTCTCCTTTCTTTGGCAGTCAGGCAAACCACTGCAGGCCAATCCCCCAAGCAGCACTTCAGGCTTAGGGATAGTCTCTCCTCAGTTTCTTCTTGGTTCCGCTCCTCAGCAAAGGTTTCTTCTTGTTCCCAAAAGTGATCTAATCTCCTAGGGGTCTGGGTCCCCTTTTTATACACAGTTTCTCTTTGTTCTCTGAAGGCAGAGAGGCCTCTGCCTAGCCCAAAACCAGTTCTGGTCAGTCCTGGAGCACTTTGTTTTTCTGACTCCTTCTTTCCTTTCAGAATGTGGGGCAGAGTGCTCAGCCGCCCGGCAGGAGGTGGAGCCAGCATTGTGGAAGGCAGGCACAGCCCTATTCAGACCCAGGTGCAACTCCTCCCTCCACTCTGGATGCAGATCTTTCTATTCAGCCCTGTGCTGACTCACCCTGTCTCCTGTAGCCACCCCCAGCCCGTCACTCAATCTCCAGACAAGGAATACACAACCTAGCAGAGACAGGCTTGGATAGTTAGGCAAGAAAATACCCACTTTCTAAAAGTGGTATTTTCGAACACAGAATGTTAAAACCAACTTCACTAAAAGATGTATTTTATCATCCTGAGTTCAGGCATACTAAATTCGTTTTTCTACCATGTTCCCTGGGTCAGTTCTGACTATAAGGTGTAATAGTCAGTCTGCCCATTCTGGCCTATGGGGAGCAGGTAGCCTTGCAATAGTGAAAAACGAAAATGGCTGTAATTCACTATTAGGACATGCCACACACACCAGGGCATGTCCTACCTTATACTTACAATGCACCCTGCCCTAGGGCCTACTTTAGGGGTGACCAACATGCAGTAAAGGGAAGGTTTAGGGACTGGTAAGTGGGTGCACTCACCAAGTCGACATGGCAGCCCTAGGCTGCACACAGGCTCTGCAATGGCAGGCCTGAGACACACTTTACAAGCTGCTTCTGTGGGTGGCACAACCCATGCTGCAAGCCCACCAGCAGCATTGGATTTACAAGCCCTGGGCACACTCAGTGCACGGTACTAGGGACTGACAAGTAAACCAATCATCCAATCATGGAGTCACTAATACATACATCAATTCACGATAGGGAGCACTTGCACTTTGGCACTGATTAGCAGCGGCAAAGTGCCCATGAGCATCTAGTCCAGCAAAAACATATTGGCAACAGTGGAGGCATTACGAAAAAATGGAAGGGAGACCCACGCCAAGGACGCCAGGTCTAACAGTACCCCTTCCCATTTGTGGCTGGCTTACCACCTACTTGAAGTAGGTGGTAATTGCGATTGTTTTGCGACCGCATCTGCGGTCACAAAACAATTGAACATACCAGTGCGACTCGCTATTAGGAAGGGATGCCCTTGGCACGCCCCTTTCTAATAGCGACTCACAAACCCTTTTTTGCGAGTCAGTAATAGGTAAACTACTTGCAAATAAGGTTTCTACATACCACAAACCTTTTAAGCGGTTGCAAATGGTCTGATTTCCCATTGGCGGCCGCTAAAAAGGGTCATAGATCTGGCCTTTCATGTTTTACAAAGCACACTTTAGTGGGTGGCACACTGAATACTTCTGCCCACTAGTGGAATTTATTCCTCAGCCCTAGGTACATGTAGGACCACTTACTAGGGACTAATAAGTAAATTAAAAGTGTCACTTAGGTGTAGTCCAATTTTACCAAGTTTGAAGGAGATAGAACAAGTACTTTAGCAAGGGTAAAGTGCACAGAGTCCTAATAGCAACAAAAACATGCCCACCAAAAATCAGAGGGTGAAGGCAAATGGTTTGGCGAAATACCACGCCAAAAATGTCAGGTCTAACAACAGCCATAAGAGAATCTGCCTGAAATGATAGCAGGAAACTATTCAGTAAAATCCTCAATAGAGTAGCCCTTAGACAAAAAGCTTGCACATTTTTCCACTCATCTTCCTTATTGAAGCAAGTAAAGGAAGAGAATGTTTTTCTTTTCTATTGCATTGACTAAAACTGAACCTCCGACAGTTCAGGTCCCCAAATAAATTACATGTGGAACTCTTCTTCATCATCATTATCATCATATGGACACAGAGGTGCTGCATTGGGTACTTTAGGAGGAGGAGGAGGAGGGGCATCTCTTTCTGCAACGGCTGCCTCTGCTGACGACTGGATCACTGTCTAGATAGATTCCACTGTAATTCTTTCTGAAGAGGCAAGCTCTGGCTCCTCAACAACAGAGTCCATACGTCTAAGTTTCTCCCTTACTTTTCCAGAATCCATAATACTGCCTCAGTAAGTCGGAATACTAGTAAGGGAAGAGACAAGAAATTTGAGAATAGGTAGCCCTGGTTGCTGGCCACTTCCCGCTTTCAGGTTTTGCCAAGGAGAGGCTTGAAGACATTAGATTTGTAACCACAGGTCAGTGAAGCACCCTATGCGAATAGTATAGTGGCATCAAACGTGTGTGTTTGGGTGTGTTTGCTTATCAACACTGCCTGATTATGGCTGTGCCTCTGTTTGTTTGTACACATATGTGTGCTTGCCTGAGTGTGAGCTATGGAAGTGCCTTTAACATTTTAATTATTCAAAATGTAAACTAATCCACACTGAAGAAAAAAGACTTTGGAGGCCTCTCCCTCGCCACCGTCCCTCGCATTCGAAGAACAACCACCGGCGGCAGATCCTTCTCACACCTCGCCGCCAAGACCTGGAACACCCTTCCACTAAGCCTACGACAGACCCAAGACCTGCTGACCTTCAGGAGGCTACTCAAGACCTGGCTGTTCAACCAGTAGCAGCACCCCCCCCCCTTCCCTCTCCCCAGCGCCTTGAGACCCTCGCGGGTAAGTAGTGCGCTCTACAAATTCTGTGATTGATTGATTGATTGAGGCTATTATAACATGACTCGTCCCCATTCCAAGTTACTCTGGCAAACGGAAACCTCAATTTCTAACAGTATTAAACTAAAACCCCATGGTAAATAATGCTAAAAATAAATTACATTATTTTTCATTTTTGATTTGTGTTTTTGGATCATTAGAGAAGTAATTTTGCTTGGGTAGACAGTGCTGATCTGGGTTGAATTTTTCTGGATGACATTTTTAAGATTGGTGGATGTGTTGCTGTGATGATGCAATATTTCAGGAGACCTATACACTTTATTTTGGTGTTAAAACATATGTTTTGGGGGTCAAGTAGTCTTACAGAGACAGAACATAACTCCTCAGAGCAACCCTTTTGAATTTTTCCAAAATGGCATCTATTATAGAGATAGAAGAGACATATATAGAAATGAAACAAATTATAATGTTTTTTAATCCTATTATGTATACAACAAGCAATGTTTATGATCTGAATATGAAAAAACATAATGTTTATCACTCCTGTTTTAGACATATTTTCATAGTTCACTTTATTTATTTGTTTTGGCAATCACTCATGGTACATTTACAGAATGTTGAACATTTCAGAAGAGCATATCGACAGGGACATCTTTTTATAGCACAGGTTTTGCAAGTGCATGTATGTTTAACTTCTGTGGTTAGAGGATTTAGAAAATTTCGTAGGTTTTAGCACCCCATCAATATCCTCCCAACAAAATTCACATGGATCTTCCTCTATATTTGCATGATCCAAAACATTTACACATCTTCTTATCAAGTAGAACGCTCTTTTAATGTGTCCATGCTCAGAATATGACATCGGTGGGAGGTCAATGAGCGTGAAGGATCTCTTGACTTTACTGCACCGAAGTTTGAAAAAATATGTGAAAGTCAGTACTCGTTCTCCACACACACACACAAGGTATTTTTCTACTTCTTTATAGTCACATTCTTCTTCTGTCTCAGCAAATCCTTTGTGAAACTTTACAGGTTCAGCAGTTAAAGCTCCAAGCTTTGTTCCAATGTTGCTCATAGTTTCATCACCCATAGGAATATGTGTCTTGATAAGAACACTGCGCATCTCTGGGCCAAGTTTCTTCTACAGAATATGAAGAGGGATTAAGTGTATTTTCTTTCCTGTTCCATAACGTATCCATAACTCTGATAATCCTTGACTTAGCAACATTGCAACAAATCTAAGTATCACAATAATAACATCTGTGGGGGGGCATGGCTGAGCACCAAGAAGATGGCTGCTCCATCGAAGCATCCACAAAAACCCCCTAAAAATCCAACCAACTGATCCGACAATGGGGAACCAGAGCCAGCAACGTTACGAGAATTAGAACCTGAATCACCTTACGTGAATCGTGACCGCTGGAAGACCGTGTTTCTGATCCAGGGGCGGCAATAGGAAGAGCCGAGGGCAGCGGCCTTCATAGCAAGTGGAGCCGTGAACTGGCTTGGGGAATGAAGGCGGAGCGCTGGCCTGAGTAAGGGGGTGGACGAGACGAATCACGAGGCGTGAAGAGAGTGACTTGCAGAACACAAAGCCTAGTCCTCCTTCACAATGCCCCCAAATGATGAAGTGAACAAAGGAAGCCAAAAGAAAGCAGGAAGGCCCCCAGAGCGGGCAGTGGGGGCGAGAAGAATTGGGCATGTGGAACGCGGAAGGAGGGCCCAGAAACCGCAATTGCCACGCAGCAAAAAATACACCGGAGAACACGATCAGGTACCTCGCTTCCAACTGGGGAAGCTGGTCACTGGCCAGGCACGGCGCTCAAGAGAAGAGGGTGAGGGGACAGAGGAGGCAAGTCATTAGACATGGGGAGAGTGAATTGCTCTGTGCGATGCATCGCCCTCCTCCATGGGCTCCCCCCCCAAGGCGACAGAAGACTAAGAGAGGACCCCGAGGCAGGCTGTGAATGTGAAGCCGCTCGGTTCAAAGGGGCGAGCCTAGAGACTGCAACCACTACCGTCAGGTAGCGCAGGAATATACCGGAGGCCGGTGGGAAGAGAAGACGTGATACAATCCCCGGACTCCGGTAAGAGGGTGTTGAATGCTGTAACCCAGCCCACACCCAGTAAAACGTAGCTTTCAGGACAGTGAAACCTGCAGAAACCATAATGGGCCTGGGGAAGGCCCACCGACTTGGATTAACATTGGGTGAAAGAACTGAAATGGTCACACCCCAATAGCAAGAACGTGAGGGTGAGCCTCGACGCAAAATATACCCCCGGGGGGTCACAGCTATTAGCAGCAGAAGCCCAGAGGCATGCTATACGATTAGGGGAGTACAGCAAATAAAAGAAATTACCAAAGGCAGGGTTGGACTCTAAAGGAGAGTGATAAAGCCAAGCTCTCCCTACAGAATTAGAAGCAACGAGTTGTCCGCCACTAATTGCTCGCCAAAGGTCGAGGGTGTGCTGACTCACAGACACAGTGTAAGTCGCCCTTGCCCCTAATTACTAACTTAAACAACAAGTGACCAGAGAAATAGGCCCCACTGGTTGGTATAAGCCAACACCACGTTCAGGTCCTAGGGAATTCATGCTAAGCTAAGGGGACTCACCAGAGAGGATCGTAATATCAATCGAGAACTTTGAGAGCGGCAGAAATCCGACAGGCTGAGTGAAGAGGATTCCCCGCCAGGCAGGCGGTGGGGAATATCCCCCATACTCCTAAAACCTCGTGAGTGAACAAACTCCGTTTAGTTAACAAAGATGATGGGGGAGAGGACCAAAAGGTGCGCACCAGACTAAACTCGACAAACTTACAACAAATAGAAGCCACACGGTGGAAACGGAGATATCACCCTCGTTTTCTCCGCCTGTCCAGCCACACTCGGAGACTGATGAACCCTTCATCAAGGATATTATGAAAGCAAATATGACAGTACGTACATCTCTAGAGCAAAGAATGGACACCATCACGAATGATGTCTCATTGCTCAGAGCAGACCTGGGAAAATAAGAGATAAAGTAACCACGATGGAGACCACGGTGACTGTACTCCAGAGCAATTCAAAAACTACACAGCTCCAAGTTAAGGAACTCCAAACCACCTGTCGTGATCTAGAAACAAAGTTGGACGACTATGAGGAAAGATCGCGCTGTAATAACTTTCGGATTATTGGAGTACCAGAGCGCGCAGAAGGGCAGGCAACAGACCTATTCGTAGAAGACCTCGTAACTACAAAAATGCAACCACGAGGTCTCTAAAAAGATTTCTCGGTAGAGAGGGCACACTGGGTCCCAGGAGGTAGGCCCAAACCCGAAGCCCCACCCAGACCTATCCTGGCCCGACTGTTCAACTTTTGAGACAGGGATGTTATTCTACCGGCAGCAAGAAATGGACCACCAGTTCACTTTGAGAACAGCGAGATAACCTTCTTCCCTGACTTCACTGTCAGAGTCCAGCAACAGTGGCAGTCCTTCAACGAGATCAAGCAGGAATTGCGCAGTCGTGGAATGAAGTATTCCATGATATTCCCAGCTAAATTAACTATTGAGGCAGAGGGCAAAGCATGGTTCTTCGAGACATCAGAGTTGGCAAGGGAGTGGCTGGAGGGATGGAGGGTGGAGGGAGGCAGGAGCCCAAAAGACTGGCAGGAGAAGCACAGACACCCTATACAGGAGCCTAAGGAACAGATGCAGCAGGTCAACCGAAATGATGGACTCCAGAGGAGGATCATTAAAGATGGCCTACATGGTCCAGGAAAACGATATGGGCACAGATGAGTATGTGGTTATCAGGTGAGCCAGGCGTCACAACAGGAAGGAACATTAAGTCAGAAACAAATGGACATAGACATCAACCTAGTAAAGAATCATTTCAACTGGTACCCCAGTGATATAAGGGGCAGATGGTGGATACAGGGGAATAGCCCCGAATCCCCCCGATGACACAGAATGGGTAAGGGCGACAGGCACTCTGCATAGTTGGGGACTCGGGCAGTTCTAAGCCCGGATTGCAGGGAGGCAGGGAGGGGGTATTTTATATATTGTGTTAAATTGTGTTATTGTTTATGGAAGGGAGGGTAAGGAAGGGTATGGGAAGAATAGCAACTCTAAGTTAGTTGACAGGAATTCTCAGAGTTTGACAGGAAAAATACAATGTGTTAGACAGGTCAAACCAGTTACAGGAAAAAGGAACATGGGCTACCCACCACATCTCAAGGGTAGGATACAATCACGTTCGAGGGGAGAAAGAAGGGTAAAAACCATAATAGATATGTTCAATACATATAATGGCCCAGGACTGAGACTTCTCTCCTGGAACGTAAATGGGCTGGGAGATAGAATCAAGAGAGGAATGATACTACAATACATTAAGCGTCACTCCCCCAACATAGTTTTACTTCAGGAAACACACTTGATCGGTAACTCCTGTAAAGCCCTAGACCGTTGGGGGTACAAATTGATAGTACATGCGGGCTTCACTACGCGTTCAAGAGGGGTGGGGATACAGCAGAGGAAGACCTTTCCCTTGGCCGTGGACCGAACCTGGGTAGACGCCCTGGGAAGGTATGCGGCAGTGTCAGGGACATGGAGGCGGAGACCGGTAAACGTGATGTCGGTCTATGTTCTCCCAACACTGCACACATGAACATTCCAAGACATAGGCGACATACTGTTGGATTTGCCGGTGGGGGAACTGTTGATTGGGATGACTTCAATACTGCACAGTCAGCTCAGGCAGATAGATAGATAGCCACCGTGGACCACACAACAAGCTAATTCATGACTACTTGACTTCCTGAATGCCATGGGGCTGGTGGACACAACAGTACACATTTCACTCGGGAGCATACAATAGTCTCTCCAGAATAGACTACATAATTACACTGTCGGACCTGGTGGGGAAGTTTAGGGAAATACACCACCTGGCAAGGGGAATATCAGACCATTTGCCGCTTTGGGTGGTCTATTCAGAGGGGGGACCCCGGCAGGGGGGGAGGATGAAGATTGACCCATGGTGGCTCAAAATCCTCAAGATAAAAAAAGGACTGCTTCAAGCGACGAAAAGCTTTTTTGCGGAAAATGTGGGGTCGGTCCAATCCGCACAGACATTACAGGAGGCATACAAGTCTGCGATAAAAGAGCAAGCCATCTCCTCGGTAGCGGGACACAGAAAAGAGAAAAAAGTAGCGATCGAGGAAGCCCTAACTGATAGTAACGCAGATGACACAAGACACATCCTAAATCTAAAAAAAGGGCCTACTATATGGCAACCAGACACAAAATATATGAATTGGGAGACAAGACAGGGAAACTGCTCGCCTAGTTAGAGCGGTGCTACCAAGCCAATAGGCTAGTTACCTCAGTAACCTCGAGAGAAGGAGAGAAGCTTAGAGACCCACAACAAATTTCAGACGCATTCGCTGCATATTATATTGAGGTATACTCACCAAACTACTCGTCGATCACCTTGTCCTTGTCATTCCGCAATTGGTTCACTCCGACCAATCAGGCTATATGCCTGGAAGAAATACAGCGCTTAACCTACGTAGACTCCACAGAGTGCTAGGAAGAGTAAACACACTAAGAGAAGATGCGGTGGTTATGTCACTCAACGCCCTTATGGCCTTCGACACTGTGGAATGGCCATACATGTTTGCAGTATTTGAAAAATTGGGATTTGGCCCCAACTTCATGGTATCGATTAGACTGCTCTATTCTGACCCTATAGCACAAGTTGTGGTTAACAATACAACATCCTACAGATTTCCCCTGAGGAGGAGGACAAGGCAGGAATGCGGCCTATCAACTCTGGTTTTTGCCTTGATGTTGGAACTATTGGGTTCCTGGGTCCGGGGGGAACAATTGATTAGGGGATTGCAATGGACCGATGGATGGGAAGACAGAATATCCCTATACGTGGATGATATCCTCCTTTACTTAGCATCCCCCAAAACCTCAATTCACATGGTGTTGAATATATTCACCAACTTCGGTAGATGTTCGGGCTATAACATAATTTGGACCAAATCCACCATTTACGTACAGCATGAACAGTCCCCCACACTTCCCAGGGAATGGGAGACAGAGGAGGTGATGGAGGGTTTCCAATACCTGGGGGTTTTCATAGCAGCAGACCCAGATCTCTTCTATAACTGCAATCTCTTGCCCCCCCTACAGTGCCTACAGGGATATGTACATCATAGGAGGATGCTGTCTCTCTCCCTGATAGGGAGAGCAGCCCTCTTCAAAATGATGGCACTTCCCCGATTCCTCTATATCCTACAAAGCACACCATATTCTGTGCCCCCGAAGTACTTCAAGACAGTAGAAAGTGAACAAAGACTGCTATTGTGGGAGGTAAAGCCTTTGGGAATCGCGCACCAAATATTAGTTCGGGATGATACTGTTAGAGCGCTTAGCGCTCTCTAAAATTGTAGGGGTGCATTATACTCATGTAGAATCTGCACTCATCTATATTTTATTGTTTGCCGTGATTCATGTTATTAGCACGAATATTATTTCATTATATTTGCACATTAGAATGTAATTGTAATGTAACGTGTAAATTTAAGTAGGTATCTACGTTTATTTAGGGGAACTACAAAATCATATATGTGTATTATGTAGGATAAATGTATTTGCTTTTATAATTGGTTCGTATAAAGAAGCCGTGTGATGAAATATTCGTTCTTAGGTTAGCTGACTTTGTAGGCCTAACTTTCATTTCTTTTAGGTTTCGATTCTCCTTGCTTGCTCTCGGACTGTAAATTAATTAGAATTTATGTGCACGTAGACAGTTTCTTTTCGCCCCTGCAATCTCTTGCCCCCCCTACAGCGCCTACAGGGATATGTACGTCATAGGAGGAAGCTGTCTCTCTCCCTGATAGGGAGAGCAGCCCTCTTCAAAATGATGGCACTTCCCCGATTCCTCTATATCCTACAGAGCACACCATATTCTGTGCCCCCCAAGTACTTCAAGATAGTAGAAAGTGAACAAAGACTGCTATTGTGGGAGGTAAAGCCTTTGGGAATCACGCACCAAAAATTAGTTCGGGATGATACTGTTAGAGCGCTTAGCGCTCTCTAAAATTGTAGGGGTGCATTATACTCATGTAGAATCTGCACTCATCTATATTTTATTGTTTGCCGTGATTCATGTTATTAGCACGAATATTATTTCATTATATTTGCACATTAGAATGTAATTGTAATGTAACGTGTAAATTTAAGTAGGTCTCTACGTGTATTTAGGGGAACTACGAAATCCTATACGTGTATTATGTAGGATAAATGTATTTGCTTTTATAATTGGTTCGTATAAAGATGCCGCGTGATGAAATATTCGTTCTTAGGTTAGCCGACTTTGTACGCCTAACTTTCATTTCTTTTAGGTTTTGATTCTCCTTGCTTGCTCTCGGACTGTAAATTAATTAGAATTTATGTGCACGTAGACAGTTTCTTTTTGCCCCTCGGCAGGTGCAGCAATTCAACCTCGTTATTTTAGATTTAAGGAGATACCTGGAATGACTTTGAAGGGCCTAAACAGCGAGAAGGGAGGACGCCTTTCGTGTCTGGCGAAACCTGGGAACCAAGGTCGTCGGAGAAGAGTCGAATTAATTGGAGTTTGTGGAAAGTTACTGAAGGAAGGTGTACATGCGATGGCTAATCATGTGACCTGTTAAGGGTTGAACATTGTCTTTTTGTATTAGGCGCAGGGACAGTTTGCCAGGACTTCTGCTTTTTCGGAGAAGAGGGAGCATCTTAGAACAAGCTCCATAGCTTTACTCTATTTGACCCATTTGACGTGAGTGTACCTCTTAGGAAGTCAACACGTGCTGACACCTTTTGGGAATTTAACTGGGAAATTAGGCAGGACTCTCACTTTAGAGTAGTGTAGGGACAGATTATTCTTTAACTTCAAATTGCAAATGAAAAGAGAATTGGACTCAGCGTCTATACTTTGCTGTGTCTTGATTTTAGAGTTCATTATATTATGCCTATTGTGCTGAATGAACTATATTCGTAGAATCGGCTCTGTATTGATTTTTATGTACCTATATACTCTGATATTAAGGTGCACATATATCTTGTGTTTTTTTGGCTTTATGATAAATTGATAAAATTAGTTTTCGGAGTCTGTGGTCCTTTGAATTGGTGTTAAAGGGAATGTATAATTTGTAAATTATCTTGCTCCCCTCTATGCTTCTTTAGCAGGCAATAAAGACCATCGACCTGGAATTAGTAAGTAAATTGGAGAATCAAAATCGGCGTCATCAATACGATGGGGGTATCGCACTGCCCGACATACGTAACTATTACTGGGTGTCGCAATTGGTAGCCATTAATCAATGTATACACCAATCGCTGCATGTATAGATACGTTTTAGGCAAGTGGGGCTAAACTAAAGCACTCTATTCTTCACCCCATCGCCTTGCCCTAACGGGCCCAACCAAAATCGTGATCCAACTCTGGCATATGGTTCAGAAACAGATGGGATGGGAAAACAATATAACGCAGCACACCCCATTGTGGGACGGAAACTTTAGGGGCAATAGGCAAGTATCAGGGCTTCGATAAATGGGACCTAATAGGCATATCCCATGTGGGCGATCTGTGGGCAAGGGGAGACGTAAGATCTTTTGAGATGCTCCAGCAAGAATATGAGCTGTCCAATACCGAAGTGTTTCGCTATCTACAGATTAAGCACACATTGCAATCAGCATTTCCTAAGGGCACGGTACTCCCAGAGTCTTCCCCACTAGAGGACAGAATCCTAATAGACCACATGAGCAAGAAAGCCATATCCCTAACGTACCAGAAGCTGGTTAATAATTGCCCAGACCCCCTCACTAAGCTCAGAGGAAGGTGGCAGGCAGACATAGGGGAGCTAGAAAATGACGAGTGGCAGGACGCTCTGTCATCCCCGAAAGAAGTAGCCATATCGAGTAAATTCAGATTAATACAACTAAAAATACTCCACAGAATATACTACTCATGCAGCAGTCTGGTCAAAATGGGCAGAGTAGAAGACTCTACCTGTAGGAGGGGTTGTGGCAAAGAGGGAACATGCTATCACATACTATGGGACTGCCCTCACATACAACAATATTGGGCCACCATAGTACGGAAAATGATTGAGGTCACAGGGATAGAAATGACCCCGCTCCGAGCTGGTGCCTCCTTAATGTACGGAAACCCACAGACCTTAGCGAGAAAGGGAGGAACTGGGTAACATTGGGATTGATAATCACAAAGCGCAATATAGCTAAACACTGGGGGGCGCCAGAAATACCAAACTGGCGAGAGTGGATAAGGGACCTTGATTGGTGCATGATAGAAGAAAAAACAGTGTACAAAAGCAGGGGATGCCCCAGGAAGTGGGACCAGATCTGGAACATGTGGAATACTTACCGAGGGAACTTGTGTGTGAACCCGGTGGGGATACACAGCGGAGGACGGGCCAGATGGACGATTCCCCTTGACACCAAGACACAAAAGCAAAGAGGTGGGAGGCTGGTGGAGAAAGGAGGGTGCACCCATGAAAGTAAAATATGTATGTGATATTGTAAAAGGTTCTGAGTAAATCGGATTGTGTCCTGTCAAAAATCAATAAACAGATGTTAAAAAAAAATAATAACATCTGTGTCATTTGACAGTACAATGACTCGATTGGAACCATTTCGAACAGCCCACTCAACATGTGGCACCATACGAAGGTCAGCTTCCTCCAATTTGCTGTTAAGTTCTTGAACAATATGGCCTGCACCTTTTGAATATATCTCTGCAGGCACCAACTCCTCATTGACAAACATTCCACTTCCAATAATTGAAAATTCAGTGTTCACTGAAGCATAAGTAATGTTTTGGGGAGATAACATCTCCAAGTTCATCTTGTTTGATGCTGATGATAAGAATTTATCACGTTGATCAGGTTTAGGTGTCAAAATTTTGATGCAGGCAAGGTCAATTGCTTCGGTTGTAGACATTCGTCTGATTTTCTCACATTCTTTAACAGATAGTTAAAGATAACTGTCAAAGACAACGTGCAGTTCTTGCAAAGTGCCTACTGACTTACAACAGTTTGAACGGCCTCTCCGAAGTTTTGCATGGATGAAATATTGATCATTCACAATTGTGACATATAGTCCACAACAACAGCAGTTTTCAATGAGGACACCTTTTCGAATTGAAGTTCTTCAGACGAAAGTTTTTTTCAAGCCCCTGCACGAGTTTGTGCTTCACTGGTTTGGATGCAGCATCTCCAGCAAATAATGCGTTTGTTGGAAGAAGATCATGGGACAGAAAGTCCTTGAGAAATTGAGCCCTTTCTTATGCTACATCTATCTCTTTGTGTGCTTGCGACTGTTGTCTTTTTGTAACCTGTTTTGTAGTGGCAGGTTGGACGAAACTCTCACTATGACAATTAAAGCATGGGAGTTTAGCTTTAGTGATTATGCCAAACAGCTTTTTTTCTTTCAATAGAAATCTCTCCTGCTTCAGTTCTGGGTAAAGTTTTTATCCATGTTTCAGGACATCTAGTAGATGTGTCTTTATTTTGTTATCCACATATTGTTTTTTGTTACGAAGTTGTGTAGTCGCACAGGCTCAGTCATTTTCAAGGGGCATTTCTAGCTGCTGCATGAAATGAAGAAGGCTATCAACATGTTTATTAAAACGTTTCCCTCTCTTTCCACCAAGTTTGTGGTGAGGAACAGTATCACGATGGTCCATTAATTTTTAATCTGTCATTTCTCTGAAAACATTGCAAATAGAAAGGATTTCATGGTAAACTAGCTGCTTTTGAGCAACAGATTCACTTTTTCGCGTCTGACCAACAATTCCCTTGGAACTTTTCTGTGATCTCTGGATCGTCATATCTGGAGCCACAGCATTGAACCTTCCCTCTCTGTCTGTTTACACCACAAATGTCTTTGGATGAATTTTCTGTAGAGGTATGATTTTTCTATCTCTAGCTTATTCACTCTTTGCAAATACCAGGACCCATATCTCAGGTAGTTTACGCAATCAAATTCGCTAAACATAGTAATCAGTGACTCCACAGTTTTCACGTGCAGCTCCCAATCAGCTTACCAATCGGCATGTACCAAGTTTTGCATTAGAGCTATCATGTGTAAAACATTTCCCCAGTACTTGCAAGGTTCAGCTTTTCATAACATTATTTGACAAACTCTATGAACTTGGTTTTCAGGTTTTCTGATTTTTTAACTGAGTGTATTGAACATTGCCTGGCTTTGCAGTATGTCTTTTGAATGAAGTGCACCCTCTTGCAAAACCTAATTTGTCATTCCTGTTCCAGAAAGCATTCCAACGCAAGAGTTCTATAGCCTTAGATATGATGAGCATACCTTGTAATGAATGAACATAACGAGTTCCACTCAATACTGACTGGACAATTTTGCTTCCAAAGATTTTAGCTTCAATAAATGCATCGTCCTTACCAGATCCACAGTACACAACTTTTATCATGTGGATAAGTATCATCAAATTCTACTGGATTTCTCATTAAAATGTCAGCTACAATACTGAAAACACCTTTATCGCAGAAAATTGGCAGGATAGGCTGGTCTTCAAGCTGAGCATGCACAATTTGGAAATTGGCTTATAGTGATTTTGCACACGTTGGTAAGGAAGTTGGGTTGTAAGTTTGCAGCTTCGTTTGTTTATGCCTACAGCTGACACAGCTTATTTTCCCGCTATTACTTCATTTGTACAGTCTTGAAAAAGCACCATGGCAGTATCATGTCTGCTGGACGTTCCAGACAAAGAAGAGCTGTCTTCAAAATCTAAATTATCAAGAATAGCAATTGTAAATCCTTTTCTAGTAAAGTGATTTGGAAGTGGTAGGCTGTCAGATTCACAGGGTTTTACAGCATGAGCTGCTAACAAGTTCCTGCTCTGTACTATGTCATTATAACTTTTTGATACACCAATCCTATTCATTGAAGTGGTTAGCTCTCTACTTTTGCACTTGTCATAGATTGCGTCAGCAGTCATCATGTGTAGTGGAGTTTTCTTTTTGCCGTGATGTAATTCGTAAAACATGATTTGGAAAAGACAGTACATTTGCACAGCATAAGACTGTCAGTTAATGGGATTGTCTTCTACTTCTTTACTTATATCTTCAAAGCAATCATCAATGTTGTCGGCTTCTGTTACGAACTCAAGAACTTTAGTTTGTACCAGGTTTGCTTTGCCGATATTAAACAATGATGCAAAAAATGATGAGTCAACATCAGGCATTTTTGTTGACTCCCATGATTTGGGGAGATCTGGGGCATCACAAAAGTTTTCGTTAAGTCCACAATCTAAATCTTTCAGAATGTTTCTTAAAATGGTTCCTGCTGTTTTTACTGCATCCTGTGACCTTACTTTGGCAGCAAGATTTTCAAGAGTTAAATCAGTAGAGAACACTATATATATGGCTCATTCTTTTTGTTAGACTGACAAAAACGAATTCTGTGATTGTACATTCTCACCAGAAAAAAACGTTATTTCATTATTATGGATCAATAAAGTTTAATCAATGTTGACCATTATTTCTCTGATCTCACTGTGTGAACCCATAGCTAGCACTCAAGAGTGGCCTCAAAACGTATTTTGCTTTTTTTTTCAAAGAGTGCAAACTTAACTAAAGGCTGGCGGTTACATTGCTACTGGGAGCTTAATGTACATTCATATTTTCCAATGTATGCATGCATGCAGTTCGGGTGTGCATACAAATCTCCTGCAAATACATTCACCTCGCTGTTTAGATCAGCTACTAGGCGGAAATACTTCATGGAAGAAACTAGCTGCAGAAAAAAACATGTTTGCCCTTTGAGACTGACATACTCTGTACTTGGTTCTTTCATCAATCTCTTTGGCCCTTGTTGTGACTAAACCACAAATAACACATTGGAGATTATTTGCTTTCTGATCAGTTGTTGAAGGTGGATGAGAGGTAGCCATCTATCTTCTAAGTGGCTGGACGTTGAGTTTGGTTGTTATCGCTTTCTCAGAAGACTTGGATTCATGTTGTGATTCACTGGCTTCTGCTATTTTTTGACTCATTGTTCCAGGCCTTTTTCCATTGTATACAACTTGTAGCAATTGTTGGTTCAATGAAAAAATATTTGATCCGCTTTACCCATCAGTTTCAATCTTTTGTGAACTTTGTCTTGCCATATTTCTGCAGCATTTCGAACTCTCTTCTTTCCAGCCGCAGTTGATGTTAGCTTTTCGTTTGCAATAGTTTGGCATATGACACATTTATCTTTGTTGAAGGAGTCCTCAGATTTTCTAGTAGCAAAACTCTGTCAGGAGGTAAAGATCCTCTGCTACCACATGCTTTGCTCATGTGTACGAATTTGAATCAACTGAAAACCTGAAACTAAAACAATATTAAAATAAATTACCAATAAGATAGCAAAAACACAATAATAAGAGCCACCATTTTAGAAACTGGTGGAAGGCTTGCTTCTGTCTCTATAAGACTACTTGATGCCCAAAACCTATGTTTTGACACCAAAATGAAGTATATAAGTCTCATGGTTCCTGAAATATTACATAATCACTGCAACACATCTGCCATTTTTAAAGATTTCGTCCAGAAAAATTTGGCCCAGATTAGCAATGTCTACCCAAGCTAAATTACCTCTCTAATGATACAAAAACACATATCAAAAATGAAAATCTCTGGACAACAATTTTTTTAAGGAGGTATATCAAGGTGCCAGGACTACTATGGGAGGGTGTTGCAGTATCAGTGGTTGGCCATGTGTGGTACAGGATTTACTTCAGCTCTGAGCTGGAGTAATTTACTGTTTTGAGTCCCATTGTGGCTGTAGTAACTTTAGAAGTAAAGTTTGTGAATTGCAATGGGTTTTACTTTTCTGTGGGTGGGTGAATGCTTCTCCTTAGCCCTTCCTAACACCCTCCTTAGACCTTACTAAATCCCTACCATTTAGTAGTAAGTATGCCCCTTTTTCCAGCCATTCCCCATAATCCCTCACATATTTACTACTAAATATTAAACTTACATGTGTGAGGATCTTCCATAGAAATGATTGGAGAGGTGGGGGTGGACAGTAACACTCGTAGGTTTGTGAAAATCATTTTATAGTAGTTTAGTAGTAAACAGACCTCTTGTGTCAGAGTGAAATAAAATCAGCAGGTCATCCTAATACGAGGATTAGGGACCCTAATTTATTGGTTCCAATAAGTGTGAGGAATGGGAAATGCCTGGTATTTAAGTTACCAGCCATTTTTTCCTCTACGCACATTGAGGAAAATGGAATAAAAACAGAAACGGAAGACACAGCTGTGTGTTAGTCCAATTCTCTAAACTAAACTGAACTAAAACGATACCTCTTAGAATGTTCTGTTTTGTTACATAAAAAGCCAGCAATAAAAATAAGGGGACAGATTTTTTTCTTTTTACCACAACTCAGGGCAGAAACCAAAGTTGCTGCAACCCATTGCACTGGGGGTCAAATGAAGCACAAAACCATTGTTTTAAATGCATACTGCTGCTGTCATCCCCTGCACTGGCACTCTAAAAGGCTACTTAGTGATCTTTGCACAATGGTGCAGAGGATGTGTGTTCTGTCTTACATAGGATTCATACTGGAAGCATGCAGTTCCAGTAAACAATTTTACTCCTAGACAAATTCTGAAACAGTTCACACATTTTATGTGTCCTGTACAGTCCAGCACACATGCATTGTGTGGAATGTTGAAGAAATGTTTTTTGATGTATAGCCAGGTCTAACTAATTTAGTAGATCAGGCTCTGGGTAAAAACATATGGATGTTTGCGCTGTAAAGTCCAAGTCCCACCCAGGTAATACCTCCTTGGTGCAAAGCGCTACTTGCACTGAAAAAAGGGCAGCTTTTGAGCACAAAAATACTTTTGCAGTGCATGTACATACCCTTACAGGATTTTGCTCTGCTTTGCATCAGGGCAAAGTCTTAGTCAATCTGTTTCAAGGTACCTTGATCTACCCAGATACAGAGTCCCTGGAGGATTGTGCATGGGTGTCTGAAATGGGGGCAAGATAATCAGTTTCTTAGTTGGTTGACAAGTGTCTGTTAGTCTGGTTTGAGTGCCTGCTTGTGGTGTGCTAATCTTGGCTGGGTAAGTGTCTGGCTACAATGTCATGGAGTGCTTGACAGGACATGTGTGTTAGATCCAGACATACATAGCCCCATGTCATGTAAACCAGTATGGCCTTTTTAGCCAGTACCACTTTGCATTCTGGGACTTGTAGTATGTGCCTAGAAATCCCAGCACGAATAGTATTGTTGGATAAAACCTGAAGGTTGTGCTAGTTGATAAAAGGCCCAGACTGGAAGCAAGGTGTCACACATGACTTATCTGCATCAGACCTGCCAACTCACACAGTGCAACCGTGTGACACACAATATCAGCTCTCTTCACGTGGTCACCTAATGAGGAGCCAATATCACGCTGTAGCAGGGAAACAAGCTAAAAATCACTATAAACAGTGGATTTCCAGCTCATTTTTAGAGGGTTTGAACTGCAAACGCCCATTAAGGGGCGTGAAAACACCCCAGGACATCAGCACCATCCCTGGCAATCTTTTTATTTTTTCATTTTTTTGGAGGAGGGCATTTGGGGACGGGTGGGGGCAAACATTCCTCTTAGGTACTTCTTGGTACGAGGCCCAGCCCCCTCCAAGGCCACGTCCCTCTCCTCAAATAGTGAAATTTTTGTCTCAGCTGGCAGGTCTGCTGCATGTATGGCACACTTGTCACTGGGCCTAATTAACAGCACCCTTTTCCTCTCTTCCCCCATGCAGCCTGTCACCTCTTTAAATTGTGCTGATGGTGTGGTCTGAGACCCTGTGCAGCAGTAAGCCTCGCCCCTGATTGTATCTGTTTAATTATTCCTTCTCTATTTCCTGTAGTGTAAAATTCTATGGGACTTTACCAACTTAGAAAACTTGATGAGAATGTTCTCTTTTTTATGCCTTTTAGTTAAGCCCGCAGTAAGGCCGCCAAAATCAAGAAGCGGAACAAAAGGCTTTGTAGTTTTTGAAAGGAAGGGGGAGGAGAAAGAGTTGTGTGCCCTGCTGGCACCATAATGGGCAGGAAGCATTCACACTGTGCGCAGGTGTGGGAGCTCCACAGAAAACATTCTGTTTTTGCTCAACACGGACTTGCTCTGAGAAGACTTAGAAGGAGGTTATATGATCACAAGTATATATAAAGACACTAGGTTAAATTGCACAGGTGCTGCACATTTATCAGGAAGCTCTGCTGTCTTGTTTGTGAGCCCACTAACTAGATGCCCCTGGATAAATATATTTTGGGAGTAGCAGGAATCTCATTAACAGATGTCACTACTCAGCAGAAAGGTTCTGACACACACAAATCTCTGCAAGACATGTACAAAAACTAATTAAAAGCCAGTATTTTCTCTTTAAAAATTCTCACTGAACTAGGCAACAAGTACAAGAAGAAAACACAATGAAAGGATGTTAATGTTGTTCATACTATTCTTAAATGAATCTGAAATCATATATAGGCAGACCTGCAGTCTTGAAAAAATTACCGCAGATGAAATTTCCTTCATGCGAGTATAATCCCGCTTAATTAGACCAAAGCCTACCAGGCAGCGCAGCCTTCTAGTTTGATATTGACATCTTGGGGACATTCAGAAAGCATCCCTGGGAATGCATTACGTCCATTGTTTACCATTGACCTTTTGGTTTGTAACTCACATTTTTTTGCTTTCTATTGGCTGACTTTATTTGTTTTAGGCTGTCCAGCTCAAGTTCGTCCTTTCCCTTGCACAAAATCTATTTACTAGATTTCTCCACCAGTGCTTGATTTCTGCAAACAGGTCTTTACATCTTATTTTTATCTTATCACATTTCCTGTGCATTCAAAGACAGAGGTCAGATCTCAGGATCTCTCTTTCAGGGAGCTTGGTTTTTACTTTTCTTTCTCTGACTTCAAAGTGTGAGGATTTATGTGACAATCATTCTGGCTCCAGGGATTGCTTGAGGAAAGTTGTAAAATGTTGGGGCATATTAGCAAGACCGGCGATAAAATTATCGCCGTTTTAGCGGCAGGAAACTGCCGCTAAAACGGCGATAATGGGCTTGCTAATATGCGTTGTAGAATTCCAATAGAAGCCCAGGTTAGATGTGCAGGACATCTAACCTGGGCTTCTATTGGAATTCTATAACGCATATTAGCAAGCCCATTATCGCCGTTTTAGCGGCAGTTTCCTGCCGCTAAAACGGCGATAATTTTATCGCCGGTCTCGCTAATATGCCCCGTTATTTTTTTTCCAGCACACAACACATTTCAATGTATCTAAATGCACTGTGCAGATATTTCAGAATCAGAAAAGCTCAAAGAAAGCATATTTATGGTCATCTTGAAGTGTGGAGGAAACAAATATTTTAAAAAGATCAAACCAAATCAATGCTGCTGGCCAGCTGGAGCCACTAGAGAGGAAGGGGGCGCATCAGAGAACAGGGCCACGGGGGACCACAGGGCATAGGAGCCAGCCCACCTGCCCTCCCGTTTGCTTGCTCCACGCCCGTGCCGGCTGTACTGTGTGACGTCTGGCAGTAGAGCGCCATGAACTGAGCTGAGTTCTACCCTGCCTGAGCCTTTCTGTGTCTGCCTGTGTCCACTCCCGCACTGGTGCCATTGCTGGCTGCAGGTTTAGTGGACGGGTCACTTCTGCACCTGCCTCGCTCACCTCACCTCGCCCCAATCTGCAACCTTCAGGCCCTTCGCCCATTGGCTCATGACAAAAAGACACAAAGACACAGAGGTTGAGCCAACCGCAAACCCCTCTCTATCTCTGATATGGACTGACACCTAGGGCTGCAACTGAAGCATCAGCTGAAGCAGCAGAAGCAAGTGGGAAAGAGGCTAGAGCCAGTGGGGCACCCTGCTGGGGTGGAGGCGGCTGGTGTTAGGCTGGTGCGGCTTATCCCATAGGTACCCCCTTCACCTCCCTTCTGTCGAGCCAATCTGCCATAGCTGCAGTAAACTTACAACCATCAGTCTACTAGGTGCTGATCCAGTGATAGCTACAGCTCGGTCAGTGCCGGCAAACCAGTGCCCGAACCAGAACTCAAATCAGGACACCCCAAAGGAGCAATACTAGCAGCGGGCTCGTGCTCCCTCAGCATAGGAGTAGGGAGAGGCGGTGCTCAAGGAGGTGGTGGACTCCCTCTCAAAAACGTACAGCCAGATTGCAAGAAAAGTCAGGCAGTCTCACCACACATCTGCTCCCATCACCCGTGCACCTGCAAAGCTGACCGCTACAAAGAAGGTGTTAAGCCCTATTAAGAACCTACCAAAGAAGATCTCTACAGACAATACCATGAGGTCTGGCTGGGTAAGAGGAGGCCCCCTGCTCAAAACAAATGCAAACAAGCACAACAGGAAATCTCAATCACCTCAGCCCATCAAGGCGGAAACCCAGCCAAAAACGGAGCCAGACCCACAGCCAAACTGCTCTTTAATAGAAACTGACAAAGGTGACTCACAATGCGCAGTTTCATAAGGAAAAATGGCCAATATCACAAAGCACTGTCCTACTCTTTACCATCCAAAATGTACACAAAATTCTGTTTCCTGAAAGATGCGGGCGACACCCTCCTCTCAAGTATCCCTGGGGTCCAGTGCCCGCTGTCACCACTCCAACAGCTGAGCAGCGGTCCAGCAGCGACAAACCGGATCCTGAACATGGTCTAGAAACTGTGTCACACCAGACAAGTGATACATCCCTAGGATTAGTACTACAGTGCCAAGCTGCACTCTCACTGCAGAAACCAATGCACATAGCCCAGTTGGTCATAGCAGAGGTCATTGCAATTCACAAGCGTGGTCCGGAGCCAGCCAGTGCATGCCCACGCCCACCTCAGAAGCAGGAACATAAAGCTGCCCACACTTGGTAGAGAAATTGATATCAACAACAGGGGGAGCAACTGCATCATAAATGAGCCTATAACAATAATGCAGCTAGAATGCCAAGCGCCACTCAAAGCAACACAGACCCCTAGCAAAGAATCAAATCCTCAACCCATCTCACTACTTAACGGTATCGAATCAGGCCACCCAACATCACTGCTGCCAACCACATCGGAGAGAACTCAATGTGACCAGCTTGAAGAGCCTAAAGACCCGGGGCAGCTCTTGTATCTTGGCACGCAAGAATGGGAGGATATGCTGGTCGACTATACACAGGACACACAAGACAAGTCCACATGCAACAACATAGATTGGAAAGACGTAGAGCGGAGTAGAGTTGAGTGGCGTAGAGTGGAGTAGAGTGTCAGGGTAGAGTAGAATGTTGTAGAGCGGAGTGGCATAGAGTTTTGTGGAGTGGTTTAGAACAGAGTAGAGTGGTGTGGAGACTGTTGTGTAGAGTGGAGTAGAGTGCTGTAGAGTACAGTGATGTAGAGCGGAGTAGTTTACTGGAGAGTGGAGAGGCATGGAGTGGAGTAGTGTAGGAGAGTGGAATAGCATAGAGTGCAGTAGGATGTTGTAGAGTGGAATGGCATTAAGTGGAGTCACAAAGAGTGGAGTGGAGTGGTGCAGAGTGGTGCAGTGGAGTGGAATAGTGTCGTAAAATAGAGTGGCATAGAGGGAGTTGTGGAGAGCCTCATAGAGTAGAATAGTGCTGTATAGTGTTGTAGAGTGGACTGACATTGAGTGAAGAACAGCGGAGTAGATTTTAATGGAGTAGAGCATCATAGAGTGGGGTATTGTGGAGTGGAGTGTCGTAGAGTGGACTATAGTGAAGTGGGGGCAAGTATGGTGGTGCAAAGTAGATTGCCGTAGAGTGCATTGGCTTTGAGCAAAGTGGTGTAGAGTCCGTTGGCGGAGAGTGCAGTGACATAGAGCAGAGTGGTGTAAAGTAGACTGTAGTACCGTAGAGTACAATGGCCTAGAGTGCAGTGTAATAGAGTGCAGTGGCATAGAGTGCGATGAAGTTAAGTAGATTGTTTCAGAATAGTGTAAAGTGGTGGAGTGGCGTGGTGTAGGGTAGAGTGCAGGGGTGTAGAATAGAGTGGCATAGAGTGCAGTGGCATAGAGCAGAGTGGTATAGAGTGCAGTTGCATGGAGTGCAGTGGTGCAGAATAGATCAGAACAGTGTAGAGTGGAGTGGTGCAGAGTAGAGTGGCATGCAGTGCAATAGAGTGCATTGGTGTAGAGTGCAGTAGAGTGGCATAGAGTTGAATGGTGCAGAGTAGAGTGCAGTGGCATAGAGTAAAGTGGCACTGAGTTCAGTGGCAGAGAGCGCAGTCTTGCAGAGCAGGGTGTCATAGAGTGAAGTGACATAGAGTGCAATAATGTAGAGTGCATTAGCGTAGAGTAGAGTGGTGCATAGTACAGTTGTGCAGTGGCAAAGAGTGCAGTGGTGCATGGTAGAGTGGGGTAGATTGCACTGGAATAGAACAGAATGGTGTAGAGTAGAGTAGAAAGGTGTAGAGTGAAGTGACGTAGAGTCCAGTGCCATAGAGTGCAGTGGTGCACAGTAGATTAGAGTGGTGTAGAGTGGATTGGCATAGAGTGTAGTAGCGTAGAGTACAGTGATGTAGAATGCAGTAAAGGGGCGTAGAGTAGAGTGGTGCAGAGTAGAGTGCAGTGGTACAGAATAGAGTGGCATAGAGTAGAGTGGCATAGATTCAGTGGCAGAGAGGGCAGTGTTGCAGAGTAGAGTGTTGTATAGTGCAGTGGCATAGAGTGCACTGGTGTAGAGTGCATTGGCGTAGAGTTGTGCAGGGTAAAGTGACATAGAACGCAATGCTGTAGAGTAGAGTAGAGTAGAGTACAGTGACGTAAAGTAGAGTGTTGCAAGGTAGAGTATAGTGGCATACAGTGCAGTGGTGCAGAGTAGAGTGCTGTGTCATAAAGTGAGGTATAGTAGAGTGGAGTGGCACAGGGTAGATTGCAGTGGCATAGAGTGGAGTGGCGTAGAGTGGAATGGCGCAGAGTGGAATAGAGTGGCGTAGAGTAGATTGTTTCAGAGTGCAGTGAAGTAGTGTAGAGCGCACTGGCATAGAGTAGAGTGCTTTAGAGTGCAGTGTTGTAGAGTGCAGTGGTGCAGAGTAGCTTAGAGTGGGTTGGCGTACAGTGCAGTGGTGAAGAGTGCATCGGTGCACAGTAGAGTATTGTGGTGTAGAGTGCAATGGCATAGAGTAGAGTGGTGTAGAGTAGAGAGGTGTCGAGTAAAGTGGTGTATAGTGGAGTGGTGCAGAGTGTAGTGCAGTGTTGTGGAGTGGTGCAGAGTAGAGTGGAGTGGAGTAAAGCAGAGTATGCATGGTGAGGTTGCACACTGCCATTACAGACAACACATATTCATTTGAAATGACCATTACATTAATAGAGACATACTGTTTTACTGATAAAAGTATACAGCGCGCAAACGATAATGTGTGGAAATGTCATCACTTAGTGTATTAATTTGTTCTGGTCGTATTAAAATATTTGTTTCCACCACAACGCAGAATTACCAATTATTTGTGCTTTCCATATTCTGAAATATCTTCACAGTTCATTTATAGACATTTAATTTTTTTTTGTGCTGGAAAACAAAATAAATTTGTACAGCACACCCTGAGTAGCCAGCTGGAAAAAAAATAACATCCTACAGCCTTTCTGTCTCATATGGTACCCAGCAGGATTGTCACAAAAATCCTCTCACTTTGAAGTCACAGATAGTAAACACCAGCTCCCTGCAAGACAGTTCCTTACATTTGACCTCTATCTTTGAATAAACAGCAAATGTCACAAGATAAGAACAAGATGTAAAGGCCTGTTTACAGAAATCCCGTACTGGTGGACGAATACAGTAAATAGGGTTTGGGCACGGGAAGGGATGAACTCAAGCTGGACAGCCTAAAACAAATAAAGCCAGCAAATAATAAGGACGCAAATGTGAGTTACAAACCACAAAGCTAATGGTAAGCAATTGGCAAAATGCATTCGTAGGGAAGCTTTCCATATGTCCCCAAGATGTTGTTAGCAAACCCGACTGCTCAGCTGTATGGTAGGCTTCAATCTAAAAAGCACTTTCATGTCTCAGCTTCCGTTTACTTCTATGTGGAAATGAGTGTCATCAAGAGCTTGAAAGAGGGTAATATATTACACTAAGTGTCTCCACTGAACTCTTTCTCTATATGCCCTCCTCTCTGTGCACTTTATGCAGTTCTCTCTCAAATGGGAGCAGCATTTCCCTTTCCTCCCTATAGCCCTTTCTCTCTCTCCCTGACCACAGCATCTCTGTTTATCTCTTGATCGCAGCTTTCTTCCTGTCTACCCCTTCTCCCAGTTGGTCCCTTCACTCTGTCTGCCACTTCCCTCTGCTCATCGTGCACACCTACTTCCTAATTAGGGAGATGGAACCTTGCATTCTTAGGTAAGCTTGAGCAAACATTTCACTACTCAAAATCCAAACCTATTGCCATTGTTCTTGCCTTTCTTAACATGGTTGTGGCTTTGTATGCTTTATATGTGTTTCTGGTTGTTTACAATTTTTTTGTTCTAATCACTATGCTAAATAACAAATGCATGCATGAAATTACAACTAGAGAGTTATTCACATCAAGGAGTTCATTTTCTACGAAGAATTGAATCCAATTCTGAAGAACACATTCTAGTATTTTGGGCAAGAGTCTCATATTTTAAAGTAGGGGGAAGGGCAGGTGTGCAGGATATTAGATATTATATCTCAATACCATCCACAAAAAGACACACAGATGATGAATGCTGTCTGCAGATGATTCATGTGATCCTCGGAGAGTTGTACTTCCCCTCTCATATATCCTTTCATGAACCATTAAAGACACCACATGTGTAAAGTGATTACTAATATGTCTGCTATTTATCTTGATCCTAAACATCCTTGATCCCGCAGAGACAGACAGTCTCTGGTCTTTGACATGTCAGCTGCAGGTGAATCACAAGTCTGCTCTGACTTTGCTGCTGCCCTTCTGTTTAATGGGGCACCGGATGAAGACCTGTCCCTTTAAATGAGTGCTCTCTCTCTTTCTCTCTCTCTCCTCTCTCTCTGTCTTCTTTCTTTCTCTCCTCTCTTCTCTCTCTCTCTCTCCTCTCTCTTCTCTCTCTCTTTTCTCTATCTCTCTCTCGCTCTCTCTCTCTCTGTTTCCATCTGTGTTCACACTTCTTGTTTCTGCCTATTTCTGCGAACAAGTTATTTATTTTCCACACTTCATTCTGGCGTTACACGATTTTGCTTGAGCTGTTCTAACAGGCCTTCAAGCTCCTCAACCGCTTTATTTTACATTATTGTTTCTGAGCACTTCTTTCTGTGCTTAGGAACCCTTCACACGTACTGGCTTTAGTCGTATGCTTTGTATTGTAATTATTTATTTATCATGGCTCATAGACCAGTGCAAGATTCTGCTAATTGATATTAAAAAATCACGATATTTTTTCGAAATGTTAAGTAAAATGTCAATTGATTCATATGTTGACTGGATTGAAAGAACATACTTGCTTTGGTCACCCTTCTGGGTTAGTACATAGGCCATCATTACAAGTGGCCTGTTGAATCGGATTCGTATACTTTTTTCTATTTTCATCTGTGGGTGTCAGACTCAGAAATATGAATTACCTCAGTAGTTTTCATTTCTCAGTTGACCCTCAGAGTCCGATTTATAATGGATCGCATTTCCCCCACCCCCAAAGTTAATAGTAACCCAAGTACCCCAAGTATTGGTAACTGTGTCGTTGGGGAAACTCCAGACCATTTGCAGGGCCGCTCGTAATAAGGGTCATAGTATGTGAGTGTTGGTGTAATGTGAATGCTTTCATGTCGGATGAGTTTGTGTAACGATGCATTTTATTGTTATGTCGTGAGTTATTATATTTGCATTGTCAGTCGTGGCTAGTGAATGTCTTTAGATTCTTCTGTTTTATTACTACTCTCTTGAACTAGTGACCACATTTACGAACACTGATGTCACAAATAGAGAGTGTAAATTGTGCATTGTCTTTATGTGAACTGACGGTAATTTTTCAAACCAACCTTTGTAATAGGTCGCTTCTAAAAAAGCCCTTTCACAGGGGTTTTAAAGAAAATGTTGCTCTTTTGGGACCAAAATTGGAGAAAAACGTCCGTGCCTTGGAGGAGCCAAATCTCCAGATTCACTCATGCAATTTGGTGGTGGAGTTGGCTATGGGGTATCTAGAGGGAGCAGAGAACTGGCTTCAGCTGGCTTGAGCTGGCTTGCCAATAGTGATTTCTGTTCTTTCTATCATTATTGCTCAATGCTTAATTTGTAAAAGAATGAGTGCCAGTGCCGAAACCTCTGCTTCGAAGCCTGTGGCCGGTGCTATTAAATGTCGAATGCTTAGTCTTGAATCCACCTCTTGCCTCTTCAATCCACTACAAGACACTCCCAGTTCTCTCTCTTGTGTGTTCCTGCTTTCTCTTTTGTGAAGGTTTTTCCTTCTTTCTCTCCCTCCTTCTTTCCCCCTGTGTTTGTTATTCCCTCTCGTGCGCCTGGTCAATGTCTGTTGAGGAACAGTAAACGTTGTTCCCCAGAATTGCGTGTCGGTGGGTCACACCGGCAACTACCAGCTCACATTAAGCACTGTTATTGCAGTGCCCCTGAAAACGATCCTAGTATTTTCTTTCTTTTGTAGGGTGAGGTGGGTGGATTTTATTCATGTAATTCCTAGAGCATCCTATCTCCATCAGAAATGCTGCCTGTGAGAATTAGAGATGAGACTTATGATACAGAAGTAGGCTGGTAATTTGCCTGAGAAAAGACATTAGTGTTGGGACAAATGAAGTAACTTGTGATGATTGTGCAATTCAAGAAGCATAGCTGTGTTGTACAAGTCCCTATTGGCTTGCTACTCACTCAGAGACTCAACTCTAAAGAAACCTTTTCCAGGCTCTTTATTGCTGACAGTTCCTCATAGGCCAGTGTACGCCTCGTTGGTGAAGAGGATATAGTGGCATGTGGAGGCAGAGGCTGCCCCTGCTCAATGCACAATATCTTTTACGCAGATGAAAGTCTGAATCAATTGGACAGGAACCTTTTTGTTTCCCTTGAGTGATGGATGAATAATTTGTATACATCATGAACACCTCATTGAAAAACCCTGTATGTAGCAGCTAATAACGGATGCTGTTCCCTTATGGCGGTATGTTGTTTTGCAAATACACTGAATACATCATCACATTCCCTTTTCCTCTAGTTACATAGAGCAGTAATCTGAAGACTGTGAAGAATGGAGGTGGCGGCTGGGCCATCAGAGACCATAGGGCAGGACTTCCAGTCAGACTCATGGTCATCGCTAGGCATGCCCAGGGTCATGCTCTCAGCCCACAAACATGGGGCACCGCACCACTGCATCACAGCCAGGCCATGGCACACTGGTCCTTTCCTGACCCCAGCTCATCTAATTTAAAAGCAATGTGTATCCTTGCTATTGTGGCCACGAGAGGGGGCCCCTCCCCTGCGCCTCCCAACCATGGTATAATTAGGCGAGACCTAGTTAATCGGGGGCCCTTCTCTGGGCCCAGGTGCAAGGAGACACATCCTGCAGGTGCAAGGAGACACATTCTGCAGGTGCAAGGAGACACATCCTGCAGGTGCAAGGAGACACATTCTGCAGGTGCAAGGGAGACACATCCTGCAGCTGCAAGTAGACACATCCTGCAGCTGCAAGTAGACACATCCTGCAGCTGCAAGTAGACACATCCTGCAGCTGCAAGTAGACACATCCTGCAGGTGCAAGTAGACACATCCTGCAGGTGCAAGTAGACACATCCTGCAGGTGCAAGTAGACACATCCTGCAGGTGCAAGTAGACACATCCTGCAGCTGCAAGGAGACACATTCTGCAGGTTTGTCTTGCACTGAGGCCTCCTGCCCTGCATCCCATCCGGAGGCACCATAGCATGCCCATTGTCCCACAGCAGTTTTGAGCCTTTCTGATGAAAAGCAACTCTGACACTTTCAGCCCTTCATGAGCTGCTAAGAGGTGCTTTACGTGGCTGAGAGGGAGGGATTTCAACCCAGGAGGGGCTCCACAAAACTGCTTCAAGTGCAGGGTAATCTGAGATGCAAACAGCCCTGAATGTGTCAGGTTGTATACAAATTAGACTGGCCTCACACATTTCCTTTCTGCCCAGGACCAGAACCCTAGAACCGTCACTGGTCAGACTGATACATGTTCTGAGCAGGATAATTAAACTCAGCACAAAAAGGGAGATTAGTCAGGATGCTTTGCCTAGCAACACTTTGGAAGTTGCCCTCAGCTTTTCACACCCATGTCACCAGGATTTACGTTTCTGCACTTTTGTTGTTTTCCTTTCCTTTCCGGTCCCTTCACATGTTGGTTCCCTGTTACTATGATTTTATGCTGTGCTGTTTTTCCTTGGTGTTTTGTCACTTCTCCCCTCAATAAATGCATAGCAAGCCTCTGGGTTTCCCCAGGGTTCCATGCCTGTATCCTCGTGGGTGTTGGAGCTCATTACAGCATGCTGTCAACATTGAGACTGTTTAGTTATACCATCATACTTACCTACAAAAACCTATCAGTCTGTTCTGTTCCTAGACCCTAAAACATTTGTTTTTGGATTGTGTAAAATATTCCTTGTGCTAGTATCCAGTCACCTACTTACCAGACAAGGCCTAAGTGTTGCAGGGCTATGTTTCACAACTTTACACCACCCATAAGGGTCAGAAAAATTAAATCATTGTTTCTTGGCCTACAGGTCAAGATACATGGTAAAGTTGATAGGCACACCACAAATCTACTCGGCATTCAAGTAAGAGTGAAACAAATATGTGTATTAGGAACAGGACTTTTAATTTGATGAAATGATTGCCTTATGCCAGGGTTAATGCATCCACTGCACAGGTCTGTGTTTGAATCCATGGTCAAAGGTTCAAATCCCTAAGGGTCTAATAAGCCCTTCATTTAAGGATGATGTAAATTGTGTAATTTGTGGTCATAGAATTTATCAAAATTCCATACATTTCTTAGCAAAACTACAGAACATTACAATTTCAGGCTGAAATGTGGCTTGTTGGTATCTTGTCTGCCTCTTCTTTTTTTAAGTGAACATGTGAAACAATTTCACAAAATCCAGTCTTTATGAGACTTCTTCTATGTTTACCAGGCATCCCATACCGAATATGTGAGATGGTTGAAGCATACTGGTTGTTTTAAGGCACATAGTCAATCAACAACTTTTCCTTTACTCCACTTTCCTCGATGCCGACTATCCTACTCAGTGCCTGATTCTGTCCCAGCCCAGATACTCTTTCAGAGTTGCCCCCGGCATTTAACTTGTTGTGGCCAACTTTACTAATATCAGATAGCTACTTCCTAAGTAAAAGGAAAGACCATTAAACTTATACGCAAATGACAATTTTGAGCATTGCATTTCTGAACTTCGAACCACGGAGTGATTTGATTCATACTCAGCCCATGAAAACAACCACTTAGAGCCAGGCCTCTTGCAACTGGTTCTGAAAAAATTTCAGGCCTGCAAAATTTCCACAATTTGAATGGGAAGCTGTGTCTGTCAATTAAGTTACTCACCTCTTTGTAGAAATGAAATAAAATACTCCAGCAAGGCACTTGATATCCATAAATTCTCATTATTGTCAGCAGATGATAAGGAGGCTTGAAACTATTGGCTGGCCAGCATTGAGGGTTGGAAGGAAGGGAAAATGAGAGAAACAGCAAGGAGCTAGTGGTACCTCAGGTCCACCGGCGAATGAGAGGCTGGAGAGTAAAGGTATGTATCTTTTGGAGAAGCAACATCACAGATCATAGCCATCAGATGGAGACCACAAGTGCCAGAGCAGGCAAAGAGAGAGTATGAACACTACAGACATCAAAGAGGTCTAGGAAAATGTTGTGGATGCTAAATAGGCCTCGACGTGAGAGCTGGGTGCCGTCTTCCCTCACTGCTGCTAGTGAGTACCAAGGAAGTACTGATAAAACTGTTGGGAAGCAATAAAGCGTAGGGGAAGGTATGAGGTAAGAGGTCTTAGCACCACCCTTTATGGAAAATAATAATTATTATTAAAAAAAGAAAGAAATGAGCAGCCAAAACACACTGACAGTAAAACTATACCATATACAGATAGTATAGACAAAACTATGTTCCAGAACAGGCTAATTGACTTATTTTTTCAGATTGAAGATTGTCCTTGAAGAGTTAGATGAGTCAAACTTTGCAGAATCTGGGTCCATTAAAAACGACTCCTGGAGGAAAGTAAAGGACATTATGCAGACACCTGCAAGAAAGGCCTAAAAAGAAATTATTTCTGACTCGTATTGAAATCAGGTTTCTGTGCTTTGCGCAATAGCAGAAAGGTGAAACAGGAAGTCTGGGACCCACTAAACTTAAGCAGGGTTCAAGGAAAGAGTTGCACACAATCAACGAAGGAAAAACTGAAAATAAAGTGGAAAATAGAAAGAGAAAACCACATTCTAAGTCTTGTATCTCTTCCACCCAGTACAATTGCCGACAGTAGTTTTTTTTTTTCAGAAGTGCAGGGTTAATTAGTTTGGTAGAACACTAAATAATCATATTACCCCATAAAAAAGTACGTCAAAAGCCTTATTGTATTACAAGGCTAAGAGGAAAGCAGCCCAAAATTAGAGAAAATGTTGCAAATAGGCATCATCTATGCTTCCAAGAATTAACCCATTGTGATGATCTTGAAATCCAATGGAATGATCATATTTTGTAATGATTTTAGATAATTAAACACAATACCACAGTATAATTGCTGTCCAATGCTTTGCACTGATGAGCAGTTGGGATCAGCTAGGGACCTATGCACAACTGCCCTTACTAAAGGGACCTGGCAGCTTCCTTTAGCAGTTAAAATAGGGTGAACATTGTATTCCCTACACCCATTGGATTATATCAATTTTAAATTCCACACTTCAGCTTGTATGGAGCTCTAGCTATATTTCGAAGAGAAATGAGTCACCGTCTAGGCCCTCATAAGGACTCACTTGATGATATAGGGTACAGGGCTTCAGTTCTCACCTTGAACCATTAACCAAAATATAAAAGTCTTTGGAAAAAGCTGGTCTACATGCTCACCAAAAGAAAAGCCTTCTGGTGGTTACCAGAGTAAATGGAGTGAACTGATTCACCTGCATCTAGAGAAAGTAGCCACCACACAACAAATTTCTTTCCCTGGGAGAGATGCGTGCATCAGCCAACCAAGCACACAAGAGACGCTACACCTACCCCCTTCACTGGCACTGTGAGGATGCAGCAGTGATGTGCTGAAGAGCTTAGAGCCCTGACACTCAGTGAACTCAGCCGAGTAGGCACTGCAGCTGTTGGTCTATTCCACCTGAGCCTGCCTGTCTCTGCTGCTTGTTACCATTAATTCTAGCCGGACAGCAACGGAGGCAGCAGTACGGCAGGAGTGAGTGAGTGCAGGAGCTGAGCTGAATGTGGCGCTTCACGGACTTAGGGCCTCATTGATGAAGCCCCTTGCGCTGCCGGAACGTCACTTTTTGTGACCTTTTCTGGCGCAGAAGCCTGTGTGATATTTATCAGGCAGCACCAAGCCACACTTTTTGGCTTTTTGCTGCCTGATAAATATCGGTTCCTTTAGCACAGTTTTCTGCGTTAAAGGGGAGTGCAATGGGTGTTGCTGGGGGCGTTCCCAGCAACATCCATGGCTTTTTGACACTGCCCCAGATTTACGAGAAATCGTAAATCTGAGGCAGTGCCAAAATCTTACGCCTCCCCAGGGAGGCATAAGGGAGGCACAACGAGGAGAAATATCTTTATTTCTCCTCGTTTTTCCTTTTTCTATGTGTGCTACATTCTCCAACACACATAGAAAGAGGAAAAGGCCTCTTGTGATTATTTTTGTACAGGAAAGTTTCCATTCCTGTACAAAAATAATCATCCCCGTAACGCAGGCATCCTTGCACCATGGTGCAAAGGTGCCTGCATTGGCGCATGGCAGCCCATTGTGCGCCAGTGCAGGGGAAAAGGACAGGAATGCACCGTATCTGATAGATTCAGAACATTCTGCCCTTTTCTTTTGCCGTAGGAAGGCCTGCTGCACTGCCCTACGGCAAAATCTCATAATAGAGGCCCTTAGTATGCAGCACTGCTTCAGAAGGTCGGAACCATCCCATTGTTTCTCTAATCCCACGGTGTAAAATGCAAAAATAGCAAGGTGATGAATGGAATGCTTGAATTAATCTCAGCCACTGTAATTTGCCCTGGGCTGCATCCTAATCCATTGGTTGCTCTATACTTTAGTGTGTGACCCTCAGTGGGATGGGTATGCCCAGACATGGGTCCTGGGCTCACTGTGCCACTGGAACCAAGCTATACCTGGTTAAGAGCCCTCAAGAGGGTGAAACTGGTCCCGAGTTGGATGTGTTCCAGTTCAGGGAGGACATGACCTGGCAGTTTGGGCTTGATTGTTCCCATGAGGAGTAGATCAAGACTGATTTGGAAATGGCTGGGTCCAAACTGAGGTGGCATGCGGACAAATAATGATGGATTGGGATGCAACCTCAAGTGATTACCAGTGGCTGAGATTAATTTATGCATTACATCCATTACCTTGTTGTTTTTGCATTTGTCTTCCCACAAACAGTAATGGACAAGGTAAAGCCATAGCAACTGGAAAGGCTTGATGAGAATCAGGCTCCTAATGAACATCTAGGTCTTGCATTTTAGTCAACGGCAAAATTAGATAAAGCTTTTATGTACTTACAAATTCCAAAACAAGATCAGAGGTCCCACGGAGTAAATAGAGATCTCAATTTACTCTATGTTAATGTGTTGCCCTCATTATGGAAATCAAATAAAAAAAGAATAAGACTCAGTCTGCATCAGAAGCTACAGTCAAGGATTAAGTTGGTGAGAAGAAGATCCAAGTGAGCTTTCAACTCATGTTCCATCTGTGCCTGATAAGTTCCTGAATAAAGATGGTAGACCTCTCCTTGCCAACAAAGGGTCTCTCAAGATATCTTCTGCAACTCAGGTGATCCTCTGCGAGAGTCGATAGATGCAGTAGTTCAGGCTTGCGGTGCAGACGCCTTCTCAGAACCTAACTTAAGAGGACAAAACCAATCCATTGAACAGTTCCTTTTTTCAGTGTACAGAGAAGTTAAAGCTGTAATGTTGTATGCTTCCTACTAATTCAGTAAGACTGTGCGTTTGGGTAACATAAACCTCAAAACTATGGGGGACTGAGTCCACCCATGCCATCAAAATATGTTGGCCTAGTTCCTGGCTAACTCATAGTGCGCCATCTGGACCTCTAAACCTTACAAGGTACCGGATAGTGTCTGCAACTTCAGAACATGATGTCGCTGATGTCCCCAAGAAAATTGTGGAAATAGATCTGCCCTTTCATTATTGACCTAGGCATGCCCATAGGGAGACACAAGGAATACACAAATTAGCATTTCAAACATTTATTGAAGCAATATGGATTCTTCTGTAAAATTGGTGTGCTGCAATTATGAGTAGAATAAAGCAGAGCATAGTGGACCATCCTTACCAGTAACTCTTTTTGGAAAGTAACTCCTCCAGCGTCAAGAAACCTGTTGGTGAACGAGCGCTATAAAAGTTCTTATTAACATAACATAACATAACATTATGAGAATGGTGAAAAAGATAAACAATTCAACCATTGTGCATTTACATTGATTATATGAATACATTTAATTGTACTCCTACCTAGCACTGCCTAGCCTAGTGAGGATAGGGTGGATGCTACTGCCAGATACCTTTAAGTGTTTTAACTCCACATTTACCTGCGTATTTGGGTCATCTGGTAGCCAGACTTGGTGTAAAGCAGGCCGCCATCTCTCTTGGGATAATGATGGAATTCAGGTGGGCTAGAATTCAGGCATAGGGCAACTGCAACAATCCATCAAAATGCTCCTCTGCCTAAACAAAGGCTTGGTGCAGTTTCTATAATAAAACTGAACCCATTCGCACTGTGCCTGAGTTCTAGTCCACCTGTAATGTTGATTTTACCCACTTAGAGCTGTCGCTGAACAGACAACAACAAACACGGCCGGTGTGCGCAGTGTACCGGGCCCTTGAACAACAGAATGCTCTAAGGTATGATAGGTAAACAGACATAATATCGAAACAAAAATATCGAATGGACACAATATCGAGTCTAAAATATAGAATGGACATAATATCGAATGGACATAATATAGTCGTTAAAAATATCGAAATTAAGGTAAGTAATATCGATAGTCAAAATATCGAAGTACATAATATAGGCATTAAAAAATATCGAATTTTTCATAATATCGAATTTTTTCTAAGTGTATTGTATGTTAGTATATGTGTTAAAAGTGTATATTAGTTGTTGTAATGTATGTTTAATTTTTTAAAAGCAATGAATTTTATGTTATTTAATTTTTGCGTAATTTAATTCCGTAGCGGGTAGTGGGTTTATAGGGGAATAGGGTGGGAAGTAATTTAATTGAAATTAAGTACATATTAATAAATATTAATTGGTATTGATAATTAATTTATTGTTAATTAATTATTAATTGGTAATTAAATTTTATTAATTGGTAAAAAAAGTAATTAATTAAATGGTAATTATGTTAATTCTATTAATTAAATAGTTGTAGCGGGATGTGGGTTTATAGGGGAATAGGGTGGGAAGTAATTTAATTGAAATTAAGTACATATTAATAAATATTAATTGGTATTGATAATTAATTTATTGTTAATTAATTATTAATTGGTAATTACATTTTGATAATTGGTACATTTTTTTTTAATTCATTAATTGGTAATTAGTGTTATTAATAATATTTATTAGTATTGATAATTAATTATTTTTTAGTAAAATATTAAAATATTACTTTCCCTACTGTTGCACTCTCTGGAGTGGGAATAGTAATTATTACCCCTACGCTATCCAACGCTTTCCCTACTGTTGCACTCTCTGGAGTTGGAATAGTAATTATTACCCCTACGCTATCCAACGTTTTCCCTTCTGTTGCACTCACTGGAGTGGGAATAGTAATTTTTACCCCTACGCTATCCAACTCTTTCACTACTGTTGCACTCTCTGGAGTGGGAATAGTAATTATTACCCCTACGCTATCCAACGCTTTCCCTACTGTTGCACTCACTGGAGTGGGAATAGTAATTTTTACCCCTACGCTATCCAACTCTTTCCCTACTGTTGCACTCTCTGAAGTGGGAATAGTAATTATTACCACTACGCTATCCAACGCTTTCCCTACTGTTGCACTGTCTGGAGTGGGAATAGTAATTTTTACCGTCCCGCTATCCAACGCTTTCCCTACTGTTGCACTGACTGAAGTGGTAATAGTAAATTTTACCGTCCCGCTATCCTATGCTAAAAATATTGAATATTTTTTATAAATATTACGTTAATATATTTATGTATTAAAAAATTAAAATGTATGTTTATTTTTTTAAGTTACATTAATTATTTATTAATTTTAAAGTTATTTAAGTATTTTTAAGTGTTTTAGTTAATTATATATATTATTTCATTAATTTTACATTACTTTTCATACATTTAAAAAATTCGATATTTTGACTGACTATATTTTTTACAACTATATTTTGGAGTCGATATTTTTGTACTTACCTGTTTGTAGATAGGAGTCGATATTTTGGCATTCGATATTTTTACTTCGATATTGTTGTAGGTCGATATTCTTGTTATCGATATTCTGTCAGTGATCCCTATGATAATGTCCCTATGAGGAAATGTAATTGAAAGCAAACCTTTTCTGAGTATACTATCTCATACGGGTGTGCAAGCAAATGTGTGCTAAACATTATCGTTTAAAAAGATGACAACTTTAAAACATTAAATGGAAGTGTTTGTGCACAGGGCCTACTAACCTCATGACAATAAAATCTAATCAAGATGCAGTGTTCTTAGAAGTACAGATTAGTGAAATCATCAGGAAATAAGACAGATTCTCTGTCCAAATCGAGGAGCTTCAGTAACGAGCATCTGGTTGTGAGGATATTCAAATCCCCATGCCAAATCAAGCTTCTTTAATGGTCAAAGATATAATGGTTGTTAGAAATTGGGTTACTAGTTGACTGGGGTGTGAGCCCTGGTCAAGCAGCAACCACAATCCTAGTCAGGGTAATAGTACAAGCAAACCCCAAATTAACTTATGCTCACACCTTGGTAGCTTTGTAACACTTCACACAGTAAAACTGGTAAAACAACACACAGAAAGTACCCCACACCAGGTTAGAAACTTAGAGCACATTTTAATAAATAACACAAGAACAAAATGGCAAAAATCCAATCAGTAGAACCAGAGTTAGCCATTTTTAAAGAATAAACTGCAATATGGTGGCTAAAAGCATAAAGCGCCAACCGCGGCTGTCTGGTCACGCTGGACTGGGTCAAAGTCAAAAGCTCAAGCCGACCATGATGGAGCATGGGTTGGACACAGTCCCAGATTAGTCCCGCTAAAGGTTTATCTCCTCATGTTTTTTGTCAAGATTCCCGTTCACGTTGAAGAAAGTCACAGTGAGCAAGGACAGTGTCGCTGGTGGTGTTCGGCTGGGAGCGAAGAGCAAGCTGGGCTTCGCAGACGAGCGGAGTCGAACTTCGTGTTGGTGGTACAAGTGGGAGATCAATACTTGCTGTGTGAAGAGACGGGCTGCTGGTGGCTTGCGCTGGATTTCGGTGCGAACAACGCAGTTCCAATGAAAATGGGCCCGTTTGCCGTCACAAAGAGCCCAAAAGCTTGAATTTACAAGCTCAAGAGCCACACCAAGGGCCCAGGACATGAGGTGCACCACTTTGGGCTCAGGAACTTGCTGAAGAAAGGTCCAGGAGCTGTTGGGGAGACTTTTATGTTCCTCAGGGACAGATCAGGAGGCCAGAAGACTAGCCCTTTCAGTCACCCCGGGGTCCTAGGTTCAAGATGGGTTGCAGGTCTAGTTCTTCCTCCAGAGGCAAACGGCAGCAAAAAGCAGCAGGTCAGCATAGCAAAGCAGCAGCTCCTTCAGAGTAAGAGTCCAGCAGAGTGGCAGTCCTTTTATTAGCACAGCAGTCCTTCTTCCTGCCTGAGTATTCACATGTCCAGAAGTGCAGTAAAGTGGTGGTGTGTGAGGTCCTTCTTTTATACACTGGTGCCCTGGTTTTGGAAGGTTGGAGAAGCTTCTGGACAGTGTCTTTGAAGTGAATGGAATTCCCAACCTCTCGTTCCCTGACTGCAAGTTGGCTGAAGTGACAATGCAGGGTCGTCAAGGCCTTTGTGTGGAGACAGGACACAACCTATTCAGGTGTAAGTGAGGCTGGGCCAAGCTCCTCCCTCTGATTCTGTCAGAGATGACCTATCCAGTCACACCTATGCTACCATTGTGTGTGGCTGTCTAGGAGGAATACACAAAAGACCAACTGCCAACTACACTCAGTTCATGTGACCAGAGGCAGGCTGCAGGCACCAAATGGCTAAGGCAAGATAATGCCAACTTTCTAAAAGTTTACCACCTACACTAGGGGTTGGGCCCATAAAAGTCAGTAAGGCTAGGCCACTGAAAATTCAACCACCACGCTATTGCCAATACTAACTATGCTTCTGGAAACCTTTGTTTTCTTTCGTGACAACTGTACTTATTAGCAGTGATCACCATTTATTTTTTTCAATTCTTTGGTTATAACACTCTTTTCAATGCTTGGTTAAAATTGCAATACACAAAAGCAAAACATGACAATATCACAATAATACAGTACCTTACAGTTAACCCACCCCACAGCAGGTCAAATAAAATACATTCAATAACAATACATAACAAAACATCAAGTACCACAACCACTGTAGCAGGTCTGATTTTAGCTGCCCAAGAGGAAATGCTATTTTACATACACTGAATCAATCATTCTAAACTCCTCACTAATGGGCGAATCAACCTAACGGTGCCAGGCTGGTTAAAAACCCGGGTAGTGACTTTGTAAGTATTAGATTGCATCAAACCCTAGGTACCATCACTTACTATTTTACACACATTGGTTGGTAACTTGTCAACGCGTTTCAAACCCTTTTCTTAATCCGGGTTCTCCTCACGACTCAGAATTGTAGACCACTGAAACAACAAAAACAAAACACCATTTGTACATTACAACACAATATCACCACTGCGGGGAAAATTATTATTGGCATGCGGCCCTCATTCAATTACCTCATGTCCACTTAATGGTAGACGTAAACACTGTGCATCACACCTTCCCTGGCACTATTGATAAATTTGGCCTAAAAAAACAAACAAAGACTCATTACTCTCACTTTATCTCAAATTTCTGATTTAAAAGCTTCACTATTAACCTGTCCCCACTTTACTCACTTTAGTCCACCTCTAACAACACTCTGCACATGAGTCAATCCTTCATCCGACATGGAGGGAAAACCAATATTTCTGAAAAGCAATTGCAGAGGACTAATTAAAGATTTAAACAGACACCAAAAAACACAGGCAGCTTGCAAATCAAATGTGACTTTACGACAACAACTCTTAATACTCAGTTTAATAAATCAAAAACAATGAATGAGGCTGAACTTTTGGTCGCGTTAATAGCATAGGTCAAAGGACCTGCTCCGGTGTATGTTTTTTGTTAATCTATGGCAAGCCCCCAAGGGTCTAGCAGCGCTTACTTTAGATAAAGGACGGTGAAGGATTTACTTCCATGCCGCACCGAGTGCTTCCTACACCGCAACAAGCCCCTGAGTGTCCAGAAATGCTTACTTTAGATGAAAAAACAGCAGAGGACTTACCTACATCCCACGCCAAGCGCTTCTGACGCTATGGGCGTGACGAGTCGAATCGTCTTTCTCCCAGTTGATTACACGCACAGCTTCTTGCTGGAACTTCCGCCTTTCTTTCTTTATTTACATCAGAAATCTCATTTGCTCCAATGCACTCAAGACACTAATGCAAAGCCTTCTGGGAACAGTAGTTCGGTTACGGTATTCTGGTCTCTGCTCCAGTAGAAACGCTTTTAATGCCTCCTCCAATCGGCTCAAACCCTATTCCAGCAGATGTAGCTCACCAGCCTAAAAACAGTGAACCACATTATCCAGGTGGCACCCAAAATGTATGATAATAGTATTTTGATGCAATTTCAGCCCATAAATGTGTTTACTGGGGTCAAGTTCTGAAGTTCAGTCATCTCATTCAATCCATCAACCACAGTATTAAAATATAGGATCAGATATAGATATAGGCTTGCTATCCACATCACCTCCTCTGGGTTCAGGCAGGTCTGCCTTAGTGTGATAATTTTCAATCCAAATACTTACCAATGGCACCGCAATCACTTTACGTCTTATTCTTGATTTGTGCTGGATGATTCTTTGGCGGACATCCTGGTTAGTTTTTTCGACATACAGTTTGCCACACAGGCAATTTATTTCATGTACCACATCTTTAGTTTTGCAATTAGGAAAGGTTGTATATTTGAATTTTGTGTTTTTGTGTGTAAATAGTGAGCCTTTTATTGATTGGCTACAAGTCACACATTCCACATTTTTGATGTCCCTCTAATGGTGATAAGTTCCATATTTGGGACAAATAATTGTGTGCAAAATAATGGTGGTGGAGTATACACCCGAATCCATTGGCTGCCTATGGTGCATTTTTTCTTCACGGCAAACAATGGTTTTACAAATGATTTGTCTAACTTTTCAATCAGGTGCCAATTCTGTCTAATGATTTTTTTGAAATGCTTGGTCTTGGGACAAAATGTAGGCACACAAACTAGATGGCCATCATAGTTTTCTCTTTTTTTCCCAAGAGGGAGTCATGTGGAGTCTACCAGGTCCTTTTCATTGAGTATTTTTTTGCAGTTTCTTCGAATATTTTCTCTTTCTCTCAGTTTTTTAACCAACAGTTTGGCATGATGAAAGTACTTAAATTTTAAGAACAATATCTCTTGATCCTTAAAAATTGTCCATAAGGCAAATTATCACGAAGACTTCGAGGTTGATGACTTGCACTATGTTATGCTTTATTACGATCTGTTGGTTTAGAATGTAATGTAGTTTGCAGACTTCCATTTTTTTCAATCACTTCCACATCTAAAAACGTGATGGTGGAAACATTCTTGTTCAAATAGAACTTTATGGTAGCAGACCTTTGATTTTGACCCAACTAACAAACTGGCTGAGGGAATCTTCACGTCCAGTCCAGACGCAAAAGTTATCATCAATAAATGTAACCCATTTAGAAATCTGATGGGAAAATGGTTTTTTTGATGAATAAAACGTACCTCATATATTTGTCCATAAACAATACAGCCAGCTCCAGTGCAAAGAGACAACCCACAGGGGTCCTTTGTACTTGTATAAAATAATCCTCCCCAAATTTTTCAAACAAATGGCAACAGTTTAATGATGAAACTGGTTGGAACTTGATATGGCCTTGGTCTTCTATTTTAATTACGTCTAGTCCATCCTCCTGTGGTATTTGTGTATAAAGCAATACAGCATCCAAAGTCACTAATCTCTGGGTGGAGGGATTAAATTCCAAATTATCAATCTTGTTAATAAAATCCAGAGTATCTCTAAGGTACGACGGGATTTGGTGTAACAAAGGTTTCAATAGCACATCCACGTATTCGCCAGTAGGTTTCAATACAGAATCGCAACCCGACACAATTGGGCATCCTGGAGGCACTATTGGATCCTTATGCAAATCAGGAAGCAAGTACAGAACTGGTATTCTTGGATTAGCTTTTTTTAAACTCAAATTAATATGGTCCAATTTATCCCTCATCAAATGCTTGCTTCAAGATGTTCGCAATTTCCCCTTGTATTTCATTTGTGGGGCCCCCTTGAATTTTCCGATAGCACACATCATTAAGCACTTGTCTTTGCCCTTCCTTCTTATATTCTTCTGCTGCCCATAGCACAATGGCTCCACCTTTGTCGGCCTGCATAATTACAGTTGTATCATCTTTTTGTAGCTGAATGAAGGCATCCCCTTGATCTTTTGTGATGTTTTTCTTAACATATTCTTTATTCTTTTCAAGACCGTTAATGGCAGATAACACTGTCTTTTCAAAAGTAAGAACTACTTTAGGGATCATATTTGGAGGCTGACAAAAAGAAGATATATTCCTTAAGCCCGATGCTTCCTTATTATGAGGGAGATCATGATTCAAAAAGACTGCCTTAGGCCGTATATTTCCGCAAAATTCTAAGGCTTATGTTTTCAACCTGACAAAATTGGCATATTTTGAAGGGACAAATGATAGTCCTTTCTCCAGAACACTCTCTTCTGTCTTTGATAGGAATCTGTTGGAAAGGTTGAAAACAGGAGAGCTCATTAGTTCTTATAGTACTGACAGTGGGTTGTCATTTCTCATGGCTGATTTATATATCTGTTTCTGCCCCAGCATCATTGTCGGCCTCTCCCTAAAAATGCCTGTTGATTCCTGCTCTGTGTAGTTTGGTTGGAAGATACTTCTCCCAGATCAGTATCCCCTGTTGAGGATGATGAGGTGTCAGAAAAATAAATAAATTGTCTCCTTGACCCGGCTTAGTACTCAGGTAAGATCCTTCTCGAGTCTGGGCTCGTATAAAAATCATTTTGCGAATAGGGATAGTCTGTTTCCAATTTGTATGATTTTTTGTCTTTTTCAAATTTGATTTTTTTGATTGATAGTGAAATCTATAAATTCTTCGATTTTGGCCAATAACGATTTTGCATTTGTGATAGACTGGTTGCCCATAATTTGTTGCTCTAAATCTAAAATCTCATCCAGTTGCTTTTTAGAAAGTCTCTGAGCGGTTTCAATCGTAAGGACCATGAGATCCCTGCTATATTTTGTTCCAATGCAACTATATAATTTCTTATATTGTGGGCCTTCTGTAAAAATGACAGGAATCTATGTACCTATAGTCCCCACGGTATGGTCCCTGATTTTTTTTTTTTTTAATTCTTTTTATTGAAAGAAATTGGAGACAGCAGCACAGTATTATTCAAGTATAACTCATCTAGGATCAACAGTTCGCACACATTGTATAACAGTACAGCAAATCAAAATTATCACATAGTTTGGACTTGTGGAGATTGAGTATCTTCCTCTGCTGGTATCAAAGGCGCCACACATATATCCCCCTGTACCTATTCCATGCACCCCAGATGGAGGACCACTTTTTGGACATCCCCGAGCTCTATACACAGTCTTTTCTCTGAACATACACCAATCAAGGTTTTGTTTCCATTTTGACAGTGTGGGTGACGTGGCAGAACCCCAGTTTTGTGCGATGTCTCTTTTGCTGTTGCGAGGCCTAGGGTCACCCATGTTTTCTCAGCGGTATTAAGGTCGGTGGGTTCCCAAATGTTAAGGAGGCAGCGCCTCACCTCAGGGTGTATGCGTTTGTTTAGGACTGTCCTGAAGGTCCGATGTATCTCTTGCCAAAATTGTTGGATGTGGTGACATTCCCATAATGCATGTATAAATGTACCTATGTGTCCACATCCCTTACGACACTCGCCGCTGTCTCCCCTCCCCATACGCAGCAATTGCGGTCTGGTGATGTAGGTCCTGTGAAGGATCTTGAGTTGGACCAGTCGCAGCCGGGCTGAGATACCCACCTCCCGGGGAGACGCCACTGCCTCCCGCCACTCATCGTCATCTATTTCCAGCCCATCTGCCCTCCAGTGTTCCCTAAGTTTCTCAAGGGGGTCAGTGGTATTTTGTATCAGTTTCTTATATGTAAGGGAGACCGCTTTCTCCGGCAGATCGCCATCCAGCAGTCTATCCTCCAGCGGGGAGGAGTCTGGTATTGAAGTGCCCTTCGGTATGGCCGCGTAGAGGGCATGCCGGATCTGTATATAACGAAAGAATTCTGTACCCGCCATTTCATATTGTTGCTGTAGCCTTGTAAATGGTATTACCTCTCCCCCGGACCATAGATCTCCCACGCGTGAAATGCCGATTAGATCCCATCTATCAAAACCTTTGGAGGTCCGCAGCTGACCTAGTTGTTCTGAGTCCCACAGGGGGTGGCAAGAGTTAGTCTATTACTCCAACCCAGACTTTTCTGCACGTCGTGCCATATCCTCACGGCATGGCTAGTTGGACCAGTAAGCGACAACTTTTTCCGATGGGAGTACAGTGCTACATTAAAGTTGCCGCCCGGCAGAAGCCATATATCCATGGCGTAACCTGGATCTTGGGGGCCACGGTAAGTGGCTTGGTTGATGGCTGCTAGTTGAGCAGCCCAGTAGTATTTTTTATATCTGGGAGGCTTATGCCTCCATCGTACCAGCCAAGGACTAGTTTTTGTGTGCTATTCGGGGTCTACCGTTCCATATCAGTTCCCTCTGGAGACCTTCAATTTCTCTAAAATAACTGGCAGGTACTGGGTTGGGCGTATTCTGTAATGTGTATAGGAATCGGGGCAGTGACATCATTTTAAATAGCGCTGCCCGCCCTAGAAGCGATAGGGGCAACGCCCCCCAGGCCGCAACATCTCGCCGCAACCTCAGCAGAGGTGGGCGCAGGTTTTTTTCGAAGTGCAGTTTAGGATCAGGAGTTACGAATATTCCCAGGTAACGAAACCCATCTGTCGCGGTCTGAATGGGGCAGTCGTCGAATAGCCGAGGGGGGACACCCTTAAGTACGTACATTATTGACTTTTCCCAGTTAATGGAGAAACCAGAGTGTCGCCCGAATGTCGCAAAAATGTCTAGTATTCACCTCAGTGATCCACGGGGGGAAGCTAAAAAAAGAAGAATATCATCCGCATAAAGCGAGATGCGATCCTCCCAGTCCTTGGACCATTTTAGCCCTCGAATAACGGGATCCTGCCGGATCCATGCCGCTAGGGGTTCCAGGGACAGAGCAAATAACAATGGCGATAGCGGACACCCCTGACGGGTACCGCGGCTCAAATCGAAGGTTGCTGAGCGTTTGTTATTGACTACTACCTGCGCTTGCAGTGTCGCATACAGCAGCCTGACCCAGGATATAAAGGTAGGTCCAAAGCCCAACTTTTCGAGCACTGCCATGGTCCCTGATTTTTAATGTTCCAATAAAAAGTGCCCTTGTAGTTCAGTCCGGATTTGTTTCTTTTTCAGTGTTGTTAATTTATTAGACTCATTTTGCTGTTTTGCTGAAGAGCTGAGAGTAACTGAGGTGAATGATGACAGGGCAGCAATTAACTTTTGGATGTGATCTTCTGTATATGACAATATGTCCTGTTCAAACATACTTTAAGCAACAACTTGAGCTGTGAGTCACTCTTACACGGACCCACGCCTGAATCAATTTAACATCCAAATTCAACACCTAGGGTACTCAATTGCCCACAAAACACCCTCACGAGTCAATGCCCGCCTGAAGTTTACCACCAATATTAGGGTTTGGGCCCATATAAGTCCTTAAGGCTAGGCCACTCAAAATTAAATCACCACATAAATGCCAATACAAACTATACTTCTGCAACCCACCCTACATCAGGACAAACAAAATACATTCAATAACAATACATAACAAAACATCTAATACCACAACCACTGAAGCAGTTCTGATTTTGGCTGCCCAAGAGAAAATGCTATCTTACATACACTGAATCAATCATTCTAAACTCTTCATCAATGGGTGAATCAACCTAAAGGCTGGTTAAAAACCCGGGTAGTGACTATGTAAGTTTTAGATTGCATCTAACCTTAGGTACCAGCACCTTTTGTTTGTCCTGATGTGGGTTGTGTTAAATGTAAGGTATTGTGATATGGTCATGTTTTGCTTTTGTGTGTTGTAATTTTAACCAAACATTGAGAAATTGTTATGACTAAGAATTGAAAAAATAAATGGTGATCACTGCTATTAAGTACAGTTGTCATGAAAGAAAACAAAGATTTGCAGCAGTATAGTTAGTATTGGCATTTGTGTGTTGGTTGAACTTTCTAAAAGTGGCATTTTCAGAATTGTAATTTAAAAATCGACTTCACCATTAGTTAGAAATTTAAATTTGGATTCCAGAGACACTAAGAATGACCCAGTCATCTCCTATCGATTTGAAAATAAACTTATAGAATGTAACAAGGAAACGCCAATGTTAACCTATGGGAGAGGTAGGCCTTGCAGTAGTGTAGGAAAGTGCCTCTTTATGCATGGTTACCCCCCACTTTTTGCCTGATATCTGATTCACTTTGACTGAATGTGCACTGGGTCCCTGCTAATTAGGTTCCCAGGGCCTGTGCTCTTTCCCAAAACTGTACCTTTGTTTTCACAATTGGCAGAACTCTCGCCCACCTATAATTCCCTTGAAAAACTACCACTGGTACTAAGGGCCTGGTGACCAGAGATGGTCCTAAGGGCTGCAGCATGTATTGTGACACCATCAGAGACCCCTCACCTAACACATACACCCTGCCATTGCAGACTGTATGTTTTGGTGCAGACAAAACTTGAGAGTCGAAAGCCTGGGTGGAGTGCGCAGAGTTTTACTCTGCGAAACTCCGCGAAGGGCTAGAAAAACTCCCCTGCGCTCCGTGGAGTTCCGCCAGTGGCCCGGTCTGTTAAGTGACATTGTTCGCATGGATTTTTAGTGCTGGGAGATTGTCCCACACTGTAAAATCAGCCTGAACGGCACTATGCATAGCGTCAGAGGGCGCTGCTGCTTTCTGCCGCTCGAGTAGACATTCTCCTTAAGCAGAAGCTTCCTCAACACGAATGGCAGACTTCTCATTACGAACGGTTGTGACCTGCTGCGACCGCCCACAATGAGAAATCTTGCCAGGAGGTCTGGCACGTTATTTTTTCTTCCAAGCGCTCGCCAACTTACTGTTTTCCAAAACTCCACACTCCCCTCAGAGTGCGGAGTGGGAAAAACTCTGCGAACTCCGCAGGAGGAGCGGAATTCTTCTCCCACCCCTAGAGTCGACGTGTGCCATGCCCACAAACACTGCATGTGGCATAAGTAAGTCACCCCTCTAGCAGGCCTCACAGCCCTAAGGCAGGGTTCACTATACCACAGGTGAGGGCATAGCTGCATTAGCAATATGCCCCTACAGTGTCTACTTCCATTCTTAGACATTGTTAGTGCAGTGAAGCCATATTGAGTACACGGTTTGGAGTTTGTCATTACGAACTCCACAGCTCCATGATGGCTTCACTGAATGCCCAGTTTGGTATCAAACTTCTCAGCATAATACACCACACCGATGCCAGTGCTGAATTTATTACTGAAATTCATTGTGAAAGCCTACATAAGGGGTCAGGGTGTAGATACTCTGACCCCATGGTTGAGAAATGGACTTGTTAGTGACAGAAGTTGTATGTCCCAAAAATTTTTTAATCGCACGTGATATTCGCGACGATGCCATGACGGCGAGCGCGGCCCCCCATGTACCATCGCAGTGACATCGCGACTATCAACATCGTCGTCGCGAATATTGGTAAAAATATTTTTTAAATATATCAATGAATCATTAGTATGCATTGTTATAGAGCTATTGATAAATATTTTTATAGAGTTATTTATATAGTGAATTATCTACTGTGATAGTTAGAATTAATTATATAGTTATAATTTTTAATTGTGGTGGTGGCTATTGAATTCCTGCTTTTGCTTTCGCGACGTAACCGCGGTGATCACGATTATTGACGTCATCATGATCTACGGCCTCACCACAAAACTGGAAAATAGGTTTTAGAGATGGCTGTTCTAGAAATACAGTAGAAAAACATGAGTTTGAAGTGTACAGTAATAAACCTCTAGTGTGTAGAATACTCTAATGTGTGTGCATATATGTGTTTTCACTTTATGGGAAAGGCGCGACCGTTGCGATTAACGACAAAGACGCGACATCCTGAATAACCGTGAAAACGGAAAATGGGTCTGAAAGATGGTTTTTAAAGAAACTTAGTACAAAAATATGAGTTTACACGTGCTTAGAAAGAAGTATGTATATTGTAATGTGTGTAGGGCAATGTTCAGAATGGATTTTTTTACATATTATTTTTGGATGTGTTGGTGGCCATTGAATATCTGCTTTCGTTTTCCGTTTATGCGACGTGTCTGCGGGAATCGCCACGTCGTCGCGAAGATCCTCAAAAGCTAAAGAAAAAAAAATCCTTTTAGAAAAAAACTTTACAATATTTCTGGTACTAGGGTGGCTCTGACAAGAGTCGTTGTGTTGGTTGTGTGTATATGGCTGCTACACATAAGACCGGATGCAGAGTTTCAGGTTACTTAGAAACACCCTGTTGCCTTCATCTGTAAAGTGCACTCCATCATTTCTATAAATTCCATGCATGTCAAAATGCAGATTGTTGTTATAGATACAGCCCATCCGATGGTCTCTGAGGAATTTAAACTGGCTTTGTCAATCTGTGGACAGAATTGATTTGACCACTTCTATTTCTATCTTTGGCATATATTAGAGTACACCAAGACAGTGTGAGGGAAAAACGACATCAGTTATGCAAAGGTTTCTTTTATTAGGATTTCCAGCCCTACCCCAGTCAATGTGCCTAAGTCATTGCCACCACAGTGCACAATTATGAGGTGAGGATCTTGGGAATCCACAATGGATTTAATCAAAGCCAGCAACTGAGGAAACTTTAACCCTCTCTGTCCAAACCAAGTAATCTGCACATTTGGCAAACCCAAGTCCCTGTCAATACCTCTCTTTTTTGCAGCCTCTTTAGCCCAAGAGATATAGATGTGGTCCCCAATCCATACTCTAAGCATTTTGAAGTGAAGGATCAATAGTAGTAAGAGAAAGGATGTAGCTGAATGTGGTAGCTTTCCATAGGAAAAGCAGTTAAAATATATATATCTATATATTTAATTGGAGGCTGTCAGCATGAAAGTGAATAAAATTAGGTCGTGTGTTGGATGCCTTAGCAAGAAGTCTTATTATTGGCTGTTGTTTAAGAAAATAAATGAAATACAGACATGGATATGCTTTTGAAAACTGTGGAGTAAAGCACACCTGCTGTATCTTATTTAGAAGCAGCATAGTCCTTCTAGAATGTGCTATGAACTTTTGACCTACTGGTTCCACTGGGTTGCTAGGTACACTGAGATAAGACTGTATTGGGGGAAGGGTTTTAAAGAGACAGAACATTTTTTTTTAAACTTGAGGAGTGATGACACAATGTAAGTAATGGCAAGTTTTAATTTCCAATGCAGGACTATGTAATAAACTGAAGCTGAAAAATGAAGCTAGATATAGATTTCAACTCCTGTTTTTTCACAATTTCTCTGCAAAGATCGCGAAAGCATTGCAAAAAAGTGTCAACAGGAACCAAATTTTGAAAGAGAGGGAAAGGGTTAACAGATGCAGTAGTCTAAAATGAAAGACATGATTTCATTTGCTGCCTTTCTCATGATGATAGAGTGGAAAGTTGAAGAGATTGCCATTTTAGTATTGCTTTGTATGAGAGTGGTGGACCATTCTTGTGCTTAGTTTTTACAAATCTTAACAGTGGGAAAACTATCCAGAAAGAGCTAAAACAACAATATAATCTACAAACTCAATTCACTGGTATGTATATAACTTTGAAATTATTTTAAAAATGTACTTTTGAAATTAAGATGTATATGGGCGTTTGATTAAAAGGAGTATCACATTGATGTGAAAAAATATATGAGATGAACTGTATCTATTAGAGGGTATGTGTTTAAGAGGTTAGTTGTGAATGTTTTGCAAAGTAACAGAAAAATGAATTAGTGCCTCTTTATTACATTGTGTATTTTATTGAAAAATAACAGCACAGTCATGTGGAAAGTTGCAATGAGGAACTAAGAATGTTTTAAATGTCTAAACATCATGTGCAGAATAGATACATCTGTTATTTGCATTCTGGGAGTTGTAGTACTTTCAGTAACATTATTAAACATGAATAGTGTAGTGAGAAATAAAATATGAGAACATGTTGTCTACCTGTATATGAATTAGAAAGAAGTAATCCGTGTTAGGTATGTATTGGGAAGTGTTTGTCAATGTGGTTTTTAACTTATATGACCACTTTGCACGTGCTTAGATGGTGAGATATGGCTTTTGTGCTTGCACATAGCTATATATACGGTGAGGCTTTTGAGTTTACTTAAGGATGCAGAGAGGTATATATTTTTGAAAAGATGGCTTGAAGGTGTACATCTATTGAGAAATCGCATATATGTTTACATGGTGCTCTATGTTCATTAGGGCGGATGAAAATTTCATGTAGATGGTGAGGGTAGTGTTTTTCTTTAAACTGTTTTATTTTTACATTGAGAAGGTTTAATATTGCAGAATGCCTCAAGAGTTCTTGTGCTAGCTTCATTTCGAGTGTAACTTTTGTTTGAGATTTGCTGAATATATGTTTCAGAAGAAGTATTTGAGAAATCATGTAGGTATGCCATTCGCAAAAGGTTTTGTACTCTGAAAAATTTTAAAATGTTGTTTTCCGTTTTAGAAACTTACTGATTCATGTGCATGCTCAATAACAAAGCAATGTATGTTTCTAGAGAGCCATGTATGCAATTATATATCAAATGTGATACCTAGATTTCACTCACACATAGCCCAGAAGAAAAGCATATATAGAGTAAAACAGGTAGTTGGATACTGACAGAAGGAGATAACCAATGATTCAGAGATATAATGACAAGTGTGATGTATCTAACAGCAATGCAGGTACTTTCAGTCAGGCAGTATTCAGGCAGTCATGCAATCACCCAGCCACTATTCAGGAAGTCATCAAATCAGTAATTCACTATCCATGCAGTTATTCAATTACCCACACACTACACATGTACTCTTGCAATCAGGCAGGCAGAAATGATTTAGTCCTTGAACTATGCAGGTACTAACCATACATTCATCTAATTACCTAGGTACTAACTATTGACTTATGCAATTAACAAGTGTTAGACCTGGCATCCTTGGGGTGGGTTTCCCCTGTATTTTTGCCTTTGACTCCTGTGTTTTGACTGTGTGTTGGACCTTGTTTTTGCTGGTCTAGATGCTTTGGGCACTTTGGCACTGCTATTCAGTGCCAAAGTGCAAGTGCTCCCTCTTTAAATTGTTGTCATGGATTAGTGGTTCCATAATTGGCTTTTTTGATTTACTACTAAGACCCTAGTACAGTGCACTGTGTGTGCCCAAGGCCTGTGAATCAAATGCTGCTAGTGCGCTTGCAGCACTTATTGTGCCACCCACGCAAGCAGCCTTGCAAAAGGTTCTCAGATCTGCCATTGCAGTGTCTGTGTGCAGTTTACAACTGCCATGTCGACCTGGCAAGTGCACCCACTTGCCAGGCCCTAACCTTCCCTTTTCTGACATGCGAGTCACCCCTAAGATAGGCCCAAGGTACCCCTGTGGGCACGGTGCAGCGTATGTGAAAGGTAGGACATGCCCTGATGTGTGTAGCATGTCCTCATTGTGAAATACTGCCAATTTCGTTTTTCACTATTGAAAGGGTATCTGTCCCATAGGATAGAATGGGGGAGTTTACTTATAACATCATATAAGTATAACTGCCCATGGGAACAAGATAGGAACGTGGAGTCTGGTATGCCTGAACTCAGGATACATCTTTTAGTAAGGACAATTTTTATATTCTGAGTTTGAAAATACCACTTTTAGAAAGTGGGTATTGTATTGCTTAGCCATCCAGTGTGCCTCTGCAAGGTTTGTGTATTGACTGTCTGGCTTTGGAGTGACAGGGGCTGAGGATGTGCATTCTGTTGAGACAGCCACTTGGGGGGGTGTAGTGTGTCCTGCCTTTCCAGGGTGAATCAGGGCTGGGCTGAATAGACCTGGGCTGCATTTAGAGTAGGGGGAGGAGATTTCCTTTACACCTGAATGGGCCTGGTCTGCTTTGGACAATGCTGTTTCCACCTCCTGCCGGGATTCTGCACCAGAGAGGACAGAACTGATTAAGCACAGAGCCACCAGAGAACAAAGAGAAATGGACTATAAATGTTGGGGCCCAGACCCCTGGACTTTAGATTACTTCTGGAATTCTAGAGGAACCTCTGCCAAGGAGAAGAGCTGGGAAAAGCTAAAGGAGAAGTACTGCCCCTTTGTTGTGTGCTGTCTGGGGTTGGCCTGCAGTAGCTGTTTCTGCCAAAGAGAGGAACTGTGTGTGTATCCTGCTTGAAAAGTATCTCCAAGGGTTTGAGGTAGAGCTTGCCCCCTGTTCAAGAAGTCTCAGGAACAGCAAAGACTTTACCATCCCTCGGGGCACCGTCTCTGGAACCGCTCGTTTCATTTGCCGCAGAGGAGAAGAGCAGCCGACTCGGTCACCGAGTCCTTCGCTGGTTCCGTGCCCTGAAGGCACCGCAGAAGGCATTGCCGCACTTTGCACCGCAACCCTGGCCTCACCGACGCTGCTGGGCAACTGTCTCTGAGCCGCTGCTTGCACCGCATCCTTTGTGCACTTACAAAGGGGAAAGGTAAATTAGGATCTTACTAAATAGCTACAATGAAACCTTATGTAAAAGATGTTTATATATGTGTTTTACACTTTGTTAAAAACACCAGGTGTTTGCAGTCTGTCCTTGGCAATGGCACTCATAGAATCATACATGCGCTACCTGTGTAATCATCAAGGACGTTCTTTCTCCATCACTCTGCAAACGCACCTCCTGGCATAGTACTAGTTGTGGGATGAAATCCCCTTGGTGATTGATGGCATTTGGGGGCCAAGTATCCCTCTTGTTACCTCCAGCAAGTTCCACACAGCCAGTTTACTAAGGGGTCTTCGGAGGCCACACCCTCTTTCTGCACCACTCTGCAACACACATCCCCTGGCACACTACTGGTTGGGGAATAAAGTTGTCTTGGATGCTAAAGGACCTTGGGGACCAAGAAGCCCTCCTGGTACTTTCTATAAGTCCTACTCAGCTGGATTTCTGAGAGCTGGTCAAAGGTCCTACCCCCTTTCTACACCATTCTGCAAAGACCATTGCTACTTAAAAAATGATGGAAATTCACTGCAAAAACCAAACGTTACAGGTAAGTTATAGTTAGGAATTAGCATTAAAAAACCTTAGAAATTCACTGAAAAAAACAAAGGTTACAGGGCTGGTATAGTTAGGAAACAGGATTAAAAAAACCTTAGATATTCACTGAAAAAACCAAAGGTTAGAGAGGCGACATCACTCATTACATCTCAAATGACATCACTGATGACATCATCTACAGAATCTCTGATGCACAACTCACACCCCCATGTAGCCTTTCATACACCTACTCCCACTTTCACACTACCATTCTCAAAACCATTGACACACCTATACCTGTACTTACATACCCACTCACTGATTCAGATGTCTGCACACACATTCACTCACTCACCCATACACCTACTCACTCACTAATACAGCCACTGACATATCCACTCAAACACCCATATAGCCACTCACACACTGTCACTCATACAGCTACTCACACACCTACTCACTCACCCATAGAGTCAATCACACAGCCACTTACTCACCTATACAGTTATACACACACCAACTCACGTTTTCATACAGATACTAACACATACTTACTCACCTATACAGTCACTGACACAAGTGTACACTCACCCATACAGCCACAATCACTCACTCACACATACAGACACTTATATACTCCAACACTCTCCTATACTACCTTTCACATATGCAGTTACTCACCCATATACCACTGACACATCCATTCACTTACCAACACTACCATACGCACACTCACTCACCCAAACAGCCCCTATCAGACACATTCATGAACCCATACAACCAGTGATTCACCCAGTCACTTATCCATGCAGGGATACACCCATACAGGTACTCAGAAAACCAATCAATAACCCATACAACTACTCATGTACCTACTCACCAACCCATGCAGCCACTTACACACCTTCTGACAGACTGATACAGACATTCACAAACATTAGTCACTCACCCATACATTCACTGAGACACGTATAATCACTCACTTATACAGTCAGTCACACACCCACTAAATCATCTATACAGGCACTCATACACCCACTGATTCATCAATACCCCTTGGTGTATGAATATTTAATGCTCATAAACGTTTTAGAAACACTCATAGTCACCAGATGTCATCAATGATGTAGTCAGTGATGTCATTTGAGATGTCATGAGTGATGTCATCAGTAATGTCACTGACCATGTCATGAGTGATGTAATATGTGAGGTCATAAGCAGTGTATTGTGGCTATAACTGCTAAATTTCTCTGGTTTTGTACAAGTAAAATATCAGACTAACTATAACGTCCCTGTAACCTTTGGTTTTTTCAGTGAATATCTAAGGTTTTTTTAATCCTATTTCCTAACTATAACAGCCCTGTAACCTCTGTTTTTTTCAGTATACTATTCAGTACACTATACTATGTTCAGGTATTGTGAATATGGTACTACATGTATCTATATGTCAATGGCACTATTCACATCTTTAATCCTACAGAGACTTAGCAATAGAGAAGCCAATTACTTTGCTATGCAGGTATGGTTACTTGTGATGCAAGTATAGGAAGTGTGACACAAGAGAGAAGTCTTGGCACAGAGGGAAGTGCATGTTTATACTCTAATACACACTGCTATCAGCTGCTGTGCACACCCTATTATGTATGGGTGTTGCCATTGGGAGGCGTTTCAAACACTGGTAAGTATGTCTCCACAATTAAATATGCACACGAGTTGTCCAAGAAACAGTTCAGAACAGACAGGATTCTACATTTTATACTCTAAAAATATGGGTATTCATCAATATGAAGAGAGGTATGTGCAGAGATCAGCTTCTACCCACAGCCTTACTCTGGGGAGATGTCTCACCTGAGAGGGCAGTGTGTTTTCATATCATAGTATCTATCGTTGTTATGCAAGACAGACTTTTGAGCATAAAGGTAATTTCAACTCAATTCTTGTACATCTGTCATACTGGGAGAGCTGTGACCAGAAAGGTAACCCACTTTTCACACCCTAATTTTCACAAGCATTATCCAAGAGAAAGGCCACAAGAGAGAGGCCAATTTCTCCCCTACACTATACAATGCAGAGTTATCATGCAATAGACTTGTGTCAGGAAACAGGGCAGTTTCTCCACACAGCCTAACATAAATACCTGTTAGCATGAGAAGAGGTATGAGTAGAGAGATACATTTTTCTTAAACCCTACTACAGACAACTCTTACCCTGTTAAGATGTGTTAACAGAGAGGTGACTCCCTTCCCAGACAGCACAGCATATCGCTGTTGTTCTAAGGAGAAGTGTGAGCCACTGATTCACTATACCGCACGGTACATCCAAGTTGTCCTGGAAATAGATGTTAATGCAGAAGACAGTTATGCTGGGGAGAGATATTAGTGGACAGGCAAATCCATTCCCACACCCTAATATATATGGTTATTTCCCTGTGGAGAGGTGTCAGTGCGGAGGCTAGTACTTGTTATTCTTAGTATTGAATAGTGAGGTCTTACGTGTGAGGTGAGTACCATCCTCACCCTACTATGCCTACTACTGAGCCTGGGGAAAGGTGTGAATGGCGAGACAGTTTTCTTCATACAAGGTCTCAGTGGAAAGACACAGCACAATAATTGACATATTCTGGTGGAAGATGGTGAGGAGAAAATTAAAGGAATGGGGAAGAATTTGGAAAAAGGCTGAGAGGGATTTGGGCATCAGCCAAGCACATGGGCTCAGCATGTCTGCCATGGAAGGAAGGTGACAATGAAAACAATTAAAACATCTCAATCCTCTTTAACGGGCCAATGAACCAGAAGGTACAGAGTACTGTGAATTGAAAATGAATACCAATTGAAGTGAGAAACCCTAAGTGCTAAGGGTATGCCCAGACATGGTCAATGGGCTTACTGTGGCATGAGACTCAAGCTTTACCTCAATGATGATGCCCATCACTGTTGTTCTGCCAGTTGTTTTTGCCACTGCAGTCTTGGCTGTGTTAACAGTTTTGGGTGCAACTTTACTACTGCTGTACTTGCTACTGTGGCCATTCTTGCACCTCCTAGGCTGGCAGTTATGGTGTTTGTTGCGGCTACAGATGTACTTACTTCCCTTGCTCCTGTAGATATGTTCTCAAAGGGATAAAATCTAAATTAATTATTTTTACAACTGCAATACTATATACCATGTCACCAGTGATATAATCATATTATTTACTACATTAAATGTGTCTAAAAAAGAACCTTTTCTTACTCGTACAATTGAATGCAACTACCTAAAACAATGGGAAGGAATCTTTTATATATATTTCTTTTATTATATTTCAAATAGCAATATAGAAAAGTGCACTCAAATTTGTCAGTCCATTGATTAACTGTTTCTCTCAAAGAACCCTTGTATACTTTGAACGATGTAATCCACTTACTTCGGTGTCCTTATTTTCACCATGAGTCAATCATTATCATATCAGGAGTTATCTTTCTTTTTCCTGATTGTCATGTACGGATTGTATTTTATGCTTTGGTTTAATTTGTAACTTCTGAACTCATCAACCTGCTGTTAATGCGTTTTAGCTCTATATTTTTACCACGGCCTCATCAGGTCATTTACAAGTACAGCACTATTATGTATAAAAATATATATACAATTACCTACAATTTATAGTAAAAGTATTATCATATTCATCAAATTAATCTTGTAGCTGTATCAAACTCGTAAAGTTCATCGGAAACCTTAAACATATTCTCTCAAGATGTTACAACAAAATACAGAACCATTTACATAAAATTAACACTACCACTATATCTGTATCTCTAAGCCTCTTACATATTACTGTGGCATTATCTATCACCTTCATGATGTTTAAATCCAATGTAGGACTGGTAATATACATGGAAGCAGTTGTGAATACTTTGTGGTTTCTTGCAAACGACCACACAGCACCAGCTGTAGGTTTCATGTAAATCTCTCATAGCCCTTTATGTTTATTCTGTAGACACAGACCGCGCAGTGCCTCCTCCCAGTTACGTATTCCCTTACTCTTGTCTCACATTGGATTTATAAATTTGCTACAGACAAAAGATCCACCTATTGTTGTCACTCACATTGAGGTTTCTTAAATGATTACTTCAATTGGCACCTTTTAAGTTGCAACTGGTCCTTATTGCACCTGTGAGGAAACACATAAACAAGCACGCATCCGAGTAATTCTTAGTCTAAAAAAATGAGTATTGCCCAGTGCTAACCATTGCCTCAAAACAATAGTTGTGTTGTGGTACTGCTAATTTCTTCTTAGTAGTGGGCTCATTTAAATCCTGGCTGAAGAAAAGCATTTTCTTTTCTCATGTCTATTTTACTCATTGTGTCCTGAAATCAATTATATATTTAAGATTGTGTATGTTATTTTCAGATATAACGGGCAAATTCATAATAATTCAGATTTTGTTTAATAACGAGCCAATTCACATTGATTGTGGTCTTTTTCTTATTCAGCATGGCTAATGCATGGATGGGGCAATGGGTATATGTAATGGAGTCCGCGTATATGCGTGTGTTGAAAAACAAAGATGGCTGCCACACCGTATTGCATTGTGCATCTCCAATCGGAGTGCCATCTTAGAGTGTTCTTCCTGCTAGGTCCAAAAAAGTATATCTATTATTTCACCTTGTGTAGACATAGTTTGAATATTGTCATTCTATAAATTTCCCAGCAAAGGATTTTACTATCTATTCTCCTACACCTGTTGCTCCGCATGTCATATCATATTATAAATCCATATAAAAAATACCAACTTACTTGAAAGTCTCCTCTCTGCCTACATTTAGTGCCTCAAACGCAGCCTTCGTATCATCCAGCGTCTACCTGCACCTCAACCCAAACAAAACAGAATTCCTTTTATTTCCCATGAACAACAAACAAGAAACAGTGCAAGTCTTGCTCAATGACATGAACCTTGACAGCTTTGAAACCCAACTTTCATTTAATGCCTCATCACTTGAATTCACCCTGGGACACATTGCCAATAAAATATAAATGGGCTGGTACCAGCTTTCTCTTCTAAAGAAAGTGAGAACATTTCTTCCATAAAGCAACTTCAGAACTGCTGTTCAAGCCTTTGTACTCTTGAATATGAATAGTGGTAACACCCTGTTGCATGGCCTGCCAGACTCTCCACTAGCAACTAGCAACCCTTTAGGGCATCCTACACGCCATACAATGTCTCATCCAGGGCTTAAAGAAATCAAATACCAAACCCATCCTGATGGAACTCCATTGACTCCCCTTTCCGGCCCACACTTCTTCAAAAACAGCTCCATCATTTACACATTTAAACCATCACTACCAGCACCCAGCTTATATTCCAGACAAATTTACAATCTCTGGTGTTTCTCCACACACACACAGTCTAACATTATCAGACTGCAGATTAAGAAGTGTAAAACATGCCTTTTCCATCTATGTACCCAGGAACTTGAAAAGTATTGCCTTATACATCAGGACCATCCTGCTCCAATTTAGGAAAGAGTTCAATGCTCACCTCTTTGAAGAAAATAGCATCACAATGCATTAACCATCCACATATCAGCTACCTCTTCTATCACTCATAGAGTTCATGATTCTCTGTGATACTGTACAGCACCCCACTGCCTTCAGGCTTGGTTTACGCTATAGAAATGCCATGTACATATTTACATAACATACGCACATACTTAAACATCACCTGGAAATAGCTTCTGCAGGATTGTCCAAAAAGCAATGGAAACAGCCATTACAAAGCAGCTGTTTCTTACAACGCAGCTGATTGCACACATGCCATTACAACGCATGCGTTACAATGCATGCTCCATTACAATGCGTAACCTTTACTATGCATTTTTTAACTACGCATATGCTTTTACCATTCATGCCTTTACAATGAATTTCATTGTAAAGGTATTTATGGTAAAGGCAAATGCGTAGTAGTAAGGGCATAAGCATGGAAACAGCCGTGTTGGTAGGCAATCCACATCATTAGAGGAAACAGAGAGACGTGCACCACCCCTCAGACGAGCTGCCTATATGAGGAGAGAGGTAAGGGGGATTGGGCCTGGGGCGGGGGGCTACTATTTTAGGGGTTTGGGTGAAAGAAGGGCTGGGGGACATGGGGAGCGTGAGGTAGTGTTTTAGGGTTCAGGGTAGGGGAAGTGCTGGGGGACAGGGGAGGGCTGAGATAGTGTTTTAGGGTTTAGGGCAGGGGAAGGCCTGGGGGCCGTGGGAAGATCGCTTAAGGGTAGGGTTTTAGGGTTTAGGGCAGAGGAAGGGCTGGGGCCATAGGGGTCGTGCAGGGGTAGGGTTTTAGGGTTAAGGGAAGGGTATTTTTAAGAAGGGTTGGGGGCCGGGGGTGGGCTGCGCCAGGGACCGGGATTAGGAGTTAGAGTAGGGGGGGCAGGAAAACCTTTCTCGTGCATATGCCTTTAACATACATTCATTTACAATGAAATTCGTTGTAAAGGCATGCATGGTAAAGGCATATTCATTGAAAAAACATGTGTGGTAAAGGTTTGTATTGTAATGGCATTCGTGTTGTAACACATGCATGGTAAAGGCATGCATTACAATGGAATGTGATGTAACATCATACATCCAACAGCCAAATGTATAATATCCTTTTAAGTGCTCATCATTGTCATGGAGGTAACTCTTATTACTATTGACATCAATATTGAAGATTTTGGGCCTGATTATATGTCGGTGGTAAGTATTCTTTGTCGCAACGGCGGCAGAGTATACATACCACCAACATAATGGTCCTCCCGCAAAACTTATATGCTCGCGGACCTTAGGTTTGGCTATGGCGATGACTACTCCATCACCACAATAGCCAAACCTCCATGACTGACTGATGGAGTAGATAAACCTTTCTGTGCTGTTCGCTCCCCTTATCTATCTAGTCATTAGCTTCTCAATAACATCAAAGGGAAAAAAGCGACCATCTACCGCAGGAATTGTGCCTCGCTATTATTCCAGATAACCATCGATTAGACAGTGTGATACACAGCAGTATTCATATGATAAATATAAACAATTCAACACATGACCTCAGGAAGAAGCACCAGTAATCGAAACAGAGCAGTAATGATGAACGCTCATAGAAAATGAAAAAATGTAAAGCGTTATATAAACAAAGCCTTGGGGCTTATTAAAAAGTTCCAAACAATTACCCCTTGAAAGTTAAAATGATAAAAGCGAAGGCCGCCTATAGAAAATACAGGTGGGAACAAAAAAGGAAGGCTAACAACGAACTCTGCGCCAAACTGCTACACGACTTAAACACCAACAAACATGAGAAGTTTTGGAAAACAGTGAATAACTTAATTCTAGCCCAATTACGATTAGAATTTGGTCTCACTAAACAAGTTCTGGCGAGGCAAGGAGCATTCATCAAACTATGCTGCAAACTAAAGAATGCTGACAACCATCACCTTTGGGAAGAAATCAGCAGCAGAGACTACTTCCTGGCTGGGTGCTATCTCCTTTCTATCTTAACTTCCTTTGGAGTAAACCAGGAATGGCACTTAATAGCTAACTATCCCCTAGTCAAGGCCATTGTAAACAGAAGAATCAAGTGCACCTCCTTACTGGCTGGCAAGGAGGTATTTTCAAGGCGACAAAATGCTTGGTTCACAATAGGATCCTATGAAAAGCTAGTACCTCAACAGTATCTGTGAGCACACATCAAAGCCCAGACCATAAGATCTGTTCTGAATTATCACCTGGGCTGTCTATATACACTATAGTTCACCAAGTTTGCACATGTGAAACAAAATTGGAGAATTGAAAAACTATACTAAGACTAGCATTAACCGTGAGGGGGCTGTGCCAGGTGTAGGCAGGCCATTATAGCCTCTTTCAATTCCTCAGACATTCAGCTAAATTATAGACTGGTGAAATACCTGACAAGACTAGAACTGAAAATTAACCGTTTAACAGACTGTACAACATCGGGGGCAGTCTTCCTATGGCAGACCAGCCCGCCAGAGTAGAAACTAGGTGCAGAATTTAGTAATAAGTAATTAACAATTAGTAATTTTAGTACTGAATTTGTAATAATTGGTACTGAATCTGTAATAATTAGAATTACTATATTTTACTGCTTTATACACAACATATTGCATATTTAAGCTATTTTTATTGTGCATAATCAGCTTCTTCCAGCACTTGAATGTTTTTATATGAATGTATGTGTTTTAACATTTTTAGTGCAAAGGATTTAATTAACTGCGCACTCAAATAAATAAACGTGAAACTTGTAACTTGACTGATGGAGTAAGGGCTGTCGGAGAAATGGCTGTATGTCCGCTCACCCAATCAGGATGTGCAGACACATAGCCATTTTCTTTACCGTCCTTCACAGCCAGGCAAACCTTGGTGGTGAGGGACACTACAATGCAAATAATGCTTTCCACACCACGGGAGATGACTCCCATGGCAAGGGGAGCATTACTTTTTTTTTATTTTTAAAAAGAAAATCCCATATCGGGATTTTCTTTTTGAAAATAAAAAAGAAAACTGTTTGGTACAGGGCCGCGTCATCCTGATGCAGCCTTGCACCAAGCAGCAATATGCCTTGAAAGGACCCGTCATGACAGCGGTTCCTACCAATGTATTATGAATAAGACTCCCTGTCTTCCGTTTTTACTGATTTTTACAGATAAATACAGACATAAAACCATTTATTTTCTTGTCTGTATTTATTTTTAAATATGGATAAAAACGGAAATTGGGTTCTTTTTGCGTGATTCTAAATACACTTTGCCATGACTGCCAGGACAATAACTGTGTGGATTTATAGGTAAGGGGGTTATAAAGGAAAGGAATTTTAGTAAAGAGGCTTAAACAGCAGTAACTATGCACAAGGCTGCTACTGGAATGTTTATATTTTCATATAAGTGCATTGATTTATATTCTGCGGGTGTTCATAGAACTGAAACCTGGCAGGCATTCAAGCAAGACTGCATATTTATTAATTACATAAATGTGGAAAATATCAGTTTCAGCTTTATTTTTTTCACAAAACCCATAATAAATATGGATAAATACAGATAAAGTTGACAAAAAATAAATAGGATAAATACAGACAGAAATATTTTTTTTTAAAAAGCCATAAAGCCGGGAGCCCTAATTATAGATGACTGCCTGCTTGGTGGTCGTTTAGAAATTTGTCGGGTGCCCCTCCCCCGGCCATGGGGATGGAGTAATTTACTCAGTCCCCATGGCAGAACGACAGGCCGTCTGTCAAAATATAAATCAGGTCCTTTGTTACTTTTGTGGTGGTAGCTGAGGCCATATCTAAATGTCACATGTAGGGCGTTCGTAATTCTGCTCCTATTGGGGTCTATACACTGTTAAGCTATTCACAACTACACATAGCGCCGGCCCTCACGCTGTGACTCAGGGCACAGTGAAATATGCTTGGCAAATTTGTAAAAATGTGTACTACCCTTATTATTGTGTTTCTTGATCTATTGAGTTTTCTTCATGTGTATAAATCGTTGATTGCATATACACTCTGTTAGAACTGGGATCTCCAGTTGGCAGAGGTAGGTACCTTTGACCAAGTAGGGACCCTTGCTTCTAGTCAGGGTAAGGGGGCTACACTCCTAAATAACCCCTGCTCACCCCCTTGGTAGCTTGGCACGAGCAGGCAGGCTTATCTCAGAGGCAGTGTGTAAAGCATTTGTGAACACATACAGCAATACAGTGAAAACACTACAGATGGACACCACACAGGTTTTATAAAAAATAAGTATTCTTTATATAGACTTAACACAAGACCCAAAACGACAAAAATCCACAATACAGTATTAAGAAAATGACTTTTAGATGGTAGAAATAGCTTAGTTCAAAGATGATGGTAAATGCGACACGTTTCTCACAAAGTACCTTTGGATGCGTCACGCAAGATAAACAAAAGGTTCGCAGGGAGAACGATGCGTCGGTTCCTTGCTTTGGGGGAGGCGATGCGTCTGTTCCTCAGTGCTTGCGCAAAGTAGGTGATGCGTCTGTTCCTTACCGGAGAGGAGGTGATGCGCCGATCTCATGTTGCGTTCCGGTTGCGATGCGACAAGATGGCGCCTCGATGCGATGCGACGATCTGGTGCAATGCGAGAAGATGGCGCTCTTGATGCGATGCGACGACGTGAAGGCGATGCGTGCACGCCTGATGGCCGTGCGACGAACTATGTAACTTCGGAGCCGCGACAGGCCCTGCAACACGCTTCTCCGGTGATGCGACGGCGACCCTTGCGGTGGCGACACGCTTCTCCGGTGATGCGACGACAAACAGCTGCGACGGAGACACGCTTCTCCGGTGATGCGACGGCGACCCTTGCGGTGGCGACACGCTTCTCTGATGATGCGACGGCAACAGCTGCGGATGCGACACGCTTCTTCTCATTGAGTCGTGCTTCCAGCTCCCAACAACACGCAGGCTTCTGCAGACAGAATTCCCAGCAAGGAAATTCAGGGGGGAGCTGGGGGTGAAGTCTTGTATCCCTGAGACTTCAGCAGGAGGCAAGCACAGTTCAAGCCCTTGGAGATTCTTCTTCAAGATGATGAAAGTTCAATAAAAGTTCCTTCTCCTTTCCTTGGCAATAAAGAAACCACTGCAGGCCAACCCCAGAAAATAGCACACTGGCACAGGGGCAGTGAAACTCCTTCAGATTCCCTGGTTCTTCTCCTTGGCAAAGGTTCGTCTTGATTCCCAGAAGTGATCTAAAGTCTTGGGGTCTGGACCCCAATATTTATACCAGTAAATCCTTTGTCCTCTGAAGGCAGAGGGTGCCTGTACCGAGCCAAAACCAGTTCTGTGCAGCTTCCTGGTAGGAGGTGGAGACAGCATTGTTGAAAGCAGACCTGGCCCAGGTAGCTGAAAGGAAATCTCCTCCCCCTACTCTCTAGTCTATGAGGGCTCAGGGGAGTTAAAGGAAATCCCCGCCCCCTGCTCTCTATTCAACCAAGGTCCTATTCAGCCCAGCTCTGACTCATCAGACTGCTGGAGCCCAAGCCCTCCTGTCACTCACAAACCAGACATGCAATACACAACCTAGCAGAGGCAGGATGGATGGTTAGGTAAGAAAATACCCACTTTCTAAAAGTGGTATTTTCAAACATAGAATGTTAAAACCAACTTTACTAAAAGATGTATTTTATCATTCTGAGTTCAGGCATACTAAATTCGTTTTTCTACCATGTTCCCTGGGTCAGTTAGGATTATAAGATGTTATAATCAAACTGCCCATTCTGGCCTATGGGGACAGGTAGCCTTGCAACAGTGAAAAACGAAATTGGCTGTAATTCACTATCAGGACATGCCACACACATCAGGGCATGTCCTACCTTTCACATACAATGCACCCTGCCCATGGGCCTACCTGAGGGGTGTCTGATATGTAGAAAAGGGAAGGTTTAGGGACTGGCAAGTGGGTGCACTTACCAAGTCAACATGGCAGTACTGGACTGCACATAGGCTCTGCAATGGCAGGCCTGAGACACATTTTACAAGCTGCTGCTGTGGGTGGCACAATCAGTGCTGCAAGCCCACTAGCAGCATTTGATCTACAGGCCCTGGGCACACATGGTGCACTGTACTAGGGTCTGACAAGTAAATCAAATAAGCCAATCATGGAGTCACTAATCCATTACAACAATTTACAATAGGGAGCACTTGCACTGTGGCACTGAATAGCAGTGGCACAGTGCCCAAAACATCTAAACCAGCAAAACATAGCAAAACACAGGAGGCAACAGCAAAAAATGGAAGGGAGACCCACGCCAATGGTGCCAGGTCTAACACACTCATCATTGTCTCAGTGATCAATTAAAAAACAAAGATTTCATTAAACGAAATTGCTGATTAAGTATTTGATTCACTAGTTTATTCCTCAATACATTTAGAGTTACCAAACGTTTTATCAGGAGGCTTCCATTATCAAGCATTCAAAAATCTGTAAATGCAATGTGTCAAGAAAAATCTAAGCTAAACTATGAACAATACTGTACTCCTATGTATGGAGGATGCAACACAAGTGGTCCCTTTAGTCTTCGGTAGTTGTGTTTTAGAGAACTCTTCTAATACTAATCTTGCACCCTATAAAATGTAGGAAAAAGGCCTACGTAAACAAAGTCTACCAAAACGTATAAAATTGCCTGTCACAGCCAAAATCAAGAAAACTCCCCATACCTTAGACTTGGAGCGATACATTGTTTCTCTTCTTATTGTAGATGGGCCAAGAACATGTCTGTGTCTGATTCAAGGCAAATTGGATAACTCGAATTTCGAGTTCATCATCAATTTCTTTCGACACAAAGTTGCAGAGAGGCAGTGTGTTGTGAATGGGTGACTTAAAACCAATATTTTATAACATTAAACAAGCGGCGCACCTGGTAAAACAAACTGTTGTAAAGTCTAATGTAAATGCAAAGAGGAGAAGGCAAAACTGAATATGAATAAAAAAATGTATGTCATTCCTGTTCACAAGAGAAATAGTCTGTTCTCTCACAATGGAACACAGAGTACATCTGTTGGTAATACCCTTTGAAACAAGCATTAGCAATGCCACTCGGTCTAGCCATATTGATGAGTTTAGTGTTGTAGTTTTTCATAAAGAACGTTATCATAATGCTAATCTATGCTAACCTGCCTATTTGGTCACATTAGACTTACTCCAGCTCTTTCTGCCTAGCTGCTTCCCAAAAAGCATGCAACCTTTGATACAAACACAATAAGTGTAAATGCAGATTAAGAAAAAAGCCCCAAACCGGACTCAAAGAACAAACAAGCTGCAAGTTCCAAGATCTAGCATAAGTCCTAAATAAAAGCCTACACCCACTGCTTAATTTGTAAAACAAAGTGCTGGGGCTAAAAGCAAAACTTTAAAAATGACCAAAAAAACGTCAAAAACGCGATGACAAAGTAGACTCTAAATACTTATTCCCTTGAATGAATTGTCTTCAGAATATTTGCAATTAAATAACCAGACTTGCATATTAAAAATCAAACAAGCAGAAAATGCCACGTTTTACATTCCAGCACTCTGCAGCAACATTGGTCCCAAATAAAGGCCCACACACAGTGCTTAATTTGTAAAACATGAAGTGCTGGGGCTAAAAGCAAAGCAGAAACTGCCACGTTCTACTCTGCAGCACTCTGCAGCCACATAAGTCCCAAATAAAGGCCTACATCCATTGCTTAATTTGTAAAACATGAAGTGCTGGGGCTAGAAGCAAAACTTTAAAAATGCCCAAAAGCACATCAAACGCGATGAGAAACTACACTCTAAATACTCCTTCCCTTAAATAAATTGCCTGCAAACTATTTGCTATTAAATAAACAAACTTGCCTATCAAAAATCAAACAAGCAGCAACTACCACGTTTAACTTTCCAGCACTCTGCAGCCATATAAGTCCCAAATAAAGGCCTACACCTATTGCTTGATTTGTAAAACATGAAGTGCCAGGGCTAAAAGCAAAACTTTAAAAATGCACAAAAACAAGTCAAAAACGCCATAACACTTCTATAGCGACATAAACACAATAAATGTAAATTCAGCTGAAAAGAAAACTCCTAAACCGGACCTGCCTATCCAAAATCAAACAAGCACCACGTTCCACGCTGCAGTACTAGCAGCAACAGTCACGTTCTACTCTCCAGCACTCTGCAACCACATAAGTCCCAAATAAAGGCCTACACGACAGTGCTTAATTTGTAAAACCTGAAGTGCCGGGGCTAAAATCAAAACTCTAAAAGTGCCCAAAACACGTCAAAAACGCGATAAGAAACTACACTCAAAATACTCCTTCCTTTAAATAAATTGTCTTCACGCTATTTGAAATTAAATAAGCAGACTTGCTTATGAAAAATCAAATAAACAGCAACTGCCACATTTTACTCTCCAGCACTCTGCAGTCACACAGTTCCCAAATAAAGGCCTACACAGCCAGTGCTTCATTTGTAAAACATGAAGTGCTGGGGCTAAATGCAAAATTTTTAAAAATACCCAAAAGCACGTCAAAAACTCGATGTCAAGCTAGAGTCTAAATACTCATTCCCTTGAATGAATTGTCTTCAAACTATTTGCAATTAAATTAAAAATTACTCACTTCTATTGCAACCACCACAAATCCTGCCTATTTGGTAACATTAGACTTTCTCCAGCTCTATCTGCCTAGAGGATTCCGGAAAAACATGCAACCTTTGATACAAACACAATAAGTGTAAATGCAGATAAAGAGAAAAGCACCAAACCGGACTTATCTATTAAAGAACAAACAAGCAGCAAGTTCCAAGCTCTAGCACTCTGTAGCCATATAAGTCCTAAATAAAAGCCTACACCCACTGCTTAATTTGTAGAACATAAAGTGCCGGGGCTAAAAGCAAAACTTTAAAAATGACCAAAAACACGTCAAAAACGCGATGACAAAGTAGACTCTAAATACTAATTCCCTTGAATGAATGGTCTTCAAACTATTTGCAATTAAATAACCAGACTTGCATATTAAAAATCAAACAAGCAGCAAATGCCACGTTTTACTCTCCAGCACTCTGCAGCCACATAGGTCCCAAATAAAGGCCTACACCCAGTGCTTAATATGTAAAACATGAAGTGCCTGGGCTAAAAGCAAAGCAGCAACTGCCACGTTCTACTCTGCAGCACTCTGCAGCCACATAAGTCCCAAATAAAGGCCTACATCCAGTGCTTAATTTGTAAAACATGAATTGCTGGGGCTAAAAGTAAAACTTTAAAAATCCCCAAAAGCACGTCAAAAACGCGATGAGAAACTACACTCTAAATACTCCTTCCCTTAAATAAATGATCTGCAAACTATTTGCTATTAAATAAACAAACTTGCCTATCAAAAATCAAACAAGCAGCAACTACCACGTTTAACTTTCCAGCACTCTGCAGCCACATAAGTCCCAAATAAAGGCCTACACCCAGTGCTTAATTTGTAAAACATGAAGTGCCGGGGCTAAAAGCAAACTTTTAAAAATGCCCAAAAACACTTAAAAAACGCAATAAAAAACTATACTCTAAATACTCCTTTTCTTGAATGAATCATCTCCAAACTATTTGCAATTAAATAAAAAATTACTCACCTTTATAGCGACACAAACACAATAAGTGTAAATTCAGCTGAAAAGAAAACCCCCGAACCAGACCTGCTTATGCAAAATCAAACAAGCTGCAAGTCCCACGCTTCAATACTCTAGTGCTAGGGCTGAAAGCAACATACAGGTGTACGACTTCTGACACAAAGACCTACCACCCCATCATATAAAAAAATACCCTGAACTTAAGCACATTATATATTATTTTGGAATAGTAGTAATATAAACGATATACAGTGTTAATATCACAAACTAAACTGCGTCATCTGTACCACAAAAAGCTACATTTAACAGAAAGGTATTTCAATAGCACGATGGAGGTTGACTTAATTAAACGGAGATGGCTGTAAAATCAACCAGGTACGGGAACACATGGAGAGAAATATTGCCTTTCAGCGGGAAATTGTATAGTCCAAAGCTCTGTTTTTAATATAAAATCAGGGCCTTCGGTGGTCATATCGCTGAAAATACAAGATTTGAAAAATATTATTGTCTACGGCTGCTCGTGGAAGACAATTTCTATGGACTGGAATCTAGAGAATCTAGAGAATGCTAAAGTGATTCTGGTATTTTACTGTCTCTGCTGGTCATTTTCTATCAAGAAAATGTTAAATAGAGGCAGTTGCCAGAAAAAAAAAGAAAGTCCCTAAGCATAAAGCAATTCTGGTATTTTACTGACCTCTACTGGTCGTTTTCTATCAAGACAGTTAAATAGAGGCAGTTGAACAAGCAGAAAGCAATTCTTGTATTTTACTGACCTCTACTGGTCGTTTTCTATCAAGACAGTTAAATAGAGGCAGTTGAACAGAAAAAAAAGTCCCCAAGCGGAAGCAGACCTAGGGCTGATGTCCAGAGCCCACAAAGTACATACACATATAAGTATATCCTAAAGTATATACAAGAGGTCTCTAATGCTCGACCTGAAAAAGTGCATTAGAGCAAGATATTTGCTATTTAAATTAAACAGTTTTAGTCTATACAGTTGTTTAATTTAAGACAATGCAGTCTTTTTCTTATGTCTGCATTGTGTTTCTCTAAAACATCTGAAAACTGCAGACTCTGATAGTTTTCCTTCTTTGACAAGTGTACAATGCTGATAATTCAAACATGCATTTAAACTCGGGTTTTTAAAGTCAGGTTTGTCTGGAGATTTGACCAGTGTTTCAGTATTCTTTGTTTGCTGTCCCAACTTTGCTTCTTTTTTTTTTTTAGAAATGATGTTGGGATTTCATAGCTGCAAGTTGTTTAGGTCTCAATAATATGTAATTGGGGTATCATCTTTCTTTGAATTTATTGCACATCTTTTCTGGTTGTTCTGTGTACTCTGATTCATTGGTACCCGCTGGCATTGAGAATATGGTAGATTCTCTCTGAGCCAATAGCTATAAAAACTATAGCACAACATATTGATCCTATCCGTTTTCTTGGTGTCTTGGTGTATACGTTGGTGCTCATACCACCTTCACTGAGTGATAATTCAGCATTTAAAAAGGGTATAGTCTTCTTTTGTATGAAATGTAATTTTTGCATGTTTCTGGTTCAGTTGTGTGATTTTAACAGTTTACATGTTATTTCTTCCCAAATTAGGAAAATGTCATTGATGTACCTCCTTTATCTGTTTTGTAATTTATTATATTCTTCATCAAAATAGATATACTTTTTCTCACTGGAGTGTAAATATGTTTCTCCATGTTGAAAAAAAATGTGGCACAAACCATAACTCACCATTTGTAAGAGGAATATGTTGCTATCTCATGTTATACCTACCATCAGCCGTGCCCATTCCACGGCTACCATTCCTTAATTGTGGGGTATCGATGTATATAAGTCCCCTACATCTATCCTGCACATTAGGATTTCTTCCAGTAGTGTAGTATTAATTCCTTGTATATAATGCATGAAGTTACTGGTATCCGTGAATCCATGGCATTCAACTTGTTTTGTTTCACAAGCTTTGTAAAACAAAAGTCAAATATTATCCTAATGGCTGTAATAGTATCCTAAAAATGATGGATCAGAGTTGCGGATTTTTCAAGGCCTGCCGGTATCTTAGAGGCAGTGTGTAAAGCATTTGCACATAACCAACAGTAACACAGTGAAAGCATTACAAAAGGACACCACACCAGTTTAGGAAAATATCCATTAATTTTTATATACTTAAGACAAGACCAAAACGATAAAAATCCACAATACAGTACTTAGAAATCTTCAGTTATCAAAATAGACTTAAAATATAGATCCTTGAAGTCGATAGCTCCGTCTGGGGCTATCACGGCGTCGTGAACAACAAATTCAAACAGTTCTGGCTGACCGCGGTGTGGTGGACCAGCTACTGTGTCGGGAAGATCCGCAAAACAGTGCCTTTAGAAATGCAGGGCGTCGGTGACCTCTCTTTGAGCTCCGAAGGCACGGCGTCCGCAGGCATCGGTTCCGGAGGTCGGTACAAGAGTCGTCGGGCCCTTTGAAGTCACACGCATTGCAGATCGAAATCCTCAAGTTTGAAGTCAGGAGCGCCGGCGTCGGCAGGCGTTGGGACTGCGGTGCGAAGTGCAGCGGTGGGCGTGCGGTGCCCTCAGGTCGTGGTGCAGGCAGCGGCTCGGTGACAGTCGTCCAGCAGCGTTGGTGAGACCAGGGCTGCGGTGCGAAGTGATGTGGTGCTCATCGTGGTGCTGGCAAGTCACGGTGCAAGCAACGGCGTCGTTGTTGCTGAAGCGCTGTTGTCGGCTGACGAACTGGAGTCAATGGTGCCAGCGTTGGTAGGCCAAGGCTGCGGTGCGGGATGAGGACGGTGGGTCGTGTAACTTACGAGCGGTGCCCTCGAACCACGGTGCAAGCAGTGGCCTCGATGTCGGCGTGGAGCGGCGTCATCAGGGATACCAAGGTGGCATCGTGAAGCGAGGCGGTGCCAAGTGCGGTGCCCACAGGTCCCGGTGCAAGCAGCGGCTCGGTGTCGGCATCAGGTGGCAGCATCGGTGTGACCATGGTTGCGGTGCGGCATTGCGGCGGTGCCCTCTGCAGTGCCTAAGGACATAGAGTCAGCAGCGGCGTCGTAGACGGCATCAGGTTGCTTTTTCTTCTGTTGCAGCACAAAACACACAGTCCCCAGTGCTGAGGACAGAAGAACTTGAAGTCTTTGCTGACTTCTTGAACAGGGGGCAAGCTCTACCTCAAGCCCTTGGAGAAACTCACAAAAAGGAAGTTGCAGAAAGTTCAGTCCAGTCTTTTCACTGCCCAAGACAGAAGCAGCCACTGCAGGCCAACACAGCAAAGCACACAGCAAAGTGGTAGTCCCTCCTCACAGCTTCTCCAGCTCTTCTTCTTGGCAGTCTTCTTGGTTCCAAAAGTGTTCTAAAGTTCTGGGGTCTGGGCCCCAATATTTATACCCCAAAATCCTTTGTCCTCTCAGGCAGAGAGTGTCTGTGCTTAGTCCTAACCAGTTCTGTCCTCTCTGGCCCAACTTACTGGCAGGGGGTGGAGACAGCATTGTCCAAGGCAGACAGGGCCTATTCAGGTGCAAGGGAAATCTCCTCCCACCACTCTAAATGCAGACTGGGCCTATTCAGGTGCTAGTGACAACTCCTCCTACTACTCTGAATGCAGCCCAGGTCTATTCAGCCCAGCCCTGACTCATTCAGGCAGGACACACATCAACCCCCAGTGGCCGTCTGAGATAATGCACCTCCCCAACCCCTGTCACTCCAAAGTCAGACAGTAAATTCACATCCTAGCAGAGGCACACAGAATGGCTAAGCAAGAAAATATCTACTTTCTAAAAGTGGTATTTTCAAACACAGAATGTAAAAATCACCTTTATTAAAAGATGCATCTTTGGATTCAGAGTTCAGGCATACTAAACTTTATTTTCCTACTGGTCCCAATGGAAAGTTATAAGATGTTATAAATTAACACCCATGCTTTCCTATGGGCCAGATAGCCTTTCAATAGTGAAAAACGAAATTGGCAGTATTTCACTATCAGGACATGCCACACACATCAGGGCATGGCCTATCTTCCACATACACCACCCTGCCCACAGGGGTACCTTGGGCCTACCTTAGGGGTGACTTACATGTAAGAAAAGGGTAGGGCCTGGCAAGTGGGTGCACTTGCCAAGTCGACATGGCAGTTACAAACTGCGCGCAGACTCTGCAGTGGCAGGTCTGAGTTACCTTTTCAGGGCTACTCATGTGGGTGGCACAATCAGTGTTGCAGGCCCACTAGTAGCATTTGATTTACAGGCCCTGGGCATACACAGTGTACTGTACTAGGGACTGACTAGTAAATCAAATATGCCAATCATGGAAACACCAATCCATAATAAAAATGTACACAGAGAGCATATGCACTCTAGCACTGATCAGCAGTGGTAAGGTGCCCAGAGTCCTAAAACCAACAACAGCAGGTCAGGAAAAATTAGGAGGAAGAAGCAAAATGTTTGGGGATAACCCTGCAAAAAGGGCCATCTCCAACAGTGACCCACTCAGATGCCCGTACACCCAATAAAAGACACTCAGACACCTACTTACAGACCCACACAGACACTCACACTCAGAGACCCACTCAGACACTCACATATCCACTCACAGACCCACTGAGACACTCACAAACCCATTCACAGACCCACTGAGACACTCATATACCTACTCACTGACCCACTGAGACACTCACACAACCATTTGTAGCCCCACTCACACACTCCCACTCACAGACACACACACTCATATACCCAGTCACAGACCAACTCGCACACTCACTGACAGACCCACTCAGATGCTCATACACCCACTCAAAGACACTCAGACACCTACTTACAGACCCACTCAGACACTCACACACACACTCAGAGACCCACTCAGACCCTCACACATCCACTCACAGACCCACTCAGACACTCACAAACCCATTCACACACCCATTTGTAGACCCACTCACACACTCCCACTCACAGACACACACACTCATACACCCAGTCACAGACCAACTCACACACTCACTGACAGACCCACTCAGATACTCATGCATCCACTCACAGACTCATTCTTACACTCAGTCACAGACCTGTTCAGACACTCACACACCCACTAATAGACTCAGTCAGACACTCAATTACCCACTCACAAAGTTGCAGCTGCCATTTTAGATAACAGGGAACAGTCGCCGGTTGTGACAATTTCCCACAAAATTGAATAGAAGGGTTTAAGGTAGGGGTACCTGGATCCTATGTGAGCAATATAGGAGTGTATGAGAGACCCGTGATTGAAAACAAATTGCCCTAAGAGTAACCCTGGGCATAAAATCCGCTCCGCTCGCATAGTTTGCAGATTTTTGGCAACTCCGTGTTCCGCGTAGAACGCGGAGTTAACGAAAACTCCGCGCTCCGCAGCGGAGCAGAGTTTTTTTTGTGTTTGCGCTCTCAAAATGCATTTTCGTGCGCGCGGGAACGACTTACCGGGATGCCTACGATCGCCGACGAGATTTCCCATCGGTTCGCGAGCGCCACAAGAATTGGTAGCCGGCTGCACGTTCCCCGCGAGAGTGTGCGATCGCAAACACGTCATTCTGGCGCGCCATCGGACTTCCGGCGGAAGTTTTGTGAAGCTCGCGATCCCGAACACGCAGAATTTGCAATCTGGAGAAGAATCTCTCTTGAGCAGCATCAAAACCTACTCGAAATGGTGATTTGAATTAAAAAAAACTCCTCAGATTGACATTTGGCTGTACTTTTTTGTGCAAGGAGTCCTTTATCTTTTTTACTTTTTTTTTTAAGAGGAAGAAAGTGCCCCAGAGTCTCCAACTTACTGTTCCTGTCCAGCTGGCTCCTCCCAGTGCTTTGTCCATCTCCTGTTCACTTTTCATTTGGATTTGGAGCTGGAAGGATCACTCTTTGTGGCTGCTGCATCATATATCATTGGATTTGAGGACTTTTGAATCTGAGATTTCACAAGTAAGTTGGAAAATTGGTGTTGTTTGTTTGATTGGGGCATTGCACCTACATTTTTTTGTACTTTTCCTCTTTTTTAAAAAATTTATTGTGGTGGGTGGCCTGTAGTTTAGTAGGAGACTAGTTATTTCTTTGTAAGTAATTTTTCATCTTTTATAAAGGAAACATGTTGCAGAGTTCACTGCATTTTCTCCAACTTTTGAAATTAATTAATTTGCAATATTTATTTAATTCACTAGTCCAGTAGTCTGCCAATACTATAGGCCTTTCAGCCAGTAGGCCCAGAGCTACTCATGGGTGCATGAAACAACTGTTTCTGTGGTGTCTGTTGAATTTAAACATCATTTAGGGCATGGATGGCATTGGATTGAATTGCAAAATGTTTTTTTTGGGGTATTTCACTTTTTTTGTGTGTGTTAAATAAATGCCTTTGTTGGATGTGTGTGGTGTGGTTGTTGTGTAACTTGCAAACCTTTTTTTGCCCTGTGGATTTTCGTTTTTGCATTGTTGCATTACAGCTGTGTTGTTTAGCATGCCTCCTTTGTCTGGCCATATGGCCTGCTTGAGTTCATTGTTTTCCAGGCCTCATGCTTGTTGTGAGTGACCATGTGGCTGGGGGCCATTTTGTGGTGGTAGTTAGTGTGCTGCTTTTGCCATAGGCCTGCATGTCTTTCATTTGTTCCTCTTGGCTTACTTCGTCTTGTTGTTGTGGCCTGGCCATGTGGCTGTCAGCCATTTTGTAAAGGCAGCCAGTGTGCTTTTGCCATAGGCCTGCATTGTCTGTCTTCCCTTTCTTGTTGTTGTGGCCTGGCCATGTGGCTGGCGGCCATTTTGTGAAGGCAGTCAGTGTGCTTTTGCCATAGGCCTGCATTGTCTGTCTTCTCTTTCTTGTTGTTGTGGCCTGGCCATGTGGCTGGCGGCCATTTTGTGAAGGCAGTCAGTGTGCTGTTGTTGTGGTGGCCTGGCCTGCCATGTGGCTGGCGGCCATTTTGTGAAGGCAGCCAGTGTGCTTCTGCATTAGGCCTGCAAGCCTTCTTTGTGGTGCCCATTCCTTGTTGTTGATTTGCATGCAATTTTTTCTTCTTTTACCCAGCAGAAAATGCAGCACAGTTCACTACATTTTCTAATACATTTGCAATATTATTGATTTGAATTGATTTACTATGTGGCCTAGTCTGCCAATGGGTTTTCCAACCAATAGGCCCAGAGCTACTCATTAGGGTGCATGAAGCAACTGTTTTTGTGGTGTCTGTCGAATTTAAACATCATTTAGGTCATGGATGGCATTGGATTGAATTGCAAAATGTTTTTTTTGGGGGGGTATTTCACTTTTTTCGTGTGTGTTAAATAAATGCCTTTGTTGGATGTGTGTGGTGTGGTTGTTGTGTAACTTGCAAACATTTTTTAGCCCTGTGGATTTGCATTTTTGCATTGTTGCATTAAAGCTGTGTTGTTTAGCATGCCTCCTTTGTCTGGCCATATGGCCTGCTTGAGTTCATTCTTTTCCAGGCCTCCTGCTTGTTGTGAGTGACCATGTGGCTGGTGGCCATTTTGTGGTGGTAGTTAGTGTGCTGCTTTTGCCAGCCCATAGGCCTGCATGTCTTTCCTTTGTTCCTCTTGGCTTACTGCTTCCATCCCCATTGCCAGCTGCAGCTCCCTGAATGCTGCATCCCACGTGATGCACAATGCCAAACAGGTTCCATCCATTACATTAGTATTTTTGTTTTTGTTCTTCTTCTTTCCTATCCTTCCTGAGTGTACACAGTACACCATAAAAGCCCTTGTTATCAAAGTCTCACAAATGGCTACACTGTTGTTATGTTTGTTTAATAACTGAGTTAATTAAATTTAATAATATTAATAATAACGCTAACAAGTGTGACCACACATTAAGTTATATATTATATTTGTTTGTACTAGTAGTAATTGAACCACAACAATAAATGCCACGTTTCACTGATGTTCTTCTTGCTTCTTTGCTTTTAGGTGCACAAAAGAGGAGGAGGCATCATCACCCATTGTACTGCCAGACAGAAGTCCTGCTGCGCACGACGTCACGTGACGTGTGACCACAGACATCTCTTCAACTTGTGCCACTGCGTGCTGCTGACATCTAAAGAAGATGGCCCCAAAGAAAGGTACCAAGAAAGTTGCCAGTGAGAAGAAGGAACTGCCTCTTACCAAGACTGGTGTGCCGCCCAAGATCTTTTTTAGGAAACAAAAAATTGTGCCTGCAGCAGCGGTGTACAGGGAGCAAGCTGGGAGCAGCACCCCCGTATCAGTGGACCCACCCCACCAACCTAGGCCCAAGCCCATGTCTGTCACAGAGGCAGCCAGTCTAATCACGACAACGCCAACGAGCAGTGATGTTGAAATTGACTTATCGTTATCACAAAGTAGTACCCAATCAATGCAGGAAACTCAGATAAGTGGACAACAACAGCCGCAACCACTGCCCACAATAGTAGTTGTTCCTCCTGAAGTAGGGGCAGTTCAGCAAATCGAGCTTCCTGCAGAGGAAGAAGAAGAGCAAGCCACTCTTTCAGAAGATCCATTGTCTTCCAGATCCCCAGCAAGGAATAGAAGGGTTAGTCCATCGAGTTCTTCTGCAAGCCCCCCTTCTGATGATCAAGATGCCACTTGGATCCCACCACCTCAGTCTGAGAGTGAGACACGCCACGAGACAAGGCTAGGGAAAAGGAAGGTTCCACAAAGACTTAGAGTTATGGAGGTAGATGTAGAAGAGGATGATGATGATGATGATGATGACGAGCCAGTCATCATGGACATTTGTCCCGCCCCAGTGGAGACCGACATTACCCCATCTCAAATTGCTGTGAAGAATGTGGCATGGATACCACCAACACAGATAACATCAACACCACCTCCAGCTTCCATATTTGCATTTTCAAAGGCCCGGCAGCGACCTACATCCAGCACAACCACCGCAGTAGAAGTAGGTACTGCAGAGAGTCAAACTCCACGCCCAGCTACCAGTTCATCCGGCATTGGAAGTGGCACCAGCAGCTCCAGAAAGTTCAGCTCCCCAGTTTGGGACTTCTTTTCCGTTAGCAGGAAGGAGGTGAACATTGCGATATGCTCCATTTGTGGACAAGGTGTTAATCGGGGTAAGCTTGGTACAAACTATGGTACCGGAGGCCAAACAACCTATCTTAAAAAACACCACATGATCCAGTGGGAGGCGCACCTTAGCGGCCAAAAAATTGCACCCATTGTTGTTGGTGGGGATGAAGGAGTAGAAGATCCGATCACGGTGGAAGGTGAACAAAAGGGAGACATTTTCTCTGAAACACAAAGTAGCCCTGTCCCCAGCAGTCCAGTGGTACCGACCAGATCCACATCAGCAACATCGCAGTGGCACAAGAGTAAGAGTCAGGCTGACACACCAAGGGGTCCCAGGCAAGAGAGTACCGCAACGAAACGTGTGTTGAGCCTAACAACATCTGGCGTCAAGAAGATGTCACCTGCATCAGTGGCACCAGAAAAGAAAAAAATCCAGGCTACCATTGTCTGCATATTTAGGTCGTAGGGGCAGTACGAACGCAACCACCCAACGGCACGTTTGTACAATGCAAAGCTGGCTAAAATGTTAGCGCTGGACCTTCTCCCTTTTTCTTTTGTGGAAGGGGTGGGTTTTCTTGAATTTGTGACAACCATCTGCCCAAAATGGAAGGTTCTCAGCCGGTCCTATTTTGCCAGAGTTGCTGTTCCAGCACTACATCACGACGTGCTGGAATTGTTTCGACAAGCTTTGCAGCAGAGTGTTGTTCACACTAGCCACCTGACAACAGACATGTGGACCAGTTGCCAAGACACTAATTACATGTGCATCACTGCACACTGGATCTCTTTTGTGGGGGTTCGAGAAAAGATATCTGCAGGTGTTGACACTGCTGAGATTTTTAATGCCACTCGGAAACATGCAACTGTAGCCATGTTCGCCATGGAGAAATCTCATACTGCTGCAAACATTTTGGAAGAGTTTAACAGCAAGGTCTTTGAATGGCTGCACCCAAGAGGGCTTAACATTGGTTTTGTTGCCACGGACAATGGCAGTAATATAGTTAAGGCCATGGCCGATGGTGGTTATTTCAGGGTCCTGTGTTTGGCGCACTGCATTAACATCATTGTGCAAGACTTTCTGAAAAAAGAAGACTGAGTCAGCAACTTACTGACCACCTGCAGAAGAATCTGCACACATTTCAGCCATTCTTTTAAAGTCCGGAAACAGCTGAGGATCATTCAACACGAGAATAGAGTGCCAGATAAAGCACTCATCCAGGAGGTGCCAACACGTTGGAACTCAACTTATTACATGCTTGAACGTCTGTTCGAGCAGTACAGACCAATCAATGAATATGTCATGCAAAGAGGGGATGCTACTGTGAAAGGCATGACCGTTGAGATCAATCAATCATGTCACTTATAAAGCGCACTACATACCCGCGAGGGTCTCAAGGCGCTGGGGGAAGAGGGGGTGGTGCTGCTACTGATCGAAGAGCCAGGTCTTGAGGAGTCTTCTGAAGGCCAGTAGGTCTTGGGTCTGCCGAAGGTTGGTGGGGAGGGTGTTCCAGGTCTTGGCGGCGAGGTGGGAGAAGGATCTGCCGCCGGCGGTCGTTTTCCAGATGTGGGGGACTGTGGCGAGGGCGAGGCTGGTGGAGCGGAGCTGGCGAGTGGGGGTGTAGAAGCGGAGTCGTCTGTTGAGGTAGGCTGGTCCGGAGTTGTGGAGTGCTTTGTGTGCGTGGGTGAGGAGCTTGAAGGTTATCCTCTTGTTGACAGGGAGCCAGTGCAGGTCTCTCAGGTGGGGTGTGATGTGGCTGCGTCGGGGGATGTCGAGGATAAGACGTGCAGAGGCGTTCTGGATGCGTTGCAGCCGTCTCAGGAGCTTAGCCGTCATTCCTGCGTAGAGGGCGTTTCCGTAGTCCAGCCTGCTGGTGACGAGGGCCTGGGTGACTGTTTTTCTTGTTTCGGTGGGGATCCACTTGAAGATCCTGCGGAGCATTCAGAGGGTGTTGAAGCAGGATGAGGAAACGGCATTGACCTGCTTAGTCATGGAGAGGGTGGGGTCGAGGATGACCCCTAGGTTGCGTGCGTAGTCGGTGGGTGTCGGGGCTGTTCCCAGTGATGTCGGCCACCAGGAGTCGTCCCAGGCTGTCGGGTTGGAGCCAAGGATGAGGACCTCCGTCTTGTCCGAGTTCAGCTTCAGGCGGCTGGTCCTCATCCATTCGGCGACGGCCTTCATTCCTTCGTGGAGGTGGGCTTTGGCGGTGTGAGGGTCTTTGGTGAGGGAGAGGATCAGCTGGGTGTAGTCGGCGTAGAAGATGATGTTGAGGTTGTGCTGTCGGGCGACGTGGGTGAGGGGTGCCATGTAGATGTTGAACAGCGTTGGGCTGAGGGAGGAGCCTTGGGGTACGCCGCAGATGATCTTGGTGGCCTTGGATCGGAAGGGGGCGAGGCGGACGCTTTGTGTTCTGCCGGAAAGGAAGGATGTGGTCCAGTCCAGAGCCTTCTCTTGTTTCCCGGCGTCGTGAAGGCGTGTTCGTAGTGTGTGGTGGCAGACCGTGTCGAAGGCGGCCGATAGGTCCAGGAGGATGAGGGCTGCTGTTTCTCCGTTGTCTAGCAGGGTCCTGATGTCATCGGTGGCGGCGATGAGGGCGGTTTCGGTGCTGTGGTTGCTGCGGAAGCCGGACTGGGAATGGTCCAGGATGTTGTTCTCCTCGAGGTAGCGGGTCAGTTGTTTGTTGACGATTTTCTCGGTGACCTTCGCGGGGAACGGGAGCAGAGAGATGGGTCGGAAGTTCTTGAGGTCCTTGGGGTCTGCCTTGGTTTTCTTGAGTAAGGCGGTGATCTCGGCGTGCTTCCAGCTTTCCGGGAAGGTTGCTGTCTCGAAGGAGATGTTGATTATTTTCCGGAGATGGGGCGCGATGGCTGTACTGGCTTTGTTGAAGACGTGATGAGGGCACGGGTCTAGCGGTGAACCGGAGTGGATGGTGTTCATGATCTCGCTGGTGTCCTCGTCGTTGATGTTGGTCCAGGAGAGCAGGCGGATGGTGGTTGTGGGGGCAGTGGTCTCGGTTGTTGCCGGGGCGGTCATGGTGTTGAAGCTGTCGTGGATGTCGGCGATTTTGCGGTGGAAGAAGGTGGCCAGTGAGTCGCACAGGTCTCGCGACGGCGGGATGTCGTTGGTGTTGGAGCTGGGGTTGGAGAGTTCCTTCACGATGTTGAAGAGCTCTTTGCTGTTGTGTGCGTTGTTGTCTAGGCGGTCTTTGAGTGAGGCCCTTTTGGCGGATCTGATGAGGTGATGGTGACTGCGGGTGGTGCTCTTGTGGGCGGCGAAGCTGTCCCCTGTCCGTTCATGGAGCCAGATCTTCTCCAGTTTTCGGCATGTTCGTTTGGAGGCCTGGAGGTCTTCGGTGAACCAGGTGGCTTTCTTGCTGGTGTGGCTGTTGGGCAGATTCTTGAGCGGGGCGAGGGTGTTGGCGCAGTCGTCGATCCACTGTCTGAGGTTGCGGGCGGCGGTGTCGGAGGGTTCGGCGGGTGGGCTCAGGGCGAGGGTGGTGGTTAGCTGGTCTTCGGTGACTCTGCTCCAGCAGCGGCGAGGCATTTGTTCGGTACGGTGGTGCGTGGTGGGCTTCCTGTAGGTGAAGTGGATGCAGTGGTGGTCGGTCCAGTGGGGTTCGGAGGTGTGGTTGAAGGAGACGTGTGGGCTTGCGGAAAAGATGGAGTCTAGCGTGTGGCCGGCGGCGTGGGTGTAGTCACGAGCTGTCTTAGTCCGAGGGTGGCGAGGTTGTCGATCAGGGTGGAGTTGGTGTCCTTGTTGTTCTCGAGGTGGAAGTTCAGGTCCCCGAGGAGGATGTAGTCCGTGGAGGCGATGGCGTGTGTGCTGACGAAGTCAGCGATGGAATCGCTGAACTGTGGTCGGGGTCCGGGGGGTCTGTAGATAAGGGTTCCTCTGAGGGTGGTGTTGGGATCGGTGTGGATCTGGAAGTGCATGTGTTCGGCGGTGCTGAGGGTGTCGTCGGTGTTTGTTGAGACTCTGAGGGTGTTCCTGTGGACGATGGCGATGCCTCCTCCGACTCCGTTGGTGCGGTCCCTGCGGGTGATCTTGTAGCCGTCCGGGATGGCAATGGCGATGTCGGGGGCTGAAGCGGGATTCAGCCAGGTCTCCGTCAGGAATGCGACGTCTGGGGAGGTTGAGTCGAGAAGGTCCCAGAGTTCGATGGCGTGTTTGCGGGCAGAGCGGGTGTTGATGAGGATGCATCTGAGGTAGTTGGGTTCTTTCCTGGGCGGTGGTTTGGCGGGGCGGGTGCTGGCGAAGCTGCAGTTCCGGCAGGTGAAGGGCCCTTGGGTGCGCTTCGGGGTGGCCCGGTAGCAGGCGTGATCTTTTCCGGGGTTGAGTGCGTGGAGGGTGCTGGCGTCGTATCGGCGTCTGTTGATGTTGCGGGCACGGGGGATGCCCGGGCCAGGGGTTCTGGTGCTGGGCGCGGTCCCGGCGTGGACGGGCGCAGACGGGCTTGCCTTAGGCGCGCCTTCGGCGCGCCAGCGGTGCGGCCGCACAGCTGCCGCCATAAATGGGGAGGAGGGAGGAGCAGGGAATGGGGCAGCGAATGGGCAGTGAGGGGGCGGGGCCGCAGGGGCGCAGCAACGGGAAACAGGCACGGAAAGGAAAAAAAACGAGCACAATCAGGGCAGCAAGGGGGCACAGAAAGGAAAAAAACGAGCACAATCAGGGCAGCAAGGGGGCACAGAAAGGAAAAAACGAGCACAATCAGGGTAGCAAGAGGGCACAGAAAGGAAAAAACGAGCACAATCAGGGCAGCAAGGGGGCACAGAAAGGAAAAAACGAGCACAATCAGGGCAGCAAGGGGGCACACAGACGGAGCTGTGTGGTGGGGGAGCGACCTACCAGTCAAGGTCAGGGGTCGCTCTCTTCACCACGCAGCGGCCGCCATAAATGGGGAGGTGGGAGGGAGGAGCAGGGAATGGGGCAGCAAATGGGCAGTGAGGGGGCGGGGCCGCAGGGGCGCAGCAGCGGGAAACAGGCACAGAAAGGAAAAAAAACGAGCACAATCAGGGCAGCAAGGGGGCACAGAAAGGAAAAAACGAGCACAATCAGGGCAGCAAGGGGGCACAGAAAGGAAAAAACGAGCACAATCAGGGCAGCAAGGGGGCACACAGACGGAGCTGTGTGGTGGGGGAGCGACCTACCAGTCAAGGTCAGGGGTCGCTCCAATGGGGCCTAGTTAAATGCCTGACAGAGATGCTACTTCCTTTAGAGCTCTTCACACGTGAAGTCAGCAAGAAGGACTGTACTATGGGCCAAGCTATCCCATTGTTGCACATTCTACAGGAACAGCTGAAGGGGTGTCTGTAATGTACGCAGGTTTGGAGGGGAAAAAAAGCATATGAGTTGGTGGAGAGCTTAACCCTTCGCTTATCTGAACATACAAGGGTGTAAACAGGCATTGTGTCATCCAACCATTACATTTGTGCCATAATTCTGGATCCACGGTATAAAGCAGTACTGAACACTCACACATTGATTCCTTTTTCAGAAGTGAATGTTGCCAAGTACACAACTTGGATATTTGTGGAAGCCAGTCGCTCAGAAAAAGAACGGCTGGGAATTAGAGGCCCGCAACTCCAGCCCACAACAAGTACTGCAGGGCAGCCGGCGTCAAGTTCAACTTCAGAGCCTGAGGGCAGTGCGGTTGGCTCACAGCAGTCAAAACCACCAACAACACCAAGAACAACATCAACAACAGCAAGAACAGGATCATCAGCCCCAGTAAATTTGGCACAGGAATGGTATGTACGGCAAGGGCTTGTTAGGTCCAGTGCTGAAGCAAAGGCAAAAGAGGCAGAGCAAAGTGGAGCACCCCTGAGCATTGAGTGGATGGTCCAGGCATATCTGGATGACCCAACAGAGGTCTACATTGATCAAAACCCATTGGTGTATTGGTTTGGGAAAAGTGGCCAATGGCCCGTGCTCAGCAGGCTGGCGATAAACTATCTGGCTTGCCCTATCACAAGTGTCTCTTCTGAGCGTGTTTTCAGTGCCGCTGGTGCCGTTGTAACAGTGAAAAGGACCAGTCTCTCGCCCCAAAACGTGGAGAGGTTAACCATGATGAAAATGAATCAGCACTTTATACCACCGGATTACACCATACCTGAAGTAGCACAGCAGGAAGATGATGACAGCGACTTAGGTCATGGAAGTAGTGTGTTAGATGACCTACTTCTGGGTGAACCACCAGAGTTTGAGGACGAGCTCTACTTTCCTAAAAACTAGGCTTTCAACTTGTTACTTTTTCTTTCTTCCTTATTTACTTTTATTATTTGTGTGTGTCACTGTCTTTCTGGTTCGAATCACAACAAATCCATCACCACCGCCTAACTCTTTTATTGCCGGATTGGAGTTGCAACTGTGTGCAGTCATTAAAGAAGTAAGTCCACTCCTCTGAGTCCTGCTCCAGTGCACTCCTACAGTCCTGACTCGCCCTAAACCAATTTCCCTCAAGCCAGACATTGGATGGAGAATAGTACAAGAAATGTGTGCCTGCCTCATCGAGTCCCTCCAAAGAACATGACTAATTGACTATAGCTATCCTCCTTTCCGAGCCGAGAGGGACTGCTCCTTAAGAACAGGTAATGATGATGGCATGCATTGGACGCTGACTCTGAGTGATTGGTGTTTGCGTTGTTGTTGTTGTGCATGAAGTGTACTAGTATTTAATCTATTCTACACACAAAAAAGTGACTCAAGTAAATGTTTCCCTTCTTGCTGTTTAATAACAAAATTGTACTTCTACTGCAGGCCGATTTATTGCATTTTTGAATATGGAATCTGGACTCACTCGGTACACTACAGAGTTGGACATGATGACCATACTATACTCGTCGCAGTCAGTCAGTAGGATCGATGGAATAACTCGGGGCATTTCATGAAGTGGCCTAAAAGGTAAACAACAACCACAGCAGACCTACATGTCTGTGTAGTGGTGGAGGCGAGTGTAGTGGTATGACTGACAGCGGTGTTGTATTCCTCTTAGGGTGTCCATAAACGGGCTTTCCAGTATCATGTCCTTATATAGGTACAATTCGCCCTGCCCTTATATAGGCATAAAATCCCAGCCCTTATTTAGGCATTAAACCGTGCACTCCAAATACAGGCATGGTCTCTGACATCCGTCCACCCTAACGTCACAACGAGTTCTTGAAGAACAGACCCTTAGGCTGCGGGAGTTTCCCTAGCCCAGGACTATTGATTTCTTCAAGGTCTCATTTATTATGCATGAACCATTATTCCTTAGGGGTTCATTCATGACGTCTTCCGCTGTCCGACCCACGTCAATGCTAACAGTATGAGGTACCTCTCAGGTATAAATACACCTTCCCTAGCCCCTGTAAATCAGAGGAGACCTCGACTTCAGAGGAGCCCGTTTCCCGGCCTGATGCACTGAGAAGACGCTGTCATCCCTGCACGCAGAGAGTCCAGCTTCCAGTGATCTGACTTCCCTTGCGGGGTGTTGGAGTTCGAGTCTGGCAAGAGATTCCTACCTCTCTCATTCTTCAGGTATGGAGCAGACTAGAACCTAGAGGGACTCTTGGCATACTAGGCATACTAGGCTTAACATACTCTTAGTATACCATAGTAAGGAATACTTCACCTACTTCTTCCCTCTTCCTATACCTAGGTTAGGTTAGGTACTTTGGGGTAGAACTAGATTAGAAACGCATCGTATGAGTACTCGCATTTTTAGTCTGTGCTATTTATGTAAATGCATATGTACTAAAAGATAATGCTATCGCAGTATTATTTATTTCTACTGCTCACACTGTACATTATTTATCTCGCATACTGTCTTGTGATCGTAACAGCACATTTTACTTACACCAGAAACAAGACTGTTCAATAAATCTTTTATTGAAACGCCTGTCTGTTCTTTCTGTGTAACTTGGAGAAAACTAAGCGTGCACGACTGAGCTGAGTGAAATAGTTATCTATTGTTTCCACGACTCTGGGACACGTTCTGATTCTAAAGGGAAACACAGTGGTCATGTTTTGCGGCTGCCAGAAACTACTCCCTTCTTGTCGTCAAGAAGTTTCTGTGGCCTCTGAGCTAGCTGGCACAAGTAATTAAGTTTAATATATTCGATAGGGACATACTGACCTTAGTCCTATGTCAAACCTATAGGATATATTATTCCAATGCGCAGAGCCTATTAGGGAAATAGAAGCTACACTACATGGCGCCCAACGGTTTGGTAAGGCAGTAATTCAACGTTAGATACTGAGTAACTCAGCCGTGCTTTTTCTCTCAAGAGACCCCTACCCGTATACTCCAAAAGACGTCTGGAGTGGGCAGGGTTAAGTATCCGCCACGGCTACATAGGGCAGTACCCTATATATTAGCTGTTTGGTTTGCTCAACGTTGAAGGATACAGTGTTCCAAAATATTGTGCACCTTATCTTTGTTTCCTTGAAACTTGTTCTACATTTAAAAAAAAAAAAAAATGACTGAAGACGCCGGAAACGGTGTAGCTGCGGCTGATCCAGCCCAAGCAGCAGCTTTTTACATTACCGGTTTAAATGAAACCGAGGAGGGTGTTATAGACATCGCTCCAAACTTAAGAAGAGCCATTACTCTAAAACTTATAAAACATGGCCTACCACCAAGAGGAGGTAGAGCAGTTTTCGTGATAGAGGCACACGAATCTTTTCAGACAGAGGTATTCTATTCATGGGTAATATTTCCTGAATCCAATCCAGTAACACACATGTTTCACTTCTACAAAGAAGATGAACAACCAGAGGAATACATTCCTTTCGAGGATATAGAAATTCCATTAACATACTAAGAGCATCAGCTCTGGTTTAAAGGCGCCCTAAAACATCACAGAAACATTACCAGGCTCGTTCCACTAGGTAGACCAGGAGCAACATGGTCGATTCTAGCCGGCTACACACCTCATCCTGAACTGGATATAATGTCAGATGAGGACTTACTTGTTCAAATACAAGAATTAATAAAAATCTACAGACAATTGGTCCAATATGTCATGCGGACTTTCACAGTCCAACCACCATTAACACTTCCAAATCCAACTCCCCAACAAGGGAATACACTAAAAATTACACCACAGACTCTATACGCAGTCATGGGTAAAATGCCCACAAAACGTGAGCAAATTCCATTCTGGATAGCTCAAAAATTACTCAAATCGAAGCAGTATTTCCAAATACTAGCCCGTATGAGAAACACAGAATACTGACAATCAGTTTACCAATGGGGATCACACCACAACTGGAAGACTGCACCACTTGGGGCTCAGTCTTTGCTGCCATCTATACTAAAACACATGGCATTCCGTCAATTGCGGTAATACCTGATGTCCTGAAACAAATTCAAAATGAATACGGGGCAGAGCCTGCTCTAAATTTAGGTATGAAATTACTGAAAAATTTCGACCAGGTCTCAACAATAATATTGTCTAATATTAAAGGGGAGGCAGCAGCAGTGGCGATCCGCCAAAAATTAAGGGAATTTGATGTTACAGAACATCAAACTGAGCTACCCAGAATTATAGAACAATCTTATGCAGAATTAGGCAGAGATAGTTTGGGTGGAAGACCAGTTAAACCGAAACTATCTGAAAGTCCTGAGAAGGACTCAATTAAACAAACTCCTACATCTTCTAAAAAGAAGTGGGAGACTAATAAACAAAATTCAAATGAGAAACGTTCTCAATCCCGAGGTAGGTCTCCTCAAAAGGAGCCCTCTGAAAGGAGGTATAACCTCAGGAATAGGGATAATTTGAGAAAACCTGATAGGTATCAAGATACTGATACACTTTCCTCTCGTCCCTTTCAGATCTCATCACAGACTTCGGAAAGAAGAGGACGATCAGAACATAGAGAAGAACGCGTGAAATCAAAAGACGACAAACACGCTCCAAAAACCAAAGTAAAATCTCAATTCTCCAAAAAGAAAGTAGCAGGTCTGAAGATCAGACATGCTGAGAATACTGAGAACACAACTCAAGAACGGAGAATGGGCTCAGACAATGCTGGACAGTGCAGCAGAAGTCACAATAGCTCGCCAGAACCTGAAGGAACTTCTGGAGATAGTGGACTTGAATGAGTACATTACAGTTGAGACTGTAGACACCAGGGTTAGTACTCCACAAAAGTTATATGAAATAACACTCCGGATGGAGGGAGACAAACCAAGACAGGTGAAAGCACTTTTTTGGGAAAGACTATCAAAGGGCTATGACATACTTCTAGCAGAACAGGACTGGCCACCACAATTTGTCAGGGAGTGCCCACATGGCGAGGACATAATTATGCCTGCCTTCTCCAACCATATACCAATGCATCTAAGATATACATATGCCAGGAAATGGGCAGTGGCCCAGGCCCCAGCATTATATAAAAATCATGTAGGATGGGATGAGGACTCACCTCACCATAAAATACATCTGAAACATGAACCAACTGCACAACAGCAGTATCCAATAAAGCAAGAAGCTAAAAAACAGGTCAGGGAGATCTTAGATCAACTTGAATATCAAGGGGTGATTGAAACATGCACCTCCTCAATGAACAATCCTTTGTTTCCTGTCTCCAAACCAGACAATACATATCGTCTAGTCTTGGACTACAGACACCTAAACACTTGTTCGAAAACGTTTGCAGTGCAAAATGCACATAGCACAGCATTAATGAATAACATTGTGCGTAAAAAAAATAAAACAACATTAGACATCTCGAATGGTTTCTTTTGTCAAAACATAGCACCTGAAAGCAGGTACTTAACAGGATTCTCCATAATGGGGACCCAGCGTCACTTTTGTCGACTCCCACAAGGGTTCAAGAACAGCCCAGGTTTATTCTCAGCGAGGGTAACGGAGTTACTACAAATTTATGACAATGAGGCATTGTCCTATGTCGATGACATTTATCTGACAGACGATGACCTGGAAAAACACTTGAACAGGGTGAGCACCATTATACTGGGTTTCACCTCTGAGGGCTACAAGTTCAACTTTAAAAAGTCCCGAATTGCCCATCTCAATGTCCTATTTCTAGGATATGAGCTTTCAAGTGAAGGCAAGAGCTTGGCAGCTAACTTTCTAGAGAAATGTGCGCTGCTCCAACCTCCAAAAACGCTGAAAAACTTACAATCCATTTTGGGTTTCCTAAATTTTGGAAGAACATACATTCTAAATTACGCAGAAAGGGTTAAACCTCTCTACGCATTAATCAAACCTGATTTTTCAATCAAACATTGGACACAGGAACACACAGAAATCTTGCGTTCACTCCAGGCTAACATGTTAGCAACAAATCACTTACAGACACGTGTAAGTCAACGAAATTTGGTGATCCGAATAATTTCGGGTCAATGTGGATTCACCTACTTAACCTTCAATGAGGGTGAGAAAATACCAATCGCATACAAATCTCATTTGTACACACAAGCGGAAATGCGCTTCAGTTCAACTGAAAAATTCTAACAGCAGTTCAAACTGCTGTAGCAAAAGAAAGAGCCTTAGCCCAAGGGAAACGCATCATTGTCGTAACCCCGGTACCAGCTTTAGAAGCGGTCACAAAAGCAAGCATTCCAAATGCTAAAGCATTACATCTAAGATGGATACAATGGGTTAATTCTCTTGCTGCAACAGATGTTGAATATGTTTTTGATCCAGATTTAAAAACACAAGCATTCCTGCAATATGAACAAGAATGTCCTCTGCCTACTGAAATTCTGCCTCTCGATCAGTACGAATTCATTATTTACACTGATGGATCCGCACAACCCGCAACAGGGAGTAAGCAAGCTTACAGTGCAGCGTGTGCAATCGTTAAAGGTCGCATGCGAAATGGCATCTTCAGGCCTATGGTCACAAAAACTCAATCTCTAGGAGATTGTACAGCTCAGCGAGCTGAACTACAAGCATTCAAACTGGCACTTGAAAGTACAGATCGAGAATTCCCCACACTAATAGTGTGCGATTCCTTTTACTGTGTTCAGTCGTATAATGACTATATACAAAACTGGCTTGAAAATGGTTTCAAAGAAGCGAAAGGTGGCACAATAAAGCACAAAATGCTTTGGGAACAAGTAGTTCAGTTGAAAAACGAACTACCAAAGGCTCACGTGATCCACACACTGAGTCATCAACGTGATGGCGTTCACGTTGCAGGGAATTCATTGGCTGATGAAGCCGCAAAGGGGGCTGTTCAGACAGCTTCCGTAGCTGCGATCACTCGTTCAAAAACAAAAATAGACGGTGAGATAATGTTGGCTGTCATTGCTTCAAGCAAGGGCAGCAGTGCAGCGTTACCAAAAAAAAGTTTCCACTCAAGTACTCTTATGTAATTGATTCGAACAACGTTCCTTTTGCTCGAATCCCTGGAGTGGGGGATAGGGTAATTCCAAACAAGGAACGCAGATTAGGACTTAATCCTATGCAGCACACATAAGGGATAGCGTCTGCCACATGCAGGTGATTTCTAGCGACAGTATCTTTGACATCAAGCATAGATGTATTGGTGGCCTGGACGAATACGGAAATCACATACTAATCAACTACTGTTTTAGAATGTGATATTTGCCAACAGATGAAAGTCTCCACCAGTGAAACGTCCTGCGCAGACACCCCTGTTAATTTCAGACAAACCATTAGCTTGTGTTTAGCCTGGACCATCTGCGGGCCCTTGCAAGGGACGGTAACTATAAATATATCATGGTTGCAGTGGATTCATGCATCTAGGTTCCTATGGTTATGGCCTCAGCGCTTGGCTGACGCTCGAACTGTTATAAAAGATTTGCGAGTCTTTATCGGCACATATGCAATAGGCACGCTACATTCTGACCAGGGTCCTGCGTTTAGCTCTCGGGCTTACAAAGAAGCCATGGCCAGTCTGGGCGTTGCATTGCGGTACTCCTCTCCATTCCATCCTGAGGGAAATTCGGTTGTGGAAAGGAAAAACCGGGACATAAAGCAGTCTATAACAGCTAGGGTATTAGGTTCGGATGATGGGTGGGTCAAACACCTTAGTGGGGTTCAACGCTCTTTGAATAATCTGCCAAGAAGTTCTCTTGGGGGGGTCACTCCATATGAGGTCCTATTTGGGACAAGAATGTGGGTACCAGACCTTGAACACGTAGGCACAGTGGTGGAAAATAAACCGTTTGATATCAAAGATCGTTTGGCTGTTTTACAGGAACTCAATAAATTGAGAACGAAACAAAGCAACGTATTCCTACAGCCAACCACCACTGGGGAAAAATCGGCGGTCCCAGCAAGGCCTGTCTGGATTCCAAAAGTTGGGGATCTAGTCAGAGAAAAAATTGCGGACAAGAAGGAATTTGGACCTTCTTACAGACAACCAGTACCTGTCCTAGCAGTTCAAGGAACAAGAACAGTACTTCTGCCGCCCCTTGCTGGAAGAAAGGAGAAAAGATTTGTGTCCATCGACCTCATCAAACCACAGTATGTGGCCAATACTAAATAGTAGGCCTCGTGGACTCCGACCTAGTAGCAGACGCACTCCTCTCGCTACTATCCAAGAGGTTCAGACTGAAAGACTGATAACAATCGAGAATTCAGCTGTAACTGATGGAGGACTAAGCAACAACGCTATGGAACTCATCCCTCTTGACAACCAAGTTACAGTTCGTCCAAATACACCTGCCTACACCAATGTGGCAAGTGATGAACTGGTTCCAGTGATTTCTACAAATCCTGATGCAATTCCAACAATTGATAGAACTGCTTCTGGCTATTTCATTAACTTTGATACGTTCTCAGAAGATCCGAGTGAACCTGAAACGACGCCAGCATCATTAAAATTCAAGCAGCAAGTACAAGACTTTCTTCACTTTCTGAAAAAGACTTATCTGGTTTCTCAATGGATTGAACTCTGGATTACATCTGGACTTTTTGTTTTCCTGCTCTGGCTAGCTTTGGTAACAACTGTGAGCGTGCTTATAAGTGGCAGATACATCCATGTGAATACTGAAGGAAAAGACGTAAACGTACTTTTGAAACCTCATAAATCTTCCCATCGTGAAGCAAGAGACTTGTCATCAGTGAACATCACAGCTGTTCCTATACAGGATGGTATAGTGTGGGACACAACAGATTATGATATATTCGGCCCGAATGAACAATTGAACATACCACATTTGTTTAAAATTTCACTAAGTGATCTAATTACGTCCAGTACCTATTCAGATGATTGGGACTTTGAGACTGTGAATGACATAATGTTTGACCTAGAAAAATCTGCTGCATTTTCTAAACATGAATATTTAGAGGGTTCATCAGACTATGAACAAATGTATTGTTATAACCACTATGGTCATCATTATTTGCATACATCTGCATATCCAAGAAATGTGTTTATGTTTAACCAATGGGAGCATTGTCCTACACCACCACACGGTAGTTCAAAAATATTTGCCAACAAGTTTCCATATTTTTGAGGTTACAATACATCTGATCCAGAAATGTTTTACTACAAAAATGTAAACAAGACAGGGCTGAAAATTATGTTAACTAATACAAAACAGATTTACTCTGCATTATTTAATACCCAACTGTCTAGACAGGGTTTCAACTTTTGGAAAGACACAATAGACACAAAAACAGTCTGGGGTACTAAAGATTGGCAAGTGCAGGGGATAGAAGCTTTTTTTAGAGCCTGCATCCCTGAACAAATAATGTTTTTGAATGAAACCATCCAACAAACATCTTGTCTTGGATTAGCAAAGATCAAAGAAATGAATACACCTTCTGTACCAACACCTGCCAGAGATAACGATCCACAGGTAGTGGTGACAGTTGACAATATACTACAACTCAATAGATCTAATCCTGATTGGAAAAAATGGTTGATCTGGCCCACAGACACGAATAACTGTCAGGAAAGATTCCTGAATAAAACTCAGGGCTTTACTATTAATAGGCCAGACCCAAGATACGTCCAAAGACAACATCCGGGGGTAGTAACAACATACAGTGTAGGAAAATTATGCCTCGATTGGCTGCATAAGTCTACACTACAGGATGTGAAACAACACTTAACCTTACTTAAAAAGGACGCAGACCTTAGGGAATTCTTGCTTGGACCAAGAAAACCGCGTCAAAAACGTTTCATATATGCCGGCATTTATGCTATGTATAATGAAGCATGGAAAGTATCACAGATAGAGGCTGCAGAACGAATACGTGAACTTGATCGTATTAATTTAGAGAAAACACTCTCTGTAGTCGACAATGGGTTAACAACTTTGTCCTCCAGAATATATTCATTGGATGGCATTGTATCCTCTGCTATCGACATACTAGAACAAGATTTGGCGATGTTACAGCAAGGCCAGTCTCAATTACGTTCTATTATGTTATTAAGCTGGACGCTGCAATCTTTGCGAGCGGGCTATGTGCCTTGGCGATTCATCAACACGTCAGCTCTGTTTGCAGAATACAATCTAACTGATAAACAGATCGAACTGGCACAAAGAGGAGCAAAGTATACAGTGCTGAGCATTGAAAAACTGGAAAAGTTACCATTCACAGTGGCAGAAAAACCAGCTACAGAATGGCTTATTCATGGCAAAATAACATTACCTGTGAGTACTTTTCAGTTTCAGTATTGCCTCAGACAAATGCAAGCAGGCAAATATGAAAGGTTGGGTAAGGAATACATTAAGACATCTTGGGATTTACCGTATACATATAGATGTTGGAGTGGGGATCGTGAAGTGTTTTTGAGCGGTACACACTGTAAAAGTGCACTGAGCGGTTCACTTATATGTCAGGACATTTCTTTACACGGGGCTTGTAGTGGTTCTGTGGAAAATTTGTCTTGCCATCAGCAGGGTACACCAGCTGCTGTGATTAATCCAACGTTTGGACAACTTTCTAATGGGAGTTACCTCATGTTGAATGATCAGAGTTGCTGCGGCATGTTGCCAGGCATCCCATATCTAGTAACGGTCAACTCCAGGGTCACTTGCTGTATGCAAGTATTGTTTGCACCAATAGACACAGTCAGGGAGTCGCCTCTATGGCCTTCGCTGAACGTCTCTTTTATAAGATTTGATACTTTGAGCAGAATGAAAGCCATGCTTTTACAGCAAACAGTGCCTTTGACCTCGGCCAAAGAAACCTATAATCTACAAGTAGCAAGGACTTCGGCTGAGATACAGACTTTAATACGTACAAACTGCCCTATACATTTCATAGAAATGATAACACGTATCTTCAACATGTCTGATACAAGTGGAATTATACATGTATTTAAGAGCATCTGTACCGGTCTGTTAGCACCTTTCCAGGCAATACTCGGAATCATCCCGAACTTTGCACATTCGGTGTTTGGTGGCATACCATTAATTCTAGCACTAGTTGCCGGAATTCTATTTCTCTTCCTGCTATTGCGCTATGGCCAGCCTATTCGCAGACATCACTCCGAGCGAAATGGAGAAAGCTCTCCTTGAACGAAAGTGCCGTGAGCAAATAGTACAGCTTTTGGGCATGACTCATCTACGGGACCTTAATACAACTTGGTTCCTGTCATTTAGACCAATCTGGCAAGATTGCATCTTACCTGTTCTACGATGCCTGCTATGCAGTGAAGAATGCGTGTTGGACACCTGTCTAACATTTCCATCAGCAACGCCAACGGATGTCGATACTCTGCTGGTCCCGATAACGGCCCATGCTCTGTGTTGTCCCCAGAGGCTTCCTATCCTGATGTCAGCATTCATTGAGATCTCACAGACGCTTCCGGCTGCTGCTGAGGTACGAGAAAGAACTACAGGCACACAGGTAACAACGGACGCGAACTTTGCTGCGGCAACCTATGCTGGAAGCGAAGCTTCACATCTCTGTGCAATTAATCTGCTACACGAGGTGTTCCAGCTGACACCAACTACAGTGGATGATGTTTTGTCTATAGAAATAGATGATCTCATGTTTACACCAGACCCGTAAACTGACTCTGATTCAGCATACAGTGTTCCAGAGATGCAGTAACAATTTGGCCTTCATTTTTCAAAACAACTTGGAACTCTACCAAATTTGAACTTTTGTCCCATTTTTTTGAACAAAAATGGCACTTCAATCTGCTTAAAGTAGAACTAGCCTTATAGTACAGACTTCACGGTACTTCCACGGACACTTAGTCAGCTTGTCTGTCTAAAACAGTTCATTAATTTTCATGACATGCAATGACTTTGATTTTTGTACAACTTATCGATCATTTTTGTCATATGTAAATATTACTGCTTATTTTCATTCCAAATTGCATTTAATTTCAAAATTTATGGCAGAAATGAAAAAGCATTGCTTAATATGTACAGTACCTTTTGCATTTTTAATATGTTTTTTACTGCTTTTAGGAAATATTTTAAATATGCAGTACTCCATTTTTATGTTTAGCATTTTAAATGTTTAGCATTTTAGTATTATCGTACACACGAAAGTAGAGTGGGTGTTGTATTCCTCTTAGGGTGTCCATAAACGGGCTTTCCAGTATCATGTCCTTATATAGGCACAATTCGCCCTGCCCTTATATAGGCATAAAATCCCAGCCCTTATTTAGGCATTAAACCGTGCACTCCAAATACAGGCATGGTCTCTGACATCCGTCCACCCTAACGTCACAACAAGTTCTTGAAGAACAGACCCTTAGGCTGCAGGAGTTTCCCTAGCCCAGGACTATTGATTTCTTCAAGGTCTCATTTATTATGCATGAACCATTATTCCTTAGGGGTTCATTCATGACGTCTTCCGCTGTCCGACCCACGTCAATGCTAACAGTATGAGGTACCTCTCAGGTATAAATACACCTTCCCTAGCCCCTGTAAATCAGAGGAGACCTCGACTTCAGAGGAGCCCGTTTCCCGGCCTGACGCACTGAGAAGACGCTGTCATCCCTGCACGCAGAGAGTCCAGCTTCCAGTGATCTGACTTCCCTTGCGGGGTGTTGGAGTCCGAGTCTGGCAAGAGATTCCTACCTCTCTCATTCTTCAGGTATGGAGCAGACTAGAACCTAGAGGGACTCTTGGCATACTAGGCATACTAGGCTTAACATACTCTTAGTATACCATAGTAAGGAATACTTCACCTACTTCTTCCCTCTTCCTATACCTAGGTTAGGTTAGGTACTTTGGGGTAGAACTAGATTAGAAACGCATCGTATGAGTACTCGCATTTTTAGTCTGTGCTATTTATGTAAATGCATATGTACTAAAAGATAATGCTATCGCAGTATTATTTATTTCTACTGCTCACACTGTACATTATTTATCTCGCATACTGTCTTGTGATCGTAACAGCACATTTTACTTACACCAGAAACAAGACTGTTCAATAAATCTTTTATTGAAACGCCTGTCTGTTCTTTCTGTGTAACTTGGAGAAAACTAAGCGTGCACGACTGAGCTGAGTGAAATAGTTATCTATTGTTTCCACGACTCTGGGACACGTTCTGATTCTAAAGGGAAACACAGTGGTCATGTTTTGCGGCTGCCAGAAACTACTCCCTTCTTGCCGTCAAGAAGTTTCTAGTGGCCTCTGAGCTAGCTGGCACAAGTAATTAAGTTTAATATATTCGATAGGGACATACTGACCTTAGTCCTATGTCAAACTTATAGGATATATTATTCCAATGCGCAGAGCCTATTAGGGAAATAGGAGCTACACTACAGCGGTGCATTGATTTAGTTACTTAATTTGGAAAATGCTATGTTGCTGTATATGTGTGCTCTGTCTGGCTCAAAATCTAAGCTAAGTGGAGGTTGGGTGGGCGCCGCGGGCCTGCTCTCCTGCTGTTGTTGTAGGTTAATGCTGGAAACAGAGTAGACATGATTTAGCCATGCTGCCTCTTAAAGTGTTTTTCTTGCACTCCTCCGTAATTTATGCATTATAACTTTACTTTTCTCATTGATTTTTCAATATCCCTTTTGTTTTTCCATCTACACTTACAGGCTGGCCTTTACCCTGTGCTATACTGGGAAAAACAACTCACACTTACCTTACCAATCCACCAAGCAGGCAGTGGCTCCCAAGATTTACGGACCGAGCATCCATGGAAGGAAGGACCCAGAGGAATGCTGAGATGCAACTCCCCAATTTGCCCATAACATAGTAACTTAGTATCATTCATCATCTTTTAATTAATTAGATTCATTTTTTCTCTTCAATCATTACCACTGTGTGTGTTGTTGTTTATTATGCTTGCTCTTTGCTTAGTTTGACCCCTACAGCTATTTTTTAATTTTCTTAGCTAGCTTTAAAAGGAAGCCCGGTACAACAGAACATAAAATGTATGTATTTTGGGTCTCTCTGAGGGCAGACAGGCAAGGCAATTGCATAATAATAATAATTAATAATATACTGCTGCCTTGTACTACTAGTCTAGCACTACTTATCATTAACCATCAAGTCATCATCATGCATGCATTTCCTTTTTCTCCCTTAACAGATTTATGATGGTCATCTGACAAGATTGTGAGTTGTCCATGTGTGTAGTGTTTGTCTTTGTCAAACCTTTCCCTCAAATACCCCTTCCCAACCATTCATCAAACCCTAACCCTCTTTCCCGGGCTGTGTGATTTATATTGTGGTATGACTAAATTAAATTTACACCAATAATTGATCACACACTTACTGGGGCGGATGTGGTGAAAGCAACACTAACTCAAGGCAGGGCGAGGATCTTCTTCTGCTCTAAGTATATATATATATCGGACACACTGGCAACAGATTAGATTGCCCATTGCCCACCCATGATCAGCAGTATTCGCTATTTTTTTTTGCCAGATAAACTTAATTATTAACCCTTTTATTTATTTTTAATTGCCGGCATCGATTTATCATCTTTCCAGCACTAAAGGTTACACTTGTCCACTTCATAGGTCAAGTCAACTTCAGTTTGTTGTAACTTGTACTAGGCTATCCCTGTTTTATTTTACTTTAGCATTGCTTATCAATATCATTCATCATCACTTTCTTCTTGTTTGGCAGTCTTCTTCTTGTGTACTTACTACTTACCTTACTTCTACTAAGTACTTGTTCCCTAGTCTCCCTCAGGTGACTGACTGTCTCATTTTCTTTTTTTGCAAATGCAACTGTCTACTACTGCTACCACCACCCACCATGGTACCTTAGGATACCAAACCATCACCATGCACCCATTGCTTCGCCTAAACATCAATCACAGGTAAGAGAAGAAGTGTGGGGGAGTCAATAATGTATATACTATGGAAATTAATTAATTCTTTCACACACCCACATCCTTCCGAGTACATACTACAAAGGGGTTTTAGTTGCAGAATGCATAGACTAGGAGGAGAGACTGACAGTAGTAGGACAAGTGAAGGTACTACATCTATCTGTCGGTGTGTTACACTATTGGCAAATTTCAAAAACTGGCTGCGTCCCTGCAGCAAAAGGAGGAGACAAATAAGGTGACGTAAAAGATTAACCCCCCCAGAAAAGATTTGCATCATATGTATTGGAAAACTATAAATAATGTATTACCCTATCAAATATAAACTAGAAGAAAAACCCACAACACCTGACCCACCCCTCTCCCTAACCCCAACCAATGACCAGTAAATTAAATAAATGTCCGTCCACGCTGAAGTTGAAGAAAAAAAAGTAAACCCCAAGTTTTGTTTTCCCAACTCCCAACATCCCACCCACCAAAAAAAAGATTAAAAACAGGGCAAGGGTCAAAGACTGAGGTGACGTCTAGTGGTGGGGGTGCCGGTGCGGCTAGTTCACTCCAGGACCTCCTCCAGCTTGGCCTTTCAGGCGCGCCATCCTGAGGAGCATGCTGCGCCGAAAGTTCCTGCAGGAACAACAGGGGTGGGGGGCAGCAGTAGATGATGAAGTTGATGAGCGGCGGGCAGCTGCCAGAGCACGGCGCCGTACCATCAGAGGAACATGGGGGGCCTGGCTGGGGCCCGGGGCATTGGAGGAAGCTGCAGCTGCCGCCTCCTCCGCCTCCTCTGCCAGGACAACCAGCCAGGAATATTCATCCCAGAAGGCCTCCAGCCTCCTTTGCCGTGCCCTGGCTGCTAACTCCGGCCTGGTGGGTTGGGAAGGAGTAGCTATATCAAGAAAGAAAAAAAAGACAATTGTAACCAATACTCTTAGCAAACAGTAACACAAAATTACACACATAAAAATTATAGTGCACAGTAGGACTAGCAGTTGTGGTACTATTATCCTCCTCACTTCCTCTGCCCCTAAGATTTGGATATGATGATTAGACTTTCAGGCACTATGTAGTAGAGTAGCAGTATTCTTCTTCTCTCTCTTGTTTAGCACAATTAATCTTGTAGACATGCCAGCTCAGTCAGCTTGTGCCCTAGACAGACATACTCGTGTCGCAGACTCATGTTACTTTACTACTGTCTGCATGTGGGGCAGCTGTACTACACACTTATATATTTTTCCATTACAAATGCTCAGACAATTTCACTTTCACCCTGAGTACTGAAATAAGGCACATGATGATGGTTAATGATGACATGCTTATGAATGATGATATACAGCGGCACAACATCATGTCACTCACGTGATGATGATGATGATGACATACTGAGTGATTTGTAAGTACTAGTTACCATGCAGCCGATGGGCCACCCATGGCTGACACACTCAAAAATGACATGGGTAGGGACTGGAGCGGAAGTGGGCCTTGGAGTCGGAGAGGGAGGTGGTTAATGATGGGTGGGTAGGGTAAATAATAGTCATGCACAATATATATGTTGTGCTGGCAAACTACTGTGAGTCAAGGGAGTATTCCATTCTGAAATACAAGTACAACCTCAAACCTTTGAATCAAAAACCTTGCAAAAAAACAGTCCTTGTTCTTCCCAGGGCTTTTTTCATTTACCAGTGCATTGCTCTTCTAGCATTATTATTATTTTATTCTTAATCTTCCTCACCCTTGGCTTTGGTACTCTGGCACGGTTTAAATTTCTTTTACATTCTATTCATCCAGTCTGACTCTGTTTTCACCTACTATCTATGACACCATCCAGGCATCCATACATTCAAACATGGCTATCGTAAACCGGCTTTCACCGACAACATACATTTGTCATAGATATAACCAACCACCACCCATGCGTCCTTGCTTGCCTTAGAGTTTGACCCCTCAAACCCCCCGGAGGATTCCTTTCACCCATACAGTTTCACCCACCCAGATAGGCATCCTTTCTGCTTTCTCTTTCACCTTAAACCCATCCTTCAACTACCCATGCATCCTATCATCTAATCTTCATCCGCCACCTATATGCATCCCACGGCCCCTTCCTTCACCCACGCATCCTTCTCTGCCAGTCATACATGTCGTCGACTTGTCTGACACTTTGTCTTCATCATAAAACTGTCTCTGCTGAGTTGAAGATAGAATAGAATAGGCCATTAGTTACTCAACCCCCGCCGCTAATGCTAATATTAAGTAAAGGGTGTCTTCTTCAACTGTTCAGTGTTCACAACAACTTAGTCTCAGCAGAAGTACAGTGTACCAGTACTGAGTGTACACCCTAGCAGCGAGTGTATTCATCATTCTCAATAAGTAAGGAATATGACTTACCACCGCCCGCCACTGCTGATTGCTCACCCCCTGCAGCTGCCGCATCCTCCAGTCCCTCCAGAGTGGCATGGCCCTCACTGCTGGCCCCGGCACTGGTGGTCGGTACGCCTGGAAAAAACATTTCACATTTTTTTAGATGCCATATACGCCTCCTCTATTTATGTTTTTCATTAGCAAGATTGAAAATACATAATTAATAATACATACACCACACACATCACTATCTACAATTCGGATACTAGAGTAGAGTAGACAGTATGTCCTATCAAATAACAATATCCGGTTAGGCATTTTGTTGGTGGCAATTTTTGAAAAGCCTCTCAAGAAGAGGACAACCCAAAGGACTGGACTCAGTGACTAGAGCTATTGGTGCATCTCATTTTTTTAAAAGAAGAAAGAGTGGCTAACTGGGCGGACATGAGGTCTCTCTTAGTTGGAAAATAATGGTGCCGTCCTCCTACTCCTCATACTTCCTTCCAGCCATGGTGCACGGTAATCAGTTGTTCAGTGTTCACCATCAACTGCTGCTACTAAAAAAAGTACTAGGCCTGGATTCGAAAAAGTAAAATACACCACTTTGGGGTGGCCTGTCCAACGTGAGTGACCACCATTACTGATTGAGCATGATGAGATAGTAAAAGAAACTAAAGCCTTCTCATCTCACAAACCTGTGGAGAATACCTTACTTGGGCATGCAATCTGCAAAGCAGATTAGTGCTACTAGTACTAGTAGTAGTAAGGAGTCCTTACTAGTACTAGTACTAGCCTAGGACCAATGGGTTCTCTGAGTCTTACAGTACCAGTACTAGGAGGCAATCCACATATAATAAGGGAAAGGGAAAGCTGAGTGAAACCCAGAAGAAAGCAAGCTACAGACAGACTAATACAGAGTCAGAGCAGAGGTTAGTCAGATGCAGTTTGATTTGATGTAAAAAAAAAAACAGACATTAGAAACAATGTTAGTACTGGTACTTAGTAGTAGGTAATGGAGCAAAAAAAACAAGAATTTAGAAACAGATAGATTGAAGAGGATTTTGGAAAAATTAAAATTAGGAAATGCAAATAATAGAGCGGTAAAAGTTAGGGAGATATTAATATATACCAACACCAGGAGGAGGACTTACTGGGGCCAGCAGCAGAGCCATCTGCGCCTGAGGCCGCTTCCTGCTGCTCCTAGGAGGCCCCTCCAGCTCCCGCACCCACCGCACTGCCAGCTGACCCAGTCTTCTTCTTGCCGCTGGATGCTGATCATGTAAGACATAATTAAAGAGACAAAAAATGATTTGTGTTAAATAAATAAATATAATTGCTCTAAAATTATTTTTAGAGAAGAAACGTCAATTGCAATAACATTGACCTATCGTAAAGATCGCCTTATTCGACTAGTAGTACTAGGAAGCGTGGGCGGAGTTCGCGGAGTTCCGCTACGCGAAACTACCCGAAGTGCAAAAAAAACCTCTGCCACGCTACGCGAAGCTCCGCGAGCGGCGGAGTGCGTTAGATAAATGCTGTTCGTGATGATTTTCAGTACCAGATGCTTGTCCGCACTGTGCAATCATCGCAAACGGCACCATGCACAGCGCAAGCGGGCGCTGCTTCCTTTTCTGCCCCTCGAGTAGATTTTTACTCGAGCAGCAGCTTTCTCAACGCGAATGGACAGTTTCTCAACGCAAGCAGCCGCGAGCATACGCGACAACTCGCAATGAGAAATCTGACAGCCCGCGTTGAGAAATCTCGCCGGGAGGTTGATTTTCCACGCTCGCGATCGCCAAATTGATGTTGACGATCGCGAACGAGGAAAAATCTCGCTGGGAGGTGGATTTTCCTCGCTTACGCTCGCCAACTTGAGGTTGACGAACACGAGCGAGGAAAAACACTCCGCTCCACTGCGCGAAGCGGAGTTTTTCAGAACTCCGCGAGCTCCGCGTAACGCGGAATGCGGAAAACTCAGCGAGCGGAGTTCACCGCCCAGACCTAAGTAGTAGTCGACTAGTATGTATCGCAGTCGAGTACCATCCAATCATTATTATGCCACAGTTCAATTCCGATTCCTGAATCCTAAACATACCTAGCCTGCCTATTCCAGACTTTGGAATGAATTGCAAAAAAATTATATTTGCTTCTACTAAGTTCCGATCTCATTCCCTGTCATCTCTGTCTCCAACTCAAACCCCCTTTGATGGGCCAATTACTAAATCTGCATTTTTATTCTTCTTAATGCATAGATGGAAGCATGCATATTGCATACACCATTGGTTGGTTGCTATTCTATTCACTCACTATACGAACGAACTACAAAAGGTTCTACTAGGACTAAAGTCATGTAGAGGACCTGTCACGCAGGCTATCTTAGTGACAGGAGACAGGACAGCCTGACAGGACAAAGGAAAAGACTGGAGTCTTTCCTATATGCATTACCTAACTTAAATTCTCTAACCTCCCTTACATAACCAGCCCAAGAGAGCGCAAAGTTGCAAACAAGTACGATTAGTTATTAGCGCCGAGCATGAGCACCTGTCTGGAAGCAACAATCACATAATAATAAGAATTTTAAACATAAGTTACCTGCATGTAAGCAGCAGCAGCATGTTAGCTATTTGCGAAAAAAATAATATTCGCAGTAACACAGAACAGAAGAACACAATAGTAATATAATTAGCTACTCACCAAGCCCCGGGACCTCAACACCTAGCAGGTCCAGCAGGTCCTGCTCCCGGTCCATGATGTCGGACCACCGGTGCGTCAATTGGTTACGGGTGTGCTGGACTCCAGAGCAGCGAAACACTGCCCGGTGCACCCTCTCCCACCGCCGGTGACACTCCCGGAGCCCGGACCCGGACCCAGGCCTGCCGCCTGCTGCCAGGGTTAAGGGCAGGTGGCGCTGGACAAAAACAAACAGTGAGGCCACCTCCGCCTCACTGAATAAGGCCCGTGGCTCCATCCCTTTTGGGCGCCGCCTTCCGCAAGGAAGGCGGTTGCGGCTCTCACTCCTCTTCCCCTGGCCCTTGGTTTTCTTAAGGCTCTTTGCCATGGTTCTGGGTAGGTGGGGGGTGGAAAAGAAAAGGTAGGAAGTAAGAAAGTAACTAAAAGAAATGAAAAAAGCAAGTAATAGAAAAAGAGTGAAAAACGCACTAGAAGACACACAAAAAGTAAGAAAAAACGCAAAATATACAATCAGCAATAGAGAGGGATAGATAATAAATTAAATAGATCAAAAAAAAGTTTCTAGAAACAAAGGATTGAAAAGATATAGGGAGGATAGAAAAACATAGCAAAAAGTGAAAAAACAAGAGGGCCGCTCCCATTGGCGACTGCGTGGTAAAGTTTGCGCGATATTTCCCACCGAGCACGCAAAAAGCGTCCCCGAACACGCAATACGCATTCCCGAACAGGAAAAGCGCATCGTGAACGGGCGGAACAAGCAACTTCACGTACTTGCAGAATTCCGCGTAGCTCGCAGAGTTTTTTTGCGACTTCGTGGAAGTCTGCGTAGCGCGACTACGCGAACTCTGCCCAGGGTTACCTAAGAGTATTATTTTATGTGGGGAAATTCACGGATCTACTGCGATGCTCAGCGCAGCCCACGAGTAAAATCGCAGCAGATCCGTGAATTTGGCTGTAAGTAAAAAAAATCCATCCACTCACTGACACTCCCAGATACTCATCTACCCAATCACAGACCCAGTCACACACCAACTCACAGACACTCACACACCCACTCATAGACCCAATCACAGACCCACTCACATACTCACACACCCTCTCATAGACCCACTCAGACACACACACCCACTCAAAGACCCACTCAGACACTCACCAAAGCAGACACTCACACACCCTGCCAAGCACTCATGAAACCAAGAACACATCCCGGCACACACTGATGCATACACTTACACACACAGAGATATACTAGTTGTTAGAAGGTGGTTCTGACACTATGGGCCGCCCGGATTTTTCGCTTTTTGAGCACCTAATTGTTGAGCTTTTACTGTGGGAGAGCCTCGTAAATTGGGACTCATCCACAGTGAACTGAAGATGGAAGAGACTGCATGTGGATTTTTACTGGTGTCCCCCTAGCTTGACAAGGCCGCTGCGCAGCAGCTGGAGTAAGGGGCACCGGGCTGGTTACATGCAGACACCTGTGTACATGCGTGTGCACACGTGTAGGGGCTGCGTAGGGGAGATTCTTGGCATGCGCAGTCCGGGAGCAGCTACGAAGTGAATGGTGTGGCAGGACTTATGCAGAATTGGGTGGTGACGTGGAATAGGCCTTATACACTAGGAAGGAACATGCCAGGGAAAGTCAGTGTGCTTTACTGTGTTTTTCACTTCATTATTCCCCTATGGGAATGTGGAGCCCATGTGTTAGATTAACTTCCATAAGGCCTACAGATTCCAGACACGCACTAAAGTCCACGGTAGCGGATGTGAAAAGAAGTATTCTGCAGAGTCCAAAGTCAGATTTGTACTGCTTTTGGGTCATCCAGGAATGTCATATTTCTCTGAGTCCCTGGCTGGGGTCTGGCCCTGGCAGGTTAGATTAATGACCCTTCTTCCCAGAGCAAAGATCTTCCCTCCAAGGAGAGGAGATAGGTGGAGCTACAGGCTAATCCATCAGCAGCTGTCGCTGGGTGCCAGGCACCAAGCTGAACCAAGGTGAAGGCAGCCCTGGGGAAAGGGTCTTGTTTCAGAGACCATGTGGCCAGAGACCCTGGACGACGCCATTTTGAACAAGCCCAGAGGCTGGACCAGGAGGAGGGAGCAGGGGCAGGGAAGTGATGTGTCGCTGTTTGATAGGACAAACAGAGACTTCCTGCCAGCCCCCTACTCAACTTTTAAAAAGTGTTTGCACAGGAAGGGAAGCTCTCTCTTGGGTGTGGTCTGCGGAGGCGGAAGGTGCTGGAGCCTGGCAATGGGCAGTTGGAAGGAGGAACCCCCTGACTGTCCCCCAGGGCCCTGCCAGCACCAGAAGAAGAGCCCAGGACCAGTGTGCAGAAGCAGAGGCCTCTGCGCAGGGAGAAGAGAGGCCCAGGAGGAGAGACCGGCGAAAGGCTGGCGCAGGGAGCCAGTGAAGACAGCTCCCTGCCGAATCCCCCCTCTCAGAGACCCCGAGGGCGAAGGAGAGTGTTCCCAGTGGCTGGCCGCCAGGAGCGTAAGGACACGAAAATGGGGCAGATCGGTCCCCCAGGGGCCGAGCTATGGCCCCCAGAAGGTGAGCGACCTTTGACCCCCCCACGAAGGGGAGGTTGGGGGCCCGGGAGCCCATCCCCGGGCCCCGAAGCAAAGCCGGGGAGCGCCGTCGCGCTCCCCGCGAAGATTGTGCCCTCCGGGGTGCCAGGAGCCCACCCTGGCCCCCGGCGAAGAAACGGAAGGCGGGGGAGCGCCGTCGCGCCCCCCGCAAAAATGAGCCTGGGGGGCCCGGAAGCCCATCCCCGGGCCCCGAAGCAAAGTCGGGGAGCGCCGTCGAGCTCCCCGTGAAGCTATGCCCCCGTGGGGGGGCCAGGAGCCCACCCTGGCCCCCGCCGACACAGATCCGCCGGGGAGCGCCGTCGCGCTCCCCGTTGAGGGGAGGAGGAAGCCCGGGACCCCATCTCCGGGCCCCGAAATGGCGGAGTGGAGGAGGGGGCGCCTTCGTGCCCCCCAAGGAGAGCCGGAGGAGGGGGAGTGCCGTCGCGCTCCCCCGAAGACGTCCGGAGGCCCGGGAGCCCATCTCCGGGCCCCGAAGCCGGCGAGACGAGGAATCGCGTCTGCCCGCAGGAGCGGGCAGACAAGAAGGCTCGGCCGGCTCCTGGGGTCGCACGCGAGTGTGCGGGCCGGGCAGGGAGCCGGAGGGGTCTTCGCGTCTGCCCGCTTGCCAGGCATTCCGGCTAGGGTGTCTGGCTGTATATGCGTAATCCTATGATGTCATGTGTGATGCCTTTAGGGGCTGTAATTGCAATGCATTCTAATGCTCCACAAACGTGCTGAGTACTGTCATTCTAAAGTGTGCGTAAACATGTATTCTTGCCGCTGCGCTTAGGTGAAGAACCCAGACTGCCAGCCCTTAAGATATTAAGGGGCATACTGTATGGTCAGTAGGAAAGGCTTTGTCAGGGTTGTGGGTCACCAACGCAGGTATACCCATTCTTTCAATGCTTGTTGAGGTAACGGGGTGGGACGCCACTGGCATGAGGCCAGTGCGCAGGGACCGCGCTCCAGGCTACGGTAAACTACTGCATTAGGGGGCAAGATGATGTACACACAGAAGAGCTGTGGTACTAGACCCCACCCCTCTGCGGGAGGGGTGGAGATGTTATGCAATGTCACAAAGTAATTCCAACAGCTTATGTATATTTGTAAATTGGGGCATAGTATTGAGTAGTGTGTGTGTTTAATAAATGTACTCTTACTTTTATAAAGCAAAGTACAGACTGGACAATCAATTATTGAGTGTTATTTCTGCGCACCTGCCAATGGCGATTACTAGCCCACACCACCTCCCTTGAGTAAAGCCTCAGACTGCTCTGCAACGCTACCCTCTGAGAGTCAGGCGCTACAATTGGGTGTTTGGTTCCCAGTGAAGGACAAATGTAGTCATGTTATTTGTGCAGGCCTCACAGATACTGCCTCGTTTTCCAACACTAGTGCAGACACTGACACACCCAGGTGTTAGACTTGGCATCCTTGGCGTGGTTTCCCCTGACTTTTTTGCCTCCACCTCCTGTATTTTTGATGCTGTGCTGGATTTCGTTTTTGCTGGCTTAGATGCTTTGGGCACTTTGCCACTGCTGATCAGTGTCAAAGTGCAAGTGCTCCCTGTGTAAATTGGTATTATAATTGGTTCTCCCAGATTGGCATATTTGATTTACTGGTCAGTCCTTAGTAGAGTGCACTGAGTGTGCCAGGGCTGGTAAATCAAACACTACTAGTGGGCCTGCAGCACTGATTGTGCCACCCACACGAGTAGTCCTGAAACGGTAACCCAGACTTGCCACCGCAGTGTCTGTGCGCAGTTGTTAACTGCCATGTCGACTTGGCAAGTGCACCCACTTGCCTGGCCCTAACCTTCCCTTTTGTTACATGTCAGTCACCCCTAAGGTAGGCCCAAGGTACCCCTGTGGGCAGGGTGCGGTGTATGTGAAAGGTAGGACATGCCCTGATGTGTGTGGCATGTCCTGATAGTGAAATACTGCCAGTTTCGTTTTTCACTATTGTAAGACTATCTGTCCCCATAGGAAAGCATGGGAGTTAATTTATAACATCTTATAAATATATCTTACCTTTGGGACCAGATAGGAAAATAAAGTTTAGTATGCCTGAACTCAGAATCTAAAGATGCATCTTTTAGGAAAGGTGATTTTTACATTCTGAGTTTGAAAATACCACTTTTAGAAAGTGGCTATTTTCTTGTTCAACCATCCTGTGTGCCTCTGCCTGTTTGTGGATTGACTGTTTGGCTTTGGAGTGACAGGGGCTGGGGAAGTGCAGTGGCTCCAGGAGTCTGGATGAGTCAGCACTAGGTTGAATAGGCCTGGACTGCATTTGGAGTGGTGGGAGGAGTAGCACCTGTACCTGAATAGGGCTGTGCCTGCCTTCCACAATGCTGGCTCTGCCCCCCTGTGGTGTGTCTGGGACCAAAGCCCACACTAACAAAGGATGTTGTTGTGCACCGGCAGAGTGCCCCCAGAACTGGATTGAACTGGGCTCAGAGCCCCTTGCACAAGGAGAACAAAGACATTTTGGGGTATAAGTATCAGACCCAAAACCCCAAACTTTAGACTACTTCTGGAATCAAGAGGAACCTTTGCCAAGGAGAAGAGCTGGAGAAACTGAGGAGACGCACTGCCCTTGCTGTGTGTCTGGGGTTGGCCTGCAGTTGCTGTTTTCTGCCAAGGAAAGGAGAAGGACTTTGCTGTGTGCTGTGTCCCCTGCTTGAGGAAAGTCTCCAAGGGCTTGAGTAGAGCTTGCCTCCTGTTTTGAAATCTCAGGAACACAAAGACTTCACCCCCAGCTCCCCTGAACTTCCTTGCTGGGAGTTCTGACCTGCCAGGAGTGCCTGTGACTGTGTGGGGCCTCTGGAGGTTGTTTCTGCTGCTGGGAGCTGGAAAGCAACGCAACAAACAAGGAAGTCGACGCATCGCTCTTCTGGCGACAGTTTTCCGACGCAACGCCATGGTGCGAGAAGAATCTCCCCACGCCGCCGCACCGCTGCTGAAACCAACGCAGCGCCTGTCGCCGCCACCGCATCGTTCGCCGACGCATCCCGGATTTTCACGCATCGTCCCTGTGCCGCAAGTTTTCCCCGACGCATCACCGTGGATCGGAGTCATCCCAGAACCGACGCATCGCTTCCCCCTACAGACCGGACCCGACGCATCGCTCCCCTGTGTACAGCGGAACTGTCGCATCGCATCCACGAAGGTCTCAGGAACGACTCATCTCTCTGTTTTTTGACGCTTCTCATCGCTGCGGCTGTTTGGCTTGGTGAACTTTGTCGCAACAACAGGTACTTTGAAAGAAATCACGCAACCATAGTTTTAAATGGACTCAGTTGCTAAAACCTTTTGAAAGTCATTTTTCTTAATACTTGTCTGTTGGATTTTTGTCGTCTTGGTCTTGTTAGAGTTTAGATAAAGAAACTTTATTTTTCTAAACCAGTGTGGTGTCCATTTGTGGTGTTATCACTGTGTTACTGTGAGTGTTGGTACAAATACTTTACACATTGCCTTTGGGATAAGCCTGTCTGCTCGTGCCAAGCTACCAAGGGGGTGAGCAGGGGTTATCTAAAGTGTGTATCCCCCTTACCCTGACTAGAAGCAAGGGTCCCTATTTGGACAAAGGTACCTACCTCTGCCAACTAGAGACCCCCATTTCTAACACCAGCCATGCAGCAATGCAGACACCCACACACCCAGTTAGACACTAATGCATCCAATAACACACCCAGGCGCACACTGATGCATACACTGACACATTAAAAACACAGTTAGCTTTTAGTTTGACCAGATGGTGGTTCTAAAAAGAACCGTTTTTTTCCTCGAAGGGTTTTTTAAATATATTTCTTCTTTTTTATTTTTTAACAAAAAGTGAACAGGGTAGTATAAGGGTAAGGGTGGGGAAATGCAGAGTAGCAACTCACTTCAGTCTTCAAAAAACATTACGTCGTAGCTGGAAGCAAAAAGAAAACTAACAGCGAAAAGTCAAGAGATCAAGATGGGGTGGAAGATCCTTTGCACACCTGGTCCCCAAAATATGGAACAGTATGGATCCAGAACTCCGACTAATCAAAAATGAGCAGTGTTTCAAAAAGAAACTCAAAACATGGCTGTTCCCTTAGGCCTTGTGCTTGATATCTTTCCTCCCTGTTCAGCTTGGGATGCCTCCGGGTAGCCATGCGCTTTATACCTAAACCTTCTTCACTGTATTCAAGTAGGCACCAACAGAGCATATTTTTACAGCAACAAGCATGTGACACTTCGCACAGTGAGTAACCATCTCACTCAATTCTTCGCAGGTAGCTGGTATTGTAATGACTGCAGCTGATGATGGTTCTCCCAAGGGTGCTGTAGGGTGCTGTAGGGTGCTGTAGAGGTGGGCAGTCCTGCTGCACCTGCTTTCTCCCGCATCACCCAGTTGTAGATTCTTTCATTAATTGTTTTTATGTGTTTCCACATGGAACTTGTACCATGTGAATAGTTCTTTGTAGTGCCTCTGGATAACTACTTGCCTCAAATATTGCAATGCATATATTTTGCTGTTGCCTTCTTTTCCCCAGAAGGTAATGTAAAATGCTTCCAGACGTTACTTTCTTTTCTTCGAGGTGGTGTATCTTCCTTCTCATCCTCAAGAGATTCTGGATGTTCATCGTGGACAGAAGATATATCTTCAGCCATTCTCTAAGCGCCGAGCACCGCTGATTCTCAATCCTCTTTCTAGAGACTTCACTGGAGAACTAACTGCTTTTGAGTGTGGATTTCCATGTACATGGGTGGGGCCCTATAAAATCCATCAAAAGGGAAGGTTTGGGTGTGTCATTGGCCAAATTTGCAAATCTGGTCCGTATATTCGCAGATTTGTGAAACTTGTAAAATGGGTAACTTTCTTGGAAAACAGACATAGGGTACCTTTTATATACTTGGGTTAGAAGGTGGTTCTGACACTATGGGCCGCCCGGATTTTTCGCTTTTTGAGCACCTAATTGTTGCGCTTTTATGGTGGGGGAGCCTCATAAGTTGGGACTCACCCACAGTGAACTCACCATAAAAGAGACTGCATGGGGATTTTACTGGTGTCCCCCTGGCTTGACCAGGCCACTGCACAGCAGCTGGAGTTAGGGACACCGGGCTGGTTACATGCAGACACATGTGTACATGCGTGTGCACACGTGTAGGGGCTGCGCAGGGGAGATTCCTAACGTGCGCAGCCAAGGAGCAGGTGCAGATAGACTGGTGTGCCAGGACTCATGCAGAATGGGATGGTGACATGGAATAGGCTTTATACACTGGGAAGAAACATGCCAGGGAAAGTCAGTGTGTTTTACTGTGTTTTTCACTTAATTATTCCTTTATGGGGATGTGGAGCCCTTGGGCTAGATTAACTTTCCTAAGGCCTACAGATTCCAGACACGTACTAAAGTCCACTGTAACGGGTGTGAGAAGAAGTATTCTGCAGAGTCCAAAGTCATATTTGTGCTGCTTTTGGGTCATCCAGAACTGTCATATTTCTCTGAGTCAGCCACAACCAGGCCCTGGCTGGGGGCTGACCTCAGTAGCCTGGATTGATGATCTTTCTTCCCAGAGAGAAGACCTCCTCTCCACGAAGAGAAGATGGGTGGGGCTACAGGCTCATCCATCAGCAGCTATCACTGGGTGCCAGGCACCAGGCTGCACCAGGGAGAAGGCAGCCCTGGGGGGGAAGGGGCTTTTTCAGAGACCATGTGGCAGGAGACCCTGGACGACGCCATCTTGAACCAACCCAGAGGCCTGGGCAGGAAGGAGGGAGCAGGGGAAGAGAAGTGATGTGTCGCTGTGTGATAGGGCAAACAGAGACTTCCTGCCTGCCCCCTCCCCAACTTCTTAAAAGAACTTGCACAGGAAGAGAAGCTCTCTCTGGGGTGTGGTCTGCAGAGGCAGAAGGTGCTGGAACCTGGCGCAATGGGCAGTTGGAAGGAGCAACCCCCTGACTGTCCCAGGATCCTGAACAGCGCCAGGAGGAGAGATCAGGACCAGTGCGCAGAAGCAGGGGCCTCTGCGCAGGGATAAGAGAGGCCCAGGAGGAGAGCCAGGCGAAAGGCTGGCGCAGGGAGCCAGTGAAGACAGCTCCCTGCTGGATCCCCCCTCTCCGAGACCCAGAGGGTGAAAGAGAGTTCTCCCAGTGGCTGGGGAGCGCCACCAGGAGCAATAGGAGGCCAAGAGCATCAAAATTGGACTCCTGGGGGCCGAGATACGCCCCCCAGAAGGTAGGCGACCTTTGACCTCTGGAGGGACCGAGGACGAAGCGCGTGGGGCTCCGCTGCCGGTCCATGATGGGCCCCCGGGGTGGGTCAGGTCCCGGGGGCTGCCCCCAAGAGAAGTAAAGTCGGGGTGCGCTGCCGTGCATCCCGTGAAGGTTCCCCCCGCGGGGTGCCAGGAGCCCAACCTGGACCCCGCAGAACATGAGGCTGGGGAGCGCCGTCGCGCTCCCCGTGAAAATGTGCCGAGGGACAAGGAAGCGGGGGAGCGCCGTCGCGCACCCCGCGAAGATGAAGTTGGGGGAGCGCCGTCGCGCCCCCATGAAAATGTGCCTAAGGGGCCCGGGACCCCATCCCCAGGCCCCGATGCAAAGCCGGGGAGCGACGTCGTGCTCCCCGTGAAGATTTACCCCTATGGGGTGCCAGGGGCCCACCCTGGCCCCCGGCGAAGAAGGGACAAGACGGGGAGCACCGTCGCGCTCCCCGTGAAGAGGAGGAGGAGGCGGGGAGCGCCGTTGCGCCCCCCGCAAAGTGGTCTCTAGGGGCCCGGGACTCCATCCCGAAGCCAAGCAAAGTTGGGGAGCGCCTTTGCGCTCCCCGTGAAGATGAAGAGGGGCCCGGGACCTCATCCCCGGACCCCGAAGTGAAGGCTGGCGTGGGGGAGTGCCGTCGCACTCCCCCGAGGACCGGAGGAGCCGGAGAAGTCCTGCGCGTCTGCCCGCCGGAGCGGGCAGACCAGAACTGCGTTGCCGGCTCCCGCGGCAGCACGCGAGGGTGCTGGCCGGGCGGGAAGCCGGCGGGGGCAGCTGAGGGTGGGCTCCCCGGGCTGACCTCCACCGAGTGGGCATGCGGGGGTCCCGGGTGGGACCGGGACCCCCAGAAAGAACAAGAGAGGTGCGAGGGGCCCGAGTGGGACCCGGCCCCGAAAAACAGAAGGAGCGGCCGGGGGTGGGCTCCCCGAGCCTAACTACTCACCTGGGGGTCCGGGTGGGACCAGACCCTCCAACAGAGACCAGCAGCGGCCGGAGGCCCACAGCGCGGCTCTCCCCGCAGCAGCGGGAGAGCCGCTGCTCTGATATGCAAAAGCGTCTGTAATGCCTTGCAGGCCTGAACCGGCCTGCAAGGGGAAAAAAACGCTGTTTCTCTGTTTGTGGTGGCCCCAGGAGAACGGGGTCACCACCAAGTGAATGCCAAGGGGCAGGGGGAGCTGCTGGAGAAGAGCAGTCTCCCCCAGCCACGAAAATGGAAGTCCCTCCCTAAGTCTCATGGGGACTTGAAAAGAATAACCCCTCAAGGGCTCAACCAGCATTTTAATTCCTCTTGGGCTGGAACATTTGTTCTACAGCTGGAGGAGGGTTGAGAAGTCCATCAAGGAGTGAAGGACTGAGTTGGGGATGTCTGGAGAAGGGCATCCCCTGGAGGTGAAGAGGTGTAATTGCACCCGTAGTGCATTTACTAATGTTATTTCTTTCAGAGGGACTGAAGATCACATGTGTAATGTGAAGTATCTGTGTAAGGTGATGTCATAAGCAAAGTGGGGTTATTTTGCCAGACATTCCTGCTAGGGTATCTGGCTGTATATGCGTAATCCTGTGATTTCATCTGTGATGCCTTTAGGGGCTGTATTTGCAATGCATTCTAATGATCCACAAATGTGATGAATACTGTCATTCTAAAGTGATGTTTAAAAATGTATTCTTGCTGCTGCGCTTAGGTGAAGAACCCAGACTGCTAGCTAGGGGTGGGCGGAATTTGCGTAGTCGCGCTACGCAAAGCTCCGCGAAACGGTAAAAAAGCTCCGCGAGCATGCAAAAGTTCCGCGAACACGCGGAATTGCTTGTTCCGCCCGTTCGCGATGCTTTTTTCCTGTTCGCGAACGCTGTGTGCGTGCTCGGGGAGAAATATCTCGCGAACACGCATTTTGAAAGCGCGAACAAGCAAAAAACTCCGCGAAGCCGCGGATCGCTGAATTTTTGGCAATTCCGCGTTCTCCGCGGAACGCGAAATTACCCAAATTCCGCAAATTCCGCGAGCGGAACGGAATTTACCGCCCAGGCCTACTGCTAGCCCTTAAGATGTAGAGGTGTATACTTCATGGTCAGTAGGAAATGCTCAGTCAGGGTTGTGTGTCACCAAGGCAGGGTTACCTATTTTAAATGCTTGTTGAGATAATGGGGTGGGTCACCACTGGGATGGTGTCGGTGCGCAGGGCCCTCGCCCCAGGTTATGTTCAACTAACTGCATTGGGGGCAAGATGATGTGCATACATGGGAGTGGTGGTACTAGACTCCACCCCCCCTGTGGGAGGGGTGGAGATGTTATGCAATGTCACAAAGTAATTCCAACAGCTTATGTATATTTGTAAATTGGTGCATAGTATTGAGTAGTGTGTGTGTTTAATAAATGCACTCTTACTTTTATAAAGCAAAGTACAGACTGGACAATCAATTATTGAGTGTTATCTCTGCGCACCTGCAAATGGCGAATACTAGCCACACCACCTCCCTTGAGTAAGCCTCAGACTGCTCTGCAACGCTACCCTCTGAGAGTCAGGCGCTACAATTGGGTATTTGGTTCCCAGTGAAGGACAAATGTAGTCATGTTATTTGTGCAGGCCTCACAGATGCTGCCTCGTTTTCCAACATTGGTGTCTAGCGGCGGGAAACATAGTATCCCATTGTGGTGCGCATTTATAGCATTTGATAAGTCCAGTTTTGCCACACAGTACCTATGCAGTAATGAGCAAATGGAAGAGCGCAACGCTCTGAGAAGGGTTCAAAGTTTTGGTTATGTGAACTAAAAGTATGGGAAAGGAAAGCCCCGCGCACATATGTGTCATGTGAAGATATTATGGTTTAATTGTAAACTGTATTGATATGACTGCGTTATGTTGATTATCAGGTGCTAGCGGGATGGTGCTTTCCAGGAAATGATTGCATACAAATGTTCTAAGTCATATTGTACACCTTTGAACCCTAACACTACACGCACTACACCTGCATGTGGAGGGTGTCTCCTCAAGAGATAGGGACTGCAACTGATACCTACATCACAGGTGGGGGTGTAGGGGTTGATTGACCTTAGTGGGAGACAGGAGAGAGGGGGGTCCTGGGAGGTTCCCGTGCTTTTTAAGGGCAGGGAGGGTTTCCACAGGGGGGGCCCCAGATATCCTTCCCCCACTGGAAGTTTCTTGCTAATGGCGCAGGCCAAAACCACTGGAAGGGTGGGGCAGGAGGTTTCTTTACCCCGGGTAGTAACACCCCAGGGCTTCCCATAGTGGGGGACCCCAAGAAACTTTTCCCACGGTGGAAGGAGGGTGTGGTAGAGTGGAGTGTCCGGCAGGCCCCGCAGGTTAACTGGTGGGGAGGTGAGCAACCCAGAGGTGGCCCCTGGTAGTGGGTGGCCCCAAAGGAGGGTAGTTCTTGAGTAATGGTGTGTAGTGGTAGCCCCTAGGTACACTAGGTGGGCTAGGTAACTGACCCAGTGGAGATCTGAGTGGGGGTGATGTACTCCCTGGTTTCCAGGTGAAGGGTTAGTGGCGGACCCTGAAGTGTCAGGGTCCGGTGAGTGGTTACCACGGGGTGGCCCATGGTGATGGGTGGCCCCAAAGGAGGGGTAGTTTTCGAGCTTGGATGTCACCCTGGAGCTAGTGTGGTGAGCCTGAGGTGGTGGCTAGGGCGATGCCTGGCCAGGTGACCAGTCAGGTAGGTCCTAGGGGACTCGTATCCCAGGACCGGAAGCATGAGGGTGTTCCCCAGCTCGATGCAGGAGGTGGACTTCTGCAAGGTAGTACCACCCTGGACACAGGTGGGGCCCATCTTAAGTGAAGGGACCCTGTGTTTCCCCAAAGGGGTGGTGCAGGCCTAGCCGGGATCCTTAGGGTCCCTAACTGAGTGTGGTAGTATGACCCTGAAGGCAGGTGGGGCCTATCTTAAGTGAAGGGACCCTGCTCTTCAGAAGGGGTAGTGCAGGCCATCCAGGGATCATGTGGGTCTCTGGACGGTCTCCCAAGGCGCTGCCGGGAGACCAGGGAGAGCCACAAGAGGTGGGCCTGGGTGTAGCTAACTCAGGGCCCACAGGCTCTCTAAGGGTACTCCGGGAAGAGAGCGCGCCTCTCGGAGGGAAGGGTGCATGGGCCCTGTTCTCGCAGCGGAGAACAAGGAAGGGGTCTAGGTTCCCGGGGAAGTTTCCGTGTGGAACTACTGACGGGGGGAATGAGCTGTAGGATGTCTGACGAGGCACCCTCAGTGTTCCTCCCTGGCACTGCCAGTGTGGTAGTGAGGCCGGTCTGAGGTCCTATTCTGGGAGTCAGGCCAGTGGCCAGAGGAGCTTTTCTGTGTGGGAAAAGCATGAGTGGCTGTGCTTTCTTCAGGGAAGACAGTCATCCCGAAAGGGTGGTGGCAGCAGAATGGCCCCAGCGGCAGGCTGAGGGTGAGGGTCCAGAGAAATTGCATCTTTGGGGTGCAAGGACCAAACGGAGACATGGTACTGGTTGGAACAAACTCCGGAAGGGAGACCAGCTAGTGAGCCCAGGGATGGGATGTAGACCTATCCCAGAAGACCGCATCGGTGCTGAGGCACTGTACCCTTGTCCAGAGAAGTGGTAGGCATAGTGTTGCATGCCCAAGGGCAAAGGTGGGCCTAGTTAGGCTGAGTCCATGTAGACCATGAGTGACCTAGAGGTATCTAACCTAGAGCCCGGAGGGTTCTTAGGGTAGTCCTGGGATCCCTGTCATGGGTGGAGATTTCATGAATAGGAGTAGGTGGTCTGAGCGGATAACTGGTGAAGTAAGGGGGGGTCTGATCAGAACCCCTTATAACTAGTTATCGCGGACTACGGTAAGAGTACCCATGTAGAGTGGCTACTTCTTCCCTGTAGGAATCAGCTGGGCGCGGCGTGTGTTAGAAGGTGGTTCTGACGCTATGGGCCGCCCAGATTTTTCGCTTTTTGAGCACCTAATTGTTGAGCTTTTACGGTGGGGGAGCCTCATAAGTTGGGACTCACCCACAGTGAACTCACCATAAAAGAGACTGCATGGGGATTTTACTGGTGTCCCCCTGGCTTGACGAGGCCACTGCGCAGCAGCTGGAGTAAGGGACACCAGGCTGGTTACATGCAGACACATGTGTACATGTGTGTGCACACGTGTAGGTGCTGCGCTGGGGAGATTCCTAGCGTGTGCAGCCAAGGAGCAGGTGCAGATAGACTGGTGTGGCAGGACTTATGCAGAATGGGGTGGTGACATGGAATAGGCTTTATACACTGGGAAGAAACATGCCAGGGAAAGTCAGTGTGTTTTACTGTGTTTTTCACTTCATTATTCCCTTATGGGGATGTGGAGCCCATGGGCTAGATTAACTTTCCTAAGGCCTACAGATTCCAGACACGCACTAAAGTCCACTGTAACAGGTGTGAGAAGAAGTATTCTGCAGAGTCCAAAGTCATACTTGTACTGCTTTTGGGTCATCCAGAACTGTCATATTTCTCTGAGTCAGCCACAACCAAGCCCTGGCTGGGGGCTGACCTCAGTAGCCTGGATTGATGATCTTTGTTCCCAGAGCGAAGACCTCCTCTCCACGAAGAGAAGATGGGTGGGGCTACAGGCTCATCCATCAGCAGCTATCACTGGGTGCCAGGCACCAGGCTGCACCAGGGAGAAGGCAGCCCTGGGGGGAGAAGGGGCTTTTTCAGAGACCATGTGGCAGGAGACCCTGGACGACGCCATCTTGACCCAACCCAGAGGCCTGGGCAGGAAGGAGGGAGCAGGGGAAGAGAAGTGATGTGTCGCTGTGTGATAGGGCAAACAGAGACTTCCTGCCAGCCCCCTCCCCAACTTCTTAAAAGAACTTGCACAGGAAGAGAAGCTCTCTATGGGGTGTGGTCTGCAGAGGCAGAAGGTGCTGGAGCCTGGCGCAATGGGCAGTTGGAAGGAGCAACCCCCTGACTGTCCCAGGATCCAGAACAGCACCAGGAGGAGAGATCAGGACCAGTGTGCAGAAGCAGGGGCCTCTGCGCAGGGAGAAGAGAGGCCCAGTAGGAGAGCCAGGCGAAAGGCTGGCGCAGGGAGCCAGTGAAGACAGCTCCCTGCTGAATCCCCCCTCTCCGAGACCCAGAGGGGGAAAGAGAGTGCTCCCAGTGGTTGGGGAGCACCACCAGGAGCAAGAGAAGGCCAAGATCATCAAAATCGTACTCCTGGGGGCCAAGATACGCCCCCCAGAAGGTAGGCGACCGTTGACCTCTGGAGGGACCGACGACGAAGCACGTGGGGCTCCGCCGCCAGTCCATGATGGGCTCCTGGGGTGGGTCAGGTCCCGGGGGCTGCCCCCAAGAGAAGTAAAGTCGGGGTGCGCCGCCGCGCACCCCGTGAAGGTTCCCCCCTGCGGGGTGCCAGGAGCCCACCCTGGCCCCCGCTGAACATGAGGCTGGGGAGCGCCGTCGCGCTCTCCGTGAAAATGTGCCGAGGGACGAGGAAGCGGAGGAGCGCCGTCGCGCACCCCCGCGAAGATGAAGTCGGGGAGCGCTGTCTCGCCCCCGCGAAAATGTGCCCAAGGGGCCCGGGACTAAGGGTGGGCGTAGTTCGCGAAGTAGCGCTACGCGAAGCTACGCGAAGTGCACTTCGCACTACGCGATCTACGCGTAGCACTACGCGAACTGCGTAGTGCGCTGTTCGCGATGATTGCACAGTGCCGGATGCTTGTCCGCACTGTGCAATCATTGAAAACGGCATCTTGCACAGTGCGAGCTGTCTTTTACTGCCTGTTGGACTTGGCCCTTTTTGGCCGGTTCACCCCTAAACTTTTTGCCTTATATGTCAGTAGTTTTAAGTCTCTGGGCACTTTAGCACTGTGGGCCAGTGTAAAGTGCGTGCGCGCTGAGTGCGTGTGGTGAGATTGTCCTGCCCTCCCATAGGAATGCATGGGGGATATGTGTGTCCATGGTAATTCCTGGTGTGAGAGGAGTGCAGGGGCGAGTTTAGTATGTGCGAACTCGTGAGAATAAATGCTGCGCAATGGTGTGCGCAGATTTATTATGGCTGGTGTAGAAATGCCACTTTTAGAAGTTGGCATGTATGTGTGCTCTGTGCCTGCCTGCCTGATGTGAATTGCATGTCTGGATTGTGAGTGACAGGGGCTGGGAGGTGTGTGTGGCTCCAGGAGGGGCAGGATGAGTCAGCGCAGGGCTGAATAGGAGATCTGCATCTAGATGGGAGGGAGGAGTTGCACCTGGGACCTGAATAGGGCTGTGCCTTCCCTCCACAATGCTGGCTCCACCCCCTGTGGTGCGTCTGATGTCCCTAGCCTGTCCTGTGAAAGGAGAGAGGAGCTGAGCAAAACAAAGTGCTCCAAAGCTCCCCCAAACCAGTTGCATCTGGTTTTCCCTAAACCCTACACCTTTAGACAAAGGAAAAGGGTGTATAAAAGAAGGGCTGTGACCCCATGTAAATGTTCACTCTTGCAGTTCAGTGTTTTTGGTGCTGTTCCTGCTGGGGCATGCTGCTGCTGGGGCCCAGGGGGGCTGCCATGAGGGCTTGCCTCCCTGGGCCCTGCTTTGCCCCTGGATGCCTCAAGGACTTCTTGGAGCCCTTTTGCCTTTTTCTGCCCAGCTTCCAGGACTTTGAAGGAGCTTGTCCTGACCCTAGCGCCTGGTGAGCGCTGTATGCTGATTTGCCCAGGAAAAGGAGCGGGGGCTGTGCAGCGTCGCGCTGCTTAGAGGGAAGAGAGAGGAATCCCCAGATTAGGGATTCCCCCGTGACGCCTGCCGTGCGGGTGCCCACCCCGCATCTTTCTGTGTTTCGCGGGTGCCCACCCCGCTTTTATGCCGCATTCACTTTTATTTGGATGGCGGGAGCCCACCCCGCTGTGTGTTCTAAGTTGAGAGGGAGCCTACCCCTCAGTGCCGCCGAAGAAGGCTGTTCCCGGTCGCTGCAGCGCGACTAGGAAGTCAGGCACGTCTGCCTGGGACAGGGGCGGAGCGAGGACAGGAAGTCCCGCCCCGCCGCCAGAGATCCGACCGGAGCCTCGAGGGCTCCCTAGAGAAGTCCCGGGTCCCATGGGAGGGCCCGGGTGAAGCCGTGCAGGGTTGCGGGCGGTGCAGGGAGTCCCGGGTCCCAGGAGGGGCCCGGGTGAAGAGTAGCCGCCGGCAAGTCTCTGCGGGGCTCTCGTAAGCTGAGAGAGCCCCGCCCGCCGTCCAGAAGCTGCCGGTCCCGCCACCAGAGGAGACAGCGGGAAGCCGCCAGTGAGTCCCGGTGAGTGTGGACTCCAGATGGGTGGTGCCGTGCCAGTGAGGGCATGTGGCTGTTTCCTTGAGCGGCCCCCGCCTGATAGGGGGTCGCTCCAACGACGGGGGCCATATTTTATTGAAGGGCCCCAGTGGAGGCCCCGAAGGCACAGAGTTGCCAGGGCCCCCTTGCTCCCTTCCCAGTTGCCCTGCGAGAGCGCAGGCAGCTGCAACGTCGGGGGCATGTTTTGTTTAAAGCCTCGTGTCGAGGCCCATTTGCTGAGCGGCCCCGCCTGATAGTGGGCCGCTCCAACGAGGGGACAATTATTTTAAAAGGGCCCAGAGGGGCCCAAGCCCCCCCTTTGAGTGGCCATGTCCCCTACAGCTGCCCCGCTTGCTAGAGGGCAGCTGCATCGTCGAGGGGAGGATTCCAGGCCAGAGATCCCAGTGGGGGATCGGAGCACATTGTCGGTGCTCGTGCTCCTGCCTGGGGGCACATTTGTTTTCAGGGCGCAGTCGGTGCCAGTGCCCTTATTTTGATATTTACAGCTGCGCAGCACTTAGTGCCAGCTACATCGTTTAGGCTATTCTTTCTTTGGGGGCACGTCTTTTTAGAGGTAGGAGTGAGATGCACTCCTTTGCCCCATATCTTTCCCAGCTGCCCAGCAAGTAGTGGGCAGCTGCTACGTTTAGGTTTGCGCAGTTGCGCACCCTTGACTTTCGCTGCCCTTGCAGCGCGCCCTGACATTTTGGACACAGGGCATTTGAGTCCCTTTAGAGAGGGCCAGTTGGCCAGGGGGACAGTTAGGTTTATAGGGCGCCAGGCCCTAATGTGATTCAGGTGCTAATGTGATTTTGGGTGCTAGGAAATGTAATTCATGTAGTATGATTTACGCACCCTGTTTTATACCTCTAATGTAATTATGATTATGAGGTTATTTGCATACTGTGGTTATGCTGGTGAGGTTGGCGCAGAATGTAATTCGCGCCTAATGTGATGCTGTGCATAATGTGGTTTATGTTACAGGCTGATGCTAAGTACAGTGATTACCAGTGATTACTGGTTGTACGTTCATGATGTGTTCTACATTGATTATAAGTGACTACCTATACTAAGTTCGCTTTGTGCTGGTCCTGACAGTGGTCCAGTTGGCCCTGTCAGGTGTAAATAATTCCCTTGTAAATATGACCTCGTGCCAGGTGGCATGATGTATATTATGTGAGTACTATTCTAATGTGTTTTATGATAATACAAAGGCTATTTTTGATATAACCTTGTGTGGAGTTCCTTTTTGTGGTGTGCCTAGTATGTTGTTGCTGTGGGTGTGTTGCGCAAACGCTTTACACATTGCCTCCGGGATAAGCCTGACTGCTCGTGCCAAGCTACCAAGGGGGTGAGCAGGGGTTATCTTGGGACGTGTAACTCCCTTGCCCTGACTAGAGTGGTGGTCTCTGCCTGGCTTTGGCGCAAGCCTTAGCCAACCAGAGATCCCATTTCTAACATTGGTTGTCAGCGGTGGGGATTTGGACTTGCGTTTGCGCAGTACCACAGCGACAACTGGCTGCACTACAAAACTCTGCATTTTAGATAGTCACATGGAAAGGGATTATTGTTTCTGAGTTTGTTTTAAGTGTCATTTCTTTTTGAAATGTGTTTCTTGTGCACTATGAGTTGGGTGTCCTGCCAAGGACAGAAACCAGAGAATCTGGAGGAGTGACTGCCCTTGTGCAGACTGCTATTGGGTTGGCCTAAAGCTGGAGGAGGGACTGCCCTTGAGCCATTGTGCTGGTTCTTGGGTTGGCCTGCAGCTGAGGGAGGGACTGCCCCTGTGCTGTCTGCTAGTTCTTGGGTTGGCCTACAGTGGGGACTTAATTGGTATGGAGTCACTAGCTCGGGAGGGTAGATTATCCCCTAAGTGCAGTGTGAGTTTTCTGGATTCACCAGTAAGGGTGGGATCCAGTGGTGGCAGCGAAGTGTGTGTCCAGTGCATGAATTCCCCGTCCCGTTCCCAGAGTATGGTACCTGGCGCTCAGTAAGAGGGGTGCAGGTTGAGATTCAGGGACAGTAGATACTGTCTCACCGGTCTGGGGGGGGTGTGTGTGGATAAATGGTGTGTTGCACTGGACGAGTGGGTGTGAGTTCTCTGAAATAAGGAGCTTGCTGAATACTTGGGTGTGAGTTCTCTGAAATAAGGAGCTTGCTGAATACTTGGGTGTGAGTTCTCTGAAATAAGGAACTTGCATTGGGGAGTAACCTTGAGGGATGGTGCAGGTGTCTCCCAACCCGTGTGGCGGAGATGGTTCAGAGGAACCCAACTAGGAACCGTTATAGTGAGGAGGTTGCAAGGCCTCACATCATGTCCTGCGAGGAAGGTGTGAGACTGGGCCGTATTCCGAGCCTCAATCTCAAGTCTCCGGTACTGGATGGTTCTTAGAAGGAACACCAGGAAAGGAACCTAGTCTGTCCTGTTGGACTGTTCTGTATGGGGGACCTCCCCGTAGTAGGTGAGCTGGAAGTGATTCCAATAAGAGTGGCTCAGGTGTCTTCCGTGGTGGAGGAGGTTCAGTGTAGCCCAGCTAGGTCCCGGTGTAGGGGCTCACATCTTGTCTCAAGAGGAGAAAGAGTGAGTGGTTCTGTCCCAAAGTGCCCGAAACCCAGTCTCAGGACCTGGATTGTTTCTTAAAGGGAACATCAGGTTGGGGGCCTAGGCTGTACTTGTAGGCCATTTGAGGAGGATCTCCCAGTGTCTAGAGGACGTGGAGCGTCTGTAATCAGAGCTCCAGCAGTCCTAGTGTCTGGTAGTACCACTCCCCTTGGGAGGGTGCAGAAGTCCAGAGTGAGGGGTGAGAGGGGGAAAAAGTACCCAGTGGAAGAGCCAGTGGGTCAGGGGCCAGCCAGCAGGGCTGAGTCGCCAATGAGTGACCATGGTGATGCCACTTCTGCCCTGGGTTTGCGCCGGGCAGACTGTCACACGACCCATTAGTTATGTGTCACCCTCGTGAAGTCCTGGTTCGCCGGGCATCTGACCAAAGGGTACGTCCCTGGGTTGGGGAGCCAGTAGCCGGTGTTTCCGGATCTGGACGGCAGGGCGACTGTAATCAGTGTCCTGGCCGGTTTTGCCTTCTAGGGGGTACCACTTCAGTTGGGAGGGTATCGGACTCTGGAAGGGGGTGCAGAGGGAGGGAGTCCTCGCCTCTGACCCCGGTGCAGCCGGTGAATTTATTTCCCAGGTGGTAGACCAGTGATGGAGAGAGGTCCTGAACTGGTGGGAGAGTTGTGTTCTGGTAGGTGCTTCTCCTGGGAGAGCGCGAAACGTCAGAAATAGAGGTAGGGGAAGAGGATGCTTCGCCCGTGACCTCTGGTCAGCCTGAGGGTGCGGACCCTAGGTTGAAGGATTAGTGGTAGTTTGGAACTACACTGAGGGAGAGTGGAGAATGGCTATTGTATGCCAGGGGTTACTGCCCCCACTCTGGATTGGCAAGGACCAGTGGCATCTGGGTGGCCTAGGGCCTGGTCCTGGCCGTGGACAACTAAGGAGTACCGGTGGGGTAGCCTAGTTGGTCCTGAGTTTTTTTCTCTTAGATGGATTCCATGGGTTCCAAGTGGCGTAGAACCGGAGGGTGTCCCTGCAGTGCGGGCCCGCGTCCGTGTTCTATCGCCCCAAGCAGGGAAGCCCATCACGGTGGTGATTGGTCTGCCCTGCGTTTTGGCTGGAAGGGGGTTGTGTTGGACTTGGCCCTTTTTGGCCGGTTCACCCCTAAACTTTTTGCCTTATATGTCAGTAGTTTTAAGTCTCTGGGCACTTTAGCACTGTGGGCCAGTGTAAAGTGCGTGCGCGCTGAGTGCGTGTGGTGAGATTGTCCTGCCCTCCCATAGGAATGCATGGGGGATATGTGTGTCCATGGTAATTCCTGGTGTGAGAGGAGTGCAGGGGCGAGTTTAGTATGTGCGAACTCGTGAGAATAAATGCTGCGCAATGGTGTGCGCAGATTTATTATGGCTGGTGTAGAAATGCCACTTTTAGAAGTTGGCATGTATGTGTGCTCTGTGCCTGCCTGCCTGATGTGAATTGCATGTCTGGATTGTGAGTGACAGGGGCTGGGAGGTGTGTGTGGCTCCAGGAGGGGCAGGATGAGTCAGCGCAGGGCTGAATAGGAGATCTGCATCTAGATGGGAGGGAGGAGTTGCACCTGGGACCTGAATAGGGCTGTGCCTTCCCTCCACAATGCTGGCTCCACCCCCTGTGGTGCGTCTGATGTCCCTAGCCTGTCCTGTGAAAGGAGAGAGGAGCTGAGCAAAACAAAGTGCTCCAAAGCTCCCCCCAAACCAGTTGCATCTGGTTTTCCCTAAACCCTACACCTTTAGACAAAGGAAAAGGGTGTATAAAAGAAGGGGCTGTGACCCCATGTAAATGTTCACTCTTGCAGTTCAGTGTTTTTGGTGCTGTTCCTGCTGGGGCATGCTGCTGCTGGGGCCCAGGGGGGCTGCCATGAGGGCTTGCCTCCCTGGGCCCTGCTTTGCCCCTGGATGCCTCAAGGACTTCTTGGAGCCCTTTTGCCTTTTTCTGCCCAGCTTCCAGGACTTTGAAGGAGCTTGTCCTGACCCTAGCGCCTGGTGAGCGCTGTATGCTGATTTGCCCAGGAAAAGGAGCGGGGGCTGTGCAGCGTCGCGCTGCTTAGAGGGAAGAGAGAGGGAATCCCCAGATTAGGGATTCCCCCGTGACGCCTGCCGTGCGGGTGCCCACCCCGCATCTTTCTGTGTTTCGCGGGTGCCCACCCCGCTTTTATGCCGCATTCACTTTTATTTGGATGGCGGGAGCCCACCCCGCTGTGTGTTCTAAGTTGAGAGGGAGCCTACCCCTCAGTGCCGCCGAAGAAGGCTGTTCCCGGTCGCTGCAGCGCGACTAGGAAGTCAGGCACGTCTGCCTGGGACAGGGGCGGAGCGAGGACAGGAAGTCCCGCCCCGCCGCCAGAGATCCGACCGGAGCCTCGAGGGCTCCCTAGAGAAGTCCCGGGTCCCATGGGAGGGCCCGGGTGAAGCCGTGCAGGGTTGCGGGCGGTGCAGGGAGTCCCGGGTCCCAGGAGGGGCCCGGGTGAAGAGTAGCCGCCGGCAAGTCTCTGCGGGGCTCTCGTAAGCTGAGAGAGCCCCGCCCGCCGTCCAGAAGCTGCCGGTCCCGCCACCAGAGGAGACAGCGGGAAGCCGCCAGTGAGTCCCGGTGAGTGTGGACTCCAGATGGGTGGTGCCGTGCCAGTGAGGGCATGTGGCTGTTTCCTTGAGCGGCCCCCGCCTGATAGGGGGTCGCTCCAACGACGGGGGCCATATTTTATTGAAGGGCCCCAGTGGAGGCCCCGAAGGCACAGAGTTGCCAGGGCCCCCTTGCTCCCTTCCCAGTTGCCCTGCGAGAGCGCAGGCAGCTGCAACGTCGGGGGCATGTTTTGTTTAAAGCCTCGTGTCGAGGCCCATTTGCTGAGCGGCCCCGCCTGATAGTGGGCCGCTCCAACGAGGGGACAATTATTTTAAAAGGGCCCAGAGGGGCCCAAGCCCCCCCTTTGAGTGGCCATGTCCCCTACAGCTGCCCCGCTTGCTAGAGGGCAGCTGCATCGTCGAGGGAGGATTCCAGGCCAGAGATCCCAGTGGGGGATCGGAGCACATTGTCGGTGCTCGTGCTCCTGCCTGGGGGCACATTTGTTTTCAGGGCGCAGTCGGTGCCAGTGCCCTTATTTTGATATTTACAGCTGCGCAGCACTTAGTGCCAGCTACATCGTTTAGGCTATTCTTTCTTTGGGGGCACGTCTTTTTAGAGGTAGGAGTGAGATGCACTCCTTTGCCCCATATCTTTCCCAGCTGCCCAGCAAGTAGTGGGCAGCTGCTACGTTAGGTTTGCGCAGTTGCGCACCCTTGACTTTCGCTGCCCTTGCAGCGCGCCCTGACATTTTGGACACAGGGCATTTGAGTCCCTTTAGAGAGGGCCAGTTGGCCAGGGGGACAGTTAGGTTTATAGGGCGCCAGGCCCTAATGTGATTCAGGTGCTAATGTGATTTTGGGTGCTAGGAAATGTAATTCATGTAGTATGATTTACGCACCCTGTTTTATACCTCTAATGTAATTATGATTATGAGGTTATTTGCATACTGTGGTTATGCTGGTGAGGTTGGCGCAGAATGTAATTCGCGCCTAATGTGATGCTGTGCATAATGTGGTTTATGTTACAGGCTGATGCTAAGTACAGTGATTACCAGTGATTACTGGTTGTACGTTCATGATGTGTTCTACATTGATTATAAGTGACTACCTATACTAAGTTCGCTTTGTGCTGGTCCTGACAGTGGTCCAGTTGGCCCTGTCAGGTGTAAATAATTCCCTTGTAAATATGACCCAGTGCCAGGTGGCATGATGTATATTATGTGAGTACTATTCTAATGTGTTTTATGATAATACAAAGGCTATTTTTGATATAACCTTGTGTGGAGTTCCTTTTTGTGGTGTGCCTAGTATGTTGTTGCTGTGGGTGTGTTGCGCAAACGCTTTACACATTGCCTCCGGGATAAGCCTGACTGCTCGTGCCAAGCTACCAAGGGGGTGAGCAGGGGTTATCTGGGATGTGTAACTCCCTTGCCCTGACTAGAGTGGTGGTCTCTGCCTGGCTTTGGCGCAAGCCTTAGCCAACCAGAGATCCCATTTCTAACACTGCCGCTCGAGTAGATTTTTACTCGAGCGGCAGCTTTCTCAACGCAGACTGGTAGTTTCTCATCGCGAGCGGTCGCGAGCATACGCGACCACTCGCAATGAGAAACCTGACCTCCCCGCGTTGAGAATCTCACCGGGAGGTTTATTTTCCACGCTCGCGATCGGCAACTTGATGTTGCTGATCGCGAACGAGGAAAAAGTCTCGCCGGGATGTCATTTTGCTTGCTCGTGGTCGCCAACTTGATGTTGAGGACCGCGAGCAAGCAAAAAATGACCGCTACACTACGCTACGCTGCGCTACGCGTGTTTGCACTGTGCTACGTGCAATTCGCGTAGTGCGAAGTAGCGCAAACTTCGCAAACTACGCGAGCGTAGCGTAGTGCTTTGCCCACCCTTACCCGGGACCCCATCCCCGGGCCCCGAAGCAAAGCCAGGGAGCGCCGTCGCGCTCTCCGTGAAGATTTACCCCTACAGGGTGCCAGGAGCCCACCCTGGCCCCCGGCGAAGAAGGGACAAGACGGAGAGCGCCGTCGCGCTCCCCATGAAGTGGAGGAGGAGGTGGGGAGCGCCGTCGCGCCCCCGCAAAGTTGTCTCTAGGGGCCCGGGACCCCATCCCCGGGCCCCGAACCCAAGCAAAGTCGGGGAGCGCCGTCGCGCTCCCGGTGAAGATGAAGAGGGGCCCGGGACCCCATCCCCGGGCCCCGAAGTGAAGGCTGGCGTGGGGGAGTGCCGTCGCACTCCCCCGAGGACCGGAGGAGCCGGAGAAGTCCTGCGCGTCTGCCCGCCGGAGCGGGCAGACCAGAACTGCGTTGCCGGCTCCCGCGGCAGCAAGCGAGGGTGCTGGCCAGGCGGGTAGCTGGCAGGGGCAGCCGGGGGTGGGCTCCCCGGGCTGCCCTCCAACGAGTGGGCATGCGGGGGTCCCGGTTGGGACCGGGACCCCCAGAAAGAACAAGAGAGGTGCGAGGGGCCCGGGTGGGACCGGGCCCCGGAAATCAGAAGGAGCGGCCGGGGGTGGGCTCCCCGACCCTAACCACTCACCTGGGGGTCCGGGTGGGACCGGACCCTCCAACAGAGACCAGCTGCGGCTGGAGGCCCACATCGCGGCTCTCCCCGGAGCTGCAGGAGAGCCGCTGCTCTGATATGCAAAAGCGCCCATAATACCTTGCAGGCCTGAACCGGCCTGCAAGGGGAAAAAACGCTGTTTCTCTGTTTGTGGTGGCCCCAGGAGAACGGGGTCATTACCAAGTGAATGCCAAGGGGCAGGGGGAGCTGCTGGAGAAGTGCTGTCTCCCCCAGCCACGAAAATGGAAGTCCCTCCCTAAGTCTCATGGGGACTTGAAAAGAATAACCCCTCAAGGGCTCAGCCAGCATTTTAACTTCTCTTGGGATGGAACTTTTGTTCTACAGCTGGAAGAGGGTTGAGAAGTGCATCAAGGAGTGAAGGGCATCCCCTGGAGGTGAAGAGGTGTAATTGAACCCGTAGTGCATTTGCTAATGTTATTTCTTTCAGAGGGACTGAAGGTCACATGTGTAATGTGAAGTACCTGTATAAGGTGATGTCATAAGCAAAGTGGGGTTATGTTGCCAGACATTCCTGCTAGGGTGTCTGGCTGTATATGCGTAATCCTGTGATTTCATCTGTGATGCCTTTAGGGGCTGTATTTGCAATGCATGCTAATGATCCACAAATGTGATGAGTACTGTCATTCTAAAGTGATGTTTAAACATGTATTCTTGCTGCTGCGCTTAGGTGAAGAACCCAGACTGCTAGCCCTTAAGATATAGAGGTGTATACTTCATGGTCAGTAGGAAATGCTCAGTCAGAGTTGTGTGTCACCAAGGCAGGGTTACCTATTTTAAATGCTTGTTGAGATAATGGGGTGGGTCGCCACTGGGATGGTGCCAGTGCGCAGGGCCCTCGCCCCAGGTTATGTTCAACTAACTACATTGGGGGCAAGATGATGTGCATACATGGGAGTGGTGGTACTAGACCCCACCCCCCCTGCGGGAGCGGTGGAGATGTTATGCAATGTCACAAAGTAATTCCAACAGCTTATGTATATTTGTAAATTGGTGCATAGTATTGAGTAGTGTGTGTGTTTAATAAATGTACTCTTACTTTTATAAAGCAAAGTTCAGACTGGACAATCAATTATTGAGTGTTATCTCTGCTTACCTGCAAATGGCGATTACTAGCCACACCACCTCCCTTGAGTAAGCCTCAGACTGCTCTGCAACGCTACCCTCTGAGAGTCAGGCGCTACAATTGGGTGTTTGGTTCCCAGTGAAGGACAAATGTAGTCATGTTATTTGTGCAGGCCTCACAGATGCTGCCTCGTTTTCCAACAACTTGTAATTATGTTCACACTGATGTCACTAATGAAAATGGAGGGGTGTGCATATTTAAAATAGTTGATTGAATTTTCGATGAATCCGCTGATTTGAGTGATGTAATATGTGAAGTCATAAGCAGTGTATTGTGGGGCGTAAGTTATAGTTATCTCGGCTACCTATAACTGCTGAATTTCACTGGTTTTGTACTAGTGAAATCTAAGCCTAACTATAACGTCCCTGTAACCTTGGTTTTTTCAGTGAAATATATATTTTGGGTTTTAGGTGTGGGTAAGGTTATAGAGTGGCATGGGTGGTTTAAGGGTGATTAGGAGTATATGGAGGTAAGGGTGTTTTCAGGGTTGATTGGTGGGTAGGGGTATTGGGTGGTAAGAGTATTTTTTTTTGGTTTAGGGGTGGGTAGAGGTATCATGTGGTAAGGGTACTTTTAGGGTTTAGTGATGGGTAGAGTTACAAGGTGGGAAGGGTATTTTTAGAGTTTAGGCGTGGGTAGAGTATAGGGTGGTAAGGGTGTTTTGTTGGGTTTAGGGGTGGGTAGAGGTACAGGCTGGTAAGCATATTTTATTACGGTTTAGAGGTGAGTAGAGGTATAGAGTGGTTAGTGTAGTTTTAGGGTTTGAAGTGGGTAGAGGTATAAGGTGGTATGGGTATTTTTAGAGTTTAGGTGTGAGTAGGTGTATAGTGTGATGAGGGTATTTTTTATGGTTTAGGAATGGGTAGGGCTATGGGGTGGTAAGGGTATTTTTTAGGGTTTAGGGATAGGTACAAGTATAGGTTAGTAAGTTTAAAAAGGGGGAATAAAAATACTAACGGGGTTAGAGGGACTCCCTCAATAAAAATTTGTAATTAAAAATAATTTTATAAAAAGAGGGGTTGGGGGCTCGCCCTAAAACTTTATTTTTCAATTACTAACATTATATATGTTACACTCACCTTACCAAATACTTACCTTGCATTGTAAATGCAAGCGTGGTAAGGGCATATACGTGGTAAGTGAGGCAATGCTTGGTAAATGAGGAATGGTAAAGGCATGCATTGTACTGTCATACAAGTAGCCTGGAGTACTACCCTTCTGCCTGCCAAGACCAGTGGAACCTGTGAAGTGGAGAAGAGTGCCTGGAGGGAGCAAGGCCCAGTGGAGATCCTGCCAAGCAGATCCCAGTAAGCGTAGTGTGAGATGCCCGGTCTCTTTGGGAATGCTGCACAGATGAAGTCAGAGATCCCACTGTGCCTGGAGGGAGCGAGGCCCAGTAGAGATCCTATCCAGCAGATCTCAGTAAGCGTCATGTGAGATGCCCAGTCTCATTTGGAATGCTGCACGGATGAAGTCAGCGAACCCACTGTGCCGGGAGGGGCCACTGTGACAAAAGGGTTGTTGGCCTTATGCAGGTGAAATTGGCAACCCCTGAGCCGGGAGGGAGGCACAGGGTTGTCACCCTTCTGAAAGTGAAATCTGTGACCCTTTTATGGTCATGAAGTAAGGGCCATCACCCATATTCAGAACAAGTAGGCTGCCCCCGGGAGCCAGGAGGGGGGCATTGCCCTTGATCGTTGTGCCCAGGCTGTTCTGAAGAACACTTACCAATTTCCATGGAGCCACAGAGTAGTACATCCATCTGGAGACTGAGGAGACCCAAAGCATCATCAGGGAGAAACCGCAAGAGGTCACAGGTCCTCAGCATTGGGAGACTGGAGCCCAAATAAACGTGCCCTGGTACTCCTGCACTTTCTGGCTGCCATTGGGCCGGATAAGACTGTTTGAGGTGGGTACGCCTGTTGTGGACTTGCACAAATGTAGCACATAGTGCTGCTTAGTTAATTCTTATGGCCAAACTTAGAGTTTGTTGCATGGGGACTAGTGAGGGCCACATCTGAAAGCCGTCTCATGTATTGAATGGGGAATAACCAGCTTCACTAGATAGGCAGAAGGGTTTGGGGGAACCGCCCAGGCCGATGCTAGTGGGCCGCCCTTATAAGACTTATTTAGTGTGTTACTTCTATGGTTTGTCTGCTTATATTAAAATACTACTTGTTTTCATACATGCAAGTATTTGACTGTGCATACCTCATTCCTACCTCCCCCTAGAGTCTTTAACTGCTCGACCATCAGTACCATTGAGAGTCATGTGCTGAAAGGGTAGTCCTTTTGTACTTGGTCCAGTTACTCAATATCTATAGCACGTTGAGCCCCAGGACAGCAAGTGTAAAAGGCCACAACCCCCAATGTTGAACCCAGAATCCCTTGCTTGTCCTGTGATCCTCTCAAGGGTTCTAACACAACACTTTTTGAATATGACTGTGCACTATTTTTGATCGATTGTGCAACGGAACACCTCTAATTTTATTGTAGCACTGCACAGATATTAGTAAATGTATCCCCACATCTGAATATAAAAATGCTATTGTATCTGTACTTAATGGCTCACAATTTGTATTGGCTTCTCGGATGCGAGCGGTTAACTTGCTGAGATATCTTACGCTGTTTTCACAGCGTAAGCACTATTGTGCCTTAAACAGTTCCCTTTGACTAACTACACTCAGATTATTATTGCATGTGCTTGAACAAACATTGTCATGTTTTTTATCACCATCCCATGATGTAAAGTGGGATGTTAATTTTCTTTAAGATTGTCTGGATGCTGACATTCTCCCGTTCTTGGATACAAAGCAAGAAGATAAACCCATCACAAAGAAACTCTTTAAAAAATTAATAAAAAAGTGAATTCGAGGCAAATTGGAATTAAACTTGCTATATTCATTGCTGTACTTTTTTCTGTGAATTCATGCGATCTGAGGGGTATCTAAAACTGTCCACGTATGACATTCTTAGATAAAGAAAGATTACAAAATTCCCTTTGCAAAATGTAGTAGTCTGGAAAAATTCGACGGGAAGCAAAAATGACAATTTATAAATGCTTCATCTGCATACTTTCTATATGGAAAATGTGTAACTTGATAAATGGTCGGTTTTTCAATTTAAATATTTCAAGTCACCAGCGGCTTTCACTGCGCTCCATTTTGAAGCACTGGCGGGACTTCGCCAAGGAAAAGGGACGCTGTAGCTTTAATACAAGTCACCACGAAGAGGAGTCTTTACAAGACGGCTTCTTGGCTTATGGTGACGAAGACGTGTTGTAATTTGAGAGCAAATAGGGCCGAAGTGTGTCATTAGCCAAAAGAAAAGCTCCGCTTTAGCAATCCAGATGTGGCACTGGAGCAGTAGCAAAAGGCACCGGGAGACCGAGTTATCTCTCTCCTGCTGCCAAATTGGGGCCCCGGCCGTCTCGTCTGGCTGGAGCCCTTTCTGGAGCCAGTGCGCGCTCTTTGGCGCTCGATACAGCAGGAGGTTGCAGCTTTTTATATCCCGAGCTCACATAAGCAATTCGTAAAAGAGATATGTTTGGATTTTAAAGAGGCATTAGGTTTCACGAGCAGGACGTTGCTGCGCTTGGGCATAGTTTAACATCTGCGTTTTGAGGGAACGTTAACACGTCTGCCATCCTCGTAGGACTACGTTGACGCGCCCGGAGCCCCGAATCTCAGTGATGGTAGGGGTGGTTGTGCTATGGGCTGGAGTGCTGTGCCACCTGTGCCATGGATATTACACGGGCCCCCTCCTGCCGGAGATGTCGAATGGTAGCTTCCATCACTACTTCGTCCCGGATGGGAATTACGAGGAGAATGATGACCCGGAGAAGTGCCAGATGCTCTTCAAAGTTTCGGACAACCGGAAGTGCCCCGCGGGGGAGGGCCAGGGGCTCTCCCTAAAGGACGAGTTCACCATCATCAAGAGGCAAGTGGACGACGCCGAGAGGGTCCTGCAGAGCCTAGGTAAGAGCATCTCCTACGACCTGGACGGGGAAGAGAGTTACGGGATGTACCTGCGCCGGGAGTCCAGCCAGATCACGGAAGCCTTCTCCAGCTCGGACAAGTCTCTGACGGAGCTGGAGGTGAAGTTCAAGCAGAACAAGGACAGCGAGAGCAGGCAGGAGCAGAGCCTCAACGACGACTTTGTGGACATGATGATCCACACCCGGGCTCTCCTGAAGGAAACCCTGGACATCTCCATCGGCCTGCGAGACAAATATGACCTCCTGTCCGTGACCATCCGGAGCCACGGGACCAGGCTCAGCCGGCTCAAAAATGAATATTTAAAGGTGTAGGGGACACAGAAATAGACTATGATGAAATAAATATTCTGTATGTATTTTAAAATTTTAAGTATTCAGCGAATGTGATGCACCAGGTCACCTAAACGTGTTTACCTGCACGCTGAATGCTACAGGGTGCGCTAGCCTGGATGGAAACTCCAGTTGACCAGTTGCAAATTCACTGTACTTGCCCAACTTATAGCATATGTGATTTTTGCACCAACAGATAACTGCCATGAAGGAAATTCTAATGTAACCCGGTTTAGTAAGTCTGTTAAATTCTATGTTACTTGGATGCTCCTTTCTCGGCATTGTGTTTTAATTCAGCAATCGGTGCATTCTGGGAGTTGTAGTCATGTTTCCCTTCACCCTTACTTATTTGTAAAAGTTTTCTCTGCTGAAAACATATTGTCAAATATATCTTTTTTAAAACGCTGTGTCACAATTATGTCCATTTGCCACTGGCCGACAGGTATTTCCAACAAGATCCTAAGGACGAAAGTACCACGTGTCTAGCCAATAAATAAAGAAAAACAGTGCTTCGTGTACTGATGTACAGAGTGTATTTTTTAATATTTAAACATTCAGAAATTATCAACATTTTTGTTGAATTTAAGAGCTAAACGTGTTAGCAATCGGTGAGAAAATGCAATGCTTCCTGCATATATGCTAATAATGTACACATGCTTTCTATTATGTTATTACGATAGATATTTATTAGCTGTGTTCACACAGGTATATACATTTTGTTAGTGTAAAAGTTGTAAAAAATATATCAAGCACAAACATGTATATAAAATTGTATACCTTGAACACGTTTAAGTTAAAAGAAAATAGTATTTAATATACTAAGCCTGTTGTTTATGCTATGCAAGCCATCTCCTGCTATGTCTGCCATCTTATTTTTATGCCTTTAAAAAGTGATTCAAAACATAAACAATAACTTTAAGAGTTACAGAAAGTGTTGCAGATACTGGGGACTTGCAATATAAAGTACTTTTAACCCAAAATAAAAGTTTTTTTCTCCAAATTTTGACTCTATTCTTAATATGTTTTTTTTCACCTTAATCTAAATTCCACTGCTGATGGTGCATATCAGGTTGCTCTGTTTTTGTCTTTCGCTTCTTCGAACATCAGTCAACAGCGAAGGATTAAGTGTTTTTGGTTTATTGTAAAATGCACCGAAAGTCTTCTCCTATAGCTGGGGCTAGATTGTGATTGAAAGCTGAGATTTTCATTTGTGCTCGGAGAGTAAATCCTCTTGGCAGACAGTTACATTCCTTTTTATGGGCTTCCTTATTGCAGTGGTGACTGTTCATAAAAACAAGAGCCAGCTGGAGAAGGTCAAGTCATAGAAGCTCAGAGACAGGGAATAGTTCTCGCGAATCTGAGAGAAGTTAGTTACCCGCACACCAAGACCCTATTATAGATCAGTCTGTACTTAGGCCTGCTAAAGAAATTATTTGTGGCAAAAGACAATGGCAAAAGTGCATGGTATGATTGACAAAAAAAAAAAGATTATTTTTTAATAGTCCTTCTCTAGTTTTCAGTCATTGATTGTCTGAGAGATTATGTATTTTGCAAGAGGTACTGCAGGCAGGATCATTGTTTGTGAAACCGAAAATCAGTTTCATGGTGTTATTTTCCTTTTTTTGTAAATATTGGAATCCAAATTTTGACAGTATTTTATTCGTTCACCATATCTATATGCGGTCTATAATCACATTTATGCCTAATTATTCATAGCAACCTTCACACATTTTTCAGAGTAAGTCTTGTTTCCAAATTGTTGTGTATGCAGTTTTCTGATGCTTGTTCCCATGTGTCTACCTATACTCAAAGGTCTTGTGTTTCTCAGGATTTTGAATGTGCTCTTAAACTGTGAAAGCCAGTTTAGTCAATAAGACCCATATTGTTTCAGGCATCAATGAGCGTCTGTTCGGTAAATTAAAGTTGACAGATCGTAATAATACTGCCACCTTTCATGTTATTCCAACTGCGAACGTGCAGTTTACCTTCAGGCTGCTCGGGAAACTTGTTTCCCAAAATAAGACGTTTAACTTTGATCCTGAATTTTTGTTGATAACTGTCTCAGACAATGTAGTCAAAGACTAGGCTGGCTGCCACTGGGGTGTGTTTGGCACACTGAACTACAAATAAGTGAGCTAGTCAGATACAGGGCTGTATAAGATTACAAAGCTGTTTCATTGAAAATACTTGTAAGATGCCAAAAGGCATGCAACAACATTTTATGCACTACCTTACATTTTATGGAGAAAGCAGCAGCAATAAAGTCGGTGTCTTCAAATTACACCATGCCACTAATACATCAAAAAAGCTGCACCTCATAGTCTCTCAACAATCGCAGATGTTACTGCTTTAGGCAACTTATCACAGTGGCACAGTAGCTGTGTTTTGGAAGCCATGAGGTTGGAAGATGGACACACTCAAACGTCCACTGGCTGTATATGCTACTTTTAAAGTCTGATGACTTCATTTGGTGCACACTTCTCAACTTTTGTTTGGAACAACTGAAGCAGAGGGGCAGACTGCAGATATACACGACCACCCTGCCTCCCAGTTCTGGGGTGAAAAACCTTTCTAAAATGTTGGTAATGGGTTGTGAGAGTGATCACAGTTGCTGTTTGTTTACGTTATTTATTTTGCTGTCTGCAGTGTCAGGTTTATTTTGCTTTTTACTTCTTCCATTTCCAAGAAAATTTGTCTTTATTAGCTACTTCTTTGAGAGCCGAACAATGCTTTGCTTGAGGTGATGGCGTGTCAGTGGTAAAGGACTTTCAGTGACTGTGATGCGTGAATGTGGGCTCAAAATTATAAAGGATTTTCGGAGTTGGAGGTGTGTGAATGAAAGCCCCTGATAAGTGCCCGCGAGGCAGGCAGGAGATGTGAATGGTGAAAACATTTGGAAAAACATTTGGGGGATGGTGTGGATCTGTGAATGAGGAAACAAGCTGACAAAGGCATATGGGAAAGGGCGGTGTTTCAAATATTATACAGATCAATATAACGTGTATTTGTAAAGCTCACGTTCACCCAAGGGCATCTTGGTGCTGAATAACAGATGTTTATTGTTACCCAACGGTACTCATTTTATCGACCTCAGGAGGATTAAAGGCTGAGTGGACCGACTGGGATTTGGAGGCGGCTGGTACAGGTGGGGCGGGCGAGCGAGGGGGAAGTCGACATACAACGTGATAGAGAAAATAAATAAATAAAACCACTTATCTTGCGCTCCCCGTATCAGCAAACGCAAAGTACATGGTTTTATTTTCCCTATCCCGTCGTATGTCGGCTTCCCCCTGCCCCACTGCTCTTACCTGTACCGGAGACGCCTGGGGATTTGACCATAAGGTCAAACACAAGCCCTTACAGTGGACACATTAGTCCACTAAGCCACCAGACCAAGCTTTGCTAAAGAGTGATATGTGAATACTGGTACTACCTGATAAAGGGCTTTGAAAGGTGCTGGTCTGGGAATATAATAATGGTGAAAACACCTGAGACCAGTCTTTTTTCGAGATGGTGTTGTGTGAATGCTGACACAGTCTGACAAAGGAGGCTTAGTGGGTTTAGATGGGTTGAGCGTGTAAATGGAGATGTCACCAGATAAGAAGAATAAGAGGCAAGTGGACGTGGGTGAATAAGAGGCAGGTGAATGTGGGTGAATATTGAAAACATCTGACAAGAATCTTTGTGGGTGAGTATTGTGAATGGTGAAATAAATATATTGTACTATGAGAAGTGAGTGTCTGTGAATATTGTCGGCATGAACAGCTGTTGGAGGTAAAATGTGCTGAATATAGTTGCAAAGTGACCTCTTTTTGGTTTGTCACCCTCATTTTTGTTTGGGACTCACTTGCTGGTAATTCTGAACTCTAACACTGGCACTCTGGTATCCATTACCTAGTGTATGCAGTCTAACCCTTAACATAAAGTCGAGATTGGCTTAAAACCCCATTTGGCATATTTAACTTTACTATAAGGACATCGTATGTACATTGAACCTACACCGATGGCATGTAAAATTAAATCCCTCATGTGGACTGAAGCACTACATTGTGTCATTTACTTTGTGACCCTGCAAACATGACACATGCCTCCACTGAGGTCAGGCCTGAAAAACTGCTTCTAAGTGCTAAATATCTCACCACTAAAATGTCCTTATTGCCCATAAGGTAGGGTGCATAGTGCCGAGAAGTGGTACATACTTAAATTAATATTATCCTGTACCTACAGTGATGACATCTCCAAAGTTTTTATTCACAGTATTGGATTTAGATGGTCCCATGGGAAATACTGGTAAAACAGATGAAATCACTATTTCTATATTATCCAGTATAGGAAACAGCTACAGAAAAAGTTCAAGAAATTTCCCCAACTATTTTTAAAAATCCAATTCATTGTTAAAGTCGGATTGTTTCTAACTAGTTGAAAAAAGTGATATTAACTTGCCTGAGCCACTATGGCTAATTAGTCTGCAGCTGCTGGACAGCCCTCTGCGGTCTGTAATGTGGCATGAAATTCCTACCAGGAGCTGCCCAATAGACCACTTTGATTGACAGGTTTATCTGAATGGGCAGGGATGAACCACCTGAACTCAGCATAATAGTCAGAATGGAGGGTGCTTTCCCTCCTGTAGGCACACAGAGTCAAATTCTGGATGGATGATAGGCATGTCTGAGCTGAATGTAAAACTTTGCACCCTTGCAAAGGCCCAGATCACAATTTTTCTAAATCTCCTGCCTGGTTACTAAAAGACTCTGCTTTGTGTTATTAGACTTGTGACTCATTTTCTGTTGTGGGTCCAGGGCCTGCTTCAAACTGAATTCTAATGTTAGATGTTGAAGGACACTAGTAATTTCAATAGTACACTCAGGCGCGGCCGGTACAGGAAATAGCGGAAGGACGAGGGCGGGGGCGGGGCAGGTGGGAGGGAAGTGGACAGATGACAGGATAGGGAAAGTAAAATAAACCAACAAATAAAACCACTTACCTTGCGCTCGCCACATCACCGAGTCGATTTGATTCCAGCTTCATCCCTTGTGGAGATCTCCGCACCTCCACAAACAAAAAACTAAGTACCATTCTGATTTGAGACTTGTAAAGATTTCAGTGAGAAATCTTACAAGCTACAGAGAACCAGCAGGACCAGCCTTCAGTTCCAAGGTGGTGGCTATAATGTCAGCGGCATCTCATGAGGGCAAGATTTTCATTTTTCAAAAAATTACATGGTCCCATTCTGCACTGGGGCTCAGCATGCACACCATGCCACCTGAGTTTGGACCCAGCCATGGTGTGCAAAATAATGATGGACTGGGATGCGACCCAAGTAATTACCATAGGCTGAAATTAATTCAAGCATTCCATCCATCACCTTTGTATACTTTAGTGTGCCGCCCTAAGTAGGACGGGTATGCTGAGACGTGAGTCCCATGCACACTGTGTGAATGGAACCAAGCTATACCTGGTTGATGTGCCCTAACTAGGGCAAAACCGGTCCTGGGTTGCTTGTATTCAGGTTCATGGAGGACCTGGCCTGGCAGTTCAGCTGGACTGTTCCTGTTGGAGTAGGTCAAGAATGATTTGCGTATGCCGGGGTCCAAACTGAGGTGGCATAGTGTAAAAAAAAGAAAACAATGGACTGGGATGCTGCCCGAGTTATTGGCAGTGGCTGAGATTAATTCAAGCTTTTCATCCATCACTTTTGTATACTTTCGTGTGTTGCCCTAAGTGCGATGAGCATGCTCAGACTTGGGGTTTGTACACACCGTGCCACTGGAATCAAGCTATACCTGGCTGATGAACCCTAAATTGGGGTGAAAATGGTCCTGGGTTTCTTGTGTTTCGGTTCAGGGAGTCCCTGGCCTGGCAGTTTAGGCTGAACTATGCCCATTGGAGCAGGGTCAAGATTAATTTGCATATGGGTGGGTTCAAACTGAGGTAGCAGGGAGTGCAAAATAATGATGAACTGGGATGCGGTTCCTAGTAATTACTACTGGCTGAGATTAATTCTAGCATTCTATCTATCACTTTTGTGTAATTTAGTGTGCCTCCTAGACGTGGGTCCCATGTATACTGTCTTACTGGAACCAAGCTATACCTGGCAGATGAGCCCTAACTAGGGTGAAACTGGTCCTGGGTAGCTTGTGTTCCGGTTTAGGAAGGACCTGGCCTGGCAGTTTGGACTGGACTGTTCCCATTGGAGCAGGGTCAAGACTGATTTGCATATGCTTGGGTCCAAACTTAGGTGGCATGGTGTGAGAAAAAGTAACAATGGACTCTGATGCAGCCCGAGTACTTACCATTGGCTGTGTTTAATTCAAGTATTTCATCCATCACTTTAGCATACTTTAATGTGTCGCACTCAGTGGTACAGGTATACCCACACTTGAGTCCCATGCACACTGTGTCACTGGAACCAAGCTATACCTGACTGATTGGCACTAACTAGGGTAAATTGGTCATGGGTTGCTTGCGTTCCGGCTCAGGTTAAGACCTGGTCTGGCTGTCTAGGCTTGTCTATTCCAATTGGAGCAGGGTCAAGACTGATTTGCATATGGCTGAGTCCAAATCTAGGTGGAATCATGTGCAAAATAATGATGTACTGGGATGAGGAGAAGTAATAACCATTGGCTGAAATTAGTTCAAGCATTCCTTCCATCACTTGTGTTTACTAAGAGCCAATAGAGCAGAATGAGTTGTATTTAAAAATCAGGATATGTGTACTTGTAATTTACATGTCCTGGTAGTGAAAAACTCCTAAAGTTGTTATTCACTGTTGCAAGGTGCATCTCCCCCATCGACTAACACTGGGTTACCTTATTACAGTTAATAAGTGCTAGCTTTACAGATCCAGATACAGACATCCTGCATGCACTCAAATGAATTGTAATTTAAAATCATCTTTAATGGTGAAGTTGGATTTTAAGTTGGAATTCTGAAACTGCCACTTCGGAAAGTTGGCTTTTTTCGTCTCAACCAACTGTGCCTTTCTGCCAGTGTCCTGGGTCACATGACTGTGAATGGCTCTTCTGTTGGGGGTTGTGTATTGCTTCCAAACGGTGAGATAAAGGGGGCTCTGGTGTGGACTGGATGGGCCATCCTGATAGGATAACTGGGGGGGAGATGTTCTCAGCCCTGATTTAATTTCAAAGGGCCATGCCTGCAGCACACACAAAGGAACCGGATGCCAGTCCTTCCCTGCCTTTTGTCACCCTATATAGTTTGAGCATGGACCACAGGAAGGGGAAGACCTGACCAGAAGCAGTTTTGGGGTAGGTTAGGGAATTCTCCCACACAAAGGCTGGCATCAAGGATAAAAATAGGACCCCAGACCCACTCAAAAGAGCACTCCTGGCCTGTGGAAGATAAAAAAAAAGGACTGCCCTGATGCTAGAGGGACTGCCCTACTGTTTGAAAGACTGCCTTGCTGTTAGAAGATGGAACATTGGGCTTGCTTGCCTTGATTACAGGCTACCCAGAGTGAATCCGAGGATCAATTGATGCACCTGAGACATGTCTCCCTGCAAGAGATCAACTGACCAGCTGAAACAAGACCAGCCAGGACTTTGCTGTTGACCACTGCTGGAGTGATTCCTGCTCCCCAGAAGGTGCCCGAGGTCCTGGACACTTGGCTAGTATCGGTGAGAACTCCTCCTGAAGTATATGGTGAAAATCCTGAAGTTTGGACTTTTCTCAACCCTGAATAGGCCTGTTCATGCTAAAATTCTGTTGCCCATGAGAACCGCCATTGTGAACCACAAGTGGGATGTGCTCTTCGAGCCAACAGTGACCCTTCACGACGACTGGCAATGCAAGACCTGCACTTAGTCCCGACTGCAACTATCACCAGCGATCAACCAGAGCAAGGCTTCATTGACAACCGGTTCTTCGCATTACAGCAACAACCGTCCACAATGCTGCAATGCTCAACCTGCTCTTCGCACTGAAAGCCTCCTCTTCACAGCATCCTCCAACATGAATGGAGTTCTTTTTGACAGACGTGCGGGGAGGGGGTTGCGCGGGGTGAGTTTAATTTAAAATAAAAATAAATTTAAAAAAAAGTTAACTTACCTTCGCCGGCCCGGTTCCGCGTTGTCTCTGCTCCTCTCCTGCCAGGAACAGGAAGCAGGAGGCAGCCTCCCTCCCCTCCCCTTAGCCAATGACGTGATTGGTCGGGACACCGACCAGCCTGGCTCCTATGGGGAGGCTATTTTCTCCATGTAGGCTGCATGCAGCCTACATGGAGAAAAGGCAGAATGCGCATGACTGATTTGGTCGGCCCCAGAGGTCCGACCAAACAGTCAGCGCCCTCAGCAGTGGGCAAGCCACTCCTCCCCTGCCCTAGAGCATAGTAGTAGTAGTAATGGTAGTAACGGTAGTTTTACCATTTTATGTTTCTGCTTTTCGCACTGCAAGAAAGCAGTGGGGTGACGCTCCTCCCCCCTAGTGGAGGAGCCACCCCTAGTGTGTTCAGATAACCGCGAGTTACGCTTTCTGCTTCTTGGCACTATTTTCACTAGAAACTTCAAAATTCAATATATTTAGTTCTACTGTTTGGAGTTTTGCCATCTAGGTATTATTTTATTTATCAGAATTTACTCTATCTTTCTGAATTGAATGTTTATCTTGTGCTTTGTTGTCACACTATTATAGTTTGCGTTCTGCATAAATACTTTACACATTGTCTCTAAGTTAATTCTGAATGCTTTTGTGCCAAGCCACCAGAGGGTTAAGCACACGTTTATTTAGGGACTTTTGTGGTTCACCCTGACAATGACTGTGTTTAAAAATACAATTTCTTACACTGTGTATATGTGTGCTTGACTGTGTCAGGGCTCTTTGGATATTAATATTTGACAAATGTTAGTCAGCACACATGGCTGCAAAGAGCCTCAAAAGGGACGTGTAAGAAACATACAGTGCACATATGTGATGTACTGCCATGTGTAAATCTATGTCAGCAGACACAGCTGTGTATATACATGCCATGGGTATCCTCATGTGGTTACAGTACCGTTCACCCTTTTTGTTTAATATTTTCGTACTACAAGGAATTAGGGATGCACTTGGGATTCAGTGCCCAGGTATTACTCAGATGTGTCAGTCAATCACCCAAAATTGCAAGTGCTCAATGCATTGAAAATGTGCGTTATGGCAGTGTTTACACGTTTCTTAGCTAAGGGACTACCCAAAGCCTAAAGAGAACTACTTGGGGAACCCTGATGGTATAGTAATTCACTAACTGCAAATCTAATTCTGATTCCGGGGGCAATCGAACAATCTCTCAGACCTTTATGAAAACTGATTTTATAAAAATGTCGCTGACTGAATATCAAAATGTAATCACAATTCACTATAATTAACACAGCTTTAGATTCATTACGCACATAAGAAATAATTTCCAGGCTGTTATATTCTTTCAAACAGAGGAGGTTATCAGACAATGCATGGGTGAATCAATTGCCATTTGGAAGAGAATCAGCTGAAAATAAATATCACCTTTAGAACAGCAAAAGTACTCCGACACACCAGAAAATGAAACCTATAAATTAAATCAAAATAGCAAATCAGCCATGTAGCTAGCCTTTATTAAGCTGCACAAACTAAACCAATATTCTATAAAGCTAGAAACAAAGTTATGCGAATGACAACACAAACTTTCACCACAAATGTACTACAATACAAGGTATTAAAAGACTAGTGTCTAGAGGTATGTAATTCAACAAGAAAATGTGAACAGTGAGGCAAATCAATACCAAATACAACTTCTGCACATAGAGATGTGTAAACCACAATTTGAAGTTTTATCTAGGCGTCAAAAATAACAAAGAACTATTGTAAAAATGAGCAATAGTGGCATCCATTGGCTCGATTCACAAACTGCATTTTGTAGGATCTAAAGTAGAACTACAATAGTACCACTCATGTAGTAATCAATGCTGTTCACAAACCTACAACAGTAGACCTCCGCCTCACCTATGTTTTCTGTATGGAGGTCTCCACCATATGCACTGATATCTTCACTCACTTTGGTGCATGTGGTGATAGTAAATATGGATGGCACACCTAACAGAAAAAGGGAGAGATTTAGGGAAATTGAAGAAGAAATTTAGGGAGGAGCATGCTAATAAAAAATCTCATCCACAAAAGAGTACGACAATTGTTCACAAACCACACTTCAAAAGTTACCGGACCAAAATAAATGTGACAGGCTCAATTGTACTCAGAGCAAGCTTTGGAGTAAGTTAAGGCCCACATATGGCCACATACAGCCTCAGCACCTTCATTTAGGGCACTAGAAGCAGCGTGCAAGAGAAGAGAGGAGCGTAGAAGGCTGAAAATAAACAGAGGATACAACAATATTAGAGGTAGCACCGAAGAGCTATTGACATGAAATAGAGAAACTAAAGTGATGAAGACTGAAATCAACGATGCAGGTTGGCACTGACGTTATGCGGCATAATGTGTCCGCTAAAAGTTATGGGGCAATCACAGCGGCGTTCATAATGCACGACATATTCAATTAATAAGGACAGGTAGAGCCCCATTGTAATGATGAGATAGGGAATACCTTAACTATTAGGTGGAAGGATGGGCACCATGTTTGAAGAATGAGAATCACGGGATAGTATGACAAAGGAAAATGTTCAAGTAGAGAGTATGTGATACATAAAGAACGCAACATCAGGAGACCCAATAAGTGGAAAAGCCACAAAAGGAACATGGAAAAGGTCGAAATTCGTAAAATAAAGTTTTGTCTCAATACGTCTACAGACTATCTGAAAATTAAAGTTGAGAAATAGTCAGAAGGATGAGAACTGAAATAAACATAGGAAGTTAGAGGTTGATCATTGCATGGAATTATTATTACATAGATGCAATTTCAACTCACTGGCTGTAGCCATGGATGCTTCCTTCCTAGATGAAGCGCTTGACATGGGCTGCTGAACCAGTGCCCTTGAAGTTGGAATTGGTAAGGTACCACTTATCCAGGATCTGCAAGAAGATTAATGTAAATTTTTAAATAAAGATTTATGAATCATAATATAATAGTGGCATTTGACACAAATTATATCAACGTGCAGATAAATAACTGAAAGATAAGCAATAATACATAATGAAATCAGATTTAATGTACAATTTTCAGCTCAATTAGCATTCAGAACATGTATAAAAAGGAAAAAGGAGCAGATATTAGTAACGATCATATATTCACAGACTTACCTGATTGACGGGTGGTAAAGGCCCTTATTGTTGTTACCATGACGGCCCCTGATGTCATTTGTGGTATTGGCTGCAATGTGACTCCAGGGGCTGCTGTCTGACTGTAGTTGATAAGAGAGATAGAGACAGAGATAGAGGAAGATGATGGTATGGTGATGGGTTGGTTAGTAAAGTTTGAAACACACACAGATTCCTTTCCTGGAGGTTAACACAAAGCCTAACAGAAATATTCTTGTGCTGCCATTACAGTGCCAGGTCTATGTATATCACAAGTCAGCAATCACATTTAATATGAAAATGAGTGGATCTCGGTATGTGGGACACTATACATATACAACCATGAGACCCATAAATAGAGATATATGTTACATTAGGTAAGATTTAAGCCCCTAGAGTAACATTACTGTTTTCTGCAACAGTTAGCCCATATAGCAGGCGAGGGTGCAGTGTGTATAACACAGCCCCTTCGAAGGGTGTGAGATGAAGACAGGATCCAGGTGTACCTTCAGGAATAGCTGGTGCCAGCTGAATCCTGGAGAACGTTTCCTTCACCCTCATTCGCTCATCCTGCCATTTATCTTAATATCCTGCATGGCGCGGAACTCCTCCCCATTGCATTGAGAGTCAATGACCTACTGCCACATGAGTACCTTCTGTGCTCTACTGGTTGAGTATGGAGGCAGCCCATGTAGTTGTTTGTGTTGTTTTATCACACATTTCTTAAAGGCTGTGCACTCGTCAGTAAAATTATTCATTCTCTTGAGTGTGGTCTATACCTGGAAGCTGAATGTGGTCCCTGTTGAATACAGGGTCACCTAGACACAGAGTTCAAAAAGAGCATAGGGTTTGGTTTGCATTTATGTGTTTTGAAGAGAATGGGTGTTAGGTGTGTGTGTTGTGGGACATGTGTATAATCTTTTTCCCATTCCCTTTCATTCTGAGCTCACAGCACCAGTGGCGGGACCAACTGGCAAGTAGGTGGACCATGAATATACAGTCTTACAGCTGTAAATTCTGTGGCGGTAGACCCCACCCCCTGATTGTAGATTTGTGTGTTGTATTAGTATTATATATAGCACAAACCTGGATAAGAAGCAACAGATCAGTGTATATTACTTTGGGTGGAAGAGCGGATTGTGTACATCAAGAGGGGGTTACATCATTTCAGCGAAGTTAAGTGATTTGCCCCGAATTACAACATTTTGACCCAAGTGCCGAGGCTGGGATTGAAACCTGGGTCTAAAGATTGCTAACTACGTAGCTTCATGCAGGTGGGAAATGTCTGTACAAGCCTCTGCCTTTCTGTCAGTGAAAAAAGGATCTATTCCAGCCTCGGGCTTTAATATTTGCTATACTAGTAAGGCAGTGAATGATGTTCGGAAAGCATGAGCTATGAAGAAGAGTTTTATGGACTCAAAGCACACACCCTGAATGGTTTAGAACTGAGATGGGAGCTGCAGTGGCAATTCCCTACCAAGTTAGGTATCACTCAAACTAGTCTTCTCTGCCTTTCTATACGGACTAGGTTCACCTGCACACCTAAGTAAATGTCCCATATTCTGATGACGCTATTTTTGAGGATGAGTGTGTTTCTGCCCTTGGACCACGAATATTCAGGCTTCTTACATTCCCCCCTTTAGATCTGCTTATTCAAATCTAGAGCTCCATATTGGTTGAGTGGCTGTGATATAGTATCATAGTTGCTAACATTAGCAAAACTGCACATTACCGATGATTCATTACATTATAATCCCTGTGTAATGCACCATTGACAAGATTTATGTTGATTTACATTTTCTCGACATTTCAGCATCCTAGAGTGATTTGCAATCTCTTCCTAATAGTCCAGAATCATCATCTACTTACATGTCATCAGTGTGGAACCTCCCGATCCTGTACAACAGAATTAATACACCCGTACTGAGGTAGAACCCTATGTGTCCGAGTGCAAAATAGTCAGGGTATTCACTTTTCCGGCAAATAAGAAAGACAGTTTCTTTTCTCACAATCAGTGTCTCAGAATCGGATCGGGAGGACGGGCCAAACAGTGAGGACGAGGGGAGCGAGAGCGGAGGAGTGACACTGTGAGACAGTGGGCGGGCTGGTTCTGACGCTCGCTCGCTCGCTCAACATCTAAATTACGGCAGGCGCTCCCCCCCTCCGCTCCCCACGAAGACTAAGACCTGAGGAGGCGGCTGCGGGAGGTGTGGAATTAGGGCTTCGCGCCCGGTCTCTTCGGCTGGAGGAGGAGCGGTGGCACGAAAGGCAGGTTCGCCATCTTGGAGCGGGCCATCAACCGCAGAAGAGTAACCAGCAGCTGCGAAGGCAGTCCGGCCCACCTGGATCTGTGGAATGAGGGGCCAGAAAAGTAGATTGCGGTGGAGTGACTGAGGACCAGCGGGGAGTGCTCCATTTGGTGCCGGTTGGTCTGGGGGCGCCGCCCATTACCCCTCATTTGCCCCCTAGCAGATAATTAGAGGGGATAAAAGCTGGTAACAAAGATCAGTACATACTGGACTGGATGTTCTGTCCTGAGGTCTGAATAGGCTGGGCAGACAGCAGGAACGGTGAATGATTGATATAAGAGACTGCAGGCGTCCAGCACCGGGGACCAGGGGACTACCAGTCCCGGATTCCTTTGCGGCCTGAGTGCCGCCGACGATGTTTGCTCCGCGCCAGGAGGTGCGCAAAAGGCATCAGACACTTCCGCACGCCTGTCAGAACCCGGAGGGGGCTGGGCTAGGCCTACCCTCTTGGTTTCTCTCACCTTCATTTTGGGATAGAGGCGGCAAGATCCAATCAAATCTGGCAGAGCTGTGTGAAGTTAAAAGCTTTATTCTCCCTTAGCTGTGTATATACAAGGCACATCTTATTATGGGGAAATGGAAACCCACGCCTGCTTCAAAAACCACTGACACTACCTTAGATGGTTTCCTTCAAAAGGTGGTAGGCGCAATTAATAAGGAAATAGAACTGGCTGAGCGAAGACTTTCACTAGCCCCACTCCCTGATCAACCTGCTCTCGCCACCGTGGACTCCTACACAGTTACAGCTGAAATAGATTCTGAACAGAGGTTACAAGCTCCACTTTTGCCCACTGTTATAATATTGAGTCAGGGGGATTTATGTGCTACACATGCGGGAGATGAGCTTACCCCTCGACCAGACTCATAAAAGACTGGCTCTCAGAATGTAACAGGAGGGAAGAGGAAGCGCACTGAACTGGCAGGGGCTGACCACAGGCTAAAGGGTCATTCACCAAGGGTTAAGAGAACTAAACAAACCCATTCTCTAGGAAATACCTGTAGAACTCGAAATGGAGGAGGAAAAGCTACTGCACAGGATGAAACGGATACATTGACTGGAAAATTTAGTAAAGTAGTACAAGAGGCCTTGGCATCCATTGTATCCCGCTTAGTTTGTATAGAAGACCATCTTGCCCGATTATTGCAGGGTCCAGGGAAATCAATGGCACCCGAAAAGCAAAGGATATGACCACCTGTCCCAGCAGCATAGATAAAAGAGTAGATGATGTTCTCCTTAGTGCCCCTCTAAGTGAGTTGGCCCCTACAAGTGGATCATCTATTATAAAGAACAGGGCCGCCTCTCAAGAGCTTTCCCTTACAAATGCCAACAGTAAACAAACAGTCCCGACATTATGGAAATCTGGGCCGCATGGAAATTCCAACGGGTATAACCGTAGGTTGGGGCATGGGGTCACAAATCAACCAAGACCTGGCCCTCCTAGTGGGGGGAGACTGTCGCAAGTAAACAAAAATATAAATGGTCCAGTGCATGGTCTCCTAACCGGACGGGGTGCGAATAACACCTTAAACTTACCCCCTGATTGCACACCGTATACATTGATCCTGACAGGGGTTCCTCATCTCCCCCTGGTCAACAAGAAAGTTGTCAAAGCCTCATAAACAAATCAGCGCATTGGTGCTTTAGAAAAATCTCATCGCAGACAAACTGGCCTGAATATATCATCATGGCAAGGGGAGTGAGCTGGTTGGGTTACACAGCTAAATGCTTTGAAGGGGAATGTGTAGTGCTCAATTTTAACAATGCTAGGTGTGCGCATTTTGCTCTGAAGCACTTCAGAGATTCACCTAGTGAACTGATAAAGGCTTGTGCATTGGGTTTTTTCTATTCCCCCCACCAGGGGGACCACTATGAGACAACAGCCCCCTTGGCTAGGTCGAAATAGATACCTCCCCCCCCAGTCCCCTTCATTTATTCACCCCAAACTCTTTGATGCTCTCTCTGGCTTGACAGAAATCGACTGACTATCTGCGCGATCTGGTAGCCCAGCCGAATCGAGAAGAACAAGTTCACAACGTGTCAACCTAGGGAGAGACTCATATGTAGATGATATTGGCAGTAGGCAGCTTACAAATTCATCTGGATCCCATTTGCAAAACAATATCAGTACTAGTATGAATATAGATACATTTGAAAACAGCTCTCAGCCTCCCACTTCAATCCCCAATGATAATCCCGGAGGGGAAGGGACTGGCCTAGTCACCCCGCCCACCATGCCTGCCCCTAACTGTACACAGATGGGCTTGGCGAACCAGGGACACACCACTCTTCCATTTAAAATTATTTCCTGGAACATCGCAGGTATCCATCCGAAATTGTCTAACGAGGTATGGTTAGAGTATATTAGGGGTTTTGATATCATCTGCCTCCAGAAAACATGGCATAAGGACGATATTGTGTTGGACGGTTACCGTTCCTTCACCATCCATGCAACACCTTCACCGGCAGGGAGGGCAAAAGGAGGGCTGGTGATGCTAATTTCAGTTAAATATGGGTCCATACAAGCACATGCCGTAAATGCCTCACCCTGGTACCAAATAATCTTGATTTCCAACCTGATTCGGGTTAAGTTCCTACTGGTGAATTGGTACTATAACATCTTCGACCAAAATAGCTGTCATGTTATTGAAGCCCTACAGGCGGAAATCAATAATATTGCGGGGAAGTGGCAGGCCATATGCATCCTCTGGGTGGGGGATTTCAACTGTACCACCTGTATGTATAGCACCAAACGAGTCTGTGGGTTGCTGGACACAGAGGGTCAGCCTCAGCCGCATTTTATCCATACACCAGAGGGTGAGGCTTTAAACTCCATTATTATTGAAAATGACCTGGGCCTTATTAATAATTCGGTCAGTAGTCCCTTACCACAGTGCCCTACTTATGTTGGAGGGGGCAGGGAAAATTTTATAGATTTTTTGTTCATCTCGAGAAAGTTTTTGCCACTTGTTAGCGACTTTGAGGTGGAACCAAACAATGCTAGTGATCCAGCGCGATATTAGCAAACAGCATTCATACACCAGATACTCACTTGGGCCCATACATTCATACTACGCTAATACTTACGCTGGGTTTTATCAGTTGATACTCTTTATCAAAATCTCTGCTACCAATTACCTTCCGATTGAAGAGTAATGACTTACCAATGAATCCTTTGCTAATTGGGAAGTTTAAAATGAGTGACATTCATTATAGTACATAATCCTGAAATAACCACTGAGTCAGGAAGTTTTAAAATGTTTATCTAAAGATTTAGCAGAGTAAATTCCATAACCACATGGTACTTAGTCGCATATCATAGGGAAGCATAGAATAATAATTTTTGATTAATGACGGTCCCTCAGAAAGGAGAAGATAGAGACAGCAGCGCAACTAAAGGTTGCATTTATATTTACCTAAGTGCGAGAACCAAACCCTTGGCCAAGGAGTTGGAAAGATTAGGACCCAGGAAGGATGAAGAGCAAAGACCTCCTCCAGGATCAGGACAGGACCGGTGACCTCTCTACAACGACGCCTGCGTCGTTCCCCTCTCTGATACTTGACTTCTCCTCGATTCTCCCGTGCCTTCCTTCTAATGGACTCCGCCGCCCCCTCCTCAGGACCTCTTCTGGACAGGGATTCAGTCTGCAATCGATCAGCTTGACGGTCTGGAGCTAGAAGCTTAGCAGCGCAACAGCAGCAGCAGCTAACTAATTAGCTAATTCTATATCTATTATACCCCTCTACGCCCATGTACCTCCCCTTAATGTTGCTAAAATATGGGACCACTACTTCTGATTGGACAGGGAAAGGGGGTGGATTCTCACACCATATGAATTTTAGTTCATTTTCTGTAGTCCATTGTCTTTAAACTACAGCCCATCCAATTTTATACATTTGCTTTATTTCCCACCCGTCTCACGACAAATGTTATATATTCTTCATATACAAAGTTTCAATTTTCAACAGGAAAGGCAAGAGCACAGCAGCTTCGGCCACCAGGTCATGGCCTTGGATGACGTCCAGGTTGACTTCATTCTTTGGCAGCCAAGGAGGACACATACGCAGAATCATTGTCTCTCGAGTTTCAGATCACCGACCCCAGGCCCAAGTTTACGAACTAATAAAAGTCAAAGAAGAAAATATTAAAATCACAAAATAATATGTTTCACTGTATGCCCACTCTTTCTACTCTATCCCCATTTACTTATAAATCTATCCTGCATTAGTAGCGTTAAGAAAATGACAATTTAATAATAACACAAGAGCAAGCTGAAGCATGTGAAAATATCAAGCAGCCATTTTAAAGCACACTGCGCAGAAGCAGAAATTTCCCAACAAGCAAAGAAAGTCGTCACACCATGTGATATGGATGAGACATGCGCAGTAAGGTTCCCGCACTTTAGCGGCCATTTTAGAAAAAGACAAGCGTTACTTGTTAGTTAGAACACATAGGCAAGCTTCCTTGCTATTCGTGTAATGTATGCAACGTTAGTATAAACAATACAAGATTAATAAATTAATACTATAAGGTGATTACATTCGAGCAAGTCTCATTTTAGAGTCCTTGCTCCATCAATCCCCTCTCTGATGGCGTTTAATCAATCAATCAATCAATCATATCATTTGTAAAGCGCACTACTCACCCGTGAGGGTCTCAAGGCGCTGGGGTGGGGAATGCTGCTACTGCTCGAAAAGCCAGGTCTTGAGGAGTTATCTGAAGGTCAGCAGGTCTTGGGTCTGCCGTAGGTGGATGGGGAGGGTGTTCCAGGTCTTGGCGGCGAGGTGGGAGAACGATCTGCCACCGGAGGTCGCACTTCGGAAGCGGGGGACAGTGGCGAGGGCGAGGTCGGTGGAGCGGAGCTGGCGGGTGGGGGTGTAGAAGCTGAGTCGTCTGTTGAGGTACGTTGGTCCGGTGTTGTGGAGTGCCTTGTGTGCGTGGGTGAGGAGTTTGAAGGTTATCCTCTTGTTGACCGGGAGCCAGTGCAGGTCTCTCAGGTGGGGTGTGATGTGGCTGCGGCGAGGGATGTCGAGGATCAGGCATGCAGAGGCGTTCTGGATGCGCTGGAGACGTCTCAGGAGTTTGGCCGAGGCTCCTGCGTAGAGGGCGTTTCCGTAGTCCAACCTGCTGCTGACGAGGGCCTGGGTGACCGTTCTTCTCGTTTCAGTGGGGATCCACTTGTAGATCCTGCGGAGCATGCGGAGGGTGTTGAAGCAGGCGGAGGAGACGGCGTTGACCTGTTTAGTCATGGAGAGGGTGGAGTCGAGGATGACCCCTAGGTTCCGTGCGTGGTCGGTGGGTGTTGGGGCGGTTCCCAGTGCGGTCGGCCACCAGGAGTCGTCCCAGGCCGAAGGGTGGATCCGAGGATGAGGACCTCCGTCTTGTCCGAGTTCAGCTTCAGTCGGCTGTTCCTCATCCATTCAGCGACGGCCTTCATTCCTTCGTGAAGGTTGGTTTTGGCGGTGTGGGGGTCCTTGGTGAGGGAGAGGATCAGCTGGGTGTCATCGGCGTAGGAGATGATGTTGAGGTCGTGCCGATGGGCGACGTGGGGGAGCGGTGCCATGTAGATGTTAAACAGAGTTGGGCTGAGGGAAGAGCCCTGGGGTACGCCGCAGATGATCTCGGTGGCTTTGGAGCGGAAGGGGGGAAGGCGGACGCTTTGTGTTCTGCCGGAGAGGAAGGAGGTGGTCCAGTCCAGGGCCTTCTCTTGTTCCCGGCGTTGTGGAGGCGTGTTCGTAGTGTGTGGTGGCAGACCGTGTCGAAGGCGGCTGACAGGTCCAGGAGGATGAGGGCCGCCGTTTCTCCGTTGTCCAGCAGGGACTTGATGTCATCGGTGGCGGCGATGAGGGCAGTCTCGGTGCTGTGGTTGCTGCGGAACCCGGACTGGGAAGGGTCCAGGATGTTGTTCTCCTCGAGGTAGCGGGTCAGTTGTTTGTTGACGGTCTTCTCGATGACCTTTGCCGGGAACGGGAGCTGGGAGATGGGCCGGAAGTTCTTGAGGTCCTTGGGGTCCGCCTTGGGTTTCTTGAGTAAGGCGTTGATCTCGGCGTGCTTCCAGCTCCCCGGGAAGGTTGCTGTCTCGAAGGAGGTGTTGATGACTTTCCGGAGATGGGGTGCTATGGCTGTGCTGGCTTTGTTGAAGATGTGGTGTGGGCATGGGTCTGACGGAGATCCGGAGTGGATGGTGTTCATGATCTTGATGGTGTCGTCGTCGTTGATGTTGGTCCAGGAGAGCAGGCGGTTGGTGCGGATGGTGGTCGTGGGGGCGGAGGTCTCAGTGGTTGTCGGGGCGGGCGTGGCGTTGAAGCTGTCGTGGATGTCTGCGATCTTGCGGTGGAAGAAGGTGGCCAGCGAGTCGCACAGGTCTTGCGAGGGTGGGATGTCGTTGGTGTTGGAGCTGGGGTTGGAGAGTTCCTTCACGATGTTGAAGAGCTCTTTGCTGTTGTGCGCGTTGTTGTCTAGGCGGTCTTTGAAGGAGGCCCTTTTGGCGGATCTGATGAGGTGATGGTGTCTGCGGGTGGCATTCTTGTGGGCTGCGTGGCTGTCCGGTGTTCGTTCACGGAGCCAGATCTTCTCCAGCTTTCGGCAGGTTTGCTTGGAGGCCCGGAGGTCTTCAGTGAACCAGCTGGCTTTCTTGTTGGTGTGACTGTTGGAGGGTTTCTTGATCGGGGCGAGGGTGTTGGCGCAGTCGTTGATCCACTGTCTGAGGTTGCGGGCGGAGGTGTCGGGGTCGGTGGGGTCGGTGGGTGGGCTCTGGGCGAGGGTGGTGGTTAGCTGGTCTTCGGTGACTTTGCTCCAGCAGCGGCGGGGCATCTGTTGGGTGCGGTGGTGCGTGGTGGGCTTCTTGAAGGTGAAGTGGATGCAGCGATGGTCGGTCCAGTGGAGTTCGGTGGTGTGGTTGAAGGAGACGTGGGGGCTTGCGGAGAAGATGGGTCAAGCGTGTGATCGGCGGAGTGGGTGGGTGTTGTGACGAGTTGTCTGAGTCCGAGTTTGGCTAGGTTGTCGATTAGGGTGGTGGAGTTGGTGTCGTTGTTGTTCTCAAGGTGGAAGTTCAGGAGCCATCAAAATACTACCCTCAATCAGATGCCAACTTCTAGCAAGTAGTTTCATTCTCATTTTTACACTTTCTGTTTTTACCGTCCCCTTTCAATTTCTTGTATAATTCACTTCTCCATTCTTCAAGTTCTATTTCGTCAATCTTTCTCTTCTTTCCTCTTCCTGTCACAGTATATGTTCCATTCTTTCTACAACATTTGCACCATATTATCATCGTCAGTACTATTATTGCTAACCCTGCTAGGGGTACTAATATTTGACCTATAAGTCCTTTTCCTACATTAGAAAACCAGGTACCAATTGACGCAATTCCCGTTCGTCCTTTGGTCTTAACCTTGTCATCATGTCTCTGGGTTTTCAATTGTATATCTTTCGTATCTGTTATGAATGATTCGTGACATATATTGACCATAACTATATGCCCGTTGTTTCTTTTTCGCTCTAATCGTATGGTTGGTGGTATATTAGTTTTGACTTCGTCTTTCAACGCTATAATTACGTTTTTTGTTGTTCTACGTTACTTCCCTGTTTGTTATGGGGTTTTTTGACATACATTCGGCCACTACAACATGGCCGCCGTCTTTTTCACACTCAGACTGTCTACTCCCCACGTCCTTTAGTATGGTCACGTGATTGAAACGCGCTATGCCTGGCGACAGTCTTCCTAATCTTTAAATAAGGGCGCCAGTCAGCCCGGGCTAGGATCGCCGGTTAGCATGCCGCCCGAGAAGAAGACGTAGCATGACTGAGTAAGTAGAACTCGTTTATTACGCTGTAGTACTGGGCCTATGTTTTGGCCTTTTAAGTTAGAATGTAACTGTTGCTAGCTTTTAAACTGTTTTCTTATGGTGATTTGAGCCCATACCATGCAATATGGGGTGATGGGTATGCACAATGTACATTATAGCTGTGTTTGGATGCAATGTCGTGCTTTTTTAAATTGATTTCTGGTTTGCCACGTCTAGCGGCATTTTTCTGTGCTGCCTCCATAAATATATGGCTTGTTTGTGAGGTCACTTAGCGATTTGCTATCTCCGGTTAGTAACTTTGTCTTAGCTCATTGTTGGTTTTAAAACGTTTGCATGATTTCATGTTTTTAACTGTGTTTTTATGGATTTGAGGGATAAGCTGATTTGGATATACAAAGAACCTATTTCTTTAGATCAATAGGGGTCTGATAACCCTTGAGATATATATTGTATTGTAGGCGATAGTTTTTTCGAAAATGGTGTCAGTATGCAAAATATGACCCTTTGTCCCTATAATATGGTGTGAACTAGTTGAATGTTCCCCATTTAAACAGGGGTATTGAACATCATTATGGTTGACTCCGTTCACTGTGGCTCTGGATGACATTCTTTGAGGTTACATAAGTTTGGATATAGCTTAACATCTGATGCCGATCTCGATATTTTTCATTCTTTCGATAGATGTACTTATCAACTATTTAGGTACTTATATAATTTAACATCTGGTGCCACCTCTGATATGTGCTATTATCTCTTTGTCAGATTGATACAACATGACTTTTTATTTATAAAGTCTATTTGATGACTAAACGTTATGGACCTTTTCTCTATACTGATTCCGCCAAATAAGAAAAAGAAATTTTAAAGCCCAATATTTTGAAGCGTGAGGTGAGTTTACATCTCTTTAATAAGTCTAACAAAGTGATTTATTTTGGTCCCCTCACGGGACTTGCAACTGGTCCACCTTTGTGATTCTTTCTTTCCTCTTATTTGTCCCAGAACCTACTAACCTTACTGTAATCGTGGCTAATTTATGCCTCTTGAGGTCCAATCCTGCTACTGTCAAATTGATTATATAGGAGGTGAGATTTAGTTTATTATCTAGCCGGTTATTTTTAAGTGTATTAATTATGGTCTCTACCCCAATTAATGACTCTTTAGCCATTTGGCTGTACTGTTTTCAACTAATTTTGAAAATATAAATAATAAGATATGGCTTGAAGACAATGTGGCACATGAACACTCAAATGAGTTGCTGATTTGAATGGAGGGATCCCTCAATAAGAATGAGCATATATATGATCCCTCCAGCTTTATATGGCAGAAGTGCCCTTCTTTTTGTATAGACTTATTTTGTCTTGCACCTTTCTTATGTATGGTGCTGCTGCATGTTATGGTACCTTTAAGAAATAACTATCCATCCCCAGTATATATAAAAAATTAAAATATGTGTATTTGAAAATGAAGTCTTTCCCCTGTAGGTTGTATATATGTTTTTTCTGACTGTTTGACATACATACTTTTTGATGTTTTGTATATGTTTGTACATGTTTGAATAATAGATGCACTATATACGTGAGGTTTTGTCATGTAAATTTGTGGGCCGTCTGATATTATTTATGTCTTGTTTAGTTATGTTTTGTTATTGTTCTATTGATGTTATGTTTTGTTTATAATGTTACAGCCCTGACGAAGTTCCCTCTGGCTAAAATCGGGAGCGAAACGCGTTGGCTGTGTGCCAGGTTTAACAAATTTGATTGAATAAAAAGAAGCAATTCTGGAACAGACTTCGACGTGCGTGTATTGACTTCATCACGTGTGCACCTTCCATTTTCTTCTTAGAACCAATTGACGCAATACTACTTGTCAATCTTTCCCATACACTATCAACTTCCAGTGGTTTAAGTTCCTTCTCAAGTTTAGTTATATTCTGTAAATACATTCCAATTTCTGCACTTTTATCAGGAATGTAAGTGCAACAATGTTTCGTCTTTAGTAATTTACAGACTCCTCCCTCTTTTGCCATTAGAATATCAAGAGCAAGTCGATTTTGCATGACCATAGATCTAATCGCAACCATTTCCGCATTAATCATTAGAAATCCTCCAGCAGTATCCGTTGATAAACGATCAACCACTGTAGACAATTTACATATCTTCCTTGAGTTCAGAATTATTCCCACTGAAGGTATCAATGCACCAAATATATCACCTACTATTTCAGAAAAACTAGCTCTTTTACTACGTGTTAATTCGCCATTATTTTCATTGCTCCCAGTGTTTCTTTTTACGTGGTATATTTTTGGAAATACTATTCCAAAATAACAACTTCCATACCACCGTGCAGGAAGCCTAAAGTAAGCCTTATTCCCGCATACATAATATATTCCAGGAAAAACTGAATCTGTCCCTCCTTTGATTCCCCAACCTCCAAGAATTAAGAAATTGTGTTCACATTCACTGGTACCGATGAAAACATTGTTATAATCAGTCCTTAATCTATGTAGACAAATTTTTCCTGTCTTTACAAAATCCAGAGCCATAGCAGCTTGAGCCTTGCCAGGTGTGTAACTCCCTTCTTTCTGAGCCCAAGGTGGTAAATGAGCCTTATGCTCAGAAGCTTTCTTTTGAAAATCTTGTCTTCTATCTTCTACTAAATTCAAAAATATCTTTGCTTCTTCGTGTAAAGAACATGTTAGATTGTGTCTAAGTGCATGTGTTATGTCTATCAATTTCATTGTTAAGAAAAATTCTCCCATAAACTGTGCATCTTGACTACTAAGCACTGGGTTCATACTCTTTCGAATCGGAACCTCTGAAAATATCACATCTATGTTTGAATAATAATATTGAAGTCTGAAATAATAACTTCGTGAAAACATTTAAACTAGTGTCGTTGTCAGTTATTTCATGATGAAATTCTGGTTCATTTTCTGCCATTAGTTCTACTCTATTTCCCTTCATGTGTGCTGTCCTTCCTTTAGTTTCGTGATTAATCTTTTTATCCATTATCATAAGGTAAGGAACTGCTACGATCAGGACTAACCAAACTATAAGCACCATTACTAGACTACATATGCATATTGCACAGCATCTTCTACAACATCTCTGTTTTGGTCTCCCAGCAACTCTATCATCAGGCATTTCGACAAGGAAGATTGCTCTTCTTATCTATTTTTCGTTTTTCTTTATATGACTCTTTTGCTTAGTCAAGGTGGTCTTGTTTCTATCTCGTACGTCAGTTCTGCACTTGTTCCTTCGTCACCACTTTCACTTGACTCTGAGCTCTCGTAATCTTCAAGAATAATGTAAGTCCAATCAGGACCCTTGAATTTGTTATTCACAAGTTTCAGTCTCTTGCTTCTTCTTTTCTTAGTTCTGTTTTCTTGTTCGGTTTGACTTGTTACTTCATTTACTTGATCTGGATCTTCACTTCTGGTTGATATGTGGTATTTTACCCTTTTAATGACACTAGGCCAATGATCACCTTTTCTTGTTTTCTTTGTTTGCACTGTTTCTTTATTCTTGTCTTCAGTGATCTCTTTATTTTCACTTTCTGACACTTTTTCGTTTTCTGCAATTACTGTTTTTCTTTCTTCCTCTTTTCCAGGTCTGATTTGTTTTTCTTCAGCAGCTCCACTGTGAGTTTCCAATAATTGACCTTGTTCTTTCTTTAATTCTTCATGCTCATGTTTCTCGAGATCTTTTTCTTCTGTGTGATTTTCTGGATCTAACTGGTTCTGATCAGGGCTTATTGCACTTTGTACTTCTGCAGCCTGACCGGATTCTTCTAAACCTGTCTGTTCCTGCTCAAAACTTGTTGGTTCTTCGTTATTTTGAGCCCAGTTTCCTTTCCCTATCTGGTCCTGCTCAGGTTCTTTTATTGTATGTTCTTCTTTTCCCTGAGCTGCTTCTTCTTCACCTATCTGATCTTCTTCAATTTCTTCCAATTTTGCTTGACTTCTTGTTCTGTAGTAAACTTCAGGTATTTCTACTACCGGTATCCAGTCCTGACTTGTGCTTGGTTGTTCTTCTGCAGCTTCTCTTGAATCTCGAGCCTGAGATTCTTCAGCTGGGCAACCGTCAGCTTCCTCAGTTATTGATGCTGACTGAGGATTTTCTTCTTCAGGGTCTGGTACTCTTTTGGTGTGGCTTACATGAATCCAATTAGGAAATCCTGCACACATCACTGCTGTATTGGTAGTCAGTATGACTTGACAAGGTTTTCCCCATCTGGGTGATAGACACGTCTCTCTGGTGTGATTCTTCACTACCACCCAGTCACCAGGATTCAGATCATGTTCTTGTTCAGGCTGCCTCGAAACTGCATCTTCTCCAACCTGATGAGAGACAGAACGCACTAGGTCAGCCAATCCTTTGCAATAATCCAGTACCATATCATCAGATATATTTAGCAGTTTGTTTATGGGAACATGTGCTTGTCTCATTGCTCTTCCCATCATTATCTCGTGTGGGCTCAATCCCGTGTTTCTATCGGGAATGCTTCTGAGTCCCATTAAGACAAGTGGCAATGCATCTGGCCACTCCAATGATGTTGATGCACACATTTTTCCCAGTCTGGATTTTATAGTGCCATTCAACTGTTCAACCACTCCAGAAGCCTCTGGGCAATATGCACAATGCAATTTTTGTTCAATTTGGAATGTTCCGCAAATTATTTGAATCACTTCACTGTTAAAATGTTTTCCTCTATCTGATTCCAAAGTTACTGGGAAACCAAACCTAGGAATGAGTTCTCGTAGCAACAGCTTTGCGACTGTAATGCTGTCATTCCTCCTGGTAGGGTAAGCCTCCACCCACTTTGAAAACAAACATACTATGACTAGTACATATTTCAACCCTCTGCATGGTGGTAACTGTATAAAGTCGAACTGCAGTCTTATAAATGGACCTTCTGCCTTTCCAATCTTCCCAAACCCGATTATTGTCTTTCTCCCTGGATTATGCATCTGGCAAGTCAAACATCTTTGGCAAAGGCTTTCTGCTACAGCCCTGAACTTGGGATTGTACCAGTTCTGTCTGAAAAGTCTAATCATTGCATCTCTCCCTATGTGTGTATCTCCATGATACATTCTGGCCATTTGAGAGAGCAGACAGTCAGGCATGACTGGTCTGCCATCAGCACAAATCCATACTTCATCATCTCCCCTGTGGGAACAACCCACTTTGACCCATGTTTTCTTCTCATTTTCATCAGCACCATCTTGCAATCTTCTAACTTAATTCCATGTTTCAGGTAGCATATACAGCATAAGTTGGCAGCTGATTCCCATTCTTTCCACCCTTTTATTGACTGACAATCTATTTCTGGCACAATGTTGAGCCACAAGATCTGCGTATCTCTTGCCGACTACCACCCAGTCAACTCCTGACTGGTGTGCGGCACATTTCACCACAGCCAATTCTTTTGGTGATTGTATTGCCTCCAGCAATTCCCTTACAAATTTTCAATTTTTAATGGGGGATCCTGAAGAAGTCATGAAATCCCTCTGCATCCATAGTTGGCCAAAATCATGCACAACCCCGTAACCATATTGGCTATCTGTAAATATAGTCACTTTTTGATTCCTCCCAATTTTGCACGCTTTTATCAAAGCAATCAATTCGGCTACTTGTGCAGATTTTACTCCTGGTAAATAGGATGCTTCGACTATTCCAGTTAATTCACACACCGCATAGGCAGCAGTTAGTTTACCGTCTTCTTGCCTCTGACATGAACCATCAACAAACAGCTCCCTGTCTGGCTTTCTAAGGGGCTGTTCTTCAATATCAGGACGTGGTTTTGTGCATAATTCTGTGACTTGTAAACAATCATGTTCTTCTTCTTCGTCATTTTTAATTTCCTCATGATACGGGTCTGGTAGTAAGGTTGCAGGATTTACTATTGTACACCTCACTATGTTCACATTTTCAGCACCCATTATTATTCTTTCATATTTAGTCAGCCGACTAGGAGTAAGATGCTGAGTTCGTGTTCTTGTCAACAGAATCACAACCGCATATGGAACAAACACCTTTACTGGGTGTCCCATCACAATTGACTCACTTTGTTCAATGCTTAGACAGGTAGCCGCTACTGCTTTTAAGCAGCCTGGCAACGCGGCTGCCACCTGGTCCAATGTAGCAGAAAAATATGCTATAGGACGTCGGTCCAAACCATGTCTCTGTGTTAGGACTGAAAGTGCACAATTTTCTCTCTCATGACAGAACAATGCGAAGCTTCTTTTATAGTCGGGCATGCCTAGGGCTGGTGCTGAGCACAAAGCATTTCTCAATTTTACAAAAGCTCCGACACTCTCATCATCCCAATTTACTGGGTCTTTTGCTTTCTTTCTTGTCATTTGAATTAGGGGCTTTGCTAACAAGGAAAATCCTAGTATCCATTGTCGACAGTAACCTACTATTCCTAGGAACATTCTCACTTCTCTTTGGGTTACAGGCATTTGCATTTTCTTAATCAATTGTACTCTTTCCGATGTTATTCTTCTTTTTCCCCTCTCAATTTGGTGTCCCAGATATTTAACAGCTGTTGTACAGAACTGCAATTTTTCTGGTGAGACTTTATGCCCTTCTTCAGCCAAATGATTCAATAGTGCTATAGAATCAACAACACAGTCCTCTCCGGTGTTCGATGCCACCAGTAAGTCGTCAATATATTGCACTAGGACTGAGCTTCCTGGCATCACTAGTTTCTCAAGGCACTTTTTCAATATCTGATTAAAGATGGAAGGACTTTCCGTGTACCCCTGAGGAACACGATTCCATACATAGACTTTGTTCTCAAATTTAAATGAAAAAAGATATTGGCTGTCTGGATGCAATGGTATTGAAAAGAACGCTTGGCATAAATCAATTACTGTGAACCATCCTGCACTCCAAGGAATCTGGTATAGGATTACTGCAGGATTGGGTACTATAGGACAACAAGGTTCCACAATCTTATTTATTTTCCGCAGGTCCTGAACAATCCTATATTTTTTGCTAGGTTTCTTTAAACCCATTATTGGTGAATTACATGGGCTACTCATCACTTCTCTTAGTATGTTTTGTTCTACCATTCGATTGATTTCTTCAATGACTCCTGTCTTTACTTCTGCACTCATTTTGTACTGTCTAGTATTTGGGAAAATCGCACCTTCTTTTACAGTAATTTTAACTGGATCTATTTTGGCCATAAGTCCTACTTCTTTTCCTGTGAAATCCCATACTATGGGGTTTACTGCAGTTTTTAATTCTTCTGGCAGCTCATCCTTTGTTATCAAAGAAAACATCTCATCTACCTCTGTACCTTGTTTTGCAATCATAAACTTATATACATGATCTTCATCTGGGGTTTGAACTGCCACACCATCCGGTGTGCAGAAAATTGTACAATTCATTTTGCACAATAAATCACGACCTAATAAATTTACTGGACTAGAATCACACACTACAAATTGATGCATTTCTCTGAAATTTCCAATTTTAACTTCCATTGGTTTGGTAAGAGGTGTTCTAATCTTTCTATTAGCTACTCCCACTACTTGGATAGCTTCTCCAGAGAGAGGAAGGTCTGGAATGTCTGCTGTTCTCACAGTAGACCGGGTAGCACCAGTGTCCAAAAGAAAAGTAATATCATTACCCTTCACATTCCCTTCAACATATGGACCTGACTGATCTACCGATAAGGATGCGCCAAGTACGCACTCCTTCTCCCCCTCTCCCAGGCACCGTCATGAACTGTATTGACAGAAATCGTCCTGTAAAAGAAACTGTGATGTTACATAATCATTCTTACCACTTCCTCCTTGATATCTGACGTCTGTACCGTGGTTTGCTCTGCTTACATTACCCTGAATAGGTGCAGGTGGCAACTGACTCTGAGGATTTATACCCTGCTGTGAGTCATTCTGCGTCTGTGGATTTAAATTTTGATTTGGGCCATTATTATTCCGAATCTTTCTACATTCATCCTTCCAATGCCCCAATTTTCCGCATCCATAACAAGGAAATTTCTTTTTAGCTTCTTCTCTACTCATTCGTCCTCTCACTTTTCCACCATTCCCAGTATCGCCATTCGTTCCAGAATCCTTTCCTTGATTTTCACTCCGATTATCCAAATTAATTCCCTGTTTCTCAGCCATTTTCACCTGTGCCCACATCACTTTTTCCTGCAATTTCTTGTGCCTATCCTCAATATCGTCTCCACAGTATTTCGCATATTTCAAAATTTTATCTATGGGTTTCCCTTGCCAACACAACATGTGCTGCTTAATCATCTGACAAATTTCTGGCTTCAGACCATAAACAAATCGATACACAAACAAACTCATGTTCTTGTCTCCAATGTCCTCAAATCCACTATACTGCTTAAACACCTGTAATAAACGCTCATAATAGGAGTGTACTGATTCATTAGCTTCTTGGGTAGTTCGGTCTATTTTCACCCAATCTGTTTCTTTCGGAGGTATTTTCCCTTTCAAGTAAGTTATCACCTGCTGATATTTTCTCATCACATCATTTGACGGGGCACCTGTCTTTGGGTCTCTAGGATACTCGTCACTAGGCCAATCAACTGTGATTTTACAATCTGTCCATAAATCGGCAGGTACCACTATGTCAAACAGACCATCTAAATCTTTCAACAATACCTTTGACACCTTCACAAACCTCTCAACCTGCTTGTACCATTCAATTGGATTCTCCCTCAACTTTGGAAAATCATTCGTAAATGACAAAATATCCTGTCTGCTCCATGGGACATGGACATACCCCCCTCCGGGAACTTCTCGCAATGGGTACATTTGATCTGTCTTCCCTGTTTCTTTCATCACATATTCAGAGGCTGTTCTACCGGATTGTGCCTCTTCCTTTTTCTTTGCCATTGAACTCTCCATTTATCTAAGTCTCCCCATTTCTGTAAGACTATCATTAATTCTTTTACTTGTAATTTTCTTCCAGAGGCATTCATATTTTCTAAATCTTTGTCTGAGAAATCTGCTCTATATGGTTTCTGCAACACCTTTGATCTCCCTATTTCAATTCCCATCTGCAGAGCCAAATCTGATAGTTTTTCATGAAATATTTTTACATTTCTGGTGATACTTCTGCATATGAACAATAATTCTTCTTCATTGTAAGCATTTAGGCGATCTAGCCCTACATTTCCTGCTATTATTTCTTCTAATTCGACTTTTAATTTATAAATATCCAAAATATTTGGAGGTGTACACTGCTGTTCTGTTCCTTGTGCCCACCTTTCTAAGTCTTCTGGACTAACTACAGTGACACTTTTTGCTCCTGATGAAGTTATCAAATTTATCTCTTTTGAGCACCCAGGTGTATTTCTTCTGGGACTACTATTGACAGAATCTCGAATTGGTAAATCCATTAATGATATCGTTGATTCACAATCACTAAAATGATCCTCAACCATTACTACTGCTTCAGGTTTAGGAATATTCACAGGAGTAGGCATAACTAACGGTGGAGGACAATTTCCCTGACCACTATATAATGGAACTACCGGACCAATTGTTACAGGTATGGTCAAAGAATCAGGATGTACCTTTATCTGTGTTATCTTCTGTATTAATTCTGCTCTGGTTTTCTCTAGGGCTTCCTTTTCTTTATCATGAAGTATCCTACTGGGGGTGAAATCATGCACTACCTGTGGTACTAATGGAGTTTTTAACAGTGGGGCACTTGGGGTGCATCCACTTGTCCCTTCCTGATATGGTGGGGGGTTCCTTAATATTTCTTCTATACATTCATCTTCAGAATCTCCATTTCTCATTAAATGTTTTGTCTTTTCTGTGCATTTCTACCCTAACAGTTCTTCTTCCGTAAATATTGGATATAATCCTTCTGTAAGCATTGCCCTTCTCCATTGTTTCATCTGACCGTCCCTAGACTCATGTTGGTATCTGGGGAAAAATCCTCGATAACCCCTATTACTCCTGGATCGGTCACGCTCAAATGCCTCGGTTTCCCATTCCTCTAAGGCTTCGTATTGAGTTAATCTAGGTCTGGGTTCTAGGTCATTCATCCTCAATCTCAAATTTTGAAGAATTCTCCCATTGAAGATACCATTCTCGGGAAATGCTAGTATTCCATCATTTTTGGTATATTCTATCCAATTCTCTATCCATACACAAGTATGATAACCTCTCTCCATCATCATGAATGAAGCGGGCGTTTTAGCTGGTGGAATGATAATTCCTTCCCTAGTTTTGATTGGTTTATCCTTTTTTAAATAATTCTTAATCTTTTGCAGAAAGGACATTTTTCTCTTCTCTCCGTACATTCTATCTAATCTTCGGTGTATAAAATTATATTCTGCAAAACCTAGGAATCTCCTATCCGGACGGGTTCCTGTTAAAGTCGGATCGTGTTTTAACATGCAATCTCTATCCACTAAGATTTTAGCTTCTAGAATCTCAACCAATCAAATGCCTGCTAACTTTTAATTCTGAACCAATCCTAACGCGGCCTTTTGGTGACGTTTTGTCTGTCAACCCCTCCTTTACAATCTGCTCTTTTCTGTCCCTCGCTGTTTCAACCAATCCCAGCGCGGCACCTGTGACGTCAGTACTACTCCTGACTACTGACCCCTGCTTTACAAGGGTCTTTCCACACCCGCTGTTTCAACCAACCCCAGCGCGGCATTTTCTGACGTCAGCTCCCTCTCCGGCAGCTGACCCTCCCTTTACAAAATCTTACGCAAACTTATTTTCTCTATAAATCTTAATTAAATTTCAGAAACAACATAAAACATTCGCTATCGTGCCAGTTTCTCTAAATTAGAAAAGATAGTTTTCTCTCACACTTAGTAAAACCTTTCCGTTTACTTAAACATACACTACGAGTAAAACCCTTCCGTTTACTCTTCACACAAGCTCCAGAAGTACCTGTTACTTCTTCAATGTTACCCTTTCTAGGTGATATAACATCAAATTTTTACCAGCGTACTCCTTTGCTATTACTCACACGCATAGATTCCCTAACCAGTACTGATAGTCCTGCTTAACTTTTCAGTACTATTTCTGCCTGACAGATAACCTCACTGCAGTATGGCTTTCACTTACCATCCGCTATTCTTTCCCCGGGGATTTCTGGACAACATAAAACAAACTCTGAATACACGGATGTTAGTTCATAAAAAATAAAATTCTCATTACCCAATTAACAAAAAGTAACCATCCTCTGATTACCAGAAAACTGATCCAGCACGATATTAGCAAACAGCATTCATACACCAGATACTCACTTGGGCCCATACATTCATACTATGCTAATACTTACGCTGGGTTTTATCAGTTGATACTCTTTATCAAAATCCTTGCTACCAATTACCTTCCGATTGAAGAGTAATGACTTACCAATGAATCCTTTGCTAACTGGGAAGTTTAAAATGAGTGACATTCATTATAGTACATAATCCTGAAATAACCACTGAGTCAGGAAGTTTTAAAATGTTTATCTAAAGATTTAGCAGAGTAAATTCCATAACCACATGGTACTTAGTCGCATATCATAGGGAAGCATAGAATAATAATTTTTGATTAATGACGGTCCCTCAGAAAGGAGAAGATAGAGACAGCAGCGCAACTAAAGGTTGCATTTATATTTACCTAAGTGCGAGAACCAAACCCTTGGCCAAGGAGTTGGAAAGATTAGGACCCAGGAAGGATGAAGAGCAAAGACCTCCTCCAGGATCAGGACAGGACCGGTGACCTCTCTACAACGACGCCTGCGTCGTTCCCCTCTCTGATACTTGGCTTCTCCTCGATTCTCCCGTGCCTTCCTTCTAATGGACTCCGCCGCCCCCTCCTCAGGACCTCTTCTGGACAGGGATTCAGTCTGCAATCGATCAGCTTGACGGTCTGGAGCTAGAAGCATAGCAGCGCAACAGCAGCAGCAGCTAACTAATTAGCTAATTCTATATCTATTATACCCCTCTACGCCCATGTACCTCCCCTTAATGTTGCTATAATATGGGACCACTACTTTTGATTGGACAGGGACAGGGGGTGGATTCTCACACCATATGAATTTTAGTTCATTTTCTGTAGGCCATTGTCTTTAAACTACCGCCCATCCAATTTTATACATTTGCTTTATTTCCCACCCGTCTCACGACAAATGTTATATATTCTTCATATACAAAGTTTCAATTTTCAACAGGAAAGGCAAGAGCACAGCAGCTTCGGCCACCAGGTCATGGCCTTGGATGACGTCCAGGTTGACTTCATTCTTTGGCAGCCAAGGAGGACACATGCGCAGAATCATTGTCTTTCGGGTTTCAGATCACCAACCCCAGGCCCAAGTTTACGAACTAATAAAAGTCAAAGAAGAAAATATTAAAATCACAAAATAATATGTTTCACTGTATACCCACTCTTTCAACTCTATCCCCATTTACTTATAAATCTATCCTGCATTAGTAGCGTTAAGAAAACGACAATTTAATAAAAACACAAGAGCAAGCTGAGCATGTGAAAACATCAAGCAGCCATTTTAAAGCACACTGCGCAGAAGCAGAAATTTCCCACCAAGCAAAGAAAGACGTCACACCATGTGATATGGATGAGACATGCGCAGTAAGGTTCCCGCGCTTTAGCGGCCATTTTAGAAAAAGACAAGCGTTACTTGTTAGTTAGAACACATAGGCAAGTGTCCTTGCTATTCGTGTAATGTATGCAACGTTAGTATAAACAATACAAGATTAATAAATTAATAATATGAGGTGATTGCATTCGAGCAAGTCTCATTTTTGAGTCCTTGCTCCATCACTAGTGACCATAATCCCTTCACCGATTCCTTCAGTATAATAGCCCAGGAAGGGAAAGGTGATGGTTGCCCTATTCACTATAATCGCAATAAAGGGGAAAGATTAAAATGGGGCTAAATAAACCCTATCCAATTTGAGGAAACAATTGTCACAGCAAACATAGGGCCACATGCATCATTCAAAATACCGATCGCAAAGGGGCAGCCATTTGCCACCGGAATTTTTGCATTTGGGATGCATCATCCCAAATGCAAAAATCGCAATTTAAGTAATCGCTAAATTTGCGATTACTTAAATTGTGATTGCATTTAGGGAGTCGCAAATTGCGATTCCCTAAATGCAATGCATTAACCCCAAAAAATTTGCGATTTTGCAATTAAGAAACGCAAATTACCATCAATTCAAAGTTGATGGTAATTTGCGAGAACTTTGAAAAATGCACAAAAGTGCATTTTTCAAAGTTCCATGTTACACACATGCATGCCCTTGGGGCATGTGTGTGTGCAACATGTGGTAACATGGCAATTTCAGGAGTGCATCAGGGTGTCCTTTGGCACCCTTGCACCCTTGAAATTGCATGCGCAATTTGCGAGTACCTATTTGGTACTCGCAAATTGCGCATGCAATTTCCATTCATTCCTATGGGCCTCTAGGCCCACAGGAATGAATGGGAAGCAATTCCTTAATTGCGATTCGCAATTTGCGAGTCGCAATTAAGGAATGTGTAGGAATCGCAATTTGTTTTGCGATTTCTACATGCATCAGCAATTGCGATTCCTAAATTGCGATTTCTTAAAAATCGCAATTTAGGACTCACAATTACAAAGTTTGATGCATGTGGCCCTTAGACCCTATTATGAGATGCCTCCAACATAACTCTCCCCCCGAAGAGGTTGTCCATGATTTTGAACTGATCTGTGCAGATGTAGCCAAAAGTCTATCCAGATCTGTTCAGAGAAGGGAACCCCAGGAGATACGGTGGTTTAACACTGAGTGTTCTAGAGCCCAAAAGAACCTTAAAATGGCCCTCCATGCTAACCCTTGTGACAGAATCCAAATCAATAGCGCAAGGCAGGCCTACAAATGTACTATTAATCAAAGGAAAGAAGAACTGAGGAGACTAGCTTGGGAAGATCTGGAGAGAGCCAGTGCCCTCAAAGACACTAAAAGTTTCTGGGACATTATCAATCACCCTCTATTTACGGACGAGGTTGGGCGCGTGGATTCACTGATTCTGGGGGAAGTTTGGGAATCTCATTTTTCAGCCATATTTAACCCAAACTGCGTGCAGCTTGAGGATGTAAGTTGGGATCTACCATTAGATTTAACTTTGGCTTCCCAATTAAGTGCATCCCTCACAGTGGCCGAGGTTGAGGAGACTTTAGCAAAGGGAATCTGTATGAAAGCCCGAGGCCCTGATGGGGTCCCATTAGACCTGTTTAAAAGCAATCCCAACCTTTTGACACCCCTGCTGACCAACGTTTTTAAAGCTGTGGTGATCGGACCCATCCCTATAACCTGGAAGGAGGCCATCGTGGTTCCAGTGTTTAAAAAGGGCAACAGGAGTGACCCCGACTGTTACAGGCCAATTTCCCTTATTGACGCCACTGCAAAGGCACTTGGGAGGCTCATCCTCGCACGACTTGAGACCTGGGCGAGTAACACAGGGATCATGTCAAAAATGCAATATGGCTTTAGAAGGGGGGATGGGCACTACAGAGTAGTGCCTTAATTTGTCTCTGATTATGGGCAAGTACATGAAGGCCTGGAGGGGTTTTATCCACCTGGCCTTCATGGACTTGTCCAGTGCTTTTGATACCGTCAATCGGGAGAAGTTGTGGGGGCTAATGGGGACAATCCCTTTTGCGCTGGCTTTATGCTTCGACCACTGTTGCCATAAGATATGGCCTTCGGGGGGAAAAGACTAGGCCTATTGTCTCCACAGAAGGTGTTCGGCAGGGGTGCATTTTAGCTCCATTTCTCTTTTTATTGTACACTAATGGCATAGAGGCTTTTTTAATAGAGTAGGAAATTGATTTTCCCAGAATTGGAGGCAATTCGGTCCCACTGTTATTGTATGCAGACGGCAGTGTGCTAATGGCTTTGACAGCTAACAGCCTCCAAAAATCACTTAATGCTTTTACACATTTTATGTCAGCACTGGACCTAAAAGTCAATTTTATTAAATCATTTATTATGGTGTGTGGGCCTAAATCAACTAAAACTAGAAATTTTGTCATAAGAGGTAAGACTATCGACAAGTTGATCAATTTTACATACTTAGGGAACATTTTTAATAACACTATGAATTGGGATTCTCTCATCACTGCGAGGGTACAATGTACTAGCCGGGTTGTGCAGAGGTTATTCCGCTTTGCCTGCAAGCTAGGCCACAAGCCGGGGGCAGAGCTGGTTACCCTTTACAAAGCCAAATGCTTATCTGTCGCATCTTATGGGGCAGGAGTTTGGGTGTTATCATAAAACCTGCCATTTGCAGGTCTTGGAAAACAAATTTATAAAAAGCCTATTGATGACCCTAAACAGTGGCCCCACTCTTTTTTGTCATTGTGAGATGGGGATGGATTTTCTAAAGGATTGAATAGATATTGCCCCTTTGCTCCTCTGGGCAAAAATCTGGCTGTCTGAGTACTTCTCAAGGGATGCCATTAAGGATTGCACCAACCTAGATAACGCATTGTCAATCCCTTGGCTCCGATTCGTGAGAGATAAACTCCATGACATAGGGCTGGGGCACTACTATGACAACCCTGCTAGTATCCACACAAATGCGAAAGCCATTATAAAAGAGGCGCATAATTTTAGGGCAAATACGCACCGCTTACAACTGGTAGTGACAGGTCCCTCACGCTTGTTCCCTGCACAACAACAATTTTATTTAACTTTCACTACCAACGTACAGACACGATTCTTTCTTACCAGACTTCAATTACGCACTTTGCACTTTTTAGTGGCATTCCCGAAAGAATCAGGATGGGTCGATAAATTCATGCCTTGCCCGTGTGAAAATTTGGCAGCTCTGAGCACTCTGCACTTTATGTTGTTCGTCCCTCTTTATAAAGAGCAGAGGGGAAAATCTTTAGCCCCACTTTTGAGGGAAATTCGGCCTTGTACCTATATTGATGGTTTTAATGTTTTGCACTCTTTGTCTACTTTTCCTATTTGCACTGCAGTTTCCAATTATATTAAAGTTGCAATGGCCATTAGAAAATGCTATGAGGCACATTAGATGAACAGGATCTTTGCAAACTCTAAATAATAATTACTCATATTTATGAAATTCTATGGTTGGCAATATAGTCTGTCGTAGTGGGTATTTAGTGCTAGGGATTATATCCCTTTCTTAACTGTTTGAACGCTATGAATTGTTCATTTTTATCAGTTTTATCTATGTTTGTCAAACTGTTATTGTCCTTGGAACTGAATAAAGTTACTTTGACTCGACTTGACTTGAGTATCCGATTATGAGCAACATGCTTTCTGAAACCCTTCAGATCATAATCAGTCGACAGAGCTTTCCATTTTATACACCAAGGCACTGAGTTGCCAAGTATCCAGCCTTCTATTTCTAGGAATTCCCTAGAGAGACTACGCCCTCTATGAACCTCAGAATTGCAAATTTTGAGGTACTAAATCAACCTGCAAATTTACAAATGACAATACAATGCAGATTGCAAGACACAAGACAGGGATACACTGTTAGGTGTGTAACCACTATCCGTTTACGCAAAGACCCCCTATACAAGGCCCACATTTACAAAAGCTTTGCACCAGGTTCCATCAAAAAAGTGGCACAAGCACAGTGCTGTGGATGCATTTACTTTCCATTGCAAATCATGATTTGCAATGGAAAGATGACTAAAGAAAAGCAAAGTAGCGCTGTGCGCTATTTTGCTCCACAGTGCACCAAGAGTGCATACCATAGGTGGTTCATGGACCTTCTCAATGAACCACTCATGGGGTTTGATGCAAATCCCTAGCATTTGTAGAAAGTGATTTGTGCTAAAAAAAATTATGCACATCTAGACAGGCATAACAGTGAAGCAACTTTAAAAGTCTTCACATTTTTTTCCCATCTTGCTTTTGTACTGCCCTGTACAACACACATACAATGTGGTAAGAAAATTAAAGCCTAATTTTTGTATTGAAGGCCCCAGTGTGTGCATTGCCGAGTGCCAGCCTAAAGTGCGCAAACGCAAGGACAAAGGAAAGTAGCAGCATCTCTTAGTAGATGTATCTTTGTTCTGCTCTCCCTTTCACTCAACGCAGCTCAGCATCTTCTTCTGCTGAGCTGCACTGGCTGAAAAGTTAATACATCTGCTCTCAGGTGCAGAACTCCCTCTCTGCATTCATTCTGTACACAGATGTACGCGGTTAAAAGTTCAACTCGGCATCCTTTTCAGGCTGAATTGTAAAACATACTTTATTCAATATACAAATTAAAATAATCCCAAAGAACTTTTGTTCGAAGTTTCGTGGGAATGTTGTGGTTTGCATACATGTCACCTTCCAAAAGCACTGCATGTGGATGTTCTTTGGACATAATTTATCCATAACGGGGAGGAATGTCTCCTCATGAGGAGGTCACAGTTGCAGAGTTTCCACAGGATCATTGAGCTGGGTGATATTTCTGGGCATGTGACACATAACACTGAATGGGGACATCTATATCACCTCTCACATGCACGTTCATTTTGATGCAGGTCACACAAACCATGGCTTTTGGTGACAATGGCTTGTTGTGGGAACAGTCAATCACACAATCAACAATAGTAAAAATGACTATGGGATTGACATATCCTCTAATGATGTTGGTAGGTTTCCTGGCAGTGGGCAAGTTGATGTAGCAACCCACCTTTCTTAGCAAGGTATGCATCATCACATGTGGCATTGCTAGTTTGGGAAGTGTCTTGTTCCAGGCCCATAGAGTGTTATTAGGTACCAGTACCACAGTTCTACATGCTGTAAGCAGCCACTGGCGTGGGCGTGTTATAGTCATCAGCTGACATTTGGCTGCAGGTTATTCTCCATGAGTGCCAAGATGCACTGTGTACAGTATGTCTAAGCGCTAAGCTGTCTGTATATAATGGATACTCATTTTTGTCGGTATGAACTTTGGTTACAGATTTTGACATTCTCGTTATTCTCCACTTTTTGACAAGTTTCCGAAGCTCATTATTTTTCAGCATCAAGAGTATATCCTGAAGGGAACAAGTGGTGTGGCTACTGCTTGTATGGTAATATGTGCGAGAAATGTGTTTCCCCGCTATTTTATGGTGTTGGTAATCAGGTGCTAGTGCTCAAATCAGTGATATTTCATTATTATCAGAGCTTAAACACAGGTGTCCTACCACAAGAGGTAAATCTGTATTTCCTGCTGGGGATTTCTGCTCTCTGAAACAGTGTCTATCCTGGGAGTCGGATTATTGTTAGCGATACCGAAAGCAAGAAGTCATCATTTCTTGGGCTTTATTCTGTACATGTCTGCTGTGCAGTACACATTTGCTGCAACCCAGCTTCATCACCTTTTTACGGTTAAGGATCTAAATCAGTGTGTAGTGCAGGTCACCTCAGCCTGCAAAGAATTGGAGGGAGTAGAGTGGTCTGACTTTCTCTTTCTGCATAGATATGTATCTAGGTATTTTTTACGGTACATTTTGCATCTGTTTGATAAAATCAGCATGCATCGCACAACTGACCCAGCAATTTTACACTGGCATTTCCGCAGACCTACCAGAGTAAAATGTCATTTTCTGTCAATGCAAATACTTCTCTTGCATGGATTGCTATTTCCAAATGTCATTGTGCACTAGTCGTTAAGTGCGAAGGCTGGTGCACATTGCCCATTCACCAGTGAATAATGTATCAGTGGCTGGTGTAATGCATGTAATCCAGATCTTCATGTCCTCACACATTGTGGTCCTGAGTTATCATGGTTTTACGTCACCCTTACACCATGCAAGGAGGTGCATGGCAACACAAAACTTAGATTCAGATTTACCAAGCCACTCAAGGACCTGCATGGCTTGGTAAATCTGGTGTAACGCAAGGCAGAGCATGTCGCTGCCTTACGTTACACTGTGTGGTTGGGGCATTACATGGGTGGAGCGTGGGTGTTCCCATGCATCCACACATGCATTCTGAAGCATTCCCAGATTTAGCAACAATGGTAGAACTGGGAAAGCGTCAGAATTGTACGCCTCCCAACCAGAGGCGCAACGAGGAGAAATATCTTTATTTCTACTTGTTGTTTCCTCTTTCTAAGTGTCCTACATTCTGTACAACACAGCCGGGTGGAGAAATGCTAAGTGCGCATGTTGGGTTGGCTGGCTTAAGACGGCCGTCCAAACCGCCGTGCGCACTTAGTAGTGCCCACAACTTCTCCTGAAGCTCAGGATTGTTCATCCACACTTCCCTGTGATTCGGCTACACAGGAGAGGCAATGGTGAAAAAGAAAATGATAATAAAATTATTTTATTATCATTTTATTTTTCACTGTTGCCTCTGCTGAATAGCAGCAGTGGGGTGACGCTCCTCCACCGCAGTGTAGAAGCCACCCCTAAATGCTCCTTATATTGGAAAATATGGCACATTTCCACCCTCTCCATTTCACGCAGTGCAGCACAGCAAGTTGTCTTGCTGCGTTGCGTTACGTGAAAGTTTGATAAATCTGCCTCGGTATTCTTTGCACTTACGCTAGCACAGCTTCAATGAAAAGCAGCACTTTAGCAATGTATTCCCATGTAAGGGAATGGTCCTATCAGTTCCAAAAGTATTGCTAAATAAGTATTAATTAATTCGTAAATTATCCTAATTTGATATAGAAATAAATATTCTTATGAGATGACTCATGAATGTTTGGTAATATTTTGCTTCAAAATAATCATATTTTCTTTCTGAAAAAGGAAAATTCTTGGATGTCGCATATGGGCCCACTTACTAATTTATTGATGTATTTAATGTGCATGTTTGTGGCTTTCTCCGTTATACTTAGAAGTAAATGCCTCGGAGGCTTTAAAGAAACTTCTAGTGATAAAAACACTTTATATACAAGAAACCTCTAGGCCTCTCCTTCTGTCTGGCTCCTTCCTGACATCAGGAACAAATTTGTTCCACTCAATATAGAGGAAAAGAGACAGAACACAATCACTGTGCAGAGTAAATTAAACACAAAGCCTAGCATGTGTTGTTCCCTTTTCTGATGTCAAATACATTTCCTCAATGACATCAGAAGTTTAATTTACACCTTTGAAGGATTGTATTCAATGTAAGTGCATTGTGACCAAGTTAGAAATCTACATAAACATGAGTCAATCTTCACCATTGCAGAATTGTACGATTATGCCATATTGAAAGGTTCCCCAAAGCGCAAATGTGCATTTTTTTGCTTTTTGTGATCCCCATAGGGGATCCATTTCCCCTAATCCTTTCCTCTAACCACTTCTGAGTTTCCCCTCCTCCAGAAATTGGCTTTAGTATTCAGCAGAGTTACTCCATCACTTTGCTGGAATAACATTGCACCTGTTTCCGAGGTAAGAAAGGGTCGTATAGGAGTTTATGAAGGTCCACACACCCACAAATTCATATTCAAGCGCTGTGATCTCTTGAATCATCATCTAGTTTCGCTTTTATCGAGTTTCACACTTGCCTTTTTATTCCGTGCAGATGATCTTATTGTGAGTCATCTTCAAGATCGAGGCTGCTGTCTTTGTTAGATACAATAGTAGATTGTGCTGCTAGGAGTGGCCTATGTCAGCAGCATTTTGTTGTCCTGCTGGAGGCTTTGAATGTTGCTCGATTCGTGTCTAAGCAAACACCTGACTGCACATAAGCATGAAGTAAAGCACATAAATGAGAAATAGTGTTTTTTTTGCATATACTTACCATACTTAACTCTTTTTGAGAGACCACTAATTAGCTGTGCCTGTGCTACATTGAAAGGGTTTGTAGTCTGGTCTGCGTGTGTAGTGTTGGATGTCATGCATGTGGAAGAGGTGTGGCGCAGCGGCCAGGGTGCCTGACTCAGGACCATGGGGTTCACGGTTCGATCCCCGGTACCGGCGGCAGGTTCGCCCACCACCATGTGACTCTGGGCAATAGCTCGCTTAATCTTCCCGAGGGCCCCCTGCGCCGGGACACCTCTTCGGAGGTAGCTGTGCGCTTTACAAATGCTGGTATTTCATTTCATTATTTCATGCATGAGATGGCACATCTTCTCTGATGTCCCCACATGAGCAGTAGATGAGCATCCTGCTGCAAAGTCAGCTTCCCAATAGAAACAGGATTAATATGAATTTATAGGACCATCGAGGAATGGTGGGTTTACAGACACTTAGTAGATGTGGAGTTCCATACCAAAAAGTGGGACAAGAGTCCAATAAGTCCACTGAGGAGCACTGGAGGTAAAACACTGTAAGACACACTCCGAAACTAACAAGAATAATATAAAGTCCTCTCAGAAGCAGTGAATGAACAACTAGTTCAGGCTCTTAATCCAAACAAGAGTAATATGATGCCATGTGAACACCCAGGAGAAGCGGGTTTGCAGTTAATTGGAAGGCATATCTCCCCAACCACTATGTGAGATATGGGGCTCACCCACTTCTTTTGGAGGATGTGGTTTCCAAAACGCCATGAGTTACGTGACATCATTCTCTGAGGTCCACCTAGGAGCAGTGGTGATACTATCCACTGATTGATGTAGCTTGCCAGACTATAATTTGACCACTAGAGTCCATGGAGGACACCTGGAGGTGACAGACGTACACCTCAGAAAAACCCCGTCTTCTCAAATACAATATACAGAGTGAGTGGATGAGGATCAGCCTGGAGTGGCCGTGCTGCAGCCCACTGGAAGATGCATCTTTCAAGCCACTAAAAGAATATGAGTTTAGAAGGTTCACTCAGGAGCAAGGGATCTGCATCTCACTGGGAGATGCAGAATCAAAACAGAACAGGAGCAGTACAATCTAAGGGGACCAACTAGAGGATCAGTGCACTGGTAGAAGCAGCCTCCCGGAAGCAAACATGAGAATTGAGATAAAAGGAACCGCCAAGTGCAGGCAGGGGTACAATATTCCTGAAGGTACAGCTTCCCAAAACCCACCCATTTAATAAATAGTGTGAGGAAAAGACGAAACAGACAAAGGTATGACCCACATGAAGAGTTGCCTACCTAAAAACAGGTTGTTTTGATTCAAACAGGCAGGAATTATGGCCCACTAGAGCAAACATGCCGATTTGGGTGTAAATCCATATTCACCATGAACGTAAGGAGAAAAAGGCGAGAAGGAAAGGTGAAATGGGGAGAGGAACATAGGGACTGGACCATCTAGGCCAAACAGGGATGAGGCCACGAGAAAACTCCTTAGTCTTGCTGTTATTTACCTGGATGCCTTGGGGAGAGGTGGAAGAGGTTATGAGTAGGGTGAGGTCTCCTGGTGAGTTTTTCTGCAAAACTGGAAGGCCTCAGCAAACGTGGCTGCAATATTTTCCCATACATTATAGCCTTCTGCTGTGACCGCCAGTATTCAGTGCATGCCAGTAGCTGTTTTTCTTTCGTTCCTCGGTGGATTCTAGGGAGACATCTTCAACAAAGAACTGTAACATTAAATTAATGAAAGCTCATGTGTTCTGCCTGGGTCTCACTTCTCTTTCCTCTACTATATGCTTTGGTGCAGCAACCCAAGGATACGTTTTCCATTCTGGCAAATGACACATGATAAAAATTGTGTTTCTGGTTCGCAGAGGTATGCCCCCTGTTGAAGCAGGAACCACAATCCTAGTCAGGGTAAGTCAGATACACACCATAAATTAACCTGTCCTCACCCTCTGGCAGCTTGGCACATAGCAGTCAGGCTTAGTTTAAGAGGCAATGTGTAAAGTATTTGTGCAACACTTCAAACAGTAAAACAGTGAAAACACCACACAAAAATATACCACACCTGGTTAGAAAAATAGAGCTCAATTTAATGACCAGAACAAGACCAAAACGACAAAAATCAAAAATTAGAACTGGAGTTATGAATTTTTAAAAATTAAACTGAAATGCAGTGCTTAAAAGCCTAAAATGCCAACCGGGCTATCTGGTCATGCTAGACTGGGTCAAATCCAAAGGTTCAGGCCGACCATTGTCACAACTTGTAATGTTCTTACCAGTTCTGGTGTGTTGGAGAGGTTCTCGACTTCAGTTCTTGAGGGTTCTGGTCTGTCCGAGGTAAGGGTGACCCTTTCTGGAAGGCACGGTGCTGCCGACAATGAAAAGCCAGAGCAAACTGTGCCTTCCAAAAGGAGTCCCATGAGGAAAAAAACTCATAGTGAAACACCTCTGTTGAGGGTGGAGACTTCAGGAATGGGAAGGAAGGAAAGAACACACAAATAAGTGCAAACACCAGCAAGGAGTGGAGAATAGAAGGCAAGAATTCAAAATAGGAGTGGAACGCTTCAAGAATCCAAATTGGAACAGGAAGCGCCAACCAGAAACAAAAGTGCGCCAACAGGAAGCAAAAATTCTCCAAGGAGCCGCAAAGGTCACCAACAGGAGCAAGGACACACCAGCAGAAGCAAGGAGTGTTGCAACGCAAGGAAATGAAGGATTCAGCCCCTTATATACCCATAGACAGGAAGTGACATAACAGGAAATAAACAGTTGCCATCTTGGATAGGCAAAAGATAATGCAAAGAATCCGAAAAACTGTCATCTTTGAATGGTAAAACAAAAGCCTTCCCAAGGCCCTCTGGGAAACCGGACTGTGGAATCATGTGAATAAGAAGGCAACAAGATGGCCTCAAGAGAAGAATAGAATTCAGCAACTAGTATTTGACAAAAAAAGTATGTGAATATGCCCAAGGATTATGTCACTGGAAGCCGCAGTTCCAGAACTGGAGCTGCGGCATTTCTAAAAATATTTCTTGACGAGACGCCATGTGGAGCTGCGGTGTGCCTGACTCAAAAAAGAAATAGGCGTTGCGGAATGCACTAGCGACGCCTGAACAGTAACAGTGGGCCGCTGTGCAGCACTGCGACGCGTCTGAGAAGAGGGATGCACCGTGGGGGGGTAGCGTTGCGGGCCACGGTGTAACAGACCATGATGGATCGCAGGTCAGATACAGGGACCAACCTTGCCGCGACACAAAGTACCTTGCTTGCTTCATTCACAAAGACCCAATGCATGGAGCAGAATAGGCAATGCTTTGTCATCAATGTAGGCGATGCATCACTTCTAAGCCGTGCATAGTCAGGGATGCGTCGTAGCTGTAGGTGATGCGCCATGCCAACTGTGAATCGCTGTACTCAATCCTCTCAGTCACTGTGATGCGTCATCATCAAAGGTGATGCACTAGTTCCGAGCGGTGCAATGACAGTGATGCATGGATTTTGGCAGTTGTAGCAATACCCACTTCCAAGGGCCCAGGACTAAATTGTCACCACTAGGCAGGGCATGGTTCTTAGATGGCATAGTCCAGGTGCTGTAGATGGGTGGTTTGAAGTCTTTGATTTTACGGAGACTACAAACAAGTGGCAAGCCAGCAAGCCCTTGGAGTCACTTTGCTTCTGGGTTGGAGAGATGCAGGTCCAGTCCTTCTCACTCCCAGGAAAGAAGGGCAGTAGGCAGCAGGTCAGCACAGCAGAGCAGGAGTTCAGCAGAGTCCAGCAAAATGACCGTCCTTTCAGCAGCATGGCAGTCCTTCTTTCCAGCAGAGTATCCACACTTCCAGAAGTGTACTGAGTTGGTGGTGTCAGAGGTCCAGTACTTATATCCAGTTTTGCCTTTGAAGTGAGGGAGACTTCAAAGAGAGGCCTTTGAAGTGCACAGGGTACCTGCCCTTCCTGCCTTGGCTCTAGACTCACTACAGACCCTTTGTGTGGGGACAGGATACAGCCTATTCAAGTGTAAGTGTCAACTCCTCCCTCCCATCAAGACCAGGATGGCCCATTAGGATGTGGATGACCCATCAGTCACACCTAAGCTCCCTTTGTGTGTGGCTGTCTAGAGGGAATGCACAAAGTCCAGCTGTCATCCACCCCAGATGTGTATTCAGAGACAGGCAGTAGGCACCAAATGGCTAAAGTAAGAAAATACCAACTTTCTAAAAGTAAACACAAAGGGATGATGGAAGGAGCGCTGAAACTTTTCAGACACTCACCCCCAGTCACAGATCTGGGTTGAATCCACCATTGTTCTTTAGCTCACTTCGCCACCCCAGTTCAGAACCAGCCATATGCAAATCAGTCTTGACCCTGTTCCTCATGGGAACAGTCCAGCCCGAACTGCCAAGCCAGGTCTTCGCTGGACCTGACACAAGCATCCTGAGACCGGTCTCGGGGTAACACCCCTCATCAGTCAGGCTAGCTTGAATCCAGTGGCAAAGTGAGCAAGGGACCCACGTCTGGGCATACCCTGCCAACTTAGGGCAAACAAAGCAAATAAACACAAGGAGATGATGGACGGAGCACTGAAACCTTTCAGACACTCATCCCAGTCACAGATCTTGAATTGATTCAAGCTAGCCTGGCTGATGAGGGTGTCACCCCAAAACCTGTTTCAGGATGCTTGTTATCCTGCAAAAATATTATTTCTACAGAAAGATGAGATACTAAACCAAAGTACTGGAAATCACCCAGCCTTTACACGCAGAAAAGATAAAGTATGAGACGCATAGGCATATTGCCACTTCTATAATAGCACACACCACATTGGGTCCCTAATTTGTCATGTGTCCATGCTGCTGGCTAATCTTTATGCTAATTGACTTCTACTTTCCTTCTTCCTCAATTGGGTTAAGTATTACTGTGCTGTAGTTGGGAATAGTCCTGGCCACCTTTTCCTCTAGCAGAACACAGGCTAGGACAGTCCTTATTGTGGAGTAAGAGGAGGTCAGATACTGCCATAGATACTAAAAAAACATTTCCAAATCAATGGATTGTGCAACCTATATTCAAAGTGTTTTTTAAGTGTTTCTATACACCTTTAAACTTCCCTATCGTCTTAGACCAGAGGACTATTGTTAGACTTGGCATCTTTTGGCGTGTTTCCCCTGACTTTTTGCTTTCTGACCTCCCGGTTTTGACTCTGTTTTTGCTGGTGTAATGATTCTGCGCACTTTCCTCACTGCTTTCCAGTGGGAAAGTGCAAGTGCTCCTGTATAAAATGTGTTATGGATTGGCGTTTCCATGATTGGCCTATTTGGTTTATGTGTCAGTCCCCTGTAAAGTGCACTGTGAGTGCCAGGGCCTATAGACCAAATGCTGTTGGTGGGCTGAAGCACTGGATTGTGCCACCCATGCAAACAGCCCGTAAAGTGTAACTCGGGCCTGCCAACGCAGAGCCTGTGCGCAGCCTGGGGCTGCCATATCGACTTGGCAAGTGCACACACTTGCAAGTCCCTAAACCTTCCCTTTTCTACATGTTAGTCACCCCTAAGGTAGGCCCAAGGTACCCCTGTGGGCAGGGTGCGTTGTATGCGAAAGGTAGGACATGCCCTGGTGTGTGTGGCATGTCCTGATAGTGAATTACAGCCTAGTTCGTTTTTCACTATTGCAAGGCTACCTGTTCCCCCTAGGCCAGAACGGGCAGTTTTGATTATTACAGCTTATAATCCTAACTGACCCCGGGAACATGGTAGAAATTCGAGTTTAGTATGCCTGGACTCAGAATGATAAAATGCATCTTTTAGTGAAGTTGGTTTTAACATTTTGTGTTTGAAAATACCACTTTTAGAAAGTGGGTATTTTCTTGTCTAACCATCCAAGCCTGCCTCTGCGAGGTTGTGTATTCCTTGTCTGGAGTGTGAGTGACAGGGGCTGGGGGATGCCAGGAGACAGGGTGAGTCAGCACAGGGCTGAATAGCAAGATCTACATGTAGATGGGTGGGAGGAGTTGCACCTGGGCCCTGAATAGGACAGTGCCTTCCCTCCACAATGCTGGCTCCACCTACTGTGGTGCGTCTGATGTCCCTGGCCTACTCACTGAAAGAAGAGACGGAGACTTGTCAACAAAGTGCTCCAGAACTGGTTTGGATTAGGCAAAGGCCTCTCTGCCTTCAGAGAACAAAGTAATTTGGGATATAAATATTGGGGCCCTGACCCCATGAATTTAGATCTCGCTGGAATCAAGGAACCTGCCAAGACGAAGAGCTGGAAGAGCTGCCAGGAGGAGTACTGCCCCTTTGCTGTGTTGTTGCTTTGTTGGGTTGGCCTGCAGCTGCTGCTTCTGCCTTGGGCAGTGAAAGGACTAGACTGAACTTTCTACAAACTTGTGCTGAGTATCTCCAAGGGCCTGAAACCGAGCTGGCCTCCTGTTAAGAAGTCTCAGGGACTACAAAGACTTCACAAGCCTCTGGGTACCGCTTCTGGAACGCTGTTTCAGTTGCCACAGAGGAAGGGAACTGCAACCGACTCCGTCAACCGAATCCATCCCTGACCGGTGACCTGTTTGCACTGCAGACCGCATCGCCCCGCTTCGCATCGCAACCCTGGTCTCACCGTGGGCGACATCCGACGCCGCCAACACCGAGCCGCTGCTTGCACCGTGACCTGTGGGCACCGCTGTTCGCATCGCTTCACTGAACCAGCCGGACCCGACCGACGCGGACGCTGCAACTGGCTCAACAGTCGTGACCGCATCGCATTTGGGGCACCGCTCGCACGTTTGCGACGCACCGCTCCGACTCGCACCGCTGTCCGACGCCAGCTCCCGCACTCCGGCTTGGCCGCCTGCATCGTAACCTGTCAGCACCGCATCGTACACCGTCTCGCCCTGCACTGCACGCCTTGGACTCACCGACTCCGTCTGCACGACGCTCATCGAGCCGCTGCCTGCACCGCATCGAGGGACACCGCACCTTGCATCGCTCCGTCTTGCACCGCAACCGCGACAAACGCCGACCGGCTCGTACACTCCGTACCAGCCACAACGAGAAAGGTACTGTGACCGAGTCTGATCACGACTCTGCTGGCCCGTAGCGACGCGGTCGGCTGGAACTGTTGGACTCTGTGTAATTCAGCATCGCGGTAGACCCGGACGGGGCTACCGACTCGTACGAACTTTGCTTTTGTGTTATTCCTGCAAAGGAGAAGTTACCTTATCAAGCATTCATTTTTAAATTATAGTATTGTGGATTTTTGTCGTAATTGGTCTTGTCTTGAGTATATAAAAATTGGTTATTTTTCTAAACTGGTGTGGTGTCCGTTTGTAGTGCTTACACTGTATTACTGTTGGTTATGTGCAAATGCTTTACACACTGCCTCTAGAATAAGCCTGACTGCTCATGCCAAGCTACCAAGGGGGTGAGCAGGGGTTATTTTAGGAGTGTAACTCCCTTACCCTGACTAGGAAGAAGGGTCCCTACTTGGACAAAGGTGCAAGCCCTTCCCAACTAGAGATCCCATTTCTAACAACTATTATTCACCTATGATAATTTTCAAGACCATTTTGGTGTTGTTTCTTCCCTGAATTTATCTTATTGTATCTCGTTATCTACTGGGGCAGTCTCTGGATGGCCAACATCTACAACAATGTGGTACTTCACCATTTGGCGTCCTTCATTGTCAAGATAATGGACTTTGTGTCAAACGAGCCTGTATGGAACTGGAGAAAGTATCAAATTAAGAAGATGGCAAGTAAGGACGCATGTAGAGCCATAGCGAACAAAGAAGCATCATGTGTTGGTGTACGTTGCAATCTGTAGTCTGTCAGTGTAGCATGTACAAAGTAGTATGTGGGAGAGAGAAAAGGAGTATTTGCGTAGCCTTGATAAGCTTTTAAGAAGTATCAGAACTTCGTTCGTGTATTGCCGATAGTAAGTGAGTTTGTCAGTGAAGGACGCCATATGGTGGAGTACCACGTTGTTGTCACGCGCTTACTCAAAATACTGGCATTTTCATAAACTTCAGCCTTAAGAAAGTCTTGATGACGAAACACAATCTCACAATACTTATTTTAATGACTACATTATTTACATTTTTGACTTCTTTGTGTGCTTTGCCATCTTTTTGATTATTTATCTGCCGAACTGGGGGTTTTTCTGGTTCTGCTATTGCACCCTAGGGGGCATTGTGTCTATGCCAGGAGAGCACGAACACTAACTCTGTGCTGTTATTTTTATGTACATTGATTTTCCTAAATTTGTATACAGCCTAGGATGTGTGAACATTGAGGCATAGCCATCATAACTTTGTTTATTTCTAAAGACTAGTTCATTGTGGTGTGGTTTACATAGATCCCGCCAATTTATTGTACAGAGCACGCCCTGCAAGCATCAACCTCTGGCCAATATAAAACATTTTCATCACATTTCTGAATGAGAACGTTCTGAAATCTGCTGGAATTCACAAAAGTCTCAGCACCCAGTGTTTCCAAACATGTTTCAATTAAAAAGGTACACCACAAACATGAGTGGGTCTATTGTACTGGACAGGTACCCGTACCAATGTAGACCATGTAATGTCACTGCAATTTCAAAGTGGTCTTCACATAGTTACAGTTTTGCTCCATTCCTATCACATGTGTTAGGCCCACTAAAACGCTGGTGGTGCAAGACCCTAATAAGTAATAGCAATCCAAAAAGTTCAGGAGCAGATGTGATACCTGCTAATATACATCAAGAATTGCTGATTAGTGCATATCAATATGCCCAGGCTATCACAAACTCCTGATTAGAGACTGGTTATTTCCCAGATGGCTAAACAAGGGCATCCATTTGTCCATTAAAGCAACTGGCTCTAGACCTAGATCAGGTAGGCAATTTTAGACCACTTTCCCAACTCCCATTTATTGTAAAACTATTTGAGCAGGAAGTGTTCAATCAGTTATGCATGTTTGTAGAATCCCAAGAGCTACTACATCTTATGCAAGCTAGTTTATGTGCCAGTCATAGTATGGAGAATATGTTAACAACCATAGTAGATGATCTACGCATGCATGTGCACAAAGGAGTTCTGGTGGCATTGATTATGCTGGATCTTTCAGTGGCCTTTGATACCATCGACCATCAAGTGTCATTGGAACTCCTGCAGGGCTTCAGGTCAGGAGTATTGTTTACAAATGACTTCAAAACTTTTTGACAAAGTGAACCACTCAGGTAGTTATGGGTTCACACTCATCAAAAGTCCCAAAGTTGAATTCCGGAGTACCACAGGAGTCAATGCTTTCATCAGTGTTAATTAACTTATGTATGGTGATGTTGGCCTCCCTAATCCAATCATCTGGCCTGACTGCCCTTATGTCTGCTGACAATACACAAGTTTTATTTGTGCATTACAGGGAACCAAAAACGAGGATGGGAAAACTATATAAATGTATGGCCAATATCCAACAGTGGATATGCAGCAAGCAACAAACAGTTAAACAGAGGAAAGACAGAGGGCCTGATTATGATCTTAGCAGACAGGGTTATTCTGTCACAAACGTGACGGATATCCCGTCCGCCGTATTACAAGTTCATTACAGCCTATGGAATTTGTAATATGGTGGACAGTATATCCATCATGTTTGTGACGAGTATCCTATCCGCCAAGATCGTAATCAGGCCCAGAGATCTTGGCATCTCTCCAATTGTATAGAAGTATTAACAAAAAAAATACCAACAACAAAGATATTTCCACTCAATACGTAAAAAGCAAAGACACAAATATCAATGGCAAAAATATAGTGGAAAAATATCTAAAACACAACAATATTGTAAACAAAAATTAAAAAATAACAAATATCACCTACTCATTAAAACTAAGGAAAGATAACAACAATCACAAAAAACTAAATATAGAACACCAGTAGTTCAAGATAATGCTAAACAAAACAAACAATATTACCTTAAATATATATACACATAGAAAAATAAGTCAAAATAAAATTAATGCACATTGAATATATAGTCACAACACTAATTAGTGTTTAGCATAAATGGTGCTAAAAAATCCAAGTAACCTATCAAATTAAACTTAACAACAGTTACAAAACAGGAACACCTTTCCAATTTAAAAACAGTATAAAAAGGCCACAAATACTTCCTCAAAAAGAATTACAACAGGACAGTGTCACTCCGTCGCATTCCAAACCTACAAAAGAAGACTGTAGTACTTCAACCATTCAATACCCACTATAATCTCTCTGGTGTCACCTAACATGTATTAAAAATAGTGCTTAAATAACTTCGGGTGAATAAATAAATGCTACAAATTCAAATGCTTTGAAATTTGCAGTATGAAAATGCAAATTTACTTGGGATTCAAGCAAGCCACTCCACCCTGTAGTTTTCAGAAAAGGCCAGGGTTTGTAGGAGTGTGAGACGCAGGCCATCTCCAGGATCTAAATACTGCAGCCATCTCCCATGGAAAGAGACATAACTATGCCTGGGGGCATAGGTATTGTGTGGTGTCAGCGGGTGTTGCTCAAAACCTAGATTGTCCAGGTCCCACTTTATTGCTTTTTTCACTTTTTCCTCTGGTGCCTGGGTGAACAGATAAAGGTCTGGGGCCCCAAAAATCCCTTGATGGCAGAATTGGCCTATATCCCCCACTGCATATCTTTTTAGGTCTCGCGCTTAGCGTTGCAGTGCACAGCACTGCTCGCGCAGCGAGAGACCTCATGTAGGGGGTTTAGAAGGTGACTTAGGAATCGCACACGCTCGTGCGTGTGCTTTTGTTTTCCCCCGGCTATTGGGCTTTGCGTGCGTCTTTATAAGAAAGACAGCACGCAATTGGGCAAAGGCGGGCGCATGTCCCGCCTTTGCCGCGCCCATTCCCACCGGTGTCTAGCACGCGCGTTCGCCTCGCTGCCGCGCTCCCTTTCCCTCCCCCCGCTCCTCTGTGGTGCGCGCGCACCACTGGTTTAGAGTTACGTCTGATTTACACGCTCTGGGAATTAAAAAGGGATTTTCGCTTTTCGTTTCATTACAAACCAGCTTGAGATATTCAGAGCAAAATATGTTCATATTATCTATCTGAATGGTGTTGCTTAGTGAGGCGTTGCTCTATTTCATTCTGGGCTTTTGTATTTTGACGATGTGTGCTGTTGGCATCTGCTGTGTAGAAACTCATAAGCAAGAATCGTGCTGATGTAGGCAACAAATGGTCCTGGGTTGAGCCCAGATTTAGTGACATGTACAGGACAAGTTCTTGGTCAAGTTGGGATTCTCTCGCGGTGTGCTTTCATTTTCGTGTCCCTCGGTGTGTTTTTGTGGAATTTGTTTGGAATATATAAAATTGTTTGCAAGTGTGTCCTTTCCTTATATATGGCAGTGGATGCGCTTACACAAGGGGGAAGACATGCTCTTAAGATAAATACTATTTCTAGACGCTTTCATTTCTCAGCTCAGTTTTCCATTAAGAAGTTTAAAAAGCCACATATGATCACTGTGAGCAGTCACGTTCAGACAAACTAGCTCAGCCGACTACTGCAGTCACTCACTGTACTAAAGGTGATACAAGGAGTACATTAAGAGCAGGGCACAAGTCCTAAACAAGCATTTGCAATGCAATAGGTCGCGGATTTACGCAAGTTTGAGCTACTTACATTGCAAATAATGCCTTTTATTTTTGTTTTCGTTTTTAAAACATAAATAAAAGGCATTGTGATTTACAATGCCAATAGCTTACACTCGCGTAAATGCGAGACCTATTGCATTGCAAATGCTTGTTTGTTTTTGCCTCAATGTTTTCTGGGCTTTTTGACCACATGGGTGGGAAGATTGTACCATTTTCCTACTCCGGGCTGGGCAGAAAGCAAACTACACTACCAGGGAAAAAGTGAGAAGCAGACACAGGGCTGGCTTGCCAGTCCTAGCACTGGACTATATATGGACTACAAAAGGACGTCATAGTTGCGACCCCTGGCTTATCCCTGGTGGTCCCTGGCACTGCCTTTATGACCCCTGGTCTCAGAGGTGGCAAAATCAATATCAAGAACACAGGGGAGGCTACCATTCCTTATTTTCAGCCTGTTTTTTTGTACCAATAGTTAATAATATGCTGTTAGTCACTATAAGTGAAACAAAAAATGGAGCACTTTTAGCTGATTGCGACTTTTGGTGAGAGTTGTGGTAAGTAAAAATATGTTTAAATGTATGTTGTGGTCGTGCTTGTGGGTTAGAATGTGTTTATGTGAGCGACAACGTGTGCATGTGCGAACATGTGTCTATGTGTAAGAATGTGTGTGTGAATGAAAGTGAGTGAGACTCAGTGACAGGTAGTGAGTGAGATTGAGGTCCAGAGTTACTATTCTTTGACGCAAACCAATGCTGCACCAAAGTTGTTGCACTGCTTTGTATCTAATTGTTAGATTTGGGGGTCTGTAGTTGGCAGAGGTAGGTACCTTTGTCCAAATAGGGACCCTTGAGTCTAGTCAGGGAAAGTAGGTACACTCCCGAAATAACCCCTGCTCACCCTCTTGGTAGCTTGGCACGAGCAGACAGGCTTAGTTCAGAGGCAGTGTGTAAAGCATTTGTGAACACATACAGTAATCAAGTGACAACACTACAAATGGACACCACACAGGTTATATATTTATAAAAATAGGTATACTTTATATAGATTTATCCCAAGACCATAAACGACAAAAATAATTCACAATACTGTTAAGAATACTTAGTTCTGATCAAAAGGCTTAATTCAAGGTTCTGTGCGAGTCGGTAGCCTCCTCCTGCTACGGCGATGTCGAGAACAAACAGAGTCTAACAAATCCAGCTGACCGCGTCGAGACGGGCCAACACAGCGTAGACAGACTCGGTCACAGTACCTTTTACTTGAAGCGGCAGGCACGGGCGTGCGAGCCGGATGGCTGTTCGTCGCGGTCGCGATGCAAAAATGGAAGCGTTGCAGGACGCGTTGTCCCTCGATGCGGTGCAGGCAGCGGCTCGTTGACGTCGTCGAGACGGAGTCGGTGAGACCAGGGCCGTGCGTTGCAGGGCGAGACGGTGCTTCGATGCGGTGCTGGCAGGTTGCGGTGCGGCGACGGAGCCGGATTCAGGAGCTGGCGTCGATCAGTCCGGACAGCGGTGCGAGTCGGGCGGTGCGTCGCAAAGCGTGCGAGCGGTGCCCAACTCCGGTGCGGTCACAGGACTCGAACTCAGCAGCAGTGACCGTGTCGGTCGGACCAGTTTGATTCGGCGTAGCGAGCGTTGCAGGACGCGTTGTCCCTCGATGCGGTGCAGGCAGCGGCTCGTTGACGGAGTCGGTGAGACCAGGGCCGTGCGTTGCAGGGCGAGACGGTGCTTCGATGCGGTGCTTACAGGACACCGAGTCGGTCGTGAGAGTCGGTCACAGCTCCCTACCTCTGCAGCCACTGAAACAGAGTTTCCAGCAGCAATTCACAAAGGGGGTGAAGTCCAATGGTCCTGGGACTTCGGTCAGGGGGCAAGCTCTCTTCCAAGCCCTTGGAGATCCTTCACAAGTTGATGAAAGTCACAGCAAAGCAAAAGTTCCTTTCTCCTTTCTTTGGCAGTCAGGCAAACCACTGCAGGCCAATCCCCTAAGCAGCACTTCAGGCTTAGGGATAGTCTCTCCTCAGTTTCTTCTTGGTTCCGCTCCTCAGCAAAGGTTTCTTCTTGTTCCCAAAAGTGATCTAATTTTCCTGGGGTCTGGGTGCCCCTCTTATACCCTGATTCTCTTTGTTCTCTGGAGGCAGAGAGGCCTCTGCCTAGTCCAAAACCAGTTCTGGTCAGTCCTGGAGCACTTTGTTTTTCTGACTCCTTCTTTCCTTTCAGAATGTGGGGCAGAGTGCTCAGCCGCCCGGCAGGAGGTGGAGCCAGCATTGTGGAAGGCAGGCACAGCCCTATTCAGACCCAGGTGCAACTCCTCCCTCCACTCTGGATGCAGATCTTTCTATTCAGCCCTGGGCTGACTCACCCTGTCTCCTGTAGCCACCCCCAGCCCCTGTCACTCAATCTCCAGACAAGGAATACACAACCTAGCAGAGGCAGGCTTGGATAGTTAGGCAAGAAAATACCCACTTTCTAAAAGTGGTATTTTCAAACACAGAATGTTAAAACCAACTTCACTAAAAGATGCATTTTATCATCCTGAGTTTAGGCATACTAAACTCGAATTTCTACCATGTTCCCTGGGTCAGTTCTGACTATAAGGTGTAATAGTCAGTCTGCCCATTCTGGCCTATGGGGAGCAGGTAGCCTTGCAATAGTGAAAAACGAAAATGGCTGTAATTCACTATTAGGACATGCCACACACACCAGGGCATGTCCTACCTTATACTTACAATGCACCCTGCCCTAGGGCCTACTTTAGGGGTGACCAACATGCAGTAAAGGGAAGGTTTAGGGACTGGTAAGTGGGTGTACTCACCAAGTCGACATGGCCGCCCTAGGCTGCACACAGGCTCTGCGATTCCAGGCCTGAGACACATTTTACAGGCCGCTTCTGTGGGTGGCACAACCAGTGCTGCAAGCCCACCAGCGGCATTGGATTTACAAGCCCTGGGCACACTGAGTGCACTGTACTAGGGACTGACAAGTAAACCAATCATCCAATCATGGAGTCACTAATACATATATCAATTAACGATAGGGAGCACTTGCACTTTGGCACTGATTAGCAGCGGCAAAGTGCCCATGAGCATCTAGTCCAGCAAAAACATATCGGCAACAGTGGAGGCATTACGAAAAAATGGAAGGGAGACCCACGCCAAGGATGCCAGGTCTAACACTAATGAACAGATATTGTGCATTATTTCTCTCCTTGTGCGCTTTGCACTTTTAGCAGCCACATCCCAACGTACACACCCCTGCACCATAGTGCGAGAATGTGTGTGTTCTCTGAAGCATAGATATTGTCCTGTAAGGGGTCCCTTCCAGTAAAAAAAATATGCTTCAAGGTTTTTCCCAGTGTGTATGTTTGTTGTACAATGCAGCACACATGCAAAGTTGGAAAAACAAGGAGAAATGGAAAGATTTGCCTGCCTCGAGGAGTCTTAAGAATTTGGCACAAAAGTTACCCTATCTCTGTTTGTAGATAGGGATTTGAATCAAAACCCATGGGTGGTTGCATAGGAATGCTCATGGAGCACCCATGGAATGCCCACTTGACCCGAAATAACGTAAAGAAGTGCATAGCACAATTTTGAGTTACTTTGGGATAATATCCAAAGCAAATCAGGATTTGTGTTGGATTGTAAATCCCACCCTAACACTTGGCACCAGGTTTGTATTACAAAAGTGACACAAGCAAGGTACAAAGCATTTGTAAACCTGTGTTGGAATGAGTGCGATTAAGAGTGAATGAACGTGAGTGATAATGAATACAAATGAGTGTAAGTGGGTGTAAGAGAGAATGAGTGTGATGTTAGGGTACTGTGCCATGCCTTACTGGAATAAATCAGGGTCAAGTGTCATATTTTGTCACTTCATGTTATGTTCATTAAGGTGAAAGTGTATGTAATGTCACTTCCACTACCCCTAGCATTTTGGTGCATCGACTCCCATGGGACTACACCCCCTGCGTTAGGGCACCAGAGAGTCTTTCTGCCTCCTTAATAGGCAGTTTGGAGGGTTCACCTCCAATACTTGCCTCTGGGGACAGAAAGCCAATCAGACAGCAGGGATTGATGACCAAGAGAATGGATGTAGGGCATTGGTGCACCTTGGCATCAGGTCTTACACCTAGGCATTAAATGGTCTTTCTGCTACCCAGGGGAGATAGAACAAAACCCCTCTGCTTGCTCAAATGTACAAATGAATCCCTAAAGATACAGATTGCCCCTCACTTACTTGCTGTACTATGTGGCCCCTGAGCCCTTACTTGCTGTACTATGTGGCCCAGGAGGTTAGAAAGATTATTTGGGCTTCAACTGTGAGAAGTGAAACCACATGCCAGGATGGGCCAGCTCCCATCCCATTCTTGAATTTTAATTCCTCAGCCCAAATTACGATCTGCCACACATAGCTCCTCATGACTCTAATTACGATCTGGACCACACACCCCTGAACCCAGTGGTCAGCTTTCTAACCTCCTGGTGCAAGGACTCAGTTGAATGTACCAATGCGAATTAGAAATCCAGTTGGACAGCGACTGTGAGAAAGTCATTCTTGGTGGCCCTGTTCACCCCCATTATTTGACTGATACTGGTGTTAACTAACTCTGAGTGTGCCCTGGGCTCTGCTAACCAGGCCCAGGTATATGGTGATTAGGTATAATCACAATTGGCAATGAAAGACCCTGTAAGTCCCTCGTATATAATAGGGCAGGGGGGTTTAAGAGACCCAGTAGATTTCCGGCACTGGAGTGTGCACTGCTGTTTGTCTGCAGTCATTTTTAAAGGCAGCCCTGCTTAGCAGACTTTCTTTAAAAAGTAAATTACATGCAAATTCGACTTTGGAATTAAAGGTACTTCCAAAGTGGCATTCTACTTTATTTTTACATATAAGTCACCCCTAAGGTTTCCCCTAGGTACCACAGGTGTGAGGTGTCATGTAACTATAAGCAGGGACATTATAAGAGATCTTTTATTAGTTCTGGTGAGAGGAAAAACTCCCAATTCTATTTTCCCCATTGTAGAGTATTAGCTCCATAGGGTAACATTAGAATATGTTATTTACGTATAAATATTGTTAGGAAGGGGCTCAAAATGTCATTCAAAGACTTTAAAGATGGGCATGATAAATTCAACAACTTGCCACTGTTGACTTTATCATAACTAGTACAGAAAAGAAGTTATAAAACTTTCTTTTATGTGAGCCAAAATCGTGCCGTCAAGCAGCCCTTCCTGATTGGTCAGCCTGAACAGGCTTAGCCAGGCTGCTTTGATGAGGTGATAATTGGTCACATACAGCAGAGGTTATCTGATAGGGAGAGCTCTGAAGCTGCACAGAACAGGTCGGGCTGGGTAAATCAAACTACGCTTCAAAGAGAACAATAAGGAATGCCAGCCAGACCTACACCCTCTTCCTGTAACCCAAGGCAAATGGCAGGCCCACAAATAGGATTTGCCGGAGTTGGAGTGGGGTGTTAATGGAAATGAGCCATACTAGTAGGTTGGTTTAGCCAGCTCTTACTCCAAAGGAGAGAAAATCTCCATTTTGAATTTTAAAGTGCAGTGCTTTGTGGGACAAGAATATGCCACACTTTGGAGGAAGCTGTCATGCTTTTAGCTGGCACCCGGCACCTCATTGGACAGAGGTGCTCCTCTGCTTGTTGCCCCAGATCATTGAATAAATATGTGAGAGCTGTATAGCAACTCACATCTTCTGTCTAAATCTAGAAGAAGAAGAATTGCCCTGCTGGAACCCTTGTCTGCACCACACAGGATTGCTCCCTGAAGGACTGCTCCTGTTGCACACTTGGAACTACAGCCCTGGGGAGTTTGCTTTGCTTCAAAAAGGGCTAAGAAGTGGACTCCCTGAAAGCAACAGGTTAACAGAGCTTCTGTGCACTATCTCCCTCAAGATGTCCCCAGCCTGGAGTGCGTCTAGTGGACTTTTAAGGATTTGGCTAGGTGCATTATGGGAACTGTAGTCCGAACTTCCAAGGGCCATCTCAGAGCTTCTAGACCCTTGGATTTATGTTCTGGATACTTTAAACCCTCAAGAGGAAGAAGTTCCAGAAGTTTGGAGGAACTTTTGGAAAAAGCTCCATACCTGCCGGACGTTGGGAGTCAAGACGACTACCTTCAACTGTGAACTGGCCTAGATTTCAGGATTGTCCCACTGAAAGTTACGGAGCTCCAGACTTCCAGGATTAGACCGGGACCTCATGGAAAAGCAATCCGATGACTTTGTATCGAAATTGGCCTGCTGGAGGGGACGACACGACATCGAGAGAAAATCCTCCAGAAAAGTTTCTAAGTCCGAAGGTAAAATTTTGATCGGGGACTGCCGCTCAGTGTACCCGACCAGGGATCCATCACGGTCGGCCTCAAACTTTGACTTTGTCCAGGTTGGGGGTATATGTTCCTAATCACTATAAAGTGGTTAAACTTTATAGTGCTTGAAAACATATAGTGGGTAAACTTGAAAAATTCATATCTTTGGTTCCCTACATTGGATTTTTGTCATTCTGGTGTCATTTTAAAGATTAAAATATCTCCTATTTTTATAAATTGATGTGGGGTTTATTGTGTGTTGTGTCTAACTTATTTAATGTATTGGTGTATTTAAATGCTTTGATACCTGTTTCCTGAGGGAAGCCTGCCTGCTCGCAGACAGCTACCAAGGGTTGGACCAGAGGCTAATGTATTGACACCTTGTCTGGACCTTATGTTGCGTGGGTGGCCTTATTGCTAGTGGTAGGTGCATACTTACCCCTACCAATAATCCATCCTCCAACAGTGACCCATACTTAACCCACTGAGCAGTATTGTATAGGAAGTCACGATCAGTCCCATGAGATTAGTTTAGGGACAAAGTGAAACTCCAAACCCTCCTTTGTAAATTAATAACACTCCAAATAATACACTCAAAATAGCACAAAGAAACAGGAAATGAACTTTAAAATATTTATTTCTAAAACCCAAGTCTAAGGCATAAAATATGAACGGTAAGCACACAGAATGAGAAAATAACTGCAGCAATGCATGACATGGCCAGTGAAAAGAAAATGAAAATTCCTAACATGATTTGCTCATTCCTAACATCCAAGCACCCTAACACCACTTCTAAGAGCTATGCTAAAGTTTTAGCATAATCAGAAATTCGCAATCCAATCAATCAAGTTTCTTAAGATGGATTCGACAGCATACCTTCTCTCAGTATAAATAGCTGTTTTTCTATTCTCTATCACAGCTCTTGCTCTTGATAAGAATTTTAAGGCTGAAGTACCGCTCCTGGAGCAGCCCCCGACCAAGGCTGGTTGTCGCTGCAAACCAGCATGTCCTCTGGCTTGATAGGTCTAGTGTGAATCCCCTCAAATTAATGGCCAGATACCTCTTTTTTTATAGTATCTGATCACAGATTTTATCTCATATTTCTAAAATGAAACAATACTTGCAGACACTGAAGCATCAACGTGACTAAACAGTATGGTGATAAATGTACCATCTTGATTGTGATTTGATCTTGATTTACATATGTGTCTGGTATGCTTTCTGCCCCAAGGGGAGAGCAGCTTGGGGGTAAAACCCTCCAAATCAATTTCCCCAATGGGGCACAAAGACCAAAATATTGTCTGTGGGTAGAAACAATTGGCCATTCCTGGAAGGAGTTGCTTGCCCTCTTCAAGTTATCCCTATTGGCTAGTGGGTGGATCCCTGGGTCGAGGTACCATTGGAAAGGGGAAATTCCCCCCTTCCAACAGTACCTCTCGCATTGTGCTAAGTGCATACTTAATCGCCGGAACCTGACAACCACAAGAACTCAAGACTGGTTGTGACATTTTAAAGGTTTTGAAGATGCCCTATGCCTGCACGCCATAGGTGGCGAAAAATATGTTCTATGAACAAAGAATGGAGGCTCTAAATCTATGAACATAGAAAAAACGAATACACCAAACAACTCTCGCACAACAATTTATTAAATGCTAAGTATGTTGAATGGACCTATACATGTGCAAAAAATATTTTGATGTAAAGTGTAAAGTGCCAGCATCTCGAGCCCTAACTATCACTATAATCCGAGGGGAGGGTGCCATACCCACCACTAAGAGTTGCATGGGCACACATAGAAGGCGCTTCTTTTTTACAAACAACAGCATTAAAATAGAAAAACGGAGTTTGGCGGCCCCAGCCTATCTAGCTCATTGTGCCACCTGGAGAATGACTCCCGAGTTTCCAGAAAGAGAAAAGGAAATAGAATGTTTACATACCACAAAGACTTTTCTTGGGAAAAGTCTAGGAGCTATAGAGTGATGTAAAGAAGTCCAAGGGGCACACTGGAAGCTTTAAGTAGATTTATTGATAAGTACAAGTAAAGGACCACCAGCCCAGGCAGCAGCCAACCTCCAACTGCCAAGGATGCAGCCACAGAAACAGAGCATTCTATTGTCAAGCAATGACACATAGAATGCAGGGACGCAGCCCAGCAACAGGGATAGGAAGGAAAGAAAGACAGGGCACAAGAATATAGAAGGGAAAGGAAAAGAGAGAGAAGCAAAACCACAACACATCTCCCTCCCATACAATAAACAAGAAATGTATTGCAAGATACAGAAAGGAAAGAAAATTATTGAAACTGTACATGTTTAAAACATTTCATAGTCCTTATGCCAGGACGGTCTAAATCTCAACCTCCGGTTAGGCACATCAATCCCAGAATTGTCACCCAGCCCAGAACGTTCAGGCCCTCTTGAGGAAACAAAACCCCGTTCACGTCCATGAGCTTTGGAACCAGGTTGCCATTTAACTAACCACACTTCACCAGAATTCAAAACAACAACATTCTTCCTGACTTCTTTGATGATAAAGGGCCCCATAAACCGTGAACAGCCCTTCTTCAAAAAACCAGGATTCCTGATCAACACCTCATCCCCACCATTCCAGTGCTTGAGGAGAGACGAATTTTTTAAGTCAAACCTGCTTTTGTATTTTTCTTGGTGAAGTCTCCGTCTAGAAGCAACCTGCTCATCCATTCCCACATCATTCAGATCCAACCTTAACCAAGCAGGACTCAACTTGTCATGAGGTTTCCTGCCTCTCAGAATTGAAAAAGGAGAAATAGACGTCAAACAATTTGGAGTATTACGGTGAGCCCACCATGTTTTTTTGAGCATTTTCTTAAGGGAAGACCTGGTTTGCAAAGCCCTCTGGGCACAAGATTTGACCAATTCATTCATACTTTCAGCCAGACCATTGGCTTGCGGCAAGTATAAAGCCATCTTGAAATGAGTAATAGATCCTTATCTTAGAAACGTGTTCATCTCGTGTGAGACAAATTGAACTCCATTATCAGTGATGAGGTGTTTAGGAATACCCTATATTCAATAACAGCTCTAGTGTTAACGGCAAGCGCACATTTGGTGACTACCCACTTGGAAGTGTAATCTACCAACAACAACACATAACGCTCATCATGAGCAAACAACTCAAAAGGTCCAGCAATGTCCAAACCCAACTTGGACCAGGGCTCAGAGGAAACCTCCACAGGCGAGAGTGGTGCAGTACAAGTCTTTTTACTCTTATCGCTGTTGGCACATTCTCAACAGTCTTTGACAACTTCCTCAATTTGTCGATCCATTGTCGGCCACCAGTACCACTCACGAACCCTGGCTTTTGTCAAATTCCTCCCTAAATGTCCCTCATGTGCTAAATTTATAAGCTTGCACCTAAGATCACGAGGAGGTATCACTCGATTACCCCTCAACAACTTCTCGTCAAAAACACACAACTCATCCTTGACATTGATGAAACATTTCAAAGGTTCAGGTACATCCTTGTCAGCTGGCCAACCTTTAACTGAAAATTCCTTGACCATTTCCAAATCACTGTCACCATGAGAAGCAAAAGACCACTCATCAGAATTAACAGCAGACTCATGCACCCATCCCACAAGAGAATTTTCCACTTCCACACCAGATTGATCCAAAGGTAACCTTGAAAGACAATATGCAATGGCATTCTTCGATCCAGGGACATACTCAACCACAAAATTAAACTCAGACAACCCCTCCATCCAACGCTTGATTCTGGGAGATATATTGTCAACTTGTAAATACTTCGATGATCTGCCTCGATGAATCTGCTACACTCACTACGCAAACCACAGTACCGGTAGTAAATTCAACCGAAGGACACTCCACACCCCCAATGCAACGCAGTATAAATCTCCATTAAAAAAAATTAAAACCGCTCAGAATCACTAAGCTTAAGCTGTAGAAAGACAGTTCCAGTTGAAATAGTCACGAAGCATGGCCAAAGAGCGTTCTGCCAAGAAACAAATCTTGAACATAGTCCAAAGTTACACAAGTGGTGTAAAGTCCACGTAGCGGTTTTGCCACAATAAAGCTTGTGAACACCAGGCCAGTTTTAAATAGTGTAAGCACTCTTTAGTTTAAGGAATACTTTCCAAAAAAAACACGAAAAGAACACAGAGCATGAGTCAGCTCCAATATAGACAGTACCTGAATCTCTTAGTCCAAAGAGATTTCAACTTAGAAATAAAGTAACGCTGCAGTAGAAAAATGGGTTCGATGGGGAAACTGGTGGTCATCAAATCCTGTCCCCTCGCAGGTACAACTCGTCGACAGTGTAAAGAAGTCCAAGGGGCACACTGGAAGCTTTAAGTAGATTTATTGATAAGTACAAGTAAAGGACCACCAGCCCAGGCAGCAGCCAACCTCCAACTGCCAAGGATGCAGCCACAGAAACAGAGCATTCTGTTGTCAAGCAATGACACATAGAATGCAGGGACGAAGCCCAGCAACAGGGATAGGAAGGAAAGAAAGAAAGACAGGGCACAAGGATATGGAAGGGAAAGGAAAAGAGAGAGAAGCAAAACCACAACAAGTGAACAAATAAGTTGTTTGAAAAGGCCAGAAGTAATTGGGACATTTTTTTAAGAATCTAAAAGTCAATTGTGTCGTGTCCTGCGACATAACAAATTTACAGAATTTAAGAAAGATCAAAATTATTAAAAACAATTGATTAATTTTAAAGAAGTGATCACCAGGTTGAAATGTGGAGAAAGTAGTCTCTCTGACCAACTAATTTACCTCCCTGTGCAGCAACAGATCAGAGGAAAAGATGAACTAGCAGTTCATCTGCTAGTCTCAAATCTGTTCAAAAGGATTTTGTTAAGAGGTAAACATATTAATGAGTTGTAGCTCTATTCGTATGTGCCTATATGATAACTGTATCAATGGTAAAGTCTGAATTGCATATTTTATGTTGACATGGTACAGGAAAGAACTCACTGACAAACTAGCATCAAAATACATACAGGAACTTTCAGAATGGTCTCTTCATCCATTGGTCAATTCAAGTTTCATCCACATATGGCTCCTGTTCACTACAACATACAGCATAGGGCAATGGGTCGGCCCACTTCAGCTACCGGTTCTCCACTGTGAATGCCAGCATTTTGTTTGCACACTTGTGCATATTTGCCAATAATGTGGCCCTCCTCAGTGCCAGATATGGTATGCCAATCCATGTTTTTGCTCCTGTTTTCCTTTTTTTGAATGTATTTCTTTTATATATTTTTTCAAAAATATGCAAAACAACCTTAAACGGTAGCATGTTCCTTATTATTATTTATACACCTTCAATACATATTGCATACCTTTGCAAACAAATTAACAAAAAAACACTGCACGTTTGCCAAGACCAGACCTATTAGTTTTGTGTAAACCATGTATGTTTGAAACTAGACAGAACGCAATAAATATCAGGTCCTGTTTTATGTGTACTAACAATAAAGTCGGTTCTATTAATGGAAGGCCCACATGTTTAGTTCAAATTATTCATAAGTCTAGAAGAAGGTCTGTAATGGCTCCAAAAGGAACTTGTCGATCAGCAGAACAAAATAGAAACGAATAAGGTGCCAACAAGGACGACTGAGGGGTATATTCACAAGAATGTGCGATAAACATCGCCATAATAGCTTACCGCAACTCCTCACATCGCAGTCCATCGCGGGAAAATAACGCTGTGTTAATGTGGCATTCACAACACGGCGATACCGTGCGATATTCGCACGATAACGCGTCAAATGTCCGCAAAACAATTACCGCGACGGCGATAAAAATCCAAACCCTAACGCGAAAAAAGCTGCGATGCGCCCAATGGCGATGAAACAACCGTGATAACCAGCAGGAGGCCAGCAATTACCACCCGCCATGCGTGAAGAGGCACCATAAAAGGACCCAAAAATACACATCAACAAGTAAACGAACTGCGGAGCACCATGAAAGCACCTGGCCCGAGTGCTGATGCCAACTCGAACTCCACAAGCACAACGGAGGACCAGCCCGGAACCCCGGGTCGGGGAAGGGCAAGGAGAAGAGGAAGAGGAAGAGGAAGACGGGGCCCCACACCACAGGAAAACCGGATCCACCGCACGGTGTGGACAGAACACCACCAACAACTGTCTGTCACCACCACCGTGTCATTGGCAAGACAAATGGAAAAATGGCAGTCCAATGAGATGACTGCGGACGACTGAACTAGCTGTGGGCACATCACCCATGATCAACATACTCGCAACCCCCCAACGTAGCCCCACATCCATGTAGGAAAGAGGTCTGTGTGAAAAGATGTCAAAGTCGGTAGCAGGCCTGAAGGTGTGTCCACCATCACATGTGACAACAGTACCTACAGTCGCATACCCACCCACACCCACCTGGGCGGACACAGACTGTCCAGAACGATCACAGTGACCCACATGCCAAGAAATCCAACCCCATACCCACAATGGTGATGCCACGGAGCTGCACAGGCCTTCCAGCAACTATCCCAAACCAAAAAGTCTGGCGCACAGAGGTGGACCTGCCAATAGGGACTCACCCCTAACTGAAAAGCATCATCCAGTCCCACCCTGTGTACGGACAATGCCCAATGAGGCACACGAATTGCCATCCTACCCAACACCCATCACAGTTGAACACAAGTGTGGCAGCGCAGACTTTATTGGCATGTGCGTTGAACTACGGGCAAGACAAGGGCCACAACATGCAGAGCAAGGCATCAGACAATCACAGGCAGCATAGGAATGCAGCCATGTCCACTGTTGTTGTGGGAAATGTGGACTCATCACCAGAATGCAACAAGGTGTGGGGACCTGTGCCATGGGTTACCATCAGTCGTGGCTGCTGGAACGTCGTTAGTTGTCCATGAAAGCGAGCGCAGCTTCCTGTGCAATCAGATCCAGGAGTACATCGTTGTCGAGCTCAAGGAACACGAGGGCGAGCCAATCCATCAACTGGTCCGGACAGATGTGCTCCGTCCACGCCGTCTCACCAATCCGCAGAACAGCCCAATAGGGGGGCGCCTCAATGTGGTCACTGCACACGAGGAATCGTGCAAACTCCCATGTCCATCTGCCAGCACATATGCCAAACATCCAGGCATCCCATGAACGGGAATCACGGTTACACTCCTGGTCGTGGGCCAACAGGGGGCGCACACACAAGTCATAATCCAGTTCAGCTACCGTTGCATTGGATAGGCAGACATCCATAGGACACTCGAATATGCATGTTCGACAGTGGAACCAGGGCTGGACGCAGGTGATGTAAACAAGACGGAAGCTCAGAGGGTAACTGATGCGCAACACTGCAAGTGGCAGGGCCCCCAACAGTTGCAGCATACGGGCACGGTACAGTCCCACGTGACTGGCCTTGTGCATGTGCCCATGATGTTCGGCTATTGCGGTGGTGGCACTCGTAGAACCGCCACTCCACTGACCTGCGACAGTGATGTGGATGAAAAGCCACACCTCTGAGCAATGAGTCGTATGGGTGTGCGACGTCAGGACGTATGTGCTGTTGTGTACGTGAGTGTGAAGGCCATTCCATGCAGGAGTACCCCGGGCAAGGGCCTCTGTGTGTGGTGTGTGGATACGTTGGTCCTTCATCATCGCTGTGTGAAGTGTGGGAGTCGTCTACATCTGCTAGGATATCTCTCCCAGGGGGTGTCTGCCGCATGCTGTATCCAAGGTCCGAGGTGCAGATGCACGTCCGCCTCCTGTGTGGTGACAAAGGAGCATTCATCCCTGATGTCAGTCTGACTACTGCTTGCAATGTGGAAATGTGATGTGGTCTACATGCTGCAATTGAGGCTAGGCCTTAGGCCCATGGCGCACCAAGAACCATACACACGGCAGTTGGCATGCATGAGCCAAGAGCCCGAGCGGACTTGCGCACATCGGGCCTGATTCACAGAACTAACTTACGTCAAAAACGTAAAGTTAGTACTTTTTGGTATTCACAGAATACACTTACTCATTTTGGTATTCACAGAATGAACTTACTCATTTCGGTATTCACAGAAGTTATTAGTCCTAACTTTAGGACTCCTAAATGCCTTCTGTGAATACCGAAAGTCTTAAAGTTAGGATTTTTCTCAGTTTAGGAGTAGTAAAGTTACTCCTAACTTTACTACTCCTAAACTGAGAAAAATCCTAACTTTAAGACTTTCGGTATTCACAGAAGGCATTTAGGAGTCCTAAAGTTAGGACTACTAACTTCTGTGAATACCAAAATGAGTAAGTTCATTCTGTGAATACCAAAATGAGTAAGTGTATTCTGTGAATACCAAAAAGTACTAACTTTACGTTTTTGACGTAAGTTAGTTCTGTGAATCAGGCCCCTTGTACATTCACACGTGCGCATGCGCCCTCCGGCTGCATGCAACATTGCAACATTGCACATCACGTCCCGTGTTGCGCAGACACTGCGACAGAGGCACACGCATATGTACATTTCCTACCCTGCCCAGTACAGGACCACGCCCAGATCCCAGAGATGATACTTCATACCCCTACGCTGGACGTGCGTATGCAAGCCCAGCCCACTCCGTATACGTATAAATGGTGGGACAACAGAGCTACATGGACCAGATCTTCCACAATGCCCGAGGGGACAATGCTGTGCCCGCCTGCCATGTCACGTGACGCAATCATGAAGGGACCACGACTTGCGAGGTACAGAGCCGAACTGCGTGCGGCACGACCCGCGCAACACGGGAAGGTGACTTTCGTTGCACTGGGTTAGTGGCACCCGGAGCACGTCGGCCGGCACGGGCATGCCGCCACGGGTCGGTGACTCACGGGGCACTGAGGTAGGGCCACCTGATGTGCTGAGCGGGTGCGCAGCCTGTGATGATGCCCCGTCCTGGCTGTCCCGGCTGGTGAGGGTTGGTGTGAGCCCTGCTGGACCGCAGTGTAGGCCGGAGCCTGTGTGCGACCCGGGCCTACCGCCACGTGGCGTTGCCTCAAGGTTCACGGAGTTAGTGGCACCTATGATGCTGAGCAGGTGTGCAGCCAGCGTTGATGACGTGTGCACTGTTATGGACTCTCCCATTCCAAAATCAAGGCCCAGATCCAGGTGTGTGACCTAGTGGCCCGCGGGGCGGGTCCGCGTGATGTGGAGTCTGCCAAGGTCGCATGTCACGGGCTCGGAGCATGCACCGGCACGTGGTTGGAGACACACCGGTGGCGGAAGGTGAGCAGTGAGGCCTGGGGGCGCATGGGCGGACAATGTCCAATGGGCGGCGGGAGGGGCTGGGGTGCAGCAGCATGTGTGCGCAGGGGCGGGCGGGCGATGTTGCTGTGTGCAATGGTATGTACTCTGCCATTGTTACATCTGGACTCCATTGCAGATGAAAGGACATGGTGGACTGCAGTGGATACCGGCACGTGGTTGGAGACACACCGGTGGCAGCAGGTGGGCTGTAGGGCATGTGTGCGCAGGGGCGGCTGTCTCTCGCCCTCTCATCCTTTCGCTGTCTCTCTCTCCCTCTCTCTCTCCCTCTCCCTCCCTCTCACTCTCCCTTTCTTTCTTTCTTTCTCTCTCTGTCCTTTGATGTGCCCATGACACAGGTTCTCATCTCGGATTTTGTCTTACAGGCTGTGGCTTCCAGATTGTCCGGAGTGCATCCGCAAGGACTAATCATATTTGTTGTTTTGTGTTGTGTATTAATAAAGTTTTGTTATGGGAAATTCACAGTTGAATGTTTGATTCTCATTATTCTGACCACACATGTGTGTTTGTTGTTGTATGTGTGCGACATCAGGGTCTTTCTTATCTCGTGATTTTGTGATGTTGCTGTGGCATGTCTTTGTCCGGAGTGGGTGGGCCGGGGGAGGGCCCAGGGGTGTGGGGGGTCCTGGGGGTGGTGGCGGTGGGTGTTGTGGGCCTCTGGGGTCTCCGAGCTGCATGAGCAGTGGCTCCATGGCATCTGTTGTTCTTCAGGTGTGGCTGTGGGCTGGGCTCCCTTTTGTGGTGCAGGTAGTCGTCCTGCTTAGCACCAGCACGGAGCAGGTGTAAAATCGCTGCTGCTAGCACGGCTTATCGCTTGTTTTTGGTTCGCATCGCGGATCTGGCTGTTCGTTGTGAATGTCGCGATGTGGTGTTTTTGTGTGTTTTCGCACGGGAACGCCTACTCTGCATCTCATTAGCGTTAGTTGGCGGTGTCAACCGTGGCGATGTTTTTTGCGGCAGCTATTGCTGGATATGTGGCGATGTGGGCAGTTAGCACCAGCTTGCGAATGGGGCGATAATTCTATCGGCACTTTTGCTGCGCTAAAGTGCCGATAACTCGGCGATAAGTCCTTGTGAATATGCCCCTGAGTGTTTTGATGATTTTTAGCCTGTTTTATGGTTCATTTGATAGAAAGAGATTGTTTCATATGTACTTCAATGAGATCTTTTCTGAATTCCACATGTTTTCCATATGTTTTTTCAATCTCACTCTTCTAGCGCATTTCTTCTTGCCAGAGCTAATACTGTCAAAGGTAGAGAGGAACAGAAGTGTGTGTAGTAGAGTCCAAGCAGGCTGATTCATTTATTTTTTCCCTCAAAAATGTATCTTGGGACCCTTTCTTCTCCATGTGTTTCCATACTGCGCCTAAAGGTTTGCCTTGTAATTTGCAGTATTATGTTGCCATGGAAACAGCTATACGATAGCTAAACAACAACGATAAAAAAGGATGCTACAAGCCTCCTCTGCTATGTTAATTTGAATTGCATAACAATGTTCTCAAGAAATACATTTCCAGGATGCAGCAGCTCAGGGTGTTTTTCCTATATTATTTATAAGTAATTGGACATAAACTGGCTAGGGGAAAGGGCTGGTAACTAAATAGACAACTGCTTGTTGATGCTGTGGTGAAGCTCAGAGCACGCAGAAAAAATAACTGACTAAAATAATAAGTGCAAGTCATGAAAAAGATGACTAAAGAGATAATTGAAGATAAGTGGATTTAAAAAAAAATGACATCTTGTTACAAAACGGACAAATAAAACATGTATGGTTTGTGGATTGATTACAGCAGTTAAGCTTTAGGCAGCTGCTATTAACACCATATATCACTCTACTATGCAGTACACAAGTGCTATGTCTCTCACCACATCTGCATGTCAGTACAGTGCCTCTCAGTCAAGTTTAGTACAGTAAAATGCCCCAGGGAACCTCCACTAAATGCCACTCAGCGCAAAGTCATCCAACACTATATTGAAATGGGTTACAGTGATATTCGTTCACAGATTCCCCGCACAGTACTCAGAAGTACGGTACAACTTACCTATTGCACTGTTATTTTGTTGGGTAAGTCTTGAAACACAGAGTGGTACAAATGCAGGCTCGTGTATTACTTTGACAGTTACCTGGTGGGTTTTCTGCATTTTTTGGCAGGTAATTTGCTCTCTTCCTTCCAAACAAAACATTCCTGTATGTGATGGTTCCTTGCTTGTCCTCGTGCCATGCTGTCGATATCTGTGGCTTTCCTACATGTTCTCTGCCCTTCTCCTGAAATGAGAAGCTTGGGCAGCAGTGGGGAGATCATCAGATCTTTGTCATGCGTGGACCTATGAGATGATTGTAGGTGGGGAAGGACTCGTCTGCTCCTGCTGAAAGTTTATGAACCTTTGTGTGGAGAAAGAGGCATGTTTCCTCTTGTGAGGTTGTTCTTCTGATTTTAAAAGGCGATGGAGGATCTAATGCTCAAAGTGCCAGTGGGTGGATGTTCTTGCTTGCCTGTCCTTAATTTTCTTGCAAGTTAAGTACAATCGTTTGTTCTCAGTTTGAATCATGATAACATCAATTTCCAAAATCCCTGTGTATGGTTGGTCTACCGTGTTGGGTGATTATACTGCAGGTCATTAAAGCATTCTAAGGCCCTGTAATCAGAGTTTGGCAGATACGGTACTTTGTTGCAGCAGCAATGGAGTACCCTCTCCGCCAAACTGAAGCTCCGCCGCTTCATTTAGAGTCGGGCAGAACTTCAGTATGTCAGCGAAGGAGACGACTCCGTCTTCGCCGCTCACATAAACATTCAGTGGCCCAATGGAGTAAGGGCCATCAAATGTATGCCAATTTGACTGCCTGCCAAATTTCGGTAGGCAGTGAAATAGCCAGTTTTCACTGTCTATCACTGTAAGGTAAAACCGTGTGGCAAGGGGCAGCGAAGACAGCAAAATGACCATCGCACCATGGGAGACAACTTCTAAGATGGCTCAATAATTTTTGTAATTTTCAGAAACAAAAAACTTCTAAGAATGCTCAATAATTTTTGTAATTTTCAGAAACAAAATCCTGCTTTTGGGTTTTCACAATAAAATAGTGATGGATGGTACTGTCATATTGACAGAGTCGTCAGTCAAACATTTTTAATAGATTGACGGCAACTGCCTTGACTGCGGTTCCTGCGAATGAAAGAGATGTCCTCTGGGTTGGCAAACATTTATAAATTCAGAGTGAAGTTGCTCCCAACTCTAAATGAGCCCTTTAGCATCTTGCATTATGTTATGACTGTGAGGTATTGTACTGCACTATATCAAGTGCAAATGCAACTTGAGTAGTAGTGGCATTATCACTACTACTCCTTTAGACAATACATCCCCTCAAGGACCACATTTTATGAGTGTATTTAATTAGCTTGCCCCATTTTTTAATTAATTAACCATTACCTTTAAAATAATTATATCACTTACATATAATTAAGTAATGTCCCACAGCTTAGTGGCAGTGATATAATGACCTATGATGTAGAAGACTCAATATAGCAAGGCTATATTGTTGCATTCAGATAAGCTTTCCAGTAACTATGGACTGTGCTTACAAAAAGGGTTGCTGTGTTCATACATATTTTCACAAGGAAGAAGCGTTTTTCTATTAATATTACAAGTTGCTTGGTAAAGATTTTTTTTCCTTAAATATTGTTTTATATTTAACTAAGTAGAAGATGAATTCTCAGAGGCCTAGGTGTCGTCACCAACCAGTGTCATTCTAAAGTGTGGTACCTGAGGGACAGGGATTAGAAATCTTTACAGTTCTATGTGCCTAGTGGTAAACCTTACTGCTTTGGAAGTCACAGTTGTTGACTGAACGTAGTTGTATCTTGTGCTGTCTAGTGGCCTTGGGTATATATGTGTGTTTGGGGGGTGTGCGTATTTAAATTTGTGTGGAGGGGTGCATAAGTGTGAAAAATCATGGCGTGCATCCCATCTCATGAGAGAATGAATGAATAAACGAAAAGCAAGAATATTTAGACAGTAGTCTATCAAAAATATACATTTAAAAAATAAAACAATATAATTTATAAAAGTTCTTAAAAAGTCAAAAAGTGACCTAACGCATAAGTCACATCTAAAAATAGTATAACGTGTAAACGATTTGTTGTGGATTCACGAGTCTTAGCACTATATTGTATAAATATATATTTTAAAAAATTTCATTGAAGGCAGATAAGAAATATACCGTCTAATAAAATATGTGCATTTGGACATTGCCCCCCAGCGCCCCAGTAGAGCATCAGCAAAACCCCTCCCTCACGATATGTGGATTTTTTTCCTTACATCATAATCCAGTAATTTTTCTGAAAATCGATAATTCCCACATCACCCCAGGTGTGCCTTACCATGGACATTTACTGTTTCAGTTCTCAATGCTGCAGTTCCTTGTTTTGAAACATAACTAATTGCTGCTTTTAATTTCATCTTTGAAGAATTTTAAGGAGCTATTAGATTTATATTATCCTGGGTGTAAATACTCCTCACTAATCACATCTCTTTTCTTCATGTTTGCACCCACTGAAATTCCCTGCATAGTAATTCTTTATTGCAATATATTGACATTTTAATATTAGTCGCAAGTAATAATTTATTCCAATATCTTAATGATTGTAAAACCACCAAATCTTGCTATGATGTCACCTTCAAATCATGATTAATTGCATTTACTTTGGGTAAGTTGTGGAAAGAGAGTGATTGTTTCACTCTAGTTTCACTAGATTTTATTGTCCAAATGTAATATTTTTGCTACATACAGTGTCTGAGGAGGGACATTATAGGCATGGATCGGTTGTGCAAATGACAAACCTCCATAATCTCTGCTAAATGTTTGCATTCCTGTTATAGCATTATGTTCCTGCACTTCACTTTTTAATTGATGATCAGTCCACTTTAGATTTTTTTCAAATAATCATCCCCATGTATTCATCAATTTTATCAATTGTGATGTGCTACTTCCTTCATTAGGAGGCAAAAATTTAAATGCTGGTTTAATCCATGTTCATTGTTAGGTGATTGTGTATATCTTATTTATGAAAGATATTTTGTTGCCTCTGCAAACCAACCAATGGTATCAATTTTATCACCAAATCATCCATGTATATTAGACAAGGAACATGCACCCTTCGACCTTTGAGGGTGCCCTTGCAATCTAAAATAAACATGGGCGGATAGATTGTCGTAACAATTTTTGCTGAAACAATTTTTTATTTGCTAAGTCAAAGGCTGCTCTAAAATCAGAAAAATAACAAAAAAGATTTCTCCATTGCTCTATTGATTTTTGAGCCATTATCCATAAACTAAAGCAATGGTCAATACTCAGTAGTCAAGGGACCCTCCCCGAAGCTACCCTGTACTACTGGGATTAGATTGGCATCCTAAATTCTTTCTTTTAAGGCTTGCTCTATTATTTCAAAATACATTTTGACCTCTATATCTATAAAACTAATGAAAAAAAGATGGATTGTCTATTATGTAAACTGATTTATTCATTGTCTCTTTCCAATTATCAGGGGATTGGCCCATCTTGGTTAGTCAGAGAAAAATGAGAACAAAGAATATTGCCAACTAGACTATGATAGTTTTGATAGTAACTGTAAGACTATTATCTGGACCAGTGGCTCCAATTATGACTAAGAAGCAAATAGCTTGCTTTAGTATTTCTGAGGTAAATAGATTTACCACTGATTGACCACTTTTATACTGCGGTGGTGCCCTGGATGAGGTAGTAGACCCCTACAGTTCTTCTAAAAAGGATTTCCATTCTCCCTCTGGAATTATACAAGCATGGGCTGGTTGGACCTTTAGTTTACTGTATCATACAAATTACCCAAAATCATTTGCTGTTCTTTCAGTTAATGGCATCTGAAATTTGGTTTTTACATTTGTTGTAATACGCTGATTTGTAACTTTGCCTCAAATTCCAATAATTACTTTGTTATTGCCTATGTTTTCTAATACACTTGGATCATTAGTTCTCTTTACATAGGGCTGCTGCTTTCTTTCCTTACATTTAATTTCTTGGCAGTGCCTATCAAACTAGAGGCTTTTACTAACAATATTAGTCTACTGATTTCTATGACTGCTGTAGAATAAAAAATCTTTCTGGATTTCCTCCTTTCTACCAACAAACACACCACCACCACCTTTATCATTTCAGTGTACCAATTGGCCTTTACACATTCCATCTACGGGACTGTGACAGTGTTTATGTAACTCTGATTTAGAGAAAGTTCATGAAATTGCTTTTCATCCAAAAGCATGAAAAGTCTAATTGGAGAGGGACATCTTTCTATTGTGATGTATTGAGATTTAGTTTAATTTGTGCTTTCAGTTGCCAGTGATCACTGCCCTCATGCTTTAAAATTCTAAAAAGGCGACTAAATTAAAGAACTGTGCTGACATAAGATTATAATCAGTTGGGCACTGCTGATTTCTATACTGAAAAGCCTGAACTGCTAGTATGCCTGATTGGATCTATTTATCCCACCATCCCAAATGGTATGAGAGAATTCAAGACATCCATGGAACACTTGGAAAGTGATCCTTTAGGAAATACTACAACAGGTAATTGATTAGCCAAAAATAAACCTTACGAAATATCAGTACTTTTTGGGTTGATGCCTAAGCTAAAGCCCCATGAGATGAAGGTGGCAAATAAAAATACCTTCAATTTTTTAAACAACTCATTTTTCTTACACTTGACGTGTTTGCACAAAATATACATTTATCAGTATTAAAAAATATGCCTTTTCCTGATTGAATTAAGATCAAATTTTACATGCCAAAATCCAATCACGCTTTGGGTCAATTTTGGTCACATTTTTTGCCACCCTTGTATAAATAAATGTAAGTAAACCACCAGATGCACGCCCCATGTTTCTGATTGCACTTACTGGGAGTGCTGCAAACCCATTAATCATGGGACTTCACACACCCTTGTCTCTTTCATAAACATAAAATCATTTTGACAAAAAACCTTACAAGAGAGTCCTTCGTTCAGTGCTGTTTTAAACCCAAGTACGTTTCAAGACAATAGTCACACAAAGGTCCCTCAAACTAGAACAATCATTAAGGGGCCGATTAGGATGGCGGTCGGAAAACCATTCCGACCGCCATGGTAGCAGAAATTCACCGTCCGCTGGTACCGCGTAAAAACCGGCGGTCTGATTAGGATCAACCGCCAGAAAAACCCGACCGCGGCGGAACGATGCCACGAAAGACCGCCAGTAGCGGGTGGAGCAGGTGAAAATCCGTCCGCGGCGGTCGGATTCGCGGCGGAAACAGCCATAACCGCCGCTAGGCCAGCGGATTGATCGCACGTTAAATTAGGATACCATTGAGGTAACAGCGGAACGATCTGCCGTTTCCGACCGCCGCGATCGCAAACACCGATGAATGAGAGAGCCGGCGGAAGGACTGTTGCATACCCACCGCCGTGGCCGCTCCGGAACAAATATGGCGGTCGAAAATAAAAACACACCACAAGGCCACCAAGTGCACACATCAAACTAGCTCAGCCCCCCAAACACATAACACACACAAATGACACACCCCCATGGCAACTAAAGAAATACAAATCCCAGGACAACCCACACAACCCACCTGACAGCAATACCACATTTTGACACACCCACATAGCTGAGTATAAAACCAGCCCCTTCCCTGACCAGAATCCTTTGCAATACTCCACCCCTGAAGGAAATAACCCTACAGCACAAAGGAGAGGCAAACCACCACACATCCCACCAGCACAACAACACACACACACACCCCACTTACATCACCCCCACCACCCTCACACCCGCACCTCAAACCATTTGCACATCACACACCATGGCACAAAAGAAAATGCCCAAATTCACTGAGAGTGAGTTGTCAGTCATGGCAGATGAGATAATCAGAGTAGAACCTCAATTGTTTGGTAACCTGGTCCAACAGATACCATTAGCCACCAGAGCACAAATGTGGAGAAGGATAGTCAACAAGGTCAATGCAGTAGGGACCACCCCGCGCACCAAGAAGGAGATTATGAAGCGGTGGCATGACCTCAAGAGGCTGTCTTGCACAACTACAAAGCTACACCTCCTAGGCCCAAATCCATTCATGTGCACCACACACTACCCAACACATGTCTCACAGATGGAACATTCACTCCCTCTGAATCACCCCAAAGGAAGCCAGCAACATTCCCAGGGTTTCATGTGTACAGGCAGCCAGCACTACAACTTCCACCATGCCCCCTTGTCCCACCCCTGAGCAGGAAGTAGCACTCCACCCCACCCAGAAGCATGTGGCAGCCGTTGTATTGTTCACCTTCACCTAACAGGTAGGTATCCATCTTCACAGGGAGGGGGGTTTGGGGGTGGGAGGCCTGCACTACAACTCCCACCATGCCCCCTTGTCCCATCCCTCAGCAGGAAGTAGCACTCCACCCCACCCAGAAGCATGTGACAGCCATTGTATAACAACAACCAAACTCACAGGTAGGTATCCATCTACACAGGGAGGGGGGTTTGGGGGTGGGAGGCCTGCATAACAACTCCCACCATGCCCCCTTGTCCCACCCCTGAGCAGGAAGTAGCACTCCACCCCACCCAGAAGCATGTGGCAGCCATTGTATAACAACAACCAAACTCACAGGTAGGTATCCATCTACACAGGAAGGGGGGTTTGGGGGTGGGAGGCCTGCACTACAACTCCCACCATGCCCCCTTGTCCCACCCCTGAGTAGGAAGTAGCACTCCACTCCACCCAGAAGCATGTGGCAGCCATTGTATTGTTCACCTTCACCTAACAGGTAGGTATCCATCTTCACAGGGAGGGTGTTTTGGGGGTGGGAGGTCTACACTACAACTCCCACCATGCCCCCTTGTCCCACCCCTGAGCAGGAAGTAGCACACCACCCCACCCAGAAGCATGTGGCAGCCATTGTATAGCCACATCCAAACTCACAGGTAGGTATCCATCTTCACAGGGAGGGGCGTTTGGGGGTGGGAGGCCTGCCCTACAACTCCCACCATGCCCCCTTGTCCCACCCCTGAGCAGGAAGTAGCACTCCACCCCACCCAGAAGCATGTGGCAGCCATTGTATTGTTCACCTTCACCTAACAGGTAGGTATCCATCTTCACAGGGAGGGGGGTTTAGGGGTGGGAGGCCTGCACTACAACTCCCACCATGCCCCCTTGTCCCACCCCTGAGCAGGAAGTAGCACTCCACCCCACCCAGAACCATGTGGCAGCCATTGTATTGTTCACCTTCACCTAACAGGTAGGTAGCCATCTTCACAGGGAGGGGGGTTTGGGGGTGGGAGGGCTGCACAACAACTCCCACCATTCCCCCTTGTCCCACACCTGAGCAGGATGTAGCACTCCACCCCACCCAGAAGCATGTGGCAACAATTCCCCCAAATGTGTCACAGAACAGGTAGGTAGACAGTGCATGCACCATGACACTGCCCTCAAAAAGCATGGAGCCATATGATCACACCAGCCCTCACATGTCATCCAACTTGGCATACATCAAATAGCCACTTCCAGTGTACAGACAGAAAAGCGTATGTAACTGTCACAGAAACCAAAGTGTGACTCTCCAAATCACATTTAGAAGAAATTCAGGGCACAACCATGCACAGCACTGAATGCTATCTTGAAGTGCCATGGGGGCAGAGCATCAAGGCCCATATGAAAACAAAACAAGCATGGTCAGTAGTAACAAGAAAGCAAATCGCATGATATGACAAAGGTATGCATGAGACTACAATGGCTAGTTCATGCCCAGTTGTAATGTCTTCCATATAGAGTGAAAACAAAGATGCTGCACATAAAGTCATTGTGCTGCTAGTCGTTAGCTGATGACATGTCCTCGTAATCACACAATCTGCACGTTGTGCATGGTACCTATTGACATGTCACACCATGGACAAGTAAGGTATGTACCTCCACATCATGCCCAGATGCTCAACACTGTGCAGTCATACAATGTAATATCAATGTAAACTGTGTGGTGCATAACATGTAACAACAAAACATCTAACACCAAGCTTGAGGTGTGCACTCCAATGACCATTTCCCCTCTGTTCCACAGGTGACCAAGAACTGACAGCTGCAGATGACCACAACAACCTGCAGAGCCAGTCTCCCCCCTCCCCCCCGGAACATGGACTCTCCGATGCAGACTCCCTAGATTTCTCAGATGCGGAGCCCGAAGCTGGCCCATCAGGCATGCCAGGGCGCAACAGGTCCCAGGAACCCACTGTCCCCACCGCCACCACCTCAGCAACAACAACTACACTGACCCCTGCTGTAACGACTTGTGCGGCCTCCACCACCACCAGTGCTGCCTGCAACACTGTCCCTGCCTCAGAGGATGACCACCCCACCCCACAATCTGAGGAGGGCAGGGAGAGTACGTGGGTGCATAGAGTGGTGATGCCACAGGTCCGGGACAGAAGGGCAGGTGGGAGGGCAACTAGGCGACAAGACCAACCGGACACTGGGACCGAAGCCCTGGCCAACATCGCCAGAGTCCTTGGGGCCTATGAACAAGCCCAGGGACACACGGGCCAGGCTCTGGAGGAATCCCGTGAGCTCCGCCTGCTGCTGAGGTCCATTGACACACGAATGGGCCAAATTGTGGACCTCTTGGACCAGCTAGTGGGTGTCCTGAGAGACAGGCCTGCGGCCCAAACAACAGCTCCACCTACCTCCAGTGGCCCGCAGGATGACAGTTCCCCCACCTCCCCTGCGGGCACAGAGAGGGGTGAGTCCTCAGACACCGCTGAGCCCGCAGAAGAGGCCTCCCCTGCCAAAGGCTCAAGGGGCTGTCCAAAGAAATCCCAGGGAGGATCACATGGCAAAGCACCAGCCAAACGCCAGTCAAGGAGCCAGCCAGGATGGCACCCCTCTTCACCTTGCCATTGACGTTGTTGACTGTCCTTATCCACACTGCCAGGTTAATGGAATGCGTCTGTTGGACTGTGTCACCACAACAATGTGGTGACTACTCTATTGTCTCATCTACCATCACTGACAACTCATTGATTCACTTTTCACCTGTTTGCAATTATTCACTTCCATGTCACATATACCCATTGTTAATAAACACTCCTTACACACCTATGTTCACGTGTCAGCTCCATGTTTATTACAGGATGTACAATGTTGCCTGGGATTACAATCTACCAGGAGCACGGATTGTTTGGAGGCATTGAGAGGCAGAAGGGACCTAGGAAAACACAAAAGAACAATATTCACTTGTCAGGTGATGGCATCACAGCCACTACACAACACTTGTCATCAAGGTACTCAAATATGCACACATTACAATGAGCAACAGTACCGACATAGACATCCTGTAGCTGGGCACAACTACCCTGTCCCAGAAACCTTAGCACCCAGCACAGAGACAAAAAGAGGCAGCAGTCACAATTCTTCCCTAGACCTTTCCAACAAAAACACAATCAGCAGACAATGGCACCGTTGTATGTTTCCACTCACCTTCAAGGGAAGTAGCGGTTGATGAGCTGTTGACGCAGGTCAACACCTTCCTCCTCTCCACTATCCTCGTCACTGGACATGGGTGGGTTTCCAGGCGGTGGCCTCGGCTGCTCATCAGCGTCCAGGAGCAGGGGGATCTCCTTGCGCAAGGCCAGGTTGTGGAGCATGCAGCATGCAACTACGATCTGACACACCTTCTGTGGAGAGTACATCAGTGCACCTCCGGTCTTGTCCAGGCAGTGAAATTGTGACTTCAGGAGACCAAAAGTACACTCCACCACACGACGGGTCCTCCCATGGGCATCATTGTAGCGCACCCCGGGGTCCTGGGATTCCGCAGTGGGCTCAGCAACCAAGGCCGGTTGGGATATGCAGAGTCACCTAGGTGTGAGACACACAGAACACACTTGTAACATTACTGTGGCAGAGGACAGCATGTCACACATACAGCATGCTACTTCACCCTGCGCACTCACCCACAATCCATGCACGCTCCGGGAGCAGATTTGCCATCAGCTGCGGCACAATGTTATGTTATTGACACTTATATAGCGCAAACTGTTACCCGAGGGTGTCCTGGCGCTCACTGAAGTCATAGGGGAACCTGAGTCAAGAGCAGAAAAATAAAAAGTCTAAGCATGTGCGGTAAAGAGCCAAGTTTTCAGAGCCTTTCTAAAAGCCAACAGATTTGGCTGAGATCTCAACTGCAGCGGAAGGCCATTCCATGCCTTGGCTGCGCTAACCACAAAGCTTCTTCCACCCCAGTTGGCCTTTTTTATAAAGGGCACCGATACCAGTTTAGCTTCTGAAGAGCGTAAACATCTAGTTGGTGTGTACCATTGGAATTGCGTAATGAGATGGTTGGGCCCAGTTTTATGCAGGGCTTTATGCACTATGCATAGGGCCTTAAATTTTACCCGTTTTCGCATCGGCAACCAGTGAAGTCTTTTAATTTCTGCTGAGATGGAGGCATGAATTGTGATGCCGGACAATAATCTGGCCGCTGCGTTTTGTAGAAGTTGCAATTTGTTCATCAGACCTTCCTGAATGTTAAGATATAAACTGTTACAATAATCTAGTCTGGACATCACTAGAGCGGTAATCACTAACTGACGGCTGACACGAATCCTTCCTAAGTGCGCCTCACTGTGATAGCAACCCGTTTCTATTGTTGGCCCACTTTATCACAGTGAGGCGCACTTCGGAAGGGTTAGTGTAGAGGGTACTATTCCCATGAATGAATCCCGCTTTGTCCAATTAAGGAACAAATATCCTGATTTTATTATCATACAGAGGATAAGAGCTTTGGGCAATTTCAGCTTAACACATACCCAGTGCGTGGAACTCCAACGTTGACTTATCTCTAGGAGTGCCCGCCTTTCTGGCTCTAATGCCCTGAAGAAGTCCGTTACTGGACGAAACGCGTCGGCTGTGGTCTTATATCAAGAATATTTTGAGAAATAAAAGAAGAAAATATATGGAAAATACTATGGACACGGACTTGATGTTTTGTGATGTGTCTATTGCTTCTTGTGACTAAGTGGTGCACCTTTGCGTTTTAGTCTGCATGTGAGATTACCATATCCGCCTGGCACACCACTTGCACATTGATGGAAAGGAAATGTTTCCTATTCCTGTAGATGTGCTCACGTGCCTGTGGTGGAACCAGGCCAACATGTGTGCAGTCAATGACACCTAGCCAAGAAAAAACGGGGGATTCACCAATTGGGTGAAAAACGCCTTTGCTAGTAGAAAAGAAAAATTTCTTTTCTTGAGTCCCCTCACTCACCCAGGGTTGCCCCCAGGTGACATGCTTCATCATTGGGGCCATCCCAAACATCTACTGCTTGGGGCGTGCTGCGACTTGCGGAGTTACGTAGGAGCACTTACTCTGTGAGGAATATGTGCAGTGCAGTGTAGGGGGAGTGGTGTGAGTGATATTTAAAAATTTACCTAACTAGTGAGCTAATGTTTTATTCCTGCTCCTGGTTGGTAAGGATAAAAAGGGGTTAATAAAAGGGAAAAATAACTGTTATGTAATTACAATCCCTAGTATTGTGTCGACATGTTTCGAGGTATCCCCTAAACCTCTTCTTCAGGACAACAAAGGGGCCAGCCCCTTGTGTACCACTCCGTGCAGGACCTATAGTAAAGTGAATTAGAAAAAATTATTATGAATGCACACCTATTGTGTGAGCATTGGAAAAAAAATACATACGGTTGATTCTGAACACGTAGTATTTATTTTTGGGCAAAAATACGCCTCATGGTCTGTCTGGGTGGAGGTGCCTGTAGAAACCTGTGCTCAGCAACCCTCCGTCATTACGACCTACTCATTCCCAGGGCTAAGATGCGGTCCGCCTGGCCCCTGCGGTGTGTCACCACCAATGCCCATGCCCTTACAGCCAATGGGAAGCGCAATCGCGGTAGCCAAATGCAATTTTGAAAATCGCGGTAGGCATGCTCCGCTACCGCAGGGGGGGTATTGGATGCATTTGAAAGATGCACGATCGCGGTAGTGACCACCTGGCCCCTGCGGTGTGTCACTGCCAATGCCCATGCCCATGCCCTTGCAGCCAATGGGAAGCGCAATCGTGGTAGCCAAATGCAATTTTGGAAAATCACGGTAGGCGCGCTCCGCTACCGCGGGGCCGGGCATTGGATGCAATTGAAAGATGCACGATCGCGGTAGCGACCGCCTGGCCCCTGCGGTGTGTCACGGCCAATGCCCATGCCCTTACAGCCAATGGGAAGCGCAATCGTGGTAGCCAAATGCAATTTTTAAAATCGCTGTAGGTGTGCTGTGCTACCGCGGGGCCGGGCATTGGATGCATTTGAAAAAAGCTGAGCTGGAACACCAATTGCAGCAGCTTAGAACCACAGAAACTACCACAGGGGGCTATATATGTGTGGGAGAGAGCCTCACATTTCCACTGCTTCCAGACACTGCTGCCTGACACTCTTCACCACCAACTGCTGCTGCTCCTGTCTCCTGGACCCAGACACTGCTGCCTGACACTCTTCACCACCAACTGCTGCTGCTCCTGTCTCCTGTCCCCAGACACTGCTGCCTGACACTCTTCACCACCAACTGCTGCTGCTCCTGTCTCCTGGACCCAGACACTGCTGCCTGACACTCTTCACCACCAACTGCTGCTGCTCCTGTCTCCTGGACCCAGTGATGGCGAGGACTGAGAACATCAGGGCCCGTCCCTTCACCACAGAGGAGCTGGAGATCCTGGTGGACGAGGTGCTCACACAGTATGGGAGGCTATATGGTGCTCCAGATGTCCTGGTAAGTGTTTCAGAGTGGAAGTGAGAGTGCAGGGAGTGCACACATGAAGTTGATCTGCTGCAGTATGTGCCTGAGAGTGTGGGTTTGTGTGATACACTGCCTAGTATGCTGACTTCTGGAAAATGGGGTTTGTAGCCTATTTCACACATTCCCCGGGCTGCATTTCAGGATGGGAGGGACATGCAGTCTTTTTGCAGCCATACAGTGACACTGCAAGTATAGAAAGTGGGAGTCAGGACAAACTCTGCCTGTGCTAATGGATCTGTGAGTCCATGAGGTTTTTCACAGCCTCATTTGTGAAATGAGAAAGACTTTACGTCCAGAGGGTACTGATGGAAGTGTGTCTGACTCTATATTGCCACCATGGATATGTAAGCATTATGCACAAGAGTGAAATGCCCAAGGGTGACACTCTTGGCAAAACATACACATATGACACCTCAGATTGCTGTACTTTGAAAATATCATCCTCCCATTGCTTTCATCATGTGTTCAGACTCGTATGTGTAGGCACTGTTTGCCCTCTCATATTGTACCTGCATGTGAATGTTCTCATGGCTCACGTTAAACCTCAGTGTGAGCCCCCTGGCCTGCACAGTCACGGCCCAATTTGACAAGGACCCATCACTGAATGGACAGAGTGAGACATATGGGTTGTCTGCTACCCTATCCATCAAAGAGCTATCTCAGGCCTGTGTATTGCACAAGACAGACCTTGTGAGAAGGGTGTGAGACTGTAAGATCATGTCCCTAAATGTGACCCCCATGACACAGTGAGCCATTCACAGGGCAAGGACATTGAGGGGTGTGCAGTGTTGGACACAGTGAGTCTGCCCCGACACATCATTTCCAATGTGATGTATGTCTTGCTCACTCACAAACTGAATCGCAGATGTGGGCCTCCTTCACATTGCTTTCTGTGCTGCCATTCAGCATGTGTATGAGATGGGCAGGTACTGTGTCCATCCTCATACCTGCATGCATTTTGTTATGATTATCCCATGCTCATGTACTACGTGTCATGCTGTATTTTCTCTGCTAAGCATATCTGTGAAGCTGTGCTGGGTTTGTGCATTCTCCTGTACTGAGAGATAGTGGTACATAACCCAGTGTCACTGAAATTTCCTCCTCTTGTCTCCCATGCCTGCAGCTCAAAGTCCACCAGCGTAAGGCCGTATTTAGGGCCATTGCACGCAAGGTGCGGGCTCTGGGTGTCTCCAACCGATGACACACACACTGTCACAAGAGGTGGGATGACATCTGCCGGCTGAGCAAAAACGTGGCAGAGGTGACGCTGGGGCTGCTCCATCGGACTGGCAGGTTGGCGCACAGGAGCATGACACCACTAATGGCCCGCATCTTGGCAGTGAAACAGCCAGAGCTGGATGCACGTTTGAAGGACCATCAGCAGCAGGCTGGGGGAGGGTATTCTGGGAAGGGTGACTTTGGTTGTGAGTGACTGCATGTATTCCAAGCCTGAGCCAGTGCTGGGCTCTGTGATGTTGCCATTGTGATGCAATGGCTTGTGAGTGGCCTCTCTGTTGTGTGCAGCTGTCATGCTTTTTCGCTACATGTACTTTCTCATGTCATTAATGTAATGGCCCTTGATGTTGCATTCTGAGTTGTGGGCTTATGGCATCGGCTGCATTGGGGGGGTCAGGGACATCCCATGGCAGTGACCGGCAGGGTGCCTCATCTGAGTGTGCTTTCATCAATGTGTGCAGTGCCTGACCTCAAAATTGTGAGAACTACACATCTGACACCAATGTGCAACTGTAGTTGTGCCCCAAAGCACGACATGGTGGATGGCATGAGCTCATGGCCATTGCGAAATTATATTTTGGAGTCTGTATCTGTGTTGGCCCCTTATGGTGACTCCATATGTGACTGTGACAACATGTTGTGATGTACATCTTTTTCACCCACAGGGACCTAGGTATGCTCAGAGGGATCTGTATGTCTGGTTACACGGGGGCACGGGCAAGCTGTTTGGCTGTGTGGACATCACATGGGTCAATTATGCCAAGTTTGCATGTTTCCATGCGGTTTTTCATATTTTGACTTAGGGGTCGCACAATGTGACTGCACAGGGTGGTGTGCAACATGGGGGTGTCACCATCTTGTTTTGTGCGTTGCTTGCATGTGATGTGTGTGTATGGCACTAAACTGTACCTACATCTCTGTCTCTTGCAGCATCTACCGAGGGCACAGCAGGACAGGGGACGGACACCAGTGGTGAGGCCTCAGGCACGACTGTTTCACATGAGCACACTGACACTGATGTGACCAGCGCCTCGGTGGGGGACAGGAGTGTGCTTGAGGAATCACAGCCAGAGACACCAAGATCGACGTCATCTGACGCCAGCGGTGACTCCTCAATGTTGGCGGGCATAGGGAGTGGCCTCCTCTTCCACCACACATCGTCCAGTGCCCACCCTCCCAGCGACTTCCACTAGTGCTGCCCGTGTTCGCACCAGTAAGAAGGGAAGAGTGTCCTTCACCCCAGGCACTGCTGCCCCTGCCCCTGTCTCCCCTGTTGCCCTCAGTGTTGAGTCTGTTGAGCTTTTGCGCCAGCTGTGTGTGGGTCAGACAACTCTCCTGAATGCCTTCCTAGACCATGACAAGAAGTTGGCAGAGGTAGTTGCCTTCATGGAGGGCATTCATTCCAATGTGGGTGGGCTACACAGGACTGTCCAGTCTCTGTCCTCCACAGTGACGGCAGCCATTCAGCTGTCACAGGCTCAGAGTCCAGCTCCAGTCCCTTCGGCCACCCCCCTGCCAGTGGCTACATCAGACGAGAGTGACCAGACACCACAGCCCTCAGGCTCAAGGTACACCACACGCAGCACACAACAGTATCACCCCAAGTGGGCCAGAGCACATACACCATCCCCCAAACCAACCAAAGTCACCCCGGTGCGCAAAGGCAAAAGCCCTTCAGGTGACACTCAGGGGCATCAAGCCAAGAAGCAGGCCTCAGGCTCACATGCCTCAAGATCATCCCCATCCAAGGACCCTACCGTCCAAAAAGCGTCTCCCAAAGACAAGCAGACAGTTGCCGTGCCTGCTGTGAAGCTGGTGCCTGCTAAGAGTCCACAGAAAAAGCCCTCTAAGGCAGATTCACCCACAATCTCAACTCCCACCCATACCCCTGTGAAGCTGGGAAAGGGGGCACTGTAGGGAGTCACCTGGTCAACAGGGGATGGAGGGAAAAGGCAAGGCCAGGCCAAGCGTACCGCCGGATCCAGCAGATCCCCGGAGGGCCACCGCATGCACCTGATGCACCTTTGGTGGAGAGTGTGCCTGTTATGCCCGCCCCACCTCCCACTCCTACCAAGACCAAAATTACCTATCGAATCCCCAAGAAGTGGAAAGGCACCCCTCCACATTCTCCATCACACACTGTGTCTCACAACAGCATGTCTCCGCCTCCACATGCCACCACACCACCCGGTCCAAGCAGACCTCCGGCTCACAAAGCCACTGATGCCTCTATCTCAGCTGGTCCTCTCTCTCCCAGGTCCAGTACTCCAACTGGGCACGACAATCAGCCACCTCCAAGTTCGACTGACAGCCACGTCTGAGGGTGAGTCCACCTCCCACACCTGTCTCACCCACGGCGGTGCCTGGACTGCCCATTGTTGTCCCCCTAGCTGTGTTGCTGACCATGGCAGTGTACGGTCTCACCCATTCCCTGTGCAGGTTCTCATCACACATGTGCCTACTCTGAACTGTGGACTGGCCACTGGCCTTGCTGTTTGTAACCATGGATGCCCATTCCCTGTGCAGGTTCTCATGCACACATGTGCCTCTCTGTACTGTGGACTGCCCACTGGCCTTGCTGTTTTTCACTTTGTTTGCCCATTACGAGTGCAGGTTCTCATGCACACATGTGCCTACTTGGAGCTATAGACTGGCCACTGGCCTTGCTGTTTGTGACCATGGATGCCCATTCCCTGTGCAGGTTCTCATGCACACATGTGCCTACTCTGAACTGTGGACTGGCCACTGGCCTTGCTGTTTTTCACTTTGTTTGCCCATTACCAGTGCAGGTTCTCATGCACACATGTGCCTACTCTGAACTGTGGACTGGCCACTGGCCTTGCTGTTTGTAACCATGGATGCCCATTCCCTGTGCAGGTACTCATGCACACATGTGCCTACTCTGAACTGTGGACTGGCCACTGGCCCTGCTGTTTTTCACTTTGTATGCCCATTCCCTGTGCAGGTTCTCATGCACACAGGTGCCTACTCTGAATTGTGGACTGGCCACTGGCCTTGCTGTTTTTCACTTTGTTTGCCCATTACCAGTGCAGGTTCTCATGCACACATGGGCCTACTCTGAACTGTGGACTGGCCACTGGCCTTGCTGTTTGTAACCATGGATGTCCATTCCCTGTGCAGGTTCTCATGCACACATGTGCCTACTCTGAACTGTGGACTGGCCACTGGCCTTGCTGTTTTTCACTTTGTTAGCCCATTCCATGTGCAGGTTCTCATGCACACATGTGCCTACTCTGAACTGTGGACTGGCCACTGGCCTTGCTGTTTTTCACTTTGTTTGCCCATTCCCTGTGCAGGTTCTCAGGCACACATGTGCCTACTTTGAACTGTGGACTGGCAACTGCCCTTGCTCTTGTCTACTTTTGATGCCTATCTGGGTAATATGTAATAAAGACAGTTACTCCTATTGTCTGCTTTGTCAGTGTCCTTGCTATATGTAAATGTATTATGTATGGGTATGGTTTGATGTGACACATGATCTGTATGCCACTTTAACATTGCCAATGGCTTGTTTCACTTTTTCTGAGTTTACCAGAGGTGACAGGCACTTCAGTTCTTCTTGAGTCTGAGGCTTGGGGTGCAATGATGGTTGTTTGTGATGACCTACTGTTATCCGAATCATTCTATGGTCAGGTTTGCTAAATTGTACACATGACATGTTAGGATGCACTACCAGCTCAGAGGGGAATTCTATCCACAGGATTGCAGGCAGGCTGGCCAGGGTCCATCATGTGTGTGTGATCTTTCTTGATGTGTGAACAGCAGTGTTGGTATATGGTCATCTTGTGATGGGCTGTCTTCCTAGTCACATGGGTACATTTGTATGTGTGCACTTGAGTGGTCATGAAGTGTGAAGGGGGTGACTTGTTCAGTAGTGTTGATGTGTGTGTGCCCCTGCAATGCCAACTGCACACATGTATGACCCAGGAGCTGAGTGCCTGTTTGTTTGATTTGTCAGCCCTGTGCTTGTGATTGTGTGCACATGTGGGAGTTGTAGGTTGTGCACTGTACAGTGTGTTGGTGTGTCCTTGCACTCCTGGGGGACACCTAATTGTTGTTGCTGCCAGTTGTGAGTATGCAGAGTGTGTGACAGCCAAGTCTGTGTTGTGTTTTGTTGATCAGCCATGTGTCTTGTTACGGTTTGTGCTCACTGTGCAGACCTGCTCAGCCACACTGACATTGTTGGTGAGTTTTCTCATGCATTGCTGTCACTTGAGCCATTTTTGGCTCCAGTATGGTATGTGGAGTCATACCATCCCCTAGCTTTGCTCCTGAAGCCTACCCATTGTGAGTGACTCCTCCATGTATTTGTGTATGGTACACTCCTGACCTGTCCACTACTGACGTATACACCACTTCACTATCATGTCACCTATCCCCTTGGGTTGCCAGTGTGTGAGCCTCCTCACCACTTCATTCATTACACTGTGCTTTGTGGTGCTGATCTGTGCACAGGACCAATGTGCCACTCAGGACAGTTTCACATGTGGTTATGTGTGATTTTCTTGTACTGGCTTGCAGTCATGGTTGCTCATGTGCAGTGCAACTTTTTGTGCTGCACAGTCCTCTGTTCATGTTGTTTGCACCTGGGTGTCCTTGAGTTGTGCATCTGTGATTGTTGGGTTAGCTGTATGTGTGTTTGGTGAGGTACTGCTACCCTTCCAGAGTGTGATGTTGTCTGTGTGCTGTGCTGATTTGTGTTGTGGGAGTACATGGAGTGACACTGAGATGTGTGTGCTACTGATTTGGTTGGTGTGCACACACTGCTTGGCCTGCATGGAGTGCTGTCAGTGTATGTTGCCTTGTACTTGCCTGGTGTGCATCCCCTGATGTCCAGCTGAGTTTGCAATGTGATGTATTGGTATGTGCATCTGTTGTGGTTTTGTTGTGGATGTATGCAGTGTTTGGGCTGTGTTGACTCTTTCTGCTGACAGATGCTCTGTGTGTGATGTTCTATTTGCATTATATTGTGTGTGAGTTGTTTGTGCATTGTGATACATTCAGATGTGTGTTGCAGGTGTAGTGTAGATTACTTGTGTGTGTGTCACATGCAACAAGTTATATTCTGGTTGCTGGCCTTGTTTTGAGTGCACACTAGTGCTATGTCCTCCTATCTTTGACCTGTCACTTGTCAGGATTGTGCATGTGCATGCATGTGGTACACTATGACACCATGTTGACTTGATGGGTGGTGTGTCTGTCTGTCTGTGTTAGCTTATTGTCCCATTGATCCCAGTTTGTGTTCCTGATTGTTTTGAGTTGATGCACTTCTTGTTTGTGTTGGGGTATGCTGTCTGTGCATTGCTCCTGGGTGACAATGTTGTGTACTCCTGTTCTGTCTAGGGACACATTGCCTTTCCACTGTTTGGCTGCACATGTCTGGGCTTGTTGGACTTCTGTGGATGTTGTTGGTGAGCTTTGTGTTTGACTGTTATTTTTGTGTCTGCATTGGTTCAGGCATCTCTGAGTGTGAGTGTGATGTTTGTGGATGCAGCACAGGGTGTGTGGTTGGTTGTCAGTGAACTCACATGACCTTATTTGCACCATTATGTGTGTTTCTCACAGGTGTAGAGTGTTGCAGGTGTGAGGTGGGTAGGTGAGGGGCATGTGTGGAGGTCCTACTTGTGTTTGACAGTCATGGAGTGTGACAATGAGCCATGTGTGTTGTGCTGATGACATACACATGTCAAGTAAGTTGACACAGATGTGTGGCTGGTCACTGTATGACTTCAGACGCTTCCTATCATTCCTGTGCCTATGCATGGCTTGCCTTGCTGTCTCCCTGAGTTGTTGCACAGAGGTCACTGTGATTTAATTTCACTCACTGTGCCAGCCATGTCTGATTTGATGGCCTAAGGGTGGTGTGATATGTTCCTTCTCTTGCATGTGATGTACACATGCTTTGTGGCTTGCTCCATGACTTTCCAACACTGTCCACCTCACTTTTGCCTAGCCCATTTATTGCCCTCCATTGCTGCTGACATCTGTTATGTGTATGTGGCTGTGTGTCAGTGTGGGGTGTGTCTGGGTGACTTGACAGGCAGTGTCACGGTCATAGGCACCCATGTATGGCAGCCATATCGCGGTAGCGACCGCCTTGCCCCTGCGGTGTGTCACCGCCAATGCCCATGCCCTTACAGCCAATGGGACCCGCATCCGCGGTAGTGACATACAGATTTGGAAATGGCTGTTGGCATGCTCCGCCACCCAAATCACGGTCCTAGGCACCAATGTATGGCAGCCATATTGCGGTAGCGACCGCCTGGCACCTGCGGTGTGTCACCGCCAATGCCCATGCCCTTACAGCCAATGGGACCCGCCTCCGCTGTAGTGACATACAGATTTGGAAATGGCGGTTGGCATGCTCCGCCACCCAAGTCACGGTCATAGGCACCAATGTATGGCAGCCATATTGCGGTTGCGACCGCCTGGCCCCTGCGGTGTGTCACCACCAATGCTCATGCCCTTACAGCCAATGGAAAGCGCAATCGCGGTAGCCAAATGCAATTTCGAAAATCGCGGTAGGCGTGCTCCGCTACCGCAGGGGGGGTATTGGATGCATTTGAAAGATGCACAATCGCGGTAGCGACCACCTGGCCCCTGCGGTGTGTCACCGCCAATGCCCATGCCCTTGCAGCCAATGGGAAGCGCAATCGGGGGTAGCCAAATGCAATTTTGGAAAATCACGGTAGGCGCGCTCCGCTACCGCGGGTCCGGGCATTGGATGCAATTGAAAGATGCACGATCGCGGTAGCGACCGCCTGGCCCCTGCGGTGTGTCACGGCCAATGCCCATGCCCTTACAGCCAATGGGAAGCGCAATCGTGGTAGCCAAATGCAATTTTGAAAATCGCGGTAGGTGTGCTGTGCTACCGCGGGGCCGGGCATTGGATGCATTTGAAAAAGCTGAGCTGGAACACCAATTGCAGCAGCTTAGAACCACAGAAACTACCCCAGGGGGCTATATATGTGTGGGAGAGAGCCTCACATTTCCACTGCTTCCAGACACTGCTGCCTGACACTCTTCACCACCAACTGCTGCTGCTCCTGTCTCCTGGACCCAGACACTGCTGCCTGACACTCTTCACCACCAACTGCTGCTGCTCCTGTCCCCAGACACTGCTGCCTGACACTCTTCACCACCAACTGCTGCTGCTCCTGTCTCCTGGACCCAGACACTGCTGCCTGACACTCTTCACCACCAACTGCTGCTGCTCCTGTCTCCTGGACCCAGTGATGGCGAGGACTGAGAACATCAGGGCCCGTCCCTTCACCACAGAGGAGCTGGAGATCCTGGTGGACGAGGTGCTCACACAGTATGGGAGGCTATATGGTGCTCCAGATGTCCTGGTAAGTGTTTCAGAGTGGAAGTGAGAGTGCAGGGAGTGCACACATGAAGTTGATCTGCTGCAGTATGTGCCTGAGAGTGTGGGTTTGTGTGATACACTGCCTAGCATGCTGACTTCTGGAAAATGGGGTTTGTAGCCTATTTCACACATTACCCGGGCTGCATTTCAGGATGGAAGGGACATGCAGTCTTTTGCAGCCATACAGTGACACTGCAAGTATAGAAAGTGGGAGTCAGGACAAACTCTGCCTGTGCTAATGGATCTGTGAGTTCATGAGGTTTTTCACAGCCTCATTTGTGAAATGAGAAAGACTTTACGTCCAGAGGGTAGTGATGGAAGTGTGTCTGACTCTATATTGCCACCATGGATATGTAAGCATTATGCACAAGAGTGAAATGCCCAAGGGTGACACTCTTGGCAAATCATACACATATGACACCTCAGATTGCTGTACTTTGAAAATATCATCCTCCCATTGCTTTCATCATGTGTTCACACTCGTATGTGTAGGCACTGTTTGCCCTCTCATATTGTACCTGCATGTGAATGTTCTCATGGCTCACGTTAAACCTCAGTTTGAGCCCCTGGCCTGCACAGTCACTGCCCAATTTGACAAGGACCCATCACTGAATGGACAGTGAGACATATGGGTTGTCTGCTACCCTATCCATCAAAGAGCTATCTCAGGCCTGTGTATTGTACAAGACAGACCTTGTGAGAAGGGTGTGAGACTGTAAGATCATGTCCCTAAATGTGACCCCCATGACACAGTGAGCCATTCACAGGGCAAGGACATTGAGGGGTGTGCAGTGTTGGACACAGTGAGTCTGCCCCGACACATCATTTCCAATGTGATGTATGTCTTGCTCACTCACAAACTGAATCGCAGATGTGGGCCTCCTTCACATTGCTTTCTGTGCTGCCATTCAGCATGTGTATGAGATGGGCAGGTACTGTGTCCATCCTCATACCTGCATGCATTTTGTTATGATTATCCCATGCTCATGTACTACGTGTCATGCTGTATTTTCTCTGCTAAGCATATCTGTGAAGCTGTGCTGGGTTTGTGCATTCTCCTGTACTGAGAAATAGTGGTACATAACCCAGTGTCACTGAAATTTCCTCCTCTTGTCTCCCATGCCTGCAGCTCAAAGTCCACCAGCGTAAGGCCGTATGGAGGGCCATTGCACGCAAGGTGCGGGCTCTGGGTGTCTCCAACCGACGACACACACACTGTCACAAGAGGTGGGATGACATCTGCCGGCTGAGCAAAACGTGGCAGAGGTGACGCTGGGGCTGCTCCCTCGGACTGGCAGATTGGCGCGCAGGAGCATGACACCACTAATGGCCCGCATCTTGGCAGTGAAACAGCCAGAGCTGGATGCACGTTTGAAGGACCATCAGCAGCAGGCTGGGGGTGAGTATTCTGGGAAGGGTGACTTTGGTTGTGAGTGACTGCATGTATTCCAAGCCTGAGCCAGTGCTGGGCTCTGTGATGTTGCCATTGTGATGCAATGGCTTGTGAGTGGCCTCTCTGTTGTGTGCAGCTGTCATGCTTTTTCGCTACATGTACTTTCTCATGTCATTAATGTAATGGCCCTTGATGTTGCATTCTGAGTTGTGGGCTTATGGCATCGGCTGCATTGGGGAGTCAGGGACATCCCATGGCAGTGACCGGCAGGGTGCCTCATCTGAGTGTGCTTTCATCAATGTGTGCAGTGCCTGACCTCAAAATTGTGAGAACTACACATCTGACACCAATGTGCAACTGTAGTTGTGCCCCAAAGCACGACATGGTGGATGGCATGAGCTCATGGCCATTGCGAAATTATATTTTGGAGTCTGTATCTGTGTTGGCCCCTTATGGTGACTCCATATGTGACTGTGACAACATGTTGTGATGTACATCTTTTTCACCCACAGGGATCTAGGTATGCTCAGAGGGATCTGTATGTCTGGTTACACGGGGCACGGGCAAGCTGTTTGGCTGTGTGGACATCACATGGGTCAATTATGCCAAGTTTGCATGTTTCCATGCGGTTTTTCATATTTTGACTTAGGGGTCGCACAATGTGACTGCACAGGGTGGTGTGCAACATGGGGGTGTCACCATCTTGTTTTGTGCGTTGCTTGCATGTGATGTGTGTGTATGGCACTAAACTGTACCTACATCTCTGTCTCTTGCAGCATCTACCGAGGGCACAGAAGGACAGGGGACGGACACCAGTGGTGAATCCTCAGGCACGACTGTTTCACATGAGCACAGTGACACTGATGTGACCAGCGCCTCGGTGGGGGACAGGAGTGTGCTTGAGGAATCACAGCCAGAGACACCAACATCGACGTCATCTGACGCCAGCGGTGACTCCTCAATGTTGGCGGGCATAGGGAGTGGCCTCCTCTTCCACCACACATCATCCAGTGCCCACCCTCCCAGCGACTTCCACTAGTGCTGCCCGTGTTCGCACCAGTAAGAAGGGAAGAGTGTCCTTCAACCCAGGCTCCGCTGCCCCTGCCCCTGTCTCCCCTGTTGCCCTCAGTGTTGAGTCTGTTGAGCTTTTGCGCCAGCTGTGTGTGGGTCAGACAACTCTCCTGAATGCCTTCCTAGACCATGACAAGAAGTTGGCACAGGTAGTTGCCTTCATGGAGGGCATTCATTCCAATGTGGGTGGGCTACACAGGACTGTCCAGTCTTTGTCCTCCACAGTGACTGCAGCCATTCAGCTGTCACAGGCTCAGAGTCCAGCTCCAGTCCCTTCGGCCACCCCCTGCCAGTGGCTACATCAGACGAGAGTGACCAGACACCACAGCCCTCAGGCTCAAGGTACACCACACGCAGCACACAACAGTATCACCCCAAGTGGGCCAGAGCACATACACCATCCCCCAAACCAACCAAAGTCACCCCGGTGCGCAAAGGCAAAAGCCCTTCAGGTGACACTCAGGGGCATCAAGCCAAGAAGCAGGCCTCAGGCTCACATGCCTCAAGATCATCCCCATCCAAGAACCCTACCGTCCAAAAAGCGTCTCCCAAAGACAAGCAGACAGTTGCTGTGCCTGCTGTGAAGCTGGTGCCTGCTAAGAGTCCACAGAAAAAGCCCTCTAAGGCAGATTCACCCACAACCTCAACTCCCACCCACACCCCTGTGAAGCTGGGAAAGGGGGGCACTGTAGGGGAGTCACCTGGTCAACAGGGGATGGAGGGGAAAAGGCAAGGCCAGGCCAAGCGTACCACCGGATCCAGCAGATCCCCAGAGGGAGGGCCACCGCATGCACCTGATGCACCTTTGGTGGAGAGTGTGCCTGTTATGCCCGCCCCACCTCCCACTCCTACCAAGACCAAAATTACCTATCGAATCCCCAAGAAGTGGAAAGGCACCCCTCCACATTCTCCATCACACACTGTGTCTCACGACAGCATGTCTCCGCCTCCACGTGCCACCACACCACCCGGTCCAAGCAGACCTCCGGCTCACAAAGCCACTGATGCCTCTACCTCAGCTGGTCCTCTCTCTCCCAGGTCCAGTACTCCAACTGGGCACGACAATCAGCCACCTCCAAGTTCGACTGACAGCCACGTCTGAAGGTGAGTCCCCCTCCCACACCTGTCTCACCCACGGCGGTGCCTGGACTGCCCATTGTTGTCCCCCTAGCTGTGTTGCTGACCATGGCAGTGTACGGTCTCACCCATTCCCTGTGCAGGTTCTCATCACACATGTGCCTACTCTGAACTGTGGACTGGCCACTGGCCTTGCTGTTTGTAACCATGGATGCCCGTTCCCTGTGCAGGTTCTCATGCACACATGTGCCTACTCTGTACTGTGGACTGGCCACTGGCCTTGCTGTTTTTCACTTTGTTTGCCCATTCCCTGTGCAGGTTCTCATGCACACATGTGCCTACTCTGAACTGTGGACTGGCCACTGGCCTTGCTGTTTTTCACTTTGTTTGCCCATTACCAGTGCAGGTTCTCATGCACACATGTGCCTACTTGAGCTATGGACTGGCCACTGGCCTTGCTGTTTGTGACCATGGATGCCCATTCCCTGTGCAGGTTCTCATGCACACATGCGCCTACTCTGAACTGTGGACTGGCCACTGGCCTTGCTGTTTTTCACTTTGTTTGCCCATTACCAGTGCAGGTTCTCATGCACACATGTGCCTACTCTGAACTGTGGACTGGCCACTGGCCTTGCTGTTTGTAACCATGGATGCCCATTCCCTGTGCAGGTACTCATGCACACATGTGCCTACTCTGAACTGTGGACTGGCCACTGGCCTTGCTGTTTTTCACTTTGTTTGCCCATTCCCTGTGCAGGTTCTCATGCACACATGTGCCTACTCTGAACTGTGGACTGGCCACTGGCCTTGCTGTTTTTCACTTTGTTTGCCCATTACCAGTGCAGGTTCTCATGCACACATGTGCCTACTCTGAACTGTGGACTGGCCACTGGCCTTGCTGTTTGTAACCATGGATGCCCATTCCCTGTGCAGGTACTCATGCACACATGTGCCTACTCTGAACTGTGGACTGGCCACTGGCCTTGCTGTTTTTCACTTTGTATGCCCATTCCCTGTGCAGGTTCTCATGCACACAGGTGCCTACTCTGAATTGTGGACTGGCCACTGGCCTTGCTGTTTTTCACTTTGTTTGCCCATTACCAGTGCAGGTTCTCATGCACACATGGGCCTACTCTGAACTGTGGACTGGCCACTGGCCTTGCTGTTTGTAACCATGGATGTCCATTCCCTGTGCAGGTTCTCATGCACACATGTGCCTACTCTGAACTGTGGACTGGCCACTGGCCTTGCTGTTTTTCACTTTGTTAGCCCATTCCATGTGCAGGTTCTCATGCACACATGTGCCTACTCTGAACTGTGGACTGGCCACTGGCCTTGCTGTTTTTCACTTTGTTTGCCCATTCCCTGTGCAGGTTCTCAGGCACACATGTGCCTACTTTGAACTGTGGACTGGCAACTGCCCTTGCTCTTGTCTACTTTTGATGCCTATCTGGGTAATATGTAATAAAGACAGTTACTCCTATTGTCTGCTTTGTCAGTGTCCTTGCTATATGTAAATGTATTATGTATGGGTATGGTTTGATGTGACACATGATCTGTATGCCACTTTAACATTGCCAATGGCTTGTTTCACTTTTTCTGAGTTTACCAGAGGTGACAGGCACTTCAGTTCTTCTTGAGTCTGAGGCTTGGGGGTGCAATGATGGTTGTTTGTGATGACCTACTGTTATCCGAATCATTCTATGGTCAGGTTTGCTAAATTGTACACATGACATGTTAGGATGCACTACCAGCTCAGAGGGGAATTCTATCCACAGGATTGCAGGCAGGCTGGCCAGGGTCCATCATGTGTGTGTGATCTTTCTTGATGTGTGAACAGCAGTGTTGGTATATGGTCATCTTGTGATGGGCTGTCTTCCTAGTCACATGGGTACATTTGTATGTGTGCACTTGAGTGGTCATGAAGTGTGAAGGGGTGACTTGTTCAGTAGTGTTGATGTGTGTGTGCCCCTGCAATGCCAACTGCACACATGTATGACCCAGGAGCTGAGTGCCTGTTTGTTTGATTTGTCAGCCCTGTGCTTGTGATTGTGTGCACATGTGGGAGTTGTAGGTTGTGCACTGTACAGTGTGTTGGTGTGTCCTTGCACTCCTGGGGGACACCTACTTGTTGTTGCTGCCAGTTGTGAGTATGCAGAGTGTGTGACAGCCAAGTCTGTGTTGTGTTTTGTTGATCAGCCATGTGTCTTGTTACGGTTTGTGCTCACTGTGCAGACCTGCTCAGCCACACTGACATTGTTGGTGAGTTTTCTCATGCATTGCTGTCACTTGAGCCTTTTTGGCTCCTGTATGGTATGTGGAGTCATACCATCCCCTAGCTTTGCTCCTGAAGCCTACCCATTGTGAGTGACTCCTCCATGTATTTGTGTATGGTACACTCCTGACCTGTCCACTACTGACGTACACACCACTTCACTATCATGTCACCTATCCCCTTGGGTTGCCAGTGTGTGAGCCTCCTCACCACTTCATTCATTACACTGTGCTTTGTGGTGCTAATCTGTGCACAGGACCAATGTGCCACTCAGGACAGTTTCACATGTGGTTATGTGTGATTTTCTTGTACTGGCTTGCAGTCATGGTTGCTCATGTGCAGTGCAACTTTTTGTGCTGCACAGTCCTCTGTTCATGTTGTTTGCACCTGGGTGTCCTTGAGTTGTGCATCTGTGATTGTTGGGTTAGCTGTATGTGTGTTTGGTGAGGTACTGCTACCCTTCCAGAGTGTGATGTTGTCTGTGTGCTGTGCTGATTTGTGTTGTGGGAGTACATGGAGTGACACTGAGATGTGTGTGCTACTGATTTGGTTGGTGTGCACACACTGCTTGGCCTGCATGGAGTGCTGTCAGTGTATGTTGCCTTGTACTTGCCTGGTGTGCATCCCCTGATGTCCAGCTGAGTTTGCAATGTGATGTATTGGTATGTGCATCTGTTGTGGTTTTGTTGTGGATGTATGCAGTGTTTGGGCTGTGTTGACTCTTTCTGCTGACAGATGCTCTGTGTGTGATGTTCTATTTGCATTATATTGTGTGTGAGTTGTTTGTGCATTGTGATACATTCAGATGTGTGTTGCAGGTGTAGTGTAGATTACTTGTGTGTGTGTCACATGCAACAAGTTATATTCTGGTTGCTGGCCTTGTTTTGAGTGCACACTAGTGCTATGTCCTCCTATCTTTGACCTGTCACTTGTCAGGATTGTGCATGTGCATGCATGTGGTACACTATGACACCATGTTGACTTGATGGGTGGTGTGTCTGTCTGTCTGTGTTAGCTTATTGTCCCATTGATCCCAGTTTGTGTTCCTGATTGTTTTGAGTTGATGCACTTCTTGTTTGTGTTGGGGTATGCTGTCTGTGCATTGCTCCTGGGTGACAATGTTGTGTACTCCTGTTCTGTCTAGGGACACATTGCCTTTCCACTGTTTGGCTGCACATGTCTGGGCTTGTTGGACTTCTGTGGATGTTGTTGGTGAGCTTTGTGTTTGACTGTTATTTTTGTGTCTGCATTGGTTCAGGCATCTCTGAGTGTGAGTGTGATGTTTGTGGATGCAGCACAGGGTGTGTGGTTGGTTGTCAGTGAACTCACATGACCTTATTTGCACCATTATGTGTGTTTCTCACAGGTGTAGAGTGTTGCAGGTGTGAGGTGGGTAGGTGAGGGGCATGTGTGGAGGTCCTACTTGTGTTTGACAGTCATGGAGTGTGACAATGAGCCATGTGTGTTGTGCTGATGACATACACATGTCAAGTAAGTTGACACAGATGTGTGGCTGGTCACTGTATGACTTCAGACGCTTCCTATCATTCCTGTGCCTATGCATGGCTTGCCTTGCTGTCTCCCTGAGTTGTTGCACAGAGGTCACTGTGATTTAATTTCACTCACTGTGCCAGCCATGTCTGATTTGATGGCCTAAGGGTGGTGTGATATGTTCCTTCTCTTGCATGTGATGTACACATGCTTTGTGGCTTGCTCCATGACTTTCCAACACTGTCCACCTCACTTTTGCCTAGCCCATTTATTGCCCTCCATTGCTGCTGACATCTGTTATGTGTATGTGGCTGTGTGTCAGTGTGGGGTGTGTCTGGGTGACTTGACAGGCAGTGTCACGGTCATAGGCACCCATGTATGGCAGCCATATCGCGGTAGCGACCGCCTTGCCCCTGCGGTGTGTCACCGCCAATGCCCATGCCCTTACAGCCAATGGGACCCGCATCCGCGGTAGTGACATACAGATTTGGAAATGGCTGTTGGCATGCTCCGCCACCCAAATCACGGTCCTAGGCACCAATGTATGGCAGCCATATTGCGGTAGCGACCGCCTGGCACCTGCGGTGTGTCACCGCCAATGCCCATGCCCTTACAGCCAATGGGACCCGCCTCCGCTGTAGTGACATACAGATTTGGAAATGGCGGTTGGCATGCTCCGCCACCCAAGTCACGGTCATAGGCACCAATGTATGGCAGCCATATTGCGGTTGCGACCGCCTGGCCCCTGCGGTGTGTCACCACCAATGCTCATGCCCTTACAGCCAATGGAAAGCGCAATCGCGGTAGCCAAATGCAATTTCGAAAATCGCGGTAGGCGTGCTCCGCTACCGCAGGGGGTATTGGATGCATTTGAAAGATGCACAATCGCGGTAGCGACCACCTGGCCCCTGCGGTGTGTCACCGCCAATGCCCATGCCCTTGCAGCCAATGGGAAGCGCAATCGGGGTAGCCAAATGCAATTTTGGAAAATCACGGTAGGCGCGCTCCGCTACCGCGGGTCCGGGCATTGGATGCAATTGAAAGATGCACGATCGCGGTAGCGACCGCCTGGCCCCTGCGGTGTGTCACGGCCAATGCCCATGCCCTTACAGCCAATGGGAAGCGCAATCGTGGTAGCCAAATGCAATTTTGAAAATCGCGGTAGGTGTGCTGTGCTACCGCGGGGCCGGGCATTGGATGCATTTGAAAAAGCTGAGCTGGAACACCAATTGCAGCAGCTTAGAACCACAGAAACTACCCCAGGGGGCTATATATGTGTGGGAGAGAGCCTCACATTTCCACTGCTTCCAGACACTGCTGCCTGACACTCTTCACCACCAACTGCTGCTGCTCCTGTCTCCTGGACCCAGACACTGCTGCCTGACACTCTTCACCACCAACTGCTGCTGCTCCTGTCCCCAGACACTGCTGCCTGACACTCTTCACCACCAACTGCTGCTGCTCCTGTCTCCTGGACCCAGACACTGCTGCCTGACACTCTTCACCACCAACTGCTGCTGCTCCTGTCTCCTGGACCCAGTGATGGCGAGGACTGAGAACATCAGGGCCCGTCCCTTCACCACAGAGGAGCTGGAGATCCTGGTGGACGAGGTGCTCACACAGTATGGGAGGCTATATGGTGCTCCAGATGTCCTGGTAAGTGTTTCAGAGTGGAAGTGAGAGTGCAGGGAGTGCACACATGAAGTTGATCTGCTGCAGTATGTGCCTGAGAGTGTGGGTTTGTGTGATACACTGCCTAGCATGCTGACTTCTGGAAAATGGGGTTTGTAGCCTATTTCACACATTACCCGGGCTGCATTTCAGGATGGAAGGGACATGCAGTCTTTTGCAGCCATACAGTGACACTGCAAGTATAGAAAGTGGGAGTCAGGACAAACTCTGCCTGTGCTAATGGATCTGTGAGTTCATGAGGTTTTTCACAGCCTCATTTGTGAAATGAGAAAGACTTTACGTCCAGAGGGTAGTGATGGAAGTGTGTCTGACTCTATATTGCCACCATGGATATGTAAGCATTATGCACAAGAGTGAAATGCCCAAGGGTGACACTCTTGGCAAATCATACACATATGACACCTCAGATTGCTGTACTTTGAAAATATCATCCTCCCATTGCTTTCATCATGTGTTCACACTCGTATGTGTAGGCACTGTTTGCCCTCTCATATTGTACCTGCATGTGAATGTTCTCATGGCTCACGTTAAACCTCAGTTTGAGCCCCTGGCCTGCACAGTCACTGCCCAATTTGACAAGGACCCATCACTGAATGGACAGTGAGACATATGGGTTGTCTGCTACCCTATCCATCAAAGAGCTATCTCAGGCCTGTGTATTGTACAAGACAGACCTTGTGAGAAGGGTGTGAGACTGTAAGATCATGTCCCTAAATGTGACCCCCATGACACAGTGAGCCATTCACAGGGCAAGGACATTGAGGGGTGTGCAGTGTTGGACACAGTGAGTCTGCCCCGACACATCATTTCCAATGTGATGTATGTCTTGCTCACTCACAAACTGAATCGCAGATGTGGGCCTCCTTCACATTGCTTTCTGTGCTGCCATTCAGCATGTGTATGAGATGGGCAGGTACTGTGTCCATCCTCATACCTGCATGCATTTTGTTATGATTATCCCATGCTCATGTACTACGTGTCATGCTGTATTTTCTCTGCTAAGCATATCTGTGAAGCTGTGCTGGGTTTGTGCATTCTCCTGTACTGAGAAATAGTGGTACATAACCCAGTGTCACTGAAATTTCCTCCTCTTGTCTCCCATGCCTGCAGCTCAAAGTCCACCAGCGTAAGGCCGTATGGAGGGCCATTGCACGCAAGGTGCGGGCTCTGGGTGTCTCCAACCGACGACACACACACTGTCACAAGAGGTGGGATGACATCTGCCGGCTGAGCAAAACGTGGCAGAGGTGACGCTGGGGCTGCTCCCTCGGACTGGCAGATTGGCGCGCAGGAGCATGACACCACTAATGGCCCGCATCTTGGCAGTGAAACAGCCAGAGCTGGATGCACGTTTGAAGGACCATCAGCAGCAGGCTGGGGGTGAGTATTCTGGGAAGGGTGACTTTGGTTGTGAGTGACTGCATGTATTCCAAGCCTGAGCCAGTGCTGGGCTCTGTGATGTTGCCATTGTGATGCAATGGCTTGTGAGTGGCCTCTCTGTTGTGTGCAGCTGTCATGCTTTTTCGCTACATGTACTTTCTCATGTCATTAATGTAATGGCCCTTGATGTTGCATTCTGAGTTGTGGGCTTATGGCATCGGCTGCATTGGGGGAGTCAGGGACATCCCATGGCAGTGACCGGCAGGGTGCCTCATCTGAGTGTGCTTTCATCAATGTGTGCAGTGCCTGACCTCAAAATTGTGAGAACTACACATCTGACACCAATGTGCAACTGTAGTTGTGCCCCAAAGCACGACATGGTGGATGGCATGAGCTCATGGCCATTGCGAAATTATATTTTGGAGTCTGTATCTGTGTTGGCCCCTTATGGTGACTCCATATGTGACTGTGACAACATGTTGTGATGTACATCTTTTTCACCCACAGGGATCTAGGTATGCTCAGAGGGATCTGTATGTCTGGTTACACGGGGGCACGGGCAAGCTGTTTGGCTGTGTGGACATCACATGGGTCAATTATGCCAAGTTTGCATGTTTCCATGCGGTTTTTCATATTTTGACTTAGGGGTCGCACAATGTGACTGCACAGGGTGGTGTGCAACATGGGGGTGTCACCATCTTGTTTTGTGCGTTGCTTGCATGTGATGTGTGTGTATGGCACTAAACTGTACCTACATCTCTGTCTCTTGCAGCATCTACCGAGGGCACAGAAGGACAGGGACGGACACCAGTGGTGAATCCTCAGGCACGACTGTTTCACATGAGCACAGTGACACTGATGTGACCAGCGCCTCGGTGGGGGACAGGAGTGTGCTTGAGGAATCACAGCCAGAGACACCAACATCGACGTCATCTGACGCCAGCGGTGACTCCTCAATGTTGGCGGGCATAGGGAGTGGCCTCCTCTTCCACCACACATCATCCAGTGCCCACCCTCCCAGCGACTTCCACTAGTGCTGCCCGTGTTCGCACCAGTAAGAAGGGAAGAGTGTCCTTCAACCCAGGCTCCGCTGCCCCTGCCCCTGTCTCCCTGTTGCCCTCAGTGTTGAGTCTGTTGAGCTTTTGCGCCAGCTGTGTGTGGGTCAGACAACTCTCCTGAATGCCTTCCTAGACCATGACAAGAAGTTGGCACAGGTAGTTGCCTTCATGGAGGGCATTCATTCCAATGTGGGTGGGCTACACAGGACTGTCCAGTCTTTGTCCTCCACAGTGACTGCAGCCATTCAGCTGTCACAGGCTCAGAGTCCAGCTCCAGTCCCTTCGGCCACCCCCTGCCAGTGGCTACATCAGACGAGAGTGACCAGACACCACAGCCCTCAGGCTCAAGGTACACCACACGCAGCACACAACAGTATCACCCCAAGTGGGCCAGAGCACATACACCATCCCCCAAACCAACCAAAGTCACCCCGGTGCGCAAAGGCAAAAGCCCTTCAGGTGACACTCAGGGGCATCAAGCCAAGAAGCAGGCCTCAGGCTCACATGCCTCAAGATCATCCCCATCCAAGAACCCTACCGTCCAAAAGCGTCTCCCAAAGACAAGCAGACAGTTGCTGTGCCTGCTGTGAAGCTGGTGCCTGCTAAGAGTCCACAGAAAAAGCCCTCTAAGGCAGATTCACCCACAACCTCAACTCCCACCCACACCCCTGTGAAGCTGGGAAAGGGGGGCACTGTAGGGGAGTCACCTGGTCAACAGGGGATGGAGGGGAAAAAGCAAGGCCAGGCCAAGCGTACCACCGGATCCAGCAGATCCCCAGAGGGAGGGCCACCGCATGCACCTGATGCACCTTTGGTGGAGAGTGTGCCTGTTATGCCCGCCCCACCTCCCACTCCTACCAAGACCAAAATTACCTATCGAATCCCCAAGAAGTGGAAAGGCACCCCTCCACATTCTCCATCACACACTGTGTCTCACGACAGCATGTCTCCGCCTCCACGTGCCACCACACCACCCGGTCCAAGCAGACCTCCGGCTCACAAAGCCACTGATGCCTCTACCTCAGCTGGTCCTCTCTCTCCCAGGTCCAGTACTCCAACTGGGCACGACAATCAGCCACCTCCAAGTTCGACTGACAGCCACGTCTGAAGGTGAGTCCCCTCCCACACCTGTCTCACCCACGGCGGTGCCTGGACTGCCCATTGTTGTCCCCCTAGCTGTGTTGCTGACCATGGCAGTGTACGGTCTCACCCATTCCCTGTGCAGGTTCTCATCACACATGTGCCTACTCTGAACTGTGGACTGGCCACTGGCCTTGCTGTTTGTAACCATGGATGCCCGTTCCCTGTGCAGGTTCTCATGCACACATGTGCCTACTCTGTACTGTGGACTGGCCACTGGCCTTGCTGTTTTTCACTTTGTTTGCCCATTCCCTGTGCAGGTTCTCATGCACACATGTGCCTACTCTGAACTGTGGACTGGCCACTGGCCTTGCTGTTTTTCACTTTGTTTGCCCATTACCAGTGCAGGTTCTCATGCACACATGTGCCTACTTGGAGCTATGGACTGGCCACTGGCCTTGCTGTTTGTGACCATGGATGCCCATTCCCTGTGCAGGTTCTCATGCACACATGCGCCTACTCTGAACTGTGGACTGGCCACTGGCCTTGCTGTTTTTCACTTTGTTTGCCCATTACCAGTGCAGGTTCTCATGCACACATGTGCCTACTCTGAACTGTGGACTGGCCACTGGCCTTGCTGTTTGTAACCATGGATGCCCATTCCCTGTGCAGGTACTCATGCACACATGTGCCTACTCTGAACTGTGGACTGGCCACTGGCCTTGCTGTTTTTCACTTTGTTTGCCCATTCCCTGTGCAGGTTCTCATGCACACATGTGCCTACTCTGAACTGTGGACTGGCCACTGGCCTTGCTGTTTTTCACTTTGTTTGCCCATTACCAGTGCAGGTTCTCATGCACACATGTGCCTACTCTGAACTGTGGACTGGCCACTGGCCTTGCTGTTTGTAACCATGGATGCCCATTCCCTGTGCAGGTACTCATGCACACATGTGCCTACTCTGAACTGTGGACTGGCCACTGGCCTTGCTGTTTTTCACTTTGTATGCCCATTCCCTGTGCAGGTTCTCATGCACACAGGTGCCTACTCTGAATTGTGGACTGGCCACTGGCCTTGCTGTTTTTCACTTTGTTTGCCCATTACCAGTGCAGGTTCTCATGCACACATGGGCCTACTCTGAACTGTGGACTGGCCACTGGCCTTGCTGTTTGTAACCATGGATGTCCATTCCCTGTGCAGGTTCTCATGCACACATGTGCCTACTCTGAACTGTGGACTGGCCACTGGCCTTGCTGTTTTTCACTTTGTTAGCCCATTCCATGTGCAGGTTCTCATGCACACATGTGCCTACTCTGAACTGTGGACTGGCCACTGGCCTTGCTGTTTTTCACTTTGTTTGCCCATTCCCTGTGCAGGTTCTCAGGCACACATGTGCCTACTTTGAACTGTGGACTGGCAACTGCCCTTGCTCTTGTCTACTTTTGATGCCTATCTGGGTAATATGTAATAAAGACAGTTACTCCTATTGTCTGCTTTGTCAGTGTCCTTGCTATATGTAAATGTATTATGTATGGGTATGGTTTGATGTGACACATGATCTGTATGCCACTTTAACATTGCCAATGGCTTGTTTCACTTTTTCTGAGTTTACCAGAGGTGACAGGCACTTCAGTTCTTCTTGAGTCTGAGGCTTGGGGGTGCAATGATGGTTGTTTGTGATGACCTACTGTTATCCGAATCATTCTATGGTCAGGTTTGCTAAATTGTACACATGACATGTTAGGATGCACTACCAGCTCAGAGGGGAATTCTATCCACAGGATTGCAGGCAGGCTGGCCAGGGTCCATCATGTGTGTGTGATCTTTCTTGATGTGTGAACAGCAGTGTTGGTATATGGTCATCTTGTGATGGGCTGTCTTCCTAGTCACATGGGTACATTTGTATGTGTGCACTTGAGTGGTCATGAAGTGTGAAGGGGGTGACTTGTTCAGTAGTGTTGATGTGTGTGTGCCCCTGCAATGCCAACTGCACACATGTATGACCCAGGAGCTGAGTGCCTGTTTGTTTGATTTGTCAGCCCTGTGCTTGTGATTGTGTGCACATGTGGGAGTTGTAGGTTGTGCACTGTACAGTGTGTTGGTGTGTCCTTGCACTCCTGGGGGACACCTACTTGTTGTTGCTGCCAGTTGTGAGTATGCAGAGTGTGTGACAGCCAAGTCTGTGTTGTGTTTTGTTGATCAGCCATGTGTCTTGTTACGGTTTGTGCTCACTGTGCAGACCTGCTCAGCCACACTGACATTGTTGGTGAGTTTTCTCATGCATTGCTGTCACTTGAGCCTTTTTGGCTCCTGTATGGTATGTGGAGTCATACCATCCCCTAGCTTTGCTCCTGAAGCCTACCCATTGTGAGTGACTCCTCCATGTATTTGTGTATGGTACACTCCTGACCTGTCCACTACTGACGTACACACCACTTCACTATCATGTCACCTATCCCCTTGGGTTGCCAGTGTGTGAGCCTCCTCACCACTTCATTCATTACACTGTGCTTTGTGGTGCTAATCTGTGCACAGGACCAATGTGCCACTCAGGACAGTTTCACATGTGGTTATGTGTGATTTTCTTGTACTGGCTTGCAGTCATGGTTGCTCATGTGCAGTGCAACTTTTTGTGCTGCACAGTCCTCTGTTCATGTTGTTTGCACCTGGGTGTCCTTGAGTTGTGCATCTGTGATTGTTGGGTTAGCTGTATGTGTGTTTGGTGAGGTACTGCTACCCTTCCAGAGTGTGATGTTGTCTGTGTGCTGTGCTGATTTGTGTTGTGGGAGTACATGGAGTGACACTGAGATGTGTGTGCTACTGATTTGGTTGGTGTGCACACACTGCTTGGCCTGCATGGAGTGCTGTCAGTGTATGTTGCCTTGTACTTGCCTGGTGTGCATCCCCTGATGTCCAGCTGAGTTTGCAATGTGATGTATTGGCATGTGCATCTGTTGTGGTTTTGTTGTGGATGTATGCAGTGTTTGGGCTGTGTTGGCTCTTTCTGCTGACAGATGCTCTGTGTGTGATGTTCTATTTGCATTATATTGTGTGTGAGTTGTTTGTGCATTGTGATACATTCAGATGTGTGTTGCAGGTGTAGTGTAGATTACTTGTGTGTGTGTCACATGCAACAAGTTATATTCTGGTTGCTGGCCTTGTTTTGAGTGCACACTAGTGCTATGTCCTCCTATCTTTGACCTGTCACTTGTCAGGATTGTGCATGTGCATGCATGTGGTACACTATGACACCATGTTGACTTGATGGGTGGTGTGTCTGTCTGTCTGTGTTAGCTTATTGTCCCATTGATCCCAGTTTGTGTTCCTGATTGTTTTGAGTTGATGCACTTCTTGTTTGTGTTGGGGTATGGTGTCTGTGCATTGCTCCTGGGTGACAATGTTGTGTACTCCTGTTCTGTCTAGGGACACATTGCCTTTCCACTGTTTGGCTGCACATGTCTGGGCTTGTTGGACTTCTGTGGATGTTGTTGGTGAGCTTTGTGTTTGACTGTTATTTTTGTGTCTGCATTGGTTCAGGCATCCCTGAGTGTGAGTGTGATGTTTGTGGATGCAGCACAGGGTGTGTGGTTGGTTGTCAGTGAACTCACAGGACCTTATTTGCACCATTATGTGTGTTTCTCACAGGTGTAGAGTGTTGCAGGTGTGAGGTGGGTAGGTGAGGGGCATGTGTGGAGGTCCTACTTGTGTTTGACAGTCATGGAGTGTGACAATGAGCCATGTGTGTTGTGCTGATGACATACACATGTCAAGTAAGTTGACACCGATGTGTAGCTGGTCACTGTATGACTTCAGACGCTTCCTATCATTCCTGTGCCTATGCATGGCTTGCCTTGCTGTCTCCCTGAGTTGTTGCACAGAGGTCACTGTGATTTAATTTCACTCACTGTGCCAGCCATGTCTGATTTGATGGCCTAAGGGTGGTGTGATATGTTCCTTCTCTTGCATGTGATGTACACATGCTTTGTGGCTTGCTCCATGACTTTCCAACACTGTCCACCTCACTTTTGCCTAGCCCATTTATTGCCCTCCATTGCTGCTGACATCTGTTATGTGTATGTGGCTGTGCGTCAGTGTGGGGTGTGTCTGGGTGACTTGACAGGCAGTGTGTACAGTTGAGTGGTTATGTGCAGTGTGAGTGTTCATTTTGTGATTGGACTCAGTTTGCTTGACATGAGTGGGGGTAGGTGTGAGGTGAGGAATGCCCTGCCCCTGAGCTTCTGTGCAGGGTGTTCCTCTTCTCCCCCACCTTCTGAGACAGGCTCCCTGGTTGTTTGGTGTGTGTGGTGCAGGGTTAGGGTACACCTGGCTGGTTAATTGTGCAGGGGGGCACAGGAGGTGCACCCAGCATATCCCCTAATGGGTGTGGTGGGCGTAGTGTGTGAAGGGTGAGGGTGGGGCCCTATGATCTTTGTGGACTGCCCATGCCTGGCACTGGCCCTGCCTACTACATTGTGCGCATTTTTTCCCGCGTCTGCACCGCTGCGGTGACGTGACCGGGACATTGCTGTGATTTCGTGGTTGATGGATGGCCCGCATGCGGAGGGGTGATTTCGTGACAGGTAGGACATGTGTGGGTACACTTGGGGATGTGTTCCTGTCCCCACCAGAGTGTCTGATGTGGACAGGAAACGTATGTCAGCCCAGTAGTTGTGTGTTGTGGTTGTGTGCGGAGTTGTGTGATTGCGTACCTGCGGCGTTTTCAGCGACGGGCCATTATTTGATGGTAGTGGAGCAGGTACTGCACCGGAAAGGCGTGTAGAGCTGGATCCATTGCGGTCGGGACCGGGTGGAGGGGTCCGGGAGTCTGGTTTTGCGCTCCGCTGTTGTGCTTACGCCGTCTTTGGTTGGGTGGTTTTTCCGCTGCGGTGTGATGGGCTGTTTGTGGCATAGTGATTTGTACGGCGGACGGGACGTCATTTCACACGGCGGTGGGTCTCTATTGGCTCACACCACCGCGGTGGCTGGCGCATTTTTATGGCGGTTCACGTCGCACTGCCGCGGACGGGAAATGGGCTATGTTTGCCCATTGTAATATGGCGGGCGTGAGGCCCGCTGCTGGCGTGCGGAAAATGACATTTTCCGCCAGCACCGCGGAGGTGCCTCCGCCCGCCATCGTAATGAGCCCCTAAATTCCTAAACATGCAAAATTATTTGATTGATTGGAGTAATTGGGGGGAAATTCAGTGTTTGTATTGAATACCATACCTAGTAATTTTGAAGGAGCAAAAACTTCAAATGGGGAAAGACCGCTGTGATTCCTTAGAAATGTTTGAGGGAGGTTGGTCTTCAGTGATCTCAGTTTATGATACTATAACAATTAATTCCTAATTCTGACAAAATTTGAATGAACCTTCATAATCAATTATTTACCTAGATGAGAATAGAAATCTACTTTGTTAACTTCCGTTCCTTCCTTGATAAATATAAAAGTAACCTGTTTTAAATTGTCAGAGGAAATTGATTTCAATGTGGATATTCTGCTAACAATTTCCAAATCTGTGATTATTTCAGTCGTCTTATGTTTCTCCCTCTCTTCCCAGGTCTCATTGTACCCCGAAATTAGGTAAGCAAAGAAGATTGTTATAGACCCTTTACAGCAGACAAATACCCTTGAGTAGACTTCAATGGGATTTTTCTATGGCCTGAGTATCATTGAACACCAGTTGATCTCCCACCCTGTTTATTGCACTGGGCCCTTGCAATAGCAGCACAGGGCCTTCAATATCAGAGTTACAAATAATTAAGGATTTCAAACATTTTTGCCTATAGAAAATGAGACATCTCTTTTCTTTTCCTTTTGGGATAATTTTAGAACTGATACTTTCTTCTGAAGCCACAATACCCTCTGATACAAAAAGAGTATCTGGGGTGATAGAGGTATTCCACCTTTTAGTAATCATTGGTCGAGGAGCTATATAGAGCGATGAGATTGATTCAACATTTGGCCTAGATTCTGTTAACTTTATATCATCCATTTATACATTTGTTGTTTTATTACTTTTTGTAATGGTCTTACCATGGTTGAAAGACATGTATTTATCTGGTTTAATTTGAATGAAATTACATTCAAAAGCCCTGTATGCAATTTAATTGATTCATTATTTAACACCAATGCTTCCAAAATACCATGCAGTGTGCCTTGCATTATAAATAGGATGTTTTAACTTTGACAAAGATGAGTTTGAAGGTTTATTAGATTAAACAAGTTAGAAAATCTTGTATTTTCTACAATGTCTTGCTCAGAAGGTTGGGGTTCTTTATCCTTCTACCCTTCTATGTCCCCTTTTCAAAGGTCAGGACTTAAATTATGCTAATAAAATATACCTTGATCCTTAAGGTTTGACGTATTAGATAAGAATGCAATTACATTGTTCCATGGAAAGCAGGATAAACGTGGCTCCAAGAGTTCTGGACAATCGGTCTGCAGAAAACTGAGTGAAGGCTCTTGCATACTAGATGACAATGTTTCTTGGATAGTAGACCTATCTTCCTGCTAATCTGGCACTTCAACACCAACACTTAGATAAGGTTCATGTAGCAAGTTCTGCACTGTTTTACCTCTTTTGTAGTTCTTAATAATATAGCTCCATATTGAAACTGCTAGAAGGTGTTTCAAAATAACCGACTAATCACTTATGCTTCAATGCCCTGTTTACTGGGATGACGGGATTTATATTTGGTATAGAGCTTTCTTTCCCTGAGGTAGCCGCATCTTTTCTTTCCATGGTGAAGCAGTCTTTACATTGTCTTAACATATGTCCTACCAGTGATTTAGGCTTGCAATTTGAAGCAAAAGACAATAACTCCAGAGGATGCTTCCTTAACAAAGGCATGCTTGAAAATAAGAAAATGTGTTACGACACACAGCAAAGGTCTTTAACATTTTTTGTTTATCACTTTCACTTTTAATATCATCAGGTCAAAACTATGCTTTGGCTCCCTTTGAGCTCTCTCCTGAAAAAACTTTATTTTCCAACTTAATTTGAAGAGGTTTTAAATTAGTGAAAGAAGGAGGACTGCCACAGCCTGTCCCTTCTATATGGTAAGACCACACAGGAACAGGTCAGATATGTCATGCATTGCAAATTATGACTTTCATTGACTGGGATTTACTTAGATAGATCTATTTCAGAGGTTGGGGGTCTAAGTCGGGTGGGCATACTATACCCTGCCACCCGCTCAACCACCAGTCAGCTTCTTGAGGGTGGGAAAGCATAGTGGTGCAGAGTAGGCTACCAAGGGCCCGAACCCATTTTGTGGTACCAGTAGTCAGGAACTTTGTTTATCCTGGCATTCTCACACACACACACTACACTTGCATTTAAAAAATGAACAGTAGCTATGGCTACCAAGAATGAAGCCTCAGGAGGGTGTTTGGGGTGTATAAAAATCTCCCTTTACATTGGCAAAATCCTCATTTCGTGGAAACTGTATGGAGGCCTTGATGTGTCTCAACATTGAAGAAGGAACTTCCTGTAGCACAGCACTGAAAGTTGATCGTGACATTCCACAAGATACTGCAACTGTGTATTGGAATGATCCTGTGGCCACAAAATTGAGTACTGACGTTAATTTCACTATTGGTGTTATTGCTGTGGGATTCCTATTGTGAGGCAGAAGATCTGGCTCCAGCTGATGACATAAATCAAGAATAGTTTGCCTATTTAATCGGAGTTTTAATATTATCTCCCATTCTTCTATGGTGGCAAGGTCTGGAAATGGTCTCAGAACTTGAGGCTGTCGTCTCCTCACTCCCTAAGTTCACGTCTGCATTTAAAAGTAAAAAATTTAAAATATTTTTGCAAACACATTTTTAAATAATACACATTTCATTCATCTTTTGACAAAATATATTTTGACATAATTTAACACATTAATTTTTTTATGTTTTGAAAATTACATTTTTATATTTTTGTCAAAATGTATGTGCAAATAATAAATTTGAAATGTATTATTTACACATTCTACTTTTAAAAAAATTTTTTTTTCAAAAATTCTGTCAACTGAAGTCTATACAAGACCGCACAACTATCACATTTAACCACATTAACACACTACATTATACTCTTTTTGGCAAAACAAATGGCGTATAGCATTTTGTATATATAAACAACGTAGCCACCATTTAGAGTGGTGGTAATGCACTTAACATTCACAAACACACTATTTCACAATCTATCATGGCAGACGCCTGACCTCGTAGTTAGAACAATTCCAATGAGATGAAGTCGGCAGAAGTTGACTGGATAGTGGGAGTGAAACTCCATGACGGACACTGCCATAGACTAAAGTGTATGAAAGCAAAGTATGAAAGCCAATGGATGTTTCAGTCTCCATTGACGATCTCGATCATCATGTAGATGTAAGTGGCATTTAAAAAAAGCTCACTTCCCTCATAACATTGCAACCAACAACACCTCCTCAACTTTTGCTGCTGTTTCCGACCTCTGGGAGCCTCAATGCCAGGAAAAGCAGGAGATAGGGCCTCGAACTTCTCGCCAGAGGAGCTGGAGATGCTTGCTACTGAGGTCCCTGAACAGCCAGCTACATGGCTCACCAGAGGAACAGGTGCATGTTTAAAATGAAAATGTTAAGTGAAGTGCCTGTTTTTGTTAAATTACATAGAATAAATATGGTGTGTATTTTTAAACACAATATAATTAAACAACACCACAACATTAGTACATGTTGTGCATTTGATACCCAATTTTATTTTTGGTGTGTATATATATTTATAGATAGGATATAGAGAGGATGTGGCCTAATGGCCAGAGCGGTTAACCGCAAAGCTGGGGAACCTGGTTCTAGTCTCGGCAGGGACGCTCAACTTCCTGTGATTCTGGGCAAATCACGTAATCTCCCCATGCGTAACAAAATGAATGTGTCCATCTGTAACGTAACTGGTACTCATGTAAAGCACTCTGAAACCTTTGGGTGGGTTTGCGCTATATAAAACTCCCCGCCCCCCCCAAAAAAAATATATATATATAAATTTACTGAAAAAAACAAAGGTTACTGTGACGTTATAATTAGGCTGACATTTGACTCGTACAAAACCAGAGAAATTCAGCAGTTATAGTTAGCTGAGCGAACTATAACTTACACCCCCGTATTGCACTGCTTATAACCTCACATACTACATCACTCATGACATGGTCAGTGACATCACCCATGACATCTCAAATGACATCACTCATGACATTACTCATAACATCTCGAATGACATCACTGATGACATCACTAATAACATCATCCAGTGAGTGTTAGTATTTTCTAAAAGTTACTGAGTGATAAACATATATACAAAGTTAAGTGGCTGTGGGACCTTCTATATGGGTGAGTGAGTGGGTATGTAAGTGGTGTAAACAAGAGTGAGTGGGTAAATGAGAGACTGGGTGTGTCAGTATATGAGTAAGTGAGTGTCGGTGTAAGTATCTATATGGGTGAGTGAGTTGGTGTGTAAGTGGGTGTAATGGTGAATGAGAGAGAGCATGAGTGGCTGAATGGGTGACTGAGCAGGTACATATATGTCTTTATGGGTGAGTGACAAAGTACATAAGCGACTGTATGGGTACATGAATGGATGTGTAAGTAGGTGTATGGGTTAGTGAGTGGGTGTGTGAGTAGTTGTATGGGTGAGTGTATGGGTGTGTGAGTGGCTGTATCGGTCAGTAAGTGAGTGTGACAGAGGTTGCATGGGACAGTATATACTTGTCTCAGTGACTGTATAGATGAGTGAGTAGATGTGTTAGTATATTTATGAGTAAGTGAGTGGATGTGTGAGTAACTGTATGGGAAAGTGAGTAGGTATGTGTGTATTTGTATAGGTGACTGAGTTTGAGAATGGCTGTATGGGTGTATGAGTGGGTGTGTAAGTGTCTGTTATACGTATGACTGGATGTGTCAGTGGTTGTATTGCTTAGTGAGTAGGTGCGTGAGTGGCTGTCTATAGGAGTTAGTGGCTGGGATAGTGGCTGTATGGGTGAGTTGATGTGTGAGTGGCTCTATGAATCAGTGAGTAGGTGTGTGAGTGTGGATGATGTCATTAGTGATGTCATCCGTGATGTAATTTGAGATGTCATCAATGATGTCATTTGAGATGTCATCAGTGATGTCATGAATTATGTAATTTACCATGTCATTAGGGATGTAATATGTGAGGTCATAAGCAGTGTATTGCAGGGGCATAAGTTATAGTTAGCTTAGCTTAGTTAGTGGAGAAAGGGGGTGGGGTCTCCGGCGACTTGCTGGTCCTGCATTTTTTAAATTTTTTGTGGAAGGGGTGCCGTGTTGTCCCCCTCCTGGGCCGATTTAGGCCTCGGGGACCCCATCCTGCAGGGCACTGCCTTTTTGGTTTTATTTTTTTAAATAATGGGTGGCTGATTACAGCCTTGGACCCCATCTCCTGGGGCCCGGCCTCAATTGTGCATGCCAAACACTTCCATGGGTTGTCTTGTACTTACACTCTTAAAGCCAAGGCAGTCCCCTTGGATTTCCTCTTGCTTAGTTTGTGCTATTAATTTGATAGAGTGGCACCTCTATTTGCAACTTGGGCTTAGTACATGGGGCCGTCAGTTACTTGATAACAGTTGTGTAAAAGGTGAGGACTAGAAACATTTAGCACTGCCTACATGCACCACTTTGATAACGCTATCATCAAGGCTTCTTGTAGCAGAGAAGAAAAAGAGTGCATGCAAAGAAAATACATATACATTTTTGGCTTGGTAGTTGGGTCTGGGGGGCCCTGAGTTGGGTTGATGTGTCTGTGTCTGTTTTTCACGCCATTCTCATTTCGCTACGTGCTCATAACTTCCTCATTTTTGGGGAGCGGAAGCTTAAATGTATGTAGTAACTGGTTTACCAAATTAATAGTAAATCTATGCCTATAGAAGTACTTTATGATGGGTGCAAATGTACTGTTTTTTGTAATTCAAAAGCATTGGCAGTAGTAGGTTCGGAAGGCTTTGCCAGTCTCAGGTTTGGAGGCATACTGCGGGCAATCGTTGTTAATCCCGCAGAGACTTGGACGCCAGCCGGACACGGATCGTACTACTTCACACCGAGAACTTAATCAAGATTCGGGTGTTCGCCCCTCACCAGGGGGCCACGGATCGTACTACATTACACCGGAAACACAATCAACCCTGAAGATGCCCTTTGTTTGGGCGAAACGCGTTGGCTGTCTATAAAGATGCAAACCAAGCGCATTTGAAATACTGACATACTAAGACTTCAACAAACGAATACTGATTGTTTTTTCAACCTGTTTACTTTGCTTCGTTCTGCTTGCTAATATTGCCTCTCATCTTCCCTCTGTGCATGTTTGTATTTGTGGTCAAGTGGCAGCTGACCATTTGAGGCAGGCAATATTCATACATTACATGACTAACCTAGGTAGTGCAGTCTCTCTTAACCCGGCTGCTTTGCCATTTTTTGAATATACTGCGGGCAATCAAAGACCCAAAAGGTGATGTGATAATTGCTTGTAAAATAGTCTAATCAGTGGTAAATACTTGTGGGTAGCAAACCGACCCATTGTTTTTTGCCCACTGTGCCACTCTAGACTGAGTCCCAACTAATGTAAATCAGAAGTGACCCTGTTCCTCGTGGAAACAGTCTCCCCTGAACCTTGGTCATCTCACCCCTCCACCCTGCAGTCCACTGCTTTTCTAGTAGGGAAATTTGAGACTCACACACCTGAATCTTACTAAGGTACCCTTCTGATTGCTACATCTAACTCATTGCTGCACTCGACCAGAAAAGTGGCAAAGACCTATTCAGCACCAATGTCTAAATCTCCTGTTTCTTCGATCAATGTGGACATATGTTATTTATTTTTGGAAGCGAGGAGATTAATAATTTTAAAATATTCCTTTAACTTTTCGTGTATTTAGCTATGAATCTTATCTAACATTTTAGAAGATAATCTCCTATTTTGGTGATCCCGCACCATTAGTTTGTATTCATCTTCTGAGTAGGGGTTGAATATTTCAAGCCTGCTGTCTTTAAAACAAATTATAGACTTTTATTCCAGTTGTTGAATCTTGCTTGGGCATGGGGAAGATTTAGGACTGGGAATACAATGCAGTGAAGTTAAATGCGGATGACAACCTCTGCTAACATGAAGGATGGCTTTTCACCATCCTGAGGCTGTGTCAACTTGAAGACCGTCAACTGGATGAGAAACATCTGCTGGTGGGCTGGCTGTCCCTGAAGGGTAACCATATTTCAGCACAGTAGGTGTGGCAAATATTAATCTTCCTTATTTTGACATGTACAACACCATGTGGTGGAAAAGCCAATACATGGTGCTTGCTTTCCACTGCAGTGGAAAAATGATGTGAGACATTAGTCTTGGCACACAAACATGTACAGCATTAAGTACTAAGCTGAGACATTCTTTAGGTCTTCCTAGGGCTTGGTGGATTAGGTTTTCTGACACCCTGGCACTAAGAACTCAGTCAATGTTCAAATCTGAATAAGAAACCCAGTTGGACTGTAACCAATGCACAACCCACTCAGCAATATTTGCTTAAGAAGTGTTTTCAGTAACAATCAGCCCCATAAGACACAAAAACCCTCTTTTGTAAAAGAATGACACACTCAAAAACCTCCAGGAAACATGTTATTTTAAAATCTTAACCTGGTGCATATGATATGCATTTTAACCACAATGCAGCTAAGCAATTTATAGGTAATGAAAACAACACTAAATTCTAGCATGGTTACTGATTTTTTTTCTATCACCCTCTTTGGGCTATTATTAGGGGTTTTGCTGGTCCCAGCATATTAATAAATACACTGCCCAATTCTGAGTGTCAAAGGTAGTGTGCCTTTGCATACCTGTTTTAAGGACGTTCTTATTGTTCAATCTTGACAGCAAGCCTGATAATTCAGGTAAGAGCTGCGAATATCTGCACAGCCCACAAGTCACTGTGAAGGCCTCCCACGATGCAGCAACCTTCGACTAGAGTCGGTGCTGAAGCCATCCGTGTCTTTCTTGTCCAATATGCATGATGTATATAAAGTTTGGCAAGAGAACCTGTGCACATTTTTAAAATGAACGTTAAATAAGATCGAGCCAGAGTTGTTGATAACCAGGGCTTAGCCAGAGAGCTTGTCGAAAATTGTAAAAATGAACAAAAAACAAGGCTTACCCATAGAGCTTGTTTAAAATTGTTAAAATGAACATTAAACAAAAGTGACCTTGCAGATACTGCTGGATTGTTTTGCAATATTCTTTTCTGAAAGGTCACAAACATAACGACTGAAGCCTGAAATCACTAGCCTTCTAGAAATTCTGTGTATAACTAAAACATAATAATTACATGCTCAAGCCAAGATGTTTAAATATCATTAATCTTGATTATCACCATTTATAAAATATCTGTAACATGGAAGAGCATGCTATAAATGTGCATTCAAGGGAATTACGATCAATAAGTTGTCATTTGTTTAAAAACACACTTCTCATATTAAAATGAAAGATCTCTGCATCAAAACAAAACTAGAATTAGAACACAGCCACACCTTCTGCAACACTTATAAATCAACCACACCACTACCTTTGCTCTGCTGAGAGCTGATCAGAGGTCTTTGGCACTGAATATGTAGAGGTCCTCTTGACGAGAAGAACTTCTAGGTTCACTGACTGTGAAACAGATGCAATGCTAGAAGACGTTCTGAGGATGAAGCCATGGTTATTTGGTGCTGAGGTGCATACTGCGAGCTTCAGGCAGCGAAACGTAATCTGGAAAAGACTAGAAATGTGAAAGCTGTCTCTACAGACTTTGTTGAAGATGTATTGGTTCGTGAGGGAGAGTTTTTTTTTTTATGCGAAAGAGAACATGCCAAGGGAAAGGGGGGTAGGCCTCCCAAACGCCTCAGTCTTGCCCGTGATCATGATTGTTAGCACCAATGTTGGAGCGGATACTATGGGGCCGATTCAGGCCGGAAAACGTACCGACCGACTCGGTACGGGAATATTGTCCGACCGACACGTACCGGTGCTGCCCGATCCGCGTAGTACGATGCAATGCATGTGAATCACGACCGACTCGCACGGAACACAAGTCGAATGACCGAACCGCACGGAAACCAGCTATCCGGCCGGAAAACCACGCGAATCGAACCAACCGACACGCACCAGGAATGAACCCGACAGAAACGTACCCGCGAACTCCGACCCGCGCAATACGATGCAATGCGTGGAAAACCAGACCGAGTCGCACGGAGCCCAAGCCGCACGACCGACACGCATACAAAACCGAGCCGAAGCAACCCAATACTCCGCGACCGACGTGTACGCCGCACATGAAACACAGCAGAAACACAGCTTGAAAGACTCGGAGAAGCCTGCACGAGCCAACTTCAGCGTCCTACTCGGTCAGAAGAACGTCTCCTACATGCCCAAAACCCACAAAGGAAAAATACAAAAAAAGTGCCAAACAAGCAATGACAAAGTCAATAAATACAGGGGTGAAAAAACATGGAACAAAGACACACCCACAACCCCACCCATATAAAGGCCACAAATCACTACCATGATCCTTTGCAAATTCAACTGACCTGCCAGCACAGAACACCATCAGACAGCAACCACAGACACACTCACAACTCATCCATCACAGAAGCCACACACCATTAGCACCTCCCAAATAGCACCCTCACATACACCCAGCAAAACCTACACTCACCCACCCTCACTTGCACACTCACACACACATCAACACCCACCACCACCCATCACCATGCCCCCAAAGAAGAATCCAAAGTTCCTAGACAGTGAATTGGAAGTCCTGGTAGATGAGATCCTCAGGGTAGAGCCACAGTTGTTTGGTACATTGGTCCAACAGACCCCCATGTCGTAGAAAACCAAGATGTGGGAAAGGATCGTCGACAGGGTGAACGCACAATCACCATGTTTGCGCACAAAGGAAGACATCCAGAACAGGTGGTATGATGTGCACAGGAGGGTCAAGGACCTACTAAAGAAGGATTACGCCTTGAGTCATCGCACCGGCAGTGGCCCTCCTGCCAAACCAGTATACCTCAGGCCCTGGGAGGAGAAGGTGCGGGCCATCCTACCACCAGTGAGCGAATATGGACTATCAAACATCCCAGAGCCTGGTGAGTACACAACCAATATACCCAATATTGTGTGACAATACACACACATCACTGTCAAGGGGATAGTCAAACCATGCACCCTTAGCAAATCCACATCAACGAAAAGATAATCATCCCAAGATGTGTATGTTAGTTAGATAAACTCACCTCATAGTGATATGTAACTGTGTCATGACATGTACAAACCTAACAACAAATAGAGCAAGGCAGTGGCACAAATCTAACCAACAAACACTGTCAGACATTTTGCCACCACTAGAACACCACCTCACAGGGAAGCTCACTGAAAGGAAGGAATGCTGTGTATGCTGGTGAAGTGAGTGTAGCCAATAGCATGATGGGAGTTGTAGTCACAGATATCAGTCACCCTCACAATTGGCCCATCAACACCACTCTGAACCATGCTCACATCACAGGGAGTGGAAAAGAACTGACAAGATGGCTGACACTGGGTACTGCTGTGGGGAGCACAAGGCCCTGCTGGGAACTGTGCACCAACCAACAGCAGGACACCACTGTCAGCCATCTTGCCACTGCTGACACACTCACACACAGTGAAGTCGACTCAAAAGGAGGGAAGTATGGGCATGCTGGGAAGGTGGGTGTAGGCAATAGCATGATGGGAGTGGTAGTCACAGCTCAACATCCCCCACCCACATGGCCCAGCAAGCTCACACTGAAGCATGCACACCTCACAGGGAGTGAAAAGCCACTTCAAAGATGTCTGACAATGGTCCTCTGTTGTGGGGAGTACCAGGCCCTGCTGGGAACTGTGCACCAACCAACAGCAGGACACCACTGACTGACATCCTGAAAGACAACTTGCACTGCCTGCAATGGAAGCACGTTCCATGGTGGGATATCTGGCTGGGTGGGAAGGAGGACTGACAGCTCTGACCATAGTCACAAGCAGCTTTTCTCACACCCCCTTAACACAAACTCCACACAACTCACCTGGGAGAATGCAATGCCTCACACTCTAATTAAATATCCCACAAAGAACCACCACCCTGGGTTATGCTGTGTGAAGCACAGGGATACTCTTGGGACTTGTAGCCAAACAAACGCCAGGACAACACTGTCAGCCATCCTGTCAGCACAGGCACACTACCCCACAGGGAAGCAGAGTCAAAAGGAAGGAAGTATGGGCATGCTGGGAAGGGGGGGTGTGGGCAATGGCATGATGGGAGTTGTAGTCACAGATATTGGTCACCCTCACAATTGGCCCATCAGCACCACTCTGAACCATGCTCACATCACAGGGAGTGGAAAAGAACAGACAACATGGCTGACACTGGGTACTGCTGTGGGGAGCACAAGGCCATGCTGGGAACTGTGCACCAACCAACAGCAGGACACCACTATCAGCCATCTTGCCATTGCTGTCACACTCACACACAGTGAAGTCGACTCAAAAGGAAGGAAGTATGGGCATGCTGGGAAGGGGGGTGTAGGCAATAGCATGATGGGAGTGGTAGTCACAGCTCAACATCCCCCACCCACATGGCCCAGCAAGCTCACACTGAAGCATGCACACCTCACAGGGAGTGAAAAGCCACTTCAAAGATGTCTGACAATGGTCCTCTGTTGTGGGGAGTACCAGGCCCTGCTGGGAACTGTGCACCAACTAACAGCAGGACACCACTGACTGACATCCTGAGAGTTAACCTGCACCCACTGCAAGGGTGGCATGCTTCATGGTGGGATAACTGGGCTGGGGGGAGAAGGAGGTCCGGATGTCAACCAAATACCACCAATGCAGGTCATGCACACACCTCAACATCCACATTGCAAAGCATCAGGTTTGCAGGACAATGAGCCACACCAATATCAACCTCTGACTGTGACAACTTAGGACAATGCAATGTACAGGGCCGCATCCAGAGGTACAGTCACAACTGCCATGTGTTTGAACCATTGATGCCTGCAGAAACATAACATACATTGTGTGTCTCTTCCAAATATAGGTGATGATGGGGACACAGCAGCAGATGAGGAGGAGTCCCTGTCCCAGGCTCCGGTGGCCCATGAGCTCTCTGGTGTGGAACAGCCTCTGCCCTCATCGGATGGCGAAGACCAACCTGGCACCTCCGGTGTGAGTCATCATGCAGCACCAGCAGGACCACCATCTGCACCCCCTGCACCCATTCTTCCAACATCTGCCGACACACAGACCACCCCCGCCGACACGGACAGACCAAGGACACTCAATGACAACAGCACAGGGACCACAGCCCACCGTGAAGCAACGGACAACAACCCCAGTACCAACCCCCAAGGGGGCCTAGGGTCACCTGTGCGTGCCACCGCAGGTCCCGCACGTGTGGCCAGGGGTGGTGGGAGGGGTGGTAGGCAGAGGTCGCTGTTTGCAGAGGGGTCTGGACTGCATGATGACCCACAACTGGTACGCATTGCTGATGCGTACCAGAATAGCACCGGAGAGGTCAGCCAGGTAGTGGGGATCCTCAAGGACATTCAACAGCAGCAGGCTGCCCATCATGCCCGCTTGGACTCCCACATGTCCCGTGTGGAGACACACATGTCCTGTGTGGAGACACACATGTCTGGCATGGAGTCCAAGTGGGACACATTGGAAGAACTGACAGCGGTGCAGAGGGACATATTGACATGCCTCCGCCAGATTAGCACCAACATGGCCACACCTCCCTGTGTGCCCACAACATCTGGTGCCGCAACAACTGCAACTGCCACAGGGAGGGAGGATGACTCTGGTGGAGAGTCCTCTGCACCACAGCAGCCTGCACGTGAGGGTCCCCCAGAAAGAAGAGGGGCCGTCCGAGGAAGGACAACTGAGAGGCCGATGGCCATGTACATCCCCCAGGAACCCAACACCTGTTCTGGAAATTCTCCTTTGTGTGCAAACTGTTCACCCTGTCGAATGCAACACAACTCTCCCACATGACATGGGGAGTTTAAGTTGGACTAATGCATCAGATGACTGTGGACTTTACTCAGGACATTTCTGCTACCAACACTTCCAACTCATCTGGGAACTTTGGATTCCAATCCCAATGTACAGCACTCACCATCCTGTGCACTATCCTCACACATGTATGTAAATAAACTCACTAATACACCATACTTGCCTCTGTTGTGATTCCAACGTTGTTTTTGTCATGGAGATGATGATCTGCAAAATGACACTGTGCATGCTAACTGCTACAGCAAGTTCAACACCGTCATGTGAGTCATGGAGACGTGACACATATGAGGGAGACACACCACTAGGGCAACACAACACATACACACCAGGGCCATCTGACTCATCGCCTACACTGATGTTGCCAGGAAATACAGTGGAATGCACAGACACCACACCTATTCACAGTCTGTGTCAACTAGCCCACAGGTGCAGTAAGCAAATGTCAGTCAGATGTGTGAACACAGACAACGCACATCCCAAAGTGAAGCACAGGTTTATTACACATTTGCAACATGTTGTTTCCACTACAGATGCAAGGTAATCCCACGTGGCAGTGGCCACACAGTCAACAAGTGTAGAAGAAATAAAGTCCAGGGGTGTGGGGCACATCACCTGTAGGGAAACGACTGCTTCCACCCTGGAAGTTGAATCATGGTGTCGAGGGATCCGAGTTGACCAAACAACTCTGAAAGCACCCTGTGAAGGACAGACATGACACACAGTCAAAAGCACTGAAGAACAGGACAGAACTGCAATACTCATGCCCAATACATGTCACAAGATACCTACACAAAACCAAGTTAGCATGTCAACACTGTTGGGGAGTACAGACTACCTGTAAGGACACATCGCTGTACGCATCCAGTCAAGTAGCACATGGCCACACTAAAACAGCAACAGAGCACCACCAACACATATCATGCAAACTCAAATCATTGACATGACATCTCTGGATACTCACATTCAGCTGAAGAAGTTGGTGATGAGCTGTGTGCGGACATCACCCTCATCATCATCATCATCACTGGCATCGTGGCCCAGGCCAGGATCCTCCACAGGTGGCGGATGTTGGTCATCGTCATCCAGGATGAGAGGCAACTCCTTCCGCACTGCCAGGTTGTGTAGCATGCAGCAGACGATGACAATCTTGGACACCTTTGCTGGGGCATATGGGAGGGCCCCTCCTGTCTTGTCCAGGCTGCGAAAGCGGCTCTTCAGGAGACCAAATGTCCGCTCGATCACTCTCCTGGTCCGACCATGTGCCTCATTGTAGCGCATCTGGGCTGGTGTCACAGGGTTCCTGAGGGGTGTCAGCAACCACGGCATGTTGGGGTATCCGGAGTCACCTACTTACAGACAATTGCACATTAGCTGAGTTGGGTAAAGAGGGTGGAATACAACATTGCCGAACACACACAATGGTAAAAAGTCAGTACACACCGACAAGCCAGGCACGCTGGTTCTGCATCTGTGACATCATCCTCGGGATGTGACTACTCCTCATCACGTAGGCATCGTGTGCAGAACCGGGGAAACGTGCACACACATGTGAGATGCTCATATCTGCAAGACATACCACCAGAGCATTGATAGAATGGTAATGTTTCCTGTTCCTGTATGCCTGCTCATGTGCCTGTGGTGGTACCAAAGCCACATGTGTCTCATCAATGGAGCCAATGACATGTGGCATCCTCCCCAGGGCATAGAAGTCACTCTTGACGTCAGTGAGTTGTTGACGTTTAGGGAAATAGATGTACTGGTTCAGGTATCTCAACATTGCCTCCAAAACATCGCGTAGCACACGGCTGAACATGGTCTGTGACATCCCACCAGCAGACGCCACAGTGTGTTGAAAGGTACCGGTGGCAAAGAAGTGTAGGGCTGCCATCACCTTCACCTTGGGGGTCAGCGCTGTAGGGTATGTCCGGCCAGGTTGCAAATGTGGGGCCAACCGCACCGTCAATTCCTCAATCAGCGGCCTGTTGAAGCGGTGCCATCGGATGCAGTCACGTTCAACCATGGTTGCAAGGTCAGGGAATGGTCTATGGACAGCTGGTGCCCTGCAGTGCATAGGTGAACAAAGAAAGATTGTCAATCACCCCACATATGTGGCATTGACCATACTCAATATCACATGATACATCATTACAAGACAGAAGTACTTGATGTGTGTGCCGTTCTGTATGGACATATATGGCACCTACATGGCCAACATCTAACATCACAGTTCAACATGTGTTGACAACAAGTTCCAGGTCGTGCTATGGGAAATCATTAGGCTGTGTCACAGTACCCATGTACTGCTGTCACGTTCCAAACACACACCACAGTGACAAGTGAGGACAGATGTGCCACAGGCATCACAGCTCATTGACAGGTAGATTCCCAGGTACCCTGTATTGCCACATGGACAGTGGCATGACATGGCGTATCATGTACACGTCAGCAAAACAACCATGACTCCCACAGGTAGTGGCCCCTGTTGCCTCTGCAGGACAGACATGGACGTCTGTGACACACACACGCACAACATCAAAGTCGATGCACAAACAACGTGGATGTGGAGACTGTCTCCCATTGTGCACATTGAATCAGAGACATCTGAAACACAACATGCACACAGACTGTGGAGGGCCATCACTATTGTGGCAATGGGTCACCCTGTGACATACATACCTTCCCACATGGGACTCAGGGTGTGTGTGACATGACATACACATACACAACCTGGAAATGTGACCATGCCACATGCCCTGAACTGAACAGTTGCACATCACAGTGGTCATGTGCACAACACACAAAGGATTCTGTCCCCAAGAACACATGCACAGCCTGGGAGTGGCTGCCCCCAAGTGCCACCAAAAAAAACACATGTTGACCCCCATACACACACAGGTAATGCAGCCTTACATGCCTTAGGATACAGTGTGGACAGGCTGTGGTGTTGTAGGTGTGCCCCTGAGTCCCTGGCAAGTAATTGTGGCTGGCATACGTTCACCAGTGACAACCATGGTGAAATATGCGAGTGATTTGTACAGGGACGCATTGTACAGCAATGGACCGATCGGTGCGCACGCATTGGCCATTGCATATGATGTGGACGGATGCGTGTTGTCATCCAATATACGCGTTGTACAGCAATGGACTGATCGGTGCGCACGCATTGGCCATTGCAAATGATGTGGACGGAAATACGCGTTGTACAGCAATGGACCGATCGGTGCGCACGCATTGGCCATTGCATATGATGTGGACGGATGCGTGTTGTCATCCGATATACGCGTTGTACAGCAATGGACCGATCGTTGCGCGCGCATTGGCCATTGCATATGATGGGGACGGATGCGTGTTGTCATCAGATATACGCGTTGTACAGCAATGGACCGATCGGTGCGCACGCATTGGCCATTGGATATGATGTGGACGGAACTACGCGTTGTACAGCAATGGACCGATCGGTGCGCACGCATTGGCCATTGCATATGATGTGGACGGAAATACGCGTTGTACAGCAATGGACCGATCGGTGCGCACGCATTGGCCATTGCATATGATGTGGACGGATGCGTGTTGTCATCCGATATACGCGTCGTACAGCAATGGACCGATCGGTGCGCACGCATTGGCCATTGCATTTGATGTGGACGGAAATACGCGTTGTACAGCAATGGACCGATCGGTGCGCACGCATTGGCCATTGCATTTGATGTGGATGGAAATACGCGTTGTACAGCAATGGAGCGATCGGTGCGCACGCATTGGCCATTGCATATGATGTGGATGGATGCGTGTTGTTTTTCGAAATACGCTTTGTACAGCAATGGTCCGACCGGTGCGCACGCATTGGCTATGGCCTGACATGGTAACGGACGCGTTTTCGAAGCTTTAACGAGTCTGATGCAGTGAATTCAGTTGGCCACCCACAACAATGTTGCAAATTCATGGGTGTCATGAAGTTGAACTTTTGAAGGATGCTGTGGGCATGTATAAGTGGTGCAATTCCATGGATTGGCCAGATTCAGAAGATGCAAACGACTTGGACCTATCACTTTGGACACATGGGACAGTATCTGCCTCTGCAGCACACATATAATGCTGGCTGTTCCCCTGAGAGCTCACTTCCCTGCACTACATGCTCCAGGACGATATCTGCCACCACCACTGCTGCTGTCTCTGCATCCTCTGGCTACTGCAATGGCACGTACTGTGGAGAGAGCCCCAGCCTTCAGCACTGAGGAGAACCAGGCCCTGCTGGACAGCCTCCTTCCATAGTACAGCAAGCTGTATGGGAAACCAGGAGAGCAGGTGAGTGTGCTGTCCACTGCCTTACTAATTGTGCATGTTGTCTGACTAGCAAGACTTACAGTGTGCACACCACTGGCTAGCATGCTCACTGAGTAGTTGTCAGCCCCCAAAGTGTGTAGTTACATGCACTGAACAGGTATAGTGCAGTAACAGTGCATTCCAACAAGGTTTGACTTCCCAGGCAATGATACCATGTGGTAACTGCTGGCAAACTGTCCATAGCCATAGTTGCACTGCCTGTGTACATCATATGCCCCTGTGATTGAGACATGTATATCCAACTGTGTGATGCACGGAAATGTTGCATGTGTAGTAATGGCCTTTTCACTTTGTCATCCTCACAGGTTGATGCCCATCAGAAGCAGGACATCTGGATGACCATCGTCCGGGCAGTACGATCGGTGGGGGTCTACAGGCGCAGGATCCGCAACTGCCAGAAGAGGTGGCAGTACCTTCAGGTTGGACCCGGAGGATCGCAAGGGTCCAGCTGAAGCTGTCGCCTCCTCGCAGGAGGGGCGGACACCGGACCCTGACCCCCCACATGCTCCGGATCCTGGCGGTGGTCTTCCCTGACCTGGATGGGCAGCTGAAGGCCAGACAGCAGCAAGGAGGGGGTAAGTGCTAGCCTCAACTGTGTACTATGCCTGACATGCTCTATGCACTCCTTTAGCCTGGCTCCACTTCCACAGTACAACTGTCATGTCGTCCTGGACTCATGTACCTCACTTGTGTCATGCCCCCTCCTCATCTGATACACAGGTGTGGCCCTTACAGTCTGTGACTTAGGTCACTTGGGTACTGTGTACTTGCAGTTACCTGTGGTTCAAGTTGGGGACAGCATCAGTTACAGGAACTTTGTGGTGGGCTGCATGGGTGGTACAATTGCTCACAATGCCTGTGATCTGACATGTACTCTGGGTATGGCTTTAACATGTGTTCCAATTGCTGCTCTGACTCACCACATGTCTGGGGTATGTGCCACACACCCATGCTGCAGCAGAGACCAAGGAAGGAGCCTCAGTAGTATGTACATCATGTGTGTGACATATGCATAGCCACCTGCCTAGTGTTCAGGGTAATACCATGTTGCACATGGACCAGGACTGTAATGCCTACTCCGGACATCGAAGGCACTCTGTTCTCCCACTCCCGTGTGTCAGCATACATATTGGGCATTGTGAAGAGGGCACTCAGGTGTATGCCTTTGTGTCACCGTGGTGTGGCCTTGCTATTTGGACTCCTGGAGTGTTTAACAATTTGGGGTGGCCAGCCATCTGAGTTGTGACTATGGGATCTGCACATAGGTCAATGCATAGGTCTCTGATCCATTGACTGTGCACAATGTTGTATGAAACATTGGGGTGCAGGCAGCTTTGGTTCATTCTCATCAAACGTTGAAGTGCTCATGTGTATGGATTTGTGTTTGCAGTCACTCAAATGATGATGTGGGTGGCCAGGGGTGCACATGTGCACCTGTCAGCTACAGGGCTTACTTTTCAAAAACTTCCATGATTGTGACACAGTGCAGACTGGTGTTGTGTGTATGCACTGCCCCTGTGACAGGAGACAGTTATGACTGACTTGCCAGACAGGCCTGTGCCATGACATTCCAATCGCAAAGGGTGATCCAGCAGTGGTGTGACATGTTCTGCATGCACACCATTGTTGCATTGTCTATCAGGACATGAGGACATCATTGTGTCTGGTGATGGAACCAAAACCCGCATATCAACAGAGACTTGCACATTACTTTTCCTGACACATGTACTGAGTCAGTGGCAGGAGATGGCATGTGTTTGGAGTGACACATTTCCATATGTTCTCTTGGATGTCCAACAACTGTGTATGTGGTGCATGTGTGCACATATGATTAGTCGCATACAACAGGCAGCAGACAGATGGGTGAATGGACAGGTAGGATATGTGTGGCATGACTGACTGTCAGGCAGACAATGGGCTTCTTCAAATCAGTGTCAGCACTTATTGCAATGTCTAGCAAATGATGGCAGGGCTTCCTGTGGTGTGTGTGTTCAGTACAGGTGACTAATGTTGCTCTGTTTATCCTGATTGTTTGCAGATACATCCACGGCCACAGGAGGAGACAGCTCCACGGACCAAGAGGAGCGGCAGAGCCAGACTGGGTCCGCTGTAGGGGAGACCGAGGGACCCAGTGGCACGGAGGGTGAGGGGAGCCACACTGAGGAGACCTCAGCTACGACCACCTAAGCTGGGGAAAACAGCACTTCCAGTGAGGACTCCCTTGTGGAGGCGGGTGTCAGCAGACCAGAGGCAACGTCAAGCAAGTCTGTCCCCGCCACCACCACCATCTCCACCCTCCCATCTGCTCCCATCCCACATGTCCGTGGAGGCTCCCGTGTAGGGGAGCGTGTCTCCTTCATACCAGGCACTGCACCCCCTGCCTCTGTCCCCCCTGCTGCCCTGAGTGTGGAGTCTGTGGACTTGCTTAAACAGATCCATGTAGGGAAGACATCAATGCTGAGTGTCCTCCATGCACACACAGGTCTTTTGACACAACTGGTGTCATTCATGGAGGGCATGTCATCTGGCATGTCTGCCCTACATCGGACCAATCAGTCCATGGCCTCCTCAGAGTGGTGCACCACAGCCCAGCCTACCAGCGTAGCCTTAATTAATTTACTCCCACCAGGGAGGTACGGATATACATTCAGTAGGTTGTGGCACAGTACATGGTGCCCGACCGCATTACGACCAGCTAACCCACAGAGTTGATCCTCTTAAAACCACGTGTAAACCTATGCTGCACAGTAGGACTTTCTCTTACTGACTACCCACTTTAATTTTCACAGAAGATACCAGGACAGGGAGTTACTATCCAGTACCCGTGTCAGCCACCCGTTATTCACAAGCTGCTACTACACCACATGTGTAGTCTTCTTCTGGTAAGCTTCCACATTCCTCTCATCCGTGCTGCACGTACGTACTTCATTTTGCCCTTCTGACAGTCTTCACATTCTCTACAGAGATCTCTCCGCACAAACCACAGGCGGAGCACACCCTCTTCCTTACCCTGCAGCACCAACCGCGCCCTACATCCATTTGGTTGTCAGCTCCTCACCCCGATACGCACGAAGGGGTAAGTTTTCCGCTGTAAGGCTCCTACCAGTTAGTACACTTCTGTGACTCCAAGTCTAACCTTCCTCTCCTTTTTCTTTCTCACTCGTGTAGTACCCGGCTGGGTCCTGCGTGAGTATCTCTTATTCTTCTTCTTTTTCACTAAACCGGTGTGTCACACTCTTCACGTAGCTGCGCGACCGCAATTCAGGTACTACAAGGCCTTTTGCATTTCCTACCAGTAACCAAGTCACTTGCATTACCCTTAGTGACAATCTTTTTCTTTTAATCATAGATGTCCCTACACCTATAGGTCCTGAAGAGACCCTGTATTGTGTAAAAGGGTCGAAACGTCGTCGACAACCTAGCAAAACGAACCAATAAAATCGGCCCTGATTACTGTACACAGTGGCTGTGACTATTGTACAATTGATTATGGTCGTTTTCTTACGGAAACCAAGTCACATTTGTCACTAATTTAAAAGTTTTATGCTTTATGTTTGGTTCCAACTTCACTGGGGACACCTAGCACTATTGTGTGTGTTTTTTTCTTTTATGTACATATTGATACATTGTGTGATATATAAAAACAATATTGCGAATACAGTCATATGTGTCGCAGGAACCGCTGTTTCTGTTATATACCTAATTACCCTGGTTCCTAGCGAGTAGGGTCTCCCTTGTTCTTGTTTTCGACTCCTCACTGACGGCAGCAGTGTCCCTCCTGCAACAGTCCCTCACCCCTCCTACCTCTGCCCCATCCACAATCCCCAGCACCCTACCTGTCCCAAGCACACACACACCGGCACCGGCATGCACCAGCACAGACACAAGCAGCACACAGACACACAAGCCAAACTCCAGACGCACACGCACGCACAGTCAGGGGACTGATATCTCACTCACAGGGGATGGGGCCCAGACACACACACACGCATCCACGAGCACTCCGCAGTCCTCAGATGCCTCTCACTCCAAAACCCCTTCCCTTGCCTCACCTGCAACCCCCTCCCAGAAGCTCTTCCTCTGTGAGCTTGGCCTCTTCCCCACAAATACATCTGACACGAAGTCCAGGCGGAAGAGGCGACCACCACACACAGAGGGAGTGCCCCTCACACCTGGACACCCTCCCCAGGCACAAGCAGGCTGAGGACCCCATTCGAAAGTCACTCCGGACCAGGAAGGGCAAGACCCCACCACCACCACCACGCAGCTCCACCACACAGTCTCTCTCCTCTATCCCCCAGGCCACCACTCCACAGGTTCCACCGCCACACCCTGCCCCAGGTTCCCCCACACACCGATACCGCATCCCCAAACTGATTAGGCCCTCCCCCCCTACCACTTGCTCTTCCACCCCCAACCCAGACGCTCAGCCTGTTTGTGACACTGGTGTGGAGACTGGGTCCCCCCCCTCTGTCCTGCCCACCTCATCTGCCCCCCTTCCACTCCCTTGGAGTCATGCACTGCAGTGGAGTCCACAACCACCCCGTCTGACTCGGGCACTGCAGTGGGGACCCAGTCCACTCCATCTGACCGTCCCACTGCAGTGGTTGCAGCACCCACACCATCTGACTTGTGCCCTACAGTGGTGCCGGCCCCCACTGAGTCAGACACCTCCACTGCAGTTGCCGGTGACACTGCTGCACCCACCACCCCTTCACTGCCTCCTTCTGGCATCCCCTGATCCTGTCCCTGCGGTGCCTGGCCTGCCCCTTGTATGCCCCTCCGTGGGGGATGTCCCCTGTCCGTACCAGTGCAGGCAAGCAATAGGTGACAAGTTGTCACATATCTCCCTGTTGGGACTGTGTATTTGGACTGGCCATTGGCCTTAGTTTCTTTTGGACTTGAATTTTTACTTTAACATTTGCTGAATAAAGCCTCTTTTTGTTTACTTGTTGTTTTTCTTTGGATGTACATGATGTAGATGAGTATCATCATGCATTTGCAGTTGTAATATTGTTCAGAACATGAAAATGAAGTGTTGCTGTGATGGACTCCATGTGGTCCATGGGATATGTGTCCTAATGTAGTCTGGATCTATAGCATCCTTTGCTGCAGTCTGAGGGTGTAATGTTCAGCATTTGACACAGGGATGTACGTTTTGCATTTGTAAATTGACATCTTTGGCTTACACTGATGCACATCTGGTGGGCTTACCACTGTTTAACGTTTCTATTTCCCTGACTGTGTGCCCATCTCCACTGGACATGCAGTTTAGCACATCAATGTTGAAGGACTCATCTGTGTATACAGTGCAACTTGCTTGACACGTGTTTTGGGTGTATGCAGATGACTGACGTGACACTCCCGTACCCAGGCTGATGTGAGCAGAGCCTTCAGTGTGTTGTAGTTGTTGACTCACTGACCAGGTGTTCTGCTGACATGTTTGAGTCGTGCACAGACAAGGTTTGGCAAACCGGAACTTCCACAGGAGTGGAGTGCCCTCATGGCAGTGTGTAATCCCGTGACATTGGCTGGGCCCGTGTTGTGTGTTGTGTGAGCATGTCTGTGTGTGTTCCCTTCCCTTTTCCTACACAGGCTGTGTCCCTAGGGATGTTCCTGTTTGTGATGCTTGCTGAGTTGTCCTGTGTTCATCCAGCATCTTGGACCTGGTTTCTCCGGGATGTGGGTGCATGGCAAACTAATGTTCATCAGGTTGTCATCCCTAGTTGTCTTTGCTGTCAGGGCTGGGGATGTGGGCAAACGCAGATGGGACACAGTCAGGATTCCCCTTGGCACTTGTTGGTTACACAAGTCATGTAATTTACAGTTTGTGGTAGCTTTCAGTGATTGTGACACGTTGTGTGTGTGACTGCTGCCACTCCTCAGGGTCAGAGCTGCAATGTTGGAAGTTGTCTATGTGTGTTCTTTGTGGGTGACCTTGGCTTCTTCATTGGTGTGTGACTGTGGCCGGGATCCCATTGATTGGGGTGGATTTCACGTCATGCCCATGTATGGCGTACTGTGCAGTGTGTCAGACATTCACGAGTCTTGTTGACTGGCAATGTGTGATGGGTTTCTGCACCTTAGTTCCCACCACCACCCCTGGGATTGACATGGGTGCATGTGCAATTTCACCAGTCCATGTGAGCTTCACTGCTGCACATTGGTGGAGATCAAGGTGTGTGGTGTTGAGTGTGTGCAAATGAGAGTTGTTGCACGGCTAGACCCCTACCTCCATATTGGCCTTGGCTGACAGGCCGTGCTGATTGATTTGTGCTTGTGTAGGTGTGATGGTAGTTTGTTGCTCAGGACACATGACTGTGGTTCACAGTGTGAACGACATCTAGCTTTGTCATCACAGTGGGATTATCATGCAGGCCAGTGTCACCACAATGTGGGGTCCCTGGGGGTAGTGCTGTGGTGGGATTGTCTCTTGCTGTGTTAGTTGCTGTTCCTACAAGCTTGTGTGACATGCGTAATTTGGGCTCCCTCTCATCTAACAATGCCTGATTGCCCACATAGGGGAATCCGATCCATGAGTTACTTTTGTGTGGCACTGTATACACATCTGTGTAATTGGGATTCAGGCCTCCTCATGTGTTGTGTGGTTGCCTGGGGACACTGGCACACCCCCCATCACCTGTTGTGTTTGATATGCAGTGTGAGGCTGCCTGTTTGTGTTTGTGCATGTGCACCACTGCATTGGCATATCTTTAGTGTGCCATTGGCTGTATGTTGTTTGGTGGATTTCCCCTGCTGTCCCTGGGACGCCTAGGTCATCAGTCAGCACAATGATCATGGTTTGTATGTCCCATTGCTGCCATCGTATGGTATTTGTTCGACTCACATCTACAGTCTCCACAGGATATCTACATTTGTGTGTCCATTGGTGCAGATATGTGGGTCTGCATTATGATGGTCACTTCTGTCATTGTGTAATTGATGAATGTTGACAATGTCAGCCCCCATGGGTGATGTTTGTCTGCACATGGCCAAAGGTATGTCTTATTTGCACTGCACTGTTTGCCTCACCCAATCTATGTTGCTATGGGACACAAGCACTACTTTGCCACTGATGTGTTTGTTGTTCTGTGACCAGGAATCATCCATGCTGTTTGGCAGTTGCAGCTTTTTCCAAGACAACACTTACCTTTTGGTCACTGTGATGATGTGGGTTTAGACCCCATTGCCACAATGTTCAATTGGGCTTCAACTATGGACCCCACACTTACATTTTGGTCACTGTGATGATGGGGGTTTAGACCCCATTGCCACATTGTTCAAAATGTGCCTCAGCTATGGACCCCACACTTACATTTTGGTCACTGTGATGATGGGGGTTTAGACCCCATTGCCACATTGTTCAAAATGTGCTTCAGCTATGGACCCCACACTTACCTTTTGGACACTGTGATGATGGGGCTTTAGGCTTCATTGCCACAGTGGTCATTTGGGCTTCAGCTATGGACCCCACACTTACATTTTGGTCACTGTGATGATGGGGGTTTAGACCCCATTGCCACATTGTTCAAAATGTGCTTCAGCTATGGACCCCACACTTACCTTTTGGTCACTGTGATGATGGGGCTTTAGACCCCATTGCCACAGTGGTCATGGTCTGCTTGCATTGTGGAGGCCACACACATTTATGTGTGACACATGTGAAAGGGGGTCACATTGTATGTTCAATGTCATGTTCAGTGTTGTAGGCATTTGACACAGACTACACACGCTTGTCATGATGTTGGGGGGATGTCTTTTTCTGACATTCCTTATGTTGGAGTATGCTGGTTGTGTCATGCATTACCCGAACTATGAGTAGGGGTGGTGGTAGTGGTAGGCATCCAGGCCCCCATGAGTAGGGGTGGTGTTGGTGGTAGGCATCCAGGCCCCCCTGAGTAGGGGTGGTGTTGGTGGTAGGCATCCAGGCCCCCTGAGTAGGGGTGGTGTTAGTGGCAGGCATCAAGCCCCCTATGAGTGGGGATGGTAGTAGTGACAGGCATCCAGCCCCCTGAGTAGGGGTGGTGGTAGTGGTAGGCATCCAGGCCCCCATGAGTAGGGGTGGTGGTAGTGACAGGCATCCAGCCCCCTGAGTAGGGGTGGTGTTGGTGATAGGCATCCAGGCCCCCTGAGTAGGGGTGGTGTTAGTGGCAGGCATCCAGCCCCCTATGAGTGGGGATGGTAGTAGTGACAGGCATCCAGCCCCCCTGAGTAGGGGTGGTGGTAGTGGTAGGCATCCAGGCCCCCATGAGTAGGGGTGGTGGTAGTGACAGGCATCCAGCCCCCTATCAGTGGGGATGGTAGTAGTGAGAGGCATCCAGCCCCCCCTGAGTAGGGGTGGTGGTAGTGGTAGGCATCCAGCCCCCCCTGAGTAGGGGTGGTGGTAGTGGTAGGCATCCAGGCCCCCATGAGTAGGGGTGGTGGTTGTGGTAGGCATCCAGGCCCACATGAGTAGGGGTGGTGTTGGTGGTAGGCATCCATCCCCCTATGAGTGGGGATGGTAGTAGTGACAGGCATCCAGCCCCCTGAGTAGGGGTGGTGGTAGTGGTAGGCATCCAGCCCCCATGAGTAGGGGTGGTGGTAGTGACAGGCATCCAGCCCCCCTGAGTAGGGGTGGTGGTAGTGGTAGGCATCCAGCCCCCATGAGTAGGGGTGGTGGTAGTGACAGGCATCCAGCCCCCCCTGAGTAGGGGTGGTGGTAGTGGTAGGCATCCAGCCCCCCATGAGTAGGGGTGGTGGTAGTGGTAGGCATCCAGGCCCCTATGGGTGTGTGTGGCATTGGTGATTGCCATCCCGCCCCTATGGTTCTGCTGTTGCTAGTGTACGTCATCTCTGCATCCCTATGTGTGTGTGACATATGTCGGGTGTGTGTCGTTTGTTTGTGTTGTGAGTGTTTGACTTACCGTCTGCGCCGTACGCGTCCATACCGGTTCCGGTAATAGATGTAGAGTATTGGTAGGACCTGCGCAATGGGATTCATGGTTGGGTTGTCTCGTTCGTGTTTCTCGTGGCTTCGACTCGTACTCGTCGCTGGCTTGTTCGTCTCGTAGCCGTGGATCGTCTTGTGGCGCGAATCGGAGCTTATGTGCAGCTCTCCCGGATGCTCTGACATGCCGGACGTAGCGACGGGTTCGGTGCGTACGGAAGGCGCATCGTACTAGTCCGGCCGGAAGGTGCTGTGTATTTGCTTCCGTGCGACTCGAATCGGCGTTTACGGATCCGGCTCGGGCGGGGAACAGGAGCTGGAATGGGTCCGTACGGCTGGGTCGGGATCTGGGCAGTTATGCGCATCGTACTTGCTCGTTCGGACGAATGTTCTAATCGGTCGGGAAACACGCGTTCGTCTTGGTTTTTTTCCGGGCGAATAGTGTTATGTGCTCTTCCGGCCGAGATCGGAATCGGCCCCTATGTTTATTGCTGAATAAGTACAGAATATTTCCATCAAGGCTCAAACATTGAGCCCCAACCGTATTGACATCAGTTTACACAGTTTTGGTGTTGAGACAAAATATCGAGTCAGTAATATTGTATGACACAATTATTGAGTTGGAAATATCGTGACACAGAAATATCATGAACAAGAATATTGTGGACAAGAATATCGATTTTAAGGTAAGTAACATCGATTTTTAAAATATAGAAGTCATTTCCGTCTTTTAGTTTCGTGGCGGGTTGTGGGTTTATAGGGGAATAGGGTGGGAAGTAAATTAATTATAATAAATTAATGATTATTTTTTATTTAACTATATTTATTTAATTGATATTTAATAGTGTTAATTGTGCTTTTAATTTTTGGGGTAAATTTTAAGTGTGGGTTGTGGGGTTTACTGAAGTAAAAGGTAGTAAGTAATTTATTTTTTAGTTAATTAATAATTAGTTGTTAATTAATATTAATTAATTGATAATTAATTATGGTAATTATGTAATTTTTTTAAGTGCATGTAGTGGGTTTTATAGGGGTAAAGGGTGAGAAGTAATTTATTTGTAATTAATTATTAATTAGTTGTTTATTTATATTAATTAATTAATTGATAATTAATTATAATAATTGTGCAATTCTTTTAGGTGCGGGTTGTGGGGTTTATAGGGGTAAAGGGTTGGATGTAATTTACTTTTAATGAATTATTAATTAGTTGTTAATTAATATTAATTAATTAATTGATAATTAATTATGTTAATTGTTTAATTACTTTTGTGGGTGTGGTTTTGGGTTTATAGGGGTAAAGGGTGGGGAGTAAATTAATGTTGCTTAATTTATAATTAATTAATTATAATGATAATTAATTTTACTTAATGTATCATTAATTTTCAATTAAATAACTAATTGTTATTAGGTCAGGGTTAGATTCAAGGTCAAAGAGAGGTTCCTCTCCTGGCCTATCTTCGTTCCCCTGCCCACCCACTCTTTCCGTTCATCTGACCCACTTGTTTTCCTAAGGTCATCTAACAGTAACACCTCTAGGAGGCATTGAGTGTTGGCTCCTTTTCCTGTCTTTAGCTTTCTAGAGGCACTCAGTGCTTTCAGTTCTTGGAACGAACGTTCACTGTATCTAGCAGTCAGAGAGCCACTGGCATCTCCTTTTGAAGACATACTAAGTGTAGTGGGGTGTTGCACCTACCAACCATTTTGCTTTTTCCATGTGTGCTGCACAAGGCAGCACACATAGAAAAGCAAAAACGAGGAGAAATGAAGCATTTCTCCTCATATCACTACCTAAGACCAGGATTTTCCTGGTCTTAAGTTCGGCGCTGCCACCTATTATCGCCTCTCTTGATAATAGGTGGCAGTGTCGAAGTGAATGGGTGTTGCGGTGGAACGCCCACTGCAACATCCACTGCACGCCCCTTTCACGCTAAGTTTAGCGTAAAAGGGGCACTATTACCAAGGCAGCATTAAGCCACTTAACGTGGCTTTTAGCCACGTTATGTGGTTTAATGCTGCCTTGGTAATAGGGCGCTGACCCTATTGCCACCACAATGTCACAAAAAGTGACGTTGTGGTGGCGATAGGGGCTTGGTAATATGCCCCATAATATCCCTGGGGTTATGTATTTCATATAGGCTCAGAAATCTAACAACACAGATATTAAACAGGACACACAAACAACATGGTTATTAGATTAGGCTGAGAACAAAACTATCACTCCAGATGCTTGGGGCAGAGCTTTCCTGGCTCAAAGATGGCTGCATACTAGCAACGCTCTGTCGATTCCGGCAATTCATCCTTCATAATCCTGCCCATATATAATTGCTACTCTCCCTAAATTTTATGGAGCCTGGGCGGCAGTGAATTAGGCACTTTTTCTGACCATCGCGGCATCTGGCGGTTGCTTGGAGCGGGAGTCTCACACAACAGATCAAAGACGGGCCTCCTGAGCTGACGCGCTGCGTCGAGACCTACGGAGACGACGGAGCGGACCTGCGGCCCTGCGTTGGCTGACTGGGGGCTTGAAAGCTTCTCCTGCGGCTGAGGTGGGGTGCTCACTCAGCCCCGTTTGAGGTGAGCAGATCCCCATTTGCGGCTGCACTGCCTGGCGGCCCCGGTGGTTCTGGCGGGGAGTCGCTGGTGGGCCCGCACGCAGGGAGTCGCTGAAGAGACAGCTGAGGAGAGAGCGGATAACACTGCACATGTGGCGGGCGTGACGCAGTATCTGCCTTCGCGGGGACACGAGAGGGGTGCAGTGAGTGAATCCATTACCCCGCTCGTTACATGCTGCATATGGCATGCAACTGTGTTTCCGGGGAGATGGCGACCCAATGTGGAAGAACGGCGTAGGCCTCGCCGGCGGAGCGCCTCGTGGTCTGCACTATCGGCTGGCCATTCCTGCTGCTGAATGCTACAAGATTGCTGTAGGGATCGCGTGTCGTTCGGCCAGCTCCCCCTGTCGTGCTCAGTAATTGAAGGTAGAGGGGCCACTAAGACTCCTGCAGATCAAGTGGCAAACATTACAGGGACCCTAACCTACGGTGGTGCCCCGGGCTGGGTGTGATTCCCCCAGTGGGACAGGACAGTGGCGCCCAGTGTCTCGCGGGCCAAGTGCTCGAATTGGTCTGCGGGGTGGAACCCTATTGAGCTGTTTTGCCATTGGATGCACTGCTCCTAAAAATACCAAAAAATAAAATTAAAAACAGGGCTGCGACTGCAGGAGCTAGTTTGGATTACCGGCTGACTACGTCTGGCTGCATAATAACGCAATGGGAAAAACTGACAAATCACACACAAAACTGCAGTTTGAATTAAGGAAGTTGAGGGGTAGAATGATCAAGATAAAACGGCCTCGGAGTCCGGCTCGGAAGCCGGAGACGCTCTTCCAGACTCGGACCTTAAGCAAATACTTGCAAATATGCAAAGCAGCCTGAATAAGATCGATAGCAAGATTGACGCCCTGTCGTATCAGATGGACAGAATGTAGGAAAGGCTTGACAAACAAGCAGAACGGATAGAGACAGTTGAAAAGAGGGTCTCGGAGGCTGAAGTCACTCTGCATACTACTTCACTTTCACTAACTGGCATAGACAAGCTGCTCCGTCAGGTTCAGGCCAAGGCCGAAGACTTGCAAGCTCGCTCATGCCAGAACAACCTCCGTGTGGTGGGCGTAGCTGAGACTACAAATATATCCAACATGGAACTCATCGTGGAAAAGCTCCTTATTATGCTGCTGGGAAGAGACAATTTTTCCACAATGTTTGTAGTGGAATGGGTGCACCGTTCGCTGGCCCCCAGACCTGTGCCGGGTGCTCCCCCACGCCCAATAATTGCTAGACTTCTCAATTTCCGAGACCGGGATGGTGCGCTAAGGAGGGCCAGGGAACTGCAGTCTTTGAACTACGAAGGCATGGGGATATCACTTTATCCGGACTTCACACAGCAAGTACAAGACGCCTGGCGTCCTTTTGCGCCTATCAAGAGAAAACTCAGCGAATTGCAATTGGACTATAATATAATATGTCCTGCTAAGTTGCGCATTACAGCAGAAGGGAAGACATACATCTCGGAACCGGCACAGGCGTCGCAGCTCTTAAAGCGGTGGAGTGCAGCTCACTCCAAGAAAAGTCCCGCCAAAAAATTGAGAAGAAGAGGCTTCAGCTGGATCAGAATAATCTTTTATCATACAACTCTCTTAGGAAACTGGCGACATAGACTCCCAATGTGGAATAAATAGCTATGTCTTGACTTCCTTGGTCCTCCCGGCTACGATGAGCTCATGCCATGAGGCATGGAGTGAGGCCGAAACAAGCTCCAATTACTCCCGGAGATATGGATGTCACGTAAGACGTTTAACGCACTTTGAGTCAATAGTCCCGTACCAGCTTGGTGGATGTTTCCCGAGGGTATTGTAGACCTCTGTGCTCTAACTGCTTCCTACTTTTTTAGGGGATCGCTCATAGCTAAGGCTAAATTCTAATAAGATGTCTTTCTAAGGGTAGAGTTGTTGTAAATTAATGTTAAACATGCATTCAGATTGTATATGTGATAATACTCAGTCCGGAATATGGAGCGGATTGAGTCTGGTAACATCTGCCCCAGAGTGTGCTCCACACTAACTATGTCCTATTTCTTGGGGGCCTTTTTTTTTGTCTTATTTAGGGTATTGATAAGTAACGTGAGGGAGGGAGTTCGTCCGCTTATGCCCAGTTGGGGTTGGCATGGCGTGGGAGGGGGAGAGAATGTTCCAGGTTTTGAATTCACAGTATGCACATGTAAGAAGCATGAATGCAAAGTAGTAAGAATGCCAGGAATAGCAAGTAAGGTAAATGCAGACAGTGTGAGGTACAAGTGACGAAACAAGAGCTATCACCAGTCAGAACAGTAGAGTCCGTTTTCTAAGATGGAATGTGAGAGGCCTGAACGACTTTAGGAAATTGCGTAAAATTGTGGCTTATCTTAAAAGGCATGAAGTTGATGTGGCATTGCTTCAAGAGACTCACTTATCCCCAAATAGTAATATGCTCACCAGAAGGAAGCTGCTCGGTTCCTATCAGGCCGCAGGGTTTACCACACATGCTAGAGGGGTGCTTACCTGGGTGAACCCGAAATCTAAGATAACACTGGAGGAACGAGAGTCCGACCATAACGGCAGATACGCGATTGCAGGGTGTCATGGTAATGGCTTAGATTTGCTGGTTGTCAACATATATGGACCCAACTATGATGATCCACAGTTTTATAACAAACTATTTACACAACTGCACAAAGACAATACACTGCCACTATTATGGGGGGGGATTTTAATTGTGTGCTAGATCCGCAGCTGGACAGCTCAAAGGGCCCTCCCTGGCGCCCATCAGCAGCAGCTAAAGCCATACGTGACATAGCTGCACAGCTTGACCTGGTTGATGTCTGGAGAGCTCGATCTCCCGGAGTGGGTGGCTTCACACACTTTTACGCCCCCCATGATATTCATACCAGAATTGATTACTGGCTCATTTCCAGTACGCTGTTCCCCCGGGTGCGAGAATGCAATGTACTGCCACGTTCTTTTTCTGACCATTCACCTATTATGTTGGATGTTGAGGCCCCTCCGCACAGAGCTGCTAGCTTTACGTGGAGATTCCCTCCATATTCCCTTTTAAGTACAGCGTTCAGAGATGAATTAGCTACTGCAATAGCAGAATTTTTTGAAAAAAATATAGGCTCAGTGGAAAACTTCTCCACGGTGTGGGAAACATTTAAAGTGTACATAAGGGGGGTTGCAATGTCCAAACACTCGGGGGTTCTGCGATCAATCAGGGGTCGGTTGTCATCTCTGGAGGTCCATGTGGGCGAACTAGAACAAAATGCAATTAAAGGAGGAGACATTTTCTCCTCTGCGCTTTTCAAAAAAACCTTAGAAGAATACCACGAAGAGGCAGACAGCGAGCTGAAACAAATAGGGAAATACTCTGTGGCTAAATCCTATGGGGAGGGCGAGAGACTGGGCTCAGTGCTTGCGACCTTGTCGCACCGCCAAAGAGCATCTGGAGTGGTAACGGAGTTACTAGGTCCCAGTGGCGTGATAATGAATGACTCCTCAGAAATAGCCAGCGGGTTTAGCAGATACTATGAAGATTTGTATAGCTCCAAGGTAGTGATAGATGATAACGCTATTTTGGATTATCTAGAGCATATAAAACTGCCATGGCTCATTTATGGGCAAAGAGAATACTTAATGAGGCCATTGGACTCCATAGAAATCCAGATGGCCTTGAACTCCATGGTTGAAGGGAGTGCCCCGGGACAGGATGGACTCACGGTGTCCTTTTACAAAGCATATAAAGAACTATTGGTTCCACATCTCAGTACTCTGTTCGAAGAAATCGGTGAGAAGGGTATAATGCCCCAAACAATGAGGGAGGCCTTAATAGTCACTTTGCTTAAACCCGGGAAACCCCCACAGGAGTGTGTGTCCTATAGACCTTTGTCTCTTCTTAATGTAGACACACAAATATTTGCAAAAGTCCTAGCAAATAGGCTGGCTCCATTGCTCCTGATGTTAGTGGGCCCAGAACAGGCGGGTTTTGTGCCGGGTCGCACATTATCGTACAACCTGAGGACTGTGTTTGGGGCTATTCAACATGTATAACCAGAAATCAAGGCTGGGGCGTTTTTTTGGGAGGCTGAGAAAGCGTTTGACTCCGTGGAATGGGCATATATGTTGGCGGTTTTACAAAGAAGGGGAGTGGGTGAGGTTTTTCTTAAATTGATAGCAGTTCTCTATAACCAACCTGCAGCCAGAGTACCAGTCGGAGACGTAGTGACATCCCCTATCGCAATCTCAAGAGGCACTAGACAGGGATGTCCCCTGTCCCCATTGTTGTATGCTATTGTAGCAGAACCTTTGGCATGCGCCCTGAGAGAATACCACGGATACAGAGGGATTCGCTTCCCAAACTACAATCTTATAGTGTCTGCATATGCGGATGACATGCTGCTATATGTCCGGGAGCCGGGGTCTAAGTTGACTCCATTAATTAATGAAGTGCTTAAGTTTGGTGGTGTATCCAGGTTAAAGATAAACTGGAATACATCTATTTTATTCCCACTAACCCCAGCCACCACTCCTATTGCATTAGATTTTCCTCTGCAGTGGTCAACTGAGCCGGTGCGATATTTAGGCGTACAGGTCCACACAGATTCTGAACTCGTTATTAGAGAAAATTATGGTAAGGCTATCGCCAAACTCGAAGAAGATATCGACCGATGGTGCCGCCTTCCATTGTCACTAATGGGCCGCATTGCCTTGATAAAAAAGATTGTTCTACCTAGGTTGCTATTCCTCTTTGTTAACATCCCAATAGTACTCCTGAAACAAATTTTTCAGCATCTTCGCACGCTAATGGTGAAGCTGGCCTGGGCAGGCAAGACTCCGCGGGTTAAATGGGATATCCTCACACTGCCTTACTCCATGGGCGGTCTTGGTGCCCCAGACATTGAGTAATACTATAGAGTCGCCCAATGCTCCCACGCACATTTTTGGATGCATGGTCCGCAAAATCTTCCTCATTTGCAAATTGAAAAGATAGCGATGGGACCTGACCAGCTCTTTCGCCGACTGTCTCAGACCCCTGACAGACGTAATGGTGTCTTAGACTCTGTTAACTCTACAATTCATGCCTGGCACGACTTACTGAAAAGGCAGGCTGGCTCGCTCTTGTACTCTCCCCTTCTGCCAGTGGAATGGTGCTACTGGCTCCCCATTGGGGCAGATAAAGAGGTTATACAGGTTTTAAAGACTCTCAACATCTCCACCATGGGTGAGTTATTCTCAGAGGGTAGGGCTCGGACGTGGGCTGAGGTAGATATAGCGGGACAATGCACTACCTCTCTCACGCAGTTTCATTTTTATAGGGTCAGGCATGCATTGCGCGCCCTGCTTGGTGACGACCTTCAAGAACCTCGAGAATTCCAATCCCTCTCATTTCTCTTACTAACCAAATCCCCCAGTAAACTGGTGTCTACCATATATGGTATCTCGCAAGAATTTAGGAGAACACAATATATCAAAGCCAGGCTAGAGTGGCAGACGGATTTGGGAATTACTTTGGACCATGACAAATGGAAGTATTGTTGCGAGGTAACTCAGAATGCATCGCTCAATCGCAGACACAGGTTAATACACTTTAAATTCCTCAACAGAGTGTATTACACTCCTGAGAGATTGTTTCGCTATGGTCTGAGGGATTCTTCCTCCTGTGAGCGGTGCTGGTTTTTTACACGTGGCCTGGCAGTGTCCGCGGGTCGTGGATTACTGGAAGCAAATCTTTCAAACGCTTAGCAAAGTAACAGGGCTAACACTTTCTCCTGACCCAATGTTAGCACTGCTGGGTTACACTAGGTCGCTACTAAAAGATGTCAGGAAGCTAGTGGTGATGGGTCTGCTCCTGGCAAAGCTCAGAATAGCGATGCGCTGGGTGCGAGGGCCAGCTTCATTAATGGCTGAGTGGGCAAAGGATATGTTGTACTGTAACACACAATCTGAGTGATATAGTGAACTGCTTCCTCCTCAAAGACGCCCCAAAGGTTTCTGGGGATTATATAAACAATACCTTATTGGGAAAGAATCAGGTGACTCGGCAGAGGATTAAAAAAGACTGAATACACGCAGGTAGTACATATTGATTTTAAGCCATAAGTATTAATTGTACGACTGGGGTAGTGTCACAGCATTATGTATGGCGGACTAAAATTCATAATGTGAATGCCATTAACTGACTAAGTGTGGTTATTGTTCAGAATGCTTAGAGGCTCAGCATGGCGATATTTGTCACCTCTGTAATTTTTATGCCAATTCCAGGCCTTATATATTCTTTCATCGTGCTTTGTACAAAGAAATGTGACTGCTAGTGTATCACTGTGAAATGTTTTAATAAAATTCCTTTAAAAAAACAAACAAAAAAAACTATCACTCCAGATAGAGCGTACAAGTCCGGGCATCTGACACCTCAAGTTACAAAGATCTTAGAAGTTCAGGTCTGTGACAACACGGCTATCACTCAAGGCAAAGGTATCCTACGGACTTAGGCATCTGATAAGTTAGCCCTCATGTTCTACATGTTTTACAAGCTTAGGCCTACGACTGCAAGGATAGCTATAAAGTTATAGAGCTCTTACAGTGTTAAACATCTGTTAGGAAAGCTGTTCCTTGGCTACACAGACCCAATGGGCTCAAGTTTATAAACAGCAGAGCCACCCACCAGATTACATCTATTTTACAGGCTCAGTCCTCTTGCAGTAGAGATATCCTTGATGGTACCTCAGCTGGAAAAATGTTAGCTATTGACTGTCTTGGACTACATTTAGCATGATGCACTGAAAAGGACTGTGAAAAACCTGTGACTGGTGAATGGCTCAACCCTTTAGCAATGTATATCTCCTGCACCTTGAGGGACCTGGTGATTGGTTTCCAGAGCCAGGATTCTGCATCTTGGAGCTGTTTGGCACTCATCCACAGACACTAAGCAGCAGCTCATGTTCCAACCACTAAACTCTTTGCATTTTTAAAGTGTTCAGAAGAACAAAAAACTGGTGTCAACGTGTCAAAACCTAACAAGACTGGCTGCACTTCAACACTTAAGCAACCACAAGAAAAATGGTAAGTTAATGACTGTCTTGAACTGCATTTACCATGATGTCCTGGGGAGGACTGGGCCAGACCTGTGTGCAGCTCCACCCGTTAGCTATCCCTGATGTTAGATTGATATTCTAGAGCTAGGCGTCTGACAGAAAATAGTTGCCTAGGTTGCACAGATCTTACAGGCTCGGGTTTTGGACACCATACCTGTAGGAAAATGATTTATTATTCGGGGTGGACAAGTGAAATTGGGTTCTTAGTTAGGGGGTGACAACCCACTCTAAGTAATAAGCACAAACCTTGTCATTGTTGTCGCATCCTCCCCAGTCTGGGTACTCATCAATGACTATGTCACACGTGGAGCTTAGTATAACACGTCTTTATTCTTCTGCTTGTTACCGCCAACTCCACATTCTAAACCTGCATTTACTTCACTACACTCTAACGCTTACATCACAGTTCTATGAAGTCCATCAGGAGCCATAAGGGTTCCGTCATTGCAAACTCACATGACACTACATCAGTGAAACCCTAACGTTGCTTAATTAACCTGAGCTCAAACCCCTGGTAGTGTCACAACCTCCACAATAGCTTGAGTACACAAAGCTAAACCCAATCATGTTCCTGCAGATTGGACTATATGGGTGTAAGCCTTTGTATGTAAAAAACCCCACAAAGTTCACCTAGAAGCATAGACCCTTTGTGGACTTTTGATGAATTACATCTGTTGGAGAAGAGCGATTTGTGCACCACATCTGTTATAAGAGGAGTGTTTTGTGCGCCAAATAAAGAAAACACAGAATCCCCCCCAAAAACTAATATACAAGAAAGAAGCTGAATCACTCAGGAAACAATCATTTTGGAACCAACCCTATAAAGGCCATGCCTGTGGACTATGCCTTGTTTGGCAACAGTTTCCATTCCTTCAGCAGCTGCCATCAAGAGCAGCTACGCTTACCTATGAGTATCCAGGTAATCCAGGTTCCAGTTCTTTGTGTTAGAGAAATACTTTTGCACCTGATTAACACCATAAAGATTTGAGCGCAAACTGTGATCAACTGGTCACGGTAGACCAGGACCTAGGTGTGATTTGAAGCCAACAGAAATGGAGCGTCTTTCGGATACACCAACCAAGTTTCACAGGGTCAGAGGATTTACCTTAGTACGTAGTCTCAAAAATGGAAGTCAAAAATCTTCAGCATGGCAAGGCACTACGCTGTAGCTGAAGAGGGCTCCACGTCACCTGATAGCCATTGGATGAGGTCTTGGTTCTTGTGGGGAAAGCTCTTAGCAGGGGAAATCTGAATTTCCTGCGTAGGAAATGTCCCTTGATGGCCGGAAACTTTTGGCGCCTTCACCCGGTCAAGATTTCTTTGTTTACACTTAGTCACGTTTGGGTGCTCAGTTCCACCATTGAGGCAAGGCGACAGGCTGCGGTTAAAGAGGGTACCACGACGGTAAATACCATCTCTATGAGGTCCCACTGCAGAGCACTTGTTGCAGCGAAAAACTCCAAGCAGAAGAAAACAGAATCTTCAGCCCATCTGCAACCCACCTTGGTCAGATTGGCTTGGCAGGTTTGACCTGGTCTTCCGGAGGTCTTTGGAGCCAAAATATTTCTAAGTCCCAGGATCGCTGGGGTGGTTGGAGATCTCCACCGAAACACAGTGAAGGGTTTAGGAATCTCAGGAACAGCAGTAGGGGGTCAGACCTCACTTCAGCAGAGGCCAACAGCAGAGTCCAAAACAGGTCTAGATGGAACTGGGCACCTAGGCATTTGCAGGAAAGGCCTTTTGTAGCTTGATGTGTCTCTCTGGCTTGAACAGGAGGTCAGTATTATGACCCAGGGAGTTCACTTCTTTGCCCTGGGTACGAGACAGAGCAGGTTCAGTCATTTAGAACTTCTCTATATTTACCTACTCATCCACCTAACAGGCACACATGTCCACAACTTCCAATAACATCTCACATATTCCCTTTATTTATACACTTCAATTAATCTCTCTATATTCAAAATACTAGAGTAAATGCACGGAGAGCACAGACATTGCATGACTAATCCTACTAGGAAAAGAAAAACCCTAATACTAATCTACTATCTATTTACCTCTAACCTTAGGTTCCGAAGTAGAGTGCTTCTCGCTATAAATCACTTCAACACCTTGTCAGGGGTAGTAAGTGCTATATAAATACAATTTAGAATTACAATTACAATTTAGAATTACAATCATTGCTTTAATGACTGCCTAAAGACTGGGATGTTCAGTGCAGTACTGGATGCCATGCTTTCAAAGCTAACAACATGTTACAGTGCAAATGATATATTTCACAAATATTCAGAAAACAAATGTGAATGTGAAACAAATTATTTTACTGAATATACCAAGTAGTTTTAATTAGAGGTAAGTATAGCTGGCATGAGCACTTTCGACTTTAGCACATTAAAGGTTGTCTTTCTTTCATAAAGAAGACAAACTAGCTTGATATTCAAGTCTTTGAGCAAGTTATATTTTTACTTGGCACGTTACATTTAAGTTAGGACACAATCAGCAGTGCATTTTTCCTCATGTACAGATATATGCAGTGAATAGGATGACCGGCAGACCTCAGCCTATTCAGGGGCCACCTTAATGGCCGGGGCCCTGGGTCAGAGCTCTACCTCGCCACGATCTGTACCATACATGCCCTATTCCCAATATCTCCCCAAGTATCTCATGCCAGGGGGTACACACTGATGTCCTATTGAATTCCCTAAAGGAAGAATCTGTGTGCACGACACATGTCTCATAAGAGACTACATTAATCCCCTAAAGAAAGTATCTTTGCCCTGTATGTATGTCTCAGAAGAGTCTTCACCAATCCAGTAGAGAGGCTCTAATGGTGCAGCAAGGGTACCACATGCACTAATGCTAGCACAATAATAATAAGGGGCCTTCCACTGTTTGGATAGTGAAAGACTACCATATTTGGGGTGCAGTTGACCCTCTACATTGTAGGGTCTCAGTGTCACTGCGCCTGCTGCAACCCCGAGAGGATCTGTGTTATGGCACATACCTTCAAAGTGTTGAGGATCTTTGTTCTGTCTGAGAAGGGACCCTCAAATCACCTAGACAGTATCTATGTGATCGATATTTGTCTCAGAAGAAACCCATTAATTCCATGAAGGGGATCATTGTGTTAAAGTAAATGTCTCAGAAGAGGCCCCACCCATCCTCTTAAGAACATCTGTGCCCAATGATGATTTGTGTTCAGGGCTGTGTTTCAGAAAGTAGCATAGCAAGGATGCCGTGGGCCCTTGTGCAGGCAAGGAAAATGGCCCCTTTGACTGCTGGTGGGGTAGTAACATAGAAATTATTATGATTCAATAGACCTCTCAGGGCTCTGGGCCATGGTGCCACTGCACCAGCTTCATCAATGATAACCGCACCCCTGGCTTCAGAGAAACCTCAAAAACCCCTAGAGAAGAAAAGAGTCCAGGGAACATGGCTCAGAAGAAAGATAGTTTCCTAAACAGAGGTTGTGTGCCCTGAGTACAACTCAGCAAATCTGGTGCAAACGTTTTCCCTTAGTACAGGGAGACATTTGAGACCTTTTGTTGCAATGTGGTTCCCCATGTGAGGACGGCGTTAGGCAGCTGCCTATTATCATCTTGCTGCAGTGCCAGCCTTATGTCTCAAAAGAGTCATAAGCAATCTTTATAAGATAGCATCTGTGTCCACATCAAAGATTCAGCATCTTGGGGAAGGGGGTTGTGGTATCCTAGGTTATAGAACCTTTGGTATGCAAGGTTCTGTAACCAAGGGTGCAGAGGTGATTGTGGAGACTGGTTGAGCAGGCGCTAGGAGGCTGCTCACAGCCTGTCCTGCGGATGAGGTCTCTGTGTAAAGCTTATACTGAAATAAAGGACTTCAAAACCGCTTCGTCTTAGTCATGGTAACTTAACATTTGGTGATGAGTGACCCGCGTGCTCTGGGACCAAGATCATTAAGTTGGAAGGAGAAAATCTGCCTCAAACCACCACGTAAGAGGAACTGCCTCACAGCACAGAGACCTCAATGCCAAAAGGTGTTTCTGGAGAGAATACCCGGATGTTGCAGTGCAGCGGAATATTCCTGGAAGGTATGTGGTTTTGCCTTAAAAGCCTTGCGTGAACATAAAGGCTGACTGTTGAAGGCTCGAGCGCCTGGTGGAATCCATATTTGAATAGCTGCTCAACACTGCTCATGCTGAGCAGGGTAGCAAGTGCACGTCAAGAGAACATCGGACGTCGTGGAACATTACTTCTTTGCCTAGTTTTCAGGATAGCGTCAAACGTCACGACGCATGACGCAAATGTACGGTGGCCATATTGGATTGGGGACCGTCGAGCACAATATTGTGTGCTGGTCCCGTTGTGATTTTCGGGCGGGTAAACAAGGTCAAGACTCGCAATGTTTCAGCCTGGAAAAGATTGGTGGACATTGAGTTTGACTGTTGTGGTGTACGGTAAACCAGGAGTTAATCATGGTCAAACAACAACTTATTTTATTAGTTTGGGTTCAGCACGCCTGTATCACTCAATAACTTGCTTTATAGGCTTGTAGCCAGCGCACAGTGACAGCTGTACACACCTTGTCTTTTCTCTTTGTTGTCATTTTGCTATTTCACTAACTCGTTGGGTCTTACTGTATTTTTAATACGTTATTTAGGATTATCTTTCTCTAAGTTGGTGTCAGCAGCAACGATCTGAGTGAAGGTTTAAGGGTTGACTTATTTATTTTGTTGTCAATATGCAGAATGTGACAGCACCTCCATTTTTCTCACCTCCCCTGGTGATCCACCAATACAGTGGATCAAATGGAGGAACGTTTTTGCACATTTTAAGTTAAGGTATGTGGCGCTTCTCTTAGCGCTGAGAGGAAAACTTCTTTGTTAATGCACTGCCTAGGTTCTGAAGGGCAAGAAGTATTTGAACATTTGCCTGAATTATCCGAAGATGGAGTTGCTGATCTTTATGAGTATGAGATTTGTATAAAGAAACTTGACCATCATTATCTTCCCAAGATGAGTACGGTGCTTGAACGCTACCATTTTGGAAAGAGGATGCAGAGTCAAAGCGAGAGTGTAGAACAATACATAACTGAGCTACGTAGGTTAGCTTCAACTTGTAGCTTTGGTAACTCTATAGATGAACGTTTGAGGGACCAATTCATGTTGGGTTGCTCTATAGAAAATGCTAAGGAAGCAATGTGGGAGAAAGACAACCCTTCGCTGCATGAAGTCTTGACTGTAGCCAAAGTAAAGGAACATTCAAAGGCATGTGTTGAAGTCATTCGCAAAGACATAGTGCAAGCAAGCAAGATTGAAGGTGCTTCAGTCAAGGTGGCAACGGAAAAAGAGAATGAGAATAAATCTATTCAAGGCAAAAGTGACACAGGAAGCAAGACAAGTCGCACATTTTCAGGCAAATGTTATCGCTGTGGGGAGATAGGTCACATGGCTAATAGTAAGGTGTGCCTGGGATGGTAGGCTCCTTGTAAGAATTGCGGGAGGAAAGGTCATGTAACCAAATGCTGTAAAAAATCTAATGTAAAAAAAGTGAGGGAGGTGGATTGTGATATTGACCTGGTGGAGGAGGTGGTTGTGCTACAAAATAAGGTTGAAGGTTTAGAAGGACCTTTTGAAATTATACAAGTCAATGGAGAAGCAGTCAAGATGTTTGACTCAGGGGCTAAAATAACATTGATTCCACGCACATTTTATGAGAATAAATTAAAAGACAAAGTCAAAAACCTCGAGGGTATGGTGGGGAGCCAATAAGCTGGCTGGATATTTTTGGGGTACTGTAGAATTCCAAGCTAGCATGACACCTGGAAAGATTTATGTATCAGTGGAGGGTGACTCATTAATAATTTGGGTTCATCAACGTGATCTCTATGTGTTCTTAGACCCAAATGCCAATCCCTCTGTGTGGGTAAAAGATGTTCCATCTGTTTGCAGTGTCATGGGTGGATGTGATGATTTCTTAGATGAATTTTCAGATGTTTTTCGAGAAGAGCTTGGGTGTCTGAAGAACTATGTACATGAGATAAGACTTAAAGCCAATGCTCATCCAAAAGTGGCCAAAGTTAGGAATGTGCCCTTGGCAATCAAAGATAGTATGAAGGAAGAGCTGGACATGTTGATTGCTAGAAGGACAATTAAAGAGGTGGAAGCATCTGAGTGGCTTGCACCAGTGGTGATAGCCTGCAAGGCCAATGGTGATGCAAGGTTATGCGCTGATTTGAGGGAACTGAACAAGGCGGTGATTGTGGACCATTTCCCCTCCCCAACATTAGCAAAATGTTGTGTTTGCTTAATGGTGCAAAACATTTTTCTTCTTTGGACCTCAGTGTGGCGTACCATCAAATTATGCTGACTGACTCTTTGCAAGACTAGACGTCTTTTGGCACGCCCTATGGAACATTTAAGTTTTCGCGGATGCCCTTTGGACTTATATCAGCGACTTCTGTGTTCCAGAAGGTGATGGAAAGGGTATTGAAGGGAATGATGGCCGTCAAGGTATATGAAGACGATATACTAGTTTCGGGGTCCAATGTAAGAGAGCACAATGATAGACTATGTGAGGTACTTGGAAAATTGCAGAAGGCAGGTCTTACATTAAAATGTAAAATGTAAGTTCAATGTACCTGAGATAGTGTATTTAGGACACTTAATCACTGGATCGGGGATTAGGCCAAAGAAAGGATTAGTAGACAACAGTAAGAGTTTGTCTCGTCTAAATGCAAAGAAGAACTTGTGAAAGTTTTGGGAATGGTGGAATTTTACAACAAGCTTGTGCCAAAGTTTGCTGAGAGTACTTTTCTGCTCATATCTCTGTTAAAAAAGGGAGAAGAATTTTTGTGGAGTGACGGTTGTGAAAGGCAAATTAGGGATGTGAAACTTGGATTGGAGAAGGCTTCTGATTTAGGAAGTTTTGATACCAGGGATGATGTCATAGTAATGACAGATGCCAGCTCCAAAGGGTTGGAGGCTGTCTTGTTGCAGAGGTCTGAGGGGGTGTGTAGGACATTTTTATTTCTGTCTCATGGACTGAGGGGTGCTGAACTTAACTACTCGGTTATAGAGAAGGAAGCTCTTGGTGTATTTTGGGCTGTGAGGAAGTTTTTGGGAAAAAAGGGATTGATCAAATTTCAAGTTGCATTAGAAGATGGGTGGTTGCGCTCCAGGAGTTTGAGTTTGTACTCACGCATGTACCTGGAGCAAGTGATTTTCAAGTTGACTGTCTTTCAAGGTTGCAAGGCGCTCCAGATCCTGACAATATGTTGGAAGAACAGGACTTTGGGGGGGAGTGTTTGATGAAGAGGTAAAGGTATGTGTAGTCACTCAGGGTATTGTACAGAAAGAAGAATGGAAAAGAATGTTGCAAGATGATGAGAGTTTACAATATGTTGTGAAAGGGGCTCTGGAGGGATAGTCAAGCAAGAATAGTTGTGACCAGCATGCCCTGGGATACTGGGAGGTGCGTAATGAATTATCTGTGATGGATGGTGTACTTTTGGGAGGGAGCAAACTAGTACCACCTCTGGGTTTGAGAGATAGACTGGTCAAGAGTGCTCATGCTAGTCACATGGGCATATCTAAAACCAAAGAAAGAATCAAGGAGGGCTATTAGTGGCCGTCCAGGGACTTAATCATTGAAAGAGAGGCACATGATTGCATAGAATGCAAGCAATGTGACAAGGTGTTAAAGTGCAGGACACAACCCATGATGATCAGGGTGCAAGCGTCGGATCCCAGGGTTGACATTGCTCTGGACATACTTGTACCAGTAATAGTAGGTTCGCATGACAAATATGTGTTGGTGTGTCTGGACATGTTTTCTCGGTGGCCAGAGATCAAAGTAGTGAATTCTATTGAATCAAAAGATGTGGTGTGTTTCTTAGAATAGTTGTTTGAAAGAGAAGGATTTCCCACCAGCATTCTCACAGATAATGGGGTTCTATTGAACTCTGTGATGGTTGAAGAATTTCTGAGTGTGAGAGGGGTAAAGCACAAAATGGCTGCTCTCTATCATCCTGAGTCTAATGGAGTTGTAGAATGCTTCATTAAGGTTTTGAAGGAATGGTTGCAGCAATCATTGATGTGTGGAATGAACTGGGAGGAAGGCATGAGAAAAAAGGTGAGGGAGTATAGATTCACCCCACATTCCACTACAGGTGTGTCTCCTTTTAGGCTATTTAAAGAGAGGTTGCCTAGTAGTGAGGTCGTCCCTGCTTGGGTCAATGAGAAAAGAGCCTTGGTGGATGAACATGTTGGTGATGTTAGAGGATGGAAACAGAGAGAACAGGAAATGAAAATGAAAGCCAAATTGTGTTATGACAAGCTCAAAGCTGTCAAGGAGACATGTGTGCAGGTAGGGGAGTGTGCAAAGATTAAATCTCCCAGGAAAGATGGGAAGTCGTCAAAATTTAGTCAGCCTTGTAGGGTGAAGAAAGTGTTCAGGAATGAGAATAAGACTGATGACAGCAGTATCTGGAATCTTAATAGAGTTGCCAAGTGCAGCCCTGTTTTAGGAGGTGATGTTGCACCCTTGAACAACGGTTTAGCTAAGGAACCCAAGAGTCTGCCCAAATGTGTACGAAAGCGACCAGCTTGGTTGGGTGACTATGTTTAACCTAGCAGTAATATGTAGCTATGTAATTGTATTTGCTTACAGTTATTAAGTATCTGTTTGTTTTGTTTTCTCTTTCTCACTTTCTTTATTCTTTGTTCTTGTTTTGTTTTGTTCCTTTTGTTGTGTAAGTAAGGGGGGTGATGTGGTATCTAAGGTTACAGGACCTTTGGTATGCAAGGTTCTCTAACCCGAGGGTGCAGTGGTGATTGTGGAGACTGGTTGAGCAAGCAGTTGGAGGCTGCTTACTGCTTGTCCCATGGATGAGGTCTCTGTGTAAAGCTTATACTGAAATAAAGGACTTCAAAACCGCTTCGTCCTAGTCTTGGTAACTTAACAGGGGTCTAATACCCTTACAGTTCTTCCGAAAAATCTACATCACTATCAATTAAATTTCAGTATACACCGCTATGTATCTCTCAATATATGGAAAGTGTTTTTTCAGATATGTATCTTAAATTATTTCTCTCAGTTATGTTATGTTTTGTTATGTTATGTTTGTTATGTTATATTATGTTATTTGAACTTGATATATCGCACAACTGACCCTCGGGGGTATCTCGGCGCTGAGCAGTAGTCTCAGGCAGTAGTTGTCATTCGGTTAGAATAGAAGGGATTTGAGCATTTTCGCGAATTGATTGTTTTGAGTGCAGAGACGGAAATGGGGATGTAGCCTGTTCCAGTGGATGTAAGCCAAGTAGAAAAAGGCTCTGCCACCACATCTAGTCAAACGAATATGGGGTACACTCAACAATGCTTTGTCCATGAATCTTAATTTTCTGGTAGGAGAGTAACATTTGAGTTTCTGCTGCAAATAACTGGGACCTTTACCCCTTAAGGAGTTGTATGTCAAGCAGCAGATTTTAAAAATGCTTCTCCCGCTGCCTGGTTGCCATATTTTCAGCAGTGGGGCCGAGGGAAGGTTGAAAAGAAGCCTGGCTGACGTGTTTTGCACTACTTGTAATTTGGCCGTAAGAGTCTCATTGGATGCGGCAAATATTGCATTGCCATAGTCCATTCAGCTTATTATTAGTGCCTGGTCTAGCAGTCTTCTAGCTAAAATTGGTGGATAGGGAAAGGCTCTCCCCAACATGTGCATAGTATGAAAGCAGATACCTGTAGTCACCAGGATCTGCTCTTTTAACCGCTTCGCCGCGATCAGAATTCTGCCCAGGTGCTGGACATTCCGATCGCGGGTGTAATCGTGACGAGCTCAGCTCGTCATGCGCACACGCCAACCGCGCAGCATGACGAGCTGAGCTCGTCATGAGTATCGAAGGGGTTAAAGATAATGCTTGATCTATTTTTACACTAAGGTTCTTCACTGACTATCTAGGTGTCGGAACAGTGCCCAGTTCAGAAGGCCGCCACTCGTCAGACCAGAGTTGATTGGCCTTGCCAAACAGCATAATCTCTGTCTTTCCGATATTCAACTGTAAGCAGTTAGCTGTCATCCACCCTGAAATGGCTAACATTTCCTTGGCAAAACGATCTTTTGTTTTAGCCAGATCTTTATCGAAAGTAGAGATCAGCAGTGTGTCGTCTGCGTATATTATTATTTCAAAACCAAATGATTCTGCGTTCTTGGCAAGGGTGGTCACATATATGTTGAACAACGTAGGGCTCAAACAGGAGCCCTGCGGTATCCTCGTATCGATTCGTATGTTGCGGGATTTAAAAAAGCCAACAGCAATGGTTTGGGTTCTATTTTCCAAAAAGTTTTAAAATCATTTGAGAGCCATCCCATGAATCCCTATCTCCTGCTGTCTCTGCAACAGCCTTGAGTGTGATACAGTGTTGAAAGCTGTGGACAAATCCAGCAGCTCTAACACAGATAGGACACCAGCTTCGAGAGAGAGTCTTAATGAGTCAGTGATAGCTAATAGTGTACCAGGATCTGAACCCTGATTGCGAAGGGTCAAGAATTGGTTCACCTCAAGATAGGCTGTCAGTTGTTTGTTAATTAGGCCTTCTAATTGCTTTACTAGAAGGGGCAACGATGAGTTTGGATGGTAGTTAGCTAAATGTTTGGGATCCATATTGGCTTTCTTTTGAGCGGGTAGAACACAGATGATTTCCACTCTAAGGGGATAGTGCCTGATTCTACTGTTGAATTAAACAGTGCCTGAACTGCAGGCGCAAGCTGGTTTGAGAGTAAGGCAGTAGTCCTAGGAGGGCAAGGGTCTAAAAGGGATCCAGATTTCGCCTATTTATTCTGATGACATCTGAACCTGCTCTAGAGAGAATGGTTCAAACTTTGCTAGGCCAAAATTACCCTGCCGCAGGGCTGAATTAATCTTCATATTATCAGTGCATTCATCTGTGAGGATTGGAAAATTCTGATATATCTGCTTTATTTATTCTCCAAGAAGTCTGCAAGGGAATCACATAATTCCTGTGAGGCGAGAGTTGATTGGGTGCAGGCGTGGGGATTAATGAAATTGTTTAAGACTCTAAATAGAGCTTTTTAAGAATTGCCTGCCTGTTCAATTTGCTTAGTAATGTAACACTTTCTTACTTATCACTTCAGATTTGATATTGCGCTGAAATCTAGAGAAGGACACTTTATAAATATTTTTGTCCTTTTAATTTTTGTTTGCTTAATAATGTAACTCTTTTGAGCAGATTTGATAGTGCGTTGATATCTAGAGAAGGACACTGTATACATTTCTTTTCGTCCTTCGCCATATTCTCTCTAGTTTTGTGCAAGCAGATTTTTCTTGCCTTAGCTCAGTAGGTTACCAAGGAGCATGCGGTCTTTGGTGTTGTCGCTCATTTTCAGCTGAGCGACAGAGTCACGCGTCGCCATTAAAGCCTTGTTATAATCAATTAAAACACGATTACCATCCGATTGAAAGGTAAGGGACAGTTGTGTTTACAGGCTGTGTGTTATTACGGTTCAGTAAAAACAAATCTCTGCAAGGCCCCAAAAGGCCGTCCACATCACCTGTCCAACCTCAGTAACAGGTCAAACAACCATTTGTAAAGAGCACACTGCATATGAAAGAAAAGAAAGGCGTCTTGGCGCTGTGCCTTAGATAGCATCTATATGAAGCGCTATATCAGAGCACGGCAGACTGTCAAAAGGGACCAGCCAAGGATTCTGATCTACTTTGTGCTTTGAGGAGGAAGAACCGAAGGTAACAAAAGAAGAGCGTTGTTTGGGTGGAGAGGCAATGCCATAAGAGAGGAAGGCAATGCCATAAGAGAGGAAGGCAATGCCATAAGAGAGGAAGGCAATGCCATAAGAGAGGAAGGCAATGCCATAAGGCAATGCCATAAGAGAGGAAGGCAATGCCATAAGAGAGGAAGGCAATGCCATAAGAGAGGAAGGCAATGCCATAAGAGAGGAAGGCAATGCCATAAGGCAATGCCATAAGAGAGGAAGGCAATGCCATAAGAGAGGAAGGCAATGCCATAAGAGAGGAAGGCAACAGAGCTGAGCCTTCACCAACTTACTCTTCCTCAGAGCCATGTCTGCCTCCTTCCTCTTCTTCGGTCTTCGTTCAGGTATCCCGCTGCTTTTTAAATGCACGTCACTGCCTCAGGTTTTAATAAATATATGTTTGTATATCTTTGGGAAAAGCTAATTTGCAACCCAGGGGCAGGGCGACAGTAATCCTTAGACTGAACTTTCCTGCCGCAGAATCCAGAACAATTACAGTACGGGCATCAGAGGAATAACTATGTGAGAAGCAGCAGCAGGAGCCTCAGCAATAGCGCCTAGAATATCGGCATCTCACTGTCACACGAGGCGCTGTTCACTCCTGCAGTTCTGTTCTCTCACTCTGCAGACTGCCTCTGAAGTCAGTGTTGAACTGGCCTTTCGAAAAGCCTGGCAGCCTGACACTACCAGAGGGGGCGGCTAGAACAGACCAGTGTGTGGGCCCACACACTGCCCCTCTCAAGGCTGCCTGAAACGACGGCCCAACTCTGAGGCAGGGCGAAAAGGAAGAGTTTGTTCAATTCGCCCTCAGGGAGCTCCTTCATCTGCACATGCATAGCTGATTGCTGCAGGATCCTACTGGATCTATACATTACATATGCACGTGTTTGATAATTGCTGCATGCCTATATTTTGGTGCAACAGCAATAGGTGATAGATGGAATGCTTGAATTAATCTCAGTCAGTGCAATTGCTGAGGCCGCAATCCAGTCCATCATTTTTGATCCACCATTCCACCCTAGACAAAGGTTCACCTTCTGCAAATCAGTACTGACCCTGCTTCTCATGAGGCAGTCCATCCTGAACTGCCTGGCGAGGCCCCCTCCGGAAGGGACAACACGCAATCCCAGGCCGGTTGCATGAGCCAGCAGTGTGCAAAACCGAAGGGAGTGCTGGAAAGCTACAGCAAGGTTCCTATGGATGACCTTATATGCCTAACAGCTAGTAGATAGCAGCCGAGACTTAATCCCATCGGAGTGCTGCAATCAGCCCTTAGGATTCGGTAAGCTGCACTGAAATGTCTCGCACCCAAGGTAATGCAAATTGGCCTTAGCCAGGACCTCATAGGTTTCTCACATACCAGACAAAAAAGTAGATGTTCTATATCCTCTATGCAGTTATTACAGAATGAGCAATTCTGCTATTTCAAACAAGCGGAAGCCCACTTGTGCATAAATGTATTCACTAGCAATGTACCAACTCTAAATTTTATTAGTTGATGGATAGAATGTTTGTAGTAATTTCAGCCACTGGCACACATTTGAGGCCGCGTTCTAGTCAAACGTTTTTAGCCCACCATGCTCCTCTAAACCAAGGCCAGCCTTGTGCAAATCAGTACTGACCCTGCTCCTCATAGGAACAGTCTGTCCCGAATTGCCAGACGAGGCCTCCTACAGAAGGGACCACAAGCAACCCCGCACTGGCTTTGACCTAGTTAGGTCTCATCAGTAAGGTAAAGCTTGTGTCCTATGGCACATCAAGCACTGGACCTGAGTCAGGGCATACCCGTTGCATGTAAGGCGTGAACAGCAAAACCAGCAAGGTGATCGATGTAATGCTTGAATTAAATTCAGCCACTAGCAATCACTTGGGCAGCATTCCAGTCCATAATTTTTTGCTACTCGAGACAATGGCCCACCTTTTGCAAATCAGTACTGACCCTGCTTGTCTTGGGAACAGTCTGCTTTGGACTACCTGGGGACGACACCTCCAGAAAGGACCACAGGGCAACCCCTGGCTTCACTGCTCCAATTGTCGCAGGATCAAAGCTGATTTGCATATGACTGGCTCTAATCTGAGGTGGCACTGCGGGCTGGAAAATGATGAACTGGGATGTGGCCCGAGTAATTATCAGTGGCTGATACCAATTTAAGAATCCCACCCATCACTTTTTATTTTACTGCAATGTGACAGGTATTGCAAATGTGGGTCCCTTGATCATTTTGCCACTGTTACTGAGCTGCACTCAACTGAAGAGCCCAAAGTAGGGTGAAACTGTTCTTGGGTTGCTTGTGTTCTGGTATAGAGAGGACCTGGCTTGGAAGTTTGATCTGGACTGTTCCTATTGGAACAGGATAAAGGCTGATATGCATCTTGTTGAGTCTCATCTGAGGTGGCATTGTGGGCAGAAAAGAACGCAGCTTTGAAAATTCAACTGCGGCTGAGATTAATTCAAGTATCCTACCCATCACTTTTTTGTTTACTTCGGCTATATCTTAGTGGCATACATTAGATGTTGACTAGTCTGCAGGTATGCCTCTGTGTTTCACCAGTTCGGGGGGGGACCCATAAGGGATCAGGCGAGGAGGGAAGACTTTACGTTCCCGGACATCGATATAGAAGCTCAAACAAGGGACTGGGGAGACCATCTTGACTTTATGCATAAGGATGACCAGTTAATGAGTGCACTCCCCTATACTGCCAGGGAAGGGAGGACTGAAAGTAGGTAAGAGGGATAGCCCAGTAATAAATCATAAGGGGGAAAATATGAAAAAGAAACATAAAAAAACGAGACGATTTTCTCAACGGAAAGCGGCAAAATTGCATTTTTCCCGGATCCTGGAAAGCCAGAGTGAAAATCATTTAATAATGGAGAAGGGAGGCCCCAAATCACCGTTAGCAGATGGCAACCCAAGAGAACCCATCAGAGTGCCCATGGTACCAGCTGGGAGATTGGGGGACTTTGGACCGGTAGTATCCCCACCAATTCGGTTGTCGCAGTCCCTCCAAGCAATCCATCCCTCCTTGACTAACGAGATAGCTGATCCATCGGGAGGGGAAATACGAATGGGATATGGGGTTCCCTCGTTACAGACAGGGTCTGAGGTCACTGATCCCAGGGTAGATGGTAACCTAGAGGGAGGGCCCCAATTTCCAACTATCACTCAGGTTGGGCCAAATAGAACCCTCACAGGGACCACACCTCCATCCAATAGAAACATTGTGGCCCCAAATTCCAATATCGTTTCATACTCGAAAATTCAACCCCATGGTGGTACACAAGCTGTCAGCTTTACTGATAGGGTCCCTTTATGGATCCCCTGGAGAGACCCTCCAAAGAAAACTAGTGGGGTACAGACCGGTTTATCTCCCATTGTGGATCCACTCCGGTAAACAGAGGATTCATTCTTAGCTTATTCGCGGAACTAGAGGCATTAAAGCTGATAGCAAGCAAGGATATTCTAAACGTGATGATCAATGTACACAACACTCTTCCTTATTCTAGGGTCACTTTTGGCTCCTTGATAGTGGCCAATCTGGTTTTGCAGAATTGTGAGCATTTTTTGAAACGAGGGCTTGACATATCATCTGTTATAGAATATGAGGAATATCAAACTGTGGGCTCCAAAACTCATCATCTGGAAGTTCCTAGGTCTATTAATTCAGTGGCGCTAGATGTGTTGGGCCCTGATATTGAGTGTTCTGTGGGTAATACCAAAGACATAGTGGACAGTGGACAGGAGGGGACGTTCAATAAATTTTGTGTCTGGTGTGGCAGTTGCCCCTCAGACCCCGGACATAGAAGATGAATCTGCCCAGTGGAGTTGGGTTGCAAGAGCCCTGAATAACACCCATTCGGAAGTAGTAAGGAGCGCTCCGTTGAGGTAGCCTGGGTGGGCTACTTTTGTCTTGGAATTTGGCCGGTCTAGGACCCAATGAAACGAAACTGAATTCCTTGAAAACTATGAACCCTTTAATCATATGCTTACAAGAAACGTGGTCCTGCAAAGAGTTTGAATGCGATGGCTATTTTGTTTATTCCTGCTATGCCAAGCGTTCTGAAAGGGGACATGCTAGTGGGGGCTCTCCATTTTGCTTAAAAACTCCATTAATTGGAATCAGAAGGTTTTCTGCCACCCCTCAAACCCTTGTATATGTGTGAAGCTGGCATGTTTGGGAGATTCTGGCAGGTCCACTTCCTTTCTTGTGGCAAACTTGTATATCCTTCCTGGGAGAAATGTTGATCATTTTCTGAGTGTATTTTTTTCTTTTATTCAGGATATAGCTATTAGGGAAGAATGCCCCCTAGTGACAATAGTCGGGGACCTAAATGCTAAAATTTCGAACTCTACTTCGGGGATCTATGCCAATACTGACAAAGAGGAAATTTGGCACATTCCCGAGATTTTATTGCCAAATAAAATAAAAACAGACAAACGGGGGTTCCTCTTGCTTGATAGCATCAGAAGTCTAGATCTTGTTATTCTAAATGGGAGAGTGCCTGCTGACAAAATAGCACATTTTACTTTTCACTCTCAACACATTCAGAGCCTTTTAGACTACGTGATTGTCTCCTATCAAATGTTTGGGGCTTGTGATAATTTCTTTGTCCTCCCGTCGATATGGAGCGACCATAGCATAGTGGGTATGACAGTGGCTTTTGATCTACCCATATTGGATCCGGGGAATACTGGTCAGGGCATGGCTACTTTTAACAAAGCAAATGGTCGGTCCTTCTGGACGCAAAAAAACATCTCTGAAGTAGGCTCGATTGTGAAGAAGGCTTATGTAGAAAAGCAGGGTCTTGTTCACGCCAATATTATACACTTCTTTGAGGCCCAAATGAAGAAGATATGTAATTTAAGTTCTATATCTTCCAGACCTCATCTGCATAAACAGGGCACGTCCCCTTTGATACCTTTAAATCAAGCAATTAACCGTCTTGTCCGAAAACAGTATATACATTTCCTTACTGGTCGGCAGCAGGAAATTAATCGCCTCAAGCGAGTAAGAAGATGCTGTATGCTTAGTGGAAAAAGAAGGGAGCTTGACGCCAAGTGGATTGGGCTGAGGGAAGCCGCAAGGGCCAAAGACTCAAGAAAGTATTGGCACTTGATCGCGGAATATTGTGATTCAAGGCAGAGGGCTCTACCCATTCCGATCCCAGAAAAGGACTTCCTATTATACGAAAATAACAGCTCAGTTTCTCCCGTGATGACTGATGGGGTTAAATCTATTTTTACTGAATTTACTGAATTTGGTCCCCCGTCAGGAGAGGAAGTAGTAAGCTACATAAAGAATGCTAGAACCTCCGGCGCACAAGGGCCGGATGGAATCCCTATTGCACCAATCAAAAAGGAACCAGATGCATGGGGTGATTTTTTAGAGCCACTGTTTAACTATTGTTTTCTTACGAATAAAATCCCCCCCTCTTGGAAGGGGAGTATTATAGTCCCTCTGTATAAAAAGGGGCCGAAAACTCTGCCGGCTAGCTTTAGACAGATTGCTCTGTTGTATGCCTCAGGCAAACTATTCGCAAAAAGTATATTATGCCATCTACAACAATGGGCTTATGATCAGAATATTCTACCACCGGAACAAGCTGGTTTTAGAAAGAACCATGGCACCCTGGACAATATAGCGGTAGTTCAGACTATTGTAGAAAAATATGTTTTCTCACGAGGTATGTCAGTGTATACAGCTTTTATTGATTTCTCCACGACGTTTGACAAAGTGGATCGCCAAACGCTGTGGAGAAAGCTCCTTCTCCTTGGCATACCACATCATCTTCTGGGCCTTATTATGGAATTGCATACAGATACCTGGTGTCAAGTTCTGATGGGAGGTTCGCGGGGGTGATCATGCAAAATCAGAACATACAATGGGCTTAAGCAGGGTTGCCTATTAGCTCCACTTTTGTTTTCTTTGTATATTGCTGATCTCCCCGGCGCTCTGAACTCTGTGAGGGGGGATGCCCCCAGAATCTGTACAGTGCCAGTTGGCTCTCTATTATACGCAGATGATGTTGCAATATTCGATCTAACGCCCATTGGCCTGCAACGTCGTCTAGATGCCCTAAGTAGATATGCAGAGGCCCATTTCCTGAAAATTAATATCGTAAAAAGCAAAATTTTGGTCTTCCGCAAGAAGGGGCTTAGAATAAAGAGATGTCTAAAATGGATGCTTGGTTCCGAAAAACTGGAATTGGTCGACTCGTACCTATTTTTGGGGAAGGTTTTTTCTAAAACAGGCCGAGATTTGGAGCACATTAAACACTGTGTTAGTAAGGCTGTCTCCCAGGCGAGTGCATTAAACAGATTTTACAAAACTTGTGGGAGACGCCATTTTGGCCATGTTTTAACAGTTTTTAAGGTTAAAATCCCTCCTTCACTAACATATGCTGCTGAGGTATTGGATATGAATTATTGGCTCTCCTTTGATAAGGCGGAAGGACGAATTCTGCGTCAAATCTGCAATCTAAACTCTTTGGCCGCCCCACATGTACTACGTCTTGAATTTGGTTTAGTTTCGTCTTTCACTTTATCTTTGGCAGCGGTTCTGCGGTGGGGTAACTCCCTCTTTTGGGGGGAGGAGTGTACACTTAGGGCTGCCCTGAGAATATAAATTTTCGACACACTAAAAGATCAATCAACGGTTTTTAGGTCCTTTGTATATGCAAATGACACATTTGTTCTCAGTCTGAATCCCGCTTCTCCTAAACCTAATTCTGTACTGAAACAGCTTTTAAAGAAGTCCATATCCTCTATCAGTTTGATGAGAGATGCTACCTCAAGTCAGTCCAGGTCCAGTAATGAGGTGGTCAGTGGGAGTGCCTTGGGGTATAAACCACAGCCTTATTTATCTTGTAATATCCCTCACGGGATCAGAAGGCTGATACTCCTACTGAGACTTAATCTGCTGCCTCTAAGAGAAGTTACTGGCATCTGGGATAAAATAGCAAGAGAGAAGAGAATTTGTGAAATGTGCCAGTTACAAATCCAAGATCTAAATCATGTTTTATTTGTATGTACAAAGCTGCAAAGTGCTAGGCGTGTGTTCTTAAAGCCATTTTTTATCAAATGTAATATTCACTCTGCCCAGGAGGCCCGATTTTTGGTTCTGTCTCCTCCGAATGAAATGGTTTGTTATAAGATTTATCAATTTTTTAAAACATTTCTGTCTATTTATTAGGAAATGTTTAATAGTAATTTGATTCTTATGCCATAATATTTGTTGGTTGGATATTTGATTGTCTCATGTATTTATTGCACTATTTGCACATTATACAGTACGCTTGATATAAGAATTCCCAATTGAAATTGTATGTCTCTGTGCTCTTTCTAGTTTGTTTTCCTTGCCACAGAGTGATATAGTAACTAGGGAAAAGATGCTTTGCAGGTTGTTAACAATTTGACAGATACAGAACATCTGCCAAAAATGGGCGGATGTCCTGTCCACTCAATTTAAGGTGTATACATGGTTGTACACTCAAAATGGTGTGGGCAGGACATCCCTCAGTTTTGGCGGATGCCCCTCATCTACCAAACTCTCAATAACCACCTTATGCCTAAATTAGAAGCTGGTTCTTAGTTATTATTTGTCCTGAAACTCATGTGCGGTATTGTGACCGGTACCTCACGGGCAAATCTATCCCGTGAGGAAACCTGATGGAACTTGTCTCTTCCAAAAGAGACAAGGGACTGTATTCAGCAACATCGTACTGAAATCTGTGTGGTAACATTGCTTTCTGCTAGTTCTCCCCTGTTCTATAAGGCTAGATGGATTACTAGTAATCATAGTAAGACTACATTTCAGAATTACTGACACTGATTCTGCTTGCGGTATTGCCACATGGCAGGTGATGTCATTGAGGCCTTACTTGTGTGTTATTTGCTATCAATGTAAGTTTGTAGTACCTACATATGTGTCCTACCTTGGACAATGAATAATTAAAGTCTCCACTTGCTAATTCCATTGGTAAACATGAGAGATAACGGGGTACCATCGATAGATACACAGTGTGCTCTGTTATGAAAATGAAGCCAGTAACAGGGCCCACTCAGGTAAGAGAAAGAAATGCATATATGTGGGTTTATCCGGAGAGGGATTCTCTAGTAATCTGCAGATGTGAAGGACCAGCCCGGGGCCATGAAATGAAGGTTAAAATGGATAAACACTATGGAAACCTGCATCATAAGACTGTGTGTTTTTCTGCCATCTGACTGCGAACAAGTAGATCACACACGTGGACTCTTCCCTGCGCCTCGCATTCACTTAGGGCTTAAGGTCTTCAGGGTGCTTTACTAGATTATCCTCTAGGCTGCTGAGGCTAAAAGTGCACTGGTAACAAATACTTAATGACAACAAGCATTAATAAACCCAGCGTATTGATGTCAGGAAATGAAGTGTTCCATTTCTAGCTTCCCCCATTTAAAAGCCTACAGGGCTGACGAAGCAAAACCATGCAATGAGTCTTAGACAGTCAGGAATATATAAAGGCGGCACCGCGACAACACAAAGGCAGCAAGCATTAGCAAAGCCAATAGGTCTCGCCTATGTGAGCGCTAATGGTTTTGCCACTGGCTATTATACATGTTGTACAGCAGCAAGGCTAAAGGTTAGTGGTGGTGAGTAAAGTGGCATAGAAGAGAGAGGCAGAGAATGTAGTAGTGTGGAGTGAAGTGGCATAGAGAGGAGTGGCGTAGGGAAGGGTAGAGTAGAGTGGCTTGGACTGGCATAGTGTAGAGTGGCGTAGGGTATAGTGGCATAGAGTAGAATGAAGTGGCATAGAGTTCAGTGGCGTAGAGTGGATTAGGATGGCATAGAGTAGAGTGGCATGAAGTGAAGTGGTGTAGAATGGAGGTCGCAGGTTAGAGTGGCATAGGGAAGTATGTAGCGGCATAGAGTTGAGTGACACTGAGTACAGTGACATAGAGTGCAATGGCGTAGAGTAGAGTGGCATAGAGTAGAGTGACGTAGAGTATCTCAGGGTGGCATTGTGTGGAGTGGCGTGGAGTGAGGTAGAGTGGAATAAACTGTACTGCAGTGGAGTGGCATAGAGTGGAGTAGAGAAAAGTGGCATAGAGTAGAGTGGCGTAGAGTAGATTGGTATAGACTAGAGTGGTGTAAAGTGCAGTAGAGTAGAGTGGCATAGAGAGAGTGGCATAAAGAGAGGTGGAGTTGAGCAGAGTAGCGTAATGGAGTAGCACAGAGTAGAGTAGAGTGGAGCGCCATAGAGTGGAATGGTGTAGAGTGGAGTGGTGTAGAGTAGAGTGGCATGGAGTGGTGTAGAGTGGCTTAGAATAGAGTGGCGTAGAGCAGAGTGGCATAAAGCAGAGTGGTATAGAGTGCTGTAGTGTGGAGTTGTGTAAAGTGGCATTGTGTGGAAGGGTGTGGTATGGAAAGAGTAGAGTGATGTAGAGTGGAGTACAGTAGAGTAGAGTGACACGGAGTGGCTTAAAGTGGCGATGAGTGGTGTAGAGTGCCATACAGTAGAGTGGAGTGGTGTAGAGTCATGTAGAGTAGAGTGGAATAGAGTGGGGTGGCAAGGACTGGGGTGGAATAGAGTAGAGTTGTGTAGAGTAGAGTGGCACTGGGCAGAGTGGTGTAGAGTGGAGTGGCATAGAGTGTGGTGGAGTGGAGTAGATTAGAGTGGCATACATTGGAGTGGAGTGGCATCCTGTAGAATGGCGTACAGTAGAGTGGTGTAAAGTGGTGTGGAGTAGGGTAGAGTGCCATTTGAGTATAGAGGAGTAGCATAAAGTGGAGTAGAGTAGAGTGGTGTAGAGTAGAGTGGTGTGGAGTGGAGTGACAAAGAGTGAAGGGGTGTGTAGTGGAGAGGCATAGAGTAGAGTGGCATAGAGTAGAATGGAGTGGCGTAGAGTGGAGTGAAGTAGAGTGGAGTGGCATAGAGTGGGGTGCAGTACAGTGCCATGGAATAGAGTGGAGTGGCATAGATGGTCTAGATAAGAGTGGCTTAGAGTGGCGTGGAGTGGTGTAGGTAGACTGGAGTGGCGTAGAGTTGAGTGGCATAGAGTACAGTGGCGCAGTGTGGATTGGCGTAGCATGGAGTGAGTAGAGTGACATAAAGTGGCGACGAGTGGTGTGGAGTGGCATACAGTACAGTGGCGTAGAGTGCAGTGGTGTAGAGTGATAAAGAGTAGAGTGGGGTGGCAAGGAGTGGGGTGGAGTGGAGTAAAATGGTGCAGAGTAGAGTGGCATTGGACAGAGTGGTGTAGAGTGGAGTGGCATATAGTGGAGTAGGGTGGCATAGAGTAGAATGGCATACAGTAGAGTGGTGTAGAGTGGCGTAGAGTAAAGTGCCATAGAGTACAAAGGAGTGGCATGAAGTCGAACAGCGTAGAGTGGTGTACAGTGAAGTGGAATGGAGTGGCGAAGAGTGAAGGGATGTGTAGTGGAGTGGCATACAGTAGATTGGCATAGGGTAGAGTGGAGTGGCATACAGTAGAGTGGAGTAGAGAGGCATATAATTGAGTGGCATAGAGTGGGGTGGAGTAGAGCGCTGTGGAATAGAGTGAAGTGGCATAGATGGCCTAGAGAAGAGTGGCTTAGAGTGGCATGGAGTGGTGTAGAGTAGACTGGAGTGGCATAAGGGTTGAGTGGTGTAGAGTAGAGTCACGCAGAGTGGAGTGATGCAGAGTGTAGTGGCATAGCATGGAGTGGCATAGAGTGCCGGAGAGTGGCATTGTGTGGAGTGGTGTGGAGTGGCATAGAGTGAAGTGGTGTAGAGTTGCTTAGAGTTGTGGAGAATGAAGTAGAGTGGTGGAGAGTGGAATGGCATAGAATAGAGTGGCGCAGAGAAAAGTGGCATAGAGTGGAGTGGAGTGACATGGAGTAGAGTGGCATGGAGTAGAGTGGAGTGGCATAGAGAGGCATTTGAGTAGAATGGTGTAGAGTGGCATGGCTTGGCATAGAGTAGAGTGGCATAGAGTGGAGTACAGTAGCGTAGAGTGGAATGGAATAGCATGGAGTAGAATGTCGTGCAGTGGAGTGGAGTAGAGTGGCCTAGAGGAGAGTACCACAGAATGGGGTGGAGCAGAATAGAGAGGAATGGTGTATGGATTGGCATAGACTGGGGTGGCATGGAGTGGTGTAGAGTAGAGTAGAGTGGTGTAGAGTATAGTGGCATAGAGTAGAGTGTAGAGTGGCATAGAGTGGCGTAAAGTAGATTTGAGTGGCACAGAGTGGGGTGGCATAGCGTAGAGTAGAGTAGACTGGCATAGAGTGGAATGGTGTAGAGAGTCTAGTGGCTTAGAGTAGAGTGGCCTAAAGTGGAGTGATGTAGAGTGGATTGGAGTTGCGTAGAGTAGTGTAGAGTAGTACTTCATGTATGGGTGTAAGTTACTAAAACACCAACAGAGATGTCAGGTAGGGTGAAAGCAACATAAATAGGAAGTTGCATACCTGTGTTAAACGTCAGAAAGCACATTGCACGTCCAGGAATAATACTGAAATACTTATAAAATCGTAAAAATGTTCCTGTTGCGAGAAGTTGAGGAAGAACACCTGTACTTGGTCCATGCTCCAGATAGGAGCTAACACAAGAAAGGAAGGCAAGCCTACGGGAGCTAAGCAATCAAAAGATTGCAATTGAGAGTGACAGTGAAAACAACTAATGGTATGCTGTGGGCTGGCTGTGAGCCCACTGAATCGTAAAAAAATGCATCTCGCAACACAGCACATTCCTGTGTAGGCGAAAACTAAAAAGCAGACCTTAATCAACACAGTTCATGCATTGCGTATGTAAAGATATCTGTTAGAAATGCGGTTTCTGGTTGGCTAGGGTAGGCACCTAAGCCAAGCAGAACCTACCACTCTAGTCAGGGCAAGCCAGTTACACACCAAGATAACCTGTGCTCACTCTCTAGTAGTTTGGCGCAGAGCAGTCAGGCTTATCATCAGAGGCAATGTGTAATGCATTTGCACAACACACTCACGCAGCAACAAAATTAATACACCACAAAAGAGACTCCACGCAGTATTATATAAAAATATATTTAGTATATTGTACATGAATCATAAATACCTCTGCATACTATGCAGTCACTTATATACAACTCGCTAACCTTTACAATGCAAGGCAAAAACAACATATATCAGTTAATACTAAGGGCATGAAATGCAGCAGATTATAAAAAAGCACATAAATAACAGTAAGTAACGGCGGATCCAGGAACACCTGCACTCCTACTAGCAGGGTTACAGTAATCACTCTGAGCTAACTGAAATGAGTGCCTTTATAAAACAGAGTAGGGCGCCGGGGAACTTGCATGCCTACTACACAGGATGCAGTAATGTGAGCAGCCAAATTATCACACGAACTTCCCCCACGACGGAGCCAGGAAGGTACAGTGCTCCATGAGGTACATCCCAAAAGGGGTGAGGAGGACCTCACTTGTAGAATCTTGCAGGAAGACCTCGCTGGGTTCCCTGCGTTCAGACCCCTCAACTGCAGCTGCACGTGAGCGCGCAGTGCGGCTGCTGAAAATCAAATGCATCCCCTCTTGGCCCGCGGCGCCCGACCCCAGACTTTCTCTGGGGGGCGGTTCCAACAACGCTGGTGGTCCGAGGCTTCCCCCGTTGCCTCAGCAGTGGGCCGTCGAGGAAATGCGGCTTGGCGTGCACAGCCCATGCAGCCTGAGTCCCGGGAAGGAGAGACGGTCATCACTGTGCTGCTGCCCTCTCCAGTGGGACCCCCATGGATTTTCATTCTCTCTCATTTCGAGTGATGCTTAACTGCTATGAGGCCCACAGTGCGCAGAGCCCTGACTGGTAAATGGGCAGTGCTTACCTCCCGAACACAGTGATCTGGGTGTCCCAGATAACATGGAGGCCTGCGCTCTCCAGCCTTTCTCGGTGCTGCGGTTTCCACGGCGCTCACAGGGCAGCCGATCTCGAATTGCAGGGAGCGCGGCTCACTGTAAAGTGACACTGTAGATAAACCGCAACCAGCGCTGGGCTGTTGAGAGCATCGCTTGTAGAACGGATAGCTCTGGGCAGAACAATAGCAAACACTGGGTGGTGAGAGTGCTCAACCTGAGCACAACAAAGTCTTTTATGGGCCTGTTGCTCGAATATGAATTTGCCTTGAAAAAATGAAAGACAAGAGGCATTTGGCAAAACAGGAACCGTTGGTTTAATTAAACGCAGCGGCCGGTAGAGCAGGCAACAGAGACAGGGTCTGAAGACTGTCTCAAAGTACATTGGTTTTGGCCATCATTTTATACATTTCACAAAGTGTATTAAAACAATTTGTACATTCTTTTTAGAACAGGAACTGGGCCTAGTCATGGAACCATAAATCTGGTCATTTGATAAGAAGCGCAAGTGGGTCTCAACCCTGCGTTGACACAAGGCGAAGCTAGGGGGTAAGTGTCCAGATGTCCGACATGGGGAGTACGTGATCACTGCGTGTAGTGTGCATGCTGTGTTCTGATTGGCTGTGTGTTCCTAACTTAGTGTGGCATCTTACTTTATGGTATTTTGGGAGCACTCACCTGTACTCATACTCAAAATTGTCTTTGATGAAGGGGTGACTTAAAAAAAACCCTTAGAAGTGTGCAACAATCCTTTTCAACCCAGACGTCAGTATGGGGGTAAATTAGCGATTTGTGTGAGGTCAGGACACAGCTTAAACAAATGTAAAATGTGAACTATCTCTCCCTCTCCCTGTCCAGGAAGACCATCAGTATGCAGATGTAACCCCTGTCATACCCAGCCCTTCCTGTGTTGTGGCTGTCTGGAAAATATGTACCCAGTGTAGCTGTCACCCAGCCCTAGACATGTATGGGAGTCAGGCTGCAAAGCACTAAGAGTCATAAGCAAAGAGAAATGCCCACTTTCTAAAAAAAAAGTGGCATTTTTAAAATAGTAATGTAAAATCCAACTACACCAGTAAGTAGGATTTATTACTACCATTCTAAACACACCTTACATGGCAACGCTACTCCTTTCTGATCAAGAATTACCACTTAAAAATATATAATGGAATTCCCAGTGCTAGCATATGAGAGGAGTAGGCCTCGCAGGAGCGGGAAAAAAAATAGGCTGTTTTGTCACTACCAGGACATGCCACACATAAAGGCACATGTCCTACCTTTTACTTACACAGCACCCTGCCCATAGGGCTACCTAGGACCTACCTTAGAGGTGACCTATGTGTAATAAAAGGGGAGTTTAAGGCTTGGCAAGTCGTTTTAAATGCCACGCTAAAGTGGCAGTAAACTGCGCACACAGACCCTGCAGTGGCAGGCTTGAGACAGATTTGTAAGGCTACATCTGTGGGTGGTACAAGCAGTGCTGCAGGCCCACTAGTAGCATTTCATTTACAGATCCTGGGTATATAGCATACCACTGTACAAGGGACTTATAAGTAAATCAAATATGCCAAACAGGTGTAAACCAATTATACCTTGTTTAGAGGAGAAAGCACATGCATTATGGCACTGATTAGCAGTGATGTAGTGCCCAGAGTCCTAAAATCAACAGAAAGAAGGTTGGAAAAATAGGCGGTGGATGACATAAAGTATGGGGATAACCCTGCAAAAAGGGCCACGTCCAACAATATCAAAAACAGGACGAAGTCCCAGCAATTTATAAACTGAGACACCTATGAAGACACTAGCAGAATACATTAATTAACTCCACAACCACAGGCGTTGCACTAACATTGGAACAAAATAAACATCCACGGCAAAAACAATGCCAACATGAAGGGACTGCTGTGTGAGGTGAGAGAAATCCTACACTTCATTCACAAGGAACCCTCTAGCTTATACATACGTATAACAGCAAAGAAACCAAAATCAAATACAGCTGTAAGTTGCAGCCCAGACAGACCAAAGCAGTGAGGGCTGCAACCATATTGATGCAGCACAAAATACACAGTGTAGTGCTGGAGCGCGAATCAATTTAAATAAAAATGATGTAACATCTCTATCTTACAACAACAGGGTTGATCCCCGCTCGGTGGTATCATTCTTGCTTCTCTGCGACAGACTTTTAGCGTCTTGTATGAGAAGATCAAGAGCTAAGCATCACAAAATCATAATCACAGCTCTATTTCTAGTTCAGCCAAAAATTATATTGATATTGAAAAGTTTTATATAGAGCGTGTATGCCCAAGAGCGTCTTGGCGTCTCTTAATGAGAGGTCAGATTAGTTTTTAAGGGTTTTATTTTCACTTAAAAGTTTAGCAAGTTCTTTTTCCTTATTCAGTTAGTTAAATGCATCAACGAATAATAGAAATGATGATAAAAAAATATGGTTAGATCAAATCATATCAATAATACATCAAGCGCGTTCCATAAAGGGAAGAAACCCTATTCTAAGAATCGGGCAAAATGATGTTAGCAAGAACCCATAAAGAGTTCAAGTTCGCGAGGCAAGAGCGTAATAGAGCATGAAGCTCAAAATTCAATCAATCAATATGAGCTGAACTTTCCATAAAGAGAGGTTCAGGAAACTCAGTAAAGTCTCAAGCAACAGGGCAAAAATGATCATGCAGTAGCAACCGCAATCAGCAATAGGTTAAAAAAAGGATGGTAAATTAGTGTTCAGCAATCAGCAATAAGCTGTTAGCATTCAGCTTCAGAGTGGACTGGGGTAAGTGTTTAATCTCCTCTAAGAACAGGCACTAATATAAACAGTATAAAAGAATGTTGCGGTCCAACTTGTATCTTCTTCTCCTCTCATCCAATCAGCTTTCGGTATTCTTCTAAGAACAGATCTCCTCTTCCTTTCCAATGATTCCGCACAATAGGCTACAGAGAATTATCACAAAGTGTGAAACAATATTAAAACTATGTCTTCGTATGAGGCCTTTCGAATTTTAGACATCCTTTCACAAGAGCATGACTAGATTTCTAACCTTATTAATAAACAAAGGGAGAGGAAGGGGAATGTAGAAGCACTCTCCGTCCCCCGGTTCAAATGGATAATAATCACAAAGGAGAGTAAGCCTGAGCTAAATGTAGAGCAAGCAAAGAGAGTCAAAGTAGAATCTCTAGAACGTCTGAAGAATCAAACTAGATTCTTTAAAAAGCCCTCACTCACCAACCTAGTTGGTGACATGCTTCATCATTGGGCCCCACCAGGAAGACCGAATGTCTTCCCGGTGTGCTGCGACGCCAGAATTACTGCGGAGCTGGATTTCAGTGAAGGTAGATTTCTAACCTACCAATAAAATTGTTTGTTATCTAAACAAAAGGCTATGTGAAACAGAAGCATCAGCTGCAACGAATATTATTCAGCACACCACATCTCTTGATTATAAAAATGAGAAAAATATGTTAAAAAGATCAACATTTCTATTCATGCATTGTATTTCGTGTGTGAAATAAGATTTAGGGCCAGATGTACGACATGATTTTGTATGCGCAAACGGGTTTGCGAATGCAAAATCACGGTTAACCATGTACAATTCCTAAATAGCGAGTCGCAATTTATTTGCGACTTGCTATTTAGGAATTGCGATTCGCAATTAGGAAGGGGCGTTCCCTTCCTAATTAGGTCCGCAATGCTATGTGTAAATGTCTTGTGACCGCAATTGCAGTCGGAAAACACTCGCAAATTACCACCCTCTTCAAGAGGGTGGTAATGCAGTCGCAATTTGGAAGGGGTCCCCAGGGGACCCCTTCTACTTTGTGACTGTGTCTAAAAATATTTTTTAAGGGCAGGCAGTGGTCCCAGGGACCACTGCCTGCCCTTTCGTCTCATTTTTTTTTTTTAAAATGCATCCCGTTTTTCTTTAAGGAAAACGGGCTGCATTTAAAAAAAAAAAAGCTGCTTTATTAAAAAGCAGTCCCAGACATGGTGGTCTGCTGAGCCCAGCAGGCCGCCATCCCTTGGAGGGCTGGCATTCCCAATGGGCTCGCAAATTGCGAGAGGCTCATTAATATTAATGAGCCTCGCTATTTGCGACCCCATTGAGAATCGCAAAACAGTGTAATTTATTTTTTATTTTATTTAATTTTTTTATTTAAGAGGTTTTATATAGCGCTGGCCAGACCCGAGGGTATCGGAGCGCTTTACAGCAGATATAGGGGAGAAATCACATAAAAGAGACAAAGGTAAGCGTAAATGTTCGAAAGGTCCAGTGTGCTGTGCGTCATTGAGGTAGAGAGGTCCTGAGATAGCCTCAAAGCGTGCACAAAGTCTTGGGCTAAACCTCCCTCCGGGAGGAGGTAACGAGGAGGGTGTAGGGGAGCGGGGATGAGGTAGGTAGTAGTGGAACATTGCCAAGGGTCTGTAAAGTGCAAGAAAAGGTAGGTTGTGGTAGAACATTGTCAGGTGGCTGCAGAGTGCAGGCTTGTGCGTTTCGGCGGCGGTTCTCAGTTCGGGAAGGCACGGTTGAGGTAGAGGTCTTTTAGGAGTCTTTTGAATTTTATAAAGGAAGGGATAGTCCTGATATCGACTGGGATGGAGTTCCAGATTTTGGGTGCGTTTCCAGCGAAGGATCGTGCCGCGGTTTTTTGTTTGCGTGTTTTCAGAGAGATGAGTAAGAGGGTGTTGGAGCTCCTGAGGTTTCTTGACTGGCCGGCTTTCTTGAGTTTGGAGGCCAGGTATTCCGATTTCCCTGTGTGCAGGGCTTTGTGCGTGAGGCAGGCAGTTCTAAAGCTGGGACGCATTACGACTGGGAGCCATTTTAGTTCTCTGAGTGCGGCAGATAGGTGGTCATATTTCTTAACTCCGGTGACCATTCTGGCAGCAGCATTGAGAGTTGTTTTGAGTGGCGCTCTTCTTTGTGCTGTCCCGGAGAGGACTGCGTTCCCATAGTCAAGTCTAGATAGCACCAGTGATTGGGTGGCTTGTTTGAGGTCCTTGGGCGGGATGAAGGGCTTAATTTTGTTGAGAAGCTTCAGATTGAGGAAGGCACTCTTTGCGGAGATCTTAATGTGTTTGGTCATGTTCAGTTTTGGGTCGAGGGTGATTCCTAGAGATTTTACCGAGTTAGCCAGGGTGAGATTACCGTTGAGAGCATCGATTGCTTTCAGCCACTCCACGATTTGAGGGTTTTCTTCTTTGTCGGAGATGAGGAGGATTTCAGTTTTGTCATGATTGAGTTTAAGGTGATTTGTTGATAGCCATTGTTGAACTTCTCTAAGAGTGTTGTTGAGTCTTAGAATGTCGTTAATGGAGGAGGTTTTTCAAGTAGATCTGGGTGTCATCTGCATATAGGTGGAAGGGGATGTTGGCTTTTTTGAGAATGGTGGTGAGGGGTTCCATGTATATGTTGAACAGTTGAGGGGAGAGCACTGAGCCTTGGGGGACACCTCTGTTGACGGGGTGTAGGTCAGATGTAAAGGATTTGATTTTTATCCTTTGGGAGCGGTTGTGTAAGAAGGAGGAGAACCATTGTAGGACCACCTCGTCCGCCCCTACTCGGTCTTGGAGAGCCTTGATGAGTAGCTTGTGATCAACCGTGTCAAAGGCTGCCGATATGTTCAGGAGGATGAGTAGGCAGTATTGGTCAGTATCAAGGGACTTGTGGATGTCATCCACGATGTTAAGGATCGCGGTTTCGGTGCTACAGCCTTTTCTGAAGCCCGATTGGTGGTGATCTAGCAGGTTGATGTTGTCAATGTGCTGAGTCAGTTGTAGGAGAACGCACTTTTCAAGGATCTTGGAATAACACTGTTGTACATTTCATTTAGCGCCTCACAATTTGCGACTCGCAATGAGTCGCAAATTGCGAGGCCCTAAATGAAAGGGTCGTACATCTGGCCCTTAATTTTATTCAACAATAAAGAGTTTTCTAGCAAGCATTTTCAACATATTATTATTAATCAGGAACATTCTGCAGTGTTCTGCGAAACTTTCAATAAAGACAGGTCATGGTAAGGTCAACTTTTATACATTTTGTACATGTCTCAAAACATTCATTTAAACCATTTGTAAAACGAAGCTTGCTTTAAGCATTTTGATGCCTAGTACTAATATGTACATCTACATACTACATTTACCACATTTTTAGTGTTGTGTCAGTTCAATATAAATTGCATGTGAACATGGCACATGTGATTTTAACTATTATTTTGCATTTTAATAAAAACTCTCTTTCAGAAGAATACACATAATACAAGCATAGACAAAGCTAATCAGATTGGCTTTTGTACAGTGCTTGCACAGAGATAACTAGCATATAGCTACACATGCATGCAAAGCATCTACACATTTTCACATTCAGTGTGGAGAACACATATACAGACATCCATGCCCATAGACCAAGATGTGGCCTTTTATATGCCAACTAGCATACCTACATACCTCCATTCACACACAAACCAACTTCACATGCAGTGCCCAGTGCACACAGTAGCAAACCCACAAGCACCCTTCATCTGACATTAAGAGTTCCATGCAGCCAGAGCAAAAGAACTGCTAGCAATACTACACACAGATCAACAGACATGCTGATGCCCAGAGTGCGGCTGACTAAGTGCAGTAATAGTTTGTTTTTCATCTTTCACCGCTATGACTACCAGAAAAATGAATACTAACATGCAAAATATCTTGAAAACAGCCCCATTTAGTCTTGCATTGCAGGATCCACTAACAGAAAAAACACTGAACACTGCATGATATCCTGAAAGTACTATCAGTGTAATCAACACCAGCATAGCCACATAGATAAAACACTGACATACATTGTGCTCAATAAAATGTGACTTTGGTAGCATACTCCTCACCTAGTGTATCCGGAAAGCCCAGTGGGAAGTGAATTATTTTCTCAACACCCATTCTGCGATAAGTTCTCTAACAGATGGAGAAGTCATAGAGCAAAGTTTGCCTACTCTGTGACTTGGTATACTTTTTTCAACACACTGTTCGAGAGAAAGCAGGATATTTGAGTTAAGGCAATCGCCATACAGTTGCTGCACTTTTAGATCTTCTAAAATGAATTGGAAAAAACTCTTACCATTATGCACATTACCCAACATCCAGCTGTCATGAAGGCCCGTAGATGTTTTAAGTCAGTGTTGTGTTACGTCAACATAGGAGACTAACCAGAAGCCGTGGTGTGTTCCTGTGATTTGCATTCAAGGAGAAAGTAGTGCATCTTAGGTCCTTGCAATCAGCGCTGTGTGTGGCAACTTCTACCATGCTGCTCTGTTAGTGTTAGCGCCTCAGTGCTAGTGGTCAGTCTGAGGGCTGGTCCACAGCCTGGGACTGCAGTAGGGTGAGTGTGGGAATTTGGAAAGAGCAATGGTATAAAGACACCTAATAAACACGATTCTCCTGAAAAGGAAGGCACAGTTAGACTTAAATCTATAATTTTCCAAGATGGTCATCTTTCCAGTCTTTGTTGCCATATCTTCCTAGTCCAAGATGCTGCTAACCTCATGTCCTATCCTTTCTAGGTCATGTATATGAAGAAGAGACAGATGCATCACATCACATGTTTTTCCTTATCCTTCATAGCATTGATCCCATACATTGAAGCCTTTTTTAACATGATTTTTGTTCTTTTTTTCTGCAGCTTGACTCCTTATTTAAATTCTCTGGTTCTGAAGATCTCATATTGGGCTGTTTTTCTTTCCTGTTCCCGGGTAGTCTTGGTGTTTTGCTTTTCAACTCTTTTATCACCCCTCATCTGCAGTCATGCATCACCAAGGCTACCATGGTGTTTTTTTGCCCTTTGGTATATTCATCCTAACTGGGATCCACTTAGAGACACTTGTATATTAAGTGCTGGTTGGCAACGGGACTACTGAGAGTTGCACTTTTCTTGGGAAATCAAGAAGGAACCTTGAGAGAATTTCAGAGCACCCAGTTCTTGAAATGTTGGGATGGAAAGGTCCCCTGCAGTGTCTGCTGAGGGACCACTGTGACACAGGCTGCTTCCTGGGGTTGGGCTCTGTGGTCTGAAGGTGCCCACCAGAGGCGCCCTCCTTAAAATGACACAATAGATTTATGGAAACTCTATGACCTCTTATACTATTTAAAATCAGTAGTGGTGGCAGTAGATGCTTGATTGACGACCCAGTGGGACCAAGGACAAAAAACCTTTGCTTTTTGTCAGGTTTATTAAATATAATGTAGTTTGCTTTAATGCAATACAGTAAATAAGCTCTGCCACAAACTTCATTCAGAGCTTTTTTTACACTATTGCATGAAAGCTTTCACTAGGTATTCTAGACTGAATGACACATCCTCAATGTTTCATAAAGTTCGGTATCCTCTCTCTGGACTAATCTTGTGAAAAAGCCCATCTTTATGCTATGTTCACTGCATGTTTTGCTATAGACAACTAGGGCTCAATTGACATGGCATTTTTGGCCAAACATGCCTACATTTATACTTGCCAGTTATTTAGAAAGAGCCTTAGTTTGACTACTAAAGATTTCTCAGTCATGAGTGTGGACAATTCTCAGTTGTAAACCAAACTGGGGTGGAGTGGATGTAACAAGGCATTGTGGACTTGTAAGTTTAGGAATGGCTACAAACATTTAAAATTGTGAGAATTCTCAAACTACTGTCAGACCCTTTCCCAGATTAGAAAGGATTGGAGATTTACTCGAGCCAATGACTGGATTAGCTCTCTTTTAACTTGGAAAGGGAAATGGATTACCCCCAGATTTTGCGGGGGTACAGATGAAGAGCTTTCACCAGGAGGAAAAATATATTCCCTAAAGAGGGGGGAAAAGTGCATTTGCTCAGTGGGCTGTATTCAACCTGTATGTAATTCTACAATAAGAAAAATTATGCACAGGGGACTTAGGAGCCCAGGGGATATTTCCCATAAAACAATCATCATTACATCTGGAATTCTTCAAGCACTAGACGCAGCTTTCTGCCATACTACTAGGGATATGTATGAACATCAAAGAGTAGTGAATCTGCACCCATATCTGGGCATATGTTTAAGTGTGCAGATGTATTACTTTTGTTGTGAATTGAACCCCTGGTGGTTTTGATATCAGCAGTGGCTGTGCCTTTATGACCATGCCTCATTTACATGTTCTCGGCTTAAGGGGACAACCATTTTTATTCTAAAGGTTCCATAAATCTTTTCCAGCTTTAGAACTTTTGGAAAGGCACGTTTTCTGCAGCAAGTCTGCAGGGACTGATTACAGACTAAAACCAACCTGGATTTAAACACATACTATAAAATTGGACGGGAATCTCCTATCAAATATTTCAGACAGCTCTGATTTTTTTAGAAACACTGATAAATACAATATAATTGTGTGTGTGTAAATGTTAGTGCCACCAGGTAAAGTATACACTATTTAGGCCTTGATTATCATTTTGGTGGTAAACAACATCAAATAAGCACATTCGGTAAAACCAGTTCCAAGGGGTTCGGTAATTAATGTGTGCACTAAAAAACTATTGATTATGAGTTTTTACCATATCCCACTGAATTTGTATTTACCACATTTGTTAAATAGTGAATTTTGTGCTTTTTACAATAAAACAGCACATGCACAACACATCAGGAAGTGCTTGTTTTGAGGATTGGGAAGTTTCTGGAGTGAGAATATTTATCGTTAGAGAGTAAAACTGGCAGAGCAGTACAAAAGACCACAGGACAACCCCAAAGCACAACAACACCTCCTTCCTGTCTAACAGTGCACAGACATTCATTTTGTGTGCCCACACACCTTAAAACAAGGCAAACAGAATCTATTGTCATCCTTTGACATCATCAAAGTCATCAAAAGCAGAATTATGCACACATATCCTGGTAGTGAAAAAACTCTCAAAGTCGTTTTTCACTGAGGGCGCCAGCAAGCAAGATGGCCACACCTCTGTGAAGCTCCTGCTGCCCAGGCTTACATCCATAATAATCCTGGTGCGAGACCGGCCTCAGCTGCCATACGTTATAGGAGAGCAGCGGAGAGTAGCACTGGCACACCTGACATCAGTCTAGCGGCAGAATCGACAGCACAACAGCGGTACTCAGACTGCTGCGACATATGGGGCGATGACAAGATGGCGGGCGCCAGTGCGGAGTGAGTCCAGCGCTGATGAGGTGAGGTGGAGGAACAGAAGCGCCGCTGGGATCCGTGCTGATACCTCGCACTGCGACGACTCGTCCGCCTGGAGCACCGTGCTGAGTGTGGCGGTCAGCGGGCTAATGGTTGCTGCCGGTGCGCGCCGGAATGTCCCAGCCCCTGCGTTCACGCCGGACGGCGTGAGCGCGAATATAAATAAATGTGGGCAGAGCTGCACACGGCAGTCCGTGCCTAACCAAGACTCGGTGTGTGTGCGTGTTTATTGCCGCGCCTGCAAGGCCCTATTTCGCGCATCCCTGACAGGCGGGTGCCCCCCGTGGATGTAACACTGGCGACGAGGGTGGGGCAACGCACGCTCGTCTGTGCTCCCCGCTGGGTGGCGCCGCAGCGCCTCCGCGAACCAAGACATCGACGTGCACCTGGCCAAGGCTCTCACCAGCTGCGTGGACAACACCAGGGAAAGCAGGACAAAGCAGTCGTCCCCGCCCCGGCATCAACTCATCAGGGCGACCAGTGCCCACACCGCCTCGGGTGAGTCACGCACGCCGCAAAGGAAGGCCACACAAGAGCGCCCTGACCCAGGCCGACCTGCCCACGCGCTACAAGGCCGCGCCCATAAGCAGACCACGTACGGCCCGACGCTTCGACACCACCGCCCAGCACACCAAGGTTAATTACTAGAGCGAGACACCCTCGCTGTGACGCCCAGCAGCACTCACTGCTGCCACCATGGGAGACCAGGATAATGGCGCACAGGCCCCAGCGCCAGCGACCACGCACCACCCTCCCACAGGAGTCCTACCTCCGTTCAGCGAGTCAGCGGACCCTGCCACGGCAGCACCAAGGTGGCAGACCTGGCTCGGCCACCTGGAAAATTATTTCATTGCCACCATGGAGAAGGACGGTGCAGTGAAACGCTCACTACTGCTCCATTATGCGGGGGAAGAGATCTACCTGCTTTTCAAGCATCTTCCCGACACAGGGCCCCCCGAGGACTACGCAGCGGCAGTCGCTGCCCTAAACGCACATTTTGACCCCCAGCTGAACCCAGACTTTGAGCATTTCAAGCTGAGACAAGCCAAGCAAAGAGAGGGTGAATCAGTAGACGCTTTTCATGCGCGGCTAAGAGAACTAGCCAGTACTCACCTCGTGGGGGACAGAGCCGCATAAGAGATCAGAGCTCAACTGATTCTTGGAATACGCAGCAAAACCCTGTGAGGCCTCATACTCAGGCAGCCGAACATACCCATGAACGATATCCTAGTGCTGGCACGTTCACATGACCTTTCAGCGGTGCGGGTAGAGGAGATGGACCTTGCGCTGGTGCGCGGCGCAGAGAAAGGCGCCATCGTCAAGACGGAACGGGCTGATGCAGTCAGAACGAGGGACAAGGCCCACAGACCACGGGATCGCCAGCCGCAAACCCCGAAGAATCAGTGCGGGTACTGCGGATATGAGGAACACCCCCCACAATCATGCCCGGCGCAAGGGAAAACATGCACCAACTGCGGCATCGCAAACCACTTCGCCTCAGTATGCAGAAAGAAAACACAGCGTAATGAAGGGAACCGACCCAAACAGATGAGGAGGATGGTCCGCCAGCTGTCCTGTGTCTCGTTAGCATCCCCGCCAGGAGGGAAGAGAAAAGACCAAACAGTTTACCAGGAGAACGACTCTACATCTGAAGATGAAGAAGAGACGTACCTAGTCTCGGTCACCCAAGCCCTGAAAAGTCGGAGACGGCCCCAGCCCCGATGCACGATACAGGTTGCAGGGTCAGAAGTCAACGCGGTAATTGATACCGGAGCCTCAGTGACAGTCATGGGGATCCAGCAATACAACAAGCTGAGGCCCAAACCTGAGCTCAGACCGGCAAAGATGAAGATCTTCGCATACGGAGGCAGCTCACCGTTACCCCTCCGAGGCAAAATTACTGTGCCAGTGCGGTCCGAAAACACTGAAATCACAATCGATATCCATGTTATCAACCAGGAGGCAGACACACTGCTGAGCAGTCACGCAGCAGAAGACCTGGGACTGGTGACGTTCGCCAGGAGTGTTCAAACTGACCAGACAAAAGAACTGCTCAGCCAGTTTGAAGATCTGTTTAAGGGACTAGGACGAATAAAGAGGGCCCCCATCAAACTACACATAGACCCGACCGTCACACCAACAGCGCTAAGACACAGGAGGATCCCTTTTCACCTCTGACCGCTAGTGGAAGAAGAGCTGCAGAAGCTCGAAGATCAAGGGGTTATAGAGAAGGTGTCCGGGCCCACACCATGGGTGTCACCCATGGTGATCGCCGAGAAACCTCACCAACCGGGGAAGATCAGACTCTGCATTGACTTGCGCCTCCCCAACAAGGCCATTCGACGCGAACGCCACATATCGCCGACCATGGATGACATTGTGGCTGACTTGAACGGATCCAGATGGTTTTCAAAGCTGGACCTGAATGCAGGTTATCATCAATTAGCCCTTGCCAAAGACAGTCGCTACATAACCACATTCAGCACACACCTAGGACTCCGAAGATATAAACGGCTGAATTTCGGCATATCCTCTGCCACTGAAATATTACAAAACGCAGTCAAGGAGATCCTGGTCGGGCTACCTGGCGTATTGAACGTGAGTGATGATATCCTCATCCACTCGCAGACAGCTGAAGAACACTACCGGCACGTGAGAGCCACGCTGAAAAGACTCCTGGACCACCGGGTCACCCTGCACAAGGAGAAGTGCCGGCTGTTCCAACACAAAATAGAGTTCTTCGGCTACACGTTCACACAGGAGGGCATACAGATAGACCCTCGGAAATCCCAAGCCATCAAGAACGCATCAGCCCCTCTCACCGTGGCCGAAGTCCGCAGTTTCTTGGGGATTGCTACGTACTGTGGTCGCTTCATTCCAGATCTAGCCACCATCGCAGAGCCACTCCGAAACCTCACCCGAGCAGATGCCATGTGGCAATGGGTTCCCACCGAAGAGACAGCGTTTCAAGCCATCAAGAACGCTCTATTCGACCACACCACGCTGGTGTACTTTAACCCCGCCAGATGGACAGAAATACTCGTGGAAGCCAGCCCCATAGGCTTAGGGGCCATCCTCACTCAGGAACAAGAGCCCGGACGATGGGCAGCTCTAGCATATGCCAGCAAAGCACTATCCCCGACAGAGAAGCGATACGCTCAAATTGAAAGGGAAGCCCTAGCAATCCGTTGTGCCTGCAGACAGTTCCACTTATACATATGCGGACACCCATTTACCATCATCACGGATCACCAACACCTAGTTCCGCTGTTCAAGGGATCAGCACCCCGCCCACCACCACACATCGAACGGTGGGACATCGGGCTCCAGCACTACGAAATGGACGTAGCCTACCGGCCAGGCGCCAGGGACCCGGCCGACTTCCTGTCGAGACACCCAGACACAACAGGAGTGGGAGGTGAAGAACCAAACGCCGATGCCACCAAAGCCCATCTGAACATGATTTCAGCACTCACGTGCCCTCGAGCATTGACCCTCAAAGAGGTGGCTACGGCGGCTGGAAAAGACCCAGTCATAACTAAGGTCCGGGATGCTGTCCAAGGAGGCCAGTGGCGTCAATTCCTACACTCCGCGAACTCATGGTCAAGCCCTGAAAAGGAAAGCCTGATGCATATGTGGAGAGTCAGAAACGAGCTGAGCCTCACCCAAGGAGGCATCCTCCTCAGAGGACCACACATCATCATCACTGCATCCCTCCAACTACGGGCAACACAACTCGCCCATGGAGGGCACCAAGGAGTGGAGAAGATGAAGGCCCGCATGCGGGAGAAGGTCTGGTTCCCGGGCATGGATGCCTGCGTGGAAGAGACGGTCCAGAGATGCCCATCCTGTCAAGTGACAAGTGGGCCCGAGAGGCCTGCACCCATTCACATGGAGGAACACGGGCACAGCCCTTGGGAGAAGTTGAGCGTGGACTTTGGGAGCTTCCCTGACGGCCGAGTCACACTAGCCCTAATCGATAGCTATTCAAAATACCCTGTGGTGGAAGTCGTGAACTCAACAGCCTTCCTGCATGTTGGCCCCGCTCTAGAAAAGATATTCGCCATGTTCGGATGTCCGGATGAACTCCGCAGCGACAATGGACCCCCGTTCCAGGGGCACGAATTCCACAAGTTCCTACAACACCACGGCATCCGGCACAGGCGCATCACCCCGCAATGGCCCCAAGCCAATGGGGAGATTGAACGTCTCATGAGGACAATCAACAAGACTCTTCGCATCGCAGTAGCGGAGCAAAGTGACCCAGAACAGCAACTGCAGAGGTTCCTGCGGGAGTATCGGAGCACCCCTCACAGCTCAACGCGCCAAGCCCCCTGGGCGCTAATGTGCAACGGCAATCGCCGGGATGGCCTCCACAATGCACCGGGGTGGTCCACCCCTCCATTTGATGAAGAGGGAGCCCTCAGGCGGAGAGAAAAGTGCAACAACATCGCCAGCCGGGCCCGAAGAGCGGTGTCCCGTCAGCTATGGCGAGGAGACACTGTCATCATGAAAGACAGGAGGCCCGGAGGAAAATTCTGGACTCGATATGAGCACGGTTACTGGACAGTAGTCGACATGAAGGGGACCATGGTGACCGTTGAGAAAGAAGGAGAAACTGTGACCCGCAACATCTCATGGTTCAACAAGCAGACAACCCCACCTCTCACACAGACATCGCAGGCAAACCCGAAGAACACAGCGCCAGCCAGGAAGAACCCTGAGAGGCAGAGGACCCCCAGCCGGGACCGGCTCCATCGCCGGCAGGTCGGGAGGCAACCCCAGAGGCCCCTGGATCACTGCTGGTGCCCTGCACCCCTGCCCCTGCATCCAGTCCCCGCCGGGGCACATCCAGGTATGCCCTGAGGGAGAACCCCCAGCCGAGCACCCACCTGAGAGACTTTGCCTGTCAAGTAAGTGAACTGTGAGACTCATGAGATCCAGTCAAGGAATGAGTTGAGATGGAATGTGGCGGTCAGCGGGCTAGTGGTTGCTGCCGGCGCGCCGGAAGGTCCCAGCCCCTGCGTTCATGCCAGACGGCATGAGCGCGAATATAAATAAATGTGGGCGGAGCTGCGCACGGCAGTCCGCGCCTAACCAAAACACGGTGTGTGTGCGTGTTTATTGCCGCGCCTGCAAGGCCCATTGCGCGCATCCCTGATGGGCGGGTGCCCCCCGTGGATGTAACACTGAGGATCCTGCGAAAACTTGCGGGCAGGCGGCCACAGAGCGCGGGCACGGCCTACATAAATTTTGCCTAATCACTGAAGGGATACCAAAGGGGATGATGGATGGAGCGTTTGAGCTAATCAAACACTCACCCCCAGTCAACTGATCTGGGTTTAATCCATCATCATTCTTTAGCTCATTCCACCACCCCAGTTCAGACATGGCCATATGCAAATCAGTCTGACCCTGTGCCTCATGGGAACAGTCCAGCCCGAACTGCCAAGCCATGTCTTCCCTGGACCGGAAACGAGCATCCTGGGACCGGTTTCTGGCTATTCAGCCGTCATCAGCCAGGCTAGCTTGAATCCAGTGGCAAAGTGAGCAAGGGACCCACGTCTGGGCATACCCTGCCAACTTAGGGCGAACAAAGAGATACCAAAGGGGATGATGGACGGAGCGTTTGAGATAATCAAACACTCACCCCCAGTCAACTGATCTGGGTTTAATCCATCATCATTCTTTAGCTCACTCCACCACCCCAGTTCAGACATGGCCATATGCAAATCAGTCTGAACCTGTGCCTCATGGGAACAGTCCAGCCCAAACTGCCAAGCCATGTCTTCCCTGGACCAGAAAAGAGCATCCTGGGACCGGTTTCTGGCTATTCAGCCGTCATCAGCCAGGCTAGCTTGAATCCAGTGGCAAAGTGAGCAAGGGACCCACGTCTGGGCATACCCTGCCAACTTAGGGCGAACAAAGCGAGACCAAAGGGGATGATGGACGGAGCGTTTGAGCTAATCAAACACTCACCCCCAGTCAACTGATCTGGGTTTAATCCATCATAATTCTTTAGCTCACTCCACCACCCCAGTTCAGACATGGCCATATGCAAATCAGTCTGACCCTGTGCCTCATGGGAACAGTCTAGCCCAAACTGCCAAGCCATGTCTTCCCTGGACCGGAAACGAGCATCCTGGGACCGGTTTCTGGCTATTCAGCCATCATCAGCCAGGCTAGCTTGACTCCAGTGGCAAAGTGAGCAACGGACCCACGTCTGGGCATACCCTGCCAACTTAGGGCGAACAAAGCGATACCAAAGGGGATGATGGACGGAGCGTTTGAGCTAATCAAACACTCACCCCCAGTCAACTGATCTGGGTTTAATCCATCATCATTCTTTAGCTCACTCCATCACCCCAGTTCAGACATGGCCATATGCAAATCAGTCTGACCCTGTGCCTCATGGGAACAGTCCAGCCCAAACTGCCAAACCATGTCTTCCCTGGACTGGAAACAAGCATCCTGGGACCGGTTTCTGGCTATTCAGCCGTCATCAGCCAGGCTAGCTTGAATCCAGTGGCAAAGTGGCAAAGTGACCAAGGGACCCACGTCTGGGCATACCCTGCCAACTTAGGGCGAACAAAGCGATACCAAAGGGGATGATGGACGGAGCGTTTGAGCTAATCAAACACTCATCCCCAGTCAACTGATCTGGGTTTAATCCATCATCATTCTTTAGCTCACTCCACCACCCCAGTTCAGACATGGCCATATGCAAATCAGTCTGACCCTGTGCCTCATGGGAACAGTCCAGCCCGAACTGCCAAGCCATGTCTTCCCTGAACCGGAAACGAGCATCCTGGGACCAGTTTCTGGCTATTCAGCCGTCATCAGCCAGGCTAGCTTGAATCCAGTGGCAAAGTGAGCAAGGGACCCACGTCTGGGCATACCCTGCCAACTTAGGGCGAACAAGCGATACCAAAGGGGATGATGGACGGAGCGTTTGAGCTAATCAAACACTCACCCCAGTCAACTGATCTGGGTTTAATCCATCATCATTCTTTAGCTCACTCCACCAGCCCAGTTCAGACATGGCCATATGCAAATCAGTCTGACCCTGTGCCTCATGGGAACAGTCTAGCCCAAACTGCCAAGCCATGTCTTCCCTGGACCGGAAACAAGCATCCTGGGACCAGTTTCTGGCTATTCAGCCATCATCAGCCAGGCTAGCTTGAATCCAGTGGCAAAGTGAGCAAGGGAACCGGTCCCAGGATGCTCGTTTCCGGTCCAGGGAAGACATGGCTTGGCAGTTCGGGCTGGACTGTTCCCATGAGGCACAGGGTCAGACTGATTTGCATATGACCATGTCTGAACTGGGGTGGTGGAGTGAGCTAAAGAATGATGATGGATTAAACCCAGATCAGTTGACTGGGGGTGAGTGTTTGATTAGCTCAAGCGCTCCGTCCATCATCCCCTTTGGTATCGCTTTGTTCGCCCTAAGTTGGCAGGGTATACCCAGACGTGGGTCCCTTGCTCATTTTGCCACTGGATTCAAGCTAGCCTGGCTGATGACGGCTGAATAGCCAGAAACCAGTCCCAGGATGCTTGTTTCCGGTCCAGGGAAGACATGGCTTGGCAGTTTGGGCTGGACTGTTCCCATGAGGCACAGGGTCAGACTGATTTGCATATGGCCATGTCTGAACTGGGGTGGTGGAGTGAGCTAAAGAATGATGATGGATTAAACCCAGATCAGTTGACTGGGGGTTAGTGTTTGATTAGCTCAAGCGCTCCGTCCATCATCCCCTTTGGTATCGCTTTGTTCGCCCTAAGTTGGCAGGGTATGCCCAAATGTCGGTCCCTTGCTCATTTTGCCACTGGATTCAAGCTAGCCTGGCTGATGACGGCTGAATAGCCAGTAACCGGTCCCAGGATGCTTGTTTCCGGTCCAGGGAAGACATGGCTTGGCAGTTCGGGCTGGACTGTTCCCATGAGGCACAGGGTCAGACTGATTTGCAAATGGCCATGTCTGAGCTGGGGTGATGGAGTGAGCTAAAGAATGATGATGGATTAAACCCAGATCAGTTGACTGGGGGTGAGTGTTTGATTAGCTCAAGCGCTCCGTCCATCATCCCCTTTGGTATCGCTTTGTTCGTCCTAAGTTGGCAGGGTATGCCCAGACGTGGGTCCCTTGCTCATTTTGCCACTGGATTCAAGCTAGCCTGGCCGATGACGGCTGAATAGCCAGAAACTGGTCCCAGGATGCTTGTTTCCGGTCCAGGGAAGACATGGCTTGGCAGTTTTGGCTGGACTGTTCCCATGAGGCACAGGGTCAGACTGATTTGCATATGGCCATGTCTGAACTGGGGTGGTGGAGTGAGCTAAAGAATGATGATGGATTAAACCCAGATCAGTTGACTGGGGGTGAGTGTTTGATTAGCTCAAGCGCTCCGTCCATCATCCCCTTTGGTATCGCTAATCACTGAAGGGCCTAAATCTCTATGTGCCTGCAGGGATCAGGACGGGTGGCCCGCGACCGGAGTGCGGGCGCCCGGGATGAAGACTGCAGGCCCTGAAGGCAGCGCAGCGAACGCGGCCGACCCGATGACTCACTGTTGGTGAGTGACCCCTTCATCAAGACCGCTGAGCCAGGGGAGCGCGGGAGGAGCGTGCGGGGAGTTCGGCTGCGCGAGCTGTGAAGGGAAAATAATTAAGCACCTCAAAGACATTGGAGGCCTCCCCGCTGGGAAAGCAGGGCATGGGAGGCCCACATTGAGACACAGCTGAGTGCGGAGCTCACGTGGTGGCTGTTCAAAGCGCTATCGCAGAGGGCGCATCTGGAGGGGAGCTTGTGGGAGTCTGCCTGGCAGTGACTGCGAGCCCCAACCGGGGGCAATCAACACATGGAGGGGTAGAGCTGAGCGTGAGGGGAATAGGCACTATAATTAACACCTGGCACGCCGCTACGCTCCAGCATGGTGCCTCAGGCTCCTCTCCCGGACCAGACACTAGACTTGGCATTCTGCAACAAGACGGGGGTGAGGAGAGAGACCCTGATGTAGCCACAGAATTATCTTGAGCGGCCTCAAAAAGCACTGGGGTGGCTGCGGCTGTGGGTGGTCCCTCCCTCCGGAAAATACTGAGGCCTGCACTCTTGAAAGGCCCCACAACACGCCATTTCGAATGGAGATACTGCCTCCAACACCTGCGCCAACAGTACTGTGAAGTCAGGAAATCTCCTCTCGCTGAGCACTAAATACTGAACCAGGATACAGCCGCTGGAAAGTCAGGGCCTTGAAAATAAAGCAGAACCTGGACATGATTACCAGCCCCTGTCAAGAGAACCTCCGGTGATCATCCCGGAGTGTGACCCTGATGTAATTGCGATAACAGCTGGTGCCACTGATATAACTAACGCACTGCAGGTGTGACTGCTTAAGTACTCCCTCCCTCATTGCTACAACCTCCTCAAAGTCATGTGTAGGACGGATGGCATGCAGGCCAAACTGCCTGTTGAACCACGGAAGTCGGTGAGGGGCCTTGGCGGGAACGCAGATACCGCCTTGATGGAGAGCTCCCAACAGGCAACACAACCAGAAGATGCAGACCGGAGATCCCTGTCTCTCATAATGCAGCAAAGTCTCACATCCATTGAGTCCAAATTGGACGCCATGAGTATGAGGATGGATTTTATAGCACAAAGACTCAAGAAGCTTGACGGGTGCATTCGGGAGGCAGAAAATAGAATATCGCAGCTGGAAGATGTGTCCGCGATGGGGGTGGAGCAGCTACACAGCATGGAGTGCCTCTTGAAAGTTATTGCTGCAAAAAATGAAGACCTAGATGAACTCACATCGCAATTATATCCGAATAACAGGAGTACATGAGTCCACCGCCACAGGGCGAATGGGGGATTATGTTGAGCGAATGCTGGTGAATCTGTTTGGTGCTTCCTCACTCTCCAAGCTCTTGGTGGTGGAGAGAGCCAGCCGCGCCCTGGCAGCCAAACCCCCCCCCCCCGGCCGCTGTACCCAGACCAATCATTGCCCGGCTCCTGAAATATAGAGACAGGGACTCCATCCTTCGCCTAGCACAAGAAAAGCGAGATCTAAACTTTGAGGGGAACTCTATTTCGATTTTCCTGGACTTCTCTCTAGCTGTTCAAGAGGCGAGAAAGAAATGTGCCCCTGTCAAAGGAAAAAAGCAGCAGGCTAACATTGCATATGCAATGCTGTACCCAGCAAAACTCCGGATTATCCATCAGGAAAAGCAACACTACTTAACTACTCCTCAGCAGGCCCAGGACTTCCTGAAGAAACTGACTCACCGCTCTCTGTGGTTGGAAGAATGTGAAGGTGGGCCCAGTTCGAGCTCACCACTCTCCGAAAATGACTAACCTGACAAGGCTGCTGGCGTGATTACTGTCTAACCTTCCCTACTGTACGCCAGGTGCTTCACAGCGATGACAGGAAAGGAGCGGTGGCTGCTGCTCCAAGTTGCAGGACTGACTCTACTCCAATCCGCTGAGGCTCCATCTCACCTCAACTTCTGCACATTGCGGCTTATTGTGCTAGTCTCGCATCATCATATGTCTGTTCCCCAGACGCCCTCCTACACCAGGAGGGTAATGCTGGGCTCTCTGGCACATCACCCCGGAGGGAATTCCCATGCAAATTTATTTCACTCTTTTCCTCCTCTTCCTCCTAAGCTCTTCTGTCTCCCTTGACATTCGTGTATTTTGTCTCACCGCTTGTTTCTCTTCTTCCCAGTTCCGTCCTTTTTTGCGGTAGTGTCCCCTCTTTCTCCCTGTCTTAATTTCCTTGGCCCACCTCTTTTATTGCAACCTGTCTCAATGTACTTTGGATAGCTTATTTAACAGGGCTGATTTCTTTTTCCATTGTGGTTTATTTCAGGGACAATGGGTGGGGGAATTTTGCATACGGGACTGGGCCATACGCGTGGGTGGGGGCAGGGAAGGGAGGGAGTTTGTTAAGTGTTGTGTTTTTTACTGCAGTATCCAATGTCATGTGATCTCCAAGTATGAAGCAGCAAGCGCATGCACCACTCATAGTTGCCACCCTCTCAGACAGACACATACAACACAACACCATCTCTGAATGGCAGGCCACATGGACGCCTCACATGGCGTGGCAGGACTAACTTATAGCCTGTTGACGTGGAACGTGCGCGGTATACATGATCCCCGCAAATACCGACATATATTGGGCTACCTAGAGTGACACAAGGTCCACAGAGCCATGTTGCAGGAAACCCACCTAGACCCTAGAGCTTCACCCCTGTTCGCAGGCAAATGGGCAGCCCACAGATGTTTCGCATCTTACTCTACCTACGCCAGAGGGGTTGCCATTCTAATATGACCCACTGTCAGTTACCGGCTGGCTGGTTCCCTTAGTGACCCGGAAGGTCGATACTGTATCATGTGGGGGCATATGAATACGCACTCAGCCACATTAGTAAACTGTTATGGCCCGAATGTAGAGGACCCCACTTTCTTTGATAGACTTTGGGGACTAGTGATGGATGTAGGGTCCACTTATGTTATCTGGGGTGGCGATTTCAATGTGGCACTGAACCCCAGCGTCGACTGATCCCATAGCTCTCATGCTCACTCCACCAAGGCGGGACGGCACTTATTAGATATTATGGCTGAAAGGCAGCTGTTCGATGCATGGAGACTCCTACATCCCTTGCGTTATGAGGGTACTTGTCATTCCTCGGCGCACTCCAGCTGGTCCTGCATCGATTATTGGCTGCTGTCAAAAGGTCTGTGTACATGGCTAACGGACGCAACTCATCTCGCGTGTACATATTCCGACCAATCCCCTGTGTTGATACAGTCCCCCGGGAGGGATCTCTTTCGCTCTCGATACTATTGAGCCAGGACATTTGGAGAGGGCGAGCGGCCTGGAAGAGCCCTAGCTGAAATCACACGTACCCCCAGACACTCTAACTACATTTTTGGTGTCATGGACGCAGGGGTAAACTGCATACAGACTCTGCAGGCATCTTCCATGCGTTTGTGGAATATTACTCCACCCTATATACCACACACAAGAAGCATTCCGACGATATCCCAGTGTTCTTTGAGGATATCACCTTGGGCTGGCTGAGTGACACCCATAGGGACTTTCTGGCGGCTGATATTGAGGAAGAGGAGATTCGGGCAGCTATAATGCACCTGCGCAGCTGTCGGGCCCCGGGGCCCAATGGGCTACCTACCGGTTTTTATAAATGCTATGCCGACACACTAGTTCCTATCCTAAAACGAGTGTATGAGGAGGCAAAACAGATTGAGACACTTCCGGAAACTATGTATGAGGCCTCTATAATAGCGCTACTCAAGCCGGGAAAGGATCCCACATCATGCAGTGCTTACAGACCATTATCTTTAATTAACTGTGACGTGAAGATATTGGCGAAGGTGTTAGCCAACAGGCTGAGCTTTCTGATGGGAGGATTGGTCTTACCTGACCAGGCTGGCTTTATACCTGGGAGGGCCACGTCCAACAATGTCCGCACACTCTTTGCGTTGCTACAAGATTTAGATCCTGAAATGGCGGCGGTTGTGTTTTTTTTTAGATACGACCAAAGCTTTCAACTCGCTGGAGTGGGACTATATGTTTGCGGTGCTACGTAGAATGGGACTCACTCCATCGTTCCTAGCCTGTATTGTGTTACTTTACAGCCAGCCGCTAGCCACAGTTCAAGTTAAAATAGGGAACATTTGAAACTGTTTCCGATCTCGCGGGTCACAAGGCAGAGGTGCCCGCTCTCACCCCTTCCCTTTGCTCTGGCTATCGAGCCTTTAGCGTTCAAAATCAGGCAATATCACAAGGACTGTGAGCTCCGTTATCCTTCCAGACACATACTAGTTTCGCTTTCTGCTGCCGATGTCACCCTATACATCCGTGAGACCTCCACATCAACCTAAATCCTGTAATCAGGGAATTTTTCAGGTTCAGGGAATTATCTGGTGTAAATATTAATTGGGAAAAGACCCAGTTATACCCTCTCATTCCTAATACAGCTAAATTCCAGCTAGATTTCCCATTATCCTGGTGAGACTCTGAGATAAAATACTTAGGGGTGGTCATCTCCAGAGATAGGGGAGAAACGCTGCGAGCAAACTTTGGCACTGCTATGATGTCCATCACTGACTCAATTGCCAGATGGATCTCACTACCCATATCGCTAAGGGGCCGGCTTTCCCTAGCTAAAATGGTAATATTACCTAAGTTACTCTATCTACTCTATCTTTTTATCAACATTCCATACTACCCAGGACAGCCTTTCTTTCGTACACTCCAAACCCAGCTGGTCAGGCTCACCTGGGGAGGGGAACCAACCCAGAGTGAGCTGGAACACACTCACCCTGCCCCCAGACATGGAGTTATATTTCCTGTGCACGCAAGCCCACTACGCGCATTACTGGTTCCGGCCCCCACCGTTCATGTCGAATATAGCTGTGGAGCAGGGTTATATGGCCCCCATACCAACCACATCCTATCTTGGAGCCAAGGTGCCTGAGGAGGTGTACCCCCACTCTACTGTTGCTTGCACAAATCTTGCATGGCGCAAACTGGCCAAGAGGATGGGCAAACCCGTTCTATACTCGCCATCAATACCCATACAATCATCTGCTCCCCGTCACGCACGAAAAACTCTGTCGAAATATACTTACCAAAAATGGAATTAACAGCTAGGGAGACCTTTATCATGAAGGTTCCTTTAAGGACCGAGACACTTATATATATATATATTTTTTTATTCGATCAATAACATGATCATTTACATAAAGAAATTCACAACTCGTAAAAAAAAAATCATTACATCATGAATAAAATAATTTAAAAGCAGGGTATCACATACCTTCGACAATATAAAAAATTTACTGAGAATTTCAAAGTTTCATAGGTGTTTAAAAAACGGAGAATTCCACATTAAAATGAGTCTACGTTATAAAAGTACCTTGTTTCAAAACCCCAGTAGTCCAGTGGCCCTAGGACCAGGTAGCTTACATGTTCATTTTTCTTTCACAAAGTTATGATTTATCAATTTTAGCCTCGTCCACCAAGCATAAAGCAAGTATCTCGAGATTGTGAATACAAGCCACCTTGTAGTATCCAACCTAAAAATGCGTAGAGCATCAGAGGAGCGTGTAAAAGAGAGCAGGTGGCAGGCAGGAATTACCCAATTTTTCCTGAGATTTGCATAAGAAGGACAAAAAAAGACAAAATGTTCAAGGGTCTCAGGAAAAGAGTGACAGGTTGGGCACAGGGATGTTACAGGGGCATTGTCCCAGGTACTTTTCCTAAAATTTAGAGGGAGAACCCCGTACCTAAATTGAATGTAAAGTGCTCTTGCTTGCGGAGGTTCAATATCATCCATAAATATTTCAAAACCAAACCATCCTTTAACATTCATGAAGCTCGAAGTTAAAGTGCCATGTGCATTAACATCAGTGCATTGTGTGTCCACATACTCCCAGAACCTTTTTTTAAGCAGGGGAACCATTTTTTTCGTGACGGAACCTGGGTCCTCCCACATGGGTCCCAACCCCAGTCTAAAAAATCAATCCTTGACCTTGTTAAACCAAACAAGACAACCTGTTTGTTTTTGTAGAATTAGTAGCTCTTCCATGGCCTCCTTCACCGGGACCTGCGTGCTACTGGTCCATAGCCTTACCCAAAACAAGAGTGCCTTGAGAATGGCAAAGTTATTAATGGGTTTAAGACCAAGGTCAAGTCTTAATGGCAGAAGGGGGGTGTTCACTGGTAGATTTAGGATTGCCCTTATAAATTTGTTCTCAGTAGAAACTAAGTGCTTTAAGTTCTCCAGCCCCGATAGCTCAGCCCCATATAGGGCCGCTCCTAGCCCTTTTGCCCTATGTAATTCCAAAATTGGAGAGGACGGTCGAAAAGCAGACCCCCTAACCCTCCCAACTATTGCACAGTCGACATGTTGGAGAGTTAAAACACTTTTTTCAATTTGGGGTGTCCAGACTAGCCTGTGACTGATTCGGACTCCCAGATAGTCAAATACCTTAACCTGCTCCAGAGTTTGGGAGCCCAACCTCAGTTTACCCTTATTGGATTTATAGAGGTTAAACGCCATTGTCTTGGAGCAATTAATTTCTAATCCCCTGTCCTTACAAGCTTTTGCAAATTTATTTAGAATGTTCTGGATCCCCTTTTGCGTCTTAGATATAAGCAGTGTATCGTCTGCGAAGAGCAGGGAGGGCACAGGGCTTCCCGCTAATTTCGGGGGGTCACCTCCACAGTTGTACAACTCTCCTATTAACCCATTTGTGTACATGGTAAACAGGGTTGGAGCGAGTACGCAGCCCTGTCGTACTCCCTTACAAACAGAAATGTCGTTTGATAGGCTACCATCTAGGTTCCACCTAACTTTGGTGTAATTATCTTGGTGCAGGCGGATCAAGATTTTAAGTAAGTAGGTTGGGAGTCCTAAGTGTCTAAGGGCTGTCCAGAGTTGGGTGTGGTCTATTGAATCGAAGGCCATTTTAAGATCCACAAACACAACATACAGATGACCCCCTCTAATGGTCACTTCCTTCCATATAAGCAAGAGAAATCTAAAAACCTGGTCTAAGGTACTTGTAGAGGCCCTAAATCCTGCCTGCAGGTTTGATGCAATGTTATTCTCCTCGATCCAATCTTGGATCCGGGTTAAGATGATTTTACAAACATTTTGGGGGGAAACGTCTATGAGGCTGATGGGCTTATAGTTTATAGGAGACCCCTTATCCCCCTTTTTAAAAATTGGGATAATTTCAGCACCTCTCCAGGAAGCAGGAATATCTCCACCTCGCAGGATAGCATTAAAAACCTTTTGTAACAGTGGTCCCCATATTTTAGGCTCTGCTTTATACAGATATCCTGGAAGCTTGTCTAAACCTGGAGCTTTCCTGTTCTGCAGAGAACTAATAGTGATGACAGTTTCCTCTATTGTGAGGGTGATCTCGTCAGCATGTGTTGGATCTGAGCAATTCATCTGTGGGTCTAGGTAAAAATCATCCAGTTTGCCTGCATAGAGGTACGTGAAGTACTCCTCCCAGACATGGGTCTGTATATAAAAATCTGTTTCCGTTTTCTGTTTTGGTGTCCCTTTCGTCAAGAGATGCCAGACTAGTTGGCTGTCCTTCTGCCTTGACGCTTCCACAAGTGTGCGCCAATTTTCTGACTCCCAATCCCTTTTAGCCTTAGCCTGTGCCGTTTTGTACAGTTTCCTACTGTTTTTAATGTCTGACCGAGATTCTTTCTTGACCGCCACAATTAAATCATCTCTGGCTTTTCTGCAGGCCTCATTATACCACGGGGCAGTGCTCCATTGAAATACGTTTTGATTACACTGTTTGTTAAAAAATGGTCTTAGTGTAAGAGTCAATTGTTGGAAAGTGGCCATAATGTCATCTGCACTGGCATCAAAGTTGCTCATATCGGGGAGGATCTGTGTTACCTCAGCATAAATTTTTGGAAGGTGGTTGGCATCAGCCAATATCTGTCGCCATTTTACTCTTCTGTTGTTGTTGGTGGTAATAACAGGGGCCATCATCTGCCGAGATTGTCCATACAGAATTGCTAGGCCAGACAGCGTTAATGCCAGAGCATTATGGTCGCTGTCCTCCAGATTTAGTACAACCATATCTTTAACATCTGGCCATAGATCAAGGTCAACCAGAATGTAGTCGATCCTGCTCTTGACTTTCCCCCTCTTCAATGTATGGCAGGCTTCTGTGTCTGAGCGAGTCTGACCATTACAAGCTCGTACCCCGTAGGCGAGGGTGAAAGATAATACCTGTTGCCCCACCTTAGTACATTTCTTGATAGCTGTGGTCCGAAGCTTATCAACCCCTCTAGCTAAATCTTCTTCCTGCAATAACTCCTGTATATAGTCAACTGGTTCAAATGTTATGTTGAAATCACCAGCGACTACGAGTTGGCACGTTCCCATGGTTGTATCGAGGTAGTTAGTTAGTGTAGTTATCATGTCTGATTTCTTGTGAGGGCTGCTAAAACGATTGTAAATGTTAAACAGCCTGAGATGGATGTTTTCTTTCGGTGAAGACAGTTCTATGCCAAGTATCTCCTCTGAACCTAGTTTCAGCACCTTGATTTTGCATACCAGAGAGGTCTTAGCCCAAATTAATAATCCACCAGCTGGGTGGCCAGCTGGAGAATGCCTAGCCTCTATGCTAAAGGTAGTAAACCCCACCCTAGGTACCTGCTCAACCGCCCAGGTTTCCTGAAACAAACATAGATGGAATCCGTCCACTAAGTTGCACCATTCAGGGTCATTTAACTTTGACCTTATACCTGCTGTGTTCCAGGATAAGACTTTCAAATCCTGAGCATTTAACACGCACTCCTGAGAATTACATCTTGATATAGATTTTACTCTCTCATGATCTAGGTGTTGGAGATGATGGCATGGCTTAGTTACCGGGCCACAGAGTACAATTTCACTAGTGTTATTATTATTAATAGCACCTTCGAACTGAATAACGGGAAGTGCCTCATGTAACGTTTGTGGTTTGATAGTTACGGGGGTTAGTCAGTCTGGGGAATCCAGGTCGGTCAGGGGTTGGTATCTATTTCTCAATTCCATGGAAGGGACCACCTGTCTCACAATGGGTTTCTCAGTGAAAGACTTAGTGACTGGGGTATTTAGGCCTACGCATTTAAGGTGTCTATAAAAAAACCCAAGTGGCACAATGTCAGTCCCTCGTCTAGGCCTCTGGTTTGATAGATTCTTACCCCGCCTGAGCAACTGCCCTGCAAGCATTGGAGATCTACAGTTTATAATTATGCAATCTCCTGTTATAGACTTGCGTAGTGGACCAACCCAGCTTACCCGTCTTACAAACAGGATATCGTGGTAGTTGGTATTTGAAAAATTCGTGTTCTGGGTTAGCCAGTGGCAGACTTTATTTTTCAACTGGTTAAGTGATTCCTTATGATTATCCACATATGGGCAGAACTCTGGGGGAAGATGTAATGTCACCTCATTAGATTGATCGTTCATACCATTTAGATCCGACAATACAGGGAAAGTCTGTTTGCTACAATCAGTTATATTCCCTGAGGGGGTAGTACTGTGAGCGAGAGGCCCGGTGTTACTAGGAGGCAACCTTTCCCTCCCCGAGTGACTAAAACATGTAGGTCCTATTGTTTTTTGTGGTACTGCCCTCGTGTCACTCCTATTTGTTCCAGTATTTGGGGCACAGGATGGTAAATCTGCATTCCTACTGAGATGCCCCTCACCAGAATGTGAGCCCCCATGAGGACAAGCAGTGTTTTCATTCCTATCCCTGCTCCAGACAATAAATCAGCAATTTGAATTAGTTCCTCACTTGTCTCCAGTTTGTCAAGTCCAAACAGAATGGGCAGAAGGTTATTGGAAATAGTTTTTTCTATACATGATATTAAGGTTTCAATAATTTGCGGGATAGACCTTCAGAATTAGAGGGTGGCAGATCAAAGTCTATGTCTATCAAAGGTGGTATTCTTTGTCTTGTGTCAATTGCCGCTTCCAGAGCTAATTTCTGGGTCTTTTTCCTGGATCTAGTCCTTACAGCTGGTGGAGGTTCCAAATGTTTCGCCTTCTTTTTCTTTTTGACTGGGGTTTCACACAGCGGGGGTACCGTTGGTTGTGGTAAGGGGCGCAGGGCGGGGGATAGAACAGATGGGCTTTTATTTTGTACGTGAGTGTCCTGACTAGGATCACTTGATGGTGCAGTGTGAGCATTGTCCTCAGTAATAGGAGCAGCCAAACCCCCTTCTACAGACAATCATCGCTCTGCTACCAGAATTTCCTTGTCTATGGCCTTAGCAGCCCGTAGGAGGAAACAGTCAAGTGTGGAATTTTGCAGAAGCTTTGGAGTGACCACATTTCCCCCCATTGGTTTCAGTTTGGCCATCATTCCAGAAAGGGAAGGAGGTAGAAAAAGAAGGGGGCCACTATAGGTGCAAGAAAGAGTTAGTATAACTAGTGCGTTTCAAACTTACTTGTGCGAATGATCTCTGTTCAGGCTACTCCTTTGAGTTCCAGCGCAGGTTTCGTAAAGGAAATAACCAAAGCCCAAAACCAAGAGACTAGGCCCTGCCCAGCCTCCTTCGGGCTCTGACGGGTGATGCGGGAGCCCTTGATGTGTTTTAAAGACACCTCCTGGCGCTTTGACGTGTGTGTGTCGGCGGCAGCTGGCAGCCGCAGGGGCTTGTGGGGAGTGAAGTCCCAACTCCCGCTCTCCGGTGTCCTGGCCCCCAGCGAGGGGCAAAGCAGCAAGTCAGATGGGCGTCCCACGCTGCGGGAACCCTTGATGTGTTTTAAAGGCACCTCCTGGCGCTTTAGCATGCGTGCGTCGGTGGCAGCTGGCAGCCGCAGGGGCTTGTGGGGAGTGAAGTCCCAACTCCCGCTCTCCGGTGTCCTGGCCCCCAGCGAGGGGCAAAGCAGCAAGTCAGACGGGCGTCCCGCGCTGCGGGAGCCCTTGATGTGATTTAAAAGCGCCTCCTGGCGCTTTGGCGTGTGTGCGGCAGCTGGCAGCCGTAGGGGCTTGTGGGGAGTGAAGTCCCAACTCCCGCTCTCCGGTGTCCTGCCCCCAGCGAGGGGCAAAGCAGCAAGTCAGACGGGCGTCCCGCGCTGCGGGAGCCCTTGATGTGTTTTAAACGTGCGTCCTGGTGTTTTGGTGTGCGTGCGTCGGTGGCAGCTGGCAGCCGCAAGGGCTTGTGGGGAGTGAAGTCCCAACTCCCGTTCTCCGGTGTCCTGGCCCCCAGCGAGGGGCAAAGCAGCAAGTCAGACGGGCGTGACACTTTATTTCAAAGTGAAGGTACCACACAGTGGGAAACATTTACATGTATAAGGCTTAGGCAGGAAGCTAGTGCCAACATTCCTGACTTTCCACACAAGCCCTCCACATTAGACACTTTACATGCTCTGGTGCGGGCGAGCGTGCCGGCGCACGCAGTATCTAGACTGTACCATGCAGCACAAGGAGAGCGTCTAACTATAGGAGACAACTCTAGAAGGGGTTGGGACCAGGAGCTTAATAACCCAGTCACAGGTAAGCAATGGACATTCTCTTGTCAACAAATGGGGAGGATAACGGCCAATAGCAGGCTCCGGATAATCCATTTCAAATTTCTGCAGCGGGTTTATTACACACAACAGAGATTGCACAGATATAAGCTACGATCAGATGATAGATGTGACAGATGTGGGCAGGAGGAGGCGGGTTTTTTACACCTTGCATGGCAATGTATCACTATCCATGCATACTGGGTTGAAGTGATTACCTCCCTTTCCAGAATGGCAGGCACCATAGTCCCTCTTTCCCCGGTTGCAGCACTGCTAGGCTACACTGAAGAACTACCAAGCACACACAGAACATTCATCTCACTGGGATTGCTCCTAGCAAAGCGCAGGGTAGCTTGTAGATGGGGTAGAGGCAGGGTACCCAAGTTCAAGGAATGGCTCAATGACTTTATATATTGTAAGGATCAGCTCACAACCTATGCTGAGCTACTACCCCCCTCCTCATGCCCTGCGGACATCTGGGATCCTCTCCTGGCTTATCTGAGGACATACTCGACTGACAGTGTATGTGGGGGAGAATGGGACATCGTTGTCCATATCGCTTTAAGTGAAATAGCAGAGGCGCAAGGGAGATCAGAGACAAGTGCACTAGCGTTACCCACATACTGATATGCCTATGGTATCATATACCTGGAAGGCACTGTCGCAATGTATGATATAAGAGAAAAATGGGGGGAAAGTGCATGTACTCACATATCGTTAGATGGTTTCTGTTATGCAAAATGGGTGTACTGCTGTTCTGCAGAGATTAACATAAGTACTTAAATGTATAACAAATGTGCTGCTTGATGACATGTAAATGGATACTGCACTTCTGTTTGTATAAACAAAAAAGCAATAAAGAGATAAAAAAAGTCATTTTTCACTACTGCATGGCCTATCTCTCCCATAGGATACCATTTGGATTACCTTATTACATTTTAAAAGTGTAATTTCCAATTGGAAAGAGATGTGCCCTTCTTGCCTGGTGTCTCTGGAATCACAATTTAAAATTCAAACTTTTGGTGAAGTCGGATTTTAAATTACAATTCTGAAAATGCCACTTTTAGAAAGTTGTCATTTTCTTACTTCAGTCATTTAGTGTCTGCTGCCTGTCTCTGATAACATGTCTCCAGTTGGGCTTTGTGTATTTCCCCTAAACAATCACACAAAATGGGAGCTTAGGTGTGTCTTGATGGGCATTCCTGACATGATGGGAGGGAGGAGCTGGACCCAGCCTCACTTACACCTAAATAGGCTGTGTCATGTCCCCACACAAATGGCTGCATATCCCCCTGTAGTGAGTCTGGAGCCAGGGCAGGAAGGGAGGACCTATGTTCACTTCAAAGGCCTGTCTTTGAAGTCTGCCCCACTTCAAAGTCACCACTGGGTATAAGTATTGGACCTCACACTATAACTGATGTACACTTCTGGACCTGTGGATTCTCTGCCAGAAAGAAGGACTGCTGTGTTGAAGACTCCCACTTTGCTAGACTGCTGCTTTGTTGGACTCCTGCTTTGCTGTGCTGACCTGCTGTCCTCCTGTCTGGGTGAGAAGGACTGGACCTGCATCACTTGATCCCAGAACCCAGAGTGACTCCAAGGGCTGGCTGGCTGGCTGGCCTCCAGATCTGAAGTCTCGTGGACATAAAAGACTTCCAGCTCCTGCACCTGGACTCTGCCATCTGCGAGTCTACCCTCACAAGTGGTGCCACCCCTGTCATGGACCCTTAGAAGTGGGCCTAAGATGCTTGCCAGTGGAACTGACGCAACTTCTCTGCTGAGCGACAAAACCCAGAGCAGAACCAATGCATCTCCTCGGCTGAGCTGCGCATCCCTGAGCTGAATCGATGCATCGCTGCTCTTATGTGGATTGAACCCGTCGCAAAGGACTCACAACACCTAAACGTCCAGCACCTGGGACCGTGGCATGCTTTTGGAACCTCTGTTGCATGACGGTTTACTCGGTGCAAGCACCTGGCATCCCTCGGCGAAGGCAGCCTCAGCGACGAGACCAGAACTCTGCATCGCAGCTTCACCGCCCATCAGAACCAACGCATCGCCTCTACTGCGCCTCTCATCCTCGACACCGGACTTTGCATCGCAAGCTCCGTCAACTGGATCCTCGATGATGCATCTCGGCTGTGCATGCATCTTCCATGCGAATCCACGCAACGATCTGCAACCAGGATTAAGGTACTTTGTTCAGGGGACCTAACTGGGTCCCTGAAGCCAGCCCATACTCCATCGCAGTCGGCCTGAACTTGTGACTTTGACCCGTCCAGTGCCACCAGATATCTCCAATAGCGTTTTTTGCTTCTAGGCGCTATTTTACTTAAAAACTTTGCAATTCAAAATCCTGAGCTCTACTAATTGGATTTTTATCGTTTTGGTCTAGTTTTATTTATTAAATTATAGTCCATTTTTCTAACCTTGTGTGAAATCTTTTTGCCTAGTGTTTTCACTGATTTACTGCTTGAAGTGTTGCACAAATACTTTATACATTGCCTCTAAAGTTAAGCCTGGATGCTCTGTGCCAAGCTATCAGAGGCTGAGCAAAGGTTAATTTAGGGTTTGCTTGATTCTAACCCTGACTAGGATTGTGGTTGCTGCTTGCCTAGGGCTCATAGCCCAGTCATCCAACAACCCAATTTCTACCGTGTATTAACATAGCCACATGATGCTGAAGTTGTGCATAACATATTTCAAACCTTGAAATGGTAGAAATGTAAGTGAGTTGGCAAGCACAAACATTAAAGCATGGTAAATGGTGGTGGTTCTCCACCTTATTTCTACCTCAAACCTTGGGAAGAAAAAAATATGACCATCTTCAATGTGTTCTGAGTGGAAGATATGAATGAAGGTTTGATCCAGGACAGGGAGCACAGCAGGTCAGTAAACATAGGTCTACATCACACAGCATTTGCACATTAAGGGTGTGCTTCATTTAACAGTTGCAGCACACTTGTTCCTGTCTATATGAGGCCATCAGCTGTACACGAATGTAGTCAACTGACTTAAGGATGTCAAGAAGTCTTGATGTTTGCTTTCCTGGTATTGGCTGTCTGGGTGGCCATGAGGAAGGTATATGCAGCCCACTTACTCTTTAAAAAGTATGTATCACTTTGCTGAGTATTTTGTTGAAAGTTGGCTGAGAAATGTGATGCACCAATCCCACTGTCCATTGTGTGGTAGCTGATGTAAAGAACTCTAACACTGCTAGCATTTTTAGGACAGAGGAATATTGAGTTCAGGGTATACTTAATAATGCAGGTAGGTTTTGAGTCTGTATGTCCTCAGGATCTGAAACTGACAAGCACTACTGCATCTTTTGGGCTTTGGGCCCTGGTTTTCATCCTCAAGCTACATAGGTTATTGTAGCAGAACATGGATCTGACTTAGCATGATATTATGATCTAAAACAGGGCTTTATCCATTGCAGTGTACAGCCGGGTTGAAGTGAGAGCCACCTGTACAAGGCTGTTTACGTAGGTCTAGCTCTGTGTGCAAACGTGTGGGTGATTTTATTTTTTCACCTGATCAAGTTCATGTACTGTGTTTTTGTGCATTGATGTGTTGTTCTTAGTTTTTTATTGTTTTCATTTATTTATTGGAAATATTAGAACAAAACCAAGGTAGCTATGCTTAATGTTTGCACATCCATCAATTGTGTTGGGCAATAGTACCAACGTCCAATTGCATGAACAAGAAACAAAAAGTCCTTTACAGTGGTGCTCACGTGGTGACAGCACCCTGCCATCTATGGTGCACCTTGCCATACTGTAGAACAGTCCAGACAACTTGTACCAAAATGACACCAAAGCACACACTCTGCTGTTTCACTGCAATCCCTGATAAGAAAGTTCAATGTGGGCGTAGAGGATATTGAATTCTTCTTTTTTATTCACAACCAGGTTCTGTCCATGTTATGATTGGTTTCGCCAACAAGAAGCAGATGTTATGTTATAACCATTTATAAAGCGCACGGCTACTCCGAGGAGTGTCCCGGCGCTGGCAGTGAAGGGAAAGAGTTGCATGCGGGTTACTAGTTGTTAAAGAGGTAGGTTTTGAGCTTCTTCTTGAACAGTTCGAGGTTGTCCATCAGTCTCAGGTAGGGTGGGAGTCTGTTCCAAGAGAGGAAAAGGATCTCCCACCCATTCTGAGACGATTAATTCGAAGTACCCTTGCCAAGTGTGCCGAGAAAGAGCAGAGGGTACGGGCGGGGGTATATGAACTAATTCTCTCTTTGAGATATGATGGCCCTGTCCCATTCAAGGACTTGTGCATGAGGACCATGGCTTTAAACGTCACCCTTTGTTTCATCGGGAGCCAATGGAGGGCCCTTAGGTGGGGAGTCATGTGGGATCTGGAGGGAGTCTGAGCAGCAGTCTTGCTGCAGCGTCTGTACCACTTGAAGTCTATTGAGGAGGTAGTCGGGGAGGCCCAAATACAGTGCATTCCCATAGACCAGTCTAGATGTGATCCGGGCCTGCACCACCTTTCTCCCCGCTGCCTCAGATAGGAGTGGTAGAAATTTTTTCAGCATGCGAAGAACGCTGAAGCAGGACCCCGTCAAGGCTTGGATCTGCGAGAGGAAGGAGAGTAAGCTGTCAATTTTGACTCCGAGATTCTTGACACAGTTTTGCGAGGGGCCTGGATGTGGCCAATTCCTTGGCCAGCATTCTTCCACCAAGTTGTAAGTGACAGCACATGTTTCGTCCCCCGGACCTTTTCAAGGCTGCAAAACCATAAATCCCAATTAAAAACAATTTGATTGTGTAAACCTATAGCACACATACAATCCATGTGTCCATGTGCCACCATGAGGAAACAGCCCCAGAAAAAGAAAACTGGTAAAAAAAAAAGGCACTATCCCACCATGTGCCAACTCGTTAAAGATTTCATGCTGTGCAAAGTAATCCAATCTTCAGATAATACCATGTGCATCCCCCTACTTGGAAAGAAGATCCACCAGTGCAAGCTCACAACTCGTGAAAAACAAAATGTGCAAAAAAACCATGCCAAAAGGAATTCAGAAATTAACTAAATGTATGTCCAATAGATAATATGTACCACAAACTTCATCACCACAATAAGTCTTATCCCAAATGTATAGGCACTTTGCATAGTATAGTGTCCAAACAAAGCCTGCTGACATTAAGAGCAAGCACGTATCTTTTAACCAGGATCACCACTATTCTGTAAAGTGAGAACCACACTCGCTACCACATTTCAAATCAAAATGATAGGGGTCCACTCACCCCCAAAAGTTAGTAAAAACCGTGGAAATCCAAAGAGCAACTGTCAACCAGTAATCCAATGTGAAACCACGCCGAATCAGGCAACTTGCTTCGTTGTTATTTCGCAGGAACATGATAAGCCTGCTGCAAAATCAATGGTGCGACAACAATCAGGGCAAAAATAATTAAATGTAGGTATAGATCTGAAATGTATGCGTGTGCTGCGAAGTCTGACGCTTTCTTAGCTGACATCCGTCAACTTCCTAAGAACACGGAAATCGAAATGCGGTAATGACAAAGGCGCATACGTATAAGTAATAGTGATACTAGGCATCAGAAAAGAAAAACTTGCGTCATAAATATGACACTGCCATATTGGCAAAGTGAAAATCCTCATTCAAGGCATAAGTGTGATCTGTCCTGTAAGCTATTTGCCGAAAAGTCTGTAAAATATGCAAAATAAAATACATCCATTGCTTGCCTGTCGGCGTTTTGAGACCAGACAAGCCCTTATTAAAAAGGACAGAAATCATACTGACGAAGTAGTTAAAGTTAAAGCAGCCGAGACTAAAAATGAACAAAGGACGTACTGTCTTTGGATAAAGCGCCACATTCAAAAATGTGTTCATGGGACCTTAAGGGTAATCCAATGCTCTGAGCCTCAGAACAAGTGTATTCATGGTCCATACGATGAAATTACAACAATTACCAATAGACTCTCGTACATAAGAGCAATTCAAAGTCCATTATCAGATGATGTGAATCACAATGAACACAGGTCGTCACTCAGTTACTGATCAAGACACCAGAGTAGCTGTCATTGTGATGTGTTATATAGAAGGACACCACCACCCATCCATGTCAGAATACCTCTACTTTTCACCAAGATCAGCTGTACATGTGCTTTTCAATGTGATACTGTGATCATTATATATATTACACTCCATTGCATGTTAAGACTCAAAACGAGAACAGATACATCATCAGATGTTGTGAGAGGCTGGCCTAGTATATGATATCCACTAATGTAAGTGGGCACCTTTCACCAGTCCAGACTACCCTTATGGTGATTTAAGAGGTCTTAGACAACCTTAGAAAGCTCTCTAAGTGGTAGATGTGGAGAGCAGCCTTCAGGCTTAGCCCGATAGGAGTGTAAAGCAGCTTGTTTTACCAGAATCCAATCTTATAGTATAGATTAAATGAAAAAGAACCACACAAAGTATTTATAAAAATATGTATTTATTATATAATACTCTCTAGTACGTTCCAATATCTCCAACATGGAGATAAACACAATGCACACAATACGTTAGCAAAGAATCACAGTAAATAGCACGAAATACACAGTGGCCCCAGGGGGGGACCAAACATATACTAAGAAAGTGAAATAAGAACCACGACTCGAGTCAAGACAGTGTCGAGAGGACATAGAAGTGCTGGGACCCCAAGGAACCACCCAAGGTGAGTAGATAGGGACCCCACAGAGAGCGTGTGCAGTGTGGAGCACGACCGCGTGCTCCGTACAACTCTATGTGCAAGTCGCGGTTGAATTTTTAAAGTAAAAAATAACTGGAAAACAAGGCACCTCAGAACGAGAATGTAGAAATACATCGAAATTATCATAAAGCCAAATCTGCGTATCCAAAGACGATGTAGCATAAGCAACACAATTCATTCAAGAAATAAAATTCAGAGGATCAGAAAGCATGAGTCCAAATTTCCCTGCATCGAAGGTTGATGAAAAAAAAGCATTAATCTATCCCTACTCTAGCACTATGATGACATCCCTATTTAAGCATTTTCAGAAATAAGAGTAAAAAGGTGGCAGCATGTGGAGTCTTCCTAAGAAGTCTCTCCACCATCAAGGGGTCAGATAGCATAAAGCTACCAAGACAGAGCTTGCTCCAAGATGCTCTCTCTCCGAAGGCAAAAGAAGAAGTGGGGCCTTTCCCTACTCCCAACGTCACATTATTGTAGGTGACTTTCCCAGGATTTACTGCGGATTACCATCTGCTCTGAGTACAATCCTGAATGTAACTTTCCATGGGACAACAGTGTTCTTTCCTTGCAACAATGTGTCCTTGGTTCCCAGGCCTTCTCCCGTGTGAAGCACAGAGACCTTCCTTTATCGACTCAAGCCACACACTTGTAACTTCTTCTCTCCTTGCCTGACTATTAAAACAAAGACATTATTCTAGCTAAAAAGAACACTTCTTTCACCTGCAATACAAATGTGAGAAAGAACAAATTCCACAGCACACATGAAATTCAGACTGTCAATTCTAAAGCAAGAGTTTCCATGGAACTGCATTTCAGGCCTACAAAATTCAGGTAACATAAGAAACAGCATATGACTTTTATGATTTGCATAAGAAATTAAGCACATTCAATTAATGCATTTATCTACATGTAAAATGACATGATTAATAAACACCTTTAGTACATGAATAATTGTCAGTTTCACAACACGAGTTCTTCATATTAATGTTTCCTACTAGTTACATTCACTTTCTACGTTAATTTCTCCATCATACTTTTCAATGGCCCAAGCACATCACGCTCCGGATTAATATATTTCACAATTCTAAAACCTCACCATAATTCGAAAAAGGATTATAGGCAGGTGTGCTCTACGCATGTGATTATAATGCACCCCTACACAGAAAATGTGATTTCTGCTACATCAGTTTCCCCCTCTGATGACGTTGAGTCATCATAAAACATCCTTTGAAATCCCTGCAGAATAGACTGATCTAAACAGATGACGTACCTAGTCTCCTTTGTCTGAACTCCTCCAACCACTTCAAATTCTCATAATGACTGTCCTGCCGTCTTTCCACCCTTCTCTCTCTTTCCCTTAAGGAGTTCTCCGCTTGCCTAGCCTTGTGCCATTTGTATGCCCTTATCACTCCTAACAAGATGATAACACAGATCACAACAATTATGATGGGCTTGAAGATGTATCCAATAAATCCCTTTCCTAAGTTAGCAAACCAAGTTCTAACTGTACCAAATCCCTTTCCAATCTTATCCCAAACTCCCTCAGTTGCCAGTTCATGTAACGCATGATGTATCTCAGTGATGTTACTCATGTATCCCCTTAGAACTTAGTTTTATCAGGGATATAAGTATAACACTGTTGGACCTTCAGCATGCGACAGACTCCGCCTTCTTTTGCTTACACCATGTCTAATGCAAGATGGTTTTGCATCACCATCGCCCTTATTGAAACCATTTCTTCATTTATGAGTAGCAATGACTGAGCTGTGTTAATCGACAACCTATCCACAATGGTAGACAACTTCCTGATTTTAATGTCATTCAATATTACTCCCAAACTAGGTATCATCACTCCAAATATGTCTCCCACAACTTCACCAGCACGCAGTCCACGTTTTTCTTAATGGTTCGATTTTCCTTCCAAACTTTCAAAATCTTCCACATGCTATATCTTTGTAAACACAACTGCCATAAAAATTGTTCGGAAGCCGAACATATGCATTCTCCCCGCACACAAAATATACTCCTGGCACCAATTGCACTGCTTCTTGAGGAAACGTCTTCCAAGGACCATTGATTAAAAAGATGTGGTTACACACACTCTGTCCCATGGATATATAGTCTCATAACGACTGAACCTGTTGTAAACCTCATTGTTCCCAATCTAAAGCTATAGGACCATAGCTTCCCTTAGCCTTGTGAGCTAACTCCTCCTTGGTCCATTCAAAGTTTCCATCCGGATTATTAAGCTTAACAACTAAACCTCTATGACTATCTTGTACTTGATCTACAAATTTCTTTTCTATGTCTTTTAATATGCAGGTTAGGTTATGTCTATGTGCGTAAGCAGTGTCTAATGTTGCTGTGGGTACAAAATACTTTCCCATCCTCTCTTTCTGCTTGTAATAATCGTACTTGTTCAGGTGTTTGTAAACTGGTATTTCTGAGAGTACCACATCATAATTAGAGAAGTAGTATTCGTAATGACCCTTCCCATTAAACATGCTAAGTTGCAAAATACTACTAATGCCATACATCAAGGGTAAGTGATGGTATATAATCCGCTCCTCAACCGAAGCAGGCAATTGCATGCACACATAACAATATCTCACATCCATAGTATTAACGTATTCATAAAGAAACTTAGCATAAGTGTTCAGCGTGTAATCACCTTTAGACAAATCTACATGAAGGAAGCGACTAGTTTGCTCAAATTAAGCCTTTATCATATCCTAATGTACCCTCTTTTGAGGCAGTAGTGGTAGGTGTGGATGTCCCATGTACCCCCACTCCCTGTTCCTCAGTCTTATGTGTGCTTAAAATTGATTCTATAATAATTACAGCTATTACTATAATAACTGCTAAAATGAGTGTATCTTCAATACATTTATGCCTACGATTCGAATTTCCAGACTCCATTTTCAAGGTGGTTCGGATTGTAGCTGTAAGAAGATCAACGCACAGAGTCTCTTTTCTCCACCTCTTATTCACTTGCACAAAAGTCTTTGGGCAACTTTTTTTTGGATCTTGGAAAATTCTTTAACAGTCTTTAGCACAATATTCACACAGCTTGGAAGACTTTCCTAGCCCTCTTTCTTCTTCTAAACGGAAAAGGTCTCTATTTTTATTCTTCTTCCACTTGGGCATAGGTTACCTTCTTTCAGCAATGTATTCACAGTTCAAAAGTTCAGTTTACATCCCTTATGAGATCAGAGACAATCTCCTCAATGACTCGTTTTAATAATTCAGCTCTCAATGCTGCAATCTCTTGAGGAGATTGTGGAGCTCCGAAGCTTGGAAATTCGATGTCTTCCAGAATCAGAGTCCGTAAACCACTCAACCTTGGTGGAAAAGGCACGGGCACTGACAGAAGTGCATTAGCCTCGATTCCAGGAACTCTCAGCAAGATCCTGACAATCAGTATCAAAAACTCGGACCTCGCTCTTCCCGGCATTTGTAACCAGATAAGTCCACTCGGGAGAGGAATATCTGTGACAAGGCACTCTTGCCCTTCTGAACCTCCTTGTACTTCCTGTGGCTTGCTCCGTGTTAGACCTGGCATCCTTGGCGTGGTTTTCCCTGACTTTTTGCCTCTACCTCCTGTGTTTTTGATGCTGTGCTGGATTTCGTTTTTGCTGGCTTAGATGCTTTGAGCACTTTGCTACTGCTGATCAGTGTCAAAGTGCAAGTGCTCCCTGTGTAAATTGGTATTGTGATTGGCTCTCCCTGATTGGCATATTTGTTTTACCAGCAGGTCCCTAGTAAAGTGCACTGAGTGTGCCAGGGCCGGTAGAGCAAATGCTACTAATGGGCCTGTAGCACTGATTGTGCCACCCACATGAGTAGCCCTGAAAATATGTCTCATGCCTGCCACCACGGTGCCTGCGCACAGTTTGATAACTGCCATGTCGACTTGACAAGTGCACCCACTTGCCAGGCCCTAACCTTCCCTTTTCTTACATATAGGGCACCCCTATGGTAGGCCCAAGGAACCCCCTGGGCAGGGTGCAGTGTAGGACATGTACTGGTGTATGCAACATGTCCTGATAGTGAAATACTGCCAATTTCGTTTTTCACTATTGAAAGGCTATCTTGCCCCATAGGAAAGAATGGGGAATGCTTTGTAACAATTTACAAGCATATCTTCCCATAGGGATAAGATAGAAAAATGGAGTTTGGTATCCTTGAACTCAGGATTTAATAACACATCTTTTAGTAAAGATGGTTTTTAAATTGTGTGTTTGAAAATACCACGTTTAGAAAGCGGCTGTTTTCTTGTTCAACCATCCTGTGTGCCTCTGCCTGTTTGCGGATTGACTGTCTGGCTTTGGAGTGACAGGGGCTGGGGAGGTGCAGAGGCTCCAGGAGTCTGGATGAGTCAGCACAGGCTGAATAGGCCTGATCTGTATTTGGAGTGGTGGGAGGAGTAGCACCTGTACCTGACTAGGGCTGTGCCTGCCTTCCACAATGCTGGCTCCGCTCCCCTGTGGTGCGTCTGGAGCCAAGGCTCACACTGACAATGGATGTTGTTGTGCACTTGCAGAGTGCCCCCCAGAACTGGTTTCGACTGGGCTCAGAGACCCTTGCACAAAGAGAACAAAGACATTTTTGGGTATAAGTATTAGACCTAAAACCCCTGAACTTTAGACTACTTCTGGAATCAAGAGGAACCTTTGCCAAGGAGAAGAGCTGGAAAAACTGAGGAGAAGTACTACCCTTGCTGTGTGTCTGGGGTTGGCCTGCAGTTGCTGTTTCTGCCAAGGAAAGGAGAAGGACTTTGCTGTGTGCTGTGTCACCTGCTTGAGGAAAGTCTCCAAGGGCTTGAGTAGAGCATGCCTCCTATTTTGAAGTCTCAGGGACACAAAGACTTCACCCCCAGCCCCCTTGAACTTCCTTGCTGGGAGTTCTGACCTGCCAAGAGGTGGCTGTAACTGTGTTGGGCCTCTGGAGGTTGTTCCTGCTGTTGGGAGCTGGAAGAAACCTAAGAGAAGTAAGAAAACCTGTTTCCGACGCCGTCAGCGACACCGCTGTGATGCCGCGACCTGCACGAGGCCCGGGGCACCGCTCGTGAAGTGAACGATGCACCACCCAGCCTGCACCGCAACTCCGACGCTCTTCGATGCCCGCCGACGCCTGCAGTTATCTGCTGTGCCCGTCGCCAGCACTCGCACCGACTCTGTCATCGCCAGCGCCTGCATCCTGTTATCGCAGCGCCGATAACCGCTGAGGGTGACTCCACGAACTCGCCGACTTCGCATCGTCACCAGAACCGAAGCCTCACCGCCGGCGCAACTGCCTTCCCCTGTCCTGGACACGACACGTCACCTCCTCGCGGACACAACGCCTTGCCTTCCCCGGGGCAGCCAGGGAGCCGGCCTCAACTTCGGCACCGACGCCTCACTTCTTTGATGCCGTGCATTGTCACAGACTTCATTTCCAAGGTACTGTTTGTTTGGGGGTCTGTGTGACTCCATGCCCCGATGCCACGCTCCTCACAGTTGGCGCCGTACTTTGGATTGGACAGTTGGTGCTATTTGTTTTCTACAAGCTTGATTTTTGCAATATACTTTCTAAAGTCATTTATAAATACTTGAATGTTGGATCTTTGTAGTTTTGGTCTTGCTTAGTCTAGATAAAGATACTTTATTTTTCTAAACTGGTGTGGTGTCCATTTGTGGTGTTATCACTGTGTTACTGTGAGTGTTGGCACAAATACTTTACATATTGCCTTTGGGATTAGCCTGTCCGCTCGTGCCAAGCTACCAAGGGGGTGAGCAGGGGCTATGTAAAGTGTGTATCTCACTTACCCTGACTAGAAGCAAGGGTCCCTATTTGGACAAAGGTACCTATCTCTGCCAACTAGAGACTCCCATTTCTAACACTCGGACTCACTCAGGTCAGACTCAGAAGATTCACTTATTGGTGCAAGTTCTCTTTCAGAGGCAAATCACTAGTTCCTTCTTTTCTGTCTCACAGGCCACGTTTCATCTGCATCATCTTTCTTCCTTGACTGCACACAACCTATTTCCAAACCAGTCTCTTCTGCTGAGTCAGACTCTATACCATTCGCAACATTACTATCTCCCTCAGTCTATACCATGGTCTTGTGTAGCTTGACCCCTTCAGCCTGATCTAGTGGGTATCCAGCTTCTTCAGGAACCTCCGCAGCTTGGCTTACCCTCTCTGGTGACTCCTCCATCGTGGCTGGAACTACTTCTGGGAGAGGAGCTGTTTCATCGGAGGGACTTGTGACTCGTCGGGTATGGGAAGCAATAATCCAGTTTGGTACTCCTCCACACTTCACAGCAGTATTGGTCACCAGTATCACCTGATATGGTCCACGCTACAGAGAGTCAAGACAGTTTTTTCTCATATGCTTTCAAACGAGCACCCAACCATATGGCTCAGGTCATGGCAGAGGTCTTTCGAAGTCAGACAGTTGTCGCTTCAACTTGATGAGACAGAGAACGAACCACATCAGCCAATCCTTTACAGTAGTCAAGGATCAAGTCATCTGTGATATTAATCAATGTAGTTACAGGCAGAGCAGGCAAGTGCATCGCCCTTCACATCAAGATTTCATGCGGTGATAACCCAGTTCTCCAGTCAGGAATGCTGCGCAAGCTCATTACAACCAACAGCAACACATTGAGCCATTTCAAAGATGTTGAAGCACACGCTTTAGCCAGTCTCGCCTTCAAGGTCCCTTTAATTTGCTCCCCTATGCCAGATGCCTCCAGCCTGTAACTACAATGCAATTTGATCTACACTCAAGGCGATACACAGTAATTTAATGACTTTACTATGGAAGTGCGTTCCTCTATCCGACTCAAATGTAGTAGGAAATCCGAATCTAGGAATGAGTCCCATAAACAATAACTTTGCTACTGTGAGACTATCACACCTTCTAGTCGGATAGGTTTCCACCCACCTGGTAAAGATGCACACAACAACCACGATGTACCTCAACCCAATACTCACAGGCCTCTCAACAAAATCCAGTTGGATCCTATTGAAGGGACCCCCTGGATCTGCCAAGGTGACTCAGAGCAACAATAGTCTTGTTCACTGAATTCATTTGTTGGCACGTGACACACCGATGGCACACTGTGTCTGCAATCACACGAAACCTCGTATTGAACCAAGTCTGCCTGAATAATCTCACCATTGCATCACTTCCTATCTAAGCTGCTCCATGAATTTGCCTTGCCATTGGGCTTAACAGACAATTAGGTAACACTACCCTACCATCAGCTGAAACCCATATGTCATATTTTCCCTTCTCACAACTTGCTCTGATCAACCTGCTTGTTCCTGATCTGTGGCCCAATTTGCAAACGCCTGACTTCATCCCATGTATCTGCAACAGCTAGCACCATGCTGAGTTTGGTCTTCCCTGTACGCTTGCCAACATATTCTCCATTGAAAATACATGCGTGTGTTGCACAAAAGCGAGCAACTTTAACGGCATACCTGTTTCCTGTGGTAACAAAGTTGTCTCCTCTACCATAGGCTGCTCAATTAACAACAGTCACTTCTCTTGGTAATTGTAATGCTTGCAGCAGTTTCTTACATATTCTCTGTTCCTAATGGGAGAGCCTGATGATGTTAGGAACCCTCTCTGCGATCATAGCTGTCTGAAGTCATGAACCACACCGAAACCCTACTGGCTTTCGGTATAGATGGTGACTCGGATCTGCTCAGAGACAAGACATGCACGGGTCAAAGCAGTGATTTCTGCCACTTGCGCGAAGTGTACTCCCTGTAAACAAGCAACTTCCACCACTCCTGAGATGGTACAGACAACAAATGCTGCTCTCAGATTACCTTAATTGTCTCTTAGACACAAACCATCAACAAAGAGGACTTGATCGGAATCAGACAATGGTTTATCAACAATGTCAGGTCTCGGCTTGGTGCAAAGCTCAGTAACATTCAGACAGTAATGGTCTTCATAATCTTCCCCATAGCATTTGGAACAGGTAACAAGGTAGCAGGATTTAACATAGAACAATGCTTCAGAGTCACGTTCTCTGCAGCAAGCAACACCTGTTCATATCTTGTCAACCTGTTATTTGTCAAATTCTGTGTCTTGGTCCTCGTCATCAGGAGCACAACTGAATGCGGTACATATACAGTAAGTGGATGACCCATCACAATGCTCTCACATCGTTCAATACTTACACCTGTTGCAGCAATGGATTTGAGACATCCGGGCAACACTAAGCTACAGGATCTAATGTAGCTGAGAAATAGGCCACTGGTCTATGGGCACCTCCATTTGTTTGGTTGAGTACTGAAAGAGCACAAACCTCCCACTCATGACAGAATAATGAGAATGCTTTGTTGTAATCAGGCAGTCCTAAAGCCGGAGCGTGACAGAGGCACTCTCTCAACTCCAGGAAAGCAAGCAAACAGCTGTTGTCCCAAAGTACCAAATCACACACATCCTTGTGGGTCAGTATCTGCAAAGGCTTTGCCATCAAGGAGAAAATCGGAATCCATTGTCGGCAGTAACCTACCATTCCCAAAAACATCCTGACCTCTTTCTGGGTAGTAGGAGGATGCATTTTCATGATCACCTCCATTCGTTCTGGTGACACCTTTCTCTTGCCTTTTTTTGATTTGATGACCCAAATAGTAAACTTAATTCAGATAGTACTGTAGTTTACTCAGAAACACCTTATGCCCATTGTCAGCCAGATGGTTCAATAAGGCAATAGTATCGTCCTTACGAGCCTCACGTTTTTCAGATGCAATGAGGGGGTCATCAATGTACTGGACTAGCACTGAGTTTCGGGACAGAATCAAGCTCTCAAGGTTCTTCTTCAAGACCTGAATGAAAATAGAGGGATTTTCAGTATAACCTTGAGGGATACGACACCACGTGAGGACACGATTCTCAAGACAGAAAGCAAATAAAAACTGGATTTCCTCATGCAATGGGATAGAGAAAAATGCCAGACAGAGGTCAATCATGGTGAACTCTTCAGCCTCACGAAGAATCTGAAATAGGATCACAGATGTATTCGGTACCATAGGACAACATGGAATCACGATGTTATTCACTTTTCTAAGGTCCTGAAAAATGCAATTTTTCCCGCTCTGTTTCTGCAATCCCATGATGGGCAAACTGCACAGAATTCCCATGATCTCCTTTAGAATGCCCTGCGCAATCATGGACTCAATTAAAGGTGTAAACAATGCCACTGTTTCTGGGGTCATGTTGTACTGAGCCGTTCTCTGGAATTGTGTGTTTGGCTTGATCTGTATGTGGACTGGCTCGACTCCTCAAATCAGTCTGATTTCCTCCCCAGAGAAGTCCCATGCCGCTGGAGAGACAGTGTCTCTCAAATCCAGCAGCATGTCTTCCACTGTCAGTAACGGAAACATGGCTGTGTAATGGTTCTGATTTGCCAATTTGAAGGCTATGTCTTCATCGTTAGTCTGCAATTCTATTCCCGTAGGCGTGCAATACATAGTACAATTCTATTTGTACAAAAGATCACGCCCTACCAAACAGACTGCACTTGAAACACACACCACAAACTGAAGGTGATCCTGGAAGGTTCCACTTTTCACCAACACCTCTTCTGTCAAAGGGTTTGTCATTCTCTTGTTAGAAACACCTACAACTTGGATCGATTTTCCTGAGAGGGGTAGGTTTGGGACTACTGCAGATCTCAGAGTAGAACGTGTAGCGCCAGTATCAATCAAGAATGTAATGGGATGCCCATCCAAGTCTGCTTCTATGTGTGGTCCACTACGGTCTACCTCTAAGACTACGCCAAGTGTACAGTCTTTCTCCCCCCTAAGACACAGTCATAAGGACGGGTCCTGATCAAATCCATTCAGCGTTTCTATTAGGGGCATCTGATGGTACGTCCTATTGCCCTGTGAAATTTTCGGAGGTTGGGGCACTTGCACTAACTAATTCTCATTCACTCCAGCATTAAGAGATCTTGGCCTAGCCACCGTCTGTAACTGATTTACTTCATCTGCCACCAAGACGATACTTGTAACACAAATGACAAGCAGTGGTCTTTTTCAGGGTCGCAACATCTATCCCTGTCTTGGGATCTATGGGGACACCCCTTCCTCTTCCCTGTCCTGATGCAACTTGAACACCTCCTGGGACATTCCCTTGATTGCGAACTACTGTTCCTCCTGTTGCCTGTACCTGCTCTCCCTTCTGTGCATTTCGCATTTGAATCAGCATCGACTTCTCCTTTATCCTCATATGTTTGGAATCCACCTCATCACTACAATACCTGGCATACTGCAGAATTTCATCCACTGACTTATTTTGCCAGACGATTAAGTGTTGCTGGATCATGAAGCTAACTTCAGGCCTCACCCCTGTAACAAACTTTGATACAAATTGTCCCATATCTTTAGGGTCAAGTGTGTACAACCCACTGTACTGCTTAAATGATTGCAACAGCCTCTCGTAATAAGCATTTCTTATTACGAGATCCCACTTGTGATCCCTGCTCTTCCCAAACAAGTCTCTTTAGGCTCCTGGGTTGATTGATCTTAAACCAATCGATGTCTTGAAGAGCTATTTTGGACTGCAACCATGTGATCACCTGATCGTACTTTTTATAACCAAAGGTGAAGGACCATGAGTTACTGGATCCCTCTCTGGCTCGGTAGCAGGCCTCTCAATAACTATTTTACAAGCAAACCACAGATCACTAGGAACCACAATTTCGAACAAGGTATTTAAGTCAATCCACAACACAGTCGAGATCTTAACAAAGCAATCAACTTGCCTATACCATTCAGCAGGTTTCTCCCTCAACCTGGGAAAATCGTTCATGAACGCAGCAAGGTCACCCCTACTCCAGGGAACATGCACATACACTCGGGTAGGCACCCCCCATAACGGATATGCTTTGACTCCCTGTGTTCCCCCTCCTGGAGGTGATGTTTCCCCTGTCACCTTCTGCACACTCTTCTTCTTCGACCATCTTTCCTCTCACTTATCCAGCATACCCTTATTCCTATGACCAACTCTCGGATGTGTGTCTTCAATCGCGTCACTCTCTTTTCCTCCACCTTCTGGTCACTGTAGTTAAGCCTATTATTTCCTTGTAAACACAAGGAGATGATGGAAGGAGCGCTGCAACTTTTCAGACACTCACCCCCAGTCATGAATCTGGGTTGAAACCATCATCGTTCTTTAGCTCACTTCGCCACCTCAGTTCAGACCCATATGCAAATCAGTCTTGACCCTGTTCCTCATGGGAACAGTCCAGCCCGAACTGCCAAGCCAGGTCTTCCCTGGACCGGAAACAAGCATCCTGGGACCGGTTTCGGGGTAACTACCCTCATCAGCCAGGCTAGCTTGACTCCAGTGGCAAAGTGAGCAAGGGACCCACGTCTGGGCATACCCTGCCAACTTAGGGCAAACAAAGCAAACACAAGGAGATGACGGAAGGAGTGCTGAAACTTTTCAGACACTCATACCCCATCACAGATCTGGGTTGAATTCATCATCATTCTTTAGTTCACTTCGCCACCCCAGTTCAGACCCAGCCATATGCAAATCAGTCTTGACCCTGTTCCTCATGGGAACAGTTCAGCCTGAACTGCCAAGCCAGGTCTTCCATGGACCGGAAACACGCATCCTGGGACCGGTTTCGGGGTGACTCCCCTCATCAGCCAGGCTAGCTTGAATCTAGTGGCAAAAGGAGCAAGGGACCCAAGTCTGGGCATACCCTGCCAACTTAGGGCAAACAAAGCAAACACAAGGAGAGGATGGAAGGAGTGCTGAAACTTTTCAGACACTCACCCCCAGTTACAGATCAGGGTTGAATCCATCATCGTTCTTTAGCTCACTTCACCACCCCAGTTCAGACCCAGCCATATGCAAATCAGTCTTGACCCTGTTCCTCATGGGAACAGTCCAGCCCGAACTGCCAAGCCGGGTCTTCCCTGGACTGAAACCCCTCATCAGCCAGGCTAGCTTGAATTCAGTGACAATGTGAGCAAGGGACCACATGTCTGGGCATACCCTGCTAACTTAGGGCAAACAAAGTAAACACAAGGAGAGGATGCACGGAGCGCCCTGTAACATTTTCATTTGAGACAGACCTATACCATACCTCTGAGCTAGTTCTGACAACTTCTCATGCGCTTGTCTCATCATAGGATTCTATCCTGTCCAAAGGTAAATTCCCACTGATGATCTTGTCTACCTCAGCCTTCAACCTCAGCACATCCAATAGCTTCACCTTCACTGCAGCTTTGATGGTACCCTGACTCGATGTACTACTCTGACCCTCCTTGCTGTTATTGTCATCTCTCAACCAGGATTCCAAGTCTGCAACATCTAAGACAAGCTGACTTCCAGATGCTCCTTGATTTGTACTTGCTTCTGAGACCGCACCCATTGGTCCCATCACTGGCATTTCCCACATCCGTAGGTCTGAGTAGTGCTTGCCATAGGTATAGACCATTTAGTACTGGAACCAGTGCGTATTCCAGAAGGATCAGTAGTAGCTGGTAAAGGATTACTAGATTCCATAGACACTAAAGATAGACAATTCCCACTTGTGATCCCTGATCTTCCCAATCCAGTCCCTTCAATTTGTATGGGCTGTTGCTGACTAAGGTTTCCCACTGAACTCAGCTCATACACAGGAACAACAGGACCAATAGTGACCGGTACTGTTAGAGCTTCCGGTGACCGTGAAGCAGCGTTGACTCCGTTCTGTTCTATACCTCCTTAGGCGGACATTGCTAACCCCCCCACTCCTGCAGATATCCTTCCCACCACTCCTGTACTAGGACCCGCTTGAGGTGCTGTCACACTTTCTGCATTCCTTGCACTCACTGAGTCTCGACCCCCATCCCTTGATTGTGGATTATAAGGTGGCGGACGCTCAGATAACAACCCATCTACCAAGCTGTCTTCAGTGTCACTACTGTTGTTTCCATTTGTCCTATTGCTTTGGCCTGTTGACTCCCCATCACCTACCAATACTGGGTACAACCTTTCTCCCTCAATAGTATCCACTCTCCATCTCTTAAGCTGTGAGTCCCACTGTGCATTCTGGCAACCCCTCAAAGCTTTCTTCATCTTCCCTTGGTATTTCTCCCTCTGCTTAGCATGTGCTTCACGCATCCATGTCTCTAACGCCTCAAACTGTGTTGGTCTAGGCAGAGGTGGCCGGGCAAACATTACTCCCCTCAACTGGTGCAATACATCCAACTGAAAAGAATCAAAATGTGGAAATGACAATTCACCCTCCTTTTCAGTAATCTTATGACAATTTTGAAGCCAAACTATAGTGTGGAGCCCAACTTTTGTCACCATATAATGAGCTGGAGTATCCTCGGGTGGTGCCTCATTGCCAACTCGAGTAATAACCCATTGTTCACCCCTGAAAAGATCCCGCAACACCCATAAACATCACATGTTTTAAATTGCACTTGGTTCTTCAATAAAATTGCGACGGACCAAGCTTTTCCATCCACAACTTCCGATGAACACCAACCAATCTCAGCGTGGTGTTACACCAACTGTCATATTCTAACGCGGCACACTCTGATGTCACCTTCACTCCTCACAGAGGCTCACCCTCCTTCAATATTTCTCCCTACACATTCACTCACACAGTCGTCTTCAATCTGTAATTGTCTGCCATCTAAAAGATCAATAGAATTCAATCACTCAAGAACATTCACACACAATGACCCTCGTCCTGCGCTGGACATCCAAATCAGTATAGTTCACCTCTGTACAGAATGGCTACTAAACGATTCCCATACGGCCCATTCACACAAAGTTCCCTGTCTTAGGTGGAACTGCCGATGACGTCTCACGACAACTCCTCAATTCTTTGGTTAGACAATCACAATCTCAATCTCAGTGTTTTCTGCAACTTTAATATATCCCGGGATCTTAGGCCACTTCGGAACCTGAAACTCAAATGTAAATTCTTGGACCACGTCCGGCCCGAAACCACATTTACTCTACTTTCACACCAACTCTGCAAGACATCACACAATCAATTCATTCCTGCAATCTAACACACAACATACACCCTATTAATACTCACTCCTCCGTTCGCTGCTGATCTCACCGCACCATCAAACTCCGTCAGTTTCCGTCGGATTGCGTTGCTTGCCGTTCTTGGTCACCGGGCTCTATTTTGTAACTTTGGGGTTCTAGGTTCCACTTTTCTAGACTAATTTTAGATTCTTCCCTTGCTTCATGTGCTAACGATCCTACTCTGCTACCAACTGAAAGTGCAGAGCCCATAAATTCTGGACCTATTCTAGACACACAATCCTATGTCAGCAGGTTTTGTTTGGACCCTATACTATACAAAGCGCTTGTACATTTGGGATAGGACTTATAGTGGTGAAGAAGTTTGTGGTACATACTATATATTGGCCATAAATTTAGGTAATTTCTGGATTTCTTTTGGCATGGTCTTTTTGCACGTTTTATTTTCCACCATTTGTGAGCTTGCACTGGTGGATCTTTTTGCCCCTAAGAGGGAAACACAGCGCCTTATTTGACGACTGGATTACTTTGCACAGCATGAAATCTTTATTGAGTAGGCACATGGTGGGATAGAGCCTTTTTTTAAACCGGTATTCTTTTTCTAGGGCACTTTCCTCATGGTAGCACATGGACATATGGACTATAGGTTTACACAGTCAAATTGTTTTTAATTGGGATTTATGGTTTTGCAGCCTTGCAAAAGTCCGGGGGACGAAACACATGTCGGCTGCTTCTTGTTGGCGATAACAATCATAACATGTACAGAACCTGGTTGTAGGAAAGTAGGATCTGCTTCTATGGTTACCCCCACTTTTTGCCTGGTGCTAAGCTGTATTTGACTAGCCTGACTGGGATCCTGCTTATCAGGACCCCCATCTATCTGCTTTCTCCCTAAATTGTTATGGTCAGTACTTAGGTACACCTCAGATTGGATACTGTGGTACCCTTATAAGTCCCTAGTATATGGTACCCATGTACCCAGGGCATGGGATATAGCATGTATTATGCCACCCATGAGAGACCATTCAAAATGGAACTACAGGCCTGCCGTTGCAGCCTGTGTAAATTGGTGCTTACACCACTTACTAAATATATAGGTTTCCTATATCTAGGGTCACTGCACTTAAAACCTATAAGTCACCCCTCTAGCAGGCCTTTGCAATACTGAATGCAGGGTGCTTGGTTCTAAGTGAGAGGGTGTCCCTGTATGAGCAGAAAACCCCTGCAGCCTACAGAGTCCATTCTCCCGGGTTGTCAGTGAAGCAGCCATATACTATATACAGGGGCACCACGTAATTACGCGTTGACCATCTCGAAAATGTATGCAACGAATCCTATCATGTTTGGTATCAAACATGTTGGAATTGATTCCAAGTCCTGGAAAAGACCTTCGTTAGGCTCTCAGTGTTCCCGGTGCCAACCTTATAGACCCGGACAGCACAAAATGGTTGCTGCCGACCAGAACACATTTCTGCCCTCCTGGTGCTGAGCCAAGCTTGAACAAGGGAAGCCAGAACAATAGGCATCCTGTCACAGGGAGGTGTGACCACCTCCCAGACAGGATTTAGTGTATTGGGACTGGGTGGGTGCGCTTGCCAGCACCAGGAAGTCTGCATGAGGGGCGCATTTGGAGTCCCTGTGCATAGACCAGTTCAAACCAGTGCTGGGAGCCGTTGGCTCCTGCTCTGGCGCGAAACTGGACAAAGGACATGGGAATAACCTCCCCCCTGTCCAGACCCTCCCCTGGGAGGGTCCCCTGAATTTTCCCAACCCTTTCTCCAGAGTACTTAAGGGCTTACCTGGGTGTAGGTCCCTAGATTCATCGTGGGATAGGATTCAGATCAGACACCACTTCTACTTCTACCATTTGGGCACTCTGGACTTTGCTGGAATTTGTTTGGGCCTGACTCCATCTCCCTTCCAGTCTACTGCATCGTCTGTGCCTGTTCGTGATACAGGAACCTTCCAAGGCCTGTGAAGCATCAAAGACACTTGAAGAAATCTCCCTTGGAGTGAAGGAGTCACTCCCCTGCGTTCGCAGGCACCGTAACTAAGTCGACGGTCTGCAGATCCTGAGCTCCTCTGGACTCCATCAGCTCTGCAACACAGGTGGTGGTTTTCCACAGCTCCCGATACCGGCCCTGCCCTCTCACCAAGTTTGAAGCCAGTATCCCTCGTGGGGGTTGCAATAACCGAACTCATGTGCACCGTGTCCAACTTGCAGTTGCAAAGGCTTGTTGGCTTCCTTCCAAAAAGATCTCCGGGCTCCAAGTAGCCCCAACCTCGAGCATCCCCAGTGACCAGAATCTTGGGCCCCACCGTATCGTGTGCATCGTGGCCTGAAACTTTTGGTGAGCTGCTTAAGGTCCTCCGGCCTGTGGGTCCACTTGAGGGTCACACTTGTTTCTTTTGGGCTCCCCTGATTGCTCGGGGCCTGCCCTGACTCCCCTGCCTATGGTGAGTCTCATGGACCTTTCTGGTCCCAACGTTGCTCCTTCTCTGATTCCTGCATTGCTTGCCTTTGCCAGGGCTTGTTGGTGCTCCCGCCGGACACCGACCCCTCAGCACTCGACATCCTTCGTGGGACAGCTCGTGCATGGCTCCTGGTCCTACGCAGCATCGCCTGGTCCTCACAGCTGCAGAGTCAAGGTCATCGTCATCCATCCTGCAACACCCGACATTTTAGCGCATTTGTCCTCCTAGTCTCCTGGTCACCCCTGAGTGACATAGACTCCGTCCCCTCTGCTTGCAGGTACCTCTCATCTAGAAACCACCTTCTGATTCCACCGGACACTTTCTCCTTCTGCAACAGCAGCACTTTTCTGAAGTCGTCCATTGGGTTCGACGGCGGTTTCCGACACCACTTCACACGTATGCACCCGGCTTCTCTGGTGTAGGCAACGTGGGTACTAGGATATCCACGGGTGGGGTGGCTCTCCAACCTTCTGTCTTCCATGGGGTTTCTTCAGGGTCCACTGGGAAGGGTCCTTAATCTTTGAAAATCCAACCACAAATTTACACATAGAGTTGTACGGAGCACGTGGTCATGTTCCCACACTTCACACGCTCTCCGTGGGGTCCCTACCTACTCACCTTGGGTGGTTCCTTGGGTCCCCAGCACTTCTACGTCCTCTCAACCCTGTCTTGATCCGAGTCGTGGTTCTTATACCACTTTCTTAGTATATGGTTTGGCCCTACCCTGGGGTCGACTGAGTATTCTGTGCTTTTTACTGTTTTTCTTTGCTGAAGTATATTGTGCATATCTCCAGGTAGGAGATATTTCTATGTGTTAGAGAGTATTATATAATAAATACATATTTTTATAAATACTTTGTGTGGTTCTTTTTCACTTAATCTATACTATAAGATTGCATTCTGGTACAACAAGCTGCTTTACACTACTTCTGGACTAAGCCTGAAGGCTGCTCTCCACAGCTACCACTTAGAGAGCTTTTTAAGGTTGTCTAAGCCCTCTTAAATCACCATAAGGGTTGTCTGGACTGGTGCAAGGTGTCCACTTACAAAAGTGTACATCATATACCAGGCCAGCTTCTCACACTGGTTGTGAATAAAAAAGATGAATTCAATATCATCTACGCCCACATTGGTCTTTCTCACCAGGAATTGCAGTGAAACAGCAGAGTGTGTGCTTCAACGTCTGTTTATTGAAATTATTGTTGACACTGCTTTTCAAAAACCTCTCATACTTGTAATTAGATTTATTTCCCACATGTTCTTTTTTACATGTGGTAAATATTACATTCAGTAAATACCACACAAAAATTGCACACATGGATCAAAGACATGCAGTATTTAGTGCATGCAATGAACATTGCATGCAATTTTTAACTTACTAGGCAGGTCAGTAGTCAAATTCACTATTTACCCTGGCATGAAGTAGTTATCACTATGCCTAACTTATAATTGAGGCCTTAGCCTGGCTAGAGTTACCTACTCCAGTTCCGTACCAGACTTATAATCAATCAACACACCAGGACCAACCCAACAAACACATGATGAAATTGCCATCATCTACAAGGACACCATCTGGTGCAAGACCTCCTCAGATGACCCGACCCCGATAATGGAGCATCTCAACTTCCAACTCCACACAGACAGAAAAAGCATCATCAGATGCGCCCTCACTACAGACCACCAGCACCACGCCCTGGCTTCTGCAACATCATCACTGAACCTCATCATCCCAATCACCATCAACTCTGAGCACTACAACTTCCTGGGGGATTTCAACTTCTTACTCGATGACCCCAGCAACACCAACACCACCGACCTCCTGGAAAGCATGAGCAACATTGGCCTCAAACAAGTTGTCACTGACCCTACCCTCATCGCAGGAAGCACGCTCGACCCCAACTTCCCGTCCAGCGACAGAGTCAAGTCCAACCACGTCTCACAGGTCTCCTGGACCGACCACTGCATCGTTGACTTCACCATCTCAGGATCTGCCAACACCGGTACCATGCCTCCCAGCTCCACATACAAAAACTGGAAAAAGATAGCAGAAGACCAGTGGAACAACTCTCTCAACTCCCACCTCCCAGACACAACATCCAATCCAGGACAGGCTCCAAAGAACTTCTCACAGTGGATCACAAAATGCGCTGACACAATCGCCCTCGCCAAGACAGCCAAATCCAAAGTCCCTGCCAGAAGAGCCAGCTAGTTCACCATAGAGCTGAAATCCACCAAATGCAACTGCCGGAAACTAGAAAGGAAGTGGCACACCAGCAAAAAGACAACAGACCATACCACCTTCAAGACAACACTCAACCAGTACCACCACCTCCTGAAAGAAACAAACAAAGTCTTATCAGACCACATCGAAGCCAGCGCAAACCCCATCAAGGAGCTCTTTGCCATTGTGAAAGAGTTCTCCAACCCAGCAGCTGCCGAGAAAAACATCACCGCCACCCAAGAACTGTGCGACACCCTGGCTGACTTCTTCCATGACAAGATCTCAGTCATCCAAGAAAACTTCAGACCCAAGCCTCCTACCACTGACAGCATCAGCCTGCTCACACCAACGAACACAAACCCTGAATACCTGCTCAACCAGTGGATCTCTCTCACAACTCAAGCCACAATCTCCATCATGAACTCTGTGCACTCGGGAGCACCCACGGACCCGTGTCCCCACCACATCTTTAACCTTGGGAGCAACACGATTGGCAACAAGCTCAAGAAAGTCCTGAAAACCTCCATTGTTTTGGTCTCCTTCCCTGAGGACTGGAAATACGCTGACGTGAGACCCTTCCTGAAGAAACCATCCGCCCACCCAGCAGAACCAAAGAAATACTGCCCATCTCCCTGCTTCCCTTTCCAGTGAAGGTTCTCCAGAAGGCAATCAATCAGAAACTCACCGAACACACGGCACACAACAACTTCCTGGATCCCTCTCAATCCAGGTCCCGAGCCAACCACAGCACAGAGACAGCCTTGATCGCAGCCACCGATGACATCAGGGCCTTCCTGCCGTAATGGCTGCCATCATCCTCCTGGACCGGTCAGCCGCCTTCGACACCATTTCCCATCACATCTTGATCAAGAGACTCCACCACATCGGAATCCAGGGAGACACCCTCAAATTGATCGCCTCATACCTCACCAGAAGAACCCAGAGAATCTGTCTCTGTCCCACCTTCTTTAACATGTACGTGACCCCCCTGGCCGACACGTCAGATCACACGTACTTAACATCATCTCCTACACCGATGACACACAGATCATATTCTCATTGGCAGAAGACCCCTCCAACACCAGAGCCAACTTTCACTGATGTAAGATGAACATCCCCAACTAGATGAATGAGAACTATCTCAAGGTCAACACGGACAAGACGGAAGTTCTCATCTTTGAGAACAACACCTCGCACTGGAAAGATGTATGGTGGCCTGCAGAACTTGGCCTATCCACCGCCCCTACATACCACATCTGCAACCTCTGCATCTTCCTAGACAGCAAGCGGTTTATGAAGAAACAGGTAAACACAGTCTCATCCACCTGCTTCTACACCCTACGCATACTCTGCAAGATTTTAAGATGACTCCCATTCAACACCAGAAGGACCATCATGCAGGCTCTCATCACCATCATGCTGGACTACGGGAACATGCTTTATATAGGAATCACTGCACACCACCTGAAGAGCCTACAGACAATACAAAACTCAGCAGAAATACTCATCCTCGACCTCCCCAGACGGACCCACATCACACCACACCTCAAGAAGCTACACTGGCTCCCGATCCAGAAGCGATGCCAGTCGAAGATGTTGACCCACGCATACAAAGCCCTGCACAACGAAGGAGCAGCATACATCAACAAACACATGACCTTCCAACAACCGACCAGACACCTATGATCTGCCTCCCTCTTCCTCGCAGACACCCCCTCTAGATCTGCTGAAGCAACAGCGGAGGATGTTCCTTCTCACACCTGGCAGCCAAAGCTTGGAACGACCTTCTCCGGTGCCTCAGGACTGCCCCTTTGCTCTGGGAATTCTGGAAAGGACTCAATACATGGCTGTTTAAATGAACACTCACCTCAAACCAGTCAGCTACTCCAGTGCCTTGAGACCCTCACAGGTGATTTACCGTACTCTATAAGTCCCTGATTGATTGATTGAACACTTTGGCCCATCAGGAACACAGCGGTCAGACCGAGATCAGCCGACACAACACCGCCGCCACCGCCAGGATCCTTGATCCCAACGGCGGCAGGAGAGTAAACCAGTGATCAATGGAGGCGGTGCTGAGGCAGGCACTGCCATCCACAACCATACATTAATTACATAATTATTAATTATTCCATGGTTTAATACATTTAATTCCTCCTGATGGATAGGCCACTGACAAACAACAAAGATACCAGGAGCCTTTCCAGCATCCACGAAAACATGGAGGTCAGCACCAACTGAAGGAGATGGTAAATAAAGCAAAAAGGAACACAACAAAGGTGTAAAGTAGGGTACGCAGAAGTGGGAGGAAAGGTACAGAGGAAACTGAGATGGAGAACAATCAAAGGTGCAGGGTATGGAGGCTGGGTACAAACTATAGCAAGAGAGGAACACCAATGAAACTACACAAAATGTTGCCAGACAAGGAGCACATGTTGACGTGGCATTTTGTGCTGTCGCTATTGAAAGTACCCATTAAGTGTAGTATCCATCCCAGAAGTCAATTGTATCATTAGCCCTCTGGATTCTCATGAGTTTGGAAACCTTTCATCTCCTAGATTTCCAAACCCCCCAGTCTCTCCCCTTAAAGGTGTATTGATACATAATCTGATGTTAGTGAAATGGGCTGAGGATGCAGCTTTTGTAGAAGAGCACTTACCCAGTTGCTCACAAGCATGTCTCCCAGCACCCGAATATTCTGTGAGCTAGGTGAAAATTCTAGGCCTTTATTAGAACTCTTGCAAATCCACTGGCAGCTGTTATAGGAAGAAAATGTAGTCGGTTGATGCAATGCTGTAATGAGGCTTGTCTCAGTCACAAGCTATGAATCTCTTGGGAGGCTAGGAGCCAATCAAAATGCAGCATTTTTCTAGTATATATGGCTGTCTGATTTAAGCATAATTACCTATTGTCCTATCATAGAAATGCTTCAGCGTCGTCGAGCCACGCCGGGCTGTACCCCAATCGTCACTGCGTGAGCGTCGAAGGGCACTGTGTCGGTTCTGATCGGCACAGTAGAGACGATACGTCGAGTTTGTAGCAAAACAGCTGCAGAACCCACTTCTGAGGCCCAGAAAGGGCACCTCAGGCAAGGGTAGGATTCACAGATGGCCAGCAGTACCAGCAGAACAGCAAGAAGTTATTTGTGTCCCTGAGACTTCAGAAAACAGGAGGCAAACGAGCAAGCCCTTGGAGATCACTTGAAGGGAAGGCAGAGTCCAGCACTCCTTTAGCAGAATCAGGGAGCAGCAAGCAGCAGGGCAGAAAAGCAGTCCTTCCCAAAAAGCTGTCCAGTTGAGTCCTTTCAGCAGCACAGCTGTCCTTCTGACAGAGGTTCAGTTCAAGATCCAGAAGTATCTGATTTTAGGGGGTCAGAGACCCAGTACTTATACTCAAAAGTGCCTTTGATGTAGGGGGTAACTTCAAAGCAGCTCTCTGAAGTGCACAAGGATCCCTTTCTACCCAGTCCTGTCTGCCAGGCTATCTGTGGGGGGTAAATCAGTGCTTTGTGTGTGGACAGGACACTACCTATTGAAGTGTGAAAGAATGCCTAAGAACACACTGAGATATTACACAACGTTTTATCTATTCTTCAAGACAATGGTTTAACTTTAACTAAGGTGAAATGCAAATTTGGAGTAGACTCAGTTGATTATCTGGGTCATTCCATCAGTAAGAATGATATTTCCCCCAAACGAAATTTAGTTAAAGCTATTGAAGAAGCTCCCGAACCTCAAAATAAGGATCAGTTGAGATCTCCCATGTCTCCCTGCCCAGGAAGACCCATCAGAATGCAGATGAGCCTCGCCTTCTTGCGTTTGTGGCTGGCTAGAGGGGATGCACAAAGAGTAGCTGTCACCCAGCCCAGACATGTATTGCAGACAGGCTGCAAAGCATGCAGAGTTATAAGAACAGAGAAATGTCCACTTTCTTAAAGTGGCATTTCTAAAACAGTAATGTTAAATCCAACTTCACCAGTAAGGAGGATTTGTCATTATCATTCTAAACATATGAAACATGAAAAAGCTACTCCTCTCTGATCAGGAATTACAGCTTAAAAGTGTATAAACGAATTCCCAATGCTAACCTATGAAAGGAGCAGGCATCACAGTAGAGAAAAACAAAATTGGCTGCTTGTCACTACCAGCACATGCCACACAACAAAAGGCACATATCCTACCTTTTACACAGCACCCTGCCCATGGAGCTACCTAGGGCCTATCTTAGGGGTGACTTAGGGGTGACATAGGGGTGTAATAAAAGGGAAGTTTACGGCTTGGCAGTAGTTTCAAATGCCAAGTCAATGTGGCAGTAAACTGTGCATGCAGGTTCTGTAGTGGCAGGCCTGAGACAGGATTGAAAGGCTAGGTCAGTGGGTGGCACAAGCAGTGCTGCAGGCCCACTGGCAGCAGTTAATTTACAGGCTCTGGGTATATGGTATACCAATTTACAAGGGAATGACAAGTAAATCCAATATGCCAAACAGGTGTAAACCAATTATACCATGTTTAGAGGCAAGAGCACATGCACTTTAGCACTGGCCAGCAGTGATTACGTTCCTAGAGTTCTAAAGCCAACAAAATGAAGGTCAGAAAAAGAGAAGGAAGGCAAAATGTTTGGGGTGACCCTTCAGAGAGGGACATTTTCCAAAACGACCCTCGCAGCCTAAAACCAGGTTAGCCTAATCAATACCTTGATGGACTTTCCTGCTTAGGGTATCAGAACATGGACAATGGCCCACTACTGCAGGGGCACTTGCCAGTTCTATGCCTTTCTGAACCCAGTATGATCCCTCTGTCTATGCTCTCAGGGGCCGCTGAGCTAACCCATGGGTAATCCTTCTCTTTGCCTGTGGACCCCATCTTAATTCAGTTCAGAAAACGTCTTAAAACCTGGCTGTTCAATCTCTAACCTGACATTGCTTTGCGAATTGTAGTCTGATACTGCAGTGCCAAGATATCCCCCCGGGAATGATACGTTATGCTTAACAAATGATAATAATAATAATAATCTGTGCAACATCTAACTTTAACTTACTCACAGATGCATCCCAGTAGGCAGATAGTGATACTCATGCCACCCATTGGGTATGAGTTATGTCCCCAACCCAAGAAAAAGTATGTCCACAAGGACAGCAACCAACAGAAGGCACTGACAGCTGTCAGTGTCGATAGCCAGGCCCTAGACCATCCGGTGGTCTGCGTCCTCTGTGGTTTCTCAGAGTGTGGGGGGGGGCCGGCAATAGCTCTATGTCCCTTGCATCCTTTCTCCACTCAACCTTCCATCAGTTCAGGGGTGGTATCCTGCAACCTGTCCTCCAACTCAGGGTCTGTACCCTTGGGATGGACAAGAGTCAGGGGGTGAGCCCTTCCTCTTCTTGCCCCTCCATCTGATGTTCTGTACCCTCCGTTTGGGAGTGGTACTCCCAGAAAGCTGAACTGTCAGGGTGCTTCTGGCAGCCGCCCTGCCCAGTTATCCCACCAGTTCATGGGTGATATCCTGCAACTGGTCCTTCAGTCCAGGGTCTTTACCCTTAGCCTGAACATGTGCCTGACAAGCCAGGATTTCGAGGTGAGTACACCTGCCCTCCCAGGGAAACACACCCTGCATGTGTTGTGCAAGAGTCTGCCTGGTGTAGGTCTCCCGAACCCTGTCCATGTGACAGAGCATGGAGCCCCCCCAAGCCAGAAGTGGCCTTACCAGGGTTAGTCTTGGGGTGCTCTGATCTCAGAGCTGGCAACCACTGATCCACTAGTCCTCTCACTTGGGACTGTTGTGGCATCCTTCAGTTCTTAGGTGGAATCTGGAACACTGTATGTGTGGTCCAGATTCCACAGAAGGGCGGTTAGCTCAGGCTTGTTGAAGTAGCTGAACTGTGTATCTCCGATATACAATAAATTATAGAGACTTCTCACTGGCGACGAGTGGAACACGAACCCTGAAGACTTTCAAGCCTGAAGCTCTGCATACTATGCAGATCGTGAGTCTGTTGACTGTCAGCTTATATAATTTCCCTTCCGGAATTCGTCCGCCTCATTTCTTCGCTCTTAATGAGGCAACCGTGAAAACCCCATCTTTGTTGGTGCCTGCGGTGAGACTTTATCTAATTTCATAATTTTTTATGTATAACTGATGTGCCTCGCGCTTTGAAAGTTTCCCGGCGTCTACGCGCATTTATCTCGCGCTTCACGCTCGTGCTGGCATTCTTCTCTGCGTATCCAGCGCGATTGCCCTGATTGTGACGCTCGACGCATGACGTCAACCAATTTACATGCCCGATGTTGCCAAGTGCTATTTTACTCACGTCACAATCGGCATTGCCTAGCGACTTCTACTCATGCTAAATTTCATTTTCATCGTGTGTCACCGCAATCTCAAGTCCTCACTGACACACACAGCTATAGGATTATTATTGCAACAGCATGTGTCACTGTGTTTTCAAGTTCCCGCTGACACACACAGCTCAAAATATTGTTATTAATTTTAAAGTCCTGTTTCAACCATCACTGCTGTAATTAATATTATTATAGTAACTTTCAAAGTGCTGTCTTCATCAGTAACATATTTTTTTCACAGGTGGCTTGCACACACTTTTATTATTTAGTGTGTCATTTTTATACATGGAGGGCATTGGTGCTCCGCCCTCATTTTTAGCTACGTCAGGAGAACCTCCTTTGGAGTGGAAACAATGGAAAGAAGGCTTAGAAGCCTACATTGAGGCAATTGGTGGGGATGATTACACTGACAAACACAAAATTGCCATTTTAAAACATTGTCTAGGCGCTGAAGGAAGACAAGTGTTGAGCCATTTACCCCCCCATACCTACAGATAATTCCAGCGATGACGACGGTGATGTTTATAACGCCATTAAACAACTTGACAAACAATATGTCAAGAAAATGAATGAAGTTGTTGCGCGACACAAGTTTCTTAGCACTCAACAATTAGCCAATGAGCCTATTGACATTTTTGTAAACGATTTAAGAATTTTGGCTGCCAAATGCAACTATTATACTTTCCATGATCAGATGGTACGTGATCAGATGGTACATAATGTAGCTGATGCTAAGTTGCAAGAAAAATTACTTTCGGCTGATGAGTTATCTCTGTCCAAAGCTCTTGACATTTCCCATCGCTTTGAAGATATGAAACTAGGCATGAAAGAACTGTCAGAAAAAAAAATACCACAGCTGAGGTGCATATAGTAAAGAAGAAAACTGCTGATGAAAACACCAACAATAAGTCGTTAAGCAAACCAACTTCTTCTAGCTACAATTTGGAAAAAAATAATATATTTGTTTCAAATGTGGAATTCCGGGACATTTGGCCACTGACAAAAGATGCCCCGCAATAAGTCAAGTATGCAGATATTGCAAGTCTAAAGGTCATTATGCTAGAAGGTGCAGAAACAGGAACAGATTTAGAAATAAAAACATGGAAGTCAGGAACCCTAGATCAGAATATGTTAAAGAAGTTAATAGTGACATTGATGAATCTGAATTTTTATTATCTGTATATGAAATTAATGATAACGGGAAAGATGCGCCATTTTGTACGGTAATAATAGGTAATAAGAAAGTAAAAGTCATGGCTGATTCAGGTGCAAGGCGCACTCTTATTGGTGATGAGTGGCTAAAGAGGTTTCCTGATGTACGCCTGCTTCCTCCTGACATCAAACTAGTGGGATACGGCAAAAAACCAATTGAAGTTTTGGGGTTTTTCTCTTCTGATCTTAGTTTTAAAGGTAAAACCATAACTGCTAAAATTGATGTGGCCAAAGAGGGATCTTGTCTATTGTGTTGGCCACAGCAAAGAGACTTAATGATCACATTAGACCCTAATCATCCTGATCAAGTGTTGGGTTATTCTGACTTGATCCTTCAGGTTGGTAATGGTCCTGCAACGGAATGGGAAAAGATTTTCCCCAAGGTGTTTTCCACGCAGTTGGGATTACTAAAAAAGTTTGTGCATAAGATCATTTTAAAATGCAATGCGATTCCCAAAGTTTATAAGGTCAGGAATATTCCCTTACTTTTGAGAGTTGCTGTAAAGAAAGAATTAGAAAGATTGGGTCACTTAGATGTCATAGAAGAAATTGAATCTTCTGATTGGCTTTCGCCTGTTGTTGTCGTGCACAAACCTAACGGAAAGGTTAGGTTATGTGTGGATTTAAGAGATCTGAATGCTAATGTATGGGTGGACAGACATCCCCTGCCAAATGTTAAACTTAAAGAGGCCACAATTTTTTCCACTCTAGATTTATCAAACGCTTACCATCAGATAGCTTTACATGAAGATAGCAAACAATATACTTCTTTCATCACAACGGAAGGTGCCTTTAGATACAAAAGGATGCCTTTTGGGCTTATTTCAGCTTCCTCCGTATTTCAGAGGGTAATGCATACATTGTTCAAGGATATTAATAATGTTTTGTATTTTCAAGATGATATCCTTGTTTTTGGAAAGAATGCCCAAGAACACACTGAGATATTACACAAAGTTTTATCTATTCTTCAAGACAATGGTTTAACTTTAACTAAGGAGAAATGCAAATTTGGAGTAGACTCAGTTGATTATCTGGGTCATTCCATCAGTAAGAATGATATTTCCCCCAAACGAAATTTAGTTAAAGCTATTGAAGAAGCTCCCGAACCTCAAAATAAGGATCAGTTGAGATCTTTTCTAGGTCTGGCGGAGTACTACGCCTAATTTATTCCTACTTTTGCAGACAAAACAGTGCACATGAGGAATCTAATGAAAAAGCAACAAATGTTTGTATGGGATCTCAATTGTACTTATGAATTTTCTCATCTTAAAAAATGCATAGCTTCAGCACCTGCCCTGGCTCCTTTTGATACTGCATGTGAATCTGTTATCATTTCTGATGCCAGCAACGTTGGCATTGGTGCAGTGCTTATGCAAAATCAAAAAGGACATCTTGTCACCATTGCATTTGCTTCAAGGCCCCTAAGAGGTGCTGAAGATAAGTACTCCGCACTTGAAAAAGAAACCCTTGCTTGTTGGTGGGGCATTGAATATTTCCGCAAATATGTGTATGGTACTGTATTTAAACTTAGGACTGATCATCCTCCATTAGTAGATTTATTTACAACTAAAGGGTGTGGAAAAGCAACGCCTAGAATTGCCAGATGGCAATACAAATTACATGAATTTCACTTTAAGGTAGAATATATTCCCGGGGTAAAAAATGTACTTGCTGACTGTTTGTCAAGATTGCCTGTGAAAGATGATAGTGTCATTATAGATGATTGTGAATTTAAAAAAGTTGTGTCCATATGTGAAGTGTCTAATGGGTACATAAAAGAAGATCAGTGGAGAACGGCCTGTAATAATGATGATGATATTAGCAAAGTGATGTCTTTTGTAAGATCATTCTGGCCTAAGAAATCCGATTTACCTCAAAGCCTCTTACCTTTTCATCAGGTCGCACAAGAATTGTCCATTCAGGATGACATTTTGATGAGGAGTTTACAGTTGGTTGTGCCTAGTGACCTCATACAAATTGTCTTAGATATGGCACACGAAGGACATCCTGGTAATGACCAGTATGAAGAGGAGGATTAGGAGTGAATTTTGGTGGCCTGCTGTTGATAGATGCATTGAAAGAAAAGTCAGGTCTTGTATTGAATGCAGTATTAGTGACAAATCACAAAAACCCTTGCTTATCATCACGCACCTGTTTCTAGACCCACACAAGTGTGGGAATGCGTGTCACTCGACATAGCTGGAACAATGTGTTTGGGTCATAATCCTTTGTATGCCATTGTTTTAATTGATCAATTTTCACAGTGGCCTGAAGTTAAATTGGTTCCACAAGCTACCTCCAAAGTTGTTATACAGTTTTTAAATGAAGTATTTGAGAAGGAAGGTTTTCCTGAATCGTTACTAACGGACAACGGGGTGCAATTAACTTCGGTTGAAATGAAGTCATTTCTGGAGAGTCATGGTATTACACATAAGCGTTCTTCAGTCTACTATCCCCAAAGCAATGGAATTGTAGAAAGGTGGATAAGAGTATTGAAAGAAGGATTGCAGCTTGCTATCAGTAATGGGAAGAATTGCCATGATGCTATCAAAAAATTACAATGGAATTACAGGAACACTCCCAGAAGCAAGGGGATGTATCTCCCTTTGAAAAAATGAGAGGGAGGAAGAGTTTATGCAATTTGGGTCAGAGATGGATGAGGGATCTAGTTTACAAAGAAGAAGTAGTCAGGAAACTTGTTATAGATCATTCCAGTGTTACGGATAAAGTTTCAGACAATGTGTCCTTCTGCCCTGTGCGAGTCAACGATTGGGTGCGTGTGAAAAAAGGGAGAATGGTGAGGACAGGTGAGTCTAGGTTTTCTGCCCCCATGAAGGTGGTTAGGGTTGGAAGACAAGTAGTGGAGTTGGCTGATGGAAATGTGTGGAGCTTTTCCAAAGTTGTAAAAGTTCCAAGTTGGCTTTCTCCGAATTATGTTAACTCTGAATTCCAGCCTTTGCGTGACCACAAGGCACTGCGTGAAAATATGAACTGGCGGAAATGTATTCAACCACGTCCCAGCTATGGGAAAAGTCATGTTAATGTGAGACAGAGACAGGCACCCATATGGTGCAAAGATTATCACGAGTGTACAAGTTTTATTTATTTATCTTTTTTTTTGTGCCTTGTTCTACTGTAATTGGTGTTACTTGATTACATGTTATAAATTTTATTCTAGTTTCTTCATTTATCAATTCTTGTAAATGTTCTGTGACGAAGAGGGATATGTGGCATCCTTCAGTTCTTAGGTGGAATCTGGAACACTGTATGTGTGGTCCAGATTCCATAGAAGGACGGTTAGCTCAGGCTTGTTGAAGTAGCTGAACTGTGTATCTCCTATATATACAATAAATTATAGAGACTTACAGAAGTATCCTGTCATCTGTTCTGAGGACTTCTCAACTGTCTCTCCCTCTTACCCCTGCATCTAGGCTTCTGCACCCTCCTCTGTGGAATGGTATTGCCAGAAACCAGAACTGGTTGGATGCTTGTGGCAGCCGCCCCCCAAGTTCTCCTGACACTGTGCCCCCCCCCCTCAGTGGTGGGTCCATCGGTATAGACTTAGCTTCCTTGCTGGTGCTCCCTCTGAGAACTATCCAAGCTCTGGGGCTGGGAATAGGGCACCCTGGGTCTCTGCCCACCCCCACCTCTCCTTATACTCTGAGAAGGGGCATGGGACCTCTTACCCCTCTCCCCCACTACACTGGAACCTGTCTGGGTTACTCTGAATCTCTCCCTCCCTCGGTTGGGTGGAACCTGAGCCAATCGCCCTAGGATCACTCCCAAATGCCTTTTCAGACACTCTGGTACTCACCCTCCTTGGCAAGTTTATCTCGGGCTAAGGCCCTTTCCGCCTCAGTCATACTCTCCTTAGCAGAGCTTTGCCAGCCTCAGCTCTTCTTTCCTCTGTAGCCAGCTGGGCCAGCTGTGGCCTCTGGTCCCTCTCAGCCAGTCTGTTCATGAGCTCCTCAGGGGACAGGGGTTGGCAGGAGATACTGATCCCAGCATAGGCTCCAGTAGGGTACTCGCTCTCAGTGGCTTACCCTCTCTCTTCTAGAGCCTTTACTCAGTCATTTCTCTTCTTCTGTTCCTTCTCAGGGACACTGCCCTCTTGGTCCTCTGGTGGAGAATCATTCTCTAGAATTCCAAGGGGGAACTCCCCGACAGAGTTCCTGTTGTAGCTTCCACCCTGAGTTTGAACTCAAATGAATGTAGGGCCAGCATGAGCTCCAGACTGTCGGAACCTCTCTTCACAGGCAGCACCCTCTCCTTGCAGAACCTCCTTAGCCCCCTCATACTGCAAGATGACAGGCATCTGAGATCCATTTCCTTTCTGTCAAGGTTTCACTGGTGCAACAACAGTGTCTCAAGTCGATGAAGCAGGAGTTACAATTAGGAAAATGACCAATTTGTGAGAAATAGGAGAATTTGAAACTCGTAATGATCTTTGTATAGAGTTGCAGTGAACAATGAGTTACTATGGTATTGCACAATCACAAGTCCTATCCTTACAAATGTTAGAAATGGGATTCCTGGGTGGCTGAAGTATGCACCCATGCCAGGCAGGAACCACCACTGTAGTCAGGGAAAGCTAGATAAACACTAAAAGATAACCTGTGCTCACTCTCTGGTAGCTTGGGACAGAGCAGTTAGGCTTATCTAAGGAGGCAATGTGTAAAGTATTTGTACAACACACACACAGTAACACAATGAATACACCACAAAAAGACTCCACACAGGTTTAGAAAATAGATGATTATATTCTGAACAAAACAAGACCAGAACACAAAAAAACAAAGTATACAAGTTGGGATAATGAATTTTAAAGGAATAAATGCAGTAAAGCACTTAGAAGCAACTAGCCTTAAAAAGGTTACCTCAGGTTGTGCTGGACCGGGCACAGTCAAAGTTCGGGTCAACATCAGTGAAGCGCAGGCCGGATACAGGATCAACGCAGGCCCCAGTGAACAAAGTATTGTTCCTGGCTGCAAGCAACAAAATGCGTCGATCTTCTCCACGCAGTATCAGTAAAGTGTCAGCTCCGATTCACGCAGTCGGGTAAATGTCAGCACTGCATCCTCGCTGTACCTCGCAGTCAGGTCCCACGTTGCCGAGTCGCGCAGGGCTATCTCCAGATCAGCACTGCATCGGTGTCAAAGGGCACTGCCTCAATTCCTATCGGCGCAGTGGTGAGGAAGCCTTGAGTTTGTAGCAAAACAGCTGTAGAGCCCATTTCTGAGGCCTAGAACTGGAGAGGGAACCTCAGGCATGGGTAGGACTCACAGATGGCAGAGCCCAGCAGCACCAGCAGAATTGCAAGAAGTCTTGTGTCCCTGAGACTTCAGAAAACAGCAAGCCCTTGGAGATCACTTGGATGGAATGCAAAGTCCAGCTCTCCTTCACCAGAGTCAGGGGGCAGCAGGCAGAAAGGCAACAAGCAGAACAGCAGTTCTTCCAGAAAAGCAGTCCAGTTCAGTCATTTAAGCAGCACAGCAGTCCTTCTGACAGAGGTTCAGTTCAAGATCCAGTAGTGTCTGATTTTAGGGTGTCAGAGACCCAGTACTTCTACTTTCATGTAGGGGTGACTTTAAATCAGCTCTCTGAAGTGCACAAGGATCCCTTTCTACCCAGTCCTGTCTGCCAGGCTATCTTTGTGGGGTAAATCAGTGTTTTGTGTGTGGACAGGACACTACCTATTTAAGTGTAAGTGTCAGCCCCTCCCATTACTCCCTGCCCAGTAAGGCCCATCATAATGCAGATGAGCCTCGCCTTTCTGTGTTTGTGGCTGTCTAGAGGGAATGCACAAAGTGAAGCTGTCACCCAGCCAAGACTTGTACTTTTAAATCCAACTTCACCAGTAAGGAGGATTTGTCATTACCATTCCAAACATATGAAACATGAAAAAGCTACTCTTCTCTGATTAGGATTTACATATTTAGAGTGTATTAAGTAATTCCCAATGCTAACCTATGGGAGGAGTAGGCCTCACAGTAGTGAAAAACAAAATAGGCTGTTTGTCACGTCCAAGACATGGGAAACATAAAAGTACATGTCCTACCTTTTATTTTCATAGCACCCTGCCCTTTGGGCTAACTAGGGCCTACCTTAGGGGTGACTTATATGTAATAAAAGGTGAGTTTAAGGCTTGGCAAGTAGTTTTAAATGCCAAGTCGAAGTGGCAGTAAACTGCACACACAGGCACTGCAGCGGCAGGAGTGAGGCAGGTTTGAAAAGCTACTTCTGTGGCTGGCACAATAAGTGCTGCAGGCCCACGAGTAGCATTTAATTTACAGGCCCTAGGTATATGGTACACCACTATACAAGGGACTTACAGTAAACCAAAGGAACTTACAATTAAATCAAATATGCCAAACAGGTGTAAATCAATTATACCATGTTTAGAGGAAAGAGCACATGCACTTTAGCATTAGTCAGCAGTGGTAAAGTGCCCAGAGTCCTATAGCAACAAAAAGAAGGTCAGAAAAAGAGCAGAACGTTTGGGGTGACCCTTCAGAGAGGGCCATTATTGAACATTGGCCTATGTGAAACATTCATTAGGTATGTGCAAAAATTTCTCAGCTGGTGAAAGACCATGACCTTTCTATGCCTCCTGCCCCATACTAAACTGATATATCTTCTGACACATAACGTTTTGCATTTTCTTCTTCTGAAATGTGACTCCTGCACTCTCCTCCATCTCCCTTCAACTGTCAGGAGACCCGGACCTTGATTCAATAAATTTTAACAATTGGCTAACCACCGCTCTTGATATTGTTGCCCCCTTCAAACCCACTAACTCTTCAAGACAAAAACCATCAGCCCCTTGGTTTATCTCAGAGCTCCGTGTAGAGAAAAGCCACTGCAAGAAATTGGAGCTCAGCTGGAGATCATTCTACAACTCCACGGCTAAATTAGTATATAAAGCTGCCCTAAAAAATTTCCACAGACTCAAACGCTCTACGATGAGAGATTATTTTATTAACAAAATCCACTCTGCAGGTAATTCGGCTAAAACTCTTTTTAAAATTGTAAAAGATTTTACCAAGCCTGCCGTCACCATGAGTGTAGTCCCCCCTACCTCGAACCTTTGCAATGGGCTATCAGATCTCTTTCAGGACAAAATTCTTGATATTTATTCAACGTTTGCCCCTCCACTTCAGTCCCCAGTCCCTGTTGCTAGGTTGGTCAACAATGATGTTCTGACCACTTTCCGTCCTATCTCTTCCGATACCTCACTTCACAAACTCTTAATGTGCAAATCCGGTTCTCCTAAGGATCCTTGCCCAGATCAATTCTTTAATATCTTAGCCCCCCTCATCAATACCCCACTGAATCAGATTTGGAACGTCTCTCTATGCTCTGGTACCTTCCCCTTAGTGTGGAAACAGGCTCTTCTAGTGCCTATTCTCAAAAAACCGGATGCCGACCCTACTGTTTTTAAAAATTATAGACCTATTTCCCTTCTACCAGCGCCAGCAAAAATTCTTGAAAAAATAGTTCAGGAACAACTCTCCAGCCATTTGGAATCTCGTAACCTTTTCCATGACTCTCAGTCCGGCTTCAGATCCGGCTACAGTACTGAGACCGCTATTCTTGAAGTTTCTGAGACCATCCGTGAATGCGTGGATTCGGGCAAAGCAGCCATGCTAGTGCTTCTCGACCTATCCGCGGCGTTCGACACGGTCTCTCATCCTATCCTTCTGGATAGATTAAACAACTTGGGGATTCAAGCCACGCCCCTGTCCTGGATCCAGTCCTATCTGGGTAACCGGACTCAACAATTTCTCTCCATCCTTTCATCTCCGACGAGAAACCCCTGCTCTGTGGGGTCCCCCAGGGCTCTGCCTTGAGACCTCTTCTTTCAACATCTACCTTTCCCCCCTTGCGGCCATGGTTGAATATTGTGGGGTGAGGGTGATCTCCTACACCGACGACACCCAATTGGTGTTTTCCTTTGAAGAACATTCCGAGGTGGCATTCTCTAATTTTAGACACTGCCTGAGTAACATCTCGACGTGGATGTCACTGAATACTCTTAAGTTAAACTCGTACAAAACCGAGGTACTCTTCTTCAACCAAAAAATCTCCCCTCCCCCGACGCTTTGGTGGCCACCCAAGATGAACCCCCCTCCCAAGCCTGTTGACTCGGCTAGGAACCTTGGCTTCCGGTTTGATAATGAACTGTCCTGCAAAACCCAAATTAGACAGGTGTCCTCTTCCTGTTTTGGGAAGCTTCACATGCTTCGTAAATTTCTCCACTTCCTCCCCCTGGAGTGCCGCCGGACCATAATCCATGCCTTAATTACTTCCCATCTAGACTACGCCAACAGTCTCTATCTTCGGACACCTGCCTATCTGATTAGGCGTCTACAGATTGTTCAAAACGCGGCGGCCAGAGTGATCTGTAAAATTCCTTTCCGCCATTCGATCACCCCCCATCTGAGGAAGCTCCATTGGCTTCCGGTGATTAAACGGATTGAATTCAAGGCTCTCATCTTGGCTTTCAGGGCTTTCTGAGGACATGGCCCTGCTTACCTGAGAGCTCGGCTCAAGCACTATCAACACAGTCGGACCCTCAGATCCAACCATCTCCGTCTCCTTGCTACCCCCCGCTTTTGCAGGTCTAGAATGGGTGGCAGAGCCTTTGCGGTGATTACCTCCAAAATTTAGAACGCCCTGCCACTCTCCCTCCGTACCTCTGAGTCAGAACCCATCTTTCGACATGCCTTAAAGACCTGGTTGTTTACCAACCTTTAGTTCCCACTCTGCACCTCCCATCTGCCGCCTGTTTCAGTGCCAGGACACCCCCGTTGGGGGTAGCTGTGCGCTTTATAAACTCCTAAATAAATAAATAAATACTCATTCTTGAGAGTTCCAAGCTCCCGCTCTGTCATGTTAATTTGCACCTGCTGTTCCTTCCCCATGTGGTACACTTGGAAGCATGATAACCAATTCCTCTCTATTTCCCCTGAGATCTCCCTTCTGCGACCCTCCTTATGAGTAACCTAAAGATCTCAATGTGATAATAATGCACCGATTGTTTACTGGAGACCACAGGGTGTGATAGTTCCCAACTGAAGTATTACTCTATCATTACAAGTTTTAACCTGAGAGTTAACAGCGAGAATCCAGGATCTCTGTGCCTTGCCTGGTTGATATCAAAGTCTTTTCCATCAAAAACATGAACCCTCACCACCAAGAGAGGGAGTCTTATTTTTGGCACTGTGTATTTTTCAAGCACAACTACAGCGCAGGACATCCCACCAGGACCATTCTGTGCAGTGACAAGCTTCATCACCCACCTCTCAACTACCAATTGCTACGTTACTTGCTAGAGCTCTTTAAAATTTCTGCCATCCCAACTGTGATCAACATCGTTATGTCAATTCAAGTAACTCTAAGTATCTCATTCTGAAACACTAACAAGTGGGTAGACTCCCCACACCACCAAGGTGTCAAACACATCTGACGGTACCTTGAGCGCTCGCAACTGAGCTGGGCACTGCCCCCAACCACATAGTCAGCAAACTGCACTTTTGCAGTTGATGGACAATTGTTGTGACCACTACGCCAATTGGACAAGCCCCAAATGGACCACAGCATCCCGACTGTTGGCAACACTGCTCCTTCCCAATCACCCCAAAAGCACCATCCACCCAACTGAAGAAAATCATCAATCTCCTATAGAAGCACTGATCCCCTACCAACTCAGAGGAGCCAGAGTGCAAACCCCCATTCTCACCCTTCAGTGTTCAGCACCACTGACCTAAACAAGTAGCAGCAGCCAAGATCAACCATACCAAGCCCCCCAGAGGTGCACATGAAATCACATACCCCTTTGTGCATGCAGACTTGTCAGCTGTCCTTTCCATCCATCTCTGGTATCTCCTACCTCATTTGGAGTGCAGGAATAGTGACGTTCCATGCTCCACCACTGGATGGGTCAACGAGAATGAGAATATTACTAATGGAAGCTTTTTCTGTGCTATTTCCTCCATAGGTTTTCCTGTTGATGCTTGCCCTGTAGATAATGGACTTTGCTTTGACATATCCGTGCATTCAGGGAGTTTTAATCTTGGCTCATTTTAATTGAGCCAATAGGCCCAACACACGTCATAACAACGATATATAAAATCAATATAAAAGCAAAGTCCAGGAAAGGAAACGATGTGTCCCGGTGAAATGGAGCCATCTGGTCACCATAGACATGAAGGTAGAAGTCACTCTGTTGAAAAGAACATGCCAACTGGGTAGGAAAGTTAGAATGTAACTGGACAATGGGCAGCTAGAGGCTGGGATCTGCCACCCCAGACTTATGGCAGTCAGTCCATCTTTGTTAGGCAGACAGAGTAGCTCGATAACTGGAACTGGTGATTTAACGTCTAGTAATTCCTGCAAGAGACTAATTTCTCAAAGGAAAGAGCTTTGTGCTTAACAGGGATAAAAGGGATGACAAATTGTCAATGACGGGAAAATGCATTATTGTGTGCATTTATTCTCACCAGAGAGGATGCACCGTGTTGAATTAACTCAGCTCTTCGTTTTCCAGGCGTCACTAGTGAGGCCAGTCCTGGTTCTTAGAATTCTGGGACTTGTAGGCCTATTTAACTCAGTATAAAAACGGTACTTCAAATCCCAGAAGTTTAAGAAAAAGGACAGGAATGGACTAACTAGTCACGCATGGACCTGGGAAACTTGGCCGTGTTAGCTTTTTAGGTCTCGCATAGGCAGCGCATGCGCTGCCTCTCCGAGGCATCAAGTAATCTGTATGTTACCTGAAACTCCGGGTAATTTCTCCTGCCGCTTGCCATTTGTTTAAAGTTGGCATGTCTCCTGTTAGCTGGCTTTTAAGTGGCTGTTGATCGGATACTGACTTCCGTGTAGTCCGGAAGCAGCGGCGCCTAACTACTGTTTTCCTCCGCAACGCCGCACTACTCTTTTTGAATGCTTGCCCCTTCCGCTTCATGTTATAAGCCCTCCCCCACCCTCCTAACGCAAATGCACGTTCCCCTTCATTAGACCGAGATACTAGAAGACCGCGAGTCTGTTCTTGAAATGCCTGTTCCTGAGCTGGGAAGGCATAGCACCCGCGGTTTGTGATTCCCAGCTGGAAGACATACTGCCTGCAGCTTTTGGCGTGTGTGAGAGAATGCGCTGCGGCGTCGCTTAATACACTTTTTTTTTTTTTTCTAGCAGCGACCCACTTGATTGCATCAGAGTCCGGCGCTTGTTTTTTTTGGGTGGGCACTGGGAGATTAAGTGATTTGCCCAGAATCACAGGATGTGGACGCGACCCCGAGGCTCGAACCTTCGTTTCATTGTAGCAGCAGAGTGCGAATCGAACCACAGTAACAGAACAAACATCCCATATTCTGGGTGAACCTGCAGCGCGGCCGGTACGGCGGTCATCAGCACGGCATAAGCCCCATAACGTGGGAACCAGCCTACAGGCGTGCCCAACAACGTCAGCCAAGAACAGACCAGCGGCCATCAGGAGCCCCATGGGTGATCGGGTCTATCCTTCGTGCCTTTCCCTGGCACGATGCCTACATCCTTCACATCCAGAGTCACCGGCATCGCCACCTTAACCGGTGGTCCACGACAGACCCGCTGAACTACGGCGGACCTCTAACTAACCACAGCTAACTCTAAAATAAACCATTCACTCGCCCACAGTCAAAGGAGTTTGTTGTTAATCGTGTGAATGTGGTACTTCGCAACAGCCAATCAGCATTTCGAATTAGGTGCTTCAAAGCTCCAATCCTCGGTCACCTTACATGTTAGGCGTGTCGTGGGGCACCAGAAGGCAGTCGGCCGTAGCTGGGCTCCACGGAATAAAGGCACAACCACACGGTATGGTAACTAGTTGGCGCGAAGACCCCGAGCGGTCTTCTGCCGTTTATTTATCCCCTCTGGTCGAGCCCGCCCCGAGGGGTGTGTGTGAACTGCAACATTGTTTGAGAGAGCCCTGATGGCTCTCTACATCCCTTCCTTCTTTGGTTGACGTCACCAAAGTCAGTACTGTTCATGGGGACATGTACAGAAAGTTCTTGAACTTTTGGCTCGGCACTGGGTTCGCCCGGAGGCTGTATCTCTGGCTCCTGGGAACAACAATGCTCTCGACGCCACCCGGGACACCCACGGGTGAGCCAACCTTGTCTTCAGAAACGGCAACGTCAGGGCCAGTGACGGCTTCTCTGTTCTCGGGTGACCCTCCTTCGTGGACTAGGCCACCAGCCCTGGGAGACTCCGGGGGCGACGCGCTGGGACTCTCTGCCGTGTTGTCACAGTCTTCACTGTCTTGACCACCCCCGGCGATCCGCTTGAAGCACGACACATTTCTTGTGACTTGGAGGTGTCCTTTTCGCGCTGTGACCATCGTTCCTTGCACTTCCGTTACGGTCCAAGCTTCTGGCTCAAACGGTGTTCGGAACTTCCACCCAGGGTGTCGATCTTTGACTACCACTCGGTCTCCGACACTGATTCGGGGTTCTTGAGCCCTCCGGGTCTCACTGGCCTTCCGGTTTGTGATCTCTCTGCGGGCTTGAACGGCTTCATCGTCTCTCACTGGGGGAGCCCACGTCGGGTCAGCTGGTATACTGTCTCGTGGTGGCCGCAGAAACATTAGGTGCGAGGGTGCACACCTAGTGGTGCTGTGAGGCGTTTGTCGGTACACTCCGAGAAATTGATCCAGAGCTGCCTCCGCATCCTCCTCTCGTTCTACTGCTATCCGCAGGGCCCTGTTGAGAGTTCTCATCAGCCGCTCCACCTCCCCGTTGGCTTGTGGCCAGAGTGGCGTGATCTTCCGGTGTCGAATGGCCTTGCTTTCCAGATATTCCTGAAACTCCCTGCCCTGGAATGGAGGTCCATTGTCAGATTTGATCTCCTCGGGCAGCCCGAACATGGCGAATATCCTATCCAAAGCCCTCTTCACGTGGGGAAACGCCGTTGATCCCACGACTTCCACCATTGGAAATTTCGCGAAGGTGTCGACCACAACCAGCATCTGACGGCCGTCTGGGAAACTCCCGAAATCAAGACTGACATGAGTCCAGGGAGCTTTGACCGGATCCTCTGTGATTACTGGCGCCGTCAGGGGGTCCCCCCCGTGATGGTACATTCATGGCAACTTCGGACCATCTCGTCCACCTTATTATCCATGGCCGCAAACCATACCTTTTGCCGTAATCTCGCTTTCGTCTTGGCCATGCCCTGATGGCCCACGTGAGCGAGTTCTAGAATGCGTTGCTGTAGGGCTTCCGGTATCACAACAAGATGTCCTCTCAGGACGACACCGTGCTCCCCCACACTGAGCTCATGCCGCACCCTCCAGAGCTGCTGCCGGTCATGTCCAACCTCCGGTCGTAGTAGGCGACTTCGATCCATGAAGCGGGCCCACGTGTTCTCCTCCAGAGCTCCTTTCACCCTTGACAGTGTTCCGTCTTCCATCGTGGCCTGTCCGATTTCCTCCAGGGTCATTGCCTTCGGGCATGCATGCTGTGAAACCATCTTCACAAACTCTTCCGTGCCCCTTTCCTCGGCTGACGGGTCCATGGGCGATGAAGGGTCGGGGTGGCGGGAAAGGTAGTCGGCAGGGTTGTGTGCTCCGGGTCGGTACACGACCTTGAACTGATATGCTTGCAGCTGCACGGCCCACCGCTCAATCCTTGGGGGCGCCAACCGTGACGACCCAGCGAAGAGCAGGATCAAAGGTTTATGATCCGTCACCACTTGAAAATCCTGGCCACACAGGTACAGATGGAAGTGTCGGCACGCCCACTTGATGGCGAGAGCCTCCCTCTCTATCTGAGCATACCTGGTCTCGGTGTCCGTGAGGGCCTTGCTCGCATATGCCACCGGCTTCCAAACTTCCGGGTCATGTTCCTGCAAGAGCACCGCTCCTAAACCCGTGGGGCTAGCATCCACGACCAACTCAGTGCGTTTCTTTGGATGGAAATACGCCATGATCGCTTTGTCCTGCAACTTCTCCTTGATGTCGTTGAACGCCTTGTTGGCCGCACTCGACCATTTCCATGGTTGCCCCTGTTTCGTCAGGGCCCGGAGTGGCTCCGACAACGTTGCGAGATTCGGGATGAAACGCCCGCAGTACGTTGCCATGCCCAGGAAACTTCTCACCTCCGTGGGGTTTTTCGGCGTGCTGGCCACCCGGATGGCAGTTGCCTTCTTCAGGTCCACCCGGAGCCCTTCCCTCGTAAATATGTAGCCAAAGAATTCCACAGTGTCCTGATAAAACGAACACTTTGCCTTGTGTAGCGTCAACCCTGAGTCCTCTAGCCTCCTCAACGTCGCACGGAGATGCTTGTGATGGTCTTCCAGCATGCTTGAGAAGACTAGGATATCATCGCTCAGATTGATCACCCCTGGCAGCCCTGACAGCACCTCTCTTACTGCGTTCTGAAAAACTTCAGCTGCCGAGGATATTCCGAAACTGAGTCTCTTATATCGCCGGAGGCCAACGTGGGTCGAAAACGTTGTAATGTACCGGCTTTCCGGTTCTAGCTCCAGCTGATGATATCCAGCGTTGAGGTCCAACTTGGAGAACCATTTGGCCCCATTGAGGTCGGCCACAATGTCTTCCATTGTTGGGGTTATGTGCCGTTCCCTTTTCACTGCCACGTTGGGCAGGCGCATGTCCACACAGAGTCTTATGGCCCCCGGCTGTTTGGGTTTCGGGGCCACCACTAACGGAGACACCCAGGGAGTGGGACCTGAGACTTTTTGGATTACGTCCAGCTCTTCCAATTTTCTCAGCTCCTCTTCGACTTGTGGCCTTAGATTAAATGGCACTCTCCGATGCTGGAGTGCCACCGGTCTAACAGCGGGGTCGATATGTAGCTGGAACCTTTTTCCCTTCAGTTTCCCCAGACCTGTAAAGAGTGCCGGGAAGTCCTTCAGTATGGCCTCTGCGTGTGACTCATGTATCTGGTTCGCAAAGAATACCAGTCCGAGATCCTCTGCGGTGTGGCAACTGAGTAGGGTTCCTTTCCGTCCCTCTGTTATGTGGTAGTGGGTGTTCGTGGTGTATGAGCCGCTGTCGATTTTTGCCTGGATGACCCCTCTCAGCGGGAGCGGATCGGTTCCTCCGTACACATATATCCTCGCCGTGGACGGCTCGAGCAGGGGCCTTGGTGACAGGCGATCGTACTGTTCCGAGTCCATGACAGTGACTGAGGCGCCCGTGTCAATAAGGGCCTGCACGTCCGTGCCTCCCACGGTCACCGAGCACATCGGGGGAGGCCTCCGTCGTCTGTCTGCTCGGCTGACATAGGACACAACAAAGACGTCATCGTCTTCATCTTCCCACACTTGCCTGGCTTCTTCGAGAGGGGGCGAATCCTCTAGGGATACCTGCTGTACCTGTTGCGTGATGCTCCTCTGTCTTGACGGGCCCTGCCGGAATCGCCACCCCGGCATACCCTGGCGTAATGGTTAAGCCTCCCGCACCGGGAGCATGTTTTTCCTTTCGCCCCGCAGACTGCTGTTTTGGCATGTTCGTCCCCACAGTATCCGCACTGACCGCCTCACGACGGCGGCTGCGCTTGCCGGGCCTGGGCGGGGCGCCTCTGTATTGCTTCTACCCTTTCTTCTTTGACGACCGGGTATCTTGATGTACATGGAGCAGCTACGGGCGTGTGGAGTGCTGCTTCCATTGCTTCTGCCCGGACATCCGATAGCTCGTGGGAGCGTGCCAAGACAAGGATCTCGTCCAGTGAGATCCCCGGTTGTCGCAGGATGAGTTTTCGTAAGAGCTTTGAGCGACAGCCCAGGATGATCTGATCCCTGATCTCCGTTTGCGGAGCCACAAATGCGCATGTGCTAGCCAGCTTGCGCAGCCTGGCATAGAACATGTCGACAGATTCCGAATCTGTCTGTGAGGCCCTTCGGAACTTGAACTTTTTGAAGTCCGGATTCAGCTGTGGGTCGAAGTGCCTATCGAGCGCCCTCACCGCCGCGTCGTAGTCATCCTCATTCCCGGTGTTTGGAAGCGTCTCAAACAGATCATAGGTTTCGGGCCCACCATAGTAGATGAGGTGCGACCGCTTGACAGTGCCGTCCGTTTCCCTTGTTCCTTTGAAATAAAGATTCAGCCGCCCTACCCACGCCTTCCATTGCGGCGTGGCCGTGGCCGGGTCTGAAGCCTCACTGAACGGCGGCAGGGGAGCAATAGCGGTGTGATGGCTTCTGGGGGGCAGCGCACCCTGTCCTCCGTCCTGAGCCTGAGCACCAGACGGCGCGCCAGCCGTTTGGTTGTTGCTCATTTTGGGTACGCCTTCCGCACCTTAACCGATGATGGAACTATTGGTGCTGTAGGTGGCCCTCACGCTCTTCTTCTCTCTCGGTGGCCTGCCACGTGCTAGGGGAGACCCTTCGTGTTCCCCTTTTTTTTCTTGGCTTGCGTGCGGGGGCAGGGTAACTGCTGCTGTGGGCGCGTTGAGGCGGTGGGGCTGGGTCCTCCCGCGCAGGCGCGGTGCGTCCATTCGGGCATTGGGGCGTAGCCCCCCCGCCCGCAGCTCCCTCGGCGTCTTTGAACTTCAGTAAACTGAATCAGTTTACTGAAGTTCAAAGACGCCGAGGGAGAACTGACAATCATGTCAGTCAGCATGACGTCGGACCGCCCACCCCCTTCAGAGTCTGAAGGGGGTGGGCGGTCCTGCGTCATGTTGACTGACATGATTGTCAGAGGGACCAGGGGCAGCAGGCAGCACTGCAGCACAAGTGCGCATGAGTGGGCAAGGGCACCGAATTTTCGCGCCGTGCCCAGTCATGCGCACTTGTGTGTGCACTGGTTTGCGCATGCCCATTAGGAGAGCGAGGGTTGAGCAAAGGCTCAAACCTCGGTCTCCTAATGGGCAGGCGGGCGAGTACTAACCGTGCCCTAACCCAATCCTGGCGCTGCTGGCACACTTTAACAAATGGCCACGGAAAGACTATTCTTTAGCAGTAAAGTAGCAGGCTGCGTCTTTTTGAAAACACCGATGTATTACGTTTGACCTGCTTTGACGAAGCAGCAATCCAAAATTAACATACACCTGCAGATGATTTATTCAAGACTCCCCCCTCCCGCCCTTGCAGACCTCCTCATCCAAAAGCGATAAAGGCGATGCATGTGCTTCTTCTGATAAACACGCGTACATCTATTTAGCCGAAGGTGCTGGGTAATACACTGTGCGTGTGAGATAACGTGCCTGAGCAGGTTGGGGCTTTCGATTCCCTGGGGCCTCCTCAGTGAGTGAGATGATGTTTCCAATGGTGGCATAAACACTTTTGATCTCGTAACAAACCGTTCTCAGTGCAATGTCAGGAGCACATCTTAGCAGAGAATCTTTTCAAGTGCAGGTAGTTCCTTCCAACTTCAATTTAATTTCAATACTTGGAAGTCTTTGCGTTTGAACTATTTAATATGAAAATTAGAACATTTTTTTAAAATGCTGTCTGTATCCGTAAGGAGAAGTGACTCTTTAATGCACCATCTTACACATTCTATCACACACTTGTTTACGAGGAGAACGTTACTCAAGTCCCTCCCCGCCCCCACCCAAAAAAACCCAGGCTCCTTGAGCAAAACGGGAAGTTGCCTTCTACAATAATACAGCATTCAGCGTGGGTTCATTGAGTTCATGGGCTAGTGATGGGCGGGGATTCCTATCATTCCTGGAAAGGCATTCACGTTCTATAGTGGGCGTGGCCACGCTCACGGGAATGTTTACATTTCTACTGAAAGCTGCACAGTCGATGTGTTTTTTCCCTCCGCATTTTTTTCTGCTGTCACTTAATCCGTTCTTAGAAGCCACGGGGTCTCCATGCCGCAACCCGAGGGAGCTGCTGACATCACATGACAAGTCCCCCAGTTAGATGGATGCCCCACTGCTGAGCCAGTCCTGGGAAGCAACTCGCTGCGTGCCTACTGCCTAGGCCTGAAATACTTTAAAAACCTGCTGGTTAAGATTGAAGAGTTTGGTAGTGGTTGGCACGTGGTTGGTGTGCAAGTTTGTCATAGACTTTAGAACGCTTGCTACCTTCTGGTAAAAACTTAATCCAAAAACATTTAATCGATAGACCAGAGCGGCGGAGACAGGGGCATACGGCTGTTATTTTACGCCCCACCACTTTAGAATGTCACCAGCCACCACTGCTCCCGCGCCGCTGTGGGGCAGCGTGCCGGCGTATTCTGGGCCTTGTGGTCACTAAGGCCGGGATGTCCCCCTTCCGTCCTGTTCCTAAGGAGGCCTCTTCACCTTCGTTTTTTTTTTTTCTTTGGGCTGCCTGGCACTACGCCTCCCTGACCTGCTTTCCCTCCTCTGCTGCAGACAAACGCAGTTGAAGGTGTCTTCTTTCCTTTTTTTTTTCTTTCTGCAGGTGGTGCTGCATACAGCCCTGGGGGCCTGAGGCAGCAGGGACGCTCCCGGGGTCGTGGCCTAGAGCACGTGAGTCACCGCCGAGCGGGAGCCTCTCCTGCGGTCGCGCAGAGAGCCGCACTCACCTGCCCCTGCGATGGACAAGCGCCGCCGGCTGAACGCGCTCCCAATGACTAGGGAGACGCGTGGGCGGGCGCAGGCAGCAGCAGCTTGGATTCAGCGTCGTCCTCCCGAGTGGGTGCCGCCAGCTGAACACACTCCCTTTGGGCCAGGAGACGCGTGGGCGGGCGCCACTTACGGGTAAGCGACGGCACTGGGAGGTGCGGGCGGGCACAACAGCCGCAGCAGGCGAGGCGCGCACACGTGCCGGTCCGACCGGCCTTGTCGCCAGTGTCGTGGGGCACCAGAAGGCAGTAGGCCGTAGCTGGGCTCCACGGAATAAAGGCACAACCACACGGTATGGTAACTAGTTGGCGCGAAGAACCCGAGCAGTCTTCCGCCGTTTATTTATCCCCTCGGGTCGAGCCCGCCCCGAGGGGTGTGTGTGTGTGTGTGTGAACTGCAACATTGTTTGAGAGAGCCCGGATGGCTCTCTACAAGGCGTACCCACTCGCAGACAACTCCAGATCTTGCGTTACTACTTACTACTCTTGCGCGAGGCGTTTCGGAGATTAATTAGTGGCAACGTGGTAATAGCGGGACCCCGCCCCCCTCAGTCCCCCCCCTTCTTTAATAGATTTGCTTGTACCTGCTGGGTTTACAGTCAGGCAGCCACTCTCTGAAAAGGCACATTTAAAAGGAGGGCTGCTCACAATGCAAAAAAAAAAAAATAAGGAAAAATACATGCCATTCATTTTATATTGTCGGAATTGCCAAAGCGATGACAGTTTGACTCGTGTGCCTAGTCGGATCAGAGTGAATTGGCAAAAACAGGCTCACCCCTGCAGTAAGGACGGGAAACGCTGGGGTGTTCATTACATGCACGAGGTTCCATCAGATATGCGGCAGGGAGAGAGTGCCCCCCACCTGTGCCACAGTTACAGACATCGAGAGGGGGATGGGCCAATCAGATCTCGCGCAGGCTGGAGGTTCGGCATTTCAAGCCATCTTCTGTAGTGGGCAGCGTCCCTGGCACGGGGATTTGTACTGGCAGGCGCGAGGGTGCATGGCCAATCACATGCATGGCCACTCTGTTATGGCATAGTTGTTCTAGAAGCAAGGATAAGTACATATGTGCAGCTGCTTTGAAGTGGCAGGTCATGACTGCATGTTTGGGGGCATATCTGGCTGCTAAACGTTTTCATATCAAAATGGTGAACACTGCATGCAGTCTCATGGAGTGCACCATGTTAGTAAACATTCTCTGGTCGCTTTCACTCCTGCAGAGTGTGCATTGTTTGGTGGCACGACCTCCCAGGAAGACCACACACATACACTTCACATTTGGGGACTGTGACTGTCGAAGCGTTTCATGTAACCGTGTAACAATGAAAAAACACTGCTTGTAGGTTTATGTGCAGCACTATTTTAAGGGTATAGCCACACTTTTCAATACCACCTTAGGCAGAATGTGGAAGGTGACATATAAGGGTATTTACAGAGGTAAACTAACCCCCTAGCCAAAGAATGAAAAAAATCCATACGTATTTCTCTGTATTTCTCTCTCTCTCTCACACACACACACAATGTCTCCCCTTTCTCTTCTCTCTCACACACACACACTCACTCTCGCTTGCACGCACACACACCCCTTGTGTATTCGTGTTTCTGCTACCCACTCAAACATACAAACAGAAACAATATGGCTTTTGCACACATGTAAATACATACATACTTTGTCTCGCTGTCACACACAAACACAGATTTGCACCTCTGTCTCGCTCTCACACACTAACAAAGACACATTACTTCCCTCTCTCTCATTCCCCACCCCTTCTACACAGTGAAACACCTGTATGTCTGAGCCTGGCCTGCCATTATTACACCCACCGTATGCTGATGCTCGTAATATCTGCACGGATCAAACCAGATCCAGTGTCGCAGGGACAGTATCTGGTCGCACAAGCATCTTTCTTCCCCACTGGCTGAACTACTGAGGCAAATCACGTTTATGTGGCTTCTGAGTTTAATTGTTGAACTTTAAAGAATGTATAATTTTCGACCATAACACACAGCAGCCATTTCTGCATTTTTAATACAACCATTCGGATTTTGAGTGGAGTAAACATCTAAACATTTTTTGCCTTTGGAACCTTAATGGCATTTACCCCTTCTGCTGAGAGCTAAAGGCGTTTGCAGAAGCAGGAAGAGTTTCTCTCATAAATAGGAGATACGCACAGAGAAGTGGCATCTGAAAAACAAGCATTTGCAATGCAATAGGTCTCGCATTTGCTAGAATTTAAGCTATTGGCATTATAAATGACAATGCCTTTTATTTATCTGTTTTCAAAACCAACACATAAATAAAAGGCATTGTTATTTACAATGCCAGTAGCTCAACCTCTCGCAAATGCGAGACCTATTGCATTGCAAATGCTTGTTTATTAAAGCTAGTATAGCAACTCATGGGGTGGACAATGGTTTGTGACTCGATTGTTCTGGTGCTGCTGCAGCGGATCTCTGATTGGCCAGTAAGATCGAAACATCTTACATGGGTACTGTTTGAATAAGCACAACAGTTACTTACCACTGGCAAGTATTAAAATTGGGCAACTATATACAAAGCACGTATAGGCACGTGCGCTAGGAGAGGGCTAGAAAAGAGTAGTGCTACTGATATTTAGCACACTGGGAGGGAAAAAACTACACGTGCGTGTCAAAATAAAGAGAAATGACAGGTTTGAGGCATAAAACATATTAAGACACTCGTCCTGCTCAGCAGGAAGGTATGCCTGAACTTCTCTGGCTATTAAGTTTCCCCCGCAGGTCTCCGCTCTGCTGGGTGCAGCACAGGCTGTCCTTTCAGTAACATGCTGCTTTTGATAGTGTGTATCCAGCGGCTCAATAAGTGACGAATTTTGCAAAAACTACCTAACCTTTTCAGGTGAAAATAAGTTTAGCCCTGCTGTCTTTCCACGAAGACAAAAAAAACGTTAGGATAAAACCGCAGGGTTCTCTTAGTCACGGGGCGGGTGCAGGGACGTCAGGCTCAAAGCTGCTGACCTTTCACCCACTTGGCAGCCTGCGCTCCGCTTCCTGGTCACGTTACGTCACGGTGTCTCTCTGGCAGCTGATGGAAGATTATTAAACTGCTGTCACTGATTCTTCTGGTAACTCCCCTTTGGCAGCGCCGTGTGACCGAGGGCTTGAATATACTGTAACAAGAACTCAGTTCACTACGGGCCGTCAGCGGCAACCTGCAGGTCGCGCTTCCAGCAGCGAAATTTCAGAGGAGCTCCAGGTAATATGTTCACTTGTTTCCTTTGGTGTCATATGAGGGAATCGTGGGAGGTGAGGGGCCCTACCACTGATTAGCTGCTATTCTTGCCTCTTCTTGCAGAGACGGATGTCTAAGGAGGCCTGTACGGGGGAAAAGTGATCCTCTTCAGCTGTCTCTGGTGTGACAGCAAGGAAGAGGGAACATCTCCTGCACGAGCCCACTGCTTAAGGCTCAGGGGGCTGCTTCAGGTGCTGCACATTGAAAGCTGAGCTCAGGACTCTGGGACATATTTACGAGCCCCTTTGGCAAAATAAAAATGAGGGGGCATATGTATAGGCTCTTTGGGTCGCTCTTGCACCACGCAACGTGGTGCAGAGTGAAGCAACTTAAAAAATTAGATTTATAAAGCCACACAAGTGTTTTCATAAATCTCGAGTAAACCAATGCAGTGCAAATCGCTGTGTTGTATTAATCTGTGCAGGGAGCCGTTACCATGGGTGTTGTGTAAGTATTCCCACCAACATCTATGGGTTTTGACGTATTCCCAGACTTACCAGAAGTGGTAGACCTGGGAATGCGGCAAAAACATACGCCTCCCCGGTGAGGCATAACAAGGCGAAATATGTTTATTTCGCATCATTTTTAGGTTTCACCTCCAGTGGCGGTGCGTCCATTGGGGCGTTGGGGCGTTGTCCCACTAAGCCACATGGACAGCACCGTCACGCCTAAAATTTCATTCGTGCCACAGTAAAAGTCTTGCAGTCTAGTCCGGTAGCGTTTATTTTGACACGCCCGGCCCGAGGCAATCGGAAGGCGCTGAAGGGGGTGGGGCTGCGGCAGCTTGAGTGACAGACTGTCACTGATAGTGCAGCTGCAGCAGCAATAGTAGTGCGCATGTCCATTTTTGGGCTGGTCATTTTTAGGACCAGCCCGAACATGCGCACACTACTCCACTGCGACCTTTTCTCTTAGGAGAGCGACTGTCTGGCGAGGGACCCGAGGGTGCTTCATGCAGCAGCCCCCGGGTCTCAAAATGGGCGGGGAGTAACCCTGCTCTAGCCAATCCTGGCGCTGCTAATGCAGCGCCTGGATTGGCTGAGACTCCACCGCGCAGCCTGGTGCATTTCAAACTGGAACACCCTGAGGTGGCGCGTGATCCGATCCGGAGTGTAGAGAAGGAGCGGAGGTCGGAGGAAGGTAAGTTTTCTTTATTTTAAATTAATTACCGTCGCCGTCCCCCACGCAACACTCCCGTCACCCCCCCCCCCACCCGCCCGTCTGTCTTGCCGGCCGCAACTGTCCTGGTTTAGTGCAATTTTATTTCTTCTTCTAGTAAAGTAAACGTATTTCGTTCTTTTCTGGCCTTCGCCGCCCCATTCTGTTCAATTCCCCCAGGAACAGACGACGCCTCAGTAGGCCTGAATCGCGGGGATTGTTTCACATCATCGGTCCATTCAGCCTCTCCCCTCCCCGGTTGTAAAACACAACCCATTGCCAGGCGAACAGTGATACTATTGTGCCCGAGCACTATACCACCCAGATTTTACCTCAGCGTCCCGAGACCCCCTTTTTTGTCTGCAGTCAAAAGAAAACATTTGCTAAGGGGTGGGGAGAGGGTGTTCCAATTGCTTTACTAACATGGAGGTTAAAGGAAAGATTGATGGGAGAAAGTTCACCTAAAAAACGAGGATACATTTCTCGCTGGCCGAGGGCTGTTGTAGCTGTGTGGAGTGTGGAACTCTGTGCAGGACGGAGCTTGGTTAAGAGCAGAGAGAAAGAGAACATCGGTAGTTCTGCAGTTCTGCTATCCATACTGAAGCATACGTCTTAGACACAGTGTTGTAAGACACAGATTTACCGGCTAGGCTTCACTACAGAACACAGGAAATGTTTAACTCCGACTGGTCAAATGGCACCTTGTGAGTTTGGTCACAAGGCCCAGAAGACTGACTTTACGACATCACTGATCAGCCCCCACATGGACATGCATTTACTGATGCGAAAGAATTTCCAGAAACAATACAGCTTGTTCATAGCCTTGGGACTTTGAACCCGTTATGTACATTTAGTTTTAGGAACGTACATTCAGTGTGCGGAACGTACGCTCACTCCAATCAATAGACATTTATTTATTCAAACCCACATCTGCTTGGACCCAAGTTCCATATGCAGATCATTGACTGCCTTTGTTAACTATTGCGACCTATTCTTATGCCCCGATGTTCGTGTGTCTGACCTTGCTTCGTAAGTAGTCCTTATGTAAAAATTCTTGGATTCTCACTTTGATATTTGACTTTTTGCTCTGCCTCTGCGCATAGCAAATTCATAATTAAATTCGACCTCACTAATACACTTTTCTTAAAAAACAAAAACAAAAAAGACTGGATAATTTTCCAACTTTTCAGGAGCCACTAAGTGGCTTCTGCTGGCCAAACCAAAATTGGTCTAATTTGATGAGAGGTTTAGGCTACTTTGTCGAATGTTAAACAAGGGTGTTGTGTTAACATGTTCTAAAGGGCTTATAGATTAGGAAATGCCAGATACTTTCACCAAACTTCGAATGTGCACCAGTCTCTAAGAAAGGTGGGTACCAATGAATGACGTGGCTGAAAAGAATATCGAAATCTTAGTCGGCTTCAATGTTGCTTTCGGGTGGTGTCCCAGACGAGGTTTCCAAAAACGTAGTGTGTTCTCAACTGAGGGCTGAACATGTAGAGGAGAACATAACGTACACACGAATAAACTATACATTGAAATTAAATAAGACATGTAGTGCTCAACCAGAGCACTTGTCACAAGAACTCTGACCGAATGCTCAGGGCTTTTCCAAATACCCCAAACGAAAGTTTTCCGCCTCAAGTTCCTCCCCTATCTGTTGTTGCGGTCTCCTGTCTGTTGGCATGCCCTGCCCGTGGTTGTGCTGCCGTGTCTGTTGCACTAGCCTGCATATTGTTGTAATGATCTGGTTGTTGCAGTGTGCTGTCTGTGTTTAGTCGGCCCTGACTCTGTTTGCACTCCCCTTTCTCTTGCGCTGACCTGTTTCTTGTGTTTCTGTGGCATCGACCTCTCGTTTATTTTGCCACACTGTATGTTGCACTGCCCTATATATTGTTGCAGCCCCTGGTTGTTGCCCTGAACTGTCAGTTGCTGCGCTGCCACGTGCGTTGTTGTGGTGTCATGTCTGTTGCGAGATCTAGTCTGTTGCGCTGGCCTCTGTGTTTCTGCTGCACTGTTGTTGCGCACAGCCCTGCATGTCACACTGCCTTTGCGTTACCCTGCCCTGTGAGGTCTTGCGTTGCACTGGCTGTTGCACTGCCCGCTCTCTGGTTCTGCTTATCTGTCTCCTCATGTGCCCTGCATTACGCTGTTCGTTGCGCTGCCCTGCCTGCTGCACTTCCCTGTCTGTTGTTGTGCTACTCTGTCTGTTGTACTGCCATGTCTGTTGTTACGCTGTCCTGCCTCTTACACTGCTCTGCTTCTTGCATCTCTGCACTGGCTGTTAGACTGTCAACCATCTCGTTTGTCTGCCCTGTCTTTGCACTTCCCTGTCTCTTACTAATCTGTCCTGCCTGTTGGACTGCCCTTCCCCGTCTCTTGTTGTGCTGCACTTTCTCATGTTGGGCTGCCCAGTCTTGTTGTGCTGCATTGCTTCGTGTTGTGCTCTCCTTTCCTTTGTTGTGCTGCCCTTTCTCTTGTTGCGCTGCCATGTCTCTTGTGGTCTTGTTGGTTGCTAGAGACCGTAGAGAGAAATCAAGAGACAGAGCGTGAAAGAGGGTGCAAAGAAGAGAAAGACAGACCTAAAGAAATATGGATGTAGATAGAGATAAAATGACAGAAAGAGATACAGGCCTAGAAAGAGAGAAAACAGATACTTGGAGATAAAGTCAATGGAAAGCAAAGAGAAAAGAGACACAGAACGCACCTGTAAACCAAAATGTCATGCCTGGTGTGTAATGGAACTAACCTGGATGTAATTTATAACATAAGAGAGAGAATAGATTGATAAATAAAGCAAGAGAAATGAAGCGAAATTGAAAGAAAGATGAAGAGCCAGAATGAGAGAGAGGAGAGAGTGAGAGTGTGTGTGTGTGTGGGAGAGAGAAGCGATGGATTGTTAAAGAGAACGAGAGAGAAGGGGTGAAACAGAGAGAGATGGAGCTAAGCAGAGCCAGAATGAGAGAGTGTGGCAGAAAGAGAGAGGGGTATAACGAGTCTGTTGAGATAGAGAGAGAAAAAGAGGGACATAGGAAGTAAGACAGATATAGGTATGAGCATACGTACACAGTTATCTCTACTATAATCAGACACTGGGACAGACCATTGAATGTTGGAATGTAAAATCTTGTCCCGCTTTGGGGTAACTTAAAATTTTGTCTGCTACAGGAATTTTTAAATATGAGAGAATGTTAATTTGCTTTGGCAAGTCATGCATTGTACACTGCACTTAGCCCACTTGAAATGACACGTGGGAGGCCTGCTTTGGCAGTGAATTGGATCTGGAATTTCTGAGTTTGAGTTGCATGGTCAATATTTGTGTGTCACTTTCATAGTTATTTAGACTGTGTTTCTGTTTTATACTGTTTCTGCCAATATGTAACTTTGAGCCACAGTTTTGGTTGATTTGGATTGCAGTGGCTCAGTTTATTTGGTGATTCACAATTCTAATCATGGGTAAAACATGGCTTGTTGAACATAGATGAGATGTACTTGCAAATTGTTGGATAGCGTATTGCATTTCAGTTTTTCAATTTGACCAATCTTTTACCAACGAAATACGAGTGTCTTCCAGGTCGAGGACCACACTGCTTTTTCTCTTATCTGTCTTGTATCAAGACCCTGCTGGACTATGGGGTGAAAGCAAGTTTGAATAAGCAGCTACCTATGTTATATGACATCTCTTTATTAATGTAATAACTGCATTTTCACAATTTCTTTATTAACCTTCCTGCTTTCTCAAATTTGCTTGAAAATGCACCATTTGTCCACTCTTTTTTCAAAAATTTCTTGGGGTGAGAACCCCCCCGAACTCCCCTTAGGTTGTTCGGACTAGCTCGCTACGCTCACTCGCTGTGGTGCAGTATGCCAATCATTTTACGCCCCACCACTTTCAAATATCACCAGCCGCCCCTGACCTGCGCTGTGCTTGAGAAATCTATTATTTTTAATATAAACTTAAAAGGGACTTATATCCCGCCTCCTCTGTTTCCCGGCTTCTCATTGGTTCCTGTGCATGCCACTTACCTTTCCTCCAGTTCTATTGGCTGGAGCATATTTTCCTGCATTTACCAATGCTTGTTTCTCATCAGCTTCTCTTATCAGTTTCCCCGACGCCTAAATACTGTTAACATCCGATTTAGTGGAACTACATTTCCACAAAGATTTACCTTTTACTTTTGCAACATATTTATATAACTTTTTATCACCTAGACAGATTAAGGGATTTGCATAGAATCACTGGATGTTGTGTGGCGCCACCGAGACTCAAAGCGGGATCCCCAACTCTCGAGTCAGCAGCTCTGGCCGCTGCATCACATCCTCTCCACTCCTGTGTTATCTGTCAGGGAGCTCTTTCCTTCTTCCAGACGATGATTGATGAAAAAGCTCTTTAGTCATTACATAGGTGAAACAAGTGCATTACCAATGCTTGTTTCCTCTTTCTATAGAAACAGGAAAAAGCCTCAGTATATCATTTTTGTGCAGGAAGATGCTCCTCCCTGCACAAAAACAATCCTCCTTGCAACAATGCGAGGGTGCCTGTGTTGGCTCTAGGCAGCCAAAAGGGCGTCAGCGCAGGGGAAAAGACAGGAATGCACTGAATTGACTTAAATACAGCACATTCCTGCCCTTTCCCTGTCATGCAGTGCAAAACAGCTCAGTGCAGCAAGGTAAACACAAGGAGATGATGGATGGAGCGCTGAAACTTTTCAGACACTCACCCCCAGTCACAGATCTGTGTTGAATCCATCATCGTTCTTTAGCTCACTTTGCCACCCCAGTTCAGACACAGCTATATGCAAATCAGTCTTGACCCTGTGCCTTATGGGAACAGTCCAGCCCGAACTGCCAAGCCATGTCTTCCCTGGACCGGAAAAAAGCATCCTGGGACCGGTTTCGGACTAACAGCCCTCATCAGCCAGGCTAGCTTGAATCCAGTGGCAAAGTGAGCAAGGGACCTACGTCTGGGCATACCCTGCCAACTTAAGGCGAACAAAACAAACACAAGGAGATAATGGACGGAGCGCTGAAACTTTTCAGACACACCCCCAGTCACAGATCTGGGTTGAATCCATCATCGTTCTTTAGCTCACTTTGCCACCCCAGTTCAGACACAGCTATATGCAAATCAGTCTTGACCCTGTGCCTTTTGGGAACAGTCCAGCCCGAACTGCCAAGCCATGTCTTCCCTAAACCGGAAAAAAGCATCCTGGGACCGGTTTCGGACTAACAGCCCTCATCAGCCAGGCTAGCTTGAATCCAGTGGCAAAGTGAGCAAGGGACCCACGTCTCGGCATACCCTGCCAACTTAGGGCGAACAAAACAAACACAAGGAGATAATGGACGGAGCGCTGAAACTTTTCAGACACTCACCCCCAGTCACAGATCTGTATTGAATCCATCATCGCTCTTTAGCTCACTTTGCCACCCCAGTTCAGACACAGCTATATGCAAATCAGTCTTGACCCTGTGCCTTATGGAAACAGTCCAGCCCGAACTGCAAAGCCATGTCTTCCCTGGACCGTAAAAAAGCATCCTGGGACCGGTTTCGGACTAACAGCCCTCATCAGCCAGGCTAGCTTGAATCCAGTGGCAAAGTGAGCAAGGGACCCATGTCTGGGCATACCCTGCCATCTTAGGGCGAACAAAACAAACAGAAGGAGATGATGGACGGAGCGCTGATACTTTTCAGACACTCACCCCCAGTCACAGATCTGTGTTGAATCCATCATCGTTCTTTAGCTCACTTTGCCACCCCAGTTCAGACACAGCTATATGCAAATCAGTCTTGACCCTGTGCCTTATGGGAACAGTCCAGCCCGAACTGCCAAGCCATGTCTTCCCTGGACCGGAAAAAAGCATCCTGGGACCGGTTTCGGACTAACAGCCCTCATCAGCCAGGCTAGCTTGAATCCAGTGGCAAAGTGAGCAAGGGACCTACGTCTGGGCATACCCTTCCAACTTAAGGCGAACAAAACAAACACAAGGAGATAATGGACGGAGCGCTGAAACTTTTCAGACACACCCCCAGTCACAGATCTGGGTTGAATCCATCATCGTTCTTTAGCTCACTTTGCCACCCCAGTTCAGACACAGCTATATGCAAATCAGTCTTGACCCTGTGCCTTTTGGGAACAGTCCAGCCCGAACTGCCAAGCCATGTCTTCCCTAGACCGGAAAAAAGCATCCTGGGACCGGTTTCGGACTAACAGCCCTCATCAGCCAGGCTAGCTTGAATCCAGTGGCAAAGTGAGCAAGGGACCCATGTCTGGGCATACCCTGCCAACTTAGGGCGAACAAAACAAACACAAGGAGATGATGGACGGAGCGCTGAAACTTTTCAGACACTCACCCCCAGTCACAGATCTGGCTTGAATCCATCATCGTTCTTTAGCTCACTTTGCCACCCCAGTTCAGACACAGCTGTATGCAAATCAGTCTTGACCCTGTGCCTTATGGGAACAGTCCAGCCCAAACTGCCAAGCCATGTCTTCCCTGGACCGGAAAAAAGCATCCTGGGACCGGTTTCGGACCAACAGCCCTCATCAGCCAGGCTAGCTTGAATCCAGTGGCAAAGTGAGCAAGGGACCTACGTCTGGGCATACCCTGCCAACTTAGGGCGAACAAAACAAACACAAGAAGATGATGGACGGAGCGGTGAAACTTTTCAAACACTCACCCCCAGTCACAGATCTGGGTTGAATCCATCATCGTTCTTTAGCTCACTTTGCCACCCCAGTTCAGACACAGCTATATGCAAATCAGTCTTGACCCTGTGCCTTATGGGAACAGTCCAGCCCGAACTGCCAAGCCATGTCTTCCCTGGACCAGAAAAAGCATCCTGGGACCGGTTTCGGACTAACAGCCCTCATCAGCCAGGCTAGCTTGAATCCAGTGGCAAAGTGAGCAAGGGACCCACGTCTGGGCATACCCTGCCAACTTAGGGCAAACAAAACAAACACAATGAGATGATGGACGGAGCGCTGAAATTTTTCAGACACTCACCTCCAGTCACAGATCTGGGTTGAATCCATCATCGTTCTTTAGCTCACTTTGCCACCCCAGTTCAGACACAGCTATATGCAAATCAGTCTTGACGCTGTGCTGTGATATCCCATTGTTCACCTCTATGGTATTGTACTCTCTAGTCCAAGTTGCTCTTGTATGCTCTTTCTTAGAATGATATTGGAATGTGCACATGTCATAAGAGATTTGTAATGTGGTTGATGTTCAAACTGTAAAGCTGTTTAAGCTGTTCATTTCTGTTGCTGGATGGGATCTTCCTGTTGGAATAAACCTACAATTTCCCACACACTTGTGTCTTGGAAATAATATATCAAGATTTCACACTGGCGTAGTCGGCAGTTCCTGGAAGATCTCAACACAACAACTACATTCCCTCAAGATTCCGGTGAGAGACAACCGATTTAGATTTTAACTAACTTTAAAACCCATGTGCCAAGCTATAGATCTGCTCTGTTTTGCCACACTTTAAAGGAAAGGAGAAGTGACTGGTTTTGTGAGAATAACGAGCGCTCTGTTTTCAGCTTGGAACTTGCGAGAGGAATTGCTCACCAAGAGTGTAAAATATAATTATCTCGCTTACTATCTTTAAAATTGGGAGACATATTTAACTTGAAAGCGGAGTTAGAAAATTGTCGAGGTTGTCTCTGCACTGCGCAACTCCCTGCTCGTGCCAGCGCTGCTCTGAGACTTGAGCCGAGCACGTGAGTCATCGTGTCACCATTTATAACACTCCTGTTCGGCAAAGCAAAAGCTTATTCTCTGATTTAAAAGAATTAGCCTGCAGTTGAAGAAAGGTATCGTGATTCCTACCTCAGCCTGTGCTCGCTGCTTGCCGTTTCTGCTGCCCGCCTTGATTAATTGTATCTGGATGCTTCCTGTTGCACTGTCATTGGTTAAGGCATTAAAAAGGGCTTGTCATACGAAAAGAGGGAAGCACTCACGCCGGTTCCCTTCGCTGATAGGCACAGCTTGTTTTGGAAGTTAGTTTGCCTTCTCTGATTCGCTGATAGGCACAGCTTGATGTTGGAAATTACTGAGTCTTCAAAAGTGCTTACGCTTTGGGTGTCTTTTTCAGGTGTGCCTTCGATAGTTGGCACAGATTCATTCAACCTGATGTTCTTTAATTGAATGCGCTGATGCACACAGCTTTCAAAGGGTGATTACGCTTATTGGCACAACTCCATTCAACAAGAAGTTTGTTCATTACAATACGCTGATGCGCACAGCTTTCTAAAAAGAATATCATTGCCATAACTTGGAAAGCTTTTATTTCACGCTGATAGGCACAGCTGAGTGCCTTTGGTGTCAGTTATAACAGTTGTATTTTTTTGCTTGGAAAGATTTCATTTCACACGCTGATAGGCACAGCTAACTTGTACTTTTCTTGCATTTAAGTTTTGTTTTTCTTTTCTCTTAAACACTACAATTCAAATTATTATTGGTCATTTATATGATGATACTCTGTTCTCTGATGTATTTTAAATTTTGAAAAATTATAATTGCTTTTAGTGTTTATTGTTAAATTTGAATTTATTCTATGTTTGGAGCTATGCAAAACATAACTGCTGCTCCTTTCTTCCTGGCTAATCCTGGTGAGCCACCCATAAAGTGGAAGAAATGGAAAAAAGTATTCGAGAGGTATGCAAAGGTGTGCGGAGCTTCTCTTAGCGCAGAAAGAAAATCATCTCTTCTCCTCCATTGCTTAGGCTCAGAGGGGCAAGATGTTTTTGATCACCTTCCAGATTTGTCACCTTCTGAAGCTGAAGGGTTAAATGATTATGAGATCTGCATTGAGAAATTGGATAAACATTATCTTCCAAAAATAAGTACTATTTTGGAAAGATATCAATTTGCTAAAAGAACTCAAAGAGAGGAGGAATCTGTTGAAGGTTATGTAACAGATTTAAGGAAGCTTGCTTCATCGTGTAAATTTGACAATTTAACTAATGAGCGTATCCGTGACCAATTCATGTTTGGGTGCAACATGGAGAAAGTGAGGGAAGAACTTTGGTTGCGTGATGAACCAACGTTGGATGAGGTTCTTGTGGTAGCAAAAAGAATTGAACATTCATTAAAATGTGTTGCTGTTTTAAAGAAAGAAAATGATAAAGTTTCTAGAGTTCAAGTGATTAAAGACAAGAACCTAAGTAGCAAAGTAAATGAGAGAGGTAGACCTTTTCTGGAAAACGAGAAGTTTAAAAAGAAAATGGGTGACATTAGATGTTATAGATGCGACAGAGCTGGTCACTTAGCCAATGACAGGAAATGTCCAGCTTTGGGTCACACTTGCACTAAGTGCAAAAGAAAGGGGCATTTTCCGTCGGTATGTAAAACTAAACCTGATCCCAGAGTTAAAAAAATTGAGGTTTATGAGGATCGTAATTCAGAATCTAGTTCTGAGGATTTTGATTGTGGTCAAATTGTAGTTCAAATCAAAACTACAACTGGTAGGAAATCCTGTCCCTTTGATACCATCTTAGTGGATGGTGAATCCACTCGTGTCTTATTTGATTCTGGAGCAAAAATTACCATTATATCTAATGATTTTTTTGTCAACAAATTGAAAAATAAAGTTAACCTCTTAAAACCCGATATTATACCTTTGGCCTATGGTGGTGAGCCAATAAAATTACATGGTTATTTCATTGGGCTCATTGATTATAAGGATAGGATGATATCTGGAAAGATATATGTTTCTAAGAAAGGGGATAGCATCATTAGTTGGATTCATCAGGGTGATTTGGGTGTATTCCTCGATCCTAATTCTGATCCTCCCATTTTATTAAAGGATAGAGTCTGTACAGTGGAAAAAAATGGGGTAAAAAATTTGATGACATTCTAAAAGAAGAATTTCCACAAGTCTTCAGACAAGGTTTGGGTTGTTTGAGAGGCTATCAGCATAAAATAAAATTGAAAGATTGTTCTGTACCTGTTTCTTGTAAGGTTAGGAATGTACCTATTTCTGTAAGAGAGGATTTGCAAAAAGAAATCTGTAAGCTCAAAAGTGCTGGAATTATAGAAGAAGTAGAAGGTACGGAGTGGCTGGCCCCAGTGGTCGCTGCTCGCAAGCCGAACGGGGATCTTCGTTTGTGCATCGACTTAAGACAATTGAATAAAAACGTAATTGTGGATAGATATCCACTTCCGAATATAACAGAATTGCTGGTGTTGTTGGGTGGAGCGAAAGTGTTTAGTACTATCGACCTTACCTCCGCTTATCATCAGATAGAGCTGGAGGAATCATGCAGAGATTACACTGCTTTTATTACACCTTTTGGCACTTTTAGATTTATTAGGATGCCATTTGGTTTAGTTTCAGCGTCATCAGTGTTCCAACGTGCCATGGAAAGTGTTTTAAAAGATCTTGTTGGTGTCTGCATATACCAAGATGATATTCTTATCTTTGGTAATGATGAAGAAGAGCATGATAGTCGTCTGAAATTGGTCCTTAAGAAATTATGTGATTCTAACATGACTGTGAAAGTTGAGAAATGCAAATTCAGGTCTAATTCCATTGATTATTTGGGTCACAACATAAGTGGAGAGGGTGTTAAGCCAAAAGATGATTTGGTTAACTCTATACAGAAAATGAGTTCTCCGAAGAATAAGGAAGAACTTATGAAGTTCTTAGGGATGGTCGAGTATTATGCTAAATTTGTAAGGAGCTTCGCTGATTTAACAATGAACATGAGACTTCTGTTACGAAAAGGAGTAAGTTTTGAGTGGTCCAAGGTGTGTGAAAATGAGTTTATTTGTGTAAAAGAAAAATTGAGTGCTGCTCCTTCTCTTCAGAGTTTTGACACACGTCTTAAACCCATTCTTACCACAGATGCCAGTGAAAAGGGATTGGGAGCTGTTCTACAACAAAATGGTCCCTCTGGGTTACAAACCATAATGTTTTTATCTCGTAGTTTAAGGGATGCAGAAACTCGTTATTCTGTTGTAGAGAGAGAGTCTCTCGCAGTTTTCTGGGCTGTGAAGAAATTAAAGAAATTTTTGTGGGGTGTGGATTTTGAAGTTAAATCAGATCATAAACCCTTGGTGGAGATCTTCAACAAAAAGGTTTGGACTTGATATCAAGTCGCATTACCAAATGGATCATTGGTCTTCAAGAGTATTGTTTCTCACTTAAGTACATTCCAGGTATTGAAAATGGTGTGGCGGATGCCCTGTCGCGCTTAGTTGATGTGGATTGTTCAGAAGATGATGGGTTGGATATGAACAATGAGTGGGTGTGTGTGTTGGATTATAGTTTTATATCTGAAGATAGATGGCGTAAAGAAATTGAAGAAGATGTTACTCTCATGGAAGTGATGAAATTGGTGAAAAATGGTTGGGCAAGTATAAAATGTGGGTCAGAATTGACAAGACCTTTTTGGTACTTACGAAATGAATTGTCAATCGATAAAGATCTCTTGTTCCGCGGAACAAGATTAGTTCCTCCCAGCAGTCTTAAGAAAGAACTGGTGGATTTAGCTCATAATACTCATTCAGGTATTACAAAGACTAAGGAAAGGTTGCGCATGTCTTATTGGTGGCCTGGGATGGACAAATTTGTAGAAAGGTTAATTCGTGAGTGTCTACCTTGTTCTTTATCTGATAAATCTAAATGTCCAAGAGTGCAACCTATGGTCCTGAGGAAGCGACCTTCATGTCCTTGGCAGGACATTGCGTTGGATATTCTAGGACCTGTACATAGTAATGGGTCTCAGATTTTTCTCTTGGTCATCATGGACATGTATTCTCGCTGGCCTGAAGTTTTTTTTTGACGGTTATTGATTCTGGTCATGTCATTAAGTGCTTAAAGGAATTGTTTGCAAGAGAAGGGGTTCCTGGATCAATTTTAACAGATAATGGTGTTCAACTTACATCGAGGGAAATGGAGGATTTTCTTTCTCTGTGTGGCATTACTCATAAAACTTGTTCTCTTTATCATCCGGAAGCCAACGGTATGATTGAGAGATTTAATAGAGTGCTCAAAGAGACCATTGCTTTAGCGAAATCCTCATTCTTGGAGTGGAAAGGAGAGGTTTTGAAGAAAGTAGAAGAGTATAGAATGACTCCTCATGGCACCACGGGAAAGACTCCCTTCTTTCTTTTTCGTGGAAGGGTGCCTAACACTCTTCTTGAACCCTCTTGGGTAAATCAATATGGCTTATCCAGGGGTAGGGATAGTGTGTGTGATACCAAAGATGTACTGTCGAGGGAACACATGAAGGCCATAAATAGGAAGAAATATTTTGATTCAAAGAAATCTGTAAAAAAAACTGAAGTGAAGGTAGGTGATTGGGTGCAAGTTCGACGTCCTGGTTTTAAGGACGGATCTTCTTCAAAGTATCTTAAACCAATGTTGGTTATCAAAGTTTTTAGTAATGCAATTCGAACTCACGATCATCGCATTTGGAACCTTAATAGGGTTGTGGTGTTGAAAGGAAAAGTTGATGATAATTACTTTGTTAATGGAAAGTGTGACAGTAATGGATCTAATGGTATGTGCTCGCCCAGAAATTCTTCTCTTTTAGGTCATGAAGTGGACTTTAAGAAACGGTCAACTAGGTTGACTAAACGTCCGAGTTATCTCAAAGACTATGTATAGAGTTGTTTATTGTTACTGTATCCTATGTACATGGTTGTTTGAGGGAGGGAGGTGTGTGATATCCCATTGTTCACCTCTATGGTATTGTACTCTCTAGTCCAAGTTGCTCTTGTATGCTCTTTCTTAGAATGATATTGGAATGTGCACATGTCATAAGAGATTTGTAATGTGGTTGATGTTCAAACTGTAAAGCTGTTTAAGCTGTTCATTTCTGTTGCTGGATGGGATCTTCCTGTTGGAATAAACCTACAATTTCCCACACACTTGTGTCTTGGAAATAATATATCAAGATTTCACATGTGCCTTATGGGAACAGTCCAGCCCGAACTGCCAAGCCATGTCTTCCCTGGACCGGAAAAAAGCATCCTGGGACCGGTTTCGGACTAACAGCCCTCATCAGCCAGGTTAGCTTGAATCCAGTGGCAAAGTGAGCAAGGGACCCACGTCTGGGCATACCCTGCCAACTTAGGGCGAACAAAAAAAACACAAGGAGATGATGGACGGAGCGCTGAAACTTTTCAGACACACCCCCAGTCACAGATCTGGGTTGAATCCATCATCTTTCTTTAGCTCACTTTGCCACCCCAGTTCAGACACAGCTATATGCAAATCAGTCTTGACCCTGTGCCTTTTGGGAACAGTCCAGCCCGAACTGCCAAGCCATGTCTTCCCTGGACTGGAAAAAGCATCCTGGGACCGGTTTCGGAGTAACCGCCCTCATCAGCCAGGCTAGCTTGAATCCAGTGGCAAAGTGAGCAAGGGACCCACGCCTGGGCATTCCCTGCCAACTTAGGGCGAACAAAACAAACACAAGGAGATGATGGACGGAGCACTGAAACTTTTCAGACACTCACCCCCAGTTACAGATCTGGGTTGAATCCATCATCGTTCTTTAGCTCACTTTGCCACCCCAGTTCAGACACAGCTATATGCAAATCAGTCTTGACCCTGTGCCTTATGGAAACAGTTCAGCCCGAACTGCCAAGCCATGTCTTCCCTGGACCGGAAAAAAGCATCCTGGGACCGGTTTCGGACTAACAGCCCTCATCAGCCAGGCTAGCTTGAATCCAGTGGCAAAGTAAGCAAGGGACCCATGTCTGGGCATACCCTGCCATCTTAGGGCGAACAAAACAAACACAAGGAGATGATGGACGGAGCGCTGAAACTTTTCAGACACTCACCCCCAGTCACAGATCTGGGTTGAATCCATCATCGTTCTTTAGCTCACTTTGCCACCCCAGTTCAGACACAGCTATATGCAAATCAGTATTGACCCTGTGCCTTATGGGAACAGTCCAGCCCGAACTGCCAAGCCATGTCTTCCCTGGACCGGAAAAAAGCATCCTGGGTCCGGTTTCGGACTAACAGCCCTCATCAGCCAGGCTAGCTTGATTCCAGTGGCAAAGTGAGCAAGGGACCTACGTTGGGCATACCCTGCCAACTTAGGGCGAACAAAACTAACACAAGGAGATGATGGACGGAGCAGTGAAACTATTCAGACACTCACTCGCAGTCACAGATCTGGGTTGAATCCATCATCGTTCATCAGCTCACTTTGCCACCCCAGTTCAGACACAGCTATATGCAAATCAGTCTTGACCCTGTGCCTTATGGGAACAGTCCAGCCCGAACTGCCAAGCCATGTCTTCCCTGGACCGGAAAAAAGCATCCTGGGACCGGTTTCGGACTAACAGCCCTCATCAGCCAGGCTAGCTTGAATCCAGTGGCAAAGTGAGCAAGGGACCTACGTCTGGGCATACCCTGCCAACTTAAGGCGAACAAAACAAACACAAGGAGATAATGGACGGAGCGCTGAAACTTTTCAGACACACCCCCAGTCACAGATCTGGGTTGAATCCATCATCGTTCTTTAGCTCACTTTGCCACCCCAGTTCAGACACAGCTATATGCAAATCAGTCTTGACCCTGTGCCTTTTGGGAACAGTCCAGCCCGAACTGCCAAGCCATGTCTTCCTAGACCGGAAAAAAGCATCCTGGGACCGGTTTCGGACTAACAGCCCTCATCAGCCAGGCTAGCTTGAATCCAGTGGCAAAGTGAGCAAGGGACCCATGTCTGGGCATACCCTGCCAACTTAGGGCGAACAAAACAAACACAAGAAGATGATGGACGGAGCGCTGAAACTTTTCAGACACTCACCCCCAGTCACAGATCTGGCTTGAATCCATCATCGTTCTTTAGCTCACTTTGCCACCCCAGTTCAGACACAGCTGTATGCAAATCAGTCTTGACCCTGTGCCTTATGGGAACAGTCCAGCCCAAACTGCCAAGCCATGTCTTCCCTGGACCGGAAAAAAGCATCCTGGGACCGGTTTCGGACCAACAGCCCTCATCAGCCAGGCTAGCTTGAATCCAGTGGCAAAGTGAGCAAGGGACCTACGTCTGGGCATACCCTGCCAACTTAGGGCGAACAAAACAAACACAAGAAGATGATGGACGGAGCGGTGAAACTTTTCAAACACTCACCCCCAGTCACAGATCTGGGTTGAATCCATCATCGTTCTTTAGCTCACTTTGCCACCCCAGTTCAGACACAGCTATATGCAAATCAGTCTTGACCCTGTGCCTTATGGGAACAGTCCAGCCCGAACTGCCAAGCCATGTCTTCCCTGGACCAGAAAAAGCATCCTGGGACCGGTTTCGGACTAACAGCCCTCATCAGCCAGGCTAGCTTGAATCCAGTGGCAAAGTGAGCAAGGGACCCACGTCTGGGCATACCCTGCCAACTTAGGGCAAACAAAACAAACACAATGAGATGATGGACGGAGCGCTGAAATTTTTCAGACACTCACCTCCAGTCACAGATCTGGGTTGAATCCATCATCGTTCTTTAGCTCACTTTGCCACCCCAGTTCAGACACAGCTATATGCAAATCAGTCTTGACGCTGTGCCTTATGGGAACAGTCCAGCCCGAACTGCCAAGCCATGTCTTCCCTGGACCGGAAAAAAGCATCCTGGGACCGGTTTCGGACTAACAGCCCTCATCAGCCAGGTTAGCTTGAATCCAGTGGCAAAGTGAGCAAGGGACCCACGTCTGGGCATACCCTGCCAACTTAGGGCGAACAAAAAAAACACAAGGAGATGATGGACGGAGCGCTGAAACTTTTCAGACACACCCCCAGTCACAGATCTGGGTTGAATCCATCATCTTTCTTTAGCTCACTTTGCCACCCCAGTTCAGACACAGCTATATGCAAATCAGTCTTGACCCTGTGCCTTTTGGGAACAGTCCAGCCCGAACTGCCAAGCCATGTCTTCCCTGGACTGGAAAAAAGCATCCTGGGACCGGTTTCGGAGTAACCGCCCTCATCAGCCAGGCTAGCTTGAATCCAGTGGCAAAGTGAGCAAGGGACCCACGCCTGGGCATTCCCTGCCAACTTAGGGCGAACAAAACAAACACAAGGAGATGATGGACGGAGCACTGAAACTTTTCAGACACTCACCCCCAGTTACAGATCTGGGTTGAATCCATCATCGTTCTTTAGCTCACTTTGCCACCCCAGTTCAGACACAGCTATATGCAAATCAGTCTTGACCCTGTGCCTTATGGAAACAGTTCAGCCCGAACTGCCAAGCCATGTCTTCCCTGGACCGGAAAAAGCATCCTGGGACCGGTTTCGGACTAACAGCCCTCATCAGCCAGGCTAGCTTGAATCCAGTGGCAAAGTAAGCAAGGGACCCATGTCTGGGCATACCCTGCCATCTTAGGGCGAACAAAACAAACACAAGGAGATGATGGACGGAGCGCTGAAACTTTTCAGACACTCACCCCCAGTCACAGATCTGGGTTGAATCCATCATCGTTCTTTAGCTCACTTTGCCACCCCAGTTCAGACACAGCTATATGCAAATCAGTATTGACCCTGTGCTTTATGGGAACAGTCCAGCCCGAACTGCCAAGCCATGTCTTCCCTGGACCGGAAAAAAGCATCCTGAGACCGGTTTCGGACTAACAGCTCTCATCAGCCAGGCTAGCTTGAATCCAGTGGCAAAGTGAGCAAGGGACCCATGTCTGGGCATACACTGCCATCTTAGGGCGAACAAAACAAACACAAGGAGATGATGGACTGAGCGCTGAAACTTTTCAGACACTCACTCCCAGTCACAGATCTGGGTTGAATCCATCATCGTTCTTTAGCTCACTTTGCCACCCCAGTTCAGACACAGCTATATGCAAATCATTCTTGACCCTGTAACTTATGGGAACAGTCCAGCCCGAACTGCCAAGCCATGTCTTCCCTGGACCGAAAAAAAGCTTCCTGGGACCGGTTTCGGACTAACAGCCCTCATCAACCAGGCTAGCTTGAATCCAGTGGCAAAGTGAGCAAGGGACCTACGTCTGGGCATACCCTGCCAACTTAGGGCGAACAAAACAAACACAGGGAGATGATGGACGGAGCAGTGAAACTTTTCAGACACTCACCCCCAGTCACAGATCTGGGTTGAATCCATCATCGTTCTTTAGCTCACTTTGCCACCCCAGTTCAGACACAGCTATATGCAAATCAGTCTTGACCCTGTGCCTTATAGGAACAGTCCAGCCCGAACTGCCAAGCCATGTCTTCCCTGGACCGGAAAAAAGCATCCTGGGACCGGTTTCGACTAACAGCCCTCATCAGCCAGGCTAGCTTGAATCCTGTGGCAAAGTGAGCAAGGGACCCACGTCTGGGCATACCCTGCCAACTTAGGGCGAACAAAACAAACACAAGGAGATGATGGACGGAGCGCTGAAACTTTTCAGACACTCACCCCCAGTCACAGACCTGGGTTGAATCCATCATCGTTCTTTAGCTCACTTTGCCACCCCAGTTCAGACACAGCCATATGCAAATCAGTCTTGACCCTGTGCCTTATGGGAACAGCCCAGCCCGAACAGCAAGGTGACTTACTGCGCTGCATGATGGCCATAATTTTGGCCCTTGATTTATGAAGCCACTCAAGTCCACCGTGCGTGGCCCTGAGTGGCTTCCTAAATCTCGAGCAATGCAATGCAGTGTAAATCGCTGCATTGCATTACTCTGCCCCAGGGAGACATTTCCATGGGCCTTGCGTGGGTGTTCCGAAACAACAAATATGGATTTTGACACCCTCCCAGATTTACCAGAAGGGGTATTTGTCCTAGTTTTTTCTACTTGCTATGTGTGCTGTATTCTGCCGCACACATAGGAAGAGGAACAAGCCTCAGGGGATTGTTTTTGTGCAGGAAGGTGCCCCTTCCTGCACAAAATAATCCTCACAATGGTGTCACCCCTGCACCATGGTGCAAGCGTGCCTGTGTCGGTACTAGGCAGCCAAGAGGGGCGCCAGCTCTGGGGAAAAGGCAGAAATGTGCCTTATTGCCTTAAATACAGTGCATTCCTGCCAAGTGGTGTAACATAAGCCCCTGCAGCACTTGCAGTGTGTGGGGGCTTCTGAGCTCCAGGGGGCCCCCCTCAGCAAAAGTGCTAGGTACTGGGCCAGGGAAGGGGTGCCCCCTCCGTATACTTTGCAAAGGGGCTCCCTCAAGTTTCGTTACGCCACTGTTCCTGCCCTTTCCCTGTCACACAGCTCAGCAAGGTGACTTGCTGAGCTGCGTGACTTGCCCAAAAATATGCTCCTAAGTGAGTGCAGCGAGTCTGAACTTCTGTAGGAACAGTACCCACAGGCAATATTCCTCAGTAGCAGAAACACATCCATGTATGTCAACAAATATTGATGAAGCAGTGCGGCGTTATCACATATAACAACAGCACACATACTGGCTTGCACAGGCAACTATACATACAGAACACAACAAGCTTACATACAGGCATTCACACATAAGCAACCAGAGATGTAGCTTAGTCAATAAGATTGGGGGGGTGTGAGCTTCAGATTTCCCAACTGCCATGCTGGGATATCTTGTTAAAACACATTATAGGAGAAGCAGTACATGAGGGGACTTAAGGGGCTGTGGATAGAGAGAGGAGGGTAGATTGTTTGGGGGCACTTAAAACACAACATCTTTCTAACTAAGGCCTTCAAAACAGAGACGAGCGAGAGAGAGTGTTTGTTGTGTGTGTGTTTTTGTCAGTGTGGGTTTTTAAAAATCCGATATATGACAGTCACTTCATCATACCTGCCTGAAAGCCCTGGCACCCAACTATTTTCTCCAGAATAAATTTTTAGGGGGGTGTAACTCTACAAACACCCCACCTTGAAGCTACGCCCCTGTAAGCAACTCACAGACAAGGCATAGACGCACCCGTTTACAAGACACATACAGCAGTAGCGTCTCTAGATGGGGCCAGATGCATACATGCCAACAGACCCTGATTCAGGCGGGAGACTCCTGATTTTTATTTTAAGCAAAAAATAGCTTCTTTTTTTTATGTTTCTTGCCTAAAAATGCATCTGCTTCAATATATGTCAATGGGGAAAATACATTTGCCCGATTTTTTTTTTTCCTAAATCTCCAACATTTCAGTTTTACAGTGTTGGCATGTATGCAGGTGGGGCCTGTGTTAATGCTCTACTTGTCCTGAAACACCCCTCTTGTTGGGCTCCACCACCACAGCTGATGAATTTGCTGTGCCACTAGGTAGTTATAGTTAGGACCACGTTTCCATACGAATGTATTTTCTTATTTGCTGATAACTTTGAGTGTGTTTGACGAATCATCACAAAATTTTCCAAAAACTAGTCTCATCCACCTCTGCTCCTTCCTGGAAAGTTTTGAGGTGATCCATCCAGCATGGGCTGAGAAAAAGGGGGTGTAATGAAGAGGCACCTCTGGAAATGTTCTTTTAATATCTTTATTGTAAGATGTAAGTAACAAACGCCTCATCCAACCGTCAGCTCCATGGTCTTCTCACAACTCCTGACCCAAGAACGCCAAAGGCATTCTACATTCCACATCTATCATGACATACCCTGACCACACCACTGACATCCATTTTATGTCAGATGCCACACATCTCCCTTCTTTAAAACAAAAAACAATAATAATAATTAGAACCAACTTTCCCTCATAAAATTCCCACTGGCAAACTACATGAACAACACATTTACAAGACCCTATATACAAAACTTTGAAATACAATGAAGGAAGGTTCACTTTATCCTAAAAGCATACTTAAACATACCTAGGTTACAGGACCTTGAAATGTTTCCCCCCAGTGCAATCACACAAAATCCTTGAGATGAGCTGGTGCTTTCTTTACCCTCATAGAGCACCTTATTCCAAACCTTCCCTCTTTCTCAACAGCAGTTTTTTCTCCTTTTCCCGCATTTTCACAAAGGGGCCTTCCACTTCCTTCCCACCACCTTAAAGAAGTACACTGTTGTCCATCTGTCAAAACCATCACCCTATTCAAATTTCAAATTCGTCCACCACTTACTTTGACCGCACAATTAGATGTCTTGAACATCCTCATTGTTGGTTCAAACCGTCTTCCTTGTTTCACGCCTAATGGTAACCCTATCCTGACCCAATCACCCATTGTCACTACCGTCCTTTTCACTATCTGTCACTTGTCGTAGTGCTCTTTGCTTTGCAGCAATTTTCCCTGCTGCCTCTCAATCTATTCATCATTCCCCTTCAACACCCTCTCACCAAACCGACTAATCCATGGAGGACACACCAGGGAGTATGGCTATCTTCCCCTGAACAATTCAAACGGTACTCTCCCTGTAACCGAATGTGGAGTAAGGCAATATATCTCCACCTTTGCTTGAATCACCTCTCTCCAATCTTTTGCCTCCTGTTTTGCTATCTGGATGGCTTCATTGAGAACATGATTGAACCTCTCCACAACACCACTGGATTCAGGGTGGTAAAGAGCGCACATCTTATGTTTAATTCCCTTCTGTGACAGAAACTCCCCCACCTCACACGAGACTAACTGCACCCGTTATCCATTAATAATGAATCTGGTATGCCATCCCTAGCAAAACCTCACTAAAAATGTTGCTACATTTTTAGTGTCTATACCCTGAGTAACACCTATCTCCAGCCACTTAAAGTAAAGATCCACCCTCACCAGTACATAATATTGCCTAAACTTATTTGATACCGGACCCAGTATATCCAGTACCACTTGTTCCCACAGACCCTCTGATTGTTTCACCATCGCCATGGGTTGAGTTTTCGTCACACACCCCTTATCGCTATTTCTGCACTCCAAACAGTCCCTGATCACTCTCTCCACCTGTGTGTCTAATCCTGGCCACCAAACATTGAGCCTTAACCTCTCCTTGGTCTTGCTAAAGCCTAGATGACCTTGATGAGCCAGAGCTATCAACTTAGTTTTCAATCTTTCAGGCGGAATAAGTTTAGCTCCTCTCCACAATAGTCCATGATGCAATGAAAGTTAGTTTCTTACCTCCGAAAACCCAGGACATTCTGGTACGATTTTCTTTCCTAGACTCCAACCCTGTGCCTTCTGTTGTGAAACCAGTTTCAATGCTTCATCATTACCCAGATATTCCTTCCACTCTTGCTCCAATATAACTCCATCTGTTACCTCACACACTTTATAGTCATCTAGATCCCACTAATCTTCTTCCGTCAAACCATCACCATCATCCTGATGATCTTTCATCTGCACCAACCGGGGCAAGCAGTCTGCCACCCGATTCTCCACTTCTGGAATGTACCTCACTCTAAAATCAAAATCCTGGAATGACACCACCCATTTACTAATCCGGCTCGATTCCGCATCAAGTTTTTTTTTCCCCAAAGAGTTTTATGATCTGATAACACCTCAAATTGACAGCCCCACAAAAATGTCCTCAATTTCTTTTGACTGCCCCTAAAATACAAAGTGCCTCCCTCTCCATCACCAAATATCGGTACTCTGAACCCTTGAGACTTCTTGAAATAAACATTATTGTTCTTTCCTTACCATCTTTTTCCTGTTTTAACATCGCCCCCAAGCCCTTCAGACTTGCATCTGTTATAAGGTATGTCTTATCAAGAATGTTAAAACGTTACAATGAGGGCCCCTTGGCTAGAGCCTCCTTCAAATTACAGTACTCTTTTCCACATAAATCTGACCACACAAATTTTACCTCCCTTTTCAACAAACCCCTCATGTTATGGGCTCTTCTCGGAAAGTGTGGAATGAACTTATGTTAATATTCTGCCATTCCCAAGAACTTCATTAAATCCTCTTTATTTTCTGGGACAGGAAGGTTTTTAAGGAAGGTTTTTAATGGTGTCTACCAATTCTTTATTTGTTTCCACTCCAGCTCCCGACCATCTAAGTCCCAAATACACAATGTCCTCACACTCAAACCTACATTTGCTCTCCTGGGTCAAACCTCTCTCCTTAAAACATTTCAATACCTTCAGCAACCTACTGTCATGATCTTCTCTTGGAGCACCAAACATTGTCTTTATCAATTTTGACCCCCTCGACCTCCTCCAACACACTCTCCATCTCTCTCTGAAAGGCCGAGGCAGCAGATATCAAACCAAACGGCATTCAATTAAACTTGTACACCCCAAAGGGCGTTATAAAGGCCATGAGAGATTTAGAACCCTCCTCCAACTCTATTTGATGATATGCACTGCGCAGGCCTAGGGTGGAAAACACACACATTCCAGTTGAGCCAGCATTTTGGTGATGTTAGGCAAAGGGTACAGGTCGAAGACGACTGCTTTATTCAGCCCCCTCAGGTCCACACGAAACCTAATCTCCCGTGAGGATTTGTTTCGCTAAAACTACTGGAGAAATCCATTCTGTTGCTTCCATCTCCTGGATAATGCCTTTCCCCTTAAGTCTGTGTATTTCCTCCTTCATGGCTTGTTTCATAGCTAGAGGAACTCCCCTCACCTTGCACACCACCAGTAGAATTATCCTTTAACTCAATCTTATGCACCTACCCAGTGAGACAACCCAACACATCGTTAAAAACCTCTCTGAACTCCTCTGCCCATCCATGTGATTGTTCCCTTTCTCCCACACCTTGCAAAACCCCAACCTGACATTCTGCAGCACTCTGTGGCACCTCCTTTCTCCTTCTTAATACAATAGATGGCTCACTATTGAGATCTAGCATAACTTCCAGAACCCTTTGGTTACTCCAACTAATTATGTTGTCCCCTTTACATGGTACATCAATTTTTCCTGCAGTTAAACGACCTTCATATTAAAACTCACCCAAAAAATAACCTGCTAATTTTATTGGTTAGCCACCATATGCCAATGGCTTCATATCAGGTTTGAACATTTTCACCCTTGGTGCCAGCATGTTGTCATAGAATAATTTCGGAACCAAAGTAAATTTTGCACCCGAATCAAGTAATATTTTCAACTTCATGCCATTCACACAGACCACGTCCACAGGCCCCAGTTTACCAGAATCATGATCCTCCAATACAATTTGTCCACATTGTAGTTCATCATAACAATTGTCATCTTGGTCACTATCCAAACCCACCATTTTTACCTTATTTTTCTTGTTCTTTATTCCACAGTTTTTTGCTCAATGACCCTTAATCCCACAAATTTTGCAAATCAAGCCTCAGGCTAGGCACTTTTTATCACTGGCCATTTGGTCACTCATACCATACCTATTGCATCTTCCAGTGAATTTCTTTCTCTGTCCACTCTCACCTTTCTCACCTTTGGCATCCTCCAGTTTTACTTATTAAGCCTTGGCTCCGCTTCCTTCCCACACTGGTCCTTCTTAATTACATTCTAATGAATGTTCAATTTATTTTGCCACCTGTAAAATGTCCTCCGATTTTGGATAATCTTTGAGAAAGATCTCATCTCTAACCGTCTCAATACAGCACCCCAACATAAATTGATCCCTATTCTCTCTTCAAGACTTCCTACAAATTTACACGTGGATGCAAGCTTTCTCAGGTCAGTTACATAGTTCTCCAGTGAATCTTGTGACCTTTGTACCCTCCTACCAAAGTGGTATCTCTCCAATATTGTACTTATCTTTGGTTAGTAATGTTGGTCCATTTTATTTATGCACACCTCATATTCATTAAGGCCATCTGCCTCCTCCTCCTCCTCCTGCAGATCAGGTAGATGTTCATATACCTCCTTACCTTCTGAGACTAGACAATGCAGAAGGAGAGAGTTTTTTTCCCCCGCACTTAATGAGGCTCCACAAACCCTCGCATAGTGCAAACAAACCTTCTTCCACTTTGACCATGTTAAAACAGGTCCCCCTTGTGACATACAAAAACAATTGCAGAGGAGATATGTTCTGCATTGCACTCTACGACTATCACCTTCACCTGCTTGGAATAAGGTGGAAACAACACTCCACAGTACCTGGAACTCTATACAGTACCTGTCACCTGATGACATGCTAGCCGGCCAGAGTGTTATAGACCAGGTGCGTGTCTCACCGCAGCCACTCCTGAGCAGGCCAGTGATCTGATCATACACCTGCACAATTAACTATCCTCCGACATCAGGCTTCAACTTTCCAGGTGTGCATATCACCACTGGTATGCTAGATCTACTCCAGCTTAGTCACGGTCCAAAATGAAAGCCCATCAATATACAACAAAGTGATAATTTGCACACAACGGGAGATGAGACTACTTCAGGTGTGCATGTCACCGCAGGCACACCTATGCCGACACACCAACACAGAGAAGATTACATCCAGTATGCAATGAGATTACTTCAGGTGTGCGTGTCACCTCAGGCACTCCTGTGCCAACACATAACATCAGAGGAGATCACTACCAGTGTGCGTGTCATTGCCAGCATGCCTATACTCCACCGCTCAGTGAGCAGTCTAGATATTCTGAGGCGTACACATCACCGCAGGCACATCAGGACACGCCAGGACTCCAGTTTACGTCGAGAATGTGTCTGGTCCTCTCATCACTGCACACTTCGCTAGAGATATAGACTCCAGAACTCCACCAACACAACTCTTGCTCTCGCCAAATAGCACGTCACGAGAGCAATAAACAACTCGTCTCCCACGTAATCTTTCCTGCTCCTCCTCGCAGGTGCCTTGCTCTCTGTGACCTTACTCACACATGAACTGGCACCTCACAAGGCATGCGCAGACCACATACCCCCTTGTGCCCTCAAAACAGGTACAATTTCGCTTATTGTTCCCAAAATCCATGAAATGTAGAGCAAGCTCGTCACATAGACTCTAAGGGCAGAAATAGTCCGCACCGCCAGTCGAATCCAGATACCATAAAATAAAGCACTTGGTGTTGAGGCGTCAGATTCACTTTATTAACTTGTCACAGCGATCCCCTTCTTCATGTGCTGTTCCTTCAACACATCTCCATTGTAATGAAGAAGCACCTCTGGAAATTATCTTTTAATATCTTTATTGTAAGATGTAGGTAACAAACACATCATCCACCCGTCAGCCCCAGGGTCTTCTCACAAGGGCCAAACCAAGAACGCCAAAGGCATTCGACATTCCACATCAATCATGACATAACCTGGTTCCACCACTGACATTCATCTTATGTCAGATAACACAGGAGTGTTTCCAGAATGTTTGCCCCATGCGATTTTCAATAGGAAAATGTAGATTTTTCATAGCCTACTGAGCAAAAACTCTGGATTTTATTAAAGACACAGAGGCTAAGATTATACAAATCTCCTTTATTTACACCTCAAGCAGCAACAATTGAAGAAAATGGAATTTCAAGAACATTATTCCAAGGTATAAGGTCCCCCCACACGCAGCCTTCTTCCTTCTTTTGGCGCTGCGAACAAGATAACTCCAAAGAACTTAAATTTCAGTACATAAAACTTCACCAGTGGTAATCCCAAACAGAGGCGGCTTCTTATTCTGAAAGAAAAAACAAAAGTAATTTGAGATAATAAACTTTCACCCCATCAGGAAGAGTATCAATGTGGAGGGATAATCTTAGCCTCTGTGTCTTTAATAAAATCCAGATATTCTGCCCACCAGGCTGTGAAAAATCTACATTTTATGGCATGACATGGAGGCTAACATTATGCAAGTTTAAAGTGCATTTAACACATTATCAATTGCGTTTGCGTTAGGTCTAAAATAACAACTCTTAAACATGTTTTCATTGGACCAATCTGCAGCCTTGCAAACCTCGCCAAAAGCTTTGGAAGCTGATGCACCCCTTAGGGAATGTGCGCCAAACATAGTGACACGCACACTGCCCTCATTTAAAACCTCCTTCACCCATCTTGCTATGGTGGGGTAAGAAACAGCCATATGAGGCCATCTATGAGATATTAACAGTTGTGCTACATTTCCTCTCAAACCATCAGTTCTCCTTTCATACTCCTTCAAGCATTTCACTATGCAAAGACTTTTATTCTGTGCAAAGAAAGGATAGAATACAGAACTTGACATAGTCTTTGTTCTCCTTTTAAAATAAAAGCAAGCCGCTTCAGATTGATAGGCCCTACTAGTGACATCCAAGCCCTTCACTTCTGAAGTCCATCTAAAAGACACCAGGCAGAGTAAAACTGTAAGCTTATAAGAGATACATTTCAGAGACAGACCAGAGTTCTCGCCCCAACTCACTTGGACCCATAGGACATTTTTAACATCCCATAAAGCAGTGTATTTCACAGTAGGTGGGTTTAGTACTCGCATACTTCGCATGATTTTCTTAGTCAGCAAGCTCTCACCCACAGAGACTCCATCCACAAAACAATGACCCGTTGCTGTAGCTGATCTGTAAGCATAAACTGTTCTATAGGAGAGCCCTGATGCGAATAATTCTGATATGTAATTAACCACATGTACTAGATCAGTTGAAACAGGATCGTAATTCTATCAAAGACACCAACAAACTAATTTCTTCCAAGCTAGTCTATATGCTTTCCTTGTTCCAGATCCCCATGACTCAGATATGAGTTGATAAGAATCTGACAAAAGGCCTGGGATTTGCCACTGTCTCCTGAAATCTTCCGGGCCATCAGTACCAGTAGCCTTTGCTCTATGAGAGGGTTTGACTTTCCTTCTGGGCCTAGAATTATGTCTCTTAATGTCTGTATTAAAATTGGGAAATCTATAGTCATTTCTAGCATGATTAGGAACCAGGCCTGTGACCTCCAGAGGGGTGTTATCACCACTGTGGTCTCTCTGCTCCGGCGTACATGCAGGAGCAGTCTTGGCAGCATGGCAAACAGAGGTAAAGCATAAGGTGTTAAACCCCTCCAATTCTGAAGGAAGGCATCCACCCCCAAGCCTGAGGGTCTGGCCGCCAGCTGAAATTTTTTGACAGCTGAGTATTTAGTCTGTTTGTAAAGAGATCCACCCGAAGGGCCCCCATCTCAACTGGATATTCAGAAATATGTCCCTGTCCAACCTCCAATTGCTAGAATCTCTGAAATTCTGTGAAAACCAATCCGCCACACCGTTGCTTAACCCAGGGACAACCGAAACTTCTTTGCTTAAGCAGTAACCCCAGAAAACCTTTGCTAGATCTACAAGCCCCTTGCAGTGAGGGCCCCCCATTTTGTTGATGTACCTCATTGCAGATACGTTGTCCATACGTAGCATCACAGAACCCTTCATTAAGTCCTTGGTGAAGCAAATGAACCTTACAGTAATTCTAAGCAGTTGATGTGCAGCTCTTTTCCTTGAATTGTCCAGCGTCCCCATACTGATGAGTTGCCACATCTCGCACCCCATCCTTCTAAACTGGCATCCGCTTCTACTACTATCTCTGGCTCCTCTCCAAAAATGGCTCTGCCATTCCACGCTTCGGCGTTCTTGAGCCGCCATAGTAGTTCCTCCCTTGATTCGTGGTCCAAAGACAGTATTTTGGAGTAAGACTGGGTTGCTCTCAACTTTCTTGCCTTGAGTCTTTGGAGGGCCCATAATACAGTGGACCCGCCTGGAAAATTGTCTGACTCGCCGAGGACAGGAGACCCAGGATCCTCGCCAAATTTCTTAAGAGGAACAGCTTTTTCCCTAATATTTTTCTCAACTCCTTGCAAAGCTTCCTTAGCTTCTTCCCATGTAACTTTAATTCTGCCTGTATTGTGTTTATGACAAAACCCAGAAACTGTGTCTCCTGGCTCGGCACCAGACATGATTTTTTCCTGTTTATGATGAAACCCAGGTGTTCTAGTAAGCATATGGTAAGATCTGTATGATGAGAAACCACCTCTCTGGACTGAGCAATTAGCAGAATATCGTCCAGGTATATTATTGGCCTCACTCTCCTTTCTCGGAGCCAGGCTACTATTGGACAAAAGACTTTGGTGAAACACCAAGGAGCCGCAGAGAGCCTGAAAGGGAGACTGGAAAACTACCAAAGCTTTCCCATCCAAGTAAATTGGAGATATTTCTGATGCGGGGGCCAAATTGGGATGGTCAGATAAGCATCCTTGAGGTCTGGCCTTGTCAGCCAATCCCCTTTTCTCAGTACATCCCTTAAAAGGTGAACTCCTTCCATTTTGAAATGATGGTAGACCACCCACTCATTTAATTCTTTCAGATTTATCACCGGCCTCATACCTTTGTCCTTCTCCTTTACTAGGAAGATGTTGCTGACCAAACCTGACTCTGTTCCCTCTCGAATTGCCCCTTTGGTCAGTAAATCCTCTACCTCCTGTGACACTAGGACTGTACCCTCCTGTGAGAACACATTTCCCGCAGAATCCTCATTTGTAACGGGGTTCCTCCAAACTCAATCTTGTACTCCCTGACCGTGTCCAAAACCCACGGTTCCTCTCGGTCTGCGCTGGGAAACCCTTTTTGGGTAGCTACGCGCATTACAAAATCAGTTAACATAACATAACATAACATAACAAACAAGAATCCTGAGTCACTAAATTTCAATCCCTACAAAATTGGGCCAATCTGCCTCCCACCTTTATAGGGGTACCTGAAAGGTCCTTTTCAAAACCCGTACCTGTGTAAAATCCGCTCTGCTTTTGATCACCTCTGAAGGCTCTTCAGCGGAATCTCTGCTTTCGAAGATAGAAGCTTGCATGGGTTGTGAAGCTTGAATGCGGGATCCTTGCACCACAGCCCAGGAAGTGTCTTGTTGAAGTTTAACCACAGCAGAGGAACCGACCCCTTGTTCTTCCCGCACTGCCAAAAACCTTATCTTGGAACACCCTCCTGATGTCCTTCTGGGACTTTTGAATGAAACAAAATATTCCCACATATTTGCCCATGTCCCTTATGAAATCATCACCAAAGAGTAGCCCCTGAAAGGCAGTGCCTCCTTCCTTAGTTTTGAGAAGAATGCCCTACCTCCTCTCATTTGGGAGCGTGGTATTCGCATTCCGTAGGAGGCAGATGGCCCTCTGGGCACAGTGGCGGAGTTCCTTGGCTCAAGAAGAGTGCCGCAGAGAAAAGCTACATCGGACATCTTAAACATTTTAGTCAGAGGACCAGTAATGTCAAGGAGGTGGTCCTGACAAGACTTCAGGCCCTTGTTGAAAACTTTTCTAGGGTCCTTTCCGCCCCATGGCAATGGATGCAACAACTTTCACATCTAGTTCCGGGGTCATTGCGACTCTGTCCAGGAGGCAGGGGTGCGGGCCTTCAGATCTCAAGCAAGATCTAACCTCTTTTGGAATTTCTTTTCACAGCCAAAATGAGAGACACTCAGCAATGTGTTGAGAACGCCCACTCTGGGGACAAAGGATGTTAGATAAGAAGGGGATCAAACATATTTTCCCCAAAAGTATCTACAGTGCCCATTTTAGAGCCTGAGGCCTTACATGCCTCATCAGTCCTTCCCATCCTCCTAACGTCTACCACCTCGATATCGGTGTTGAATTTAGAGGAGCAGGAGAGTTCGATTTCACCCTCCAAACCCTTATCACTGTCAATGGAGATGGGAATTTCCTGGCCCTTTTCTTGACCATCTGTAGTGCCAAAGGCACTGCTCATATCACCACCTATGCAAGGTAGAACGATGCTAGTTTTTTTTTTTGCTCCTTTAGGCAGGCTTTTCCCTACAGCCCTCTTCCACTGGGTCTTAACTGCCCCATCTGCACCTTCAGGGTGTCCTGCGCCAGCAACTGGCCATCCCTTCTTTGAGAAGGCTTCCAGTTTTCTGTTAATGGTCTCATCTAGGGACCCCATTACCTTCTCGAGTGCCTTGTTTATTAACCCCTCCAATTTATCCTCGATAGCGCTTTCCAGGGGTTCGAGAGACATATCTGAATATATAAGCAACAAGGGAGTGTCAAATTAGTAAGATCTTGATAGAAGCAGCTGTTCTCCACAGTTGGCTGAACTCCAACTGCCAGAATTCAATTGTTTGGGCGACCAGTGATTTAAAATGGCCGCTGTATTCACTTTAACATTCTCTTCCCAATTTCCTAAAATGGCCACCGTCACACATGGAGCATGCGTGGTCATCTGCCAAGGAACTTCCTTTGCAGATCCTTGCCACTCTAATTTTATTAATTGCCCTCTGTTTGTTTTCATTTCTTTTTTTTTTTTTATGCTTGGGTGGTGTGGTTGTAACGTGCCACACCACCGAAGTGAAAGCAACTCAGAATATGCTGGCAGCCGCTGAATTCAGATATCGGCGGTCGCTTAGATGATGAGGGACACCATAGAAGGGCCGGGCTGGTTGCCAGGCAACCGCGAGCAGGTGAGTGAGCTTGCGTATATAGTAGTCTGAAACGGAAGGCACCCACTGCAAGCTGGTTTTCAAAAGAAAGTCGGCTCGCTGTACAATGCTTTCCTCACAGAGGCTCCCGCTGCTATGGCAATGGCAGCGCAGAGCTGGCTTTCAAAAGAAAGCCAGCCTGCCGTATAATCATTTTTTTCAGCTGAAAAAGCCCCCAAAAATTATATGCCGGGTACGGAGGGAAAAAACACCGTCCCGTCATTAAAGGAAGAAAAAATACCCCCCTGGGCAAAAATAACGTATTAGAACCGCCCTCCTTCCCAAGGGAATTGATAAGAAAAGGATTAATTAAATAAAATACAAGTATTTGAATCAATAATAAGAATAAACCATGAAGTATTTTTCCCACAGGGAAGGAGTGAGGGGGATAAGGTATAAGTAATTTAAACAAAGAAGATAGTACAGAAAAAAGAGATAGTACTTATCTTGTGAGCAGCAGCAACAAAGAAGGGAGAAGACTGCATGTGGGGGGACTTTATACCTTGTTAGAATGTTCTTGAAGTTCAATATTCTTCAGTTGTTGTTGCTGTGAGCTGGCAACAAAGGAGATTTGCATAATGTTAGTCTCCATGTCATTCCATAAAATTGAAAAGTGATACAGCAAAAACTGCTGAATGGAATTATACCAAATCTGGCAAAACTCTAGCTCTTGATCTGGAAAGTGTGCTTTTAGTGATTTGGTCTCAATCCGTTTAATAATTTTTGAGAAATTAATTTTCAAATTCAATATAAATTTTATGACGCCATCATGGAGTGTCCACAAGCTCAACTGCATATTGTAGTTGGCTGGCTGCAACCTGAAGGAAAGTTGCAGCCGCCATCTTGGGTCTTGGGAACTTGGTCCCTGAGGCCTACAAAATAAATTAAAACTGGCTATGAGGAGGCAGGGTACAGGTACCCTGGCCCCTTGGGCTTTCTTGAGGAGGAGGGTCCTGAGGTCCAAAATGTGTTATTTTATTTATTTTTTGCGATTCCATGGATCAGGAAATGCACCACAAGGCCCAGCGCAGCCCCTTGGAGAATTGTGGCAGATCTGCTGTGCAAGAAAAAAAAAAGGGTGGGCATCCACATGGTATTGGGTGCCTGTGTGGAGTTGGACGCAGGGCCTGATTGGAAGCTTGGCCCTGTGCCTAACCCCACATCGCACATGGGTGACAGCCTGTGTGGGAGGTGGGTTGGATGCCTGTGGGAGGGTCGGGTGCAGAGTGTGGCCGTCAAACCCCAAGCCTTCAACCATGCAGAGCTGGGGGGTTGGCCATCTGTGGACATCTTACTTTAAGTTTAAAAAACATAGAAATTCAATGAAAAGAAAGCAAAGGTTGAAGAGACGTTATAGTTAGGTGAAAATGTTAGTTAAGACATAGCATTTTATACAATCAAAACCACTGAAATTCAACAGTCATAGTTAAGACTTTGATTGGTCCTCTGCTTAAAGTTTATTTAGTGACAGCCTCAGAAACAACCACTCACCTTTGGTAATGCTGCTCCTTTGGCACCAACAAAGGAATATGGACATTTGCTTGAGTCCTCTCTCAAGCCTTATAAGGCACTCCTGTGCCATGGTACTTCATTGGATGCTGGCAAAAGCTGGGTTTATTCCTACTTATCCTTGTTTTGATAAAGATTTGATGTACCCGCTGCACTTTTGGAGTGCTGGTGCCTCTTCCCGCCTTCTTGGATCCAACCACACACACACCCGCCGTGACCACAGGAATTATGTTCTTGCCAGCTTAGATCCCATACGCTAACTGTTGTGCAGTTGAAGGAGTCAGCTGTCCTTCTTTGCTCACTCCCACAAGACTCCGGCATAGGGACTAGGAGATGAGCACAGTGGAATTCTATGAGTTTGTGGAACTCTCCATCCTCTTGGGGCCTCCCATATGAGTCCTGTGAACTCTACTCGAGTGGGACAAATGGCAGTACCCCACCTATATTGAGGAACAACTGTTCTCTGGCTGATGGTGCCTAAGCTCTACGATCCTCTAGGAGACCCACTTAGCCAAAAACTCTCTGGGGTGATCCTGAGATCTTGTCTGCAATCAGATGAAGTGACTGGTGCTCTTAAGGCAACTTGGCGAAGGTTCCCTCAGTGCCGCACAGAAGCGTCTCCTTTAAATTAAGATTTGCCTTTCCCAATAGACTAATCAAGTGTTTTTTTCTTGCTCCTTTATGCCGTGCTCCTGGCGCCAGGGCACCCTGTTCCCCAAATGTTACATCCAATTTTTCTGGATGGTTTCAGATACTCTTTTGAGCCCTTGGGCCCTGCAGCTTCCCACTTTGTGGGACACAAAAAAGGGATGGGTGGAATGCTTGAGTTAATCTCCGCCACTGGTAACTACTCTGGGTCGCATTCCAGACCATCATTTCTTTTGCTCACTGTGCCCTTTCAGACAGGAATTATCCACATGAAAATCAATCTTGACCCTACTCCAGCAGGATATATCCAGCCTAAACTGCTATACCAGGGCCTCCTTTGGGTAACAGTAGGCCTAAAGAGCTTTGGAGCTGTCCTTCGGTCTAGCTCCTAATAGTGTGCTGGCCTTGGGTCTTCCAACAGGAGTGCCCTGCAGTCCTCAAAGCAGACTACTCTTCCAGCCTTTATACCCCAAGCACCCAAGGCCTTCTGCCACTTACAGGGTACCTGTGTAGCCTACAGATGCCTGTAGAGCCCACTCCTGTGGGATATCCACCCCTCTGCACATCATTCAGGGAAGAGTCAAGATGTCATCTTCAGAGAAGATTGAGAAATGCCTCTTGTTTAAGGCAGACTCCTCCATATCCCATCTAGTTTCTTCCCTCCAAGACTTTAGAGACCCCACTTCTAGTTAGTGACTGGTGACAGAGGTCTGCTATCTCTCTTGTTATCCTCTTTGGGAGGATCCTGTTTGATACAGAGAAGCCACGAATTACCTTATGGGCATTTATCTTCTGCTTGCTCATCTACTGCTGGAATGTTAATCCCTCAGGTTGGGTGCAGTGCTGAGGTGGAGTTTTGAACTGACAGCTGGCCAGCAGAGTAATTGTTAACTTGGCCCTGCAGGGTATCTAAAAGCGCACATTATATTAAGGCTGTCTCAGGGAAATATGCACAGTTCTTGACATGCAAAAATATATCCATAGAGAGTAAAACAAACTATGCATATAACTTCAGGATCTACATTATGGTAGGGAAAGTCACAATTGTCCTTCGACTTCATGCCCATCAAATGTTATGATTTAGGCATACTTTCGCCAAAGAATAAAACCTGTTTAAACATTACTGATTTTACACTTCACCCAAAAAATTATTATTCCCAATTAAAAAGAAATGTTTTAGTAGGCCATAATTTATTCTTAGTCCTATCTGCTGTGATGCTACCTGGGCGCCAATGCAAAAGTCAGGCAACTGACTTCATTGCTCTTCCTGCACATGTGTGCACTGATGTGTATACACATGTAACCTGTGCAGAGCTTCTTAACCCAGATTCACAGTAGTGTGCCTCATTTTAAAAGTAGAATACTGGTGGTTAGTGTTTAAACGATTATTAAATGAAGCTTATAGTGAGTGTGGCTCCATTAAGAAAACGTATTATCCCATCCTAAATTTAAAAGTTTCTCTTTTTAATATAAGGACTCAGTCTAGTCAAGACTTGTCTCAATGTCTGATTGTGACTAATCCTAATCGTCTCATAATTCAGGACATCAGTCTGCAACATCATTAGAATGCCAATCCCTGACAGAATTTTCTTCATTATTCTTTGAAAATAGGCAGCTACAGAAGCCAAGCCAAGAGGCATCCAAATAAATCTCATGAAACAAGGTGAACAAAAGAGGCGAGTTCCCTGGAACGTTCATGGACAAGCACTTGACGGTATTCAGCTGAGAGATCCATCACACTTTTTGTCTTCCTAACAAGGACAGTGCCTCAGAAATATGTGGCAATATTTGACGATCTACCCAAATATATTAATTGAGGTTGTATAGGTCTACACACATCCTTATCTTGGTGCCATTGTCCTTGTCCGCTGAAACTACTAGTGGTAACCATTTAGAGGCCTCAATTTCTATAATGACATACACGAGTAATATGTAGGAAACAAAGGAGAGAGCAAGGACTGTGTACGGGGGACGTCCTTATCCCTGATTACTTATTCCAAAACAACGTGGACATACCCACTAGGGATGACTCTACTATAAAATTTGGAGTGCCAGGGACCACTTGGGTTTGTAAGAAGAACCCTCACCCACCAACCTTGTTGGTGGCATGCTTCATCATTGGGTTCCCAACTGGGTAGCCGAATGCTACCCAGTTGTGCTGCGACGCCTGAGTTACAGCGGAGCTGGTTTTTTTTTGTGTAGTGCTCAAAAAGTGGTGAAGTTAAAAATATCTCTGGGATTCCTTACTGACCAATTTTTTTATTCCCAGCGGCCCAGGATATGATTAAAAAGAAACTGGATAAAAAGAAGACTAGTAATTGGTCTTCATTATCCAACTGGTCGACATGTTTCAGCCTCGAAAAAATATTGAGGAGGCTTGCTTCAGGACCAAACAGCGTGAAATTTGTGTGAAATTAGTGAAGTGGTGGCAAAAATAAGCCAAGTGTATTTTTTGCAGCACACGCGCTAAGGTGTGCTGTGCATGCAGTGGTGTGACCATACTTACGGACCCACTGGTTGATTTAAAACCTGTAAAACAAAAGAAGGAGAAATAAAAAGGACATACAACGAATAAAAGACAAAGGTGTGATGCAATTTTGCTCTCATATGGGCTTAACCTCCTTTTGCTCATAGGTGTGGTTGCCTAAAAACACTTTCTAAGTCGTTCGATCTCATTTGCCAACACTCATACTAGAGACATGCAACACACATCCGGTGTGTGCTAGATCATGCATTATTGTTTCATGCGGGCATGCATGTCTAGTCGGGTTGGCGATTTAGTGGCATGTGTATTCACATGTCACGTTTGTATGCTTAAAAGAAGGTGGCTAGGCCATCATTTTATTGTTGTGGAACGTGGCAGCTACCGTGAACTATTAGTGCATATCAACAATTGTTGTGGTGTGTGTGCATGTACCATTTTTGCGTGCACATGAAACTGTTTTTATGTCACATAAAGCATAATTACACTGGCTACGTATTTTTTGTAGCTTTTACAGATCCCGGGAAGGGCGAACACCTGTAGTCACACACTGTGAAAGAAATAATGAGAATGCGTTATGTGTCTGTCGGGTAGCATTCATTTTTGAGTCAGAGGTATCAGCCTCTGAAGACTGGTGCGATGGCTTGTATTTCGCCAAGTCTTTTTAACGCACCCTGCAAATGAAAAGAAAGGAAAACCTTACTTCGTCAAGGCTGGATGCCCGCTGCCAACACCTACTCCGGTCTCCTCTGGATCGCGATGATACCCGGAGTAGTTGCCGGTGTTGTTTTAAAGCAAGTTCCGGCGGGAGCGGCTTGAGGCGGGGGTTGCGTATGCGCGTCATCGCCTGTGCGTATGACGTGCAGTGCTAGCGTCCGTGCTAGTCGAACACTAGAGCGCGTCCCAAACGGGATGCGCTTGGTAGTCAGTTCTACCGGAAGTGTCCCATGAGTGGACGTGGTTCATTAACAGGCTCAATTTTGCTCTGGTATCTCATCGGAAATGAGATAAAGCATTTGAAGAAAAAACCAATAAAAACAACACAATGTGCCGGTGTCATTCTTTGTAATTCTTGTCAAAGCTTTCAGGTATTGGTATTATATGTTAGTAAGAAGGGATGGAGTGCAGAAAAGTAGCTTAACAATTATTGAAAAAAATAAAAGAATGTTATTCATCATGATTTGAGATCAAACAGGTCTGTTACTGATAACTATGGCGCATATGAATTTATGGGCATGTTACACGAATAATAACCTGTCCAATTCTTCTCTTAAAGGTTACAGTATAAGATTTGGTACCTTTCTAACCCTATGGACCATCGGTTTACCATTTTATTTTAGAATAATCCTGTGCTTAAAGTCCTTTAGAATCCCTAAACATTTCTTAAAATGTTTTCCAAAATTATTCACAATGTCTTCATCCTTGACATTAGTCACTAAAAACTTTGTCAGAGAGTTCAGATTACGCATGATCCCTAAGTGTCTGTGATGTCATCAACCCAAAGCTTGTTGCCTCTTTTGGCCACATAAACCTTTCCTACTGTCTCTCTCCCTTTGAAGTTGATGTTCATTATGGTATATCCAATCAGATCAATTTACTTGCATCCATAGCATCATGATTGATGTTGGGTGAAAATAATTCCAACTTGTCTACACCAAATATCTCATCCCAGTTTTTATCATCAAATAGAGTAAAACAGGAACAGGAATCAGCCAATACTGTTACCTTATTTCCCCCTGCCTTAGTTTCATATTCTAGTATGGAAATGCACTCGCCATCTATAACACCCTATTGCTGATTCCCCACATCACTAATGGACTGTCTCACTTGCAATATCAAGTTTTGACTCACCTTGGTAGTCTCAACAAAGCTCTGTATTTTCGCATTCTTGCACATACAAGCAAAAAGACCATAATTGCCACAATTTCTTCAAGCAGAGTTGCAAGCTTAACAATTGGGACAATTAGCAAGATGTTCTGAGCTGCCACACATGTAATTCCACATCTTAGGATCCCTAACAACACCAGGCTTGGAAATCTCTCCCCACACTTTCTGTATTACCAACTTTTCAAACATAAATTCCAACATTTTCACCTTTTGCTTGTATTATGGTCAAAGACTTATGTCTCTCTATGACTATGTTAATGTGTGGTCCAAACTCTTTCTCCAGCTTGGCTACTGACATGTTATAGGCATCTCTATGCTCACCATCCTCAATATCTATGGCGAGTTTGTCAAGTCTTTCTTAGATGTTGCGACCTTCAATACCCAGATTGAAGAAGTACACCTTGTTTCCTTGTTGGTGAACAGTTTTTATTAGCAATTGCTATTACATAAAGAGTTTTTTCTACTTGCTCCATTACTACAAAGGTTCTCCTGACTTTGACAGGAACTGCGACATGCAAAGAGAGCCTATGCGGGTCTCTAGGACCACGAGGCCCAGAATCTCTGGGGAGGCAATGAGAGAGACTACGACCATTGTTTACCGCAATATGGGACGCGCGTGGGATGCACCCGGGCGCATGCCCAGGCGAAGACTGGGCCAAGTGGGCGCCCATCTGCACCTGTCTGCAGCCAGCCCAGGCTGGAGTGCGCCATGCCCCTTGATTTTTTTCATTATTTGATAACTATTTGATCTCATGACCCTGCTGGTCAGTTTGATTTTTGAAGATTTGATTGCCATGGGTAAGAGGAAATCCACAACAGTAACATCATCCTTTAAGGTGCGACCACTTATGGCAGCCATCACTAGCTTTCTCACGAATGCAGTGGGTGTACTTAATACCAAGATGGAATGTGTGGAAAAAAGGCTGGGGGCAACTAAGGAAGCATTTTTAATGGACTTGGACAATGGTGCATTTGCGGGCCCACTTTCCACAGGCCAGATTTTAAACAAAGAAGCCGCAGGAGAAACTTCTAATCCCTGCGTTTTTAATGGTGACTTACCGATTGAAAAGAGTAACGCCCTGACTGATGGCAACGAAAACACAGCCTCTCCCCCACCAAAAAGAAAAAGGGCAATGGTCGGTCGGCCAGCATACGTGACAGAAGGCATCCTAATATTTCTAAAGCACCATTATCAATAGTCTACAACTGCCCTCTCGAGTAGGAGTGACAGAAAGGAGCCTCTGCTAATAAAGGCACTGCATCAGAATGGAGATGATCCAACAGATTCTATGCTTATCAAGATGCTTTGAGCAGCCTTGGTTAAATCATTCAATCCAGTACTTGATCTACTCAAGACATTGATTCTTCGTTAAAGCTTTTAATAGACCGAGGGGCTCCCACAGTTGCACATAAAGGCCTAGGGGTTTTAGGCCCAGTATGTATTAACAGCCCCTCCAGAGTAGAGCCTAGCTGGGTAGGGAATACTGGTAACCTGGTGAGTGATCCTGTAAAAGATAAGACTCTTATTAAGTCTACGGGTGTATTGTATAATGATTCCCCCTCTACGCAGATCTGTACCCCTATATCAGGGCCCAAGAGGATAGCGGGTTGTCAATCAGACACAGGCTCAAGGGGAATAAGGTCAGACGATCATCTGAATAAGGGTTTGGTCCTTAGATCATATAACAAAGTTTTGAAGTTACCACCAGAAGCTTTTCGCATATTAACCAATATTTAGGTTGAGGATGATTTAAAACTAAAATTTAGTTGTGCATTTGTTGGGCAGATCACTGGAATTGTACTGCTGTATAACTCTATACAGAAATACTATTAATGTGCAGCGGGTAAGTTGGGTGGGGAACAGCCCCAAAGAGGAACCCAGGGACTGTGTGGTAATCAACTTTAGAAATCATCAGTTGGTAGGATCTCTGTTGACTATGTTATCTTATCCTGAATCACTCTATTGCTGTATCAAGGCAGTACCCCTTGGTTACTTCTGTTAGCCATCCAATACAGGATTTTCCAGATTTACTACCCATTTACCTCCTATGACCAGACCTTTTGTTATACCTACATACAACCGTTTTACATCCTTGGAACAGGTAGACTGACTTAGGAGTCTGATGATATTGACAGGCTCAGTAACACGAAAGAGTGAACACATGAGTGAGGAACATAAGCATGATCCAATAGGGTGGAGGGCCCCTGGGAGGGTGTGTTTGGTCTGGAACCCCAAGAATATTTTGGCAGTAGTTGTAAAATAACCTGTCTCTCCACCTTCTGAGTCTCAAGACTTAGCTTTCTCCGCTATTGAGAAACTGAGTGTCTCAAATGTAAATTTGATCTTGGCTGTGAACATGTCAACACTGTCCCACATGTTATTTCACAGATTGTTGGACCAAAATCTCAATTTTGAATGTTTGTTTTGGAATGTGGCGGGCATTTTGAATAAGGTGAATAATGTTGTATGGGTTGATTTGATAAGGAACTTCCAAATAGTGTGTTTACAAGAGACCTGGGTTTGTGAGACAGTCCACATTGATGGGTTTGTCTCTGTTGTGACACCGGCCACTTATTCTAGATTGGGGAACCATAAGAGTGGGCTGTTAACCATAAGAGTGGGCTGCTAACCTTCATCTCTATTGCACCAAACAGAAGGATTTTTAAAATTCACCTTACCTCACTCCATTTCCAAGTCATTTATTTACTGCACGAGGTTAAGGAAATGCTTCTGGTTGTTAATTTTTATCACAACAGTTTCAACCACTGCAATACAGATATAGCAGCTTCCCTTGTCCATACCCTTAGTAAGGTATTGAATCAGCTAAATAGGAATTTTGTGGTAATTTGGGGGGCAGATTTTAATTGTAGGCTCTGTTCAATTTCTACAAGTTCTGTTTGTGGTGCATCGAGCCATCATATTGAGGATTATTCCCATTTTGAACACAATCAGTGCAGTGATGTCTTCAATTCCATCATGAGTAAGCTCTCTCTTCTTCTTACGTTGGAGTTTATCACTACCCCTATTCATAAACAAATCAACTTTAATGGTAAAGGTCCAGGCTGTTTCATTGATTTTATTGTCTTTTCAGAGAAATATGGATACAAGGTTGTCAATTTCTCAATCCTATGGAGTGGTTTGAGTGACCAGAACCGCTGATTTTTTCTCTTCTGCTGTTTATCATGCAGCAACAGATTATGCCTTGCATTTTACCAATAGAGGCGAACCGCAATAAGGGTATCCTTCATAAATGGGTAACAGTGGATTCAGGGTGCCTGTTAGCAGAACTTGTATCTAGAAATAGGGAGCAGAGAGCACTATGTCTGGACTCTGAGTTGGACCCTTTCAATATGTTGAGGGCATATACTGGGATCTGCAACACTGTAACTGAGCTGTTAACATCTACAAAGACATGCAGGGGGCCAAGAACTCAGAAGTGGTAGACAGAGCATGCTCACTAGCACATAGAGAGCTTATTCTTGCCCTCAAGTGGGCACCAAGGGAGGGGGAGGTTGTGAAGCTATATAGAAAGAATTATAAGCAAGCCATCTCAAATAGGAAGATAACAATAAGGCAGGAAGCCTGAGCACAGCTAGGTGAGGCTAGGATAGAGAATTACAACTGTCTTTTTTGGAAAACAGTTAAGGTCCCATTCTTTACAGACAACAATTAATGCTGCCCTTGATGCAACAATCTTACCACATAAATGGGTGTATGACAGTAGTACTGAACACACATAATCATTCTGATACTGCAGGAGCTGGCCATTTAAATGGGTGGCACAGAAGATTTCTCACCCATTACTCTAGAGGGGGTTAGGTTGGGGATAAAACAGAGCATGAGGAACAATGGCCCAGGTCCTGCATCCTGACAGGGTTCATGTTGATCTTTTCATTGATATTATTGATCTATGGTCACCTCTTATTGTCAATGTGTTAAGGAGCGCAGTCGCTGTGGGCTCACCCAAGTCATGGTCTAAGTCTATCATCGTACCCATCTATAAGAAGGGGGATAGAGCCAATCCTCGGTGTTATCAACCTATCTCCCTAATCGACTCAACAGTTAATGTATTGGGTAGGATCCTGTTGGGTCGGTTGGAGGATTGGGTTGCAGAACAGGGCTCCTTTTCCACTGTTCAGTTCGGTTTCAGTAAGTGTCTAGAACACTTGAACAATGTTTGAATCTTCATATAATTCTCAGCAAATATATGCAGGCAAAGAGGAGCTGCCTGCACCTAGCATTTATAGACCTTACCTCAGCGTTCAATGTGAGTGAAGAGAGGGACGCTTTAGGCGAAAATGTTGGCAATGGGAGTGGAGGCACCTTTGGTGCACTTTTTGGCTCAGCTGTATAAAGATGTTACCTGGTGCATTAGGTATGGGGCTAATGGTGAACATACTGCCCCTATCAAAATTAAAGGTGGTGTGAGACAAGGGCGTGTGCTGGCTTCTTTTTTTTGTGTCCATATATTAATGATACCTTTTTATCTTTTAAAGAGATCGATACAGCCTGGGTTGGACTAAAGAAACTTCCCGCACTGGATTGTATCCTACTTAGGAGAACTGGTGTGGGTCTACAGAGGCTGTTGGATAGATTTGTGTTATTTATGAGCAATCTAGGATTGATGACAAATATAGCCCAGTCATACACCATGGTTTGTGGGTGATCCTCCTCTAATTTGAGACCTCATTTTATTAGTGGTAACAAACTTTTATGAGTTCCAACTTTCACGTGTTTGAAGGGTTCCCTTTGATTAGGAAGGTACTTGGATGCAACTAATGAAGGATAGGAAATCCCAGTTCAAACAAACAACTGAGGTTTGCTGGGAAGTTGGGCTCCAGACCCCTGGATGTGATGGCTAACATCTATAAAGCGAGTTGTTGCTCTGACCTAACGCACGGTGCTGGTATTTGGGGTTAATGTGACACGTTGCACTTACAGGTTAAGGAGAATGTGCTTTTGACAAGACTTTTGTCCATCCATTTTCTTTGTCATATGACGTTGGGCTTACTGTATGTGGAGGACCGTACTTAGGGGCCCATTACGATGGCGGGCGGACAAAGTCCGCCCGCCACCGTAACGGTGAATGGGACCGTCCGCCATAGGAGCGGTGGTCCCGCCGTGAGTATTAGGATGCCACCGCGGTGGTGGCATCCCCTATTCCCAACATTGTGGCATCCCCTATTCCCAACATTGTGGCGGGCGGTGCTCACAGCACCGTCCGCCACAATGCTGGGAATGCACGTTGGGCATTCACACGCACAAGGTGACAGGCACCGCGCGGTGCCTGCCACCTTGTCCATGCCAATGCAGGGGGGTACCATAGGCACCCCCCATGTGCACCCTCCACCCCCTCAACATCCTGGGGGCCCGCTACGGGCCCCCAACAGCGAAGACCATATGCCTCTCCGCCATCATCATAATATGGACGGCGGTGTCTTGCAGACACCGCCGCCATATAATGTATGTCTTCCGCCCGGTCAACGAGTCGACCGGCGGAAAAGCGGCGGACGGTCTTTCCGTCCGCCGCGGACCCCCCAGCCATCGTAATATGGCGGGGGGAAATGGCATGCGGGTGGTGTGAAATGGCGGGCGGATCACCACCGCCATACGGGCAGTGCCGATCCGCCCGTCATCGTAATGACCCCCTTAATTAGCTCCACTTATGTTATGGCATTCCATTTGGTCCAAACAAGAAACTCTATTTAATCAGGGGGTATGCAGCCCTCTTTTTGTTGAAGCAGGACACAGCCTCTTCAAGTGTAAGTAGGGCTGTGCACAGCTCCGCCCTCCCATCCTGACCGTGATGGCCCATCCAGGCACAATTAAGCTCTCTGTTGTGTCTGGCTGTCTAGGAGGAATATACAAAGCTCAAATGCCCGCTACACCCAGTCATGTGAACCAGAGACAGGCAGCAGACACTAAATTGCTAATGGAGGAAAATGCCAACTTTCTAAAAGTGGTATTTTTGAAATTCTAATTTAAAATCCAACCTCACCATGTAAGAGGATTTTTCATTACAATGTCAAAGACACTAAACATGAACTGGGTACCTGCTCCTATTTGGACTTTGTCACTTATTAGGTATAATAAGGTAATCCCAATGTTAGCCTATGGGATAGATAGGTCTTGCAATAGTGAAAAATGAATGTAAACATTTTTCACTACCACTATTTTTCACTATTGTAAACTAATAAATACATCTCCCACTTTTTAAATACATTACATACTGCCCTCTGGGCTGTGAAGAGCCTACCCTAAGGGTGACATATGTTTTGAAAAACGAATGTTTGGTCCTGGCGAAACGTTTATTTTGGCAGGTCGAAATGGCAGTTTAAACACTGCACATGCATGCTGCAATGGCAGACCTGAGACATGTTTAAAGTGCTACTTGAGTGGGTGAAACAATCAGTGATGCAGTCTGGCTAGTAGCATTTAAATTACAGCACATGCAGTGGCACTTTACTAGGGACTTACAAATATATAAAATATGTTAATACAGTATAAGCCAATCCTGCCATGTTTTATGTAGAGAGGACAAGCACTTTAGCAATGGTTAGCAGTAGTAAAGTGCACAGAATCCTGAAGGTAGAAAAAAGAAAGTAAGAAAACAGGTGGTTGACTACAAAATGTTGGGGAGTAAACCACACCAAAGATGCTAGGTCGAACAATAATAGTCAGACATATCAAGCTAACATAATAAAATAATGATCTGAATTAATAAACAAACACAATTAATTAAAGTAATGTGCTAGTAGTTTCAGGAGACAATGTTACACCACTCCTCTACTGCTGATTGATTTTCTGTAAGCGAACCAACATTACAAAATATTGTTGCTGAATTGCATTTTCAAGTTCTATTCCTTTACACTTGTATATCTCACAGGAATCTATCTTAATTTTTTTCACTGTCTTTTTCAACTGCCTGGAAACATGCCAATGCTTGGATTTCATTTTAAAAAAATCTTATTCCAATTCATACTTAAAAGTTTCTGATAAATATGCCACATGGAAACAACCTCTTTTACACTGTGCCACATCTGAAATGGCACCATCAGTAGCAGTTGCTGGATCCTCTTAGAGTCTGCATTATGAGGATAAATGACCTGTTATGCTGTGAAATGAAAAAGTGCTGCAACATGCTATCTGGATGCCTTAGCATATAATAAAGCTGTAACGCGATTAACTATTCATCACTGATTAATTTTTTTTACGTTAATATTCTAATTATATAGTTTTGTATTTACAGCTTTTTTTGTTTACAAAGGACATGCTTGAACATGGGCAAACTTAAAGATGCAACAACAATTCTGTTGCTTTGCTAAAAGTATCTACTATGCAATATTGTGCTGCCTATGGCTTTTCCGTTCAGAACTAAAAAGAGAAATGTCATATTCTGACTTATTTTCATTACTCTCTTCTTTAAGCTTACAGGTTAATTCTGCTAATGGAGTGTTTTCAGCAAAGGGACTCTACTTCCAGCTTTCATTTTGTGTTAGTGCAAGATGTTATTTCATTATGAGATTTGCTTTCAAGAACAGCCGGGGAACACACACAATGTAGCCTAACTATTGCCTACCATGCCACCTAACAAAATGCCAGACATTTGGGGTAAAAAATGCTTGTTTACTAAGTGCAGGTCACTTTTAAAGGTAAGAATACTATTTTACTGAAACTTGAATATTAGGAATAAGTCCAGTGCTCTCCTCACCTCTTAACTGATTTTCACATGAGTACAGACAAGAAAGATATGAGAGTGTGCAGTAAGGGGTAAATGGATTGGCTCCATATACAGAATTATGTATTAGGTATTCTTTCATGCAGTTCTGAAACACAGCACTGTAATTATGACTTTTAGTACATATCCTTTATCTTATTTGACAAGTGAGACACTAGTGAGATTTCAGAAACATCATGGCAAAATAATTACTGTTCCACAAATGTGGAGTAACATTTAAGAAGGCTAGCCAGTTCACAAAAACAATTGTAAATTTACACCTATATTATCAAACCTACATAGGGTTCTAGATTTATGAATTATTCTGAAAAAAATCCAGAAAAACTGCTAGAAAGCTATGAGAGTGGCAACTTTCTAACCTGTTCCCATTAGAGCAAGGTCAAGACTGATGTACCTATAGATGGATCCAAACGGAGGTGGCATGATGTGCAAAATAACGATCAGTTGGAATGTGGCCCTGAGTAATTACCAGTGGCTGAGATTAATTCAAGGTTTTCATCCATCACTTTTTCGTATGCTTTGGTGTGTCACCATTTTTCCCCCAGAGAGAAAATACTTTTAATTGTTTAGAAATGACTTCCCTATGAGTCCTATCAATTGTGGCAGTGTTCTCTGACCATTCCCACTTTGTAAACTGATTTACTTTTCAGGAGTAATTCTATGACAATTTCCAGGAAGGGAAAACTTTGAAAAAACATCTGTAACTAACCGCAAATACATAGTCTCTCTAGTGCACCCACACCTTGGAATACTCACTCTCTGCCCATGGGAACTATATGGGATATATTCCCCTATAACATTACATGTGAATACATTGATTGATAATTATTAATTCATATTTTGAGAAGTTGCACTTATAAATCAAGCCATTTTCACATGTATGTTTAAGTTACATGCATAGATGTACGCAGATGATATTCAAAACCACTTCTGTCTAGACAACAGACCAAACATTCCCACTAACAATATCTGATGCTTAGACCCCTGCACCAGTTAAGTCAAGACCGTGAGTACCTATATATTAGAAATAAAGCGGGTCTCACTGTGCTTCGAGCGGCCCCAAGTCACAAAGCCACAGTCTGTCTACTACCCTAAAAGTCTGCAACTTAGGGATACTTTTTGACTCAAAACTGTTTTTATTCCCAGGTTAATCAAGGGAATCCATCTCCAGCTCCCCCTGCTTTCGGAAAACTTCCCTGTACTCCAAACTGACCCCTGCGTGGAATGGACAAAAGCCCCTTAAAGGGCCCCCCAGTGCAATTGCAATATTGTCTTCACTGCTCTTTTTAAGAAATTCATTGGAAGGCTAAAATTAATATAATACCAGGCAACCAGATTTTGCCATGACCGTGGCAAACGCAACCACATGAAGCCCACCACTCCAATGGCTCTCAGTCAAAGCCAGGATCAAGTTAAAGATTCTCGCCATTGTTCAAAAAGTATACTTTACTCTAGTTTCCCAGTTTACCTGCAGAAACTGGCTGCTTACTACATTTCAGCCAGAAACCTCTGATCTTCCTCTACTCTGTGATCTCTCAAGTAGGTGAAACGCTGTGACAGAATCCTAGGAGTGCAAGGAACAAGGATGTTGAACACCCGCAATCCTTCCTTGAGATCTGTGCCATAGAACAAGTATTTCAGGAAGCTTTCCTTTAAGCTTTCTCACTGAACAAGGGCTGTGATTAGCCAATATCAAATATAGACACTTATCCTATCCCTAACTGTACACCGGTTATGCTCCATAGCACTTTGAAATAGCTGAAAGGCGTTATGCAGCACTATAAAACATATATGTAAATACTTAAATAGATAAATGGCTTTGAGGTTTGGGCCTTAATTTGTTCAAGTAGTGATTCCCAGCATAAACAATATTTGTATACATACTTGGTATATTTTGACCTCTCTTTTCATTTGTAGTCACTTGTTGCCCTTAGAATGGAGGAGAATTTCATGCATACTTCAGAGAGACTTTCTGACTGCATACTGGCTATGCTATACACGTGCCACACGTTTTCAGCTTGTTATAAGAACTGGTATGGTGGCGCTGTGTACTGCTGCAATCACTCCAGGGGTCTTGGTTTGAAGATGTGAGGTTTGAAATCAAGTGAAAAAATGTGTACCATTGAGTTGAATAACAAAAACCATATGTTACAGTGCCAAAATACAGCTTTGGCTGTGCTCTTGCATTAATGCTCTAAAATGTATGTTACTTTTCTAAGCTACTAAATTATTTGTTTTAGATCATTCTGCTTCTAATTCAGTATATTTCTTATTTAGGTGTACTTTCATTAGAGGAAATAACATCCTGCTTTTGAAAGGTTTGCTAAATGTGGACCTCTGTGGTGAAATGCCTTCCGAAGTTCAAAGTGCAGCACAATTTTGCAAAGACTGTATTGAGATGTACCAATAGACGGGTCCCACCAGCCTACCCTGTCTCTTGGAGTCGCTGGCAGCACACTGCTGGGGCCATTCAGGAAGCTCATCCTTTTAACATCAACACCATGATCCAAAGAGTGGAGGCCTTGGATGCCAAGAGATTCATCTGTATCCTGTGGGAAGATGGCAGAGAAAGTTTTTATCCCTTTGTTTGGCTACGAGATAACTGCCAGTGCCCAAACTGTTTCTTAGATTCTGCTAAAGCACGGAAGTTACCCTTTGATGAACTGGATGTGAATACTGGTGTGAAGGATGTGAACTTAGCAAATACAGGAAAGGTACTTCAAAATAACCTCTTGTGTAGAAAGCAAATGCGTGTATGTCCTCTTTCTATTCCTAACACATTTTCTAACATTTCTCTTCCTCCAAAACCCACACTCAGCCTAACATAGCCCACATCTCTTTATGTTCTGCTTGATATAAACTATATGTAAATATATGTCATGTTTAAATGTATGTTTTGTCACAATCTCTTTAACTATATTATTACCCACAGTCTCAGAGCATCTCAGTAATTAGATTTGCTCAATGATCTTGTCCTTAAGAACTGTCTGTTTGCTATTAGTAGAGTTGGTTTTAGAATGCTGCTGTTTTTTTTAACAAATATTAATTTCAGTAGTATTCTTTGGATTACACATGTTTGTTAAGTAAATTATTCATGATGTTGATTAATAGCATTGTGTCAGAAATTGAAATTTGGTAAAGCTGAAAAACTTTGCAAAGTGTCTCACTATCCCAAAATTTCCAGACAGACAAATCTCGGATAACAAAGTTTTTGCTGAAGGTTTTGCTGTTGGGTAAATTTTCCATTTAAAACAGTAGGTTTTGATGTATTTTTCTGGTACGAACCCTAGATTTTTATGTTTTTAAACTTTGACAACGTTCTGAAGTTAGATGGCTATGACTTGAAAAAGAAATTCACAAAATTGGCGAAGTCCTACCTCCCAAACTGTACGGCTGGTAAGAGGAATGCAAGAATCACCCTATGCAAACCTGGGGAACGAAATATTTCTAAATACACGGTTTATTATAGGAATTGATTGTGTTCTTAGTTACAACTATACAACAGAGAACTACTTCACTATTGGAGACACACGCTTTGCAACTTGAGTTTGCTTTGTTTAAAAAATGCATTGCCACACATATATTTATTGGACATTATACATTAAACATACATCTTGACAAAATATGCATAAATTCATCAATGGCGCTTATTGTCACCATCTTAATTTCAATCTTATATTCTATGTGTGTTACATTTGTATGAATGCCTCAAATCAGTTTGCCAAATTCATTCTACTTTTATGATAGTTCCCTATAGGTCTATATTTTGACCCCCATGGCACTTTCTGTGCCTATATAGGGTCCTACAATGTTTCATAAACAGTCCGTCTGTGTCAAATATTTTCACTTGTTCACAAATCTCAGGAACTCCGCTCAATAAGGTTAGTTGTCGCATGTCAGCCCTCTTACTTTGGGACTCATCAGACCTACTCACAAGGATTAATTTCAATCATCCAATCGACCTTAAAGTACCTCACAAACTGGGCATACCACTAGAAATAAATCCATCAATTGAACTGCGGCCAAACCTGCTTCTGGGAAAGAATAGTATGAAGTAATTTTGCATGCAGTTCTGTGTCTCAGAACCTGTTCCGATGTATAACATAGTTATAGATAAAAATATGATGTAGGCAGTAGAAATACAAAACTTAAGGTAGAAGACTTATCTATGGAGATATTTATGTTCACATGAGTAACATATTACATTCTCCTCTAAACATGTATATATTACATTAAAAAAAACTAAAATGTTTATTATTCCTAAAGATATTCGCTGATGCCTTATTCAGTAACCTTACAGCTGCCTAACACATGGCTTATTTAATCATGCATAAGACTAGAAAATAAAATAACGATCGATGTTTCGTCTTTGATTTTCTCAAATTGTTAAAAACCTCCTGCTTGCCAACTATTTCTAAAACGCACACATCAAATGTGAATTTACATTTTTGTTCTCTTCCCACTTGCATCAGATCCATTCATAATTAAATTAGACAGTTTCAGAAAAAGTTTGCTGTACCTAAAACCTAGTACTTTGTAAGAATTCACAAGATTTGCAGTGTATATTTTCCTGCCAAAGACATTCCTCCTTGTGGTTATGCACTTTGAAGCTCCACCTGTTCACACTTAAACATATCGCAATCATGAGTAAAGTATGCACTTGTAACAATGGGGCAATAATGCAATTATGAGTGTGTGAAGTAGTATTACCGGAGTACTGCTCCACATATTCATAGGTGCCTTTGTGAATTGGCCACAAAAACGTCTAACTTTGGGATATTCGGGGAATACTAATATACAGTTAGTACAAATAGAAAGGACTCTGCCCTTGGTGCACTTTTATTTATAGGGAGTTGAACATATCTGGCCCAAGGAGTTCCCCAGCGACTTTTTTGAGTTTCCAAATGAATGAATATCATCGCAGTTGCGCGTGTGTAATCAGCAACTTCATCATGAATTTAGTCAAACTAACTGAACTAAAAAGCTTTGTAAGTTTGGCTCACAGTATAGTATATGTGAAGGTTTTATATTCATGGGTAAACCTTGGTTATGCATGCTGTATTCAGGCTTAATCATGAACTTCCACAGTTTAATCTTGATGTAGATCATGTGTTTCACAACACTTAATCGAGGGAGGGGTAATGCAGATACGATGCCTCATGATTATTGAAACAACATGCCTTATTTACACAGGGATAATTGTCAAACATTTTGCAATATTAAACTAGTGACAAATTAAATGGTAAAGCAATATGTTGAAAAAGAAAATTGCAAAATGTGAGATGTTGCCCAGCATCTGTTAAGAGGTGTCCTTTTTTGAGCAAACTATGATTGGTAAGTGGCTGCTAGAGTTTCAAAGAAGCAGATGGTTAATTCACAAGCATAAATAATTCTCTTATTTTATCATCTTTCTAGGAAATTGGGTTAGTGGTTAAGGGAGTGTGAAACCCTACTCAAGCAGCAACCAGAATTCTTGTCAGGGCGAAACACAAGGGGCCTGATTCACAGAACTAACTTACGTCAAAAACGTAAAGTTAGTACTTTTTGGTATTCACAGAATACACTTACTCATTTTGGTATTCACAGAAGGCACTTACTCATTTCGGTATTCACAGGAGTTAGTAGTCCTAACTTTAGGACTCCTAAATGCCTTCTGTGAATACCAAAAGTCTTAAAGTTAGGATTTTTCTCAGTTTAGGAGTAGTAAAGTGACTCCTAACTTTACTACTCCTAAACTGAGAAAAATCCTAACTTTAAGACTTTTGGTATTCACAGAAGGCATTTAGGAGTCCTAAAGTTAGGACTACTAACTCCTGTGAATACCAAAATGAGTAAGTGCCTTCTGTGAATACCAAAATGAGTAAGTGTATTCTGTGAATACCAAAAAGTACTAACTTTACGTTTTTGACGTAAGTTAGTTCTGTGAATCAGGCCCAAGCAAACCCCAAATTAACCTGTGCTCAACGCTGTGGAAGCTTGCCACAAAAGCTGCCAGGCTTCACTTAGAGGCAATGTGTAAAGTATTTATGCAGTACTTCAAACTGTAATAAAGTAAAAGCACAACACCAGAAAAATTGCACCCCAATTTAAAGGAAATAGAGTAAATTTGTAATACATTATTTCACACGAAAAAGACAAAAATCCAATCAGTAGAACAGGAGATATGTAATTTTTAGGATTTAAGTAAAAATAGCCCTTAAAAGTACAAACTACCAAACATTTGTAATCTATAGATTGCATTGTCTCTGTTGGATCACATTGTGATGGCTTCAAATTCATGTGTAAATGTATGTATGTGTTCAATTAGCCAAAAGGTAGAAGAATGCTGTAGGCTGGCAAGTGAGTGATGGGAGGGTCAACTGTGAAAGTACAGTTTATCAGGAAAGAAATGAACAGTCAATACACACTCATGGAGATAATAAAAGCAACATTTATTGCCCCAGCTTGAGCGGAAACACACACAGTGACCACTTGCCAAGTGTTCCGCTTTACTAGGGTTACATTGAGTATTATATAGATGAGGTCACTCATAGAAATATATGTATAGAGCTAAATCATATACTTTCATTCAGTTTTCAAAAGGGGATGGAAACTTCTTTAAGTTGAGTGGGCATACCCATGTTCATCAACAAAGTTCAAGGAATGATTCATTCATACTACAACACACTTAGCTTAATCTTCAAGATCCTAGTTAAAGCGAAAACACTATTTCTACCAAGATTACATGTCTGAGCTGAGCCCACGATTAGCCCGCACCTGTGTTTTCACAAAAGACAAGCGGAAAGTGGAACTCACAAGTTACCAAGCAAGCTTTTTACAAAACACAAGCACATTTCTAAAAGGCACTCTTGAAACAGACTTCTAATGGAGGACCGGTTTCAAAATGGTTGGACGATGGTTCACTTATATATGTTCTCTATGACTTTCAAAAACCCCTTTGAGCCTTCGTTCAAACATTGGTAGTCTCATTTCCCAATCAATTTCTTGTTTTATACATCTCCTCTATTACAACATCCTGCATTACTATTGCTTTTGTCATGGAAATGTTAATTGGCCATATGGAGGCAAAAAGAGATGAGAGACAGGACCTCATGAAGGCAGGAAGAAACTGTACACAGCAGCAGACTAGTAATAGCCCCGCTATCACTATTATTATCCATTTAAGAATGGTCCAGCCCCATGATCAAAATAGTGAAGAAATGTCGAAATCATGCACTTGAATCCTGATGTCAGGTATGTTTTTGATGGCCTTATAAACATTTGGGGCATTATCGGGTATAAAAGTACAGAATTCAGTTTGTACCATTTGGAAGACACCTCCCTTTTCAGTAAGGAGCTTGTCTAAAATCATAGGATTTTGGAGTAGAAGTTGTCTCATTGCTACCACCTCTACTGTGATGTATTCCAGTGCACTAGTTGTCTAATTTATTGTTGCTTCAAACAGGCAACCTAACTGCTGCAACCTTCTAGAATTAATGGCTATCCCCGTTGGCGTAAATAGGCCCAGCACCACATCCCTTGTCTCCTGGGCCGAGGTATCTATCTGGCCCAATTCCTTTCTTCCTCTTGCCAGACTATTGTGTAGTCTATGTTTGTGGACATGTTCTGTGGGATGGTGCCAGATATGGGGAAATACTTCTCCAAGGGAGCAAGTACCTGCCCAATTTAGGGGTAACCAACAATAGGCTCTCAACCCACATATCCAATAGGTTTTATTCCCAGCATACCAAGGTATGCTAAGCCAAGAAGCATTGGAAAGGTAAAATGTAGTATTGGATACACTATCTCCCACTATTGTTCGTGATCCGTTGACATGTATGCAAAGTGTTCCTGTAGTGTTATCTGACAATCTAAGATATGAAGTATATGTGTCTTTTACCTCTGAGTTATTCTGCTGCAAAAGGAAGTCCCTAGATGTCCTGGACAAAGATGCGTAAGCTGAGTCATCCTCCGCATCCTCAAGTGGCTTCTGTAAGTGATTCCTACACCCTGACGTAATTACCTGTGTCCTATATCTCTTCTGTAGGTCAACTTGTTCTCTTCTTGGGGCCCAGGTAATAACCATTACATATATAATAACACATGATTCATTGTATGCCAAAGGTAGATGCAAAAAAGGCATTCCTTTTTTTACTGTCGCTGGCATTTTTAAACATATCCAACAGTTTGAGACATTCACTTCACTATGATACGCATTAATAGTCTGTATGGTGACATTCTCATGATATTCTTGTGGGTGTTGGGCATACAAGTCTGAACCCCTTTTACCATTCTCGGGGCTTTGTACAGGTGAATAATACATTTCATATATATAAATGGCAATGATGGCTAATACAGTTATCAAAGCACAAACAAGTGGGATGCAGAACACTTTTTTCGACATTCTCCTAGCTAATATTTTCTTTGTCCCTGGCCTCTGTATTGCAGATGCAGATGGATCAGAGATTGTGTATTTTCCTGTTCCATGTCCCATTTTTAACTATGGCACAGGTTGCCCCAGGCTACACTAATGACCTTAGGGGATATTGCTAGGGAATTGCCACAACTTGCCCTAAGGAGAGCATCGCAAATATCCCTTGCTGGTACCTGCAGCAGCTCGGGTGCTCGCAGTTGGGCAGTTCTTGCATAAATGTCCTTTGTTGGGAGCTACAGCGGCTCGGACACTCACAGAAGTCCCGTCTGAGGAGTCACTCCCACTCTCAGTTGTCCAGTGACAGTTTATATAGGTAAACAATAGCTATGTCCCTAGAGTTATCAGAATTCAGAAATAGTAACTGTAGTAGGTCCCTCACTGTCATGCCCGGGAAAGTAGTTAGTACTGGGGGCTGCTTGGGGTGCAATCCGTTGGAAACTGCAACAAGTCTGTTCTGCCAATAACTATTGGTGGGGTCGACAAGAGAGTACATTTTCTTCACCATCACAGTGGTTGGAAGAGGTTGAAGCACTTACCAACTAGCCATTTGGGGGCACTACTGAGATACCACATCATGGACTTTTAGCAGCTTTTACTCTCTGTCTGTTATTTTATCAATATTTAAACGTGTAACATTCAGGCCAATTCCAAGGTCTGTGTTTATCTCTACTGCATTCAGTATCTCTCCCAGTGTCCGTTCATCATTTTCCTCAATATTTACTGTCTTTATTCCATCTGCAGTAAGTGTAGAACAGGTACGCACCTGTCCGTTTAAGAGTAGATGGTTATTTCCAGTGTTGGGTGGGTTAGGGCTGCGCCTTCTCCTGTGGATTGCTCTTCCCCTTGTGTCAGCTCAAAAATTTGATCCAAGTCTCTTAGTTTTTCTTCTTCCTCTGTGATCTCAGGTTGTATGGTGCTATCTTGTTGCTGAGGGGTGTTGCTGAAATTCTTCCGCTGTGGTAGTGGTAGATAGTGACAATGCTGCTTGCAGCGGCGCCCACTTCAGATGACATACATGAATTCAATTTCTTTTGTTGGTACATTTGACTGCAGTTTTTGTAGCTAGCAGGACTTACAGTTGTCCCTTTCACCGGGGCTAGAGACAGTCGGATCTCTTGAAGCAGTACCTACTTCCATAAAAATGTCAAGGCCACCTTCACTTGCTGGTTAATAGAAGCAAGACATTTAGTCACCGCAAAACAATAGTCTCTCATCAGTTCGTGTGACATATCAGCTGTCATTTCTCTTTCTGTAACCCCCCAAGCTGCCGTTGGTCTGGCAGTAACTATTTCGTAGGGCTTCATTTTTGTCTTGCATCAGGGTGGTTCTCATGCTCACAAGTTCAATCAGCAAGGGGTCCATCTATGTTAATTATGCTTCTGCACATATTTCACAATCTTAAATTTTGAGCACGCCATTTTTCCTTCCCACCACCCCCACTGCTTCTGGCTGATAGGCACAGTATAACTTTGGCTCACCCCTAGAGCTTTTACACACCATACAACTCTGACATACCTCTGTGCATATTTTCTAATGTTCTTGTTAACCCAAGACATGGTCATACTATTCACAAATTCATCACTACCGATGCGGGCAGGGCTGTCCAATGTTACTGTCAGTGGATAAAGATACTTGTCTGGCAGCATGTACCGTGTTCCTGTTATGTCCATCCAGCGTCCATTCAAATCTGTGCCAGTCACAGACCATTATCTTTTTTCCCCCTTAGTAGCATCTTTCTTTATTTCTCGTATATCGGTACCTATGTTACAAACATGAGGCCAGAAATGTCCCTTATTAGAATAATTCTTACGAATGTGAGTACTGCTTTTTGTAATTAATATACTCTTCCAGTAGTACACCAACTTACACTGTGTAAAAGTATCCCTGATGAGAAATTGGACACTTTTTACTTTATATTTTTTCTCTTCTTCTCTGGAGAATAATTTTCCCAGTAGAAAAAATCCTTCATGATAGATACTGTTGTTAACTTGTAAGTCAATTTATTTCTCTTCTTATAATAATACTACTTGTGAAATTGGACTTTTGACTCTTGTGACTGAGCTATTATGTCTACTTGAATTTCATGCCTTCATTCCTCTGGAAATGGTAAAATTACTTACATAAGCATTTCCTTTAATAAGTTGAAATATGACGCTACTATTTTTTTATGTTGTTTGAAAAGCCAGCTGAATCCATGAAATAGTAATCTGTTCATACATTGGCAGCAAGCTTTTGCTCCCTAAATGTATTTGCAACCTGTTATATTTACAACATTGGTCATTTATGTTACTGCTAGAACTCATTCTAAAACCGATTTTCACCTTATTAAGTCATGTAAAAAAGTACAGAAAATCTGCACTCAAGATTTCAGTCACCTCCTTTTATTTTCTAGCGGCTCTTACCTTCCATGCTCATGGCAAATATTTTACCATTATAAATACATCGAGGATAAACGAGGATTTTGCAGCAATATACCGGGAAACAGCTGGTGGCTCGGCTGGCTGTTTGGGTGGCACGACCAGCATCCGGAAGGTGGGGGCTGCTGTGTCCCGGATCTAAGGAGAAGGCTGCCGAAGATCGCAAGAGGCACGAAGACCAAGTGGAGTGCCGCTAATGCAGCAGCCAGAACGGAACAGGTCCTTTGGCGATGTGAGCTAGCTGCAGCCTCGGCTAAATAGATAAGTGACAAGCCAAGCCCAGAGACAATGGTTCAGGGCTCAGGGCACCTTGAGACAGCCTCTGCTGTGAGCTTAGTGGCCTCCGTGACTTTTTAAAAAGCCGGCACAGCTGACTGGTTTTGGCTGCCTGTTTTACTTGGATGCGCAGTGTGATGAGGTGGTGGCTTATCAGTGGTCAGGGGGTACAGACTTCCCCTCCAAGTGTTGCCTTGATAGGCAAGGATACTCTCTCTGCACTACTTTCTGCTACTTAGCTTGGAGTGACTATGGCATTGCAGAACAGTGTGGCTCTTGGGGCTGTTATGAGTGAGAGTGGGAGTGAAGGGCCTGGGCATCAGGAGACTCTGATATCGGTCATGGAGAGTGAATCTGCCAATCGACCAGTCGAAGATCTCACACTATGCTTGCAATTTCCTAATGGTACTCAAACTCAGGCACATATAGATCTGGAGACAGGTAATCACTTCTTCGTGCTCTCTGATCATTCGGATTGCACAGATGAAGAGAACCCAGGTTTATTTGGAGAACGTACTAGAGCTAACTCAGTTGGTAGCAGCCCAAGTGATAAAAGCAGTTTGGAGGAGTGGCGAAGGTCTCCATCTATGGATGCTACTGGCACAAGCAAAAAGAAAATGTGATCCCACAAGGAGAAGGTGCAAGGGGGGTGCAAAGGAACTGATTTGGGACTACTCTGTGCCTCCTCATTTGTAGGGTGATTCCACTGGCGCAGGGGGTATTTCTAATCCCCCAGAAACTTTGTCACTCAAGGTAATCTATCAAAGTATAATGGCGCACTGAGAGGAGAAACAAACAGAAAGCCGTTGAACTCAATCTGCTTGTCGGAAAATGCAAGTCGCAATCCGGCGTGTTGCTAAAATGTTTTCTGAGTTCTCAGAAAGTATAGGTGAAGCTGAGAATAGGATTTTATCTCTTGAGAACGAAAATCTGAGCTAAAGAAAGCGGTGGAAAACGAGGAGACTCAAATGGTGGACACTCATAGGAAACTCAAAGATCTTGAGAATCGTCTTTGACGGAATAATTTAAGAGTTCTGCGGATCACCGAAGTGAAGGAGCGGGAAGATGCTTGTAAATTTATTGTGGGGGCCTTCAGGGAAGCCTTCCCAAAAATTCTCTAAGTGGAACTAGGACGCAGAAGTTCAGAGGGTGCATAGGTTCCCCTTTAGGCAGAATTCCTGGGGGCCATAGGAGGGTGCGAAGCCCAGGGCGATACTAATTCACCTCAGCAATTTTTTGTTACGCCAAATCATTTCAGACCTGGCACTCCCAGACCAGAAAAGATCAATTGATGGCTGTATGTTCTTTAGTATGCCAGATTTTTGCCACATCACTGTGGGAAGGCGGAGGTGTCTTTACCAATTGGTACGGCCTTCCAGGAAAAAAGGACCCAGGCTTACTTATTATAATTTGGCTTGACAAGATCCATTTCTTTGCTTCTGAAATCAAAGTTCAGGAAATCTTACAGAGTCTAGGATAGAATTATTTTTGTGCTGGGGGGCTCGAGACTCTTGCTATATTTTGAAATGCTTTTTATCTTTGTAAGGGGTTTGGCTATGAATTAAGAAGGATTTGGCTCAGTCGGGGGGAGGGTGGGGTGAGTAATTCACCATTAACGTACCTGGTTGCTCCAACAGCTTTCTCTAGGTGACAGGGGGAGGGTGGTCTGGGAGATGTTTTTGGGGATGGGGTAGTTGGCTGGGAGGGGTGGGCTGCTCTAGGATTGGGGGAAGGGTGGGAACTCAGGATGTACTGTTTGAATGTTACAGCAGACAAGACAGATTGAAAAGTAATATTTTGTGCAGCAACTGTGGAGATATTGTTTAGCAAGACAGCAGTACTAACGGCAGCTCTATTTGGTCTTAGGGCTGCGGGATTTGCATTTTTCAGTTTTTTGTTGTTTTGATAGTCATTTATAAGTGGTGGATTTTGCTTTGGATGACATCCGGTGTTATGGTAACTTTCAGGTTTGATGGAGGTAATATCTGGGAGGTCTTTTTTTATCTGAGCTAATGGATGGAACGAACGGCTGATTAATATATTTGGTATTTTGAAAGTATATGAATTTGATTTCCATGATTGATTTTGCGGGTTTTAGTGTTGTGGTATTCTATGTCTGAGAATAATCATTAGCTGGTTTCATTTTATTTCTGCCACATCGTAATGAGATTGAATTATGTATTTTTAGGGGTTTTTAGGGCTTTTCCAGCTCTTGCGACTTTGATTCCTGCTATCTTGATGTCGAATTTATATGTGTGTACTGTCCCCATATGTCTGTATACTATCTGTGTATGGCTTGTCTTTTTTTTTTATATGTCTGCTGTAAAATATGGTGAATTATTTGGTTTAATTAAAAATAAAAATCAATACATCTGTTTGAACTTTGCCACCCTGAATGCAAATTTAGATAACATCACAATTGCATATTTTTTTAAGTTGAGGGGCAGACTAGTATAGATGGAGATGATAAAAGCGTTAACTTTCATTTTGTGAGACTGAAGCAAGAAAATTATTACATAAATACAGAATTAGGAAGCATACTTTTAGTATATTCAGGGAATTGTGATCTGACAAAATAAAAAGCCTACTAAACTGGCTGTTGTATATTTCTATCTCATAAATACCCAATTATTTAATGGTAGAAAATGTGCAGGAAAATACATTTGCTTGGCCTACAAATTCCTGTGTGTAATTGAAGTAAAGAACAATAAAAAGTTATACATTATGTAGTTGTCCGGTAGTACAAAATATTTCTCAAACACAACTCGGTTACATCAAACCTGTGAAACAGACGTGAGTTGTTTTCCCTTTCCAAGCTGTAATGTAATGGGAACAACATGATGTTTAGTAGTATTCTGGATCTGCACATTATATGCCAGTCCCTAGAGCTTTTACCCTGTTGCTGAGTTAGAAATATGCTCTTGGTGCACACTATTACAACCATTCCAGTGTTTTACATGTGCAAACATGAATATATTCTTCCACAACATAACTCCCCTCCAGCATCATCAAATAACGTATCCTGTATGTCTATCCTGCCCTTTGTCTACATCTCCGTTCTGTGAATGCAGTCATGATTATCAAAGGGGTATTTTGCACTTTCAACATGAGTTGGTATTATGGCTGCATTAAAATATTGCATCTTCATCAAATGTGGCAGAGAAATATGTGCATGATCTTTTGTAATCACCCCTCTGCCTGGTGAATACCACAAGAGTACACCTATCGAACTCATAAACAAAAAAGGTGAAGAGTAGTCATGTGGATAAATACTATTGTTAAACCCCAAAGCAAGATATTCACAGAGAGCTTGCCAAATGGCAAGGAAGCTGCATTCAGGGTCCGCTTTCCAAGGCAATGGTTCTGGAGTGTCCTTGTGGGTAAGGGCCAACAATGGCTCTTCCATCTTCTCCCTTTTACATTTTATCACTTTCCTAAAAGTATCTTTTGACTCCGTCCACTATCTCCCTCTTTAATAACCTTACCTTCTTTCCCTTTCTTGTCACATTCTCTCAAACAATCTTCTAAATAGTCTATTCTTCTTTCCTCAAATGACCCCCATTTTGACCATTGCCTGTGTGGATCTTTGTGTGTGATGTAAACCCAATTGTCTAAAAACATAGTCATGTGGTAACCCTTCTTTTTGACCATATACCATGCTGGCATGTCAAGTCTGGTTGTATAGAGTCTCATCATACCTCTTGCTTTTGTTATAACACTTAAACATATAACAAAACATTTCACGAAGACAATCAATTGCAATTTAACAACAATTGCTTATCGAGACCGAAGAGAAAGTAGAGAGAGCTGCTACCAAGCTGCCTTGTTTTTTTTGGAAATGTGTAACTTGAAGCTGACAGCAGTGTTGAGGGTAAATTTGAGTGACTTGGCATTGGATGAAAGTGATGTTCAAATCCATCCATATTAATGTTGTTGAGCCAGGTTCAACTATTTGCAGGTAGGAAATTCAATTTCACACACACTAAAAAGAAAATATGTATAGTGATTTTCTGTTAATGGTGATATTGCTATTTCGGAACCCAACAATATACCAGACAATTATAATGATGAGTTAATTCGGACTAAGTGATCTATAACTAAAAGATCATGTTTTACCATCCATTCTCAAACAAGAACACTATTTTCTGGGCTTTCTTGTATAATTGGTGTAGGGTTAATTATAATGGTAAAGGAAATTAAATAGTAAGGAAATTAAATGGTCTGCATGGAAAGAGCAGCAAATTAATTACATAATAATATCTTAATAGATGGAGAGGTCAAGTCATTTAAAAAAATCAGACACAACAATACCACTGTTACCACTGTAACAACACAAAAAATATCTCCAACTTTATTAATGCATCAGACTGATGTTGAGGAAAACAATATCAGAATCTCTTATTCTCAAATATATTCATACATGGAAGGAACACAGAGGGATAGTTGCTGAACTACGCTCCATGATAATTGATTTTAAAAAAATCTACAGAGAATACTAAAGCCTTATATAGTTGGTGTTAAACAAGGTCAGCTATTACCATAGGACAAGATGATTGGGAACTAATAATAAAGTAAAATGACATCTATATCCACGGGGCAAAGCTAAAATGTAGCTACTTTAAAATCCTATAGCAATGGCATTGGTCACCAGGTAGATTATACAAAGCTCACCTAACTCCAATTAGTGGAGGTGTGATAGCCCAACCTGCTACATTGTACTTATATTATGGGAACGCAAGACGTAGTTAATTATTGGACCGCTGCTTGGAAAACCATGAAATAAGGCATTAATATTACTGAAGTGTTAGAGGCAAAAACTACTACTAAGTTATATTCAATACGTTTATTTCAGAATTCAAAGATGCATAATCACAAAAACAGTGCAAACAAAAACAGTTAAAGTTGTAAAAATTCAGATATTATGTAATATACAAATTCTTTTTTGGCATACCATATATGAGCACTCAAAATACACAAAGTACTAAGTTAGAAGATTAAAGGTATCCAAGAGGCTCACAAAATAAATACAATTCAGAAAATTAAATCATTTAAAATTGATAGTCTACAAAAGTGCAAAATCTGCCTTATGTCACAGTACGTAGCAATATCATTACTGGATGCGAGACGTGCTTTTCCATCGTGAGACGCTGAAGAAAAAAACTAGGGTACAGTATTAGACTCTGCTCACAATGATGAGAGATGTCTGAAGCAGCCACCCAGGGACTTGCTTAATATAAAGAAAATAAAAAACTTGATTGAGCCTGGCATCGATAGGAGTGAATGACTGGTACTCCTCTTGGCTATTTATTGTTGGATCCTGTATTATCGACAGCCACTTGCACTTTAAAACATGAACAGTCTGTCTAAAGTGCTTGGCCACGAGTTAGAAATTTGAGCACATTTTGGGACTTTGCTCCAACTGTAAAACGGTGTCTTCTTCAATTGGACACTACATCATAGTGATCTAGATTGATAGATAACTTGTACAAGATGTGTCAATATATACTGCCAGTAGTCTATTGGCCAGTTTCCTTTGTTGTCTCCCCCCTTGTTTTGTGATTTTTTGTGGATATCTGTAAAGGTCCTGAAGAAGGTGGCCGGTCCATTCCCTTTATGCCACCGAAACGCACGTTGACCTAATGTTCAGATCCTTGTGAACATATAAAACATACTTGGTCGTGGAGATGCTGTTATCTATTATATCCTTCTTTTGCAGATGTGTTTTTATGTGAATGTTGTATGAATCTGTATGAGTCTGTATGATTTGTGTTATGTGTGGTTTTCATATTTGTCAAATTTCTATTTTTGTACTTTTTTGGGGAGTTATTTGTCTTATTGTACTTTGTAGTAATTTTCCTTACGTTTGAATTTTTTTTTAAACAAATGAAATAAGAAAATAGAAAAATAAAATCAATTACTGTTGAAGAAAAAAATGCACAAAAAAGTAAATAAAGAATTTTGATAAAATGTATTTGGCAAAATTTCTGTTTATATGATTGTATCTCTGTCGAGCCCTATTTTACATAGGTTTGCCTAGTTAGTAAAGCAATATAGGTCGTGAGGGAGGTATTTATTATATGCAATATCATTACTATACATGTCTTAAAATTAGCCTAAAAGGTCTAATCCCATTATAGATAAACATTACTTACAGAGGGCTTCTTAGTCTTTTTATTACCAACCAGACTGCATAAAGGTACCTGCTCTCAGCAAATACTATAAGCTGTTCTCTAATCAACCTTAATACCCTGGAGGCAACTAAATAATTTCTGGATCCTAGATTAAGGCAGAGTGGTATACGCCATTTGCTTTGAGGTGTTTTATACAAAGAATAGTAAATGTTCCACATCTTCTCGAATAGCCCCACAAACAACATAGGCGGGATAGGCTACTGGGGATTTTTTCAAACTGCCTGTGTATTGTCCAGTCTGGAGAATACTCATCCTGAACTTAATTTATAACTTCCTAGCTAAAGATGAAGTTATGTCATTAAGATAGGATTCAAGGCCAGATCACATTTGAATGAAAAAATGTTTGTCATCAAAGAGCCAGAACTACTGTTTCTGAGATATTGTTCTTCAATGTTGGACCAGAATGCTATTTTTGAACTGCTGTTTTTGTATCACCAGTTCTAGAAAAAGTATTACTCAATACTGCACTCATGCCTATTACCTGGAAGGTGGACTTTATGTGGGTAAACCATTTAATGGACAGCGAAATAGGCATAGATAATACCTCAGTTAGTGCAGTTCTATAGGATTTTATCTCTTGGGTTCTCCACAAGCGTATCCAGAGGCCTTTGGGCTGCTATATCATTAATCCGTTTAAGACCTGTTAGAAAAAAAGAGGGATTATAGGTGTGCTTTGGGGCAGATTAAACAAAGGTCTAAGGAAAAGATTTTCTTTAGTTGCCACCTCTTTTTTCCACATAACCCCGGACCTGGGCCCCATACAAATCTGTGCTCTGTACCTTTGCACTGTAAATCTCTATGGCCAGAGATGCATGTCTAGGTTTCGTATTTTTATATCTTTTCAGTACAGAAAAGCTATGTGTAACAGGGAAGCACTTACTTTGTTCATATGCATCAACCAAGCAGTTGATTTACCTAGGGTGATGCCAAGATAGTCAAAGTTTTCCTCCCTCTGTAGAATGACGCCCTTCATAGAAAAAACACCTCTGAAAGATTTGTGAGTATTAAAAATCATATACTTGTTTTTTAACGTATTGACTTCTAGGCCCCTCTCCTTGCAAAAAAAATAAAAGATTTTAGCAGATTTTGTAAGCCCATAATGGAGCGAGAGATTATTAGAGTATCATCAGCGAATAAAAGCACTAGTACGGGGCTACCTCAAAGTCTGGGGGAATCATGGGTACAATCGATCAGGTATCTGAGTACATCGTTAATATAAAGTGATAATAAGATCGGTCCTAAAACACAGCCTTAGAGAAGTCCTCCTTTGGGATACGATTCGTTAGGTCTCTCTTTGCTCCCCATCTCCTCTGAGCATAGTTCGATTCATGCAATGTTTGACTGTGGAAATCAAACGCCATTTTAAGATTGAAAAAAGGCCACGTAGAGATGATCCTTGGATAGCTGAAGATATTTTCATTGTAGTAAGGTGAACCGAAATGTCTGATGGACTGTGCTAATCATTTGTCGGTACCCTGCTTGTAAGGGAAATAGAATTTTAGTATCAGTTACCCATTGCTATACCGTATCCAGGACCTAATGACAAAATACCGTTTGGAGATTATCTTTCATGCTTATAAGGCGGTAGTCCACGGATTTTTTCTATTGCTCTTTTTGTACACAGGTATAACTTCTGCACCTCACCATGGGTCAGGGATGTCATCCCCTCCCATTATCTTGTTTAACAAATTGTTAATATAGGGGGCCCAGACTTTTTGCTCAGATCGATAGAGGTCATCTGGAATTTTATCAGAACGGGAGCCTTCCCAGGCCTGAGATGATTAATGGCTCTGTGAGTGTCTTTTAGTGTGAGAGTCAAGGCAGAGTTGTTTGCAACATTGCCAATAAATGTTGCGGTTGGACTATAATTTTGCTGGGCTGTTGAATAAGTTGAAGGCGTTGGATCACTATGAAATGTGGCAAAATGTTTTTCCCAGCAGTGGGCAGGTACTTAATGTTCTAAATGAGTTATAGCTGTGGGGACACCATGAGCAACTATATGCCAGAAAGATGTAGAGTATATCGAAGAAAACCTGCCTTTAGGGAATTAGATAGGATACAGCAAAAATTGGTTGTAATCCCTTGTCTAGAAAAAATACTTTTTTTCTAGAGACCCCTCACCCACCAGGGTTGCCCCTAGGTGGCATGCTTCATCATTGGGGTTCCTCTCAATCCTCTACAGATTGAGGCGTGCTGCGACTTGCGAATTACGGAGGAGTACTTTTTATTGTAGACTAAGTGTAGTGCAGTGATATGGAGTGGAAAGGGAAAGAAAATCTAAAAATACCTAACTAGTTGGAAACTCTTTTTTTCCCGCCCCGGCAAAATACTATTCCTGTGTATTTCCCAATGTTTTTGTATGCATATCTTTGATTCCCTTCTGCATTACGTGAAACATTTTAATATCAACTCCTTTCCTCATACACTTCCAGTAACTTAATGTTTTTCAGGATGGGAATTCTCCCAACATGGCGCTGCCACTACTCCGGCAACGGCGGCCATTTTGAACCAACCGAGCAGTCTAGTACTACAAAGCAGAATGACGGGGCGTTTTTTTCCCGCCGCATGGTTAGGATAAGGTTTTATAAACGGAAACTGCCCGTGCACCAGTTAGTATGCGATCTCCAGGGAGAGAAGTAGGTTACTGTACCAGAGGGGGCTTTGACTAAGTGAGTGGCTTCTTCCTTTTTCCTACAGATGGAGTAAGCTACCCACCTGTTGAGCAGCAACAAGAGTACATGATAAATAGACCTGTTTTTTCCCCTTCCCCTTTTTTAGAGTGTGACTACAAGGCCCTCTACACCTGCCTTTGACCATGATGCAATAATATAGCATCTACAGAAGTACGTCACATGGAATATCTTTTCTATGTTTTATGTTGTACTGTCACTTGGTGTCTTGTTTCACGAGTGCTATTTTACGAGTGGTGTCACCCATTACAGTGTGTGGCATGTTCATGACACACTACATGAGCACGTATGATAGACCATATGAGCCCCCACAATATACGGGTGCAATATATTTTGATAGTTGCATGCACAATCATGCTAATGCGACCTGCCAGCACGGCTGACAGGTCACTGTTTTTAATATATCTTTTTGCTTTCTAATTACAGACACGTATTAATCACTAGAACCGTATGTATACAGTGCGCATTAGGTGTGCATGGTTTGTGTCCTTATTACAGGATTCACTAGGAGCGGTTCACACGGGGCTTGACCCCTTGGAGTCCTGATGAAGAGCTATTGGGGGAACAGCTTGAAACATGTTGACAAAAACACATTACTGAGACAACCAGACTCATTAAGGTCAGGTTTCTTCTCAGTAAACGACCCCTGATTTTTAACCATACCAACTAGGGGCGGGAATAAAAGAGTGGCCAACTAGTTAGGTATTTTTAGATTTTCTTTCCCTTTCCCTTTCCACTCCACATCACTGCACTACACATAGTCTACAATAAAAAGTGCTCCTACGTAATTCGCAAGTCGCAGCACGCCTCAATCCATAGAGGATTGAGAGGAACCCCAATGATGAAGCATGCCACCTAGGGGCAACCCTGGTGGGTGAGGGGTCTCTAGAAAAAAAGTATTTTTTCTACACAAGGGATTACAACGAATTCTTGCTGTATCCTATCTAATTGCCTAAAGGCAGGTTTTCTTCAATATACTCGATTTTTGTCTAACTACTAAACTGTCAGGAGGATAAACTTAGCCTCTACCTCTGCCTCCCTCTCTAGTTTGGTAACTAGAAAGATGTAGAGTCCATGTTTCTGGACACTTCTAGAAGATCATACCAACTGTCATCTATCCATTTCTATGTGGTTTTGGTGATGACATCTTTGTATATCCCTCTCATCACTCTAATTATCTGTATATCCCCTTGTCTTAAAGCCATTATTAATTTAGATTTGGTGTTTGTACAGTTTGCATTATACCAGGGGGATATGTTTAAAATGGTTAGACTATTGGGCTTTTTTTCAGTGGTACATATCAAGCTTAAGAAGCTAAACAGGTTCTGATGCACTCCTATGACTAGATCCTCACAGTCGAGGTTTTCTACTCAAGTGCTAGCAAATGTATTAACAATATTACAAAATGAAGCCATAATGTCTGAGCTGCTCAGACGTTTTCCCCACTTGATTGCTGTCCTGTTGTTGCTAGCTAATTATACATTTACAGAGCGGTCACAGCTAAGGTTGGTACTGAAGGGGAAAATAGAATTAGTAGACAGTTGTAAGGGATAGTGATCAATGTCTTCCATGATACACATTTTGACATAAATCTAAATTTAAAAATACATAGTCTGTTCTACTCTTGGGCCTACCCCTAGAGAAAGTGTATTCTCTATGGCAATCAGACGTGGGTCTGCCATTTGGATCTGCCAATGCAAGCACATCTCAGTAGCCAGTCTCTGGCTCTATCTTCTAGTTTCATTATAGAATCGATGTGAGGGATAGGTTCCAAGGAAACATTAAAGTCCCAAGAAATAACCAATGGGGAATGATAGCACCCATTAGACAAAGGGGCTTCCTGAACGATTATAAAAGTTAATACATAAGCCATTGAATTCTCTTACAATCACCCCAATTATGTCATGACAATCAATAGGAATTTGCCTCACAGTCAGATTTAAAGCAATCCAAACTCAAATTAAAATACCCCCTTTAGGTCAGCCCACTCTCGATCGAACAGCTTCAACACTATAGTTGGTATATCCATTAATGTTCACTGGAGTTAATGACCAAATCTCTTGGAGCAAGATGATGTCGAATTGATTAATAAATTCATACCAATTTGGGTCAGTCAATTTACTCTGCAATTTACCAAGCAAGCCTGCAATGTTCAATGAGAGTAAATTCAGCTCTGGTGAAGATCCTGGTGCTGGCCCCTCTAAATTCAAACTTGTTGGTTGAATAACCATATCCGTGAGGGGTGGGGCGACATATGGGATAAGTTACTGGCACTTGGAATCAAGTTCTCTTTCATAGACATAGTCAAATCCGATTTAAGTAAAGCTTCTCAATGTTTTTTTATTGTGCTTGGGGCCATAGACAGAATAGATGAATTCAGTTTGTAGGTCCTGTACCAGAGTCTTTCGGGCGACATTACCACTCTCCACATATTGCAGACTCATTTTAAATTGGATTTTGGAATCTATCAATGGAAAGGTCCTTGCCTCCATAGCCAACAGACTTTCAACTAAATTGACATAAATTAGAGACAGATTTATGTTTTTTTCATAGGCAAGGCATATAGCTGAAATATTGTCCTTGTGGATTATAGCTCTACATTGACGCTCAGAATAATTCAGTGTGTGACTTTATTGATAAGAGACTCAATGCCCTCCTTTTGACCAGATTTCAACTTGGGGGCATTTGTCATAAAAATCTCAGCTTTCTCAGCAGAGTGAGTTCCGGAAGATATGTCTGTGCAAATATGGATAGGCTTCTCTACCACGGGTATGAGACCTCTAGAGCATGGTTGTTGATTGCAAGTGTAATAGCTGTCTCCCCCTTCCCTAGTGTTGTATACTTCCTAGGGTGTCCATAAACGGGCTTTCCAGACTCATGTCCTTATATAGGCACAATTCGCCTTGCCCTTATATAGGCATAAAATCCCAGACCTTATTTAGGCATAAACCATGCACTCCAAATACAGGCATGGATTCCGACATCCGTCCACCCTAGCCTCACAACGAGTTCATGAAAAAAACAGACCCTTAGGCTGCGGGAGTTTCCCTTGCCCAGGACTATTGATTTCTTCAAGGACTCATATATTATGCATGAACCATTATTCCTTAGGGGTTCATTCATGACGTCTTTCGCTGCCCAACTCACGTCAATGCTAACATTTTCAGGTATAAATATACCTTCCCAAACCCCTGTAAATCAGAGGAGACCTCGACTTCAGAGGAGCCCGATTCCCGGCCGGACGCACTGAGAAGACGCTGTCATTCCTGCACGCAGAGAGTCCAGCTTCCAGTGATCTAACTTCCCTTGCGGGGTGTTGGAGTTCGAGTCTAGGAAAGAGATTCCTACCTCTCTCATTCTTCAGGTATGGAGCAGACTAGAACCTAGAGGGACTCTTTGCATACTAGACTCTTGGCATACTAGGCGTAACATACTCTTAGTATACTCTAGTCAGGACTACATCACCTACTTCTACTTCTCCCTACACCTAGGACAGGTTAGGTACACTGGGGTAGAACTAGGCTAGAAACGCATCGTATGAGTACTCGCATTTTTAGGCTGTGTCATTTTATGTAAATGCATATATGCTGCAAAAAATAATGCTAACGCAGTATTATTTATTTCTACTGCTCACTCTGTACATTATTTATCTCGCATACTGTCTTGTGATCGTAACAGCATATTTAACTAACAACAGAAACAAGACTGTTCAATAAACCTTTTATTGAAAACGCCCGTCTGTTATTTCTGTGTAACTTTGAGAGTAACCAAAACATGCACGACTGAGCTGAGTGAAATAGTTATCTATTGTTTCTACGACTCTGGGACTCGTCCTGATTCTGTAAGGGAAACACAGTGGTCATGTTTTGCGGCTGCCAGAAACTACTCCCTTCTTGTCGTCAAGAAGTTTCTAGTGGCCTCTGAGCTAGCTGGCACAAGTAATTAAGTTTAATATACTCGATAGGGACATACCGACCTTAGTCCTATGTCAAACCTATAGGATATATTATTCCAATGCGCAGAGCCTATAAGGGAAATAGGAGCTACACTACACTAGATCTAGCGGGATGATTAAACTGTGGAGGCCACAGGATTAGCCTCTTTGCATATGGAGGGCTGAGAGGGTTAGTGGTTTATTCAAAAATTCGGATGCTCCCTAGTTTCCGGGTGCTATTTATATGTTCTATCTCCGGATATCGAACCAATATGTGAAACAATGGTTTTCTTCTGCACTAGTAGTAGCTAGTATAGGTGTACTTTGGCACTAGAAGACCACAAAGCTGTCATCACATAAAAAATGGTTGGAAGACATGTGTATGATAGCTTACTGTTTTAAAATAGTACATAAAATAAATGATCAACTATCCCAATTTGAAGAAATATGGGGGTGATTCCTAGGCCCTACATGATCCTTTTCTATCTGAGAGTAAAGTTGAATGAAGAAATAGAAACAAGGGATCAGCGTGATACATTAATATTATAGTGATATTATTATAGTGATTTTTTATTATTATACTGATTATTATTATAGTGATACTGTCAAAATACTGTCACGCACGCATACAAAGTCTTACACAACACAGAACCAGAATACCTGAACAGCAGCATATCTTTCACCAACCCACTACATGCCTACGCTCTGCCTTACTCTCACTCGCACACATTCCCCGCATCTGCAAAAACTAAACAGGAGGACCCTTATTCTCCTACATCAGACCCAAGACATGGAATGACCTTCCTCAACACATCAGAGCCTCCTCCTCACTTCTTGAGTTCCACAAGAAGCTGAAGACCTGGCTTTTCATATAAGCACCTTGGTGCCCACATTGCTACGCATGTGCCCAAGGGCCTGGATATACTCTCAGGATATTAGTGCCGTATACAAATCAATATAACATAACATAACAAGGTTGGCTGATACACGTATTGAAGATACATTTAGTTCTGATTCAATTGTATAATATATATTAATAATGGTAATAAAAGTAAAATGTCTTAGGATTTAAATTTGTTGAACTGAGTGATATGCTACTTGTCAGAAATAACAGTTGGGTAATAATCAAGAGAAAAATATAAGACTTGGTTAAAAATATAAGCAGACAATAAATAATAGAGGGATTGGGAGTAATAAAGGTCCGGCACACACACTCCCTAACTCTAGCTAAAATATAACCTAGTGTGCTGTTCCTCACCAATTCAAGGGAGTCACAGTTAGTGCCTCTCGGTAGTCTTTAGGTCAGAAGAAGTATTTACTCCTCAATGGGCTGGTGCTGCAATGCCCAATGGACCCCTAAAAAGCGGCTCTTTGTTTGAGATCTTTTTTTTCTCAATTTTGCCTTGTGTGAGTCAACATAACTCAGATTTTTCCTTATTGTTATTCAGGTATCACACGCTATCTGTCTTGCCAGTATCTGTTATACCTATTTCTTACATGGTAGTCTAAAGAACAAGGAGGGTTATTGATCATGCTCTGCTTTTGTCATTGTTATGCTAAATTGCACGCAAAGATTCATTCATATTTCAGGAACCACATAGCCCAACACTGTTGAATAGTTTTGTTCCCTTGATATGCAAGGTCATTTTGAGTTGAAGAGGAGCAAGAACAGATATGTGACACTTGAGCATGCATAACTTAAAAGGTCCCGTGCTCGCCATGGCTCTGGATTCAAGCTATCCTTGCTAATGAGGGGTGATACTCCAAAACCAGTCCTAGGTTGCTTGTTTCTGGTCCAGGGAGGACCTGGCCTTGCAGTTTGGGCTGGACTGTTCCAATGGGGAGCAGGGTCAAGACTCATTTGCATTTGACTGGGTCCAAACTGTAATGGCGTTTTGAGCACAAAAGTAATGGATTTAGGCCCATATCTCTGACTGGGGGTGAGTGTTTCACATTGTTCAGCATTCCGTCCATCATTTGTTCTTTTTGCAAAATAAACCTTTTGCCAGGCCCAAACCTTCCTTTTTTAATGAATGTAAGTCACCCCTAGGGTAGGCCTTGGACAGCTCAGAGGGCAGGCTGCAATGTATTTAAAAAGTGGGACATGTACTTTCTAGGTTTACATGTCTTGCTAGTGAACAACTCTTACATTTTGTTTTCACTACTGCAAGGCCTAACTCTCCCATAGGATAACATTAGAGTTCCCTTATAACATTTAATAAGCTGTAATTCCCAAATGGGAACAGGTAGCCTGTTCATGTTTGGGGTCTTTATAATTGTAATGAAAAATCCTAACTTATAATGAAGTCAGATTTTAAATTACAATTTAGAAATTCCACTTTTAGAAAGTTGACGTTTTACTGCCTTAGGTATTTGGTGCCTGTGGGTCATATGACTGTGTGTAGTTGGCAGTTGGACTTTGTGTATTCCGCCTAGACAGCCACACACAATAGGGAGCTTAAGTGTACCTGGATGGGCCATCACTGTCAGGATGGGAGGGAGGAGCTGGACCCACCACCACTTACACTGGAAAAGACTATGTCCTGCCTCCTCACAAAGTGCTGCATACCTCCTGTAGTTAGTCTGGAGTCAGGGCCAGGGCAGAAGGACACCTGTGAACTTCAAAGGCCTACCTCTAGTAGCTTCTCCCCACTTCAAAGGAACAACAGGGTATAAATACTGGACCTCAACTCTTCAGTACAACTCCGGGCCTATGGATGGCCTACCTGGAAGAAGGACTGCCACTCTGCTGGATTGCTGCTCTGAAGGACTGCTGCCCTGTTGTGCTGACCTGCTGCCTTCTGCCCTTTTTCCTGGGTGAGAAGGACTGGATCTGCATCTGTTGAACCCAGAACCCTTACAGTGACTCCAAGGGCTAGTTGGCTGGCCTCCTGACTTGATTCTCAGGGACAGAAGGCTCCAACAATCTAGACCCAAGCACCTGGACTCTGCCATCTGTGAGTCCACCCTGCCAGGTGGTGCCACCCCAGTCCGGGACCTTTGGAAGTGGGCCTAAGGTGCTCTGCTAGCCTCTGTGGATCCAGCAAAACTGACAGATCTCCTCTGCTGCTCGATGCAACCCGAGCAGGCCTGACGCATCGTCGCTGTTGCATGAATTGGACCCATCGCAAAGACCTTCATCGCCTCCTCAGCCTCATCGGAACCACTGTGCACAATGCATCCCTGTCACAGGCCCTCATGTCCCTCATCAACGACAGCCTCAATGATGATGATGGACTCTGCATTCCTGCCTCTCAGCTCCTTGGAACTGACGCATTGCCCTTACAGCGCAACGTATTCTTGACGCCGGATTTTGCATCGCCATTTTATTTGATGGGATCCTCAACAATGACGTAGTACCTCGCACCACAGCCTTGCTGCTATTCAGAACCAACTCAGCGCTTCAACTACGCGACACATCTTCGATGTGGATCCTTACAGCGATCTGCAAACCAGAATTTAAGGTACTCTGTTCAGCGGGCCTAGCAGGGTCCCTGTTGCTGACCTGTCCTCCATCACAGTCTGCCTGAACTTGTGACTTTTTCCCAGTCCAGTGCGACCAGCTATCCTCAGTTGGCGCTTTGTGCTTTTTGGCACTATTTTCACTGAAAGTTTTAAAATTGCATATCTCCAGTTCTACTTATATGAATTGTGTCATTTTGGTCTTGTTTTATTTATTAAAGAATTTTCTATTTATCTAACGTGGTATGGGATCCTTTTTGTGTGGTGTGTTTCACTTAATTACTGTATGAAGTGTTGCACAAATACTTTACAAATTGCCTCGAAGTTATGCCTGACTGCTCTGTGCCAAGCTACTGGAGGGTTGAGCACAGGTTAATTTAGGGTTGGCTTGTGCCTCACCCTGACAAGGATTGTGGTTGCTGCTTAACCAGGACTCCCAACTCAGTCAACCAACAACACAATTACTTGCAATATTCCATATTATGTCATTTTAGAAGTGAAAGGTCAATGCAATAAAGAAACAGGAGTCTGTAATAGGATTTAACTCATGATCACAGACGACAAAAATGTATATTCCCTGTGGAAATCTAGAAATTATTGGAGGCTTCCATATATACCTGCTTTATTCACAGATCTTTTTCAATGTAAGCCTATTTGTATTAAAAAACTCAACTTCCTTGGTACATTTTGTGCTAATGTACTTTATTGTGTGTTGTTAGTTTCTGTGTCTGATTGTTTCTGTTCAGCATTGCTATACTGGCTGCCAGAAATCTGGTTAATAAAGAAATCTGGGTATTAAAGTGAGACGGGAGTAACCTTACCAACTTAATAAACACAATCTGGCTGGGTCCCAGTACAGCCGTCAGTGAACAACTTCTGATAGCTGTGGCATAGTCAGCAGGCAATTCCCCAGAGAGGTGCTTAAATGTAAGCAGTCACAACATCTGTTGAGTAAGGAAAACAAAACATTAATATTTCTAATCCAATGTAGGAAAATAGTGACACATTTTGAGACACCAACATGATCAGAATTATATTAGGGGAACCAGAGATATGAATTTTTAAAAAATGTAAGTAAAATAACACCTAGAAATAGTAAAAGATAAATGTCAATGATCAGTTCACAGTTCACGGAGCTCAGTGCGACTTCAACTAACTAGGATAGAGCAGTAGAAGAGTGATCTAACCAGGTCACACTGGTCAAAACTTTACCTTGGAACTACTTTTTGGAGTGCAGTCTTCCAGTGTAGCAGGGTCTACAGCTCAAACCACTGAGGTCCTTCAAAATTGACTACTTCATTGCAGGGATAGATTTTTCACCTCTCCCTGGCTGATGTTTTACATTCGGACATATTCAGTCTTTTGGACTAGCAAGGGTAAGACGGGAATCTGTTGATTATCCAGACTCCAAGAGGCCAGATACCTTTATCGGAAAGTTCTGCTGAACCATGCTATAGTCCTGCAAATGAGTCTGAGTGGAAAAGTCTGCTTTTCTTGCTTGCCAAGGGTGAGCCCTCCGTTAGGAAGCTTTGGCACCTTCTCCCTATATTTGAAAGTTGATAAAATGACTATGTCACAATTTGCTCTGGCTGCTAAAACAATTTTCCGCGGTCACTACTGCTGCCTTTAAGGAAAGCTTCTATGTACCAGATATCTGTGCAATCAGGCCTTCTTGAAGTTAGGGGTCATTCTGCTCTTTGTATCCGCAGAAGAGGAAAAGATAAAAGGAGGCCAACTAGCTGAACCTTGTAGAGTAGTTGTGGACCATGGTTGCCAGGAAGTCTGGAGTCCTTGAGTCTTCTTTCAGCCTTCAGGCAGCATCATCTTCTTGAAGGATGTTTATTTTCTTTCAACATCCAGGAGTTTTCTAATGGCGTAGTGGTAAGGTCATGTACAATAACCAGTGAATGTAGTATTCCTTCCGCCCAATTCTAACTATTTTCCCACAAATTCCCCACCTTCTTTCACAGCATTTTCTGTCTTAGTTTACTGCAAACTTCCTTATTAGCTCTATGTTAGAAACAGGGATTCTGATTGGCTAGGGTATGCACCTAAGCCAGGCAGAACCCACCACTCTAGTCAGGGAAAATAAGTTACACACCTGTGCTCAAACTCTGGTAGCTTGGCACAGAGCAGGCAGTCTTATCAGAGGCAATGTGTAAAGCGTTTACGCAACACACTCAAACAGCAACACAATAAATACACCACAAAAGAGATTCCACACAGGGCTATATGTAAATATATATAATATATTGTACATAAAATATAGACCAAAACGACATGAATCATAGTTACTGTACACATTATGCAATCACTGAAGTAGTACTCGTTATCCTGCCAATGCAACGTAAAAATGACATACATCAATATATTAGTGCAGGTACTGCAAAAGGTTATGAAAAAAACACATACATCATCACATGAGTGCGAGCAATGTAGAGAATGAAAACACATGGATCATCATGACACCATCGGGCAGGGCGTCCCTGTGCTCCTGCTAAATCTGTGCATCTACCATAAGGAATACAGTAATCACAGTGGCTTACGGAAAGCAAATTCCTAGTCGGGACCTCCATGGAGAATTCACTTTGTAATGTCACCACCAGAATCTAATGCCCCTAAGGTCAGTTCTAGCCGGGGCAAGGTACACATGGTCAATGGCAGTGGGGAGAGGTCCGGGTCCACCCACGGCAGAATTACAACTGGGTAGCTGCCCACGATTACGCGGTGCAGCTACTGCACACATCCCTGTGTAAGAGCCGGACCGGCCCGAGGTCACTTCTGACCTAAGTGTCGACTATGGGAGGGCTCTTTGGTGCGAGGCTGGATGCTGCAAGGGCAGCTACACGGGAGCGGCCGGTCACCATTTGTGCGCCCTCAACAAATAGTGCAGCGGCTCACTTCCTCTTCCAGCAAGCAGGCTGACGGGGTTGGGGTGATTGTGTTGGCCTGGCAATGTGCACTCCTAAGAGACAATGGCGACTCTTCGGCACGCACCTAACCTGCTGATGAGGCACGAGGCGTAAACATGACATGCCGGTTCCGGGTATCTCTCCGCCATACAGTGCCGGCCTTATAGCTCAGAGAGCATGGCGATATAGATAGAGCGAAGTGCTTGACCGGCTCTGCTCTTACCAAGTACTCACACAAGCAGGCCCCCAAACATGAAGTGCTCCTCCCGTGCTGGCAGACAGGCAGACAAAGAGGCGCTCACCACGCGTTGCCTGAAAAGTGTAAAATGGCCGGACTAAGGAGTCCCATGGCCGGTTGCAGGTCATTTTAATAGAATCTCTTTCATTCTTGAGCTTCCCAAAAAACAAAGGGGGGTAGCAGCCTAACCCACCCCAGGAGAACACAGGAGGGGACAACAGTAGGTATGCAGGCAGCAGGCCAGCTCATAAGGTAGATTGCAAAGTGGCAGTCCCTCTTGCAGTCCAGCAGTCAGCAGGTCAACACAGCAAAGCAAATAGTCTAAATGGCAGTTCCTTTAGCAGCACAACAGTCCTCTGACAATGTGCAGTCTGTAGAGCCAGCAGCGTCTGGTTACAAGTCCACACAGTGTCTACAAACATGGGTTCAGAACCCAGTAATTATACTCAAAATTGTCTTCGTTCAAGGGGTGGCTTCAAAATAAACCTTAGAAGTGCACAGCACTCCCTTTCAACCCAGCCCTGGCTGCCGACGTCAGTAGGAGGTAAATCAGCCCTTTGTGTGAGGGCAGGATACAGTCTCCCAGCCAAGGATTCCTTTAACTTAATCAATAGTATAGCATGATTGACTGTATCAAAAGCGCTGGAAAAGTCAATAAAAATGTTCATGGGTGATGTATACTTTTCTGCTATCACCACAAAGCCAAACGATTCTCGAACAAGCTAGAAGAACAAAAATCACCTTGTTGAAAGAGGATCAAGTCACCTTCCTGTATCCATTTGGTCAAATGACCCAGCATCTAAACGTACACTGGGGGATAATTCACAGATGATGTAAGTAGGTCTTCTTTAAAACTAGGTTATATTATTCTGCCACTCCAAGTAGCCGATAGAATGGCAGTGTACAATCAGTAATTAAATGAAAATGCAAATATTGTAGCCCGGGAAGAGATTTCGAATTTTTTGATTTCGTAATCTCATCTAGACCCTGTGCACTGAATTCCCTTTTGATATCATACCATGTGGTATTGGTATATTTTAGATAGTGATAAATGGAATGGCAGCACGTAGCCCCAAAATGATCTTGTTCCTTTCTTCTGCGGATAGTCAGAGGAAAGGTTTGTAAGGATTAATATTTATTATTATTATTATTATTATTATTTAATTATTTTATAGCGCACAGCTACCCATAGGGTTTCCCAGCACTTGAGGACGCAAGTCGGGTACAGTTCACCTTGTTAATATTTTATTAGTATTTCAAACTAACTAAGATGTATAGGAGACCTTGATTTTAAGTCATGATGGAGTATTTCAAGCCAGGTTTTAAGGTATTGCAATTTATTCTTAACTGAATCAAATTAGCCTGTCGGTATTGTCAAGGACTGAGGCATTGATATTGATAGTGAGAGTATCAGTGGCTTATAATTACTCCGTTCAGATTACCTAGCTTCAATTTTTATTCCAACATATGAAAAAAATATTTAGTTGATAGAAAAAAGAATTGACGCTTTTACCAAGTTGACTTACTAGGCACATCAACCCCTATTCTATCACTTAATATTTCAATATTTAATACTAATGTCCAGGCCAATAATGGACAAGCGCGTGTATGATTATGTGAATTGGTCAAGTGGGGTTTATCCAAGTTCCAACTTTCATCACGTTCGATGGGACCATATTCATTATATGTTCTAGTGGTTTTACAAACATTAAAATCGCTGATAATGCATTAGAGTAAATTAGGATATAAAGACTGAATTTCAAGAATAGAGGCTATAATATTTTCCAGTGCCAAGAAATTCAGTTAGGAGGGGTAGGATGTGATAATATTACATTCCACACAAGTTTGCCATCATTGATAAGTATCAATGTAATCAGCATCAAGTTATCATTTCTTACGGGTAGCATGGTAGCATTCATAAATATAACCATTCCTTATTGAAGATAGTCTTGCGGGAATGGTGTATAGCACAAAATAAAGCAAATCAAAGTCATTACATATCCAAGTTTCTATAAAACAAATGATATCCTAGTTGAAACAAAAGAGAAATTATCATCCAGCATTTGTGCTAATCCAGCGATATACCAGCATACAATGAAATGAAATGAATGTAAAAATTTTAAAGCGTGACAATCACCCGGGGGTATCTAGGCATTAAGCAGAATCTGACAGGCTGAGAAGATCCAGAAGATGGCAGAATTATTTGGAAAAAAGCCAAGTTTTTAGATCTTTCCTAAACTCTAGTAAGTTTGATGGTGGAGTGGCTGCTCTCACAGCACGCCGTGCGGCGTTAGAGTTGCAAAGAGACTCAGAGGTCTTTGGTGATTCTGCGGGTCCTTGGACGGGGCTTCAGGCGATTCTGAGGTGTCAGCAGGAGCTGAGCGAAAAGACCAAGGAAGTGAAAAAAGTGAGGGGAAAGCGACCGCACCCGGAGGGATTTGGCGGTCAACGGCTGGCTCATCCCCGCAGCTTGCTGATAGCCCGCTGACGCCGACAGTTGATTGCTGTGTTGCAGCTCGGGACTTGTGGCCAGCGGCAGGGAACCAACTCTGTTGAAGTGTGCCCTCGTACCACTGAGGGAGTCTGTCTGCTTCTCATTTCACCTTGAAGATTTCTTCCGTCAAGGTCGGATGCCCCTTCCTAGTGAGTGGGTGTTGATGCTGATGCTAGGAGACTGCCTGCCTCGCTGCCTGCTTCGTAATCAGCTGATTTCCTCCTCCTGAATCAGATTTTCTTTCCTGCAGCTCATGGCCGCGCTGCCGTTCAAAGACGACCTGCTTTCGCTAAAGTGGCTCTCCTCCTGGGCTTTCAGGTCAGGTGTTTCCTTCATGCTGTTTAAGCTGTTTTCTTTACGCTTTCTGAGGCTTTGGTGGCCTATGAAAACGCTGAACTTTGCGGCTGCCCGGCCTTGGCCCTGATAACTCACCACAGCATTCCATCGATTACAGAGAACCTCTGTGGAACTCTTAGTGAGTAGAAACTGCTTTGCTATTTGTTATTTTTACTATCTTACTCGCCTATAATTGTAGCAGGATTTGCTACAAGCAGTGGGTGTCTGACATTTTCTGTTCTCGACCTCTGGTGCAATCGACCTCAATTACGTCAGGAGGTAGATGTGTGCCTTTGATTATGCAAGATGGTAATAACAGAGCATCTTCGGCTCTACTAATCAGAGTGAATTAGGTATTTTCTCCTTGTGATTCCTGACTTGAGAGCTCTATCCAAACGCTGTTGTATCCTGATATCACCACATCACACCTTATCCTGCCTTTGGGGCCCAGCCTTACCTCAAAGCATGCCGCATTTCACTCGCGGGAGCCGAACTTTGCCCAGGATTGCCGCATCTCGTGCCTTTGGGGTGTAGGACTACATCTCCCAGAAGGCTTTGCACCAGGAAGCGCCAGTAGGGAGGGGAGGCGTCCGAAGGCGCACTAAAGCACACGAGGGCTCCCTCAACGCGTCGGGCCAAGCGACTGATCGTGACTGGACTGGGCCGGCCCTCTGAAAAATTTTATAAGATTTAGATTAGTGGTAAGCCGTTATACTTGCTGAAACACTAATATTTGTTCATTGTGCTAACAGTTACTGTCTTTACGCCAGGTTCTTGTGTTAATATATAGGTCACACAAAATACCCGGAAATATGAATAGGCGAAAGGGTGCTGCAGGCACCTTAGACGCCTTCATCATTAGAGCCGAATCTCTTCTAACGCACGAAATTGAGCTGGCAGAGAGACGCTTGTCACTTGACCCCGCTAGACTACCCACCTACAGTCAAACTAAGTCGCCAAATCCCATTGTCACATTGCAACCAGCCTGTACTAGTCCAATAGTAATAGTTCATAGCGAGCCAATGGCCTCTGTCCTACCATCTATGTCGGACTCTATTACGAACACTAACTTAGATGACACAAACAGGCCTGATATAACCTCTAGGCTACGGGTACCAAGGCAAGCGAAAGTATCAAAGGAGAAAATCAAACAGTCACTGAAGAATAGTAAAAACGGTTGCAAGAAACCAACTAAAAAAAAATTAGGAGGGCCAGCTAGCTCGTTTAAGGAAACCATTGACACATATGAGCAAATGGAAATTCTAAGTAAATCAGTTGCCACACAAACCGAAGCTGACCTCTCTTCATACTCGGCTAAAATAGGTGTGAGCGCTGAGCATGTAGAATGTATTGTTACATCAACGTGTAAGGCCGCATTAGGTAGCATGCTGTCTCAAATCGATGACCATATACATACAAAATTGAATCTCATAGATGTAAAACTAGAGCAGCTTAATTCTGCCATGGCACAACTAGATATCTTAAGTAAGGATGCTATAAAGAGAATCACGGAAGGGGCACAACACATAACCCAGGCTACTGTCCCGCCCAAACAAAACCAGAGTAGATCACAAGTTATGAGATGCGAAACAAACATGGTAACACCCACATCAAATATATCTTATGGGGGTGGAAATACAAGGAGTGGGGCACAGACATTGTTTGTTAGGGGAGAAGGATTTAATGACGGACATCACGTATATGATGCCCCAAACACTCAAGAAACGGGAAGTGGCTCTGAGACAACATATAGCCCCAAAGGAACCGATCTAATCCCCAACACAGACACTCTAAGCCTATTGCCAACTTCATGCCCTTATGTTCTAATCTTAGCCGGGGTGCCTGCTCTTAAGAGAGAACAGAAAGAGTCATGGTCCAACCTTAGAAATAAAACTGTCGATTGGTTAACTAAGTTCAAAAAATTTAACCCACAAAACACGAACGACATTTTGATGGTCCGTAGGGTAGGGTGGGTAGGTGAATCCTATAAGAATATAAAGGGGGATTGCATAGTTATAAATTTCCGACGGCCACGTATGGTCCGAAGCCTACTAAACTCCCAAGAGGAAATGCCTGGCCAGAGCACTTGTATTTGCGCCCTTCCTTTGGGATACTTTTACAGACCACCAATTGAGAGGATTGTAAATGGAATCACAGGCCCCCTAACAATTGAAAATAGATACCAGGGACTATCGACTTTAGAAGCTGTTGATTGACAACAAAAAGCAGCATTTTATGGGAAAAACACACATGCTGTAACGAAGCCAAAAGCTAATATGAATAAGGAGACTGCCAAAAATAAAAAGGGTTCAGAGGAATTGCAGAGCCTATAACATGATGTAGGATTACGGGAAGGAGGAACACTTGAGCACAACAATCATGAGGAAAAGGAGTTACATCTGTCCCTCTACCCATTACACTAGGGCCTATAGAGGTTGCCTCAAGTGAAAGAAACACCATTACAGTTAATCGTAACACGGTGGGTGGCCCGCCTACTGTTAGTGCGATTGATGGATTATCAAACGCACGCCTCACTTCATGGAATATAGCAGGGATTAATAGGAATCTCAGAGATGCAGACTGGGATGAGTATATTGAACAGAGCGACATCTGCCTGTTACAGGAGACTTGGGCCTTAGAAACACCACACAGAGTTGGATATAAGACATTCAGTGTGGATGCAATCCCTTCTAAAAGGGGTAGGCCATCAGGGGGTCTAGTTATATGGATAAAAGTAACCCTTGAAATAGGAATAACTCAACTGAGTATACCATCCCAAGATATGATTGGTGTAAAAATCACTACTCAGGATAGAAGGGTACTATACCTATTTAACATCTATAACAGACCGAGCCCAGCTACAAAAGAGTCACTGGTTATAGAACATCTGGACTCTGTTCTAAATTCCTTAGAGACAGAGGCATTGGTATTAGTAGGTGGGGACCTAAACTGTAATTTTGAACCTGTGATAGGTTTTTATAATATATTTGAGGATGAAGACACGGCCAATAAGATCACTGCGCTAGAAAGCAATAGTTCAGTACCACATACTGTGGCAGTAGCTCAAATAATGAAAGTTGCAGCTGGGCATGGGCTAAGAGCCTGTAATGGACGGTTACCATCAGATAAACCGAAAGAATATACATTCTGTAGAGGTAACTCGCGTAGTCATATAGATTACATAATGGTATCGTTGGAACTCTGGCATTATGCAATTGATTTAAAAATAGACCCAAGAATTGAGAGCGACCATCGTCCACTTGTACTGACGTTATCTAGCCAGCTATTCTTTTCCATCTCCCCATGTATTGAGGATAGTAACACTTCTTTAGATGACCTTCTAGTAAGCAATAGTCGCCGATCATTGAAGTGGCCTTACATCTTAGGGAATAGTGAGTCCCTGATAAACATCTATAATACATTTGCAGATACTTTTGCACCCCACATAGATCAACCAATAGATAAAGATTGCCTGCTAGACCTACATAAAGAACTTTTGGCAGCGTTGTTGCCAAATGTGACTAATATACCCAAGAAAGGGAAAAGAGGAAATAAAGGCCAACTTAAAGAAGTAAACCCATGGTACGATAAAACGTGTCATGATGCCAAGGCCGGATTAATAATGGCAATAAAAAGCGGCAATATAACCAGTAGAAGGGAGGCTAGGACTAAATATAAGAAAACGCTTCGTAACGCGAAGAAAACATGGGACGATGGAATTTGGTCAGACTTACTCATTGCAGCTAAGGCAAAGGACCAGCAAGGTTTTTGGAGCCTTGTAGCCAAAGGGAACAAGACGGGAAGGGACGTCAAAGATGTATATCTAGATGCAAACACTTGGGTGGAACATTTTACTAGTTTGTATGCTGCAAGGGAAAGTAGGCAACTTATACATATCGATGAACTAGCAGCTAATACAAAGGATTTTACTTTAGTTTTTAGCTTGGACGAAACAAATCGGCAATTAGTACAGTTAAACCAGGGAAAGCTCCCGGACCTGATAGAATTCCGGGTGATTTACTGAAGCATGATATCGGTGTCTGGGGACCATACATAAATTCCCTTTGTAATGCAATAGCCTTGGGAGCCCCCATCCCGGATACTTGGAAAGGGGCTGAAATTATTACTATTTTTAAAAAAGGTAACCGTTATGACCCTGCAAACTATCGCCCAATTAGTCTAATAGACATTTTACAGAAAATTTACGCTAGGGATATTTTAAATCGATTAAACACTTGGATTGAGGACAATAATGTGCTTTCAAAATTCCAGGCTGGTTTTAGAACAAAACTCAGCACAACGGATCAGGTTTTTAGATTTACATGTCTTTGTTGGAAATACGTAAAAATAAGAAAGGGTCACCTTTACGTTGCTTTTGTGGATTTAAAGGCAGCGTTTGACCTTATTCCACGGGACTTATTGTGGCATTCGCTGAGATGCCAAGGGGTACCTTGTGATTTACTAAAGCAAATAATAAGATTACATGAAGAGAATTATGCAAAAGTAACATGGGGTCCGAGGGGCGAATTATCTGAGGCAATCCCAATAAAAAGAGGTGTACGTCAGGGATGTGTGCTGGCACCAACCCTATTCTCACTGTATGTAAATGACATCCCCAATTATTTGAATGGTTGCCAGAACGATGCACCTAAATTGGGAGGGGATTTGGTGCCAGCACTTCTATTTGCGGACGACACCATTCTAATATCGCAAACACCAAAAGGATTGCAACGCCTAATAGTCTCCTTCTATACTTATTGCACATATAAAGGCCTTGAAATAACCATTGGTAAAACGAAATATATGGCCATAAATCCCCACAACACTTTAAAAAAAATATTGTACTAAATAGTCAAAAGTTGGAGTATGTGCAGAGTTTTAACTATTTGGGCATATCTCTGGATACAAAGCTATCGTGGAAGACACAAATGGAAAAGAACAGGATAGCTTTACTCCAAAACTCCTGCCCATAATGAAAAAGCACAGGAGTAGTTTCTCCAAAGCAGTTTCCCCAGCCCTGGAGGTGTTCAAATATAAAGCCCAAGCAGCCGCACTCTATGGGGCCGAAATATGGGGTCCTTACTGCAAAAAGAATTTTGAAATAGAGGAAAACAAATTTTATAGAATGCTTTTAAGTCTCCCTGCGCGAGCTCCTTTAATTCCGATTACCCTAGACCTGAATGTTAAACGCACTGACCATCACGCATTATTAAGACCTCTATTATTTTGGGTCAGAATTTGGTCTACTATAGAATTGCTACACTACAAGGTAGGTCTAGAGGAGATATTGAAGTTGGACCAGCATAGGAGTATTTTGTGCCTTAGACACGTTTTTTTGTGGTTCAGAAAATTGGGCCTATCCCATTACTGGGATGACCCAACCGCGTTGTCCGTGGCCTCAAAGAAACTGCTAAAAACAACCTTCTGGGCCCATATTCAAGACAGCGTGTTACACGGTCTACCTAATGGATCGCTAATGACTAGGTTCCTTTATTTAAGGACGTAGCAAATTTTGAGCCCTTTCTTGATGAGGTGTGCCCACAATTAGCAAAAAGTTTATATATGAAGTTTAGATACGGTGTATTACATATAAATGCAATCACGTCACGATGGGCTATCAATAACGCTGGAACAGGGAATGATTTGTGTTCTTTATGCCCAAATAAGGTTAAAGAAACTGATTTGCATGTATTATTCTTCTGTCCTCTATATGTCAAGCCTAGAAAGAAATGGATTAAACCAATTTGCATAAACATGGGTACTAGGTCTTGCAGAGAGGCTGAAAGAATTTTAAAAACTGATACATCGCAACCAATTGTATTCAGTGTCAGTAAATTTTTACTCGCCGTAAGCTTCTTAAGGGCCAAATCAGGACTGAAGTTGTAATAAATGTGATTAAGTATTTTCAGGGCAATAACAAATGAATTTTGATAGAGTATGCAGATACAATAGGTATAAGGGAGCCTTGTTCGTGGGAAATGTTAGTAAGAAATTATTATTATTAATTGTTTTTAATGTTTTAGGGATGGAAGCACAAACAAAGAACAAAAATCAGGAGTCCTAGTGTTATTATTGTTTTTATATTGATGCCTATTTTAAACATAATTATGTTCTTAAAGGAATGGCAATAGGTCATATACAATACTTTTCTTTGTATTCCCTTTCCATCTATTAACATTGTAATAGTATTACTGCAGTATTGCATATGGAAATCGTATGTGTTTTAATGCATCTTTTATGGTTTAAAAGAACCGAAATAAAGATTTTTGAAATGATAGTAAGTTTGTTTTTAATTTTAGTTCAGCAGGAAGAGGATTCCATAATCCTGATGTACATAAAATGAAACCTCTCCCACCCCAGTTGGCTTTCTTAAATCTGGGGATTGCCAGATTTCCACTTGTGGATGATCGCAGTGAGCGCGTTGGGATATATCGATGAAAATGCTCTATAAAGTAGTCTAGGCCAACAGCATGTTGTGCCCTGAAGGCAATGCAGAGTGCTTTAAACAGTATACGTTTGTCAATGGGGAGCCATTGTAGTTCAATGAGTGGAATGCCCAGCAGTAGCCTGGCTGTGGCATTCTGTAGTGTTTGTAACTTATGTAGAAAACGTTTTTGGATGTTAATAAAAAGTTCATTGCCATAATATACTTTGGATGAGATTAGAGTCATGACTACCCTCTTTTGCAGGCTAGGTGGGATAAAAGGTAAAACGTTCCTTAAGATTTTCAAAATGAGGAAACATGAGGAAGTGATCTGATTAATTTGTCCTTCAAAGGATAGCTTGGTATCAATAATCACCCCCAGGATTTTTGGTTTTTCTCTGGGGTAGGGGGATTCCCCAGTTCTTGGGGCCACCACTTGTTTGACCAAAAGGAAGGGTTGTTGCTAAACAGTAGGACCTCCATTTTTGAGGAGTTCAATTTCAGGCAATTGCTGCTCATTTAGTTACCAACATGGAGAATGCAGTTGTGAAACTGGGTAGCCATGGATCCCGGATTGTTGGTGACGATCTGTGTGTCATCTGCATATGAAACCAGGGAAAAGCCAAATGATTTAATTAAGGCTGCAAGTGGGGTAACATAAAGATTGAACAAGGTAGGACTCAAGAATGAGCCCTGAGGGACTCCACAGGGTAAAGAGAAAGCTGGTGAGATGAAATCACCTAGGGAGACTGTTTGTCGTCCGACCAGGTCAGAGGGAGTAAGGATACCCAGTGGAGCTGTTGATTATCCGTGAAAAATATAATCCAAAAGATGACCAGCTTTGTGTGAGGACCCATCAACGATATGTGTTAGACCTGCGCCCGCCATATGATCCAATAGATTTATTGAGTCTGGATTGAGCGAATTCTCCATATGGAAATTAAAGTCGCCTAAAATAGTGAAATCTGCAGCATCCACTTTTTGTTCTATGAGACTACCAATGGATTGAGTGAAAGCTGATCTAGAACCTGGTGGTCTATATATAAGAAGTCCACTAAAGGAGTAGTGACTGTTGAGTTCAATTTTAAAATTTATGGATTCACAAAGCAGTATATTAGAAAGAACTTTAAAAATAGTTTTAAAATGATCTTTAAATATACTGCAAGGCCACAGCCCTTTTTTTGTGGGTGATCGTATCTGAATATCCTGAAACCTACTGGTAGCAATGATATTAGGTCTGGGCCGATGTTAAGTCTGCCAAAGTTTCAGTGATAAAGGCCAGGTCAATATTCTGGTTTTCCAGAAGGACCAGAAAATCTAGTGCATGCTTAACCAGCGATCTGGCGTTGATAAGTGTGCAGTTGTATCTAGCTATGGTTTGTTTTGGTCATGTCTCTATTGATTTAGTGGCAGTGCGGGATGTACAATGAAGATTATTAAGGGAGAAGTTGCAAGCCAGACATTTCATATTGTTATCCCAGCTATAAAGGTCTAGCTGTGGACCGGTACAGGGCTTCTGTGAAGAATTAAAGTATAATAAGGCATCCCTAGAATAGGTGATAGGAGCCCTAGATTCTGAGCCCAAACTGGCAGGGGGGACCAGCATCTGATAATGAAGCCCCCAGGACAGGAAGTGCAAAAAAGCTGGGCCGTTGCCTGCCCAAAATGGCGGCCAGCAAGAACCGGAAATGAAGAAAACACTCTTTCCGCACAGTCGGGTGAACCTAGGCAGACCAAAGAGCCCAACAGAATGCAGGTATCAGAGTGAGTTAGATAAGATTAAGTGGGTAAGTAATAGTCAGCCCCTTCAATGTTTTAAAAGAATAAAAGCATTAGCAGCAATTAGTAATGAGCGCGTCTTACTGGTGTCAGCGTCCGCTGCGCGCTCGGACCGGCATCTGATTATGAAGCCCCCAGGACAGGAAGTGCAAAAAAGCTGGACCGTCGCCTGCCCAAAATGGCAGCCAGCAAGAACCGGAAATGAAGAAAGGACTCTTTCCCCACAATCGGGAGACCCGGGGCGGACCAAAGAGCCCAACAGAATGCAGGGATCAGAGTGAGTTAGAGAAGATTAAGTAGGTAAGTAATAGTCAGCCCCTTCAATGTTTTAAAAGAATAAAAGCATTCACAGCAATTAGTAATGAGCACGTCTTACTGGTGTCAGCGTCCGCTGCGCACTCGGACCGGCATCTGATTATGAAGCCCCCAGGACAGGAAGTGCAAAAAAGCTGGACCGTCGCCTGCCCAAAATGGCGGCCAGCAAGAACCGGAAATGAAGAAAGGACTCTTCCCGCACAATTCGGAGACCCGCGGCGTACCAAAGAGCCCAACAGAATGCAGGGCTCAGAGTAAGTTAGAGAAGATTAAGTAGGTAAGTTATGGTCAACCCCTTCAATTTTTTAAAAGAATAAAAGCATTCGCAGCAATTAGTAATGAGCGTGTCTTACTGGTGTCAGCGTCGGCTGCGCGCTCGGACTGGCATCTGATTATGAAGCCCCCAGGACAGGAAGTGCAAAAAAGCTTGACCGTGGCCTGCCCAAAATGGCAGCCATCAAGAACCGGTAAGAAAGAAAGGACTCTTCCCGCACAATCGGGAGACCCTTGGCGGACCAAAGAGCCCAACAGAATGCAGGGATCAGAGTAAGTTAGAGAAGATTAAGTAGGTAAGTAATAGTCGGCCCCTTCAATGTTTAAAAGAATAAAAGCATTCGCAGCAATTAGTAATGAGCGCGTCTTGCTGGTGTCAGCGTCCCAATAAACAATAACAAGTTAAAGATTTGTAAGAGTTAGGTTTTGGTTCCTGAGTTCCGCCCACTTGCAGAATTTCTATAGTTCATACCTAATTATCCATTTCTCTTTGACCTAGTTTTCTATAGACATAAATTGACTGCTAGGATGTAAACCACCAGTCAATCATCGATTGGAATCATTGAAGCTGACCTAACTTCCTGGGCCAGGACATATGGAATGCTTCTCCTCTGACACATAAGTGTTTTTTTATGTGTCTAAAATACAAGAGTTTCAGAAAATGTTGCGTAGGTTGAAAGGATTATAAGGAGTACTGATCGATGTACGGAAGAACAGGTTGTTGAATTCTCTGTTTGCAATTTTTGGTAGCATTGTTTTATTAAGAATTTAAAGTGTTTTTCTTGGTCAGGAATTATATCTTAAACTTAGATTTATTTTCAACTACGCTACCATTTTTTTGGTATGATAAAATACTTCATTTGTAAATTCCGTCTTGTAGAAGCTTTCAAATAATATTTGTTACCTTATGTTTTGAATAACAGTTGGTCATGAATACGGCTTATAACCAGGGCAGTTCTTGAGATGAGCCTCTTGATACTGTGATTGCACTATATTGCAGGGGGAAGCTTTCAGTGGAGCACAAACTGCGGCTGCAATTGACACATACCTTTTCAATGTTTGCTTTGTGTCCTGTAGAAAAATAATGAGCATCATAAAACATCATATATAACATCACAATGAAAATCTTGCACATCTCTTAAGAATGGGGGATAATTTTGACCTGAGAAAATGACTAATGATAGTTGTGAGAGTCACAGTGCTGAAATGTGTGTTACTTTGTAGCTGTCAAGAACTGAGCAAGAGTTGCAGCATGAGTGCAGCACTTAATCTGTAGTCGTCGTGGCGGCTGTTTTGTGAAAGGGTACAAGAATATTTTGGGAATTGTTAGATTTTTGGAAGGATTTGATTAATTGAAGGGACTTTAGAATAGCTGAGATGGAGGGCATCAGAACTTGGCAATAAATGAGGATGAATGAGGATAAACAATTCAAAGACTAGTACAGAAAAAAACTAGAGCTTTATTTAAAGAAGCTGTGCAGGCACTCTTGGTAAAAGGAACTAGAGAGATTAATTTTGTTGATCAGTACTGGTCATAATCAGAGTAGGAATAGACAGGGAGGAAGCATAAAGGAAAGCATAAAGGGGGTAACTGACTCAAAAAGACAAAACATATTAAGAGTGATAGTATAGAAAAATCTTTCATTATACAAAAGTTAAAAAATATGTCCCCTGCACATGAAAAGCATGCACAAAAAGCTTTCAGATGAGTCTTGAAAATAAGTTTGAATTTCCCTACTTAGGTTGAAGTAAGGATTAAGGATGATGAGTGCATAAATCACTGGATAAAGAGATGAGAGGGTCATGAGAGCAGAGTGCTCTAAGACAGTAATAAATGAAAAGGTGTACTGCAACTAATCTGGAACTGGAAATAATTATTTTACTTTTTAAATCTAGAAGGGACTTTTGAAAAAGATCAGTGAAGCAGTATCAATATGTTTTTGAATATTATCGGGAATTTAGGTAATATTTTTGACAAGACAAGGGAAACCGTTATCAGACGTGGAGGTTAAAAAAGAAATATTGAAAAGATTATGTGAAAGGACTGTATGTTTTCTGGGAAATGCACATCCTACAAAGCCACGGTACATGTAAATGATCACGCCACACTCGGGTGCTTGGTATTACACGTTTCTATTCCTCATCATGTAACCATTAGCTGAACATTCTACATAATGAATTCTATCACCCACACCCAAGCACTTACGTCACTGTTCTACGGAGTCCATCAGGAATCAAAAGGGTCCCGTCATCTCCAACTCACAAGAACAACATCTCCCTCTTTGTTAAATAAAAAGTGCAAATAATACATATATACAACATAACTCTTCAATAAGTCGTTTTGGTTCTCTAATCAATCGCCCAGATCTTGTCATGTGAGGCTGCGGAGATACAGGATAAGTGTCCATGACTGCCACAGGTGACAGAGATGTAGGTGCAGTCATTGGGCTTTCAGGATTCTCAGGTGGAGAAGTCTCACTTCTGACTTATGGAATTGACGAATATCGAGGCAGGTGCGTGAAGGGAAACAACCTTTAGAACGCATGCATTACATCGCATGCCATTAGATCGCGGTTTTTACACCGAAAGTCGTTACAACGACTTGCACTGGAGGGCGCTATAGGACAAGGAGTAGTTTAAATTACTATCCAACACCTTCCCTACTGTACGTAGGCTGGAGTTGGAATAGTAAATTAAACTACTCCGAAGTCCAGCGCCCTCCAACGCAAGTCGTTGTAACGACTTGCGTTGTTAAAACCGCGATCTAATGGCATGCGATGTAATGCATGCGTGGTATCGTCATACATCCGTGCGTGAAATGCGAAGGATCTTGTTTAGTGGACTTTCCAGAATGGTGAGCAGTCACTATGTGTCCTTTACTAGTCGCAACCCTCAGTGGGTCAGCATCAAAAGTAGCAGCAGACTTGCATTTTCTTTTCTGTCTGACAAGGACTCCGTCTCCCTCTGTATAGACAGTGTTCCTCCCACATCGGTGTTTGTCTGCATAGGTCCTCATTTTGTGTTTGTGATATGAATCTCTTTGACGAAGTTCACCATCATCAAACAGTCATGTAGTGGTACATTGTGGCAGCATGATCTTCATGGAGTGTCCCACACATCAGGGTTGCGGGACTTTCACCTGTAGTTTAATGGGGAGTTGATCGGTATGCACGAAGAGCCGAATGTAGAGCTGATTTGATTTCAAGCTTTTGCAGTGCAGCACCCTGAACAGTCTTTTTTAGGGTGCTCATAAAACGCTCAACGACACCAATTGCTTGTGTCCAAAGAGGTGTGCTTGTCTGATGCTTAACGTTGAAATGAGTAAGAAAGTCTTTTAATTCTTGACAGTTGAAAGGTGGGCCATTGTCTGACTTCAGAATTGTAGGAACACCCCATGTTGCAAAAATACCTTCTAGCCTCTCAATGACTTTTTTGTGAGTGATCAACGAGAGGTCTTCTACCAAGGGAAAACGAGAATACTCATCAATGACTACCATTAAATGATGTCCATTGTCAAGGGGCCCAAAGGAATCAATAGTAGTTTTCTCCCACACCTGTTTTGGAAGATCAGACATGTTTAGCGCTGTGACGCCTTTATGATGTAGCTGTGCGCTCTAGAACTGTGTTGTATTGTATTGTATGTTCAATGGATGCTGGATTATTTTAGGATTAAAACAGTTGTACAGAGGACAGGCCTTTATTTCTCGTTCTACTCTTTCATCAAGATGAGGAAACCAAACTCGGTCTGAGAGAGCTCGCTTAGTGGCGACAGCTCTACGATGTCCCTCATGTGCAACTTCAATGACTTGCTGTCTCAGACTCTCCAGTATGACAATTCTCGGACCTCGTAAGACGATACATTCTTGGGTAATGGAAAGTTCATCTTTCACATTTTTGAACATCTGACATTCACTGTCATTTGTAAGAGGTCAAGCGTGCTGTTTCCAGGATTGATGTGCAATAGTGTCTTTCAGAATTAACATATTACTATGTGTGCCCGTGGCAGCAATGATTTGTTCCACTTATGTAGTGGCAGGTGTATTGGACTTTATGATGAAGTTAATGTAGGCTTCAACTGTTTTGAAAGTGGTACTATGACATTGTACTAGCACTTGTGAAAAGTAGTCAGCAGGGTTTTTATCTTTCCCTGGTCGGTGCATAGTAGTATAGTCATATTCCTGCAGTCGCAACCCCCACCTCTCAATGCGAAGGGCATCTTGGCTTTAGGATTACCAAAGATGGTAAGCAATGCTTGATGATGTGTGACAAGAGTGAAATGCTTTCCATATAGAAACACATGAAAATGTTCACAAGCCCACACGACAGCTAGGCTTTCTTTTTCAGGTTGTGAATAGGCACGTTCAGTTTGTGACAAACATCTGCTAGCATAAACCACAATATGCCTGCAAGCATTTGGATGTCCATTGTGTTGGGCAAGAATCGAGCCCATCCGTACCGGGCTTGTGTCAACAACACTGGGCCCGATTCACAAAAGTAATCTGAGACAAAATCCTAACTTTACGACTTTCGGTATTCACAAAAGGCATTTAGGAGTAGTAAAGTTAGGATTATGTCTTAACCCCTTCCGTGCTTCCGTCGGCCTATGGCCATCGCGAGCACTACCTCGCTAGTGCTGCGCACGTCCGTTGGCCGACTCGGCCCCGCCCACTCTTTCAAACCGCCGCACCGCGGCGGAATTCGCGCCGCGGTTAAGCGGTTAAGTTTGTCTTAAGTTTTGGTCTTAAGACAAAATCCTAACTTAAGTTAAACTTAAGTTAAACTTAAGTTAGGATTTTGTCTTAAGACCAAAACTTAAGACAAATTTAAGACAAAATCCTAACTTTACTACTCCTAAATGCCTTTTGTGAATACCGAAAGTCGTAAAGTTAGGATTTTGTCTCAGATTACTTTTGTGAATCAGGCCCAATTTCTCTATGTAGCTTTGCATCAAAGTAAGGCTGTTTTCAGTGACGTTCTCTATTGCATGTTTGATTTTCTTGAAGCTTGGTTCACATTCGTGTGACCATTGAAGTGAAGCATTTTGTTTCAATAAGTTTCTCAATGGGGTTCTTACTATGGCAAAATCATGGATGGACCGAGAACAGTAGCTGACCATGCCATGGTAGGTGGCTAACAAAGCCTGTACTTTAGCCGGATCTGGAGTCATTCCCCATCAGAAAAAATATGGCCAAAGAATTTGACTTTTGTTTTGTGGAACTCACACTTCTCTGCATTGAAAGTCAGACCTGCAGTAGCAAGTAAACTACACACTTGTGTAAGAGCTTTATCATGTTCCTTTCGTGTGGCGCCAAATACCAATATATCATCACTGTAATTGAAGGCATGCATGACAGGCTGTATTAGGTGGCGAATTACATCTTGAAACAATTCTGCAGCTGATGACCCGCTGAAACTTTGGACCAGATGTATGACCATTCTATTTTGCGAGTCACAAATTGCGATGTTTTGCGGCTCGCAATTGCGACTCGCAAAATGGAATGTACAACAGTGTCTCAGACACTGTTTGCGATTCCTAATGGGGTTGCTAAAGACCTGCCTCATTAAGATTAATGAGGTAGGTCGCAATTTGCGACCTCTCAGGAATCTCACATATCACAGGGATGGTGGCCTACTGGGGACAGCAGACCACAATGTTCTTAAAAAATATTTTCGCATACATTCACATTCCCATTTGCGACTGGCTTACCACCTACTTGAAGTAGCTGGTAACTGTGATTGTTTTGCAACCGCCTTTGCTGTCGCAAACCAATCGTTCATACCAGTGCAACTCGCTACTAGGAAGTGACACCCCTTGGCATGCCCTTTCCTAATAGTGACTCGCAAATCCAATTTTGCGTGTCGGTCACAGGTTACCGACATCTGGCCATCCGTCTCTTATATCTGAACAAACCAACTGATGGGGTAATTTGCTCAGATCAAGGCGAGAGTAGATTTTGGCACCATTCAGCTGGATGATCATATCAGCAGTGTGTGGACGTGGATATCGTTCTCTTCCAGTTGCCTTTTTAGCTTGACACATATTAAAACAGATTTGTACAGCTCCTTCATTGTCCTTTTTAGGCACTACCGCTATGGGCAAAACCCATGGTGTCAGACCAGTAGAGCACTCAGTGATATCATGCTTTAGTAATGTCTTAAGTTCATTTTGAACAGCTTCTTGTAAATGAAATGCAATTTGACGGTGGCGCTGAGCAACCTGATAATGGGCTGTCCTCATTAATATGTAGTTGCACTTTCATTGTCTAAATTTTCCTAATCCATGAAACAACAATGGAAACTGACTCACTATTTCGTGATGAGCATTAACGTTGTAATTTACAGATATCAGTCCCAATTCAGCAGCAGTACTGAAACTGAGTAAACAGGCACTTGTACGTGAATTGGCGCTTGTTCTTTTGCATTTTTTTGCTTCATGATTGCTACAAATGAACCTTGACTTTTTAATAATGTCGATGCAGCCCATGTATACATTGTACTCTTCGATGGTGTTAGGTAGGCACTGGAGACGGTTTGTTGTAGTTCTCATCAGGCATAATGTTTATCGACACACCACTGTCTATGATAAAAAGTATGGAACAGCCATTCACCTTTAGTGTGATTTTCGGACAGTGTCTAAATGAATTTCAGGACTTCACGTGTTGATCTTTCTTTGACTCAAATTTTTCCTTGCATGTGGGCAGTCCGACATGCACATGTTTGTCTTTAGTGAACATCGACATCACACATCCATTTTCTTCACTGCCACCTGACAATGCTGCTGAAGAATTGTTGGACGTAGAATTCGATGATGATTGACTTCGTTTGGTTTCCATTTGCCTCAACTGATATGGCCGCTTGGCCTTGAGAGTGTGAGTAGAACTTTGCTTCTGGAACGTTCAGGCGTCCTTGTTGTTTTCTTGGCGTGACACACTTAGTTTTTCTTTCGCTTTGCAAACCGTTACCAAATGGTTCCCTTTCCCTAAGCCCTTGCATACTTGTCAAATGGCAAGACATTTACCTTCAAGTGGAGAAGAAAAGCCGCATCTGAACCATAGTTTCTATTTCTTTGGAGACATCACTAGGGCAGAAGGCCTACCACTACTCTACGGCCAAACTCTGGAATTTTTAAGATGCTACAAGATATCATTGCTACAAAGCAGACACCCAGTCATCACTTCTTATTGAAGGACTACCCGAACTGGTTATCATAGATGTTATGAAAATAAGCTCAATACTGAAGTGGAATGACTAAAAGCAATCAAAAAGGTGGAAGATTTGTGATAAGGCCAGCAACAAATTATAATGTAACAAAATGTGGACTCAAAAAGGAGGTAGATTTGTGATAAGGTCAACAACAAATTATGACGTGAGAAAATGTTTCATCTCTTGATTAAAACATTTTTGCATCATTTTGCAGGGTGCCATATTTGCTTTTCCTTAAGAAGAATGCAATTTGTCAAATAATATCTTGCTATGCTACCCCTATTTTACAATTGTGACCCTGACTATTGTGACCCTGACTATTATGAGTTCTATCTGAAAATATGATAAGTATTATTTATTCTTAGTTTACTGTTATCTGTTCAACAGTTTATTGGAATGCTTTCTATGCACTACATGCACTAGAAGTATAATGATTCATTGATTTTCCTTTTTACAATTGTTGTCACATGTATCCAACTCCTTTTTGATCAATGTGTTGTATTCATTTTCTTAAAGGTATGTATTACTTGGCCCGATGGACACACTAGTGAATTTGATGCTGACTGGCTGAAGAAAAGATGCTTCTCTAAGCAATCTAGAGCTCAAATGCAAGAAGAATTAAGTCATCGAGGTAAACCTGTTATTTCAAATACATTGCTTACACTCGTGAAATAAGATAGATCATTACCCTGGAATGGTCCCTACTGCTGTGTGAGTGTTATAAGCATCTAAGAAATTGTTTGCTAATTCACTTTCACTTTTTTGTTCTTCATATCAACCGAGAGCATAACCATAATCTGTTCTTTAAAAGTCTATACCTTCAAATCCTTAAACGTTTGATAGATAATTAGTGGTAAATCAATTCCTGCCACCTATACACCCATGAAGGGTTAAGAAGAGATCATAAGCATAGTTTTTCCCTTCTCCCTTCCTTCTCAGGCTACTATTTAAGAGTCAATCAATCAATCAATCAGGGGTTTGTTAAAGCGCGACTGCTCACCCGTAAGGGTCTCAAGGCGCTAGGGGTGGGGGGGGGGTGCAGGTTCCATTCCATCAAGGAGGGGGTCTGTCGAAGAGCCAGGTTTTGAGGTTTCTTGCGAAGATGGGGAGCGATGTTGTCTGTCTGAGGTGGAGCGGAAAGACGTTCCATGCTTTGGCCGTGAGGAAGGAGAAGGAGCGGCCTCCCGATCTGGTCTTTTGGTGCGGGGGACCACGGTGTAGGAGAGCTGGGCTGATCGTAGGGTCCTTTGGGGTGCGTGGAATTTGAGTCAGCTGTTCAGGTATGCTGGTCCGGTGCCGTGGAGGGCCTTGTGTGCGTGGGTGAGCATCTTGAAGGTGATTCTCGCCTCGACGGGGAGCCAGTGGAGTGTGCGCAGGTGCTGGGAGATGTGGCAGTGTTTTGGCAGGTTGAGAACCAGTCTTGCGGCGGCGTTCTGGATGTTCTGTAGCTTGCGGGTGAGGTTTTTGTTTATCCGGCGTAGAGTGCGTTGCCGTAGTCGAGTCTGCTGGTGACCAGGGCGTGAGTGACGGTCTTTCGGTGTTCGAGGGGGATCCATTTGAAGGTCTTACGAAGGAGGCGGAGGGTGTGGAAGCAGGAAGATGAGACTGAGTTGATCTGGCGGTCCATTTTGAGCTCGGAGTCCAGGATGATTCCCAGGTTGCGTGCGTGGTCCGTGGGGGTTGGAGGGTTTCCGAGGGCGGGGGGCCACCAGGTGTCGCTCCAGGCGTCTGGGCCCATGATGAGTACTTCTGTTTTGTTGGTGTTTAGTTGTAGGCAGCTGTTTTTCATCCATTTGACGACGGCTTCCATGCCTTCTCGAAAGTTGCGTCTGGTTGTGTTGGGCTCGTTGGATAGGGAGAGGATGAGTTGGGTGTCGTCTGCGTATGACACGATGTTGAGTCCGTAGGCTCTGATGATGGGGGCGAGTGGAGCCATGTAGACGTTGAAGAGGGTCGGGCTGAGGGATGAGCCCTGGGGGACTCCGCAGGTGGTAGGTGTGGGGTACGAGAGGAAAGGGGGGAGTCTGACCCGCTGCGTCCTGCCAGAGAGGAAGGATCAGATCCAGTCGAGGGCCTTGTCCTGGATTCCTGCGTCGTAGAGTCTGCATATTAGGGTGCGGTGGGAGAGTGTGTCGAACGCCGCTGATAGGTCGAGGAGGATGAGGGCTACTGTTTCTCCTTTGTCCAGTAGGGTGCGGATGTCGTCTGTTGCGGCGAGGAGGGCGGTTTCCGTACTGTGGTTTTTTCTGAAGTCGGATTGGGAGGAGTCGAGGATGTTGTGTTCTTCAATGAATGTGCCGAGTTGGCTGTTGATGGCTTTCTCGATGACTTTCGCTGGGAACGGGAGCAGGGAGATGGGTCTGTAGTTTTTGAGGTCGGTGGGGTCCGCTGAGGGTTTCTTTAGGAGGGGGTTGACCTCAGCGTGTTTCCAGTCGTCAGGGAACGAGGCGGTCGCCAGGGAGCGGTTGATGGTGTGGCGGAGCATGGGTGCGATGGTGTCGGCCGCTCTGTTGAAGATGTGGTGGGGGCAGGGGTCCGTGGGGGCCCCTGAGTGGATTGACTTCATTGTCTTCAGTGTGTCTTCGGTGGTGAGGGCTGTCCAGTCGTCAATCGCTGGTTTCCGGGTGTCGGGGGTGGTTGGTGAGGGTTCAGTGTGTTGGTTGTCTTCGTCAAAGTTGTCGTAGATGCTCTTGATTTTCTGGTGGAAAAAGGTGCTGAGTTTGTCACAGAGGTCTTGTGAGGGAGGGATGTCGGTAGACTCGCTGGTGGGTTGGGCGAACTCCTTGATGCTGAAGAGTTTCTTGCTGTTGTGCGCGTGGATGGAGATTCTGTCTTCAATCGCTTTTTTCCTCGTTTCTCTGATGAGTTGATGGTGGGCGTTGGTGGCGGCTCTAAAGTTGTTGTGGGCTTCTGTGGATTTGGTGTTCCTCCAGGCCTTTTTGAGGCGGCTGCATGTGCGTCTGGACTCTCGAAGTTCGATGGTAAACCATCTGGCTTTCTTGGCGCGGGTATTGTTGTTTTTCTTGAGGGGGGCTATGGTGTTGGTGCTGTCCGAGATCCATCTATGCAGGGTTCGGGCTGCGGTGTTGGGGTCGTCGTTTTCCGTGATGGTTGGGGTGGAGTTGTTGAGTGAGGAGGTGAGCTGGTCGTCGGTGATTTTGGTCCAGTTTCTTCGTGGGAGCAGGTGCTGGTGTCTGTGGATGGTGGGTGTTCTGAAGGTGAAGTGGACGCAACGATGGTCGGTCCATGGGAGTTCGGTGGAGTGGCTGAAGGTGATGGAGTTTCCTGTAGTGAAGAGGGGGTCGAGGGTGTGTCCTGCTGAGTGCGTGGGCTCGGTCACGATCTGGCGGAGTCCAATGTTGTGGAGTTTGTCCAGGAGGGATGTGGTGTTATTAAATGTCAATTAATGAAAATGCATATTTTAAGTATTTGATGTCACTCAGAGTACAGACATTATTTTAATTTCATATATAAGCAAACATACTTTTGTTTAGTTTATAGTGAATTGGAAAACTAGGTTAAAGGTAAATAATCATACATTGTTATAAATTTACTGAAATACTGCCTTTAAGGTCAACTGTGATGATAATTCTCTGCATTAAACAAGTGTACAATTATCAGCATTGTATTGACCATACAGACAACAATGAGTTGTTGAAAACTGTCTCTTCTAAAATGTCAATCTGTTTGTCCTTCAATTAATATTGCTACCGCAATTTAGTTTGAGTTTTCAATATTATTTGTGGAACAGCAGACTGCTAGCTCTACTAGCATTTTAATGAGAATTCAATGGTAAAATGCATCTTATTTTTTATTATATAGATGTTATTGACTTGTATTAGCTCAATTTCACTGAAATTTAACTATTTTAATTGTTTAACTATACAAAGTATTTAAACCATGGTAAAGCAACCAAAGGTTCAAAACCAACACATGAGCAGAAAAACAAGAGACAACCAATAATTTTTATGATTAAATTTACATGTAAACTGACTTTCTTGGGTGAAAATAATACAGTAATTGGCAACTGTAGGATGTTTTGACCCTAATCTTTTAATCTAAATGTATGGTAAGTTTTTCAACTATGCAATTCAAATCTCTTTCCAATCGTAAGACTCCTAGCAACCAGTTAGGACATACATTCAATACATTAAAAAGGGCTGATGGCAGGATGGCAATTTCCCCAAAAATAATCTATTTCAAAAAGTCAATTTTATTTGTTTATTTATTATTGGTGTTTTATAAAGCGTGAACATAACACAAGGGTATCAGAGCGCTGTACATATGATAGATAAACATAAACATAGAGCTGATACATTGAAAGAACATCTAATAAAAACAAATAACAACTTTTAAGAACTCCAGTAAGATATGGCATGTGGTAACAGGGTTATTAATAGACGACCTCCATTCGTTTATAAATCATTGGAATGGGTTCTCCAGGGTAGTTTTTCATGATTCTGTTTTGCGTTGGTTCTGTTCCATGAACCCCGGAGACAATGTTTGTGTGGGTTATACAAGGATTGATGTGCTTCAGCCCTGTATTGGTATAACAGTACTTGTAGCGGCCAATGCACCCAGGGGAACAGGCTCATCTTTACTCTTAGGAGAGGAATCGGTTCATTAGGATCTTCTTCGCCTCTTTTTTAAAGACATGGGTCAATGGGTTAGACTGAACCTTGGGTGGTAGAGAGTTCTAAAACCATCTTGGCAGTCGTAGATTGCCAATTTCAGTAACACTTAGTAATATGGAAAGTAATTTTTGTAATGTTAAGATGACAATCATCTTGCTAGATATACTTTCAGGAAAAACCACTCAAATTGATAGTTTTCCCTGTGCACAAAGGTTGGGCAATTGTACTTAAGAGATAGTAGTGTGAAAAAGAGAAGTCATTAAATGCTAACTGAAAACATCAGTTGTTCTCTGCACACAAATCATTTGAGAGTAGGATTCCTACATGAATCCAGTAGTACTGTCTCTGCAGGATTACATATATATTCTTACCAAGCTGGTCTGAATTTAAACATTAATTTAAATCTTGTAATCTGAGACTTCTCAAGAGATATTCAAATTCTACTTTAGTTGCTATGCTTTTAATCTCTCATAGCTATGTCATTGAATGATGGGCAAACACTAAATGGCAAGGGCTAGACCATTTTAAAAGTTTCTGGTGTCATTTCCTGATGTCACTACCTCCAAGGAAACACAATAATTTTTTGTTTGGGAAGCAAAGCTTTCTCTTTTACTGGATATCTGATGATTCTAAAAACAGATCTTGTTCCCATCACCTTCCCCTATGCGATTACCTTAAAATGTTATTTCGTAAATAAACATTGTGCTGAAATCTAGAGCTACTTTTGAAAAAACTTAAAGAAATATTCATAAAAATATTTTTTTTATTGGACATTCAGGTGTAGCTTTTCCTATCAGTTACATTTTATGGAAAATTAATTTTCTATAATTGCTAGTATATTTATGTAAACTGCCACATAAATACGTGATCAAATATTACGAGTTGCAATGTACTTGGATTTGTCAATATCTGTGGTAACTTGGGGCTTGTGAGGCTTGAGGTGGAATGTGACTGTGTCACATTCCACTGGAAAATCAGGAAGTAAGCTAGAGGTTGAGGAAAAGAGAAATCATCTTAACATCCTGTGCATAAACATTGGGTGCCTTCAAAGAAACTTTGAGTCAGTGCATCCTGTGTGGTGAGACGAAGAGAGTGCACATTACTATAAGAATAAAACCAAGTGGGTAAGATTGTTTATTTTTGGCCACCTTGTACTTTAACTGCCGCTGTGGGGACCTGTGTGTGTTTCGGTTCGTGTTGTCTTGAGCATCGCAGCTGAAGCGCATTCTTTGGAAATGCCCCAGCGTGAGTGTGTTCGGACGCATGCCTGTTGTGAGCCACAATCCTCAGAGAGACGGCGAAGTGGCTCGAGCGCTTTCCTGTCTTGGGCGTTCATCGCGCATACCCGCAAGAAACAAGCCTGATTCCCTGCAGAAAACATCATAAACCGACGTCAGAGTGGCCATTTTGTGCAATTGGGCATACTTGTATTGTCATTCATCGTTCGTACGACATTGGTTATGGTGACAGGCATCCACCCTCATTGTGCATATGTTTAATATTTGCTTCGCTCATGTTGCAATAATTTCAGCAATAGGCATGCTACTGCTTGCGCTTCTTCAGTTAGGGAGGATTTCGGCAAAAGTAATCATTGTGCTTGTGCGCTGACGGTGATAGACATGAATTTTCACAAGAATGTAAAGGAAAAAAAGTAATAATCGTGCTGTGCACTGTTCCTATGTGCTGACAGCGATAGGCATGCCTCTTCACAAGGTAGTAAAAGGTACAGATAATTATTATTATTCAGCTGTTTACAGTGGCATTGCTACAAATTAATTGGTACCTGTGTGCTGACGGTGATAGGCATGCCTCTTCACAAGTACAGCTTAGGCGATTATAATAGCCTCTGGGATTTTGTATGTGTGCCAACGGCGATAGGCATGCCTCTACACAAGAAAAGGGAATGATAGCAGACGAAACGGTGGATTTTCCTCAGACCAAGGGGAAATACTTGCGAGGAGGTCAACAGTCAAGTAAACTATTGAGGGTACATTATCCAAATGTGGTGATAATAGTGCGATGCACAAGATACTGGATGGCTAATTGTTGCACTAGTTAACTGTTGTAGTTAGTTAATTTTGGTCTATTTGGCAGTAAACCACTCAGAACATTACTGCACTGCCATTCTTTTTGCCATCACTAGGTGAACCCGGTATAAAATGGAACAAGTGGAAGAAGTTTATGAGAGATTCGCCAGAGTATGCAGTGCATCATTGAGCTATAAATTTAAAACAGCTCTTTTATTGCATTGTTTAGGACCGAAGGGCAGAAAGTGTTTGATCATCTTCCTGCTGTGTCTGGTATTGATGCAGTAGATTTGAATGAATATGATTTATGTATAAGGAAATTGGGGAACCACAACTTCCCCAAAGCCAGTACCATTCTTGAGAGATACCATTTTGGCAGGAGAGTGCAAAAGGGAAGTGAATCCCTAGAGAATTGCATAACAAATTTGAGGAAGCTTGCATCACCATGTAAGTTTATGGGTACTGTGGAGGAAAGAATAAGGGACCAGTTTGTTCTGGGGTGCAGCATTGAAAAGATCAGGAATGAACTTTGGCAAAAGGATTATCCCACTGTTGGGGAAGTGTTGGTAATAGCGAAGAAAACTGAACACTCAGTGAAATGTGTCAATATAATTAAGAAGGAGTCTGTGCATGATGTCAATGTGGTGAAACAAAAGCATGGGTCTCAAGATTGCAAAGTGCAGAAGGAGAAAACTAATGACCAGAGAAGGTGTATCAGGTGTGGGAGCAAGAGTCACTTGGTTTTCCACAAATTATATCCAGCATTGAAAGCCATGAGCAGGAATTTTGGCCGAAAAGGCCACTTCCAGAGTGAAAGCAAAAGTAAAGGGGGAAAAACCAAAGGCAAAGAAGTGGTTGTAGAACAAGACGATGGAGAATCTGACTTTGAATGTGGACAAATTGTTTTGCAAGTTGAGAATAGGGACAAGAAGTGTCCTATTGAACACATCCTAGTGGAAGGGAAAGAAACAAGTGTGTTGTTTGACTCAGGGGCTAAGAAATACTTACTGTCCAATGATTTCTCCAATCAAAAGTTGGTGGGAAAAGTGAAACTTAGGAAACCGGATATCAGACTGTATGCCTATGGAGGGGAACCGATAAAATGAAAAGGTTATTTTGTAGGTGTGATTGAGTACAAGAAAAGGTACATAATTGGTGAGATGTATGTTTCTGCAAAAGGCATCTTAAGCTGGGTCCACCAAAGAGATCTGTGTATAATGCTGGATCCACACAATGATCCACCTATTGTTATTAAAGAATCGGTTCAAGTGATGAAACCTGGAGATGATGAGCTCCTGGATGAGAATTTCACCCCAAATTTAATGAAAGAATTTCCATCAGTGTTTAGGGCCGAATTAGGTTTTCTCAAAGGGTATGTATACATGCTCATGATAAGAGAAGGAGTACAACCAATATGTGGAAAAGTATGCAATGTGCTGTTTGCAGTGAGAGTGGACATGCGAGTGGAGCTGGACAAGTTAGAAAAGGAAGGTGTGATAGAAGGACAAGGTACAGAATGACTGGCTCCAGTTGTAGTGACAAGGAAGAGCAGTGAAGAGGTGAGGTTGTGTGTGGACCTGAGGGAGCTGAACTAAGGTGTTGTGAAAGTGACCAAAAAACTCCGCCATGCTACATGGAGTTGCGCAAGCGGTGGAGTACGTTAGATCACGCCGTTCGCACAGATTTCTAGCGTCAGGTGTTTGTCTCACACTGGAAAATCAGCGCAAACTGCACCATGCACAGCACAAGAGGGTGCTGCATCTTTTTGCCACTTGAGTAGATGTTCCACTCGAGCAGCAGTTTCCTCAATGTGAACGGAAGGTTTCTTAATGCGAGCAGTAGGGGCATTCGCAGCCATCCACATCTCGCCATGAGGTGGTCTGGAGTATGATTGTCAGCGCTCGCCAACTTAACGCTGGCGAGCGTGAGTGAGGAAAAAACTCTGCTCCGGAGTCCGCGTGATCTGCGTAGGGCGGAGTGGGAAAAACTCCACGAGCGGAGCAGAATTTCACACCCAGGCTTAGTTGTGGTGGATAAGTATCCCATTCCGAATATAGCAGACATGCTAACATCTTTGAGGGGCGCCAGAATATTTTCTTCCATTGATCTGAAATCGACGTACCATCAGATAGAGCTGGATGAGAAGTCTAAGGATGTCACCGCCTTTGTGACACCTTTTACCACTTTTAGGTGTAAGAGAATGATGTTCGGGCTAGTGTCAGCAGCTTCGGTTTGTCAGAGGACAATGGAGAGGGTTCTGAACGGATTAGAGGAAGTCTAGATATAACAAGATGACATACTTATCTGTGGCTCCAACATAATTGAACATGATGAGAGAGTGAGAGAAGTCCTCAGGAGGTTGTAAGCGGTGAACTTAACCATAAAGAGAGAAAATGTAAATTCAGGCATTTACACATTGAATATCTGGGACATGGAATTTCATATAAAGGTATAAAACCAAAGGCTAGTTCAGTTGAAGCAATGAGTGGGTTATCATCACCCCAAAAAAAGAGGAACTACTCAAATATTTAGGGATTACTGAATATTATTGGAAGTTCATACCCAATTTTGCAATGAAGAGTGTGAAGATGAGGGGACTATTAAAAAGGGCAGCAGATTTTGAATGGGACCAATATTGTGAAAAGGAGTTCAAGTTGATAAAACATTAACTAGATGCAGCCCCCAATATGAGATATTTTTATTTTAACATGAAGTCTACATTAATCACAGATGCAAGTGTAAAGGGGTTGGGAGCAGTATTAATACTAGGAGAGGTGGCTAATTCCAAGACCATTAGGTTTGTTTTACCGAGCTTAAAGGGACCAGAAACTAGATACTCTGTGATTGAGAGGGAAGCCCTGGCTAGGCAGTGAGGATGATGAGGACTTTTCTGTGTGGCTGTGAGTTCAAGGTTAAGATGGATCACAAGCCTCTGAGGGAGATTTTCTCTAAGAAAGGTATCAATGTTGTGTCAGGGAGAACCACCAAATGGATCGTGGCATTGCAAGATTATAATTTAATTGTGGAATACATCCTAGGAGCAAAAGATTTTATGGCGGATGCTTTGTCTAGGTTGGTGGCAAGTGAGGATGAAATGTCAAGTGGAGATGATGAATTGGAAGAGATGTGAGGTTGTGTGCCGTGGAGGTTATGGCGATTTCTAAAGAGTAGTGGAGAACAGCGACTGTTGAGGATGAAATAATACAGGTGTTATTTAAACTGTTGAGGTCTGGTTAATGCCAAAAATGTTGGAACGTAAGGGGTGAATTATCAGAGAAGCAGGGAATCTTGTTTCGAGGAACAAGGTTGGTTCCACTGGTGGTCTTGCAGAATTCATGTTTGAAATTGGCACATGAATGCCACCCGGGGATCTTGAAAACAAAGGAGAGATTAAGAACAGTGTATTGGTGGCCATTAATGGACATGGAGGTAGAAAGGTTAGTGAGAGTGTGCATACATTGCATGACGAGTGACAAAATACTTAAACCCAAAGTTCAACCTATGATTGTGAGGAAGTTACTGGGGGGACCATAAGATGAAGTTGTGCCTGACATACTAGGGCCAATTCACTCGAAGGTAGGATATACATATGCCATTGTACTGATGGACATAGTCTTGAGATGGCCGGATTTTAACCCAGGGATTGAAAACCAGACATGTCGTAGCATTTCTCATAAAACTTATAAGCAGGGAGGGAATTCCTAGTATATTACTTACAGACAATGGGGTACAATTGGTCTTAAGAGAAATTGAGAAGTTATTGGTGGAGAAAGGGATCAAGCACAAAAAATGTGGGGTACAGTAGAACGCTTCAACAGGGGGCTAAAGGAGACTATCAGGATAGTCAGAGACAATAAGGTGGAGTGGAGAGAAGAAGTATGAAGAAAAGTTGAGGTATATCACTTAACTCTGGATTCAGTTACTTGGAAATCTCCATTTAAACTGTTCAAAAGGAGGAAACCTAAAAGTGTGATTTTGCCTTATTGGTTGAATGTCAAATGTGAGGAAAAGAATGAGTGTAAAACAGTACAAGAGAGGGAGGTGAAGAAAATGGAGAGAGAAAAAAATGGTTTGAAGAGTAAAGGTCGCCAAAGTACAAGTTGGTGATTGGTTAAGGATCAGAATGCCTAGTGGAAACATCAACTTTTCTGATCTGATACATGTAATTCAACTTTTTAGGAATGCTGTTAAGACTGTTGACACCAGAGTGGGGAATCTTAATAGAGTAGTTGTGGTGAGATACAATGAAGAAAGAGAGATGGTTTAAGAGAGCAATGAAAACAATAAAAAGAAAGTAACTTTAGAAGTAAGAAAGGTGAAGACACCTAGTTATGTGGATGATTATGAGATAGATGGATGAAGCAATATTTTTGATGCATTACGGTCCTTAGAATACATTCATCAAACAGTACTTAGGATGCATTAGTCAAAAGGTATGTAGGGTGCATTCATTAAATGGGGTACGTTACTTAGTGTTGTTTGTAGCTATTTTAATTGTAATTTATTTTATACTTTGCAATTTATTGTAGAGAGTCTTTGTTATGGAATAGGGTTGTTTATTTGGTATTTATATGAGAGGGAGGTGTGTGGTACCTTGGCGCTTGAGAGGGTTGAGGTGGAATGTGACAAAGTCACATTCCACTGGGACATAATGATGTGGAATGTTCTCAATAGAATGTTAACATTTGATTTACAGATGGACCCTGACCAGAAGAGGTTGGCTGGGATGATTCTCATGTAACCTGAATCTTAATAAATCTTCATTTAACTACTTTACATGCCTAAGACTCTTACATCAGTAGAGTTACCAGCTTTTAACAATATCCTCTAAAAAGAGAGGATTAAAAAGGAACTTTCTGAATTGGCAGTTGTTGGTGATCACTGATAAATGATAGTGTTGAGGAGTTGATGTTTTTCAAGAGGGTATCAAGAGTGGCTCTAAGATTGATGTTAGATGGGACGCGTTTACGATGTATGTGTGGGTGTGCATTAGATAAGTGTAGGAGATTCTATTCACCTGATTTGTACAGAACCTGGCTACCCGACTACGGGCTTCCCCACTCTTTCAACAATTGCAACAGATGCAATTGTATCAGTCATATGTCTGAAAGTTTTGAAAATTCAGAGGAAGAATTTGTGGATGCTTTGTTTGTTAAGGATCAGATTATGAGTGAATCATATGAGTTTCAAGTTAAAATCAACAAGCAGATTCACAGTATCTTATAAAATTTAAGAAGACCTTTATGGAGGAACAAAAGCAATAAGATTCAGAATGTTTGATCTTTTCTTTAGTGCGGTTTATGTGAAGGTTTGTTTGATGGGTGTGCAAGTGAGTGTTTTTACTTTACCCAAACAGGGATAATCCGAGGAGATGCCCCATGGAGTCTCACACATCTAATTTGGCCCTGTTGTGAGATGTGAGAGACAGAAAACCCTGGGATTCTGACTAATTAATGCACATTACTCTACTTTATCAACAACAAAATCAAAGTGTGTCACAGATGCATTTCAATAATAGATTAACTTTTCTTATTGAAGTTTGGTGAATCCTTGATTGCCAGGTATTCATAAAAGGTTGCCTAGTTTTAGTAAAAACATTTATTCCCCTGCAATATGACCCAATAGTAACCCTGGGCAAAGCACTACGCTACGCTCGTGTAGTTTGCGCTACTTCGCACAATGCGAATTGCACGTAGCACAGTGCAAACACGCGTAGCGTAGTGCAGCGGTCATTTTTTGCTTGCTCGCGGTCCTCAACGTCAAGTTGGCGACCGCGAGCAAGCAAAATGACATCCTGGCGAGACTTTTTCTCGTTCGCGATCAGCAACATCAAGTTGCCGATCGCGAGCGTGGAAAATAAACCTCCCGGCGAGATTCTCAACGCGGGAGGTCAGGTTTCTCATTGCGAGTGGTCGCGTATGCTCGCGACCGCTCGTGATGAGAAACTACCAGTCCGCGTTGAGAAAGCTGCCGCTCGAGTAAAAATCTACTCAAGCGGCAGTAAAAGACAGCTCGCACTGTGCAAGATGCCGTTTTCAATGATTGCACAGTGTGGACAAGCATCCGGCACTGTGCAATCATTGCGAACAGTGCACTACGCAGTTCGCATAGTGCTACGCGTAGCTCGCGTAGTGCGAACTGCACTTTGCGTAGCTTCGCGTAGCGCTACTTCGCGAACTACGCCCAGGCTTACCCAATAGTAGCATATTCGACAGGGCGTAAAACACCCTCACCATAGATAAGGCATGGGCGGCTCAAGTTGTGGTTTGCCTTGAAGATTTGTGCATGTCCACAAACTTCATTTTGTGAGCATTAACAAACTTTACTTTTACTCTTTCCTACCATGTAAATGGTTGTAAATTTACAACAGTCAAGGGCTGGAGTAAAATTCTTAGCATGGGAAGGGGTTGGTCTGTAAGCAGTGCTTAATTCATACTGGTAAAGGGAGGAAGGAGGTAGAAGAGAAAGGTAGGAAACAGTGACAAAGTCAGAAAATTGGGGATGACAAGATAAAGAGGAGGAATGTAGGGTAGGGAAGGACATTGGAGAATTGGTAATGAGTCAAAAAAATGTCAGTCATGTGACTTTCCCAGGAGTACACCAGTGTTACCAACTATGGGCCATATGTATCAAAAGAGTTTTGCGATTCTCAAATTGCGATTTTTAGCGAATCGCAATTAGAGAATCGCAAAATGCAATGTATGTAGGATTTGCTAATAATTTTGCAAATCCTACATATTCCTTATTTGCGAATCGCAAATTGAGATTCGCAAATAAGGAATACCTTCCCATTCATTCCTATGGGCTAGGAGGCCCATAGGAATGAATGGGAAGACATTCTCAATTTGCGATTACCAATTAGAGAATCGCAAATTGAGAATGCAATTTCAAGGTTGCAAGGGTGCCAAAAGGACACCCTGTTGCTCCCCTGAAATATGCATGTGTGCACATTTTGCGCTCATACATGCCCTGTATGTGCGACATATGGCACTTTTAAAAAATAAAAAAAGTGCTTTGTTAACCCCTTCGATGCTCATGACGGAATGGTTCCGTCATGAGCATCGGTGCCCCTGTGCTCATGACGGAACCATTCCGTCATGAGGCCAGGGGCACGAAATCCCTCTGCTGCAGACAGCAGAGGGATTTCTCTTTCACCCCTGTGACCTTGGCAGCTGGGGAATTGCTTCCCCAGCTCCCGAGGCCCCCTCCCTGGTTTCTGTACCATGAGGATCAGCGCGCACGTCGCGCTGTCCTCATTGCACAGAAAACGAAACTGAAATGAGCCTTTAGGCTCATTTCAGTTTCACTTTCTATGTGCTCAGGGGCTATCTCAGCCCCCGGGCACGTAGAAAGACGGGAGAGGTATCATTGGAAAGGGAGAATCTCCCTTTCCAATGGTACTCTCCTCAGTGGATCTCTGCTTGGGGATCGCCCCAGGAGGGCGATCCCAAGCAGGGATCCACCCACTAGACACCAGGGAGGGGAGGGGAGCGACCCCTTGGGCAAGGGCTTTTGCTCCCCCAATTTGTTTTTGGGCGATTTAAACTTTTTGCCCCTCTGGGGGCAGATGGGGGCAGTAGCCCCCAATCTGCCCCACCGGGGGGGCAAAAAGCCCACTAGACCCCAGGGATATTTTTCTTTGCCCTAATAATTTACTAGGGTGGGGGCTGCCCATAAAGGGCATGTCCATGCCCCCACCCCGCAAAATTTACAGCCTTTCTGCCCCCCCGGGAGGGGCAAAAAGCCCACTATAAGCCAGAGATTTTTTTTTTTAATTATAATTTGTGGTGGGGTTGCCCAATATGGGCATGACCATGCCCCCACCCACCCCCGCAAAATGACAGCCTTTCTGCCCCCCTCGGGGGCAGCTGGGGGCATTAGCCCCAAATCTGCCCCCGGGGCAAAAAGCCCAGTAGACACCAGGGATTTTATGGGCAAATTTTAATTAGGTTGGGGCATTGGCATGCCCATTTTGGGCAGCCCCCACCCTAATTAAAATTTGCCCAAACTCTCTGGCGTCTAGTGGACTTTCTGCCCCCCCTGGGGGGCAAAAAGCCCACTAGACGCCAGGGATTTTTTGGGGGCAAATTTGAATTCGGGTGGGGGCTCCCAAAACTGGCATGCTCATGCCCCCACCCCTCCCCGCAAAAATAACAGCCTTCCTGCCCCCTGGGGGCATATGGGGCAGTAGCCCCCAATCTGCCCCCGGGGGCAAAAGCCCACTAGGCGTCAGCGATTTTTGGGGCAAATTTTAATTAGGGTGGGGGCATTGGCATGCCCGTTTGGGCAGTCCCCACCTAATTAAAATTTGCCTCAAAGCTCCCTGAGCGCCTAGTGGGCTTTTGCCCTCTGGGGGCAGATTGGTGCATTAGCCCCCAATCTGCCCCGCCAGGGAGGCAAAAAGCCCCTAGTCGCCAGGGATTCTTTTGGGCAAATTTGTATTAGGGTGGGGGCTGCTCAAAGTGGGCATGCCCATGCCCCCACCCCCTCCCTGCAAAAATTACAGCCTTCCTGCCCCCCTGGGGGCAGATGGGGCAGTAGCCCCCAATCTGCCCCCGGAGCAAAAGCCCACTAGACGCCAGGGATTTTCTTGGGCAAATTTTAATTAGGGTGGGGGCATTGGCATGCCCGTTTTGGGCAGCCCCACCCTAATTAAAATTTGCCCAAAACTCCCTGGCATCTAGTGGGCTTTTGCCCCCTGGGAGTCGGATGGGGCATTAGCCCTCAATCAGCCCCGCCGGGGAGGGCAAAAGCCCACTAGACGCCAGGGAGTTTTTGGGGCAAATTTGAATTAGGGTGGGGGCTCCAAACGGGCATGCTCATGCCCCCACCACCTCCCCACAAAATAATAGCCTTCCTGCCCCCTGGGTTGCAGATGGGGCAGTAGCCCCAATCTGCCCCGCAGTGGGCAAAAAGCCCACTAGACGACAGGTTTTTTTTTGGGCAAATTTTAATTAGGGTGGGGCATTGGCATGCCCGTTTGGGCAGCCCCACCTACTGTAATTTGCCCAAAACTCCCTGACGTCTAGTGGGCTTTTCCCCTGGGGGCAGATGGGGGCATTAGCCCCAATCTGCCCCACCGGGGGCAAAAAGCCCACTAGATGCCAGGGAGTTTTTTTGGCAAATTTGAATTAGGGTGGGGGCTCCCAAAACGGGCATGCCCATGCCCCCACCCCTTCCCCCACAAAAATAACAGCCTTCCTGCTCCCCTGGGGGTCAGATGGGGCAGTAGCCCCCAATCTGCCCCGGGGGCAAAAGCCCACTAGACGCCAGGGATTTTTTGGGGCAAATTTTAATTACGGTGGGGGCATTGGCATGCCCGTTTTGGTCAGCCCCCACTCTAATTAAAATTTGCCCAAAAACTCCTGGCACCTAGTGGGCTTTTGCCTCCTGGGGGCAGATGGGGCATTAGCTCCCATCTGCCCCGCCGGGTGGGGGCAAAAAGCCCACTAGACGCCAGTGAGTTTTGGGGCAAATTTGAATTAGGGTGGGGGCTGCCCAAAATAGGCATGTCCATGCCCCACCCCCTCCCCGCAAAAATTACAGCCTTCCTGCCCCCTGGGGGCAGATGGGGCAGAAGCCTCAATCTGCCCCCCGGGGGCAAAAGCCCACTAGACACCAGGGATTTTTTGGGGCAAATTTTTATTAGGGTGGGGGCTGCCCAAAACAGGCATGTCAATGCCCCCACCCCCACCCGCAACAATTACAGCCTTTCTGCCCCCAATCTGCCCCCAGGGGGCAAAAGCCCACTAGACGCCAACGATTACACTGGCTTTTTATGTAAGGGGTGGGGGCTGCTCAGAATGGGCATACCAATGCCCCTACCCCCAAAAAAATAGCCACAGAGTTTCTGCCCCCTTGGGGGCATATCGGGAAACCCCACCCCCGATATCCCCCAGGGCGGCAGAAAGCCGACTAGGAACAGATTTGTTTTTAGCAATATGCCTACCTGTGGATTTTGGGCCCTAGCGCAGCCGGCACATAGGGAAACCTAGCAAACCTGTATATTTTTGAAAATTAGACACCCAGGGAATCCAGGATGGGGTGACTTGACTGGCTCTCACCAGGTTCTGTTACCCAGAATTCCTTGCAAACCTCAAAATGTGTATAAAAACACATTTTCCTCACATTTCTGTGGTGGAATGTTCTGGAATCTGTGTGGATCCACAAAATTTCACTCACCCCGCATTCCCCAAAGTCTTCCGAGAAAAATGGTACCTCACTTGTGTGGGTGGGTCAAGTACCCGCGACAGGCAAGGGCCCAAAACCTAGTGAGGCGACATCAAAATTACCTATCACAAACCAACCTGGTTTTGTACGGGGAGTTACCTGGGTTTTGGCCCCGGGTCGGCGGCCACCTAGGGAAACCTACAAAACCCACACATTTCTGAAAACTAGACACCCGGGGATTCCAGGGAGGTATGGCTTGTGTGGATCCCCCGACGTTTTCTTACCCAGAATCCCTGCAAACCTCAAATTTAGCTGAAAAAATCACTTTTTTCACACATTTGTGTGTGGGAAAGTTGTGGCATCACCGGGCTGACACAAATTTCCTACCAGCCAGCGTTCCCTCTGGTCTCCCGATAAAAATGGTGCCTCACTCGGGTGGGAGGCCCAAGTACCCGCGACAGGCAAGGGCCCAAAACGTATTGAGGCGACATCAAAATTGCCTATCACAAACCACCTGGTTTTGCAAGGGAGTCCCATGACTTTTGCCCGGGCTCGGCGGCCACCTAGAGAAACCTACCAAACCCACACATTTCTGAAAACTAGACACCCGGGGATTCCAGGGAGGTATGACTTGCGTGGATCCCCCAACGTTTTCTACCAGGATCCCCTGCAAACCACAAATTTTGCCGAAAAATTCACTTTTTCTCACATTTCTGTGGTGGAAAGTTCTGGAATCTGCGTGGATCCACAAATGTCCTCCCACCCAGCGTTCCCCAGATCTCCCGATAAAATGGTACCTCACTTGCGTAGGTGGGTCAAGGACCCGCGACAGGCAAGGGCCAAAAGCTATTGAGGCGACATCAAAATTCCCTATCACAAACCAACCTGGTTTTGCATGGGGGTCCCATGAGTTTTGGCCCGGGCTCGGAAGCCATCTAGGGAAACCTACCTAACCCACACATTTCTGAAAACTAGACACCCGGGAGTCCAGCGAGGTATGACTTGCGTGGGTCCCCATCATTATCCTACCCAGAATCCCTGCAAACCTCAAATTTTGCTGAAAATTCACTTTTTTCTCACATTTCTGTGGTGGAAAGTTCTGGAATCTGCGTGGATCCACAAATTTCCTCCCACCCAGCGTTCCCCAGGTCTCCCGATAAAATGGTACCTCACTTGTGTGGGTAGGCACAGTGGCTGCAACAGGAAATGGCCCAAATCGTACTCTGGAGACTTCAAAATTACCTATAGCAAAACTACCTGGTTTTGGGGGCACCTGAGATTTTGGCCCGGGCTCGACGGCCATCTTGGGAAAGTACCAAACCCAAACATTTCTGAAAACTAGACACCGGGAGTCCAATGAGGTATGGCTTGCGTGGATCCCCCAACGTTTTCCTACCCAGAATGCCATGCAAACCTCAAATTTAGCTGAAAAACCACATTTTCCACATATTTTTGTGTGGAATCACCGTGCCGGCACAAATGTCCTACCACCCAGCGTACCCCTTGTTCTCCCGAGTAAAATGATACCTCACTTGTGTGGGTGGGCCAAAGGCCTGTGGCTAGGAAGAGCCCAAAACATAGGGATTTATAGTATAGCACCGAGAATTCTAAGCGCTACATTTTTTAAAAATACGTTTTTAGCCAATTCTGCTTTGGACACCCACACAAGTGAGGTATCATTTGACTCAGGAGAACAAGGGGAACGCTGGGTGGTAGGAAATTTGTGCCGGCACGGTGATTCCACGCAAAAATATGTGGAAAATATGGTTTTGCAGCTAAATTTAAGGTTTGCATTGCATTCTGGGTAGGAAAACGTTGGGGGATCCAGGCAAGCCATACCTCATTGGACTCCCCCGGGTGTCTAGTTTTCAGAAATGTTTGGGTTTGGTACTTTCCCAAGATGGCCACCGAGCCCGGGGCCAAAATCTCAGGTGCCCCCCCCCCAAAACCAGGTAGTTTTGCTATAGGTAATTTTGAAGTCTCCAGAGTATGATTTGGGCCATTTCCTGTTGCAGCCACTGTGCCTACCCACACAAGTGAGGTGCCATTTTTATCGGGAGACCTGGGGGAACGCTGAGTGGGAGGAAATTTGTGGATCCACGCAGATTTCAGAACTTTCCATCACAGAAATGTGAAAAAAGTGAATTTTTCGGCGAAATTCGAGGTTTGCAGGGGATTCTGGGTAGGAGAATGATGGGGGACCCACGCAAGCCATACCTTGCTGGACTCCCCGGGTGTCTAGTTTCCAGAAATGTGTGGTTAGGTAGGTTTCCTAGATGGCTGCCGAGCCCCGGGCCAAAACTCATGGGACTCCCATGCAAAACCAGGTTGGTTTGTGATAGGTAATTTTGATGTCGCCTCAATAGCTTTTGGGCCCTTGCCTGTCGCGGGTCCTTGACCCACCCATGCAAGTGAGGTACCATTGTTATCGGGAGACCTGGGGGAACGCTGGGTGGGAGGAAATTTGTGGATCCACGCAGATTCCAGAACTTTCCACCACAGAAATGTGAGAAAAAGTGAATTTTTCAGCGAAATTCGAGGTTTGCAGGGGATTCTGGGTAGGAGAATGATGGGGGACCCACGCAAGCCATACCTTGCTGGACTCCCCGGGTGTCTAGTTTCCAGAAATGTGTGGGTTAGGTAGGTTTCCTAGATGGCTGCCGAGCCCCGGGCCAAAACTCATGGGACTCCCATGCAAAACCAGGTTGGTTTGTGATAGGTAATTTTGATGTCGCCTCAATAGCTTTTGGGCCCTTGCCTGTCGCGGGTCCTTGACCCACCCATGCAAGTGAGGTACCATTGTTATCGGGAGACCCGGGGGAACGCTGGGTGGGAGGAAATTTGTGGATTTACGCAGATTTCAGAACTTTCCACCACAGAAATGTGAGAAAAAAGTGAATTGTTCGGCGAAATTTGAGGTTTGCAGGAGATTCTGCGTAGGAGAATGATGGGGGACCCACACAAGCCATACCTCGCTGGACTCCCCGGGTGTCTAGTTTCCAGAAATGTGTGGGTTTGGTAGGTTTCCTAGATGGCTGCCGAGCCCCGGGCCAAAAACTCATGGGACTCCCCATGCAAAACCAGGTTGGTTTGTGATAGGTAATTTTGATGTCGCCTCAATAGCTTTTGGGCCCCTGCCTGTCGCGGATCCTTGACCCACCCACACAAGTGAGGTACCATTTTTCTCGAAAGACTTTGGGGAACGTGGGGTGGGTGGAAATTTGTGGATCCACGCAGATTCCAGAACTTTCCACCACAGAAATGTGGGGAAAATGTGTTTTTTTACAATTTTTAGGTTTGCAAGGGATTCTGGGTAACAGAACCTGGTGGGAGGCAGTCAAGTCACCCCATCCTGGATTCCCTGGGTGTCTAGTTTTCAAAAATGTATAGGTTTGCAAGGTTTCTCTAGGTGCCGGCAGAGCTATGGTTCAAAAACTACAGCTAGGCACTTTGCCAAAAAGGGTCATTTTTCACTGCGAAATTGAGGTGTGTCCATGTTGTGTTTTGCGCTGTTTCCTGTTGCGGGCACTAGGCCGACCCACACAAGTGAGGTACCATTTTTCTCGAAAGACTTTGGGGAACGTGGGGTGGGTAGAAATTTGTGGATCCACGCAGATTCCAGAACTTTCCACCACAGAAATGTGGGGAAAATGTGTTTTTTTGACAATTTTTTAGGTTTGCAAGGGATTCTAGGTAACAGAACCTGGTGGGAGGCAGTCAAGTCACCCCATCCTGGATTCCCCTGAGTGTCTAGTTTTCAAAAATGTATAGGTTTGCTAGGTTTCCCTAGGTGCCGGCAGAGCTATGGTTCAAAAACTACAGCTAGGCACTATGCCAAAAAAGGGTAATTTTTCACTGCGAAATTGAGGAGTGTCCACGTTGCGTTTTGCGCCATTTCCTGTCGCGGGCACTAGGCCGACCCACACAAGTGAGGTACCATTTTTCTTGAAAGACTTTGGGGAACGTGGGGTGGGTGGAAATTTGTGGATCCACGCAGATTCCAGAACTTTCCACCACAGAAATGTGGGGAAAATGTGGTTTTGTTGACAATTATTTAGGTTTGCAAGGGATTCTGGGTAACAGAACCTGGTGGGAGGCAGTCAAGTCACCCCATCCTGGATTCCCCTGGGTGTCTAGTTTTCAAAAATGTATAGGTTTGCTAGGTTTCCCTAGGTGCCGGCAGAGCTATGGTTCAAAAACTACAACTAGGCACTTTGCCAAAAAAGGGTCATTTTTCACTGCGAAATTGAGGTGTGTCCACGTTGCGTTTTGCGCCGTTTCCTGTCGCGGGCACTAGGCCAACCCACACAAGTGAGGTATCATTTTTCTCGGAAGACTTTGGAGAATGCGGGGTGGGTGGAAATTTGTGGATCCACGCAGATTCCAGAACTTTCCACCACAGAAATGTGAGGAAAATGTGTATTTTTTGACAATTTGTTAGGTTTGCAAAGGATTCTGGGTAACAGAACCTGGTAGGAGGCAGTCAAGTCACCCCATCCTGGATTCCCCCGAGTGTCTAGTTTTCAAAAATGTATAGGTTTGCTAGGTTTCCTGTTAGAAATGGGATCTCTAGTTGGCAAGGGCTTGCACCTTTGTCCAAGTAGGGACCCTTCTTCCTAGTCAGGGTAAGGGTTGTTACACTCGTGAAGTAACCCCTGCTCACCCTCGTGGTAGCTTGGCACGAGCAGTCAGGCTTAATTCAGAGGCAGTGTGTAAAGCATTTGCACATAACCAACAGTAATACAGTGTAAGCACTACAAACGGACACCACACCAGTTTAGAAAAATAACCAATATTTTATATACTCAAGACAAGACCAATTACGACAAAAATCCACAATACTGTACTTTAAAAATGAATGCTTGATACGTTAACTTCTTCTTTGCAGGAATAGCACAAAAGCAAAGTTCGTACGAGTCGGTAGCTCCGTCCGAGCCTATTGCGATGCTGAAAACCACAGAGTCTAACAGTTCCAGCCGACCGCGTCGATACGGGCCAGCAGAGTCATGAACAGACTCGGTTACAGTACCTTTCTCGTTGTGGCTGGTACGGAGTGTACGAGCCGGTCGGCGTTCTTCGCGGTTGCGGTGCAAGACGGAGCGATGCAAGGTGCGGTGTCCCTCGATGCGGTGCAGGCAGCGGCTCGATGAGCGTCGTGCAGACGGAGTCGGTGAGTCCAAGGCGTGCGATGCAGGGTGAGACGATGCTCGATGCGGTGCTGACAGGTTGCGATGCAGGCGACCAAGCCGGAGTGCGGGAGCTGGCGTCGGACAGCGGTGCGAGTCGGAGCGGTGCGTCGCAGACGTGCGAGCGGTGCCCCAAATGCGGTGCGGTCACGACTCTTGAGCCAGTTGCAGCGACCGCGTCGGTCGGGTCCGGCTGGTTCCGTGAAGCGATGCGATGCGATGCGAAGCGAACTGCGGTGCCCACAGGTCACGGTGCAAGCAGCGGCTCGATGTTGGTGGCGTCGGACGTCGCCCACGGTGAGACCAGGGTTGCGATGCGGTCTGCGGTGCAAACAGGTCACCGGCCAGGGATGGATTCGGTTGACGGAGTCGGTTGCAGTTCCCTTCCTCTGTGGCAACTGAAACAGCGTTCCAGAAGCGGTACCCAGAGGCTTGTGAAGTCTTTGTAGTCCCTGAGACTTCTTAACAGGAGGCCAGCTCGGTTCCAGGCCCTTGGAGATACTCAGCACAAGTTTGTAGAAAGTTCAGTCCAGTCCTTTCACTGCCCAAGGCAGAAGCAGCAGCTGCAGGCCAACCCAACAAAGCAACAACACAGCAAAGGGGCAGTACTCCTCCTGGCAGCTTTTCCAGCTCTTCGTCTTGGCAGGTTCCTTGATTCCAGCGAGATCTAAATTCATGGGGTCAGGGCCCCAATATTTATATCCCAAATTCCTTTGTTCTCTGAAGGCAGAGAGGCCTTTGCCTAGTCCAAACCAGTTCTGGAGCACTTTGTTGACAAGTCTCCGTCCCTTCTTTCAGTGAGTAGGCCAGGGACATCAGACGCACCACAGGAGGTGGAGCCAGCATTGTGGAGGGAAGGCACTGTCCTATTCAGGGCCCAGGTGCGACCCCTCCCACCCATCTACATGTAGATCTTGCTATTCAGCCCTGCGCTGACTCACCCTGTCTCCTGGCATCCCCCAGCCCCTGTCACTCACACTTCAGACAAGGAATACACAACCTCGCAGAGGCAGGCTTGGATGGTTAGACAAGAAAATACCCACTTTCTAAAAGTGGTATTTTCAAACACAGAATGTTAAAACCAACTTCACTAAAAGCTGCATTTCATCATTCTGAGTCCAGGCATACTAAACTCGAATTTCTACCATGTTCCCGGGGTCAGTTAGGATTATATACTGTAATAATCAAAACCGCCCGCTCTGGCCTAGGGGGAACAGGTAGCCTTGCAATAGTGAAAAGCGAACTAGGCTGTAATTCACTATCAGGACATGCCGCACACACCAGGGCATGTCCTACCTTTCGCATACACCGCACCCCTGCCCACAGGGGTACCCTGGGCCTACCTTAGGGGTGACTAACATGTAGCAAAGGGAAGGTTTAGGGACTTGCAAGTGTGTGCCCTTGCCAAGTCGACATGGCAGCCCCAGGCTGCGCACAGGCTCTGCGGTGGCAGGCCCGAGTTACACTTTACGGGCTGTTTGCGTGGGTGGCACAATCCAGTGCTGCAGCCCACCAACAGCATTTGGTCTATAGGCCCTGGCACTCGCAGTGCACTTTACAAGGGACTGACAGATAAACCAAATAGGCCAATCATGGAAACACCAATCCATAACGCATTTTATACAGGAGCACTTGCACTTTCCCACTGGACAGCAGTGAGGAAAGTGCGCAGAATCATTACACCAGCAAAAACAGAGTCACAACCGGGAGGTCAGAAAGCAAAAGTCAGGGGAAACACGCCAAAAGATGCCAAGTCTAACACATGTCCCCTCCAGCTGAAAGTAGGGAGAACTACCCAACCCCATTGGAGTTCTCTTCACTAAGGCGGAAGAACCTGGACAGACCATCTGCGTTGGCGTGTTCTGTACCAGGACGGTGTTCCACCGTAAAGTCCATTCCCTGTAGGGAGATGGACCACCTCAGCAGTTTTGGATTCTCACCCCTCATTTGCATCAACCATCTGAGGGGCCTGTGGTCTGTCTGAACCCGGAAGTGAGTCCCAAACAGGTATGGTCTCAACTTCTTCAGTGCCCAGACCACAGCAAAAGCTTCCCTTTCTATGGCACTCCACCTCTGTTCCCTGGGAAGTAGTCTCCTGCTAAGGAAGACTACAGGCTGATCCAGGCCCTCTTCGTTCAGTTGTGAGAGCACCGCTCCCATACCATGCTCTGAAGCGTCAGTCTGCACGACAAATTCTTTGGAGAAGTCAGGTGCCTTGAGCACGGGCGCCGTGCACATGGCTGCCTTCAGGGCATCAAAAGCTTTCTGGCAGGACTCAGTCCAGATCACTTTCCTGGGCTGCCTCTTAGAGGTCAGCTCTGTTAAGGGGGCAACGATGGTGCCATAGCCCTTAACAAATCTCCTATAGTAACCGGTGAGACCTAAGAAGGCTCTCACCTCTGTCAGGGTCTTGGGGGTTTCCCAAGCCAGAATGGTGTCAATCTTGGGTTGTAGGGGCGCCACCTGGCCACTTCCTACCTGGTGTCCCAAGTACACCACAGAACCCTGCCCGATCTGGCACTTACTGGCCTTGATCGTGAGGCCTGCACCTTGCAGAGCCCTCAACACTTTCTCAAGGTGCTGTAAATGTTCTTCCCAGCTGGAACTGAACACAGCAATGTCATCCAGGTAGGCGGCACTGAAATCCTCCAGCCCAGCCAACACCTGATTGACCAACCTCTGAAAGGTGGCAGGGCATTCTTCAACCCAAAGGGCATCACCCGGAATTGGTAATGACCTTCTGGGGTTGAGAATGCTGATCTCTCCTTGGCCCCATCGGTTAAGGCAATCTGCCAGTACCCAGACGTTAAATCAAACGTGCTGAGGAACCGGGCAGCTCCCAACCGATCAATGAGCTCATCAGCTCTGGGGATGGGGTGCGCGTCAGTCCTGGTGACGGCATTGAGCCCACGGTAGTCCACACAAACCGGAGTTCTGGAGTGGCACCGGGCGCCGCAGCCTTTGGGACCAAGACCACTGGGCTGGCCCAAGGACTGTGGGAGGGCTCAATCACCCCTAACGCCAACATCTTAGAGACCTCCTCCTTGATGCTGGCTCTGACCCGGTCAGTCAACCTGTAAATCTTGTGCTTCACAGGAGGGCTGTCACCGGTGTCCACGTCATGGGTACACCAGTGAGTAACACCGGGGGTCAGAGAGAACAGTGGGGCGAACTGTCCCAACAACTGGCGACAGTCCCCTGCTGCTCCTGAGTCAGAGTAGGGGAGAGGATCACACCCTCTACTGACCCATCATGCTCCTTGGTAGACAGGAGGTCAGGGAGAGGCTCACTCTCCTCTTCCACCCCATCATCTGTCGCCAAGAGCATACTCACTTCGGACCTCTCGAAGTGGGGCTTGAGGCGGTTCACGTGAAGGACCCTCAACGGGTTCCTTGGAGCCTGCAAATCCACCAGGTAGGTGATGTCACTTTTGCGCTCCTTTACCTCATATGGCCCAGTCCACTTGTCCTGCAAGGCACAAGGTGCCACTGGGGCCATTACCCACACTTTTTGCCCAGGTTGAAATTCGACCAGAGTGGCATTCTGGTCATACCATCTCTTCATTTCTTCCTGGCTGGCTTCTAGGTTCGCCTGAGCGAGTTTCCTGAAGCGGGCAGTTTGGATCTAAAGGCCAGCATGTAGCTAAATACATCCTGGGGAGTTTTCCTGGGAGCCGCCTCCCAGCCTTCCTTTACCAAACTCAGAGGTCCTCTGACAGGGTGGCCATACAGGAGCTCAAAGGGGCTGTACCCAAGAGACTTCTGAGGCACCTCCCTGTATGCAAAGAGTAGGCATGGCAAGAGGACGTCCCACTTACGCCTCATGGGTTCTGTTAGACCCTTGATCATGCCTTTCAAGGTCTGGTTGAATCTCTCCACCAGACCGTTTCCTTGTGGGTGGTAAGGAGTGGTGAACTTGTAGGTTACACCACACTCCTTCCACAGGGATGTCATATACTTCGATATGAAATTGGTCCCCTTATCAGAAACCACCTCTCTGGGGAATCCCACACGGGAGAAGATCCCCATTAACGCCCGGCCCACCACTGGCGCCGTTGTTGTCCTGAGAGGGATTGCCTCCGGGTACCGGGTGGCATGGTCCACCAAGACCAGGATGTACCTGTTGCCCATGGCTGTCTTGGGATCCAGTGGCCCCACAATATCCATCCCTACCCTTTCAAAGGGTGTTCCTACAACAGGAAAAGGTTGGAGAGGAGCTTTGACCTTCCTCCCACTCTTACCACTTGCCTGGCAAGTTTGGCAAGACCTACAGTGTGCATCTGACTGCCTTCGCATTTGGGGCCAAAAGAAGTGGGTGACAAGCCTGTCAAAGGTCTTGTCCTGCCCCAAATGTCCTGCCAAAGGCACGTCATGAGCCAGACCCAGTAGGAAGGTCCTGAAGCGCTGGGGTACCACCAGCACACGGGCTGACCCAGGCTCAGCAACCTTAGGCTCACTGTATAGGAGACCACTCTCCCAGTAGATCAGATGTGACCCGGACTGATTACCAGCTGCCTGGTCTGCAGCCTGCCGCCGCAGACCCTCCAGAGTAGGGCACTCGTTCTGCTCCCTGCAGAACTCTTCCTGGTGGGACCCCTTCTTGCTGCCAATGGGTCAGCTCAGAGATGTCTCCCAGTTCGGCTACCTGCTCCCCTGTAGGCACCGGGCGTCCCCCTCGAGGTCCGCCTCCTCCCGGTCCGTGGGAACTTCGGGGGCCGGTTTCCGCGCCCCTGCCCTTTCTCTTGGCAGGGACTTGGGCCACTGTTTCAGGCTCCAAGTCCTTTTGATCACCCTTTCTGGCTGCCATTGACCGAGTAGACACGCATGCCCACTCTGGCAACCCAAGCATCTCCAAGTGCGACCTGAGCTCAACCTCCTTCCATGAGGACTGCTCCAGGTCGTTTCCTAGCAGACAATCTACAGGCATGGTAGGGCTCACAACCACCCTCAAGGGACCTGAGACCCCCCATTCAAAGGGAACCTGCGCCACCATACACTGGCGCTCAGAGTTGTCGACAGCAACTACTTGGTGGAATGCTCCTGGGACTACTTGCTTCTCAGACACCAGGTGACACCGGACTGAGGTCACACTGGCTCCAGTATCTCTGAGAGCCTCTACCCTGTTCCCATTAATGGTCACCCAGGTGCTATATTTCTTTGTGTTAGGGGGCACCTGGTTTCCTGGGACCATCTCACTGTCCCCTAGTGAGACAAGGGTCATTTCTGCGGGATCCCCACCCTCCTGTGGGCACCCCTCCTCCCCAAGCGCTACACTAGCCAACACTTTGGACTGTCCACCGGTGGGTGGCTGTGTCCCCTTCGGGCACTTGGGGTCCCCTTAAAGTGACCTACCTGGTCACATGCATAACACTTGCGGGGGCCGGTCTCAACAGGCTTCCCTGTGGAGACCCCTTTCTTCTTATCACCGGGGGCTGGGAACCTTTACCCTGGGTACTAGTTTGGGGCCCTTTAGAGAACTCCTGTGCTTTACCCTTGTCCCCCCACCTTTCTGCTGGGGACCCTGCCCACCTTTGGCTGAGTCTCCACCAAACGCTTTCTTGTGGACCCTGGTACTCACCCAGCGGTCCGCTTCCATAGCAAGCTTCCTGAGGTCAGTTAGCTTACTATCCACTAGGTGCTGGCGCAGATCTGCAAAACATAGACTAGACAAGTGCTCCCATGCAATCAAGTTGTAGAGCCCCTGAAAATCTGTTACACTACTGCCCTTCACCCAACCATCCAGAGACCTGCAGAACACATCCACACATTCCAACCAAGTGTTGACATCAGACTTCTTACTGGACCTGAACCGATCCCTGTACTTTTCAGGAGTAAGACCATACTTCGTGAGAAGGGCATCCTTCATGTCAGCATAGGTGAGGTGATACCCTTACCCAAAGCTATCAGAGCATCCCTTGCTTCTTCAGGGAAAAGTGGCCACAATCCTGCTCCCCAATTCTCCTCAGGGACCCCATTCATGTGTATGGCTGCCTCATAACCCTGGAACCACCTTTGTATGTCATCCCCTTCTTGAACTCCTTGCCTACGTTCTTGGGAATGTGCACAATCCTGTCTGCCTTTCTGGACGAATTGCTGCCACCATCTGAGCCTGACTTACTCCTAAGTTCTAGCTCCTTCAGTTCTCTCTCATGCTCTAAGAGCATCTTCCTCTCCTCTATGGCCAATCTCTTCTCCTCCCGCTCACTCTCCAGCCTGAGCTTCTGCAGCTCAAACTGCCTTGCCTCCCGCCTGTCCTCCAGCTCCTCTGGGGACAGACTGCTGCTGCCTGACCTGGCGGGTTCCCCCTACCCAAAAGCACATCCACCCTGGAAATAGGCTCCTCCACCTCCTCACTGAGATCACCAGGCTGCCCATTGGCATGTCTGGCTGCTACCCAGGCCCTCAGCGCCTTCTGTAGCTCCTCCTTCCTTGTGAGGCCTTTAATTTGGACTTTCAGGTTTTTACAAATCGCTCGTAACTCCTTTACGGCGTAGGATTCCAACCTGTCCTCCTCAAAGATAACTTCCAGAGATGCAACGGATGATGCAATTGATTCAGGCATGACAAAAGTCGTGAGTTGAAAACTGGCAAGATCAAAAATAGGCCAAAAGAAAAAGAACCAGTATGTGGTACGTAATGGTCTGCGATATGGTAGTAGTGCACACCAATCACTGTAAGTCAAGTGCAAACACAAGTCCTATCCTCACCGCTGACAACCAATGTTAGAAATGGGATCTCTAGTTGGCAAGGGCTTGCACCTTTGTCCAAGTAGGGACCCTTCTTCCTAGTCAGGGTAAGGGTTGTTACACTCGTGAAGTAACCCCTGCTCACCCTCGTGGTAGCTTGGCACGAGCAGTCAGGCTTAATTCAGAGGCAGTGTGTAAAGCATTTGCACATAACCAACAGTAATACAGTGTAAGCACTACAAACGGACACCACACCAGTTTAGAAAAATAACCAATATTTTATATACTCAAGACAAGACCAATTACGACAAAAATCCACAATACTGTACTTTAAAACCGAATGCTTGATACAGTAACTTCTTCTTTGCAGGAATAGCACAAAAGCAAAGTTCGTACGAGTCGGTCGCTCCGTCCGAGCCTACCGCGATGCTGCAAACCACAGAGTCTAACAGTTCCAGCCGACCGCGTCGATACGGGCCAGCAGAGTCATGAACAGACTCGGTTACAGTACCTTTCTCGTTGTGGCTGGTACGGAGTGTACGAGCCGGTCGGCGTTCATCGCGGTTGCGGTGCAAGACGGAGCGATGCAAGGTGCGGTGTCCCTCGATGCGGTGCAGGCAGCGGCTCGATGAGCGTCGTGCAGACGGAGTCGGTGAGTCCAAGGCGTGCGATGCAGGGTGAGACGATGCTCGATGCGGTGCTGACAGGTTGCGATGCAGGCGACCAAGCCGGAGTGCGGGAGCTGGCGTCGGACAGCGGTGCGAGTCGGAGCGGTGCGTCGCAGACGTGCGAGCGGTGCCCCAAATGCGGTGCGGTCACGACTCTTGAGCCAGTTGCAACGACCGCGTCGGTCGGGTCCGGCTGGTTCCGTGAAGCGATGCGATGCGATGCGAACTGCGGTGCCCACAGGTCACGGTGCAAGCAGCGGCTCGATGTTGGCGGCGTCGGACGTCGCCCACGGTGAGACCAGGGTTGCGATGCGAAGCGGGGCGATGCGGTCTGCGGTACAAACAGGTCACCGGCCAGGGATGGATTCGGTTGACGGGTCGGTTGCAGTTCCCTTCCTCTGTGGCAACTGAAACAGCGTTCCAGAAGCGGTACCCAGAGGCTTGTGAAGTCTTTGTAGTCCCTGAGACTTCTTAACAGGAGGCCAGCTCGGTTCCAGGTCCTTGGAGATACTCAGCACAAGTTTGTAGAAAGTTCAGTCCAGTCCTTTCACTGCCCAAGGCAGAAGCAGCAGCTGCAGGCCAACCCAACAAAGCAACAACACAGCAAAGGGGCAGTACTCCTCCTGGCAGCTTTTCCAGCTCTTCGTCTTGGCAGGTTCCTTGATTCCAGCGAGATCTAAATTCATGGGGTCAGGGCCCCAATATTTATATCCCAAATTCCTTTGTTCTCTGAAGGCAGAGAGGCCTTTGCCTAGTCCAAACCAGTTCTGGAGCACTTTGTTGACAAGTCTCCGTCCCTTCTTTCAGTGAGTAGGCCAGGGACATCAGACGCACCACAGGAGGTGGAGCCAGCATTGTGGAGGGAAGGCACTGTCCTATTCAGGGCCCAGGTGCGACCCCTCCCACCCATCTACATGTAGATCTTGCTATTCAGCCCTGCGCTGACTCACCCTGTCTCCTGGCATCCCCCAGCCCCTGTCACTCACACTCCAGACAAGGGATACACAACCTCGCAGAGGCAGGCTTGGATGGTTAGACAAGAAAATACCCACTTTCTAAAAGTGGTATTTTCAAACACAGAATGTTAAAACCAACTTCACTAAAAGCTGCATTTCATCATTCTGAGTCGAGGCATACTAAACTCGAATTTCTACCATGTTCCCGGGGTCAGTTAGGATTATATACTGTAATAATCAAAACCGCCCGCTCTGGCCTAGGGGGAACAGGTAGCCTTGCAATAGTGAAAAACGAACTAGGCTGTAATTCACTATCAGGACATGCCGCACACACCAGGGCATGTCCTACCTTTCGCATACACCGCACCCTGCCCACAGGGGTACCCTGGGCCTACCTTAGGGGTGACTAACATGTAGCAAAGGGAAGGTTTAGGGTCTTGCAAGTGTGTGCCCTTGCCAAGTCGACATGGCAGCCCCAGGCTGCGCACAGGCTCTGCGGTGGCAGGCCCGAGTTACACTTTACGGGCTGTTTGCGTGGGTGGCACAATCCAGTGCTGCAGCCCACCAACAGCATTTGGTCTATAGGCCCTGGCACTCGCAGTGCACTTTACAAGGGACTGACAGATAAACCAAATAGGCCAATCATGGAAACACCAATCCATAACGCATTTTATACAGGAGCACTTGCACTTTCCCACTGGACAGCAGTGAGGAAAGTGCGCAGAATCATTACACCAGCAAAAACAGAGTCACAACCGGGAGGTCAGAAAGCAAAAAGTCAGGGGAAACACGCCAAAAGATGCCAAGTCTAACATTTCCCTAGGTGCCGGCAGAGCTATGGTTCAAAAACTACAACTAGGCACTTTGCCAAAAAAGGGTCATTTTTCACTGCGAAATTGAGGTGTGTCCACGTTGCGTTTTGCGCCGTTTCCTGTCGCGGGCACTAGGCCAACCCACACAAGTGAGGTATCATTTTTCTCGGAAGACTTTGGGGAACGCGGGGTGGGTGGAAATTTGTGGATCCACGCAGATTCCAGAACTTTCCACCACAGAAATGTGAGGAAAATGTGTATTTTTTGACAATTTGTTAGGTTTGCAAGGGATTCTGGGTAACAGAACCTGGTGGGAGCCAGTCAAGTCACCCCATCCTGGATTCCCCTGGGTGTCTAGTTTTCAAAAATGTATAGGTTTGCTAGGTTTCCATAGGTGCTGGCAGAGCTAGGGTTCAAAAACTACAGCTAGGCACTTTGTCAAAAAGGGTCATTTTTCACTGCGAAATTGAGGTGTGTCCACGTTGCGTTTTGCGCCGTTTCCTGTCGCGGGCACTAGGCCGACCCACACAAGTGAGGTATCATTTTTCTCGGAAGACTTTGGGGAACGCGGGGTGGGTAGAAATTTGTGGATCCACGCAGATTCCAGAACTTTCCACCACAGAAATGTGAGGAAAATGTGTTTTTTTTATCAATCTTTTAGGTTTGCAAGGGATTCTGGGTAACAGAACCTGGTGGGAGGCAGTCAAGTCACCCCATCCTGGATTCCCCTGGGTGTCTAGTTTTCAAAAATGTATAGGTTTGCTAGGTTTCCCTAGGTGCTGGCAGAGCTATGGTTCAAAAACTACAGCTAGGCACTTTGTCAAAAAAGGGTCATTTTTCACTGTGAAATTGGGGTGTGTCCACATTGCGTTTTGCGCCGTTTCCTGTCGCGGGCACTAGGCCTACCCACACAAGTCAGGTACCATTTTTCTCGGAAGACTTTGGGGAACGTGGGGTGGGTGGAAATTTGTGGTTCCACGCAGATTCCAGAACTTTCCACCACAGAAATGTGAGGAAAATGTGTTTTTTTATCAATCTTTTAGGTTTGCAAGGGATTCTGGGTAACAGAACCTGGTGGGAGCCAGTCAAGTCACCCCATCCTGGATTCCCCTGGGTGTCTAGTTTTCAAAAATGTATAGGTTTGCTAGGTTTCCTAGGTGCCGGCAGAGCTAGGGTTCAAAAACTACAGCTAGGCCCTTTGCAAAAAAAGGGTAATTTTTCATTGTGAAAATGTGGTGTGTTCACGTTGGGTTTTGAGCCATTTCCTGTCGTGGGCACTATGCCTACCCACACAAGTGAGGTACCATTTTTATCGGGAGACTTGGGGTAATTCAGATTTGTAAAGCAACTGTTATTACCTATTGACTTTCGATGCATTCTGCCTTCCAAATGAAAGACATTGTGTAAAAAGAAGTAATTTTAAAAATGACCGATAATTCTCATGCTAGTATGAGTATTCCCAATTTCGGAAATGTGCAAATATCTTCTGTTTCTAAACTCTATATTTTGTTCCCATTTCAGAAATACATAGGTGTCTTTCATACCGATTTTTCCATGTATACATTTTCCCACAATAATTGCTATATACCCGGTACATAATAAAAAACCATTGCAAGACGCTGCTCAGTTGTTGGCTCTGGGTTCGCCGGATTCTTGGTGAACCTACAAGTCCTATATATCCCCACAACCAGTAAGGTCCAGCGGATGTAACGGTATATTGCTTTCAAAGAGCTGTCATAATTAGAAGAAGTTACAGGTGAAAACGTTGACACAAAAGGCTGTTTTTTTCAACTAATTTTCAATTTTTCCTATATTTAACTGTTAGTTTCTATAAAGAAATCTTGATGGATCTACACAAATGACCCCTTGCTGAATTCAGAATTTTGTCTACTTTTCTAAAATGTATAGCTGTCTAGGATCTATTATTGCTTTCATACCCATTTCTACCATTAACTGGAAGGAGGTTGAAAACACAAAAAATAGCAAAAATAGGCTATGTCCCAGAAAAATGCCAAAACTGTGTAAAAATGTTGGTTTTCTGACAAAAGTCTGTCATTCCCTAAAAGCTGTGAAAATGGTGATTTCAGCCCCACAAACCCTTTTTGATACCATTTGCAGGGAAAAACCCAGACGCTTTCATTTGCAGCCCTTTTTCGCATTTTTCCCTAAAACCCCAAAATTTAGCTGTATTTTGGCTAATTTCTGGGACCCCTCCAGGGGAATCCACAAACCCTGGGTACCTTTACAATGCCCATGATGTTGGAAAAAAGGACGCAAATTTGGCGTGGATACCTTATGTGGTCAAAAAGTTACAGGGGCCTAAGCGCGCACTACCCCAAATAGCCAAAAAAGGCTTAGCACAGGGGGGAAAAGGCCTAGCAGCGAAGGGGTTAAAGAAAATCGCAAATTACCACCAACTTGAAGTTGGTGGTAATTTGCAACTCCTTAAGGCCAAATAGCAAATTTCTGGTGCTTCCAGAATTGCATTTAAGGAATCGCAATTTGCAATTCCTTAATTGCATTTACAAAATAGAGAATCGCAAATTTTGCAATTCTCTATTTTGCGATGGCCTTATGGGATGATACATCCCAAAAGGCTTTTTCCAATTCGCAAACGGGCCAATTCTGAGAATCTGCCCATTTTCAAACGGGAAAAAGGCTTGATACATATGGCCCTATATTTCTAGAGCATTTTGTGGCAGATTTAACCCTCTCGCTGCTAGGCCTTTTCCCCCCTGTGCTAAGCCCTTTTTTTTGGGCTATTCAAGGTAGTTCGCGCATAGCCCCCTTTAACTTTTTGTCCACAGAAGATATCCACGCCAAATTTGCGTCCTTTTCTTCCAACATCAAGAGGATTTTAGAGGTACCCAGAGTTTGTGGTTTCTCCTTGAGGGGACCTGGAAATTAGCCAAAATACAGCTGAATTTTGTTTTTTGGGGGGGAAAATGGGGATAAAGTGCTGAAGAAAAAAGCGTCTGTTTTTTTCCCTGCAAATGGTATCAACAAGGGGTTTGTGGTACTAAAATTACCATCTTTTCAGCTTTCAGGGACAGGCAGACTTTTTTCAGAAAACTAAAATTTTCTACACAGTTTTGACATTTTTGGGGACATAGCCTATTTTTGCTACTTTTTGGGCTTTCAACCTCCTTCAAGTTAGTGGTAGAAATGGGTGTGAAAGCAATAATGGATCCTGGAAAGCTATACATTTCTGAAAAGTAGACAAAATTCTGAATTCAGCAAGGGGTCATTTGTGTAGATCCTTCAAGGTTTTTTTTATAGAAACTAACAGTTGAAAATAAGAAATATTGAAAATGAGTTGAAAAAAACAGCCATTTGTGCAAACGTTTTCACCTGTAACTTCTTCTAAGTATGACAGAGTTTTGAAAGCAATATATCGTTACATCCGCTGGATACTTCTGGTTGTGGGACTATATAGGACTTGTAGGTTCACCAAGAAACCCAGGAACCCAGAGCCAATAACTGAGTGGCTTCTTGCAATGTTTTTTTATTGTGTACCAGTTATATAGCCATTCATTTTGTAAAATATAAAGAGTGAAAAATAGGTATCAAGGACACCTATGTATTTCCAAAATTGGAACAAAATATAGTAGTTATTTGTACATCAATGAAATTGTGGGTAGCCATACTAGCATGTGAATTACAGGACATTTTTTTAAAGTGACTTCTTTTCTTTCACATTGTCTCACATTTGAAAGGCAGAAATGCATTAAAAGGCAATAGGTACTAACAGTTGTCCTACAATTCTGTGTTCCCATAAGCATCCGATAAAAATTGTACCTCACTTGTGTGGGTAGGCCTAGTACCTGCGACAGGAAACGGCCCGAAATGGAACATGGACATATCACATTTGTTCTAGTGAAAACTGACCATTTTTTGCAATGTGCCTAGCTGTGGATTTTGGACCCTACCTCAGCCAGCACCTGGGGAAACCTAGCAAACCTGTACATTTTTTAAAGCTAGACACTCCGGGGAATCCAGGATGGGGGTGACTTGTGTGGCTCTTATCAGGTTCTGTTACCCAGAATCCCTTGCAAACCTCAAACTTTGAAAAAAACCACATTTTCCTCACATTTCTATGATGGAAAGTTCTGGAATCTTCATCGATCCACAAACTTCCACCCACCTAGCATTCCCCAATGTCTCCCAATAAAAATGGTACCTCACTTGTGTGGGTAGGCCTAGTGCCCGCGACAGGAAACGGACCAAAACGCAATGTGGACACACCACATTTTTACAGTGAAAACTGACCCTTTTTATGCAAAGTGGCTAGCTGTGGATTTTGAACCCTAGCTCAGCCAGCACCTAGGGAAACATAGCAAACCTACATATTTTTGAAAAGTAGACACACAGGGGAATCCAGGATGGGCTGACCTGTGTGGCTCTCACCAGGTTCTGTTATCCAGAATCCATTGCAAACCTCAAACTTTGTAAAACAACACATTTTCCTCACATTTCTGTGATGGAAAGTTCTGGAATCTGCGTGGATTCACAAACTTCCATGCACCCCGCATTTCTCAAAGTCTCCCGATAAAAATGGTCCCTCACTTGTGTGGGTAGGCCTAGTGCCTGCAACAGGAAATGTCCCAAAACGCAATGTGGACACACCACATTTTTACAGTGAAAGCTGACCCTTTTTTTGCAAAGTGCCTAGCTGTGGATTTTGAACCCTAGTTCAGCCGGCACCTAGGGAAACCTAGCAAACCTATACATTTTTGCAGACTAGACACCCAGGGTAATCCAGGATGGGGTGACTTGTGTGGCTCTCACAAGGTTCTGTTACCCAGAATCCCTTGCAAAACTCAAACTTTCTAAAACAAAACACATTATCCTCATATTTCTGTGAAGGAAAGTTCTGGAATCTGCATTGATACAAAATTCCTCCCACCCCGCAATTCCCCAGGTCTCCAGATAAAAACGGTACCTCACTCGTGTTGGTGGGCCAAGTACCCGTGACAGGCAGGGTCCCAAAACGTATTGTGGAGACATCAAAATTACCTATCACAGAACGACCTGGGTTTACAAGGGGGGGCACCTGGGGTTTAGGCCCCAGGCTCGGCGGCCAACTAGGGAATCCTACCAAACCCACACATTTCTGAAAGCTAGACACCCGGGAGAGTCCAGGGAGGTATGGCTTGCGTGGATCCCCCAACGTTTCCCTACCCAGAATCCCCTGCAAACCTCAGTGTTCCCCTCAGTCTCCCGATAAAAATGATACCTTACTTGTGTGGATAGGCCAAGTGTCTATGACATGGAAGGGCCAAAAATGTATAGAGATTGAGGGGGGCCTAAAGCAGGTCCAAAAGGACAGTTTTTTTATTGGCTGACGATACTATGAGCACCCACACAAGTGAGGTATTATTTTTCTCAGGAGACCAAGGGGAATGCTGGTTATTAGGAACTTTGTGCCTGCACGGTGATCCTACAACTTACCCACACAGAAATGTGAGGAAAATGTGACTTTATAAGTAAATTTGAGGTTTGCGGGGGATTCTGCGTAAGAAAACGCTGGAGGATCCATACAAGCCACACCGCCAGCCAAGAGTCAGTACACGCACACCACCATCCATGCACCCCACCAGCCAAGCGCCATCCACGCACACCGCCAACCAAGCGCCATCCACACATACCGCTAGCCAAGCGCCATCCTTGCACACAGCCAGCCAAGCACCAGTCCACATACACCGCCAGCCAAGTGCCACTGCACGCACACCACCAGGCAAGCGGCAATCTACACACAGCGTCATCAAGCGCAAGTCCACCCACACCATTAGCCAAGTGCAGGTCCACACACACCGCCCACAAAATGCCAGCCAACGGTCAGTACACGCAGACCGTCAGCCAAACTCCAGTTTACACACACACACAAACTCTCCCTGGTTTCTAGTGGTTTTCTGCTCGCTTGGGTGCAGATGAGACTAAAAATATCACTGAAACAGCCAAAATGTGTGCCCAAAATAATGGAGTGACCCTTGCCTATGGGGTTCTCACTTGTATGCCCATAAACATATCCCTGGTGCCTAGTGGGCTCCCCCCCCCAAGGGGGACAGATAAGGGGCTATTGCCCTGATCTGCCTTCTGGGGGAGGGGCAAAAATACTTTTTTGGGGGTGGGGGCATTAGCATGCCCATTCTCGACAGTCCCAACCTCTACGTATAAAAGAAACAACATAATCCCTAGTGCCTAGTTGGCTTTCTGACCCTCTGGGTGGCAGATTAGGAACTATTGCCCCCATCTGCCTCACGAGAGAGGCAGAAAGACTGTGGCTAACTTTTATGGGGGTGGGGGAATTGACAGGCCCATCTCGGGCAGATCCCACCCCTAAATACAATAAAAAATGTATCCCTGGCATCTAGTCTGCTTTCTGCCTCCCGGAGAGGGGGGGGGCAGAAAGACTATGGAAATTTGCAGGGGATGGGGCCATTGGCTTGCCCATCTTGGACATCCCCCACCCCTAAATACAATAAAATAATAATCCCTGGCATCTAGTGGACTTTCTGCCCCCCCCACCCGGGGGGGGGGGGGCAGGTCGGGGGCTTTGCCTCCCAGGGTGGGTCAGAAAGACTGTGGAATTTTGCAGTGGTGGGGGCATTGGCATGCCCATCTCGGGCAGGCCCCACCTCTAAATGCAATAAAAAAATTATCCCTGGCATCTAGTGGGTGGTTTTTGATACAAAGGCCTATCGAACAACAATACTAAACAGGGCTTTGCACCAAGAAATACCATCTCCTCAATGCAGGCACCAACAAGGGAAAATGTTTGTATTTATCCTCTTTATTTTGTCCCACATTCCATTTGTGCTGCACTGAACAGCAGTGTGCTATCCTGTTCTGCACAATGCAGGGTTCTGCTTCAGTACAGAATCTATACTAGACATTAACTATGACCAGCATTGATTTGTGCAAATATTGATGGTCTCTTGTCAAATATGATGTCACTACCCGTGAACTACTTGTGCAATCCCAGTTTGGTGCTTTTCAGCCTCTGGCCTTGCTTTTTAAAAGTCGTTGCAACAATAATTGACAGTAAAATGCAACGTTAGAGTTGACATTGTGAAGAATCAAATGAGTGACCGTGCCCAAAACTCTGCTCCTGTAGTGCTATTAAAAATTATTGTGCCGCATATCGAGCCTGCTTAGTCTTGAATCCACCTCAGACCTATATTCCTCTACCAGACACTGCTTCCCCTTTATCTTATTCTTGCTGGTCCCTGATTTCTCCCTTTGAGCCTTCCCTGTTTGTGTATTTTCCCTCTCTTGCTCGCGGTCAATATCTGATGAGGAAAGATAAGTGCCATTCCCCAAAAGGAGTGCTGTGGGATCCCACCGGCAACCACCTGCTCAAATTAAACACTGGATGTTTTGCCATTTCTCCCAGTAAATGGGATCATAGAAAGTATAAGGAAGGACAAGAGCTGCAGTGAGACAATTGGTGACAATCGGAAACACTTCCATTAGCTTAGGCCGACGTAAAAGATAGAAGAGTTTAAATACAAGAGTGTTACATTGGTTTAGATGAGCTTCGAAAGAATGAGAAGATAAGTGATTGCCTAACTTCTCTCATTTACAAGGGAGTCAGTTCGCCTATGTCCCAAAACTCCACACATTTAGGTAAGAGCATCATCGTCCTGCTGCTAGAGAGTATGCATATATCATGCACTACTCGTCAGTCCACAATGCAAAAGTGGATCTTTTCTCTATACGTGAAATGTAGCTATTCAGGCTGCTCATCAGGTGTGACTTCCAATATTCTGATTCTCGTCAATAATGTTTCTCTTCCCTTAAGCTGTAAAAAGAGTATAACGAACATTGTTGGTTAAAATACCAAGTAGTATAATGTGAGAAACATGAATGCAGATATACATGCACAATTCCCCAGTCACGTGAGCTCTGGATCTTCTGACATTGTATCCAGTACCCTCGGGTTCCAAGGTGTGCACATTGGCACAACAGTAGCTTTTTTCGAGCTATACGATGAGCGGATAATTGCTTCTCAGAAATCTTTATGATGATTCAGACATTCTAGAAGCCTTTGGCTCCTCTGTCCTCTGTAAGGTACTGTTGTGAGGTTTCCTTGCATTTGGCTGCAGCTCAGCAGATGTTGCATGTTTGAACCTAAAGGGCATGTCAGTCATACTATGTGGCAGCTTGACGAGATCCCCGGTAATGGGACTGGATATTCTGGCATCTTGAGTTACTGTTATAAGTATAGTAATTCTGGGGGCCTTAAAAAAATGTGCCATTTCAAGGTGGACCCTGAGGGTCTACTAAGAATGGGGAATCAGATTTACCGCATTCAGTGTCCTGGTTATTCCTCATGTACAGCCTCCTTTTCACGTAGGGATTTCAGCTACGTTGAGCATCTGGAGCCTCTGTGGGGAAACTCTAAGCTGATGCAGGTTTTTGCATTAGTTGTAGTCTCTGATGGACCTGGTAACGTCTAGCACCAGACCCATCCGAGAGTAATGAGGGTCCTGTAAAGTCTTAAACATGAGCTCCCAACGATCAGAGCATTTACAGTTTGCAATGGACTCTGGTGATTGAGTTTATAAACCTTTCTTGAAGACCTGCTCAATTACTAAATGAATTGGTTTTAGGAAATATTCCTTCTACGACTCCGTCGTTGTATGAATGGCCTAGAAGCATGCATTGTGAGTTTTCTTCTACTTCAGAGAAATGAATGGGTATTCTAAAATGATGCAAAATGCACATTCAAACCCAAAGTAACTCCTAATGCGAGTCATCCATTTGCCCAAAAAGTGACTACATTAACAGTGAATCAGTAATGACAGATATAAACAGGTTCATTTAGGCAGGAAAAAGTGGGAGACATAGGTCATACTGTGTGCCCTAATTTACTTACTCCTTATGTTGGTGTATATTGACGTTCCCTCGAGGGTGGCCTTTTTACCCACATAGTGAGTCAGCGTAGTGACCAATGGACACCATTGCTAGTGGATAGAATATCTTGATTTGCCAACCACACTGGTTTATTGTCTCTAAACTAATTCTGTCATTTTTATTTTCATTGTGATTTATTGATGTATATTTAAAATGTTTAATATCGTGAATGGTCATGTCAATTCAGGCCTTTTTGAAAAGTCAGAATATTATCAGTTTTGATACCTGCTGAGACATGTTACGCTCTTATAAGAGCAATTGAACATATGAGCTTTTTCAAGCCTTTTTTATATTCGGCATCATCTAGAGCAACACCATTAATACAAATGGCATTATGGATGTTGAAGAAGAAAAAAGAACCAGGCTGGGAAATATACTAGAGGAACACCATAATTATGTTTTCATGGTAACACATTTTTCTTCGGGATGTTTACATTTTTTAATGGCAATAGAACAGAACTAGATACGTTGTTGCTTAGTTGCTCGTAGGCTTACTGATAAAACAGCTTAATTATGCATAGAATAATAAACTGCTACTGAAAACATTTTTATATATTGTGTACGTAACAATTTGTGTTAAATGTGTGATGCAAAATCAACGTAAAACCTTTACACGCAATCGATGACTAGAGACAGAGGTCTTTGGAGACCGGTGACCATAAATGAAAAATGGATCAGAACAGAGCACTACTCTTCTTGTGACCCACCCAACATTGAGATTAGCAAAGGACGACGCCCAATAATTATTAATAAATCTGAAGACTGTAATGTCTCACGATAACTCTTGTATCCCAAGTGAAACATGTCAGCTGTTAAACTCATACATAATTAATAAAAAGATTGCCTAAATATTATACTTTCTGAGTATACAATTTTTGAGGATGAACTATCCTACTTCAGCTAGAGTTCTGTGCTTCAGTAAAAAAACAAAGTAGGTCATTTAGATCCTGTTCTGCTAGTCCACCAGGGCCATGGATACTAGAGCCTGTTCCACCCTGCTGTAGGCCCATCAGCCCTCTTTAGAGATCACTGCCTGGCTGGCAGGGATCACTGTGCTGTGAAGGGAGCTGCCGCTGCAGAGGCTTCTCCCAGAGTACTGCGGGTCTGCTGAGCAGGAGCCATGTTTGAAGGGCCTACTTATGAAAAAAAAAAATTCTAGAAATCAAACTCCCAAAATAGGAGTTTGTTTTCTTTAAACAAAAATCAAATGGCCCTATGTGCAAGTAGTTTTCTCCCTAATCGTGGAGGCCATTCTACATTGGAAAATCAGTGGAATTTGGCCATAGCTCAGTATAGTGGGGAGACCATCACTGTGACTTTTGAAAGACAGACCGCCATATCAGACGCTTACACTGGTGAGCCAGCAGAAGCTCCACGGTGTAAACACAGCGCTACCACTGAATCTAGCTCTGACCAACTCTAAATGAAACTATAAGTTCTATCAGTTTACATTCCTCTGAGTTTGCAGCCTGTATTATCCTTGTGATGATCTACACATTGATTATCTACATAGTTTTATCATTCACCTCCTATGTCATCACTGTCCATTACTAGAGAATTTTAATACTAACATCCTAGTTGTCATTTCGTCTCCCTCTGGCTCTCCCTTTCTACTTTTCACTATTTTCTCTCTTTTGTTATCTGTTTTCTATCCTACGGTTCCTTACATGAGACAATTCTTAAGCACAAGAGATCAGGACTATGCAGGACTGAAATGTCACACGGCTGGAATGCTTCTCCCCATTGCGATTGCAAGTAACTTGTTTCAAATGTTGCCACTGTTGGCTTATGTTTGGTTGAGCATATTTTTAAGGTTGGACCTAGGTATTGGTATTTTTGTGGTATGTATATTGTGGGATAGTACGGGCACACACTTGGATACTGCATCGTACCTGCATAATAATAGCGCGACACACCAGAAGATGTCAATAATGCTAATACGCCAGAAACGTGATGACTCGGGCATCATATAACTTTCTCACCTGGAATGTACGGGGTATGGGTTCTGTCCCTAAAAGATATCGTATCTACGCACAACAAATTAGGCGTAAGGCGCAAATAGTATTTATACAGGAAACACACCTGAATGCTACTGTAGCAGGCAAACTCCCAAAAAATTGGAGAGGGCAACTGTACAATACCACATATTCGACATTTGCTAGGGGTGCAGCGATATGGATAAGGGCGGGAGTTCCTTTTAAGCTGTCTGAACAACGTATTGATGGTGAAGGCAGATATGTGCTGTTGCGGGGTGAGTTACATGGAATGGCAGTAGTTCTGGGCAGTATATACACCCCCAACTCGGAGCAAGACCTTTTTTGGCAGAAAATAAGTGCCGCCCTAGCGGACTGGATCAATTACCCATGGATCCTAGGGGGGGATTATAATGCAGTCTTAAATGTCCAAATGGATAGATCACACCCTCCACTCAATGGGGCAATATCTACACGACAAGCCAAAGCACTGAAAACCTGGGCGGAAGGGTGGGCCTTCGTAGATGTATGGCGCAATAAAAACGCAGCAGTACGCAAATATTCTTTCTATTCCCCGATGCATGCATTATACACACGTATAGACCGCATCTTCTGCTCTCCTGCATTACTAGCTCAAGTCCTGGAAATGACATACCTGGGAAAAACGTTATCAGATCACAGCTCACTGATACTTACTTTACAATGGGGCGGGTCCCCGCGCCAGTCCCAAAGTGGAGGTTTAACCCACAACACCTTGAGGATAGCGTTTTTAAAACGCAGATAGTGGGCACCATAAATGATTACTTCGCTAATAATACTAATACAGCATCATCTCATCATTCCTCGTAGAATGGGAGGCATTTAAGGTGGTGCTGCGGGGCACAGCAAACGGCGCATCAGTGGGAGCGCGTAAGGTGATTGTATGTAATATAACAGAAATAGAGTCTCAGCTTGGTATGCTGGAGAAAGAGGCTGTGACATCAACAGATAGTGCTGGTAAATTGCAGAAAGCGTGTGTGGATTATGCAGACCTACTAGAAAGACTGCGCGTAATGGATCATCAGACATATATTCAGAGAGCACATGCAGAGACAGACAGGGCTGGCACATTATTAGCCCGAATAATACAAGACCCCCCTCCAGCAGTCCCAATAACAATGATTCGTTCCCCCTTGCAGGCTATAGCAACTACGCAGTTGGCGGTAAACGAGATGTTTCGGGAATACTATGAGCACTTATATAGAGCCCCATTGCGTATGTCCACGCAGGCAACTCATGACTTCCTGCGGGAAGTGCAGCTCCCCACATTGTCAAATACGGAGCAGGAAGCGTTGAAATTGCTGATATCGGTGGCTAAAATCCAGGAAGCCATTAGAGACCTCCCACGACATTAAACCACCGAGCTGGACGGTCTACCCATAGAAGTATATGCAGCATACGCTAAGGAACTAGGGCCCCAACTGGAGAAGCTATATAAGACTGCTCTGGACATAGGCAGATTACCTCCAACTGCTAGCCAAGCGCTTGTGATATCCTTGCCTAAACCGGGTAGAGACCACACAGACTTCTCATCATATAGACCGCTCTCACTCCTGAACACTGAATACAAAATACTGAGCAAGATCCTGGCGACTCGCCTATTACCGTATCTCAACAAACTCAGACACACTGATCAATGTGGGTTTGTTCCCAGGAGAAGCACTGCTCACAATGTGCGCCGACTGTATCAAGTAATGTGGGCCTGCCCAGACTGCTGCCCAAATGCAGAGTGCCTATCCTTAGATCTCAGGCAGGCTTTTGACATGCTAAGCTGGGAATATATGCTTGCAGCGCTGGGTAAATTTGGGATCCCTATGGAATATGCAAAATGGGTAAAATTACTTTACACTGCCCGACAGCTCGCTCGAGAACAGGGGCATATATCTCTAGCGACTACATGATCCACAGAGGGACAAGGCAGGGATGCCCGCTCTCCCCCATGCTCTTTATTTTAGCGTTAGAACCCTTGACTCAAACATTATGTCAGTCGGCTCGGGAATGGGGTGTGCAAATTGGGCAGACATTGCACTCAATCTAATTATACGCTGACGATGTTATACTATACGTCAGGGACTTGTGCAGTGGACTCTGTTCTGTAGCACCACTTTTTACCTCATTTGGTGACTTGTATGGTGTATATATTAATTTTGAAAAGTCTATTGCGTTCCCCTTCAGAGATGTTAATATACCCCAGGTAATAAAATTTGGGGATAAGACCTTAAAAACGGCTCAGTCCACTTTTAAATATTTGGGAGTGAAAATATATAGGACACAGCAAGACACGCTGGATGGCAATGTGTAGGGCACGCTTGCCTCACTACGATCACAAATAGCATTCTGGACTACTCTTCCGCTGTCTGTTGCAGGCCGATTAGCGATAGCTAAAATGGTGATGCTGCCACGGGTATTGTACTATTTTACTACACTTCCAATATTAATCCCCCTAAAGGTATTTAAATGGTTGAACTCGTTACTGATAGAACTAATAAGGGGTAAAGGCGGACGCAGAGTCGCTTTGAAAAAATTGCACCTCCCAACAAATGCTGGGGGATTGGGGGCCCCAGACTTCAGGGCTTATTGTCTGGTGAGCCAGCTGCAGTGGCTCTCAGATTGGCTGGCCGGCCGCAATCTCCACAAAATCGATTATACGCCCAACATGATGGCTAGTGGGAAGCTGCACAATCTGTTGTATGATACGCGGGGGATCGCAAGTGTTTTGTCGCCATTATTACGGGTTGCCTTACAGTACTGGAAGCAGGCATTGAAATACACAGCCAACAGGCTACCGTATGCACCCAACATTCCATTGCTGGGTCTTCCCATCCCCATGGGCATACCAACTCGTCACCATTTGACAAAATGGGTGGAGGAGGGTGTAACTACAGTGGGTGCGCTATTTAGTGATGGTACGCTGTTGTCACACACAGATTTCGTGCACGCTCAAGGGCTATCGAATGCACTGTTTCTGCTGCATGCTGGTATTACTCGCTTCATTAGGAGTGTATGGGCCCCGGACGGAATGGAATCTCTGACGAATGAGTTGGTACACATGCTACACCTGATGGGAACGGATAGGCATTTGACGAAATGGTTATATACAGGTATACGTGCATCTATGCCCTCCCCCTAGACTCCCTGAACACAAAGTGGAATAGGGACCTAGGTGAAGACCTGCGAGATAGCGAATGGGTGTCCCTTATAGCCTACCCAAAGGCGGTCTCGCGCAATGTACGTTTTAAGTTTATCCAATACATGATCTCCCAACGAGCATACCTTACCCCACGCCGCTTGCACAAGATGTTTCCTGCGGTTACAGCGAACTGTCCCAGATGTACAGAGACAGATGCTAACTTTATTCACATGCTCTGGGCTTGCCCTGCACTGGCAGCCTACTAGGCACACATAGCACGGACACTAACGGGGGTAGTGGGTGGACAAGCCTAGTACACTGTTAAAAGCTGTCTGTTGGGATTATATCCACACCCGAAAGGGTTTAAGGTACAGGCACACTTTGCAGATCTGGCATTGATAACTGCAAAAAGATTGATAACTAGGCATTGGAAAGCGAAGAAACCACCAACAATTGCTTTATGGAGGGAGGAAGTGGTAAGATGGGGATCAGCTGAAAGCTGTGAAATCTGTAGAGAAGAAGCGAGAGGGCTTCGCAAGATCCCAATAGCTATGTCCTGGGACATGATTTTGGAAGCATTTAAGGTATGGGTAGAGGAGGAACAATTTGGCGAGGAGTCCGGGGGAACTGCCACGGGGTCAGTATTATGACCCAAATACTTAACTAAAAATATGCAAATGTGGATAATATACAGCCCAGTACTAACCAGTAGATATGGGCAGTATTGCACTATACTAGATGTCAACACTGGTGATTATCAAAACAACTGTGTAAGCGCAAAAGGTACAATACATGGACATTATTGCAGGTAGTAGTTCATATGTGTATATACTGTTGGTTCTCTTACAGGGGTTGCCCAGTTAGAAGTGGGGCGGGAGGGGGGTATAATGTTGTTAGATAAAGTTAAATGTACTTCAATAAGAACACCACAAGGGATCCTGGATTATGTTGTAACTGTTGGAAACAACAAATAAAGTGTTAGACAATAATTGTGCTCTTCTGCGCACCGTAACATACAACTTGTGAATGTTACCACAACTGTACTCTCGATATTATAATTCATGTAAAAACAAGTCATTGGTAAACAAGTGTACTTTGTTTACAGTAAAACATTTGCTCTGTAACATGACTTAATAAAAATGTGTTAAAAAAAACCCAAAAACATCCTAGTTGTCTTGCTGGGATAATTTTCGTTTCATTTTTCTGTAATCTCCACTGCCTTTTGGCTAGGTTCCTGCTATAGAAATATCACATACACACATTCATACATTTTAAAGAAGGATTCATAGCCCAGATGCAAGTTTGATTATTTGTTTTATAACATGTATTAATTATAACATTATATTTAATAATATTTAATAATTTAGTTAATATAGACATATGCATTAAGTCTCATACTTAGAGTACATATTTATTGTTCGTATCAAATTAACAATGTTGGGGGTGTATGCCCATATTTGTTTAGTCATTCTATGAAAGTAAGCAGGATTTTCTTTAGTATGAATTACTTATAAATCAACAGGATTACGAAATTATGAAAATCCAAATAAAATGTTTTGACCAGGAGCTCTGTGTTGTGGTATTGCAAAAAAAGACACATTTTTATTACTTTTCTGATAAACTAAGCACACAGATTATTTATAGAATCAAGAAATTAACATACATATGACTTTATTAGAGTTCAGGAAGGGTGAAGCATTTTTGTAATTTATATAACCCGATGAATTGTGTAACCATGGTCCCTAGTCATTCCTTTTCTTTTTTCCTATCAATATTGTTTTTACCTTGGATGAAGTCATTGGGGCTGTTGCTAATAGTCCTGCCAATAAAGCCCCTGGGCCAGACAGAGTCCCTATGGATCTATATAAGGCAAAAATAGAACTTTGGGCACCATTGCTTGTTAATTTTATAAACACAGCCTGCGAGTCTGGTTTCCCTCATTCCTGGCATTGTGCGTTCTTTGTCCCTTTTTTAAAAATGGAAACCTTACGAGTTCAAGTCCCTGTTGTCAAATCTCATTGCTAGATTACATTGTGATGTTTATGGGCAGGATAGTGCTTGATCGTTTAACAACCTGGATGGGTGAGAATCAAGTCTTATCAAGGGTGCAGTTTGGGTGCCATGAGGGGATAGGTACGTTGGAACAATGTCTTAATTTATATCTTCTGATTGGTAAGTACACAATAGCTAATCGTAGTTCCATCTACCTGGCCTACATGGATTTCTCATGCGCCTTTGATAGTGTAGTGAGATCAAAGTTGTCGGAAATTTTTGAATGTATGGGGGTCGCTAAGGGCATTGTTACATTTTTCACATGCACTTCATTAAGATCTTGAAGCATCAGTCAAATATGGGTCGAATGGCGAATGTGCAGAGTTGAGCAAGCTATCTTCGGAGTCCAGCAGGGGTGTGTGCTCACCCCTGTGCTGTTTCTGTTGTACATTATTGGGCTTGAAGCAGCTCTAATCTAACTGGGAAGGAACATGCCCATGGTTAATGCGAATGATGCTGTGTTGCTGGTGAGAACTACCAATGGGCTTAAACTCTTGTTGGATACTTTTATTGATTTTATGGCGCATCTGAATCTTGAAACTACTTTGACCAATCCTTTGTTATGACCTGTAATGTAGGCAGCTGGTTCTGTATATCCTATACCAAAGTAAGGTATACTGAGCACAGAGTCCATTGGAACCCCAAAGATAGGCAGAGGTAAAAGTAGATAATACCTTACTCTCTTTTTGTGGTAGTGTGGGCGGGCAGTAAGGCTTTATCAGAGGGTAGTGTTAAGTATTTATTGTACACACTCAGGCAAGAAATGATGTCACACACTCAAAGACTGAACTCGGACCAATTTGTTTGTATAAAAATAATATTTAGTTATATTCTATTTTATAGAACCAAGCCAGGCCTTGTACAGGTAAGTATAATAATACTTTGCAATATTTATGCAGTGAAATACAAGTTGAATCAGGTTGAATGCAGTTGGTTGGTTTACTTTTCAGTTACTTTGCAGGCAACAAGGTTGTGGGAGCAAAGCTCCTCTTATTAGGCTCACGGCAAAGGGGTATCCGATTTAGCACACAAGGTGCACCTACAGTGGCGGCCAGGTGCAGGGTGCTGTATTGGCGTTGGGTGCCCTGTTGGTTTCAATATGGCCAGGTACTGCCGAGTCCCCCTCCCCAAACAGACATCACCTAGGGCAACCACAGATCATCCTCCATTTTTCCCCAAGGCATCAATGGAGACAACACACCATGGCTTGGGTTAAGGGTCGTAAACCCCGGCCATATTTTATTCATAACAATAACAAAACATTAATTTTTATATTTCCAAAATACGCAGAAAGTCCGGTCCATTACATTGATATGTACAGTATATCATTTGGCTATCCTTAACATGTTTCTAATACATAGCCATTCCTGTCGTAAGCTAAAAGATCAATAACATTTTCTTCCTGCGTATCCCTGTTTGAGCCTACGGCAAGGTCAATGACTGGTCCAAGATCATGCTAGGTCCCACCCTCCTACCGGAGTGACCTTGCGCAGGAGGCCCAGTTCGCCCGAAGGTTATCTCACCCCGGGCACCCCCTACGCCCTCAACCGTATCTCCATAAGGGGCTGTGCTGTTATGGCCAGTTTTCTTGCGCCACTGTGCGTGTGCGGGGGTTGGCCCAAAAGCCTACCGGAGCGGAACTTCCCCTCCCCCCGCACCCTTCCAGCCTACCGGCTGTAACTGCCCCTGGAGTTCCATGGGAGATCATCTGTCCCCCCCACAGGCGTCCTCATTTGACAATGGTGATGCCTATTAAGGACCGTAAAAGATGCCCACCAATCATGACCTTACCGCCACAGGCCAGCATAGTTGCCCGACTATCTGCCCCCCCCTGCACCTAGGAGGTCATGCCCTGCTCCGTGCTCCCACTAACCAAGCGAGTAAATTCTCCAGGTATATTTCATTACTTAGCTTGAAGAGAAGCACGCCATTCTGCAGGAAAACGTTCCCCGCGGATGCGCCCATGCTCAATCGTCTGAAGTTTTGGGGATCGGAATAGATTATCAATACGGTTGTTGAGTCTTTTCACTGATTGGTCCAAAAACTGACAGAGACTCACCGCCCCCTCTACAGAAATCTGGGGACCATGTGTGACCAGGCCAGCACCGCCTGCAGGCATCTTCTCGCCAGCCATCCTACCTCGATGATCAGTGCTTCCACTACACCCATCCTACCCAGGTGAACCAGATCATTACGTGCCCTGTGCATGTAGTTGCCTGAAGGAAAATTGTCTCAACCTGTTCACATATGAGTTACCAATTATCCATATGTCCACTTCTTTGTGCCTCCCAAGCGGGTACCTGGTCTGCAACAGGCGCCGAACCGATGAAACCGCTGCAAGCTTCACCCTTGCGGGACAGGACTTGAAAACTGCAAGCCAAATCAAAGATAAAATCACCGTCAGTAACACTTAGCCAACCTTTTATCTCCACACAAGCTCCTAAAGTGCCCCAGGCGCCTACCACCTTACCCATGCAAAAGGAACATTGCAACCAGCCCAACAGGGCCCTCTCCGCATACCTGCCTGTGGCAAAAATATTGTTTCAACCTGTTCATACATGATTGACCAACCATCCAGACTTGATCATCCCGCCCCACCACCCCCCAGGCGGGGACCTGGGCTGGGCGAGGTTCCAGCGATCGATGCACACGCCCCAAGGCGAGCCTCCTTCCTGCGGGATGGGACGTGAACAAAACCTTGCTGGCCCCACTGAGAGCACTTCCATGTTGTATCACCACCCAACCTGATCGGGCGATACAAGATAATGGCTGTTCCGCTCTCCCAACTCGTGTGTGATTCACATAACCCCTGCGAGCCTTCCATGGCAGCATCCGTCTGAAAAAGAATAACAAAACTTGAAAACATTCACCCCCAACCCCCAGCCCGCACCAAATTACAACCTCTTCCGAGCACCAGAGAGCTGCAAAAAAAAAGGCACCCAGAGGCCTTACGCTCCGGGCACTCCTTGTACTGCCGCCGCTTGGCAAACATGGGAAAAGGTCCTCAGCAGACTGGCCATCTCCCATAACCTAAACCCTCTCAAGGATACCTCTTAGTAGGAAGGAGGAACAGCCCCTTACAGTCCATGGCAGTACAGGCCCTCGCCAGCCTTGCATTGTGCATGTGGGCTATTGGAGCCCACCTACACTCACGCTTTAGTTTAAGGCATTGGACCAGAATCAGCTGATGTTGGTCTGCAACGGAGACTCGAAAAAACCTGCTTCTCCCCCAGAAGCAAACAACTCAGGTCTTAGCGCCACATCCTCTCCCAATGCATATCGAACCCCCCCCCCCCCCGGCCTGAACTGAACCACCTTTCAAATCACATGTTCATCCTGAATGGAAAACTAATACTGCACAACAGAAACTCACCGTCGCCCACACAGTGGTGCTCACCCCATCGACCTCAGAAGGATGCAAGGCCAAGTTACGCCGCCGAGATTGGGAGCCGTGCCCCTAAGGTCATACCCAGGTTCCTACAGCTGACGCATTAGTCTGCTAAGCCACCAGCCCTGAAGATATTGGGGCGCTTCGCAGGAGCACCAGTACATTACCCAAATACGTTTATTTCTGAATCATAAGTTGTTGAGGGCCGGCAGTCAGGCTCGCACCTGCTCTCCGAAAACGGAATCAGCAGCTTTAGCTTTACGCACAAACCTCGCCCACATTTTCCCAAAGCAAAAGATCCCCTAAGAAATACACATTTAACCACTGAAATAAAGGGGCAGCCTCCCAACAACTGTGCCCCCCTCCTCCCATGGGCTCCCTGTGCTGGAACCGCCCCCGAATGCTACACACCGCGGGACAGGGGAGTAATGGACTCGAGCGCGAGCAGTTCCCGGCCTAACGGCCCCATGCTGATTCAATTGCTGCAGAGCCCTGACTGGAGTCCCAAAATGTTTTGCATATTGTGTGAGGAATTTTGCATCATCCTCACCTGCTTCCCGGTGTTGATGTAGGTTTGATAGCGCTCTGAAAAAGGGGGGGTGGGCCATTCCCAAATAAGGTGCCCATTAACAACGCACTCATATACTTTGACCCTAGCTTTTGCTGTAAATGACCAATCTATAATGTGCACGTTCACCGTAATGGTATCTTGGTGCTGAATAACAGATATCCGTCACTACGTCCTTAACGGACACCCATTATTTCACCCCCCAGAAAGATGAAAAAAGGGGCTGAATGCACTCGCCAGGAATTGAACCTGTGACCCTGGGTCCAAACGCGGTCCCTATAGTGGAGGCTCAAGTCCCCGAAGCAGCTGGATCTGACCTTGTTAGTGTAAATACATTGCCTGACTCCAAACCCTTGTCCTGAGAGAGCCTTCAGAGTCAGAAGTCTCACCATTGCCATAGCTTCTTGTTCGCTGTACGGCCAACAGGCCCCCATGCTGGATAGCAGTTGGTGGAAAGGTCGAATGCATATTAGTCCTGATCACATAAAACATTAAAGCAATCACTGACTCGTGATTTCTCATTGGCTGTAGCCGTCACCATCCCCCAATAAAGTTCTCACAGGCATGGTCTGAGCTTCTCATGATTATTCTTGAAATTGTAAACGAAAGCATGTGACAATGAGCCCATCTATGTTTGCTCTCCAGTTAAAGAGGAATACAACCGCGTCCCTTCCACATGGTATAAACAACACCGAGCACATGTAATCATATAAAATCTGCTAATGCGCTTTTCGATTACTCCTCCTAACCTCCCCCTTGTTTGCATGAAAGGCCCCCTTCTTAATGCTAGCCCTTCTACAGAAAGTTCTGATCCCTTGCGCTGCCCTCTACTTTCCCTATTTAAACCGTAGTAGTCACACAAAACCCAGTCTTGCCGGGTAACCAAGGTCTTGCCGTAGGTGGAGAGCTGTGGCCTGTAGATCAGACAGTACCCTGTTATGTTATGTTATTGATTACTTGTAGAGCGCACAATCACCGGTCTCTTGGTGCTAGGTAATGAAAGAGACGAGGATCCCTACTATTTGTAAGCTTGTGTAAACAACCACGTCTTTAGAAGTTGCCTAAATTTGGTGTAGACGGATGCCTGCCTCATTTTCAATGAAAGGGTGTTCAGATGTGAGGGGCTGCGATAGAGAACCTACGTCCTCCAATCCTGAGTTTCTTGTAAGTAGGGGTGACCAAGAAGTGAAGGTGGCTTGACCGTAGTTCGCTCGTTGGACAGTATTTTACGATGCAAGCTCTCACAAAACCCGGGCATCTCAAATGCAGCACCTTGAACAAAGTGCAGCTTGCCTTAAATCTGCATCTCTGTGTCACCAGCAGCCAGTGGAGGTCCCTAGTCGCCTGCGTGATAGAACCCCCTCTTGGAAGCTGAACTATCATCCTGGCAGCCTGGTTTTAAATTAGCTGAAGCTTGCGCAGGAGGGATTTCGGGAGATCTAGGTAGAGGGAGTTAGCGTAGTCCAATCAGGACATAACCAGTGCCAAGATAACTTGGATCAAGGCCTCTCTCGTCAGGAATTTCTTCATCATTTTTATCCACCGAAGTTGTAAGAAACACGCCGAGGTCACTGCACTGACCTGCTGTTTACAAGATAGATCCTCGTCAATGATCACACCCAGGCTTTTTACTGCCCTTTTTGGAGTTGGAGGGGACCCCATCTCACTAGGCCACCACCCCGGATTCCAACCTACTGTTCTACTCTTAGTGAGGACTATCTCAGTTTTGTCTGAGTTAAGTTTCAGTTGGTTATCATTCATCCATCCACTAATGAATAGCATGGTGTTTTGGAAGTGCAATCTAGCTGCATCGCTGTTGTTGATCGCAAATGACAGTTGCATATCGTCCGCGTAGTTCAATATATTTACTTCCATCATCCTGAGGGATCTGACCAATGGTTGGATGTAGATGTTGAATAAGTGGGGGAGAGAGATGACCCCTGGGGCACACCACAGCTCACCTTAACCTCTTTTGAGGAATAAGGAGCGAGTCGCACTGATTGGAATCTATCCTTCAAGAACGATGTCATCCAGTTCAATGCTTCGCCCCGTAACCCCGCAGCCCAGGCACGGTCAACCAACAGAGCATGGTCCACCGTGTCAAAGGCCGCTGAAAGGTCAAGCAGCACCAACGCCTGGGTGTTCCCCTTATCCACTTCTCTTCACAATTCGTCCAGCACTGATGTAATCACTGCTTCAGTGGAATGTGCTGGTCGAAACCCTGCTTGACACTGGTCCAGAAACTCTGACTTCTCTAAGAAGTCGCAGAGATGGTGAGCCACGTGGGCTTCCAAGATCTTAGCTACATACGGGAGACGGGACACTGGGCGAAAGTTACTCAAGTCTGAGTGGTCTGCTCCCACTTTCTTCAGGAGGGGTACGATGATTGCCTTTTTAAAAGATTTAGGTACCCGACCTGAACTGATAGAATAGTTAAGAAATTGTAAGAGACTGTCTCCACCATAGGTTGCCACCTCTCTAAGGACTCTTGGGGGACAGATGTCGTTAGGCGAACCTGATTTAACCTTCGTCATAAGTTCTATCAGGTCGTCTTGCGATACATTGGGGAAGTGCGAGAGCGTGATGCTGTTCATGTCTCCCGGCGAGGAGTCTGGAGCAGACAAGCCCGAGGGGATACTCCTTTTTATTGAGGCAATCTTGTCTACAAAATATCCATTGAGAGTGCCACACAGACTCTGAGATGGTGTGATTGGGAGAGTCACCCTATCTAAGTTAGATAATTCGTTGACGATTCTGAAAATTTCCTTAGATTTATTCGATGACTTAAGGATTTTATTCGTGAAATGACTAACTTTAGTTTGCTTTACTAGAGACTTATACAATTTAAGTTTTTGGATATAGCAGGTTCTCAGGGCTGGCGAATATTCTGAGCGCAATTTCCTTTCTGCGCGTCAGAGATTCAGTTCCGCCATCCTCAGCTCTACCGAGAACCATTTATCGGCCTCGTGGTTTCTTATCTTGTTAGTGCTTGGCCTGCGGGCATGGGTGTCACTGGTCTCCTTCAGCCAGTTAAACAGATTTTGCTTATAGTCGTCAATATCCTCCCTAGGCGCCGGAGGGGATTTCCCCAGCTCCTTGCAAAACTACGTGAGTTTAACCCGGGCCCAGTTCCTAAATGAAACCACTGGTCCCCTAAGGGGGCTTAGCTCCTTTGGTCTGGTCACCGCAAAAGAGATAAGATGATGGTCTGACCACCCGCATGGGACAATGCTTAAGTTCTTCACAGGTAGTTTCGAGGTCCAGATTTGATCTAATATGTGGCCTTTAATATGAGTTGGTGAGTTCACCACCTGTTCCAGGTTCAATTCCTTTAAGGAAGCAGTAAGATCCAGGGCTTGAGGCCCCCCATCTTCCTCATTGACCCAGTAATTTAAGTCTCCAACCAAGAGAACATTGGCATGGTCTACTACTAGCGGCGCTAAGGCTTCAGCAAGAGCCTGAGCGAACTCCTGCATATATTGTGAAGGCCTATAAACCAACACACACACAAAGTCCTCCGTGGCTGACTTTGACCGGAACACTAATGTTTCTACCTCTGGTAGACCCAGCGAGGACAGTTTGGCAAATTGGATGGATTTTTTAATTATAGCTGCTACGCCCCCCCCTTTTTCCCCTGATTCCCTGTTGGCATATAAGATATAATACTCATTAGGGAGCGCTGCCAAGATGTCAGGGGATGACTCCTCTGTAAACCACGTTTCCGTCAGTAGCAGCAGATCTGGAGCCTCCGATTCAAGAAGATGAAAGATTTCATCTTGATGTTTAGCCAAGGAGCGTGTGTTCAGATAGATAACCTTGGTGTCTGTCCTCTCACTTGCTTCCGCCAAGGGGTTGACACTCCTTACCCTATGCTTCTTGTTAGGGTTGACCTGGCAACCATCCTCTAACTCTATTTTTCTAGGTGGGCTCCATAGCCCTACTTCCTCCAAAAGGGACAGAAGGGAACTGTGGATGCTATGAGTCTCGTTTCCCATCTTCAGCAGAGCTTTCCTATCATAGGAGATAAAAGGGGCATAGTGGCTGGCCCCGTCCCCGTCCGGCCGCGGACGGGCACAGACGGGCTTGCCTTTGGCGTGCTTTCGGCGCATCGCCAGCGCGGCCGCGCCATGCGTGGATTTTTATGGCAAGCCTGCCCTCTCCCCTGGCCTCTCTCCAATCAGGAAGCTGATTGGACCCCCAACAACCAATCGGCGTCTCACAAGCCCCGCTGGAGGCTGACGCTCTACTACCACTGAGCAACGCTACGGTGCACTAAGAGGTGAGCTCATCAATTTTAAAATATTCAATTTCAGGTTAAAAAGGTTAAAATTCAAATTCAGAGCAACGTGCAGTATTTAAACAAACAACAGTGCAAGTTAAAACTTCACTCTTACATTACCGGCGCGGTCGCGCCATGCGTGGATTTTTATGGCAAGCCTGCCCTCTCTCCTGGCCCCTCTCCAATCAGGAAGCTGATTGGACCCCCAACAACCAATCAGCATCTCACAAGCCCTGCTGGAGGCTGACGCTCTACTACCACCGAGCAACGCTACGGTGCACTAAGAGGTGAGCTCATCAATTTTAAAATTTTAAATTCCAGGTTAAAAAGGTTCATATTCAAATTCAGAGCAACGTGCAGTATTTAAACAAACAACAGTGCAGGTTAAAACTTCGCTCTTACATTACCGGCGCGGTCGATCCTGCAACCGATTTTTGTTGAAGACTAATATGTCACAAAATGCTGACCATCACCGCAGCCCATGTATATCCCCTGGTACCCATCTCACAGATGCCCACAGGGTGTACGCTATGCAACCTTACATTATTCGTTGCCGTAACAGGTGCATTAACCGACAATCAATATACTTTACTGATTTTGGAAAAATATGCACCGCAAATTGCGGTTCATGGGGCCCAGCCCCACCAACTGTCCCCGTGATGAACGCATATTAATGGACTTGCAATTTATAACCTGCATCTTATCGCACTTATATTATTCCTTAAGCTTCACATGAGAGATGCTTTTGTTGATCTGAAGGATAAGATCTAGTTGGGGGCCCCTGGAACTGGGAACTGAGCAGGCAGGTTAAAAACACTCGGACGTGTAAACTGGAATACCTGCGTGACCACACAAGGAGTATCGTTACCCTCCCCCAACTTCACGGGAGAGCTAGGCTAGAAGCGCTCTCTACTGCGCGGTACAAGTGTTGCCCTTTATGACTCATCTCTGCCTTCTAAGCGCATGTCTATTCACCGGGAAGAAGTGCTTTTTCCCAGTAACCCAGCTTCATTGCGTGATCGCTAGAGGGTTGCTGTAAAGCGGGGCAGGACACGAGTCCTACCTACCCGCAGACATGGAGACATTCCCGCTGGTGCCACTGCGGCCTGTCAAGGGAATGCGCACACTACCTGCCAACGAGAGCCCCCCAGCTTTATAGGGGCACCGAAACTACTGAGATTGAAGCTTTTAGTCTCTTGTAGTCGATAAGCTTACCATCGGTCTGGATAGTGTTAAGACCTGCTATTTACAATGTCATGCTTAAAAACTTCACCCAAATGCTGCGACCATGCCACCCATAATGCCGTGACTCGGATCCCAACCGATAAGGCCCCAAAGCAATGAGAATGGCTTGGTGGCTGGCTTTAGTTGTATTTAAATGCTTATCAAAATAATAATCAACCGTTGTGCTGCTCATCTTAAAATTAATACAACCGCACCACCATGTGGCAGCCACCACAAGAGCTGGTGTTGACCACCAAGTGCTGGTGCCAACCACCAGAAAACCACCCGCTCCAATTAAACACTGCTCAGCACCGGACCAACGTCTGGGCATAGCCCTCACACTTGGGGCATAACAGTCCTGAAAACACAAGAGAAAGGTGGAAATATTTAGTACCTCTCAGCAATGGTTGGAGTTGCGTGGCGGGTAAAACATAGTGGTCCGGAATGCGGCCTAAGTAATTACCAGTGGCTGGAACCAATTCGCTTCCTCCACCCACCACCATCTGCTCCCTCGGACTGGATGAAGACATCCGTGGACCTGTAGCAGAGCACATGTGCGTCCGCTCGGATACAAGCCTCCCTGCTTACATGTGTTCCGTCCTTGTAATTGCATTCATATAGGGCATCTATATAGCGCTTACTACCTCTGCGGCGGGCCCGAGTCCGTGTCCCGCCTTCGTATGGGGATTCTTTGGTTGCAACAAACACTGCAGTCTCAGGGACAAAGATCTTCTGGAGGTGACCACTGGTTGGAGAGGTAAGTTGGGATGCCTGGGGATGCCGGGACACTGTCGGTTGGGTCACCCAAAGCTGTGGGACGTTGGGTGCAGGGGTGTCTTTTGGCATCAGGTTTCTCTTACCGGCTTTGGTCGCGGTCAGGGGGATCCTCCGGAAAGGGGCTGCAGGCGTCGGTTGGAGACTCGAGGTAGGTGGGGGATCACCAGATTCCAGGTCGGGGTCCCCGGGAAGACCTCCTCGTGGTGTTGGGCCACTGGAACTCGGACCGTGGGCATCGGGTGCAGACACGTGGATTTGGCCAGAACCAGAGTCTGTGGGTGAGCAAATCCGGTGCTCACGGGAGACAACGTCTGGTTTGGGAAGGCAGGGCAGTTCCTCCGGGTTCTTGGGGGCTGCTGGCTTCAGGACACACCGGGATTTCGCTGGAGCAGATCATGGTCAGGACAGGCCAGTAGGGCTGGGGCCAAGTCAGTTGGTGTTCTCCTCTTCTTCTTCAGCATGGCTCTTCGGTCCTTCTTCTTCTTGTTTCTTCTTGTCTGAGGAGGCTTGCGTTACAAGTAGGTACAAGTTGGGAACAATGGGCCCCTTCCTTAGGGTGGGTACACCCCCTATTATGCCACCCTCCAGTGAGAGGGGGGCATAAGACTCACTCTGGTTGGCTGGGCCCCCCATCTGCAAGATGGCGGGGACTGAGAGTTGTGATTCACCTCGCCTCCCCACCTAGGGGTTGGGGTTGGCAAAGGTGGGCACACATCTCCTCCTAACTTAGTTTTCCTGCCGATTCTCATGCCCAAAGTGAGGGTCAGAACCTTTGGAGGCCAGTTGCTGGGAGCAGCAAATGGCTGGGGTAGCTCACTTCGTGGACCCTGCCCATCCTGGGGGAGGAGGCATGGCACCCCTCGTCCCAGGATGTGCTTTGTTTCAAGACCCCTAGAGCGGCAGGCTCTCGACCCAGGGGTCCAGAAACATGTCTGGTGGCGGCAGCTGGCGAGCAGCTAATCAGCCAGAACACTAGAATTAGGTAATTTTTCAGGGGACATCTCTAAGATGCCCTATGAGTGCATTTTACATTAAATCCCAAACTGGCATCAGTGTGGGTATAATGTGCTGAGAGGTTTGAAACCAAACTTCCCAGATTTCAATAAAGTCATTATGGTGCTGTGGAGTTTGTAATGACAAACTCCCAGACCATATACTCTTTATGGCATTACTGCACTTACAATGTCTAAGAATTGACTTAGACACTGTTGGGGTACAGGGCTCATGCACCTGTACCTTCACCACTGGTATAGTGCACCCAGCTTGAGGGGTGGCTTACCTATGCCAAGGCAGTGGGTTGTAGACTTGGCACACAGGGATGTGTGCCATGACGACTCTTCACTTTGTTCTGTATCAAAACACGCAGCCTGCAATGGCAGTGTGTGTGTGCGTAAAGGTACAGGGCCTCTAAGAGTGGCACAATAAGGGCGCAGCCCTTAGAGGTCTTCCCTGGTCACAGTGTCCTTGGTACCTATGGTACCTTTTACAAGGGACTTACATGTGGCCAGAGAGTTGCCAATTGGGTTTTGCAACAGTACAGTTTAGGGAAAGAACTATGGGGCACATGCATCAAGAAATGCTTTACGAGTCCCTAATTGTGATTATTAAGGAATCGCAATTAGGGACTCGCAAAGTCTATGCATATAGAAATCGCTATTAAAATAGCGATTTCTAAACATTCCTTAATTGCGACTCGCAAATTGCGAGTCGCAATTAAGGAATAGCTTCCCATTCATTCCTATGGGCCACAAGGCCCATAGGAATGAATGGGAATAGCATGCGCAATTTGCGAGTACCAATAGGTACTGCAAATTGCGCATGTACTTCAAGGGTGCAAAGGTGTCAAAATGACACCCTGTTGCACCCCTGAAATTGTGATGTGCACCCATGTTGCGCACACACATGTCCCAAGGGCATGTGTGTGTGTAACCTAAAACCTTGAAAAATGCACTGTAGTACGTTTTTCAAGGTATTAGCAAAATACAGACCAGAGTAATTTCTCTGTATTTTGCGACCCCAAATAGCGAATTCGCAATTTCTAAGGGGTACATGCATTGCATTTAAGGAATCGCAAATTGCAATTCCTTAAATGCAATCGCAATTTAAGAAATCGCAATGAATTGCGATTCCTTAAATTGCGTTTGCCCAACACCTCGATGCATCGCAAAAGACGTTTTTGCGGGCGCAAACGGCTGATTTTTGCGAATCGCACCGTTTGCGCTCGCAAAAAACGTTGATGCATGTGCCTGATAGGCCCTGGGTACCTGGTTGGCAGGAACCTAGGGCACACTCAGTCAAAATACATCAACATTAGGCAAAACGTGGGGGGCAACCATGCAAAAAGGGGCACTTTCCTACACCTGTGGGCCTAGAAATCTTAAATCTCGCTGTCTGGCTATACATGGTAAGGCCATTTTAGAATTCATGATTGTGTTCTTTTATGATTCTTTTTTAATGATCGAATACAGCTTATTCATTCATTCACAGTTCAGGATACTTTAACGTCTACCTGTTGAGCGGGAAACATGTGAATTATTCCACAAACTCATCAGACAGTCTGCATGCTGTTAGTGTGTTTTTATATATTTGGCCAAATATTCTGGAGGTTTTGGCTGCCTGCGTATTTAGCTGCAGGCAGCTCAGAACACGAAATCTCCTAATGCTGAGCAGTGAATATAGGGCTTTTGTTGGATGAACATGCTGCCCTGGTACCAGACAGTGCAGAAGCTAACAAACAGATTATAGTTGATCATGTTGGACTCCTTTTTGCAAACGTTACTCGCATGGCTGGACTTACAGCAACAATCTTGAAGTGTCCCTTTTCTTGTAGTTCATTCCAGACCATGATATACAGTGCTTGAGAGGTTTCTTGAACTGTACGAGAAAAAATTATCCCCTGTTGTTTCACAAGTTGACTGTTTGTGACTGTGAAAAGAGTTTCCATTTCCCCTAATGAGTACTTTTCTCCAACTTCATCTCATTCTGATCTGATTTCCACTACAAGATTTTTCCTATCCTTTTACATTCATTATCCCTTATCAAGTCACTTTGTTCTTCCTCCCTTGCTGCTCTCACATTCAGGGCCGGACTGGTGATTCCGGGCACCGGGCAATCCCCCGGTAGGCCAGATGGGGTGGGGGCCGGTTTTTTCAGAGGGGGCCGGTTTTGCTGGGGCCGATTTTTGGTCCACGAGTCAGAGTCAGACTGTACTGTAGACAGTAGCTTGTCTGTCTGACCTACGCTCCGCTCTGCTCCGTGCGGGGAAAAAGCACAACTGCCATTGGGGTCAGGACAGTGCACTGTGCACCCGGTGCAGGCAGAGGAAGGCAGGTAATGAATAAAATGGCAGGCTAATGGTGCCGGTGCGCAGCGCGCAGATGTCTCCAAGTCCACTCTCCGCGTCTGCGTGGTCTTACTCTTGACTTCACCCTTAGGGTGGGGCTGCCTGCTGGTGTCCAAGTGTCATGCGCATTGCGGCTCGCCCTCGTGCAATTAAAAGTGCGCGTGAGTGAGTGTTGAGGCGAGGAGCCCCTGATCGAGACGACTGAGAGGCACCCAGGCAGGCTTGGAGGCACCGTGCGACCGCAGGTGAGTGTCTGTCTGTCCAGACTCGGGGTGGCATGATGGCATCATCATGGGGGGTGCAGTGGGAGGGCGGGCGGGCAGCCGGGCCGGGATTAAAAGCAAATGTATAGGCCCGGCCCGGTTCTGCGCAGTGGGGATATTTGCTCCAGTCAGGCCTGGCTCCAGTTTATGAGAGCGGTGGAGCGAGGTGGCTTGCGCACCGTCGCGGGCCGTGGCTGGCAGTGGCTGCAATAAATCAAAAATGTTATCATGATGATTGTCATTGTGACCGTGACAATCATCATGATTAAAATGTCTGATTTATTGCAGCCACGCGTGACGCGACGGTGCGAGGCGAGCAGGGCAGCTGCATGGGGCGGCCGCGGGCGCTGCGTCCGGGCCACGATTAAAGTAGAAAGAGCCTCAGCCGAGGTAAATTAATACAGGCCCGGTTCTACTTCTGCACTGCGCAGTGGAGACGACCGTGAGGAGATGATTGCCAGCACCCCACCGCCCCAGCACCCGCCCAAATATCAAACGGTTTACAGCTTTGAAAGTGAAACAGAGTCGGACCGGGGGCTTCTTGGGGGCGGTGGGGTGCTGGCAATCATCTCCTCACCGCCGCAGACATGTTAAGGCAAAGGGGCAGTGGAGACACAGGCAATAATGGCAGGGATGGAGGAAAAAATGGAAGGGATGAAGAGATGAAGGTGGGAGGAAGGGATAAGTAAAGAAGGAGGGAGAGAGAAAGCGAGGAAAGACTTCTAGAAGAGAAAGATAAATGAAGCAGAATAGTGAAGGGCAAGGGGTTGTCCGGAGGAATGACAGGAGTAGGGGATGGGAGAGAAGAAAGGAAGAACAGGCGCGGAGAGAGGAGAGCTTGAAAACTGCTTAGGACAGATGGAAGGAAGGGAGTTTGCAAGGGAATGAAGACTGACAAGTGAAGGAAACCAGTGAGAAAGGGAGGGAACAACGACGGAAGAGAAGAAAAAGGGAAAGGTGGCGGTAAGAGAATGAATGATTGAGGAAGGAGAAGCGAGAAGCCACAATGTTTCTCAGCTAGAAAAGCCCACAAGGCTTATATCTGAGGTACGAATCTTGGCAAAGCCAATTCAGCCATTCAGCCTTCTGAGGTCGATACATTGACTCCCTTTAAATTAGTTCATAGCAGCACGTTATTTAAAATTCTTAGAAAAGGCAAAACCTACTGCATTACGAGCTATGCAACCAGGCCAGTTTGTGAGTGAGAGCGAGGTGGCCTGATGGGGGGGCCCCCTCCATGTGCTTTGTAATGAATAATGTGCGTAAAATGCACCATTTTGGTCTTTTTCCAAAATTTTCTTGGGGAGAGACCCCCCCCAACCCCCCTAGTAGTGGTCAGGCTGCCTCGCTGTGCACGCTCGCTACGTGCCGGACGGGGGCTGATCTGGCAAAATTTGCCAGGGCTGCTTTCAGTTCCCAGTCCGGCCCTGCTCACATTCTTCCTGTATGCCAGAGAGACTGCATTGCAGGACTGAAGAGATGTATTACCAGGTAAGCCTGTGAAGGTAGTGCTGCAGTTTGTGGTTGAGATGCTGTTAGAAATGGCTTTTCTGGTTGTCTAGGGTATGCACCTAAGTCAGGCAGAACCCTCCACTCTAGTCAGGGCAAGTAAGTAACACGCCATAGATAACCTGTGCTCACCCTCTGGTAGCTTGGCCCAGAGCAGGCATGCTTATCATCAGTGGCAATGTGTAAAGTGCTTGTGCAACACACACACAGTAAGATAATGAGTACACCACAAAAGAGACTCCACTCAGTATTATATACAAATATTGTATATATTGTACATAAAACATAGACCCAAAATGACATGAATCATAAATACCGTGTATATCATGCAATCCTGTGACTATACTCGTTATCTTGACAGTGCAAGAATTAAAACGACATATGTTAGAACATCAGGACATAAAATGGTGTAGTTCGGTTAGAGACATAACGCATAATCATCGAATATCACAAGTAGTACCGAAATCGCAAACTATCACCATAAACACATCAGCGCCAGTAAACCCATGTAAGCAACTGGACCACTGCGTCCCTATTAGCAGGGTTACGGTAATCTTTTACTAGCCCTGGTGAGAGAGATGATTTGCTGGTAGGAACGTAGGCCACAGGAGCACCTGCAAGCCAACTACAAGGGATAGGGTAATTCTTTTATGCCAGTCCTTTGGTCAACAGAATGGAGAGGGGGGGTTCTGTCGAGACCTCACCCCAGGGAACCACAGCGGTTTCAGTGCCCACCTCATGATATGGCCCGACAGGGGGGTAAAGGCAAGTGCAGCTGTCCGCGAGTGCACAGTGCAACTGCTACACCCACCATGCTGTTAATTTACGGACTACTGGGCCGTACATGAGACAGCGTAGGTTAGCCCTGCCGATTCTTTCACAGGCCCCCACCTCAGCACAGTACCTTCAGGGTATCTGGCCCAATTAGGGAAAAAACAACATGATGAGTATCTCATTATGGGAACTCTTATGATGGAAGGGGGGACGTTGAGGGACCACTCGGGCCCACACTTGTAGCAGACGCAATCGCCTGTTTATAACACAAAGACGCAGGTACGGTGAATAGGACACGTTACAACGCATGCATTTACAACGCATACCATTACAGCGCTAGTCATTACAACGGCTTGCTGTAGGGGGGGTCGCTGGAGTTTGGAATAGTATAATTTACTATTCCAACTCCAGTCTGTGCAACAGTAGGGAAGGTGTTGGATTTAAAATCCAACACCTTCTGCCCCCTACAGCAAGTCGTTGTAACGATTTGCGTTGTAATGGTATGCGATGTAACAATGCAGTCGTTGTAATGACCGCGTTGTAATGGCATGCGTTGTATCAACTTCGTTGTAAACTATGTTTTCCGGGTACGGTCGGTGTTGGGAGAAAAGCTCCGGTCGTTTACGGTGGAGCAGGCGTGGCCATACTTGCAGAGATTCCCTTGGTGCCGGTTCAGGAAGGGAGTCGAGCACTTGATCTGGCTGTACAGCAGACACAGGGAGCAGCTGATCTATGATTGGCAAGGCAGCCGCAGGGCTCTCTCATTAATACACGCAGCAGTTAGCGTTTCCACTCCAAGACAGCTCTAGACTCATGGGAATATGGAGGGCACGCCCCGTGCTGTGGTAGGCACAGGGGCCCCTTACCCGCTGTAATTCTGGATAGCACTTGGGGTACCAAAGGAGATAGCAGGACAGCATAGGAGGCAGGTTGACAAATGGCAGTTTCTTCTGGTGGCGCAGCAGTCTTCTAGCAATGGGCATGCTATAAATCCAGCAGTGTCTGGTTACCAGTCCACACAGTGACTCTTGGTAAGAACAGAGCCAGGGAGCAGCAGGCAGCAGAGCAAGAAGCAGGAAAGAAGTCCAGTTGAGTCCTTAAAGCAACACAGCAGTTAGTGGGCAGCTGGACTACAAGCAGGAAAGCACTCCAGATAAGTCCTTTAAGCAGCAGTTCAGTTCCAGACCCCCAAAGTGATTCAAAACATGGGGTAAGAGCCCCTGTACTTATACAACATTTCTTTAATGTAGGGGGTGACTTCACAAGACCTGTAGAAGTGCACACCGGTCCCTTTCAAATTCAGCCCTGGCTCCAGATATCAGTAGGGGGTAAATCAGCCCTTTGTGTGAGGGCAGTTGTTAGAAATGGGGGTCTCTAGTTGGCGATGGTTTGCACCTTTGTCCAAGTAGGGACCCTTCTTCCTAGTCAGGATAAGGGAGTTACACTCCTAACATAACCCCTGCTCACCCCCTTGGTAGCTTGGCACGAGCAGTCAGGCTTATCTTAGAGGCAGTGTGTAAAGCATTTGCACATAACCAACAGTAATACATTGTAAGCACTACAAAAGGACACCACACCAGTTTAGAAAAATATCCAATATTTTTATATTCTTAAAACAAGACCAAAAACGATAAAGAATCCACAATACAGTACTTGAAAAATAGATACTTTGCAAGATGTCTTCTAAACTGCAGAAATACCTCAAAAACACAGTTCGTACGAGTCGGTAGCTCCGTCCGGGGCTACCGTGAGGCTGAAAACAATAGAGTCTAACAGTTCCAGCCGACCGCATCGATACGTGCCAGTAAAAGCGTGAACAGACTCTGTAATAGTACCTTTCTCGTTGTGGCTTACACGGGGGTGCGAGCCGGTATTGGCAACCGTCGTGGTTGCGTTGCAAAATGGAAGCGGTGCAGGGCGCGGTGTCCTCTCGATGCAGTGCAGGCAGCAGCTCGGTCCAGATGGCGTCGATGAGAACAAGGCTTACGGTGCAGGGCAAAACGGCGCTCGATGCGGTGCTGGCAGGTTGCGGTGCAGGCAACAGAGCCGGTTTGCAGGAGCTGGCGTCGGTCGGCCCAGACGGCTGTGTGGGACGAGGCAGTGCATCATGAAACTTTACGAGCGGTGCCCCCAACCACGATGCGATCACGAGTGTCGAATCAGCAGCAGCGACAGCGTCGGTGAGACCAGGATGCCGAAGTGAAGCGAGGCAGTGAGTATTGCGGTGCCCACAGGTCACGGTGAAAGCAGCGGCTCGGTGGTGGCGGCAGTCATCGGTGAGACCAGAGTTGCGGTGCGAGATGCGGACGGGGCGGTCTGCAATGCCGTCAAGACACAGAGCCAGCGACGGAGTCGGTGACGGAGTCAGTTGCGGTTCCCTTCTCTATGGCAACTGAAACAGCGGCTCCAGAAGCGGTACCCAGAGGTTGGTGAAGTCTTTGTAGTCCCTGAGACTTCAGAACAGGAGGCCAGCTCAATTTCAGGCCCTTGGAGATACTCCGCACCAATAAAGAAAGTTCAGACCAGTCTTTTCACTGCCCAAGGCAGAGGCAGCAACTGCAGGCCAACCCAACAAAGCAACAACACAGCAAAGGGGAAGTACTCCTCCTGGCAGCTCTTCCAGCTCTTCTTCTTGGCAGGTTCCTTGATTCCAGCAAGTTCTAAAGTTCAGGGGTTTGGGCCCCACTTTTTATAGCCCAAAATCCTTTGTCCTCTCAGGCAGAGAGTGTCTTTGCCCAGCCAGAACCAGTTCTGCCCTCTCTGGTGTGGCTTCCTGGCAGGAGGTGGAGACAGCATTGTCAGAGGCAGACCAGGCCCATTCAGGTGAAAGGAAATCTCCTCCCCTTACTCTAAATGCAGCCCAGGTCTATTCAGCCCTTTCCTGACCCACCTAGACTATCTGGAGCCACTGCTGCTCCCCAGCCCCTGTCATCCAAAACCCAGACAGTCAATCCACAAACCCAGCAGAGGCCTGCTGGATGGCTGATCAAGAAAATACCTACTTTCTAAAAGTGATATTTTCAAACACAGAATATAAAAATCCCCTCCACTAAAAGATGCATCTTTAGATTGTGAGTTCAGGCATACTAAACTTTATTTTTCTACCTAGTTCCCAGGGCCAGTTATGTTTATACGATGTTATAAACAAACTCCCCATTCTGTCCTATGGGAACAGGTAGCCTTGCAATAGTGAAAGACAAAATTGGCAGTAATTCACTATCAGGACATGCCACACACACCAGGTCATGTCCTACCTTTCACAAACACTGCACCCTGCCCACAGGGTACCTTGGGCCTACCTTAGGGGTGACTGACATGTAAGAAAAGGAAAGGTTAGGGCCTGGCAAGTGGGTGCACTTACCAAGTCGACATGGCAGTACCAGACTGCACACAGGCTCTGCAATGGTAGGCCAGAGTTACATTTACAGGCTGTTTGTGGGGGTGGCACAATCCAGTGCTGCAGCCCACTAGCAGCATTTGGTTTACAGGCCCTGGCACACTCAGTGCACTTTAGTAGGGACTGACAAGTAAATCAAATATGCCAGTCATGGAAACACCAATCCATAACACATTTTCCAACAGGAGCACTTGCACTTTACCACTGATCAGCAGTGAGAAAAGTGCGCAGAGACACTAAGCCAGCAAAAACAGAGTCAAAACCGGGAGGTCGGAAAGCAAAAACTCAGGGGAAACATGCCAAAAGATGCCAAGTCTAACAGCAGGACACAGCGTATGCAAATGCAAGTGTACCCCGCCTCCCTCTCTCCCAGCCCAGGAAGACTACTAGTATGCAGATGTAACTCTCTCACACCCAACCCTTCCTGAGTTACAGCTGTCTGGAAAGTATGCACAAAGTGTAGCTGTCAACCAGGACCAGATGTGGATTTGAGTCAGGCTGCAAAGCACACAGAGTTATAAGCACAGAGAAATGCCCACTTTCTAAAAGTGGCATTTCCAAAATAGTAATGTAAAATCCAACTACACCAGTAAGCAGGATTTCTGACTACCATTCTAAATATACCAACATGGAAACGCTACTCCTTTCAGATCAGGAGTAACCACTTAAACATACATAAGGGAATTCCCAATGCTGGCCTATGAGAAGAGTAGGCCTTAAAGTAGTGAGAAACAAAATAGGGTGTTGGTCACTACAGGACATGCCACACAATAAAGGCACATGTCCTACCTTTTTTTTCGTACACAACACCATGCCCATAGGGCTACCTGAGGCCTATTATAGGGGTGACCTATATGTAGTAAAAGGGGAGTTTTAGGCTTGGCAAGTAGTTTTAAATGCCAAGTCAAAGTGGTAGTAAACTGCACACGCAGACTCTGCAGTGGCAAGCGTGAGACAGGTTTGAAAGGCTTCGTCAGTGGTTGGCACAATCAGTGCTGAAGGCCCACTAGTAGAATTTAATTTACAGGCCCTTGGTATATGGGATACCAATGTACAAGGGACTTACAAGTAATTTAAATATGCCAAACAGGTATAAACCAATAAACCATGTTTAAAGGAGAGAGCACATGAATTGAGCACTGATTAGCAGTGGTAAAGTGCCCAGATTCCTAAAGCCAACAAATAGAGGGTCAGAAAAATAGGAGGAGGAAAGCAAAAAGTTTGGGGATAACCCAGCAAAAAAGGCCAGGTCCAACAGGTGCATTTTCAGAGCTGTAACTGGTCATCACTTCTGATACACCAGGCTCAACTTGCAGGTAGATAGGAGATGCAGTGGCCAATTTTTTACTGAGGCGCAGCACGTAATTAACAAGGAGTGAAGCACATTGGGACTAAGATGCAATGCCTAGAGCTGTGAGTGCATCCTTTGTCCTAGAATATGTAGAAACTCCACAGATCAAGTGCCGCATCATAGTGGACTTTACTAGTGCAGCTCAGAGAGAAGTACCTGTTTGATGCGCTTGCAGTGCGTAAAGTGAATCTATTTAACCTAATATTGCACAGAGTTAGTGCTTTATTTTCCAACAGCTCAGAAACTGAAAGAGGCACCCTGCTCACTGTTACCCAGCTGCACGATTTAATAATAAAACACTATCTTGGAGAAACATTGGGTTAAATAAATTCATTTTACGTGCTGCAGATGCATAAAACAGGTGCTCGGCGCTTCACCAGCAAAGCCCATCATGCTACTGGCCCAAGAGTCCAACAACCGGGAGCCAGCATTACTGTGTCTCTTGGTCAGAACAGAGCCCAGACGCAGCAGGCAGCAGGACTGTAGGGTTCCACGGCTGAGATAGCTGAGTCTCTGCCAGCAAATATGAGTAAGTTTCCCTCTCTTTAAATAAGGTGCATGAACAGGGAGGTGAGAGGATCAGGTATCTACAGATGTCCAACTTGCACCCACCCTTAAATGATCACGTTAGCCACTTGAATTACTTTAGTTTGACTGTGCGGGTCTCATTACATCAACACTTTCTTCACCTTTTGAGGTTAGAATTATACTAGTAATTGTTGCTCTTCAACGAATTGTCAATTCTGATATGTCTATTTTTGGATCTGGCGTTTGCAAAGACCTTTTGATTTTACCAAAATGTTATGTATAGTATACTAACGTAAAGGGCCTTTCCGCCAGCTCTTTTCATCCATTGGTCTGCTGTTATGTCATTCATATTTTGCTTCTGCCCACTACAGCATACAGCATGGGGCAGTGGGTCAGCCACTGGTTAACTTCACTTTGTGTGACTGCATGTTGTTCTTTAACAAAGAGCACATTCGCACACAAGGTAGTTTCCTGCAGTGCCAGTTTTTTGTTTTTACTTTACTATTACTTTAGTGTTGCCTATGTGTTTAGAGTCTTTTGTGAAAGTAGGATGCTTTCGATGCACACACAAGGCATATTCCAGTTTGTTTCTCCTGCTAATGGCTTTTGGAGTGATCTTTTTTGATCTGAGGGCTACGTTCTCACAGCATACCAGATTTTGTGCACTTGAAACTGTTATTTTCAAAGTTACCCTCATGCACACAAAGTGCATTTATAACTGCACTACTGTATGTCATGCTGGTACTTTAATTAAGGACTACAGTTCGTAACCCAATGTAGTCTGTATATCCTGTTTGTATGGCTTTCTTGTTTTGCTTTCAGTGCTCTTATATGTCATGCTTATTTAGACATGTAACTATTATATTACCAATTGGATCTGTGCTGTTTCTTCCAGTTATCTATCCGTCTGTCTGTCTGTCTGTCTGTCTCTGTCGGTCTGTCTGTCGGTCTGTCTGTCTATCCATCTGTCTATCCATCTGTCTATCCATCTGTCTATCCATCTGTCCATCCATCTGTCTATCCATCTGTCCATCCATCTGTCTATCCATCTGTCTATCCATCTGTATCTGTCTATCCATCTGTCTATCCATCTGTCTATCTAGCTATCTATCTGCTGGACGTGACATCCTTGGTGTAGTTGCCCCCCCACTTTTCCCTTCAACCCTCCTGTGTTTGCTGACTTTGTTTTTGCTTATTTTTATGACTGCACACTTTACCGCTGTAAACCAGTACTAAAGTGCTCTCTTCTTTAAACATGGTAACTTTGGCTTACATAGAATTGGCACATTTAATTTACTTTTAAGTCCCTAGTAAAGTGGTTCTTCATATAACTAGGTCCTGTAGATTTAATGCTGCTAGTGGGCCTGCAGTACTGATTGTGCCAGCCACTTAAGTAGCCCTTTAAACATGTCCCAGGCCTGCCATTGTCGCCTGTGTGTGCGGTTTTGAACTGCCATTTCGACCCAGCAAAATAAACCTTTTGCCAGACCCAAAACATACTTTTTAATATATGTAAGTCACCTCTAGGGCAGGGAGTGTATTTAAAAAGTTGCACATGTACGTTTAAGTTTTACGTGTCCTGTTGTAAATAACACTTCATTTTTCACTACTGCAAGGCCTGCGTCTCCTATTGGATAACATTGGGTTACCTTTTTACATTTAATAAGTGATAACCTTCAAATGCGAGCAAGAAGGAAAGTTGAGTTTGAAGTCTGAAGAATTGTGATTTAAAACCCTCTTTCATGGTAAAGTTGGAATTTTGAAAATGCCACATTTAGAAATTTGACATTTTCTTGTCCTAAGCAACACAAGGAGATGATGGACGGAGCACTGACATTTTTCAGACACTCACCCCCAGCCACAGATCTGGGTTGAATCCATCATCGTTCTTTAGCTCACTTTGCCACCCCAGATCAGACACAGCTATATGCAAATCAGTCTTGACCCTGTGCCTCACTGGAACAATCCAGCCTGAACTGCCAGGCCATGTCTTCCCTGGACCGGAAACAAGCATCCTGGGACCGGCTTCGGGGTAACACCCCTCATCAGCCAGGCTAGCTTGAGTCCAGTGGCAAAGTGAGCAAGGGACCGACGTCTTGGCATACCTTGCCAACTTGGGGTGAAGAAAACAAACACAAGCAGATGATGGACAACTTGGAGTCTTGACAGGGGAGAGGAAGAACTTTCCAGAACCTGATGTGGAAGTAGGACCCGATGTACCCCCACACTCAAAGGCTGGTACCATGTATCAATATTGGACCCCAGAACAACTTTTCGGATCACTTCTGGACCTGTGGAAGACTCAGAAGAAGGACTACCCTGCTTCTTCTGCAAGGGCTTCCCTGCTGTCCTGCTGCTCTTCTGTTGGAAAGGCTGTCCTACTGCCCTGATGTCTGAGGAAGGAAGATTGGACCTGCTTATTGAACCCAGAACCATCAGAGTAAATCCAAGGGAAGGCTGGCTGGCCTCCTGTGTGAACTACAGGCATAAAACAAGTTCCAGAGACCCTGCAAATGAACAGGCAGTTGCTGCTGAAGTGAGTTCTATCCCCCATGTGGTACCCCCCAGATCCCGGATCCTGGTGTGGTGTTAAGGTGGCCTCTTTCTATCAAAATCCAAAACCTGGGAACATTTTCTAGCAAAGAATGCACTGCTAACTGACAGGATACCGGGACCTACTTGCAAGCCAGTCTGACAAAGGTGCATAACTGGCTCGATTGACTTCACCACAGCTCCTGCTACAGCTATCTCTGTAGCAGCAAATCCTCTTCAGTGGGACCTCCCAGCAACAGTATCCAGCCTCATGAAGATCTCTTTGGCTTCATCCTGCAGCCTCTTTCCACTGGGTCAATATGAGCTCCAAAAAAACTTCTAAGTCTGAAGGTACAAATCTTCACCGTGCTCGACGACAGCTAGCACCAGATGACAACAATGACCCCCTCAGCCTGGAAATCCAGCTTCTCCCACTCAGACCTCTTCCCGCCTATGTCAACGGCTTCACCAAGACCTCATCCAGTGGCTTCCTGTTGTTGATGACTCGTCCTCCGATACAGCGTGGTGCCTTTCCCAGCTGAGATTCTACCTTCTCAAGATCTTTTTAAGAAATTATTTCTAAGTGCTAAGGTAGGCCGAAACCTGTCCCAGTCTACCCCTTGTTTCCGAACCGCGATCCACGGGTCGGCCTTAACTTTTGACTTTGACCAGGTCTTGCGTGTCCAGAAACCCCCATTTGACACTTTCATATCTTAGGCACTAGATTTCACTAAAAACTTTATAAATTCACAACTTTTTTTATTTATTAAAATGTACTCAATGTTTGGGTGGGATTTTTCTTGCTTTGTGTTTTCTATCTATGTAGCCATCTCTCTTTGCAACCATCGCCATCTATGCAAACATCTACCTATCCATCTAGTTATCTATTTGTAATAAAGATTTACAAAAACATAAAAAAATACCATTAGCAAATGGAAAAGGCTGGCAGCCAACATCAGACGGATATCCATTTTTTTAGATCCAGTGTTAGCTATTACCTTTTGATTTTACTTAAAGTTGGTCATAGTGGTTTTCAATTAGACATCATCTCTTAGTCTGTTGTGTTATTCACATTTTAGTACCATCCACTCCAGCATGCATCACTGGGCAATGGCCAGTCCACTTCAGCCATTGACTGACTACTCTGTAAGTTATGGCATGCTTCCCTTTCACTAGGAGCACATCCGCGCACAAAGTAGTTCCCGTCAGTTCCAGGTACTAGTATTTGAATCTAGGCAATGTAGTTTTTTTTTTTTTTTTTTACATTTATGAGGGCCAGCGGCATCCCCAGCCATAAAGGTTTACAGAAACCATGACAGAAAAAAACAAGAACTGTCAAAGTTAATAAGCTGGCGGCCAATACCAGTACTACTGACTTTGCCAGTGCCGCCCGTTTTTTTTATGAGTAGAAGACAAACCTGTTCTGTATCTTCTTAGTGCAAAAAAAAGCAGTCCTCATTCTAACTGGACACTCACTTATTCATATAGGTGCCGATGCCATACATTGTTACATCAGCCATAATAAAGATCTGTGACACCCTGGTTAGAAAATCTAGTGAGTTTATCACGCTGTGGGGATCTGTGCTTAACCTACATTCAGATGTTTAAATCCTGGTTCTGCTGGCTCAGTTTTTGCTAAATCCAACGTTCCTAAATGTGATATGGGTGATAGTTCCCGTACTCTAAAATGTCAAATATCTAACAGAAAGTGCTATACAATTATCAGTTAGTGTTATCACTTGGCACATCTACTACTACATGGTAAAAAATGACAGGGAACTCCTCAAAATGTAAAATTTGGCAGGCACTCACGCCCCTCCTATTGAAGGACAATCTCACCAAAGGCGTTTCAAGGAACAGTCGAGTGCAATCTAATATTTCCGTCCCTCGAAATACCCCCCCACCCGGCCCCACCCCCTCCCACCGCTGTTACCTGCATGGACCGCGGCTGTCACACAGTAATCCTATATAATAATATTGCTATATGTTGAATAGCTATACTAGTTCCCATAATGTAAATCCACACACCATCAAATATTCTAGGGGCACATGGCTCCTGGTTCATTTATTACAAGGCACAGCTCCATCTTTTCTTGGCCAGCTCAAGACTTAGCCTGGACTTTCATTTGCAAAATGGAGCCTTGCACGATATTCTGTAGTACAACACCTGGAACGCATAAGAGTCTCCGCCCTGGCTGGGTCAATTATGGAAGCTGTTCATCTATTAAACTATCCAAACCCTTTGTCGCACACTTTGTGCAGTTTTGTACAAAAGTTGTTACAAAATTGATTTGTTTTATGTCTGCTATTCTAGTAATTTCTAAATGTTATGAATCTTTTGTAGAATAGGCCTCTAAAAAACAAATTATACATAGAAACATTCTTTCCAATGACCATGAGACAGACAGCTTTTCGTGCTTCCTTTTAAAGTATTAAGCAGCCAACATTCCTCTTTACTCAGAAACACTGTGTACATTTATTTCTCTAGCTTCTGTTGTTTTAAAACGTCTTTGAAAATATTTCTCTATAGGAGGATCAGATGTATTTTGTCAATGTCGAATTTCAATGTGGAAAAACTCTGTTCATTTTCCTGGAATCTTCTACTGATGGAGTATAGTGAAAACCACAAAGGAAATGGCTCCCCAAGCCATTTGCCAATAGTATGTCGTGCGTAAGCAACACATGTAAGATGGGCCAAAATGTAAATGTGCCGACCATTGCTGGATGCAGATCCTACGAAGGTCTCAAATATCATTTTAGCCACACTGCTTGCTCCTAGCTATTCCTTAGAAACGTAACTACTAGTCAACACATTGAATAAAAATGACATAAGTAGAAATGGCATAATTAGAAATCTGGAGCATACCTTTCCAAATGACAATATGAAGGTAATCTTTGGTCCTTTACTTTCTAGTCATGAAATATTTTTTCAAAATACTCATTGTTGCATTGCAGCTCAGATGCTGCCGCACTCTGCCGATATACTAAAATTTGTAAATAGCGTGTTATTTGTTATTCAGGCCATTCTGTGTCTAGTTTGACAGTAGAGAGAGTGATTTCTAATACAAGCTATTTAAAATGTATGTATATATTACCCAGTGGCAGTCATCACTGTGTAGTCCTACATAGGTGTGCGTTACCATAGGAAAGGCCATTTTTAGGTCTCGCATAGCGTTGCAGCGCAACGCGCTGTTCGCTTTGCGAGGCATGCAGTATACAGTATAGTGGGGGGAAGCCCCGCCCACTTTCCGTCCATGTTTTTCATTGGCTTAAATCAGAAATGCAGCATTCTGATTTGTTTTTGGCTTGTTTGTCCCTCCTCCTGACAGCCATGTCATCATTTTTCTCCTTCCATAGCTATTGGCCCCTTTACTTTACAAACTCTTTTGTCCCTCTGCCCCCCTCTTCCCTCCCGCAGTCCGTAACTTCTCTGATCACCACCACCCCCTCCCCCCACTCCCGATCATGCCTTCTTGGAAGCCCGTACCTTTGTTTATAATGCAATAGGTCTCGCGTAATACGAGTCCTATTGCATTTTTAAATGCTTGTTTGCACCTGGGATTGGCTGGCTGAGTCTCGCACTTTATTCTGCCTGACCTGTCCAGACGGCTATGTTACGCATGCGCCGTCCAGCAGCCGCTATACAGACGCTCCTGCGCATGAAGAGGAAGGTGTTTACCAGGACCCAGGCAGAACAGCAGAACAAGAAAGCTGTTATTTATAAACGTAGGAGCGCCCCCACTCCACATTCTTATTATGCGCGCTTTTATTTTCATAATGTAAACATCGCTGTGTGACACTGCTGCTACTGTGGGGGAAGCACACCGGGACACTGGATGCAGGCTGCCTCCTCCCCAGGATGGGCGTCTACTGCTGCAAGCTTTGCGGCTGCCATCGGTGCCTGGACACGATGGTACTTCACAACGCCATTTTTTAAAACTTTAATAGTTTCTGCCTTATATTTGCCAGGAGCTGAACGTTAGTGCTGCAGCTGAAAATGCGCTCTTCCCGCCGGTTGTTAATCATTGCTGCGTTATCAAAAATGCACACAGCGCATCATTTTTATAGTGTTTATAAGCGCCGCAGGGGGCATGGGCTAACCCTCATAGAAACCCGTCTTTTGGCAGACAGAAAGTGGGTTGGAGCCATGCCCGAACTTGACTGCCAAAGTCGGACGTCGACAGCGATCTCTGCTCTCCATGGAGCTTGTGACACGTGAGCGGCAGGATCAGTGAAATTCACTGCCCAAACCCTTTTGAATTCAATTACAAAATGAGCATGGTTTTGAAGCCGTGATCGCGCTTCACAAGCTCCTTGAGGGCGACAGATGGCGCTTTGTAAGTTCCTCTTTACATACCCTAGGTTCGTTTTGTATCATGTACTACAGGGGTTTCTCCCAGCCTAATGTATGTTGCCTTCCTTCTTCGCATGTTTATTACATTCTTGTTTTTGAAAAGTTAAGTACAATGGGTTTCCTGCACAGTTTTTTTTCTGCCCCGCCTTCCTTGCAGTAAGCTGCTTTTTGCATGTTCGGAACGCTCTCTCTCTCCTCACTATATCGCCCAAAATAAGAGTCCATTTCGTACTGCCAAACCGAGTGCCTCTGCACACAACAGTTAGCAATTCGTTACCATCAGGATCGTTGTTCCGCCACTGTTGCTGCTTAGTTTGCTGAGCTGTGACTTTCCTTTTTCTGCTTTTGCGCATGTTGTTAAGGCTGGTGTTAAGGCTGGTGTTTGTTCCAGTTCGGTCTGGCTCACTCACTGTGGAATGGTGCTGGTGGCCATTCAAAATAGAATTCACATATTGGTAAGATGTGTTTAGAATAGGCGTATGTAGTCCTGGCATGGGTTTAATGATTTAAAGAGGGGGGTAACGTTTCTTAGGAGCGAAGAGAATAATCCGTCTGTAATGGTGTTAGCCTGGAATAGTGGTAGTGGCGAGTGTGCTGGGTCAGTATTGGTGGTTTTGGTGAGTACGTGTGACGTCTATTGGCGGTGGTGAGTGCTCTTGACTTATACTGATAATGGTGAGGGCGCTAGGCCTATAGTGTTAGGGAGTGTGCTCTATCCTATACTGGGCGTGGTGAGTATGCATGGCCTATAGTGCTGGTGGTGAGTGCACTCGGTCTAAACTGAGGGCACTGTTCCTATAATGGTTGTAGTGAGGGCGCTTTGCCTTCAGTGGTGATGGTGAGTGCTCTCTAACTGAGTTGGTGGTGAGTGCATTCTGTCTATAGTGGTGGCTCTGGTGGTACGTGCACTTTGCCTGTAGTGGAAGTGAGTGTCCTTAGCCTATAGTGGTGTTAGTGGTGATAGCAATCTGTCTGTAGTGTTGGTAAGCTGCTGGTGGTGGTGGATGAACTCTGCCTTTAGTGGTAGTGAATACCTGCCATCTCTGGTGATAGCGAGTGTACTGTGCCTCTGGTGGTAATGAGTGCGCTATACTGTACCTGTTTTGGAAATTAGTACACTACATCATTAGTAGTAATAAGTGCACTTTGCCTATTTGCTTATAGGTTTGGTGTTCCAAGGCTCAAAAGTGTGAAATACTTTGAGGCAAACTTGAGGGTCGAATCAAACCATATTCTGTTCAAAAGTCCCCTAAAAACGTTAGCTGTGTGTAGTCACATTCAAATGAACTCCAAACATATTGGGGGTCATGTTTGAAGAGTTTTGGATACGTGCACTAATCTCTCCCAATTAGATTCTAACTTCTGCTGTCTTTTCTTCTGCAAGGGACAGTTAACCTCCATCCCTGCCTCACATTCCCAAATGGATTTTTTTTAAAGCATCCTATGTTCCTTAGAAGCCTTTGGCTGCTTTAAAAAATATATATTTGGGAAGAGAGCAGGTGAGTTATACAGTGATCTTTAGACATCTGTCTTTAACCCTGCCCCCCTTGAGGCCCACCTGAAACAATTTTAAAAGGAGAATCCGTGTTTTTGCAAATTATATACCTGTCTGTATCTCATAGGTGGTTTGCATCTGCAGTTGCCGTCACAAGCCATTAATACATCTCACTTGGGCGCGCAATTAGGAAGGGGACGTCCTTTTCACACACTAACCTAATTGTGATTTGGAGAGCTTTGCTGAACCCCTTTCGCTAGTCAAAAGACTTGCAATAGTGGTTTTGTACAATCGGTGTTTTTGCAAACAACAAGGTTTGCAACTGCAAAACTGTGTTGTAAAGCGGGCACACCACTCAGTCTTCTTGGCCTAACAGGAGCAGGTAATTTCACCCCTGATGCTAGTCAGAGCTTCCTACAAATCTTGGTACCAGAAGAAAAAAAGCCTGTGGAAATGAAATTTGAAAACACACTTGTTTGATATATAGTGCTGGTAAAGTGAGTTAAAGCAAAGAGATGGGACATATATTTTTAATTCAAAAGTATGGTGGGTCAAAGGGCATAGTTAACCGAAAAGCAAAGGAAGGGGCAAAAGACATTGAAAGGATATGGTACTGGGTCAGAATTGCATCTTAATAGTTTTATTTTCTTTCACATGTCCTGCCTGTGCAGTTTCTCTCGGACTACCTGTATGTTCTGTCACAGCTTTTGCTTGTCACAGTGCCTGCCTGTGTTTCAGTCAAAGCTTTTGCATGTGTTTCAGTCACAGTTTTTGCACGTGGTTGTTACAGCTTTTGCACATTTGTTCCAGCCCCTGCCACCAACCACTCTGTGTGTGTTATGTAATTGTAATTGTATTTATATAGCGCTTCATTGCGAGTCGCACGCTACTTCGGAAAATGTCTCAGCACCTGCATGCGCATATTCTGCGCTTGCTAAGATAGCGCCCTGTGTGGAATTAAATTTGGCTTCCTTGCTGCTGTTGGTGAATAAAATGAAGTGTTAAAACAAAGCAATGGATGGTATGCTTGAATTCAGTGAGATCCTGGCATGGCAGTGTGGGCTGGACTGTTGTTAGTGGTCCTGGCATGGGTTTAATGATTTAAAGAGGGGGGAAAACTTTCTTAGGAGTGATGAGAACAATCCGTCTGTAACGGTGTTAGCCTGGAATGGCGGTGGTGGCAAGTGTTAACGTTGCAGTAATTTGAGATAATGTGCTGCATCGGTAAATACTTATAAGGTCCCAAAGGCGAGACTGATTGCATTGCAAATGCTTGTTGGGTTTGCAAATAACTTTGGCACCGTTTGACAAATCTTCATGAAACTTTTCAAAAAGATTTTCTTTTTTGCCTACTTTCTTCAAGTAGTTTCTGGGTGATCCGTCAAGTGAGGGGGCAGGAAAAAGAAGAGGGGGTCCCAAAAGGCAAAATCCTCATGTATTTTCTATAGACTTTTTTTAATAGAACTACTGCAAAAAATGCTAAATTGAATTGCACCAAATTTGCCAGGAAGCTAGATCTAGGTCCAGAAAGCGTGCTGTTTGCGATTTGGCGTAAATCAGTTCAGTAGTTTTTGAGAAATTAAGGATCAAAATACTTGTATATTTAGACGGTTGGTTTTGAAGTACTATCGTTGAGTCCAATTAAAAAAAATACAGCGCTGATAAAGATGATAGATCTCTATGACAGCCTCACCACATTTTTCCACCGCAAGATTTTAGACATCTACGAAAGCTTCACAATTTAGGACCCAGCCACCCCAACTGCAGCCACCACACCCGAAGGCTCCAGATCCCAGCCGATACTGCTCAACTGGACCACCCTCACCGCTGACGACACCCTAAGGATTATGAAAACCATCCACTCTGGGACCCCCTTGAACCCGTGCCCCCACCACATTTTCAACTGAGCAGGCGCCACCATCGCTGCCATAGCCCCTAAACTCTGCTGCGCCATCAACTGCTCAATCGAATCTGCCAACTTCGACCCGACGGACCTGAAGAACTACAGACCCATCTCTCTGCTTCCCTTTCCAGCCAAAGTCGTTGAAAAAAGGCCATCAACACCAAACTCACAGAATTCATTAAAACAAACCGCACCCTGGACCCCTCCCAATCTGGCTTCAGGACCAACCCCAGCACCGAGACTGCACTCCTCACCGCAACGGACGACATCCGCGCTCTCCTCAACTGAGGCAAAACCTCAGCCCTCATTCTCCTGCACCTCTCTGCTGCCTTTGACACCATCTCCCACCACACCTTCTGCACAAGAATCGACAAAGCCGGCATCCGCGGCAAAGCACTAGAATGGATCCACTCCTTCCTCACCGGCCAAACCCAGAGAGTCAGGCTCCCACCATTCTCCTCAAAGCCTACAGATATCAGCTGCGGAGTCCCCTAGGGCTCCACCCTGAGCCCCACCCTCTTCAACATCTACATGGCCCTGCTTGCAGCCATCTTCAGAAACCACGGACTCAACGTCTCCTACGCCGACGACACACAGCTGATCCTCTCTCTCCCAGTCAATCTTACAGCCGCTAAGAGCAACTTCCACAACGGGATGAAGGCAGTAGCCGCCTGGATGAAGGAAAGCTGCATAAAACTCAACTCTGACAAAACTGAAGTCCTCATTCTGGGCTTTACTCCCTCCGCGTGGGACAACTCCTGGTGGCCAGCAGCAATCGGAACCTCCACACACCCACTGACCACACACGCAACCTCCGCATCATCCTCGACTCCTCACTCTCTATGAACTGCCAAATCAATGCTGTATCGTCGTCCTGCTTCCACACGGTCTGCCTACTCCGAAAGATCTTCAGATGGATCCCCACTCAGTCCAGGAGAACTGTCACCCGGGTATTCATCAGCAGCAAGCTCTACTACGGCAATGCACTCTTCACCGGCACAACCCAAAAACTCCAAAAGAAATTGCAGCGCATCCAGAATGCCTTCGCCAGAATGCCTTCGCCAGACTTATCCTGGACATCCCCTGCCGAAACCACATATCCTGTCACCTGAGAGACCTCAACTGGCTCCCGATCAACAAAAGAATCACTTTCAAGCTCCTTACACATGCCTACAAAACCCTTCACAACACCGGACCCGAATACCTCAACTATCGCCTCTCCTTCTACACCATCCAGACACCTCCGCTTTGCCCATCTGGCCCTGGCCACTATCCCACAGATCTGCAAGATATTGGCTGGAGGAAGATCATTCTCCTACCTTGCTGTGAGGACCTGGAATTCCCTAGCTCTGCACCTCAGTCAATCACCATCACTGCCTCAGGCATTCACCCTCACTGCCTCAATTCAGGAAAGACCTCAAGACCTGGCTCTTCGACTGAATTGGCGACCCCTCCCACCGCCCCCGCGTCTTGAGACGCTTACGGGTGAGTAGTCACACTCTATAAGTATTGATTGATTTATTGGCTTAGGTAGCTTTTTTCCCTTGGGCAAAATCCCTCCTGCTGGAGTAAGGCTCTTGTGGGAGTGAGCACTCTGACTGGCTGGCTGCAGCATGAGAAATAGAGCTATTAGAGAACTCGGGTAGTTGGTTCCCTGTCCTGACATTGTTTAAAAAATGATATATATGGGGGTAGGGTAGGGATACACTGCCCCCTCTGAGGCCAAAATACAAAGCTAAATGTTTTTTATGCTGTGATCCCAAAAGAGTGCATCCCCATTCACATGACAAGCAAGAGGAAATGTTGGATTTTTTTGTGTGTACTTTGACATTTGGGCCAGCAGAGTAGAGGTAAATTCGAATTTTACTCTTACTTGCCATGCTGAATGGCTTCACCAATCAGGCCCATGCTTGTTCGCCACCGAAGAAAACCTTCTATCCCCAGAAATGTTTTAAAATCACTCACCCAGGGATGCCATGGGTGGTGTGCCTTGCATGGATACTACAACACATTCTAACCCATATTTCCCTGAAAACTCAAAATTTGACTAAAATCACACATTTTTCTCACATTTCTGTCATAAAAGCTTCAGAAATCCACAATATTCATGCCAGCCAGTGTTCTCTCAGCCGTCCTGCTAAAACGCTGCCCCACTTGTGTGGCTGAGCCTGCACCCGCAACACAAAAGGACTCTAAATGCAATGTAGCAAAATCGGCAATAGGGGTAGGTGCGGTACCTGGGCCATGTGGGGAACTGCTAGGAGGTAGGAGTTTTGTGCACCCCTGCAGATTCTAGAAGTTTCTGTCATAGAAATACAAGGAAAATGAGTGATTATAGGCAACGTTTGAAGTTTACAGGGCATTGTGGGTAAGAAAACATCATGGGATCCACGTAAGGCACATCACTGGGGACTCCCCCAGGTGTCCAGTTCTAAAAAATGCCTGGGATTGGTAAGTTTCTCATGGTGGCTGCAAAGCCCAAATACCGCAGCTACACATTGCCAAAATATGTGATTTTCTTTTTTTTAAATAACTATAGCGGGCGCTAAGCCCAACAACAAAAGTGTGGTACTGTTTTTGTTGTAAGACATGTGGGAACCCTAGGTCCTGGGAAATTTGTGGATCCCCTGCAGATTACGGAACTTTAGTTTAGCTATGGTTTAAGGTTTGTAAGTCATTCTGGGTAAAAAAAAACCTTGTGAGATCCACACAGGTCACACCACCCTTGACTCCTTCTGGTTTTAGAAATGTCTGGGTTTGGTAGGCTTCCCTAAGTGAAGACTGGCCTAGGGCCAAAATACCTCTAGCAACCCACCTTATAATGAGAGGATGGGTTTTGGGTGGAAACATCTGATCTGTTTATGTTGTGTTTTAGTCCTTGTCTGCTGTGGACGCTAGGCCAACCCACGCAAGTGGCATACTGTTTTTAATGGGAGACATGTGGGAACGCTCAGTTGTGAGATCCCAGATTACAGACATTTCACTCCCAGAATGAGAAGAAAAAGTCTGTTTTTAGCCAATGTTTGAGCTTAGCATATCTTCTGGGTAAAAAGAATCTCTTGTGAGATCCACGCAACTCACACCATCCTAGACTCGGAAATGGTTGTCTAGTTTTCAGAAATGTCTGGGTTTGGTAGGTTTGCTTGGGTGCTGGCTGAGTTTAGGGCCTAGATTCCAAAGCAACCCGCATTGCAGAAAATGGTCACTTTTAGGGTGGAAAAATCTGTTCTGTCATGTTTGTGTTTTGGGTGCTTTCCTATCATAGGCGCTAGCCAACCCACACAAGCGGTTCTTGTTTTTTTAGGAGATGTGTGAGAAGGAAATTCACAGATGGCAACAGATTCCAGAACTTTCCTTCACAGGATTGTGAGGAAAATGGGTGTTTTTAGCCAAAGTTTGAGGACTGCAAGGGCTTCTATGTAACATACCTCTATGAGAGCCGGCTGAGCTAGAAGTCAAATTCCACAGCACCCCACAATACAAAAAAGGGTCAATTGGTTTCATCCATGTTGCGTTTTGGGCCCTTACCTGTTGCCGGTGCTAGGCTCATCCACACAAGTGGTGTACCGTTTTTATCGGAAGATGTGTGGAAATGCTGGGTTGTAGGAAATTTGTGGATCCCGTAGATTATGGAAATTTGCCTCATGGAAATATGAGGAAAATAGCTGTTAGTCAAAATTTGAAGTTTGCAAGTGTTTCTTGGTAAATAAAGCTTGTGAGATCCATGCAGGTCACACCACCCTTGACTCCGCTGGTTGTCTAGTTTTCTTAAATGTCTTGGTTTGGTGGGTTTCCCTGGATTACGGTCAAACCCTGGCCCAAAATTCACAGCTACCCACATTGTAAAAAAAAAAAAAAGGTTGGTTTTGATCAGAAAAATGTGATCTGTCCATGTTGCTTTTTGGGTTCTTTCCTGTCAAAGGGTGCTATGCCCAACCAAACATGTGAGGTACCATTTTTATAGAGAGATGTGGGAGCTTTCTGGGAAAAATTTTTTTTGATACAGTTCTGATTGTCCTGAAAGTAGAGAATATGGTGATCCTAGCACAGAATACCTTCTGTTAATGCCATTTTTTAAAAGAAAAACATTTTCTTTATTGCACAGCACTTTTTTCTACTTTCCCTACCAAAAAATAGACGTATTTTCTGGGTTCCCTAAAGGGTGATCTACAAAGCCTGAGTACCTCAGGATGTTGGGAAAAAATTACATAAATTTGGCATACATACCTTATGTGAAAAAAAAGTATCACTGCGTCAGTGGGAAATACTCGTAGTATCAAAAAAATTCTTAGAACGGGGGATACAAAAGCCTCAACAGTTTAGGGGTTAAGATTATTTTGAATGTGAAAACAAAAATGGGAAATTCTCCCACTAAAATTCCAATCTTTTCACCTACCTCTGCCCTACACATTTGCCCATTATTACTTAGTTGTGGCTTATTGTCGGCTTCCAAAGCTCTGGTTAGTCCCCGAAAGCAACACTGGTGTTTTTCGTGCAAGACTTATATGAGTTTCTAAGTATCTAAAAAAATTCTGAGACAAACATTGGAATGCAAGGCATGGCTCCTAATGTAATTCATCTTTGTCTGAAGAACTTTCTATGTGAGTCGTCTTTCTGTCGCTCAAGAACGTTTCATTTACTAAATGTATATATAAGCAATTTGTATTAGGTCGTCTCGTACATATTCGAAACATGTTGAGTGCCTGAAATACTTTACCAATAAACAAGCATATTTAGGTATCCCTAACGATGACAAGTTTATTCTCAGAAACGTTAAAACGTTTATGATACGTTGAGTTAACTTTTAGTAGTTTTCTTAAACTACTAGTTAACTGATTTGACAACCCCAATGTGGTTGATTCACATTTTCCATTTAGCATGCTCAGCCATGATCTACTTTTTCTTCAAGTACAGGAAATTCCATTTCCTTTTCCTCAGTCGATGCTGTTTTCTTTTACTGTCTCTAAGGAAAGCCTGCCCTGCCTTTATTAGATGCTAGATAAGGCCAGGCTGTGAAATTCTTAGACAGAGGCCAGGGTGGAAGAAATAGAATGTTTTTACCATAATTTTACCTGATAATTTAACTGCAGCTCTCAAAAGTTTTTATAGAGACCAATTTATTTACAAGATTCGATGTCTTTACGTTAACTCTTTTCATGGGTAAAGTTGTAACGAAATATAAATGACGTATTGAACTTAGACAAAAAAATGCATATTTACTTTAATAACTTTCTATATAATCCGAAAGATAGATGGATAGTGTGGAATACTTATTTTTTAGGTATTTTTACAGTGCCAACATGTGTCTTTTCATACACTTGATTGCGTCTTATGCTTCTACACGCATAAGTCATTGTGCTAGTTGAAACAATTGTACAGGTAGGTGCCTATTAGTAGTGGCTGTCAGACATAGCTCATTGTTGACATTTGTTGGTATCCCTTTCCCCTCCATTATTCGGTATTTGAATCTCAGAGTTTTAGTACGAAATCAATATTGTTTGAACAGTTCAGTTTTACCGAGGACCTATCAGGAGTGCATAGTACATGCTCTTAGGAATGGCTTGAGCACATTCCAGAATCTGAAGTTCTGCACTATTCTTGATCTGTTCCAGTTGTTTTTGTGGGGGGAACTTCCTTAGCACGTGGTCCTGTTGGAAAGGTCAAAAATTCCTGGTTGGGATTCAAAGTGAGCGTCACCTTGTATTTGCATCCTAAAACATACTTCCTAAACAGTCAGAATTAGATACTATCTGAGAAGGTGAATATTTCTAAAAGAGGCTAAATGTGGAATCCAGACAACGCAGCCTTGGTATTCGGAGCCCTGGCTTCTGATAGCACCAGGCACTCTGGGCAAAACGTTTGGCCCCCGCCACTTCACTCATTCAGTTAATTGAGGAAATGCTACATTAGGTGTAAAAAGTCTTCATCAGAATCACCTCACATTTGTTTTACTTTAAACTAGGTTCAGTAGCACCATTGGTGATCCTTGAGGATGAATGTGGAGAATATTTATGATAATAAAAACATATATATAACATTCAAAATTCACTTTTTGGAGCTTGGAGGAAAGTACGCAGGACTGTGGTATGTTTAACAACAATAGAACATTTACTTGCAAAATCACAGATTCAGCATCATTCTTCCAATAACATCAGCATGAATATGAACATATTTGAGAAAGCAAAAAACACATTTACATGTAAAAAACAAAAACACGTGTAATATTACTCCTTGGTGCAAAGTTATATTTAAGTGCACATTTACATTTAGGTGCAACATCAGATGTGCAGTAACATGTTTAGATTTAAAAAAAAGACAAAGTAGATGCAAAATCATATTTAGGGGCAAAATATATTTAGTTGTGGAAATTACATTTAGGTGCAACCGTGAAGTTAGGATCAAAATCGCCTGTGGTGCAAAGTAAGCATGCGTGTACTATCACATATCGGTACAACCACACTCACTCAAAGGGGAAAAGTGTAAAAGGTGTGCAACAGTGTGACAATTACTTTGGTTGACAGCATCTTGTACCATAATTGTGTTATACATATTGAAGGACTAAATACATTTATGTGAAGAGATAAAAACCTGCTTGATGCAAAATAAGCAGCATGTTGCTACCACCAGTTGGATCAAAATCACATCTAGCTGTCAAATCACTTTAAAGTGTAAAATCACCAATGGTGCACGACGTCAGCATGAATGTGAAAAACGTTTAGAGGAACAAATCACTATTATGAATAAAATCACTTTCAGGTGCAAAATCATGTTTAGGTGGCAAATAAGTAACATTAAAGATCACATTCAGGTTCAAAATTACATTTAGGAAATAACATAATGGCGCAAAACCACCCTTTGTGCAACACGGGCGGGACTGTGGTATCCCGTTTGGAGTCCAGCTTACATGTAGGAGTAAATCACATTCAGGTTCTAAATCACCATTGGCACAGCATTAACGGGAGTGTGGAAACACTTTTAGGAGCACAAATGCATCCCCACTGCAGTGCATGGAGGCTAGGAAGCAAGCATTTTGTATGTATTAGACCAACACACCCAATAACCTGTAGCTAATGGTGAGTTTGAATACTTTTGTGATCTCATCCAAAATGTGAATGGCCCTTTCTTCAAGCCGTGGATGCCGGAGGCCGGCCCAAATAAGCCAATGGCTGAAGGGGTCTGAGACGAAGCCCCTCTATTTATATGTTGCATGTTGATAACATGAGCCTTTAAAAATGACAGCATCTGGCTATACCCAGACATAAAAATGAGAACTATATGGGGAATAAAGAATTTATAGTATTACGTAATGTTATAAGTACTTCTTGCTCTTTTCGGGCCTCATTCCATGCCATGACAACTCATGCCACGTGTTCCTCATTTTTCTTGAAATTGTGCTTTTGTAGACCCTTTTCTTATTTAAATACTTAAGTATGGATAAAATATTTCAGCTAACTTTAATTTTCGCTTAAACGGTGATAAGAAAATTTACTGACAAAACCTCTTAACACCTCCATTGCCAGCTGTAACTACTGTGGGCTATTTAAAATCTGATGCTGAATAAATGATGGCCTGGTTGGGTAAATATTCGGACATTTATTGCATACTTATTTTAAATCCGTCTCAGCCGCATTTGGTTTTGATTAAGTCAAGGGAATAAAGAAGAGATGATAAAAAATGTGCATAGCTTGCAAAGCAGTTCTAGATGTTTGGTTGACCGCTGGTGCTCATCCAGCTACTGACTGATAGTACAGAAAGCATTAATCTTAGGAGCATACTGTAATATTTTAGGTCACTCTTTCCACACGGACCTGCATAGAAGAGGCGCTCATTGTCTTCATATAGACAGCTTTATTAACACAATCAGTAGGCATGGCTATCAATCAATCAATCAATCAATGATTTACTTTATTCCGCACATGAATAGGCATAAACGATACATAAAATAAACAAGCAACAATAAAATATAAATATCAATAAAGCACACGTAAAATACTGATAAGAATTCGGCAAATCAGAAAACAACAGCCCCATGTTTAACCCTAGTAACCGCCCAAACATAACGTCTGTTATAGTCGGTGGTATCGATCCAACAGCCAATGTCCCCACAGTAAAATCTAATGCACCACCCAACCCTCCATCGTTCTCCTGGATCTCACTGCTGCTTTAGGAACGCACAGACCCCGTGGCAAACATCATGGGTACGTAGAAGTTGAAGGTAAAACAGTGCATCCCTGCACTTCCTAAAACCCAATGGTTTTAAAATAGATTTGATGAATAATTTAACATAAAATGAATAAAAAGTGCAAAAGGACATGAAGGGCATCACAGTTTGCTCTAAGTGACCACCACAGGGGCAAGCCACCGCTGGCAACACCACCTGAGCATTTATCCCTGGGATATTCAAAAGCCTGAACACAGTGCTAAGCGAAAAAGTAAAGATTGCTCTTAATGTGACAATGGTATTGTAAGATACAACACAGAATCCTCGGGTTCATGAAAGTTAAGATATATGGGGGCACATGCATCAACCTAAATACCGATCGCAAACGGGCCGATTCGCAGAATTGGCCCCTTTGCAACCGGTATTTAGGCAATTGGGATGCATCAACCCAAAACCCATTCGCAATATAGGTAATCGCAAATTTTGCGTTTACCTAAATTGCGAATGCTTTTAGGGAATCGCAAATTGCGATTCCCTATTTGGGATGCATCAAAGCCTTTCCTAAATGCGACTTCGCATTTAGGAAATGCTAATTACCATCAACTGCAAGTTGATGGTAATTTGCAAAAACTTTGAAAAATGCACAAAAGTGCATTTTTCAAAGTGCCATGTGGCGCACACATATGCCCTTATGCCTTAGGGCATATGTGTGCGCCACATGAGCACAGATGCCAAATCTGGGGGTGCATCAGGGTGGCCTTTAAGGCCCCATAGCACCCTTCAAATTGCATTCGTAATTTGCGAGTACCTATTTGGTACTCGCAAATTGCGAATGGCTTCCCATTCATTCCTAAGGGCCTCTAGGCCCATAGGAATGAATGGGAAAGCATTCCTTAATTGCGAATCGCAATTTGCGATTCGCAATTAAGGAATGTGTAGGAATCGCAAATATGTTTGCAAAACCTACATGCATAGGCAATTGCGATTCCTTAATAGCGATTCCTTAATAATCGCTATTAAGGAATCTCAATTGCCTAGCTTGATGCATGTGCCCCATTGTTACATCCTCTTCCCCATTTCAATTTCAAGCCCCTGAGACTGACAGAAATCCACAAACAATGACTTTACCTTCTTCTTATCAGATTTCCTTATAGTAAGAGGTGAATCAAACAAAGTTGGTACATTGAGCGCTTCACAATTTTGCATACATAAGGCAGCCGGGGGATGGAGATGCCCTTATCTAAATTCAAGCAGTCCAGAAAAATTTCCCTATTCACTTTTGCCTCGGACTGTGCTCCGAATGTAAAATAAAATGGGAACTCATAGGACGTAAATGCAGGACTGTCTACATTTTAGGGAAAAGGGAAGATGGCGGATTGACTCCGCCATGGTGAGCACCTCCCGTAACCTGCTCCAGCACCGCCGCCCCATGCCCTGTCTAGATGTGCATTGATATGCCGTAAGGGCTGAGTGGCTCTATCGGCGACTTCATACCTGATGTGCTGGAGATACGTCTAAACCACAGACGGCCACCTCCAGCTGATCAGGTAGGCGAGGTGGTTTATCGAGGCATTTGACGCCGCCTCGATCTCTGGAAGGTCAGTGGTGGCTTTTGGAATGGCCCGCAGTGCCCAGCGGCACAGAGCGGAGGACGTGGCGGCCGCACAGCTGCAGCAGTGGCCACGGGCTTGGAGGTCTCTGCAGTAGCAGCGAAGTCGGTGATGGCATCAGCGTTATCCCTGCAGGCAGTGCAGGACGGCCAGACATCTGACGCCGCTCCCAGTTCACTGTTGGGGAAGCTGATCCTGAAGCTACTCCGGTCAGGAAAAGCATCAGCTTACTTCAGTCCTGTGGCTCATAGAACTCCTGTCCGGCCTCTGAAATGGTTGATACCTTCCTCAGCGCTGTGCAGGAAGGCTGGGGCATCAATACGGCATTCTCAGCAGTCTCAGAAGTAGCTGAATGCCCAACCTTCGCTGGGGAAAAGGACCTGGAGGATGGCTTGAAGGAGACAATTGGAACAGACAACCTGAGTTTTGATTTGAGCATGGCAAATGATCTACAACAAGGTATGGGACAGACAGCTATTGTGAAGTGTCAAAATACTATTGGGCCCCACAGTAATTCTCCCTCTATGGCACTGCTACCCCAACAATTGGTAGGGAGTAATGGGGAGGGAAGATCACCCAATTGGGTAGTCATGGACATCAACATGCAAGCCGACAGCCTGGTAGACTCAGGGTCATCTAGTGTGGAGGGCTATGCATCTCCAACTGAGCCAGATTATAACAAAGCAGTTGGTATCGAGATGCCTGTATTAGTAAGAGTAAGTAGTATGTCATCTGAATAAAAAAAGAATTTCACCTGTTTTGCGGATATGTTTAAACCTGTGGATAACCCAATAGCAACTGAGAGTGGCACCTGAGCTAGCAGAAAAAGCAGTGGGGGTAGTGGACTGCCCGATTGCATGCCACTTCCAAAGATGAACATTATGGATAGAAATGTCCTGCAGTTAACCTGTGCAATTAATCTCTTAACAAGCTGTTGGAAATGACCCTTTTTGCAGGGTTATCCCCAAACTTTTTGCTTCTTCCTCCTATTTTTCCTGACCTGTGTTTGTTGGCTATTGGACTCTGGGCACTTTACCACTGCTGATCAGTAATAAAGTGCATATGCTCTCTCTGTAAATTGTTATTGTGATTGGTTCTCCCTGATTGGCATATTTGTTTTACCAGTAGGTCCCTACTAAAGTGCACTGAGTGTGCCAGGGCTGGTAAATCAAATGCTACTAGTGGGCCTGCAGCACTGATTGTGCCACCCACATGAGTAGCCCTGAAAAGATGTCAGAGGCCTGCCACTGCGCTGCCTGTGCGCAGTTTGTTAACTGCCATGTCGACTTGGCAAGTGCACCCACTTGCCAGGCGGTAACCTTCCCTTTTCTTACATATAGGGCACCCCTATGGTAGGTCCAAGGTACCACCCTGGGCAGGGTGCAGTGTATGTGAAAGGTAGGACATGTACTGGTGTGTGTAACATGTCCTGATAGTGAAATACTGCCAATTTCGTTTTTCAATATTGAAAGGCTATCTTGCCCCATAGGACAGAATGGGGAATGCTTTGTAACATTTTACAAGCATATCTTCCCATAGGGATAAGATGAAAAAATGGAGTTTGATATCCCTGAACTCAGGATTTAAAAACACATCTTTTAGTAAAAATGGTTTTTAAATTGTGTGTTTGAAAATACCACTTTTAGAAAGTGGCTCTTTTCTTGTTCAACCATCCTGTGTGCCTCTGCCTGTTTGTGGATTGACTGTCTGGCTTTGGAGTGACAGGGGCTGGGGAGGTGCAGTGGCTCCAAGAGTTTGGATGACTCGGCACTAGGCTGAATAGGCCTGATCTGCATTTGGAGTGGTGGGAGGAGTAGCACCTGTACCTGAATAGGGCTGTGCCTGCCTACCACCATGCTGGTTCCGCCCCCCTGTGGTGTGTCTGGGGCCAAGGCTCACACTGACAATGGATGTTGTTGTGCACTTGCAGAGTGCCCCCCAGAACTGGTTTGAACTGGGCGTAGAGCCCCTTGCACAAAGAGAACAAAGACATTTTGGGGTATAAGTATCAGACCCAAAACCCCAGACTTTAGATCATTCCTGGAATTCAAGAGGAACCTTTGCCAAGGAGAAGAGCTGGAGAGACTGAGGAGAAGTACTGCCCTTGCTGTTTGTCTGGGGTTGGCCTGTGAGTTCTAGCCTGCCAGGAGGTGCCTGTGCCAGTTTTGGGCCTCTGGAGGTTGTGGCTGCTGTTTGGGAGCTGGAAGAAAGAAGAAACTCAAAGAACTACGGAAATCGACGCATCGAGGGATCGCGGCTGAAGAGGACCGAGGCAGCGCCGCTCGACACCGCCGCATCGATCGGCGACGCATCATGGATTTCCACGCATCGTGCCTGTCCGGCAAGTTCGTCCGACGCATCACCTGCGGACCGGAACCCTCACGAAGAATCGACGCATCACTCCCCATACAGACCGGATTCGACGCAACCCTTCCGCTGCGTGCAGCGGGATTGTCGCATCGCCTCCCCAAGGTCTGAGGAGTGTCGCATCTCTTTGTTTTCCGACTCTGCGGCTGTTTGGCTTTTGGAACTTTCACGCATCTACAGGTACTTTGGTGAAAAGTCACCTATCCATAGTTTTCTATGGTACAAGTTCTTGAAGCGTTTTTAAAGTCATATCTTTAACTGTGTATGTTGGATTTTTGTTGTTTTGGTCTTGTTTAGTTTAGATAAAGATATTTTATTTTTCTAAACTGGTGTGGTGTCCTTTGTGGTGTTTTTACCGTGTTACTGTGAGTGTTGGTACAAATACTTTACACATTGCCTTTGGGATAAGCCTGTCTGCTCGTGCCAAGCTACCAAGGGGGTGAGCAGGGGTTATCTAAAGTGTGTATCCCCCTTACCCTGACTAGAAGCAAGGGCCCCTATTTGGACAAAGGTACCTACCTCTGCCAACTAGAGACCCCCATTTCTAACTTTGGTGGTCATCGGTGAGGATTTGAACCTGTATTTGCACTTGACCCACAGTGATTACGAAACCACATACTGTTTTTTGTTTTTGGTTCTATTTTTGATCTGACCATTAAAGTATCCACGCACCATGTCTGAAAAGGTTAAACCAACAAGTGATGATGCAGAACTGGAGTTTGATATTGAAATGTTAAGTAGTTACAAAGTAGGTCAACTCAAGCAGTTCTGCAGGAACGTTGAATGTCCCATGAAGAGCAGCTCCAGGAATGAGGAGCTACAGAAGGCCTTAAGGGCCTAGTGGGAGGCCAGAGAGGCTGGGGAGGTAGAGGATGCAGAAGTGGATGAGGATGCACAAGGGGATGGTTTAAGATCACAGGATCTGCCTGTGGGAAGAGCAGCTTCTAGGGCTGGCAGCAATCATTCCTCTAGCAGTTTTTCCTCAAAGGAATTGGAGGAGAACCAAAGGGTCAGGGAGCAGGAGCTAAAAGTCCTGAGGATCAAAACAAAGCAGATGGAAATGGAAATCCAGGCCAAGGCAGAGAAGAGCAGGAGAGCTTATGCCTTGGAAGAGAAAAGAAATTGATCTTGGCATATGAGCTGAGAATGAGAGAGCTCGATGAGGAGTTTGCGAGGCTTGAGGCCTTGAGTGTCTCTACCAAGCAAAAAGAGATGTGTGTAGTTCAGGAAGTGAGCTTGGCTGGGTTGGAAGTGGAGTCCAGCTCAGATGGTGGCAGCAAAATTGTGTTATCTAGTGCTGAGTAAGAAGTACACACACCCAGAGATGTGGCACCTGACTTGAGGGAGGGGGTTAACATTCACCAGGGGGTTCAGGTTTATGAGGTAGCTCCAGTGCTGTGTCCCTGAAGTGGATTGGGGAACTGACACCGGGGATCATATTCCTAGTGGTGGGAGGGACACTCTACCGACTCTAGATGAGAGGTGCAGGGAGAGGGGTTCCCCCATGGTAGAAGTCCTGGTATGTATGTGTGCAGACCGCCCAGAAGAGTGTGGGTTGAGTGACGGAGACAGTCAGACACTGTCTTGCCAGTCTCAGGAGAGTGATGTGGGGTACTTGTTTGAGGCACTGGATGGTGAGGCAAAAGGTAGCTTGATTATCAACTGTGGGGGCTGTGTGATGCAATTGTTGGAGAGCATATTTTAAGTCCCTTTTTTCCAGAGCTCTGCCAACACCCGGTGGAGTGTGAGTTCTTTGATTCCAGGGAGTTTGCGCTGGAGGAAGACCTTTTGGTGGATTCCAGAGGGTCTGAAGCTTTTGGTAGTGATCCTGTAGGGGCAGCTCAGGTTTTCCCCAACCAAGTGAGGTAGGGGAGGTTTGTGGTAGCCCAGATAGGTCCCAGTGTAGTGGGAGGGGTGTAGGGTCCCACGTCCTGTCTCAGAGGAGAAGGAGTGGGCTGTGTCCCAAGGTGCCCGAAACCCAGTCCCAGGACCTGGTTGGTTACATAAGGGAACACCAGGAGGGGGGCCTAGTCAGTACCGGGAGGCCATTTCCTGAGGGGGATTCCAAAGTATTAGGTGAACTGGGGGAGACTGCTGTAACCAGCATCTCACCAGTTCTGGTGTCTGGCAGCACCGCTCCAGTGGGGAGGGCGCATGAGTCCAGAGAAAAGGTTGAGGGGGACGCAGTCCCCAGTGGAAGGACCAGTGGGTCAGGGGTTGCCGGCTCTGTGGTCAGAGCAACCCAGGACTGACCCTGGTGAGGCCACTTCTGGCCTGGGGGGGTCTTCATGCTCTGTCAAGTGGACAGGAGGCTGGAGGCCTGCGCCAGACAGACTCTCGTACAACTCATGAGGAGTGTGTTACCCTTGGGGGGGGGAGGGGGTTGGTGTACTCCCCCGGAAGTCCTGGGTTGCCAGGCACAGGTCCAGCCTAAGGGTACAGATCCTGGGTTGGAGGACCAGGTTCAGGGTGTAATCCCTGACCTGGAGGAAGGGGCGACTGCTAACAGTACCCCTACCAAGTTGTCTTCTGGGGATACCGCTCCAGGTGGGAGGGTGCAGAGCCCCAGGGAGGAAGACAGGGTGTGGGAGAGCCCACCCCAGGATCTTGTCCAGCCACAGGGTACAGATCCTGGGCTGGTGGGCCAATGTCAGGATGCCATACCTGACTTGGCAGGAGGGAGAGTGGAGAAAAGGTGCCAGGCACCTGGGGATACTGCCCCACACTTTCCGACGCCACAGAGGTTAGAGAGGCCTGAAAGGCATGAGGCCTGGCTCTCATCACTGACAGCTGTCAGTGGCCACTGTGGCTGGCTTTCCTGGTGGACAGAGTTGCCCCTGGGAGGGGGGCAGAAGTCACACCCCGGGGGTGGACTGGGTCACACTACTGTCTGGTTGCTGGGACACATCTGTGAGCAAGGTAAGTTTAGGCGCTGCACTGATGGTGTCCCCAGGTGAGGAGAAGGGTCCCCCATGGTTTAGCTTAGTGGGCCCTGAGAGTATGGATAGAGGGATCCAACTGGGTTCAGGAAGGCGTAGAACAGGAATAGACCCCTGCTGTTCGGGCCAGGTTCCAGGTTCTATTGCCCCAAGCAGGGAAGCCCATCGAGGTATTGATTGGTCTACACTGGCTTTAGGCTGAAAGGGGGTAGTGTTGGAAATTGCCCTTTTTGCAAGGTTATCCCCAAACCTTTTGTTTCTTCCTCCTATTTTTTCCTGACCTGTGACTGTTGGCTATAGGGCTCTGGGCACTTTACCACTGCTGATCAGTGCTAAAGTTCATATGCTCTCTGTGTAAATTGTTATTGTGATTGGTTCTCCCTGATTGGCATATTTGTTTTACCAGTAGGTCCCTAGTATAGTGCACTGAGTGTGCCAGGGCTGGTCAATCAAATGCTACTAGTGGGCCTGCAGCACTGATTGTACCACCCACATGAGTAGCCCTGAAAATATGTCTCAGGCCTGCCACTGCGGTGCCTGTGCGCAGTTTGCTAACTGCCATGTCAACTTGGCAAGTGCACCCACTTGCCAGCGCCTAACCTTCCCTTTTCTTACATATAGGGCACCCCTATGGTAGGCCCAAGGTACCACCCTGGGCAGGGTGCAGTGTATGTGAAAGGTAGGACATGTACTGGTGTGTGTAACATGTCCTGATAGTGAAATACTGCCAATTTCGTTTTTCAGTATTGAAAGGCTATCTTGCCCCATAGGACAGAATGGGGAATGCTTTGTAACATTTTACAAGCATATCTTCCCATAGGGATAAGATCGAAACATGGAGTTTGGTATCCCTGAACTCAGGATTTAATCACACATATTTTAGTAAAGATGGTTTTTAAATTGTGTGTTTGAAAATACCACTTTTAGAAAGTGGCTATTTTCTTGTTCAACCATCCTGTGTGCCTCTGCCTGTTTGTGGATTGACTGTCTGGCTTTGGAGTGACAGGGGCTGGGGAGGTGCAGTGGCTCTAGGAGTTTGGATGACTCAGCACTAGGCTGAATAGGCCTGATGTGCATTTGGAGTGGTGGGAGGAGTAGCACCTGTACCTGAATAGGGCTGTGCCTGCCTTCCACAATGCTGGTTCCGCCCCCTGTGGTCTGTCTGGGGCCAAGGCTCACACTTACAATGGATGTTGTTGTGCACTTGCAGAGTGCCCCCCAGAACTAGTTTGAACTGTGCTCAGAGCCCCTTGCACAAAGAGAACAAATACATTTTGGGGTATAAGTATCAGACCCAAAACCCCAGACTTTAGATCATTCCTGGAATTCAAGAGGAACCTTTGCCAAGGAGAAGAGCTGGAGAGACTGAGGAGAAGTACTGCCCTTGCTGTGTGTCTGGGGTTTGCCTGTGAGTTCTAGCCTGCCAGGAGGTGCCTGTGCCAGTTTTGGGCCTCTGGAGATTGTGGCTGCTGTTTGGGAGCTGGAAGGAAGAAGAAACTCAAAGAACTATGGAAATCGACGCATTGAGGGATCGCGGCTGAAGAGGACCGACGCAGCGCCGCTCGACGCCGCCGCATCGATCGCCGCCGCATCACGGATTTCCACGCATCGTGCCTGTGCAGCAAGTTCGTCCGACGCATCATTTGCGGACCGGAACCCTCACGAAGAATCGACGCATCACTCCCCATACAGACCGGATTCGACGCAACCCTTGCTCTGCGTGCTGTGGGACTGCCGCATCGCCTCCCCAAGGTTTCAGCTTTGTTTTCTGATTCTGCGGCTGTTTGGCTTTTGGAACTTTCACGCATCTACAGGTACTTTGGTGAAAAGTCACCTATCCATAGTTTTCTATGGTACAAGTTCTTGAAATGTTTTAAAAGTCATATCTTTAACTGTGTATGTTGGATGTTTGTCGTTTTGGTCTTGTTTAGTTTACATAAAGATATTTTATTTTTCTAAACTGGTGTGGTGTCCTTTTGTGGTGTTTTTACTGTGTTACTACAAATACTTTACACATTGCCTTTGGGATAAACCTGTCTGCTCGTGCCAAGCTACCAAGGGGGTGAGCAGGGGTTATTTAAAGTGTGTATCACCATTACCCTGACTAGAAGCAAGGGTCCCTATTTGGACAAAGGTACCTACCTCTGCCAACTAGAGACCCCCATTTCTAACACAAGCCAATTGACATTCAAAATTCATTTTCGGCCAAGACCTGACCTGTCTAATGATCGTTTATCATACCTCTACATCAGTGGCGGCTGCCCGCTTTGAGGAGTTGTGGGGTGGACAAACCTCCACTGCTTATTATCTGCAGCCACATGTAAGCAGACTGCAGCACATCACAAGAGATCTCTCCTCCCACACCAGGAATGCAAGCTGCGTCATGTGGCACTTCATGGGTAGTTGCATCATCCTTTTTCCTTGCCTATCACAATCATCTTTTCAACATCTCCCTGGCCTCCTGCTGCAAGGCCTCCTCGCACCCACACAGAAGCCCCTGTCTAAGACAGCTTGGTGGAGAGCTTCAAAGTTAGCATGTCACTTTGGACAGCGCAAGACAGCCAGCCAAAGTGACATGTGCACTTTGAAGTGTCTTGCCAGCCACTGCCTCAGTCCTCCCTGCTGCCAATCGGCAGAAGTGGACAAGAGGATATGCCCCGCTTGTCTCTGGGTTCGGGGTAGGCTGGTTCATGCAGTACACACACAGGTAAAAAATAAAATGACAATGAAGTCTTTTCATTGCCATTTTATTTTTTCCTCCGCAGCTCACAACGGGCAGGGGGAGATGCTCCCCCCGTCCTCATGAAGAAACCGCCTCTGCCCTACTTAAGAGATAACATGATAGCATCCATTGGATTTTTTGCGGGTCAGCCGTTGTATAAGTTTTATTACCTACACATGATTCCTGGACGCACAGCCAGGTAGAAAGCCCTCCTAGACTGAATGTATAAAGAGTGGATTGTTTTTGATAGTCTGGAGGCTATGATCATAGCTAAATTATTTGTGTCTGTGTTAAGCAAAGGTTATCGGGTGACAGCTGCCCCAATCAAGGGGGTTCTTACCTTCTTTAGGAATGAGACTGGATGTGTCTGTAGGCACGCTCTTTATAGGCAGCTTACACCATAGTGTCAGTAGCAGGGTCCCTGTTGTATAAAACTCTCCAGGTAAATCATACCACCAGGAGACGCAGGTAGGAAGGTCGCCAACATCCTCAGTTATCTCATCCAATGTGATTTCATATTCTAGGAATTACATTACTTGTGATGACAAGGATGGGATGGGATAGGGGAGGAGGCAACCAGGCTAGTCACAACTTGGCCAATAGGTCAAGTCCTCTATTGTCTTTTACAGCCTTGGGGAGCCCTCCTGCTGTGTTCTTCAGCTAGCTGAAGGTTCAATCGGCTGTAGGTGGAAGTCGGATGCTGGTAGGATCTGTTTGTGTGTGTGCCCAGATTCAGTCCTATGAGTCCACTAACGGTGGTCAATTCTTTTGAGGTCCTGATTGGACCGGAGATATGTGAGACCAGAGCTATGTGAGGCCTCCACCAGGCACATGATAATCACAGCAGCTGTTGCCCCCTTTCGGGCCTAGGATGAATATGCAGTTGCTGCCCCCCAATGGGCCTATGACAATCACACCATTGCAGTTCCTGCTAGGGACTGAACTGGGATGAGAGACCATTGGGGCCACTTGACACACAGGTCCACTGTAGCGTCCTTTCATGCAGTTAACTTAGCTCTCACTGGATGTTCCATTTATCTACTGTCTGTGGTGTCTCCATCCTCCAGTGTTGTGATATACATACTTTGCCCACCGCTAGCAATGATTACAGCCATCTCGACCACGTGTGATTTGATGGTTAGAGACGTTAATGTTATGTGTAAAAGGAACAAATGATGGACGGAATGCTTAACAATGCAAACATTCATTTTCAGTCACAAATATCTGTGTTTAATCCATCGTTCTTTTGCTCACCACACCACCTCAGTTTGGATCCACCCATATGCAAATCAGTCTTGACCGAACTGCCAAGCCAGGTCCTCCCTGGACCGGAAACAAGCGTCCTGGGACCGGTTTCAGGCCATCACCCCATATCAGCCAGGCTAGCTTGAATCCAGTGATGCAGTGAGCACGGGACACACATCTGGGCATACCCTTCCCACTTAGGGCAACAAAAGCAAAAGTTACAAATAATGGACTGAATGCTAAACAGTGCAAACATTCACCACCAGTCACAAAGATCTGGGTTTAAAACATCATTCCTTTGCTCAGCACGCCACCCCAGTTTGGACCCAGCCATATGCAAATCTGTCTTGGCCCTGCTCCTCATGGGAACAGTCCAGCTCGAACTGCCAAGCCAGGTCCTCCCTGGACCGGAAACAAGCAGCTAGGGACCGGTTTCAGGGCATCGCCTCATCAGCCAGGCTAGCTTGAATCCAGTGGCGCAGAGAGCACGGGACCCACATCTGGGCATACCTTTCCCACTTAGGGCGACAAAAGCAAAATGAACAAATGATGAACTGAATGCTGAACAATGCAAACATTCACCCCCAGCCACAAAGATCTGGGTTTAATCCATCGTTATTTTGCTCACCACGACACCCCAGTTTGAACCCAGCCATATGCAAAATAGTCTTGACCCTGCTCCTCACAGGAACAGTCCAGCCCGAACTGCCGAGCCAGGTCCTCCCTGGACCAGAAACAAGCATCCTGGGACCAGTTTCGGGGCATCACCCCTCATCAGCTAGGCTAGCTTTAATCTAGTGGCGCAGTAAGGTTGGCACCCATGTCTGGGCATGCCCTTCCCACTTAGGGCAACAAGAGCAAAAGGAACAAATGATGGGCATTATATAATCCCAATCAAGCGAATCGTAGGCTTTGGTGGCATCTAGAAAGAGCGCCACTGCAGCTAAGTTAGGATCTATGTCTTATATCAGGGCGAATAGAGTGCGTAAGGTATGGGAGGTGGCCCGTCCCAGTATGAACCCTGCCTGGTCCGGCAGAACCAATCCCGCTGGCGAATATGTAACCACCATAATGCCCAACAGGAGCAGAAACATAGAAACATCATTCCAGCTAATGGTAGACAGTAAAGCACTCCAGTAAGTGGGTGCCAAAAGGTACGACAGTTAGGAAAGATTAGGGAGAGCGGTAAAGGGGAAGAGTTAGCATGATAGGCAATAAAAGGGAAAGAGGGGAAGTTGAGGGGTGGAAGTTAGGAGAAATTGTGTTATAAAAAGATGGAAAGCAAAACAGTAATAACTTAATCCATAGCATTGTCAAGGGACTTCCCGCTGGGGGTGTTCGCCGGAGCTCCTGGCAGGTCACCTCAAATTAACGAGGGTGCCCAGGAGCAGGATGAATTTCGAAGCCTGTACATGCCTTGACAGTAGTGGGATAGTTCTGATCGGATTAGCTGGTGTGCGCCTTTGTCGAGATGTATCAGCTGGGATCGCTATGTAGTGTGAGAGGAGATGTGCCAGGGGAGGAGAGAAAAAATATAGAAAGTAATTTTTCCATGTAGATATCCTCCTTCTGGGTGTGAGCTCAGGGTGGTGCATAAAGTATCCAAGTCACAAGACTCAGGAGACATGAAGGGCTTCAATCTAACCAATGTCTGAAAGTGGGGATGCAAATCTAGAGCTGTGTCCGGTTTCCTTGTTCGGGGATGTATGTCGAGTCACTCGTTTCAGGAATTCCTGGGCCTGTTGAGGCGTATTGAAGAAATGCTGCTTTTCCTGAAAGGATATGCGGAAACTTGCCGGGTACATCATGGGATAGGAAATGTTGGCCTCTTGTAGCTTGCGTTTCACCGGGACAAATCTTTTGCGGGCTTCCTGTACTGCCATTGTAAAGTCAGGGTATATGGAGATGGAGTTGCCGCCATAGCTTAGATTGCACTTCTCCCATGCCAATCTCAGTACAGTGTTGTGGTCCCTGTAGTTGAGGAGACGGGCAATGATGGGTCTGAGAGTGGAGCTTGGAGGAGGTCTAGCAGTTATTGTGCAATGTGCCCTCCCTACAACCAGTTGTTTGGAAAAAGACGCAGGCTCAAACAATTCCACCAGCATGCTCTCTACGTAGTCTTCCATGCGCCTGGTAGCTGTTGACTATGCCAAGGCTGTGGATGTTGTTCATGCGCGAGAGTGCTTCCAAATCTTCATTTTTCCCTGAGATGACCTTTAGAAGGCGTTCCATGCCTTGCAGTCGCTCCCCTCTTGCTGAGGCCTCGTCCTCCAGGTGTGATATTCTCTGCTCCATCTCACGAATGCGCCCGTTGTGTATCTCGAGGCGCTGCGTGATGAAGTCCATTCAAATGCTCATGGAGTCCATCTTGGACTCAATCAACGTGAGGCTTTGTCTCATTGTAAGTAGCAGGGATTTCATATCTGTGTCTTCTGACTGTGAGGGGGGCAGGTTTCCCATCTGCCATGATTGTTTCTGTATCCCCGGCTGGGGCTCGCGCAGATTTATGGGGTTCGAAAGGCAGTTTAGCCTGCTTGACCTCAGTCCTGCCCATTTCCACAAGATCGTCCCAGTAGCGTCAAAAATAGTATTCCCTCCTGAGCGAAAGCCTGGGGGATTATAGGGCGTCGTTACAGTGGCCTAGTCACTCCGACTGAGGCGTTATAGCATGCCCTGAGTTTACCAATCCTGAGGGGAGTGCTGACAAGCAGGGGAGAGATGGAGGGTCTCAATGTGGCCTTGAGGGGGCCGTTTCTCCTTGCTGCATTGGTGAGTGGACCGGCCTTGCCCCTCTGTTCTAGGCAGGATCATGAGCATAGCTCCGATTCCCACTGCAGTTGATTTATCCCCTGATGATATGTGCGGCACGAGTATGTTAGTGTAAGGGCGGGTTGGGGTGTGTCGGTGCTCACTGCGATCGCACAGCAGCCCTGCCAATCCGGCGCCGGACCTCGCAGTGACGCGCAGCATTGATTTCCTTTGCCTGCAGAAGGCCGCAGATGCAGGGTCTATGGCTGGTGCTCCTAAGCCCCCCTCAGTAGCAGCCCGGCCCTCACGTAGATTTGCCATGCCCACACCTCTTCATCCTCTCCAGAGCTGCATTCGTTGCCTCAGGATTCCGCAGCCCCTAATTTTTGAAAGAAATAGTTGGGGACACAAATAGGAATAGCTCGGAATAGATATAAGAACTTAGGTAAAATTGTCATTTTAATTATATTGATTCTGCCTATGATAGTTATTGGGAGTTTACTCTAAGTCTTAAATTTTTTCATGACTGAGTTCAGTAGTGTTTAATAATTAAGTTTCCATATCTGTTCTACGCTAGTTGAAATCCGAACTCCCAAATACGTTACTACAGTGCAACTGTGTATATTGTGTAAAATTTGGGTTTTATGTGCATTTAATTTATACCCTGAGAAACAACCATAGATTCTTGCTTCCTCCTGTATAATATTCAATGCTGATTCTGGATTGGCAGTAAAAACCGCAATATCATCAGCGTACGCGATAGCCTTCAGAGAGAGCATTCCATTACTAAATGGAGTAATGCCAGTGTTCCGATTTAATGCTGTAATAAATGGCTCTATATATAGAGCAAACAGCAAGGGGGAGAGTGGGCACCCCTGCCTTGTGCCACGCTGTATCGGGAATATCGCAGAATGCAGGTTGGTATATATAAGTTTAGCTTGTGGATTAATATACAATGCTCGAATCCAATTCAATAATCAACCTGGCAGACCGCACTTAATCAGTATAAGCCATAATGCCTGCCATACCACCCGGTCGAATGCTTTCTCAGCATCTAACAGAATCATCCCCAAACTGCTAAGCGTCCTACTAGCGACATCGAAGGCAGTTATGGCTGTGTTAACATGCGCAGTAGTATCTCTACCAGTTATAAATCCATGTTGATGTTCGGATACAAGATCAGACATATAAGGTGCTAAGCGGCTTGCTAATACTTTAGAAAAAAAAATTGCATCAGTGTTGATTAATGATATTGGTCGGTAAGACCCACAGTCATCTGCCGCCTTTCCCTTTTTGAGAAAAAAAACAATATTAGTCATGTCCCAAGACTTGGGGACTTGCTTACATTCTCCAATTTGATGCATGACCATGCCCAATAACGGAAGAATAGAGCTTTTAAAGACTTTGTAAAATTCTACTGGTAAAGCATCGTCTCCTGAAGCCTTACCAGATGGTAACGCAGTTATGGCAGATGTAATTTCTTCCATAGTTATATCTTGTTGAAGAGACTCAACTGCCTCTATGCTGAGAGAATGAAGTTCCCCTGTTTGTAAATATGCTTCCCCCATAACTATTTCAACATCTTCGGGCTGTCTATAGAGCTCCATATAAAATTGCTTAAATTGATCTAAAATTGTATTAGCAGTATTATGAAGCTGGCCATCTCTACCCCTAATTGAGTCGATCCGAGTTTTAGCCTTTTTGTCTGCTATCTGATAGGCTAATATCCTCCCGACCTGATCCCCGTATTCATATTGATTAGAGCGGTTTTTATTAAAAGCTGCTGCAGCCTTCTCTTTAAACTGCCGAGTCAAAATGGCCCGTGTATTTATCATAGAAGAGTATATTGACTCACTATTTGACCCCTTAGAGATCAACTCTGCTGCATGCGCTAATTCTAATTAATTAAAAAGTATCACAAGCTTCGTTCAAGCTATTCTAGAGGTCTTATTTAAATGATAGATATACTGTTGTGTAAAGCCACGTATGTAAGCTTTCATCGTGTCTCATATAATAAATGGAGAAGCAGTATTCAGTATTAAATTGTAGAAATTCGTTAAGAGCCCCTTGAGTATATGAGATGTATTGAGGATCAGACAGCAAGTGCCTTGGGAACGAAAATAGCCGAGAGCTCTTCTCCTCAATAGAAAGCTGAAAACTAATCAAGAGCGGATTATGATCGGATGTTATCCGTGGGCAAACCTCTATTCGTGATATGTCAAAAAAACTGTTACTCACAAAGATAAGATCTATTCTTGAATAATGTCGATGGGGTGCAGAGTAGTAAGTAAAACCCGGTAAAGTAGGATGTAATATCCGCCATAAGTCTGAAAGCCCATGTAGCCGAGCTAATTCAAAGATAGCCTTTCGGACCTTACTCATTCTAGGGGAAGCAAGTCGATTCGTTGAATCAATTGTATAGTTCAGAGTACAATTGAAATCCCCCATAATAATTATTTCTCCCTGCCATTCAAGCAGCTCCAACATTAATTTATTAAAAAGGGCAGGGTCGTCCACATTTGGCCCGTATAGTGCACAAAGAACAAATTTCTTATAGTACATTTCAAGCTGCAAAATTACCCACCTGCCACCTGGGTCAGAAGCTTTCTTAAGTTTCTTGCATGCTAAATATTTATCGTTAAGGATCGCTACCCCCTGATTGCTGCCCCCTGTGAAGTGCACTCCATCATCTCAAAACCTAGCTGTTTAAACAGTCCTCTATCCTTGTAAGCTAAGTGTGTTTCAACCAAAATGACCAAGTGTGGTTTATATATCCTGAGCTCTTCTCTGACCAGCTGCAGTTTGGTCGAAGAATTTAACCCAGCCACGTTCCAACTTAAACATCTAATTGTCCCCATTATAAAACATATAGAAAAACAAATTTATGTCTATTTCTAGTCTTCACTAAACATGGTCCCTCAAATGATTTAACAGAAAGAGCTTTAAAAGAAAAACATTTTTAGCCATATTCATAAAGAAGATGAGCTTATTATATTTACACCTATGAATTTTGTAGTTTACCTCTTCATCATCATTTTTTTTTTTAGTTTAGTCTGTACCCTCTGTTTTTTAACCCCTTGCTTTTCAGTATGCCAACCATTGAGAACCTGATACTCAGTCACCACCCCTCTATCAGATGCAATTACCCACCCCCCACCCAGTATCTTGAAGAAGGAATCACCCCCTAACTTGCTGTCAATCATATACAGCACAGGAAAGCAGTGCCCTCATAAGTGCTCCCGACTAATTAATTATCGATAACCTAATTATGTAAACCATTTAAAAAAGCGCACAAAACAGTGCAAAAAACAATTCAAAGTCCAATTAAACATTTCACAGACTCTCTATCAAATATCCCAGCAAGAAATACTAGTATTTTCTAATCATGCAGCTATTTAAAGTTCTGTTGCAATTTATCCAACGCCATCTTTGCCTCCTGGTCCGAGTAGTAAATCTGTGTGCTACCGTCTCTGATAACCTTCAATCGAGCAGGTTCCTGTAAATATACCAGGGCCCCCAAGGCTTTCCAAGAATCAGTGAGCTGCCTCATCCTCCATCTCTTATCCATTGTAATTTTACATAGTTCGGATCTTGCAATAATGGAGAATGATTCAACTGATACTGGAGTAGTAGGTTGAACCTTGATTGCAATAGCCTGGCGTAGTAAAAAATTGCCAACATAGATCAAGATTGGTCTAGGTCGACGCAAATTAGACTGATCTATTTGAGTAAGAAAAATTGGCAATCTATGGGCTCGTTGTATTTGGGAATCCCAATCCCAGTCTGCAAGATCAGGGAAAGCCTTCTGAAACATTTAAACAATGAATGCTAGTGGGTCCGAGCCTTCTTTGCCTTCCGGAATCCCAAAAATTCACAGGTTATTCCGACGTTGTCGATTCTCAAGATCTTCAACCTTTGACTGCCGGGCTTTAAGCTGGATATCATGCTTTTTAAGTATCTTAGTGGAGTGTGAAAGTACGTCCTCATTCTCAGATACTCTTTGTTGTATTGTAGTTAATTCAGTAGTGAGTTCAGCCACTTTACCAGTTACAGCAGTCAGTGCTGCTTGAATATTAGCATTATCCGCCCTAAGCTGTGTATAATGCTCCTGCGCTTCAGATCTTTGTGTTGTCAATGAAGGCCAGTGAAGATTCTGATATCACCGCTGTACCTGATATATCCACAGGAGCAGGAGTACTTGGTAGTGCAGACCCATCTCTTATCGGTTGTGTATTGTCAGATGGTTCAACGGCATTAAAACTTTCAGTAGCACTAACATTTTTAGGTAAGTGACCCACTGTAAAATGGGAAGGAGGAGTAATCTGCCGTTCACCGATAGCTACCTGATTTTGCCCAGGACCGGAGCCGGATAGCCTTGAAATAATTGCTTTAACTTCTCCCTTCGACGTCACCCACTTTCGTAAAGGGCTATCTTGATTTTTTGTTTTTGCTTTCAAATTTGCTGCGGACATAGCACCACCCTGATGTTGAAACATGTTGCCATTACATTTAATTTCAGTTACTTTCCGACCAAGTTTTGTTTGTTTAGCACCTTTAAAATTAAGTTTTTTCTTTTTAGCAGAATGTGGGTTAGAAGTCTCTTCCACAGAGTGGTCGGATAAATCATCAATGTCCACGGATGGCAGAGTGGAAGATAGCCCATCCGCATTGATAGTCTGTAATTCAACATGCCCGCTATTCTGCTGATCAACCCCACCCGTGGGTAATTCGAGGGTTTTCGGTGCTCTCTGAATCGGTGAACACACAGACTCATCTGTATCACCCTGTCATGGCGACTCCAGTTCAGAGCTTATCGTTACAGCTGGTGAGTCACCATAGCCTGAAAGTTCGCTTCTTCCATTAACCCGGCAGGAGCAAAGTATGCCACAGAAGTATTGGAAATTATAGCAGTGAAGTCTTTCGACTGCTCATTACCTGCTAATTTTAGTGATGAAACAGGCATATCCACAAAGACATTAGTGTCCTCACTCACCTCGGTAGGTAAAGGTATTAACAATCCACAATCAGAGCCGCCATCTGCCTGTGTCTCGACCGCTCTTCCCAGAGCCGTTTCCAACACTGCACCTTTCCCTGATTGATACCGTGCCTCAGGTGAGTCCCCCAGCTCGCGTTGCACCGCCTCCAGCACCGTCTCTGCTATGGCGGCTTCAGGTACAGCTATGAAAAGATCCGCAGCTTTTTCTGAACTGAGCAGTTTTATCACTGGTCTGCCCACTCGTGAAGCGCTTTTCTTTACCTCACTATCCATTGGTTCCATAGCTGATTTAACGGTACAGACCGCTGCCATGTTGCGATTCAAACGTCCAGTCCATTGTATGCCCGGCTTAGGAGGAGCCATAGGTGACCAAAGTAGAAGCAAGCAGGTCGATAATCCGGGCCAGTCGAGCATGAAGCACCGCTGATCACTCCGACGGTGCTCACAGCGCCGGGTGTCGCTGTAGAGAAGTAAATGCCGAGATTCCAATCGAAGCATTCGTGGTAAGATACTTCCTTTTTTTTTTTCCCCCCGCCGATTGCCAGTTCCTCCCAAAAACTTGTAATTCATGGACTTTCACTGCTTGCGTTTAGTGTATAGCGCTCAGCAGTCATATCGTGCAGGTATTAGTCGAGTACAAGTCCGTAGTTGGGAGCGCTCAGAGGACGCCGCTTCTCACGGCGGAGTCAATCCGCCATCTTCCTTCCCCCGTCGTTCAAAAATTAGAAGGCGCAATCGGTAGCTTTGTTTGGTGCTACAAGCAGGCACGTCGGGCGATAAGTTCTCTTAAATTTCCTTATAAGTTTGGAGGTTTACAACTTCCTGACTTTAAACTTTACTTTTGGGCAGCATTTGCTGGGCGCTTGCAAAGTTTATTAACTGACAAACAGCCATATTACGGGCTTGCATTAGCGCTCGGTACTGACAGTAAAATGTTTTTGTATAGGATTAATGATCCTAATTATTATAAGAGAGTCCGTTTCAAGACTGTGAAAGATATGGTTCACATATGGTATGAAATTTTGGATTATGCATCACTTACATTTGAAGATACTATCAATCATGAACACCTTAAATTATGGAATAATCCATCTCTCCCGGGTATATTTCACAATTTCACTGCTTGCAGTTGGGCAAGATTTGGAATCGAAAGATTGGGCCAACTGTACGATCACGGCGGTTTCTCTACATTTGCTTCTTTGCAAAGTTCTTTTGATATACCGCAACAATCATTTTATTAATATTTACAAATTAGAGACTATTTTCTAAATTGGCAACTGTTACAATTTCCACGTGCCCATGTATTGATAACATACTTTTTAAATCTGGCTCTTAAAGCAAGAATCAGCACAATATATCTACAGTTATGTCATCTGAAAGGTGCTGACATGAGTCATCTAGCTGATAAGTGGAGCCGGATATTAGGCATGGCTACAGATACTACTGAAATTGAGTTGGCTTTAGATAATTTAAACAATTCTATCCATTCTACTAATTTAAAATTGCAACAGTTTCGTACTCTGTATGCTATACTATACTCCTGAGAAAATTAGTAACTGGCAACAATTATCACAGGGATTTGGTCAAGGTGGGGTGGATAAAACAAGATGTCCTAAGTGTGGCCAAAGGGCAGCTGACATTCATCACATGTTTTATACTTGTCCCGAGTTATCAGATTTTTGGATGAATGTTACGCAAAATCTAGGCCAATGCTTAGGATATAATATATAATTTACTGCTAAAGAAGTTATGTTAGGATATAAGGTATTTGATAACCTTGCTATCAAGAGTTTTCTTTCTATTGTCTTAGTTGTGACTCGTCTTTGTATAGCGAGAGAGTGGATTACTCCTAATTCTCCTACTTTATTTCAATGGCTGACTCTTATGAAATATATTTATGAAAGAGAGCGTGCATTAGCTAAAACAAGAACTATTCGCTCAATGAAAAAATTCGAACGTATATGGAAATATTTTGAATGAACTAGGATGTTCTTTGGAGATAGCTTATATATATAGCTATTTTTTTTGTTTATCTATATGATGAGTACATGTATAGGTATTTATGTTTATTCATCTGTTGAGTATGAATATTCCGCTTCAAGATATTTTGTATGAGATCTGAATCCTCTGTTAAAATAATAAAAATATTTAAAAAAAAATAAAAAAAAGGATTCCGCAGCCCCGAGGGGGCAGACTCACAATCAGGTTAGTGCGTGCAGCTCTGAGTGCCCATGCAGTGGACTCTCCCCCGATGGCGTCTGCAGTAAAGGTCTGTTATTTTATTGGCGGGTTGGCGTGAGCTGGTTTTCACTGCAGTCTCTCAGCAGCCACCTCGGCCTGGCATCTGTCTCCGCAGCGCGGCAGGGATCTCACTCGGCCGCAGGGAGCTGCGGGTGCCAGGTCTATGGTCGGCGTGCTCAGGTCCCTTTCAGCAACAGCACAGCTCAGCCCTTGCGCAACTCAGCTTAGGGTAGCACCCGGCCTCACCTCTTCGTCAGATGCGGCGTCCTCACCTGGGCAGTGACCGCTGCCTCAGGATCCCCCGGCCCTGCAGCAGGATGGGGTGGGTGAGCCCTCTACAGGAATTTGGGAGTGTTCCGTCACCGGGGTCATCTCACTCGAGCACAGCACTTCTGAATCTCTTTCTGGGCTGTTACAGGTGGGCCGCCATGTTGTAAGGCCGTTGGCTCTCAGCAGCGGCCCGCGCCGGGCCCCAGCATGTATCTCTTTATCTCCGTAAGAGTGCGGTCCCGCTGTCTCATCGCAGTATCACTGCACAACTGGCTTCTTTAGGCAGCAGTAGTCACTACCAGTGTAGGATTATGCAGGATTTCGGAGCCGGGCAGCAGGAGCCTCACTCGAGTGCGGCCATCTTGCTTGCCGGCTCTCTGGCGCCCCCTTTGTAAGTAGTCTTTGAGGAAGCCCAATAGTTTCTATTTCTCTTCGGTAGTTTGATTCTAAGTACATTCATTCTCCAGGTTTTAGCTCTTGAAATTTGCAGCTGTAGGTCCATAGTCAAGGGAGTGGGAGCATGATGTGAGACACTCTGTACCCCGAAGAAACAGTTCACTGTTTTGGGTAAGAGAGAGGCACTCGTTAAAAAGTAGTGCATCCGTCATTCTACATTGTGGAGACAGTAAAAGAAGGTATTCGGGGAAGACAGGATGCTGGCAGCAGAAGACTTTTCATTGACTGACAGTCTGAAGGCGCTAACACCAATCATGAAGAGAACAAAGAGGCATCCGAAGAACTGAACCAGATTGGAAATTGTCCAGTTTAGTGAGTCCCAAAACAGACTTTGAGACTGAGGGAGACAAAATGAATACAAGTCAATGATACGTTTTTACAAGCAATGCAATGTAGTAACAGGGATGAAGAGCTAGCACTACATTAGCATCAAAGTCCTTACCTTGGTGGCCATTCATGTAGGAGAGACAATACACCTTATGTGTGACCATGAATTGAGTGGCCACCATAGGGGCACTGTTGGGAAGCCGAGTACCAGTTGGTGGAGACATGTTCTTGAAAATATGCAAATAGATGGAATGGAGAAATGCATAAAAAAGTGTATTTTGCAAAATATGACCACATACGTTTTTATTGGAAAATATTAAAAGCTGTCATGATCTTTACTGAAAGAGGTAAAGGACAGAGTGGTTCTGGGCAGCACTAAAGTTGGTATTGAGGTGGGAATGCCTTACTAAAGTATATGGTTCTAGAGTTCATCTGGAGCACACAATTGCTATTCAGAAAGAGACAGTCACACAACTGCAAATAATGAGGGTTTAAGATAATTAGAAACAGATTTGACAAATTCACTCACACCATATTTAGGCGAAAAATCCAAAGAAATTGGATAAAAAAGGAAGGCTTTGAGAGGCCTCAGACAATGATTCATGACCTAAGAGAAAGCAGTGGTAAGATGGCAGTCACTCAGAAGGGTGTGAACATTTGAAAACGTTATACACAAGACCACAGCAGGAGAATAGTGTGGGTATACATGCATTTTTCAATGGGATGGAACATCAAAGTCTTACAGAGAAGCAGAGGAGAACTGGATGCCCCGCTAGTAGCAACAATAGATAACTTAACAAATGCCAATTGACAGAGGAGTGATGGTTCCACAACATACCTATGCCACAGCTTTCCATGCATGCATTTGGAGCATTTGCTGGATGTTTTCCTAGAGATGAGGGCACTAAAGTGCTTCCATACCCTAAGAGAGAGTCCATATTAGTCACAACTCCAAAACCAGAGAGACCTGACTGACTGCTCATCATAGCCACCATTGTCTTTGATTTGCACAGACATACAAATATCAAGTAGGGCCCTGGCGAGCAGGCTGATGAGAGGAATCGAAAATGTTATACACCCAGACCAATGAAATGTTATGCCACATAACCTACCACTTACAATCTGAGTAGATTTACTCATGTATTATATTCATCAATGGCGGCAAAGGAGAAGTATGCTTTGCCTTTATTAGATACTGGGAAGTCCTTTGATAACATTGAATGGGAGTATATGCTACAAGTAATAGTAAAGATGGGATATAGGTTGGAATGGCTTAATTGGATATGCCCCTTATGTACAAGGCCAACGACTAGGGTAATGTTGGGCTGGGAAATCAAAAGGAGGACATGACATGGCAGCCCACTCTTGTTGTTCCATGGCCACACCTGGAGGTGGGAACATGGAGTTCTACACAATGGAAGAAAGGTTCTGCTATGTTGGATTTAGGTAGAGAAGTACAGTGTGGGATTGTTTGCTGCCAGGAAACAAGAACTGCTGCAGAAGTGGGCAGGGTTGCCCATGAGAACTTTTTCCTTATTGATTAAGGAGGGCTAGGAGTCACCCCACCTACAAGCTAGTGCCAGGCATAAACGTGGCACCCCTGGGATTAGGGGATCAGGTCCAGCCTTCAATCTCAGAAAGCAGGGCAGTCCTCAAGCAGCAGAGCGTCCTTCTTTAGTATCCACAGGTCCAGGAGTGTGCTGAAGAGTGGTCCTGAGGGTCCCATTTTTATACCTGATACCCACTTTAAAGTTAGAGAGGCTTCTGGAGTTTCCCACTTCAGAGGTATCTGGAATGTCCTGCCTTCCTGCCGTGGTCCCAATCTGTCTATGGGCACAACAGGCTCGTGTGAAGTCCTTGGTGTGTGAGCTGGGCCTGTGCCTTTAAAGTGCAATTGTGATAGAAGAAACCTCCATCTCCTATTGAGCCAATGGCCATCCTGCCAACACTCAGACACTCCAATGTAATGCTGTCTGGGAGGAATACACAAGGGTCAACAGCCAACCACACCTAGTCATATTACACAGGGACAGGCTGCAGGTACCAAATGGTTAGGACAAGAAAAAGATTTTCTAAAAGTGGCATTTTCAGAATTGTGACTTAAAATCCAACTTTACCGTTAAAGAGGGTTTAAATTACAATTCCTCAAACACCATACATGACTTGCCTCTCAATAAAAAAGTTATCACTTATTAAGTGTATTGAGTTAATCCAATGTTATCCCATGGGAGAAGTAGGCCTTACAATCATGAAAACGGAATGTGGGAGTTTTTAACTCCAAGGATATGTAAAACTTAAAATTACATGTCCAACTTTTTGAATATATTGCACCCTGCCCTAAGGGCTTTTTAGGGCCGATCCTAGGGGTAACTTATATGTATTCAAAAGGAACATTTAGGTATATCAAAAGGCTCATTTGGCAGATCGAAATGTAAGTTTAAAACTGCACACACAGGCTGCAATAGAAGGCCTGAGACATGCTTAAAAAGGCTACTTAAGTGGATTGCACAAAAAATGCTGCAGACCCACTAGTAGCATTTAATTTACAGGCCCTGGGTACATGTGGTACCACTTTACTAGGGACTTATAAGTAAATTAAATGTATCAGTTGGGTATAAGACAATTTTAGCATGTTTAAAGGAGAGAGAACAAGCACTTTAGCACAGGTAAGCAGTGGTAAAGTACCAGGAGTCCTAAAGCCAACTAAAACGGTTTCAGAAAACAGGAGGGGTGAAGTCAAAAGGTTTTAAGGTGACCCTGCAGAGAGGACCAAGTCCAAAAGCCCCTGAACATCCGCATGGCACTTCTGGTTGTACCAGCTGGAACCCGTGCTCTCTTACAGACTGCATGAATGACTGTTTTAGAGACACTGTTCCAAGTAAATGAGTTTCTCTACAACAGAATAACATTTCTTCCTGAAAAGCACTGTGGTACTGGGTCTTATCTGTGCTACAGAAAGCAATAAATAAATAAATAAATAAATAAGTACTATGGTCTCAATGCAATTAGGTTTGAAAAAGGTTTGTCCTAAAACTGTAGCCTGTATCTGTTTGGCTCACATGGACAAAAAACTGCATCATAAGTCTGAGCACATCCCTGGGGTAACCGAGTGAATAGTGTAAAGAAAAAAAACATCAACTTGATGAGAAGTATGTGGTGGCCAGGAGCGTTAAATACTTCGAAGGGCTTCAATAGTATTAAGTCACTGGCACACTATTATCGGCTTCCAGCTGAAGCTCATTGCTTCGGGCCATGTGGACAGATTCAGACTGGGTCTGAACCCTGCCAACAAATATCTCACCAGATTGTTTCTTTCCAAGAAATCCTGCAAGCTGTCAAGTATTAGCTCCCTCCAACAACCTAGGAAGAAAGAGTAGACTAAAGATGGCCCATTTTACGAAGATAAACAAGGGCTCGGTTGTTTTTAGTAAATGTGCTTTTTACATGGATTCTCATAAAACTGAGGCTCATTATCATTGTGCCTGCTCTGCTTCTACTACCTGTTGGAAAAAGTGGATGCTGGGGCCAGATCACATAGTAATTTGGTGCTATTTCATGTTCTTGGTGATAAGTTAAGGCTGTGCTTGCTTCAAACATATGCACCTTGTCTAAGTAGGGACCAATATTTATCTGTGTAAAACAAGACCAAAAGGATGAAAATCTAATATACAATAATCAAATTACGATTGCAAAAATATACTAAAAATACAGTTCCTTGAAGTTGATAGCTTTGTCCGGGGCTCTCACAGCATTGTGAACAAACACATCCAACAGTTCAGGCCAACCGTGGTGTCACAGGCCAGCTACAGTGTTGGAAAGACCTGCAAAGAGTACCTATGAAATGCGGGTCTTTGTGGACCTTGCGATGAGGCGGTGTCAGCAGGCGTCGGTCCCAGAGGCCGCTGCAGGAGTTGCTGGGCCCTTGAAGTCACACGCGTTGCAAATCGTAGTCCATGTGTTTGAAGTCAGGAGCGCTGGCGTCGGCAGGCGTCAAGGCTGTAGTTCGAAGTACAACGGTGAGGCGTGTGGTGAACTCGCGGTGCAAGCAGCGGCTTGGTGAGGGTGGCCCAGCGGCGTTGGTGAGACCAGGGCTATGGTGCAAAATGGGCAGGTGCTCGTTGCGGTGCTAGCAGGTCATTATGCAAGCAGCTGCGTCGTTGTTGCTGAAGTGCAGCCGTTGGTAGACGATCTGGAGTCGATGGCGCCGGTGGGCCAAGGCTGCGGTGTGAGACGGGACAGTACGTCGAGTAACTTAGGAGCGGTGCCCCCAGGCCACAGGGCAGGCAGCGCCGTCGATGTCGGCATGGAGTAGCGGCGTAGGAGATACCAGAGTGATGATGTGAAGCGAGGCAAAGTATGGCGCTCTCAGGTCGCAGTGCTAGCAGCGTATTGGTGGTGGCAGCGGGCGTCGTTGTTGGTGAGACCAGGGTTGCGGTGCGAAGCGGGTGGTGCTCTCTGCGGTGTCAACAGGACACGGAGCCAGCAGCGGCGCCGTTGATGCCGTTGGGTTGCTTTTTCTTCTGTTGCAGCATAAAACACACAGTTCCAGCTGCTGGTAGCAGATGATCTTGAATTCTTTGCTTTTCCTGAGACTTCTTAAACAGGGGGCAAGCTCTACCTCAAGCCCTTGGAGAAACTCAGGAAAATAAGTTGCAGAAAGTTCCATACAGTCCTTTCACTGCCCAAGACAGAAGCAGCCACTGCAGGCTAACACAGCAAAGCACACAGCAAAGTGGTTGGTCCTCCTCACAGCTTCTCCAGCTCTTCTTCTTGACAGGTACCTTAGTCCAAATGAGTTCTCATGGAAGTCTTTGATTATTGTAAGACTTCCAACAGAAGGCAAGCTCTACTTCAAGCCCTTGGAGAAAACTCTAACAGCAGGATGATGAAAGTCCCTGCCCAAGACAGAAGCAGAAAGTTGCAGGCCAACACAGCAAAGCACACAGCAAAGTGGTAGTTCCTCCTGACAGCTTTTCCAGCCCTTCTTCCTGGCAGGTTCCTTAGTTCAACAGTAATCTAAAGTCCTGGTGTCAGGGTCCCAGTATTTATACTATTTTCCCTTTGAAGTTTTAGGCAGCAAGTCCCTCTTGCTCAGTAGAAACCAGTTCTGTCCTCTCTAGTCCAGCTTCACCACAGGAATTGGAGACAGCATTGTGCAGAGCAGGCACAGCTTTTTCAAGTGCTAGTGAAAACTCCTCCTACACTCTAAATGCAGAAAGGTCTATTCAACCTAGCTATGAGTCACCCAGGAAAGGCAAGACACACCTCAACCCCCCTTGTGACTGTCTAGATTGAATACACATCCCCAGATCCTATCGCTCCAAAACCAGACGGTGAATACACAAACAGGCAGAAGCACACAGGAAGGTTAAACAAGAAAATGCCCTGTTAGACCTGGCATCTTTCGGCGTGTTTTCCCTTTCTCTTTGCTATCTGACCTCCCGGTTTTGACTCTGTTTTTGCGGGTTTAGTGTCTCTACGCACTTTCTCTCTGCTGTTGAGTGTTAATGTGCAAGTGCTCCTATTGTAAATTGTGTTATGGATTGGTGTTTTCGTGATTGGCATATTTGATTTACTGGTAAGTCCCTAATAAAGTGCACTGAGGGTGCCAGGGCCTGTAAATGAAATGTTGCTAGTGGGACTGCAACACTAGTTGTGCCACCCACACAAATAGCCCAATAAAGAGTTTTTACAAAAGATCAATGCGGCTGACCATGGTTCAGCACCTCAATTTCAAAGTAAAAAGATAAGTCCTTTGTCTGTGCACACCCGTCCTGAGCTTGCCGCACTTTCACTCCACTGGGGATCAGACACAATCGTGAAGATAAGGACGGTGCACCAGAAACAAAGTCAAGTGAAGCTTCAAATTTTTTTTCAAATATGTCCTTTATTCTTTAAATTTATATAAAATTCAACCACAGCCATCGCGTTTCGTTCCATTGGAACTTCGTCAGGGCTCTGTAATTACAGGTAAGTAGAATTGTGTAGAAAATTCCCACATGTACAGATAATATCAAGTGGCTTAAGGTACCGGCCCGCACTCCTCCGTACTAATCTGAAGTTTCGCTCGAAGGGGGACCGGTCACCCCAAAATGATAATTTGAAATAACAGGACCAGTGTAGCGGCCTGTCGTCCTCCGTATTCGTCTAAAGGTTCGCTCATAGGGAAAAAATCACCCCAGGATGGTAATTGGTAATCGATGGGCCAATGTAGCGGCCTACCACCCTTATTCAATAAGGCGCGCTCCGCGTATCTTGCTGTTGAGTGTTAATGTGCAAGTGCTCCTATTGTAAATTGTGTTATGGATTGGTGTTTTCGTGATTGGCATATTTGATTTACTGGTAAGTCCCTAATAAAGTGCACTGAGGGTGCCAGGGCCTGTAAATGAAATGTTGCTAGTGGGACTGCAACACTAGTTGTGCCACCCACACAAATAGCCCTATAAAGAGTTCCCAGACCTGCCACTGCAGTGTCTGCATGCAGTTTGTAACTGCCATGTCGACCTGGTAAGTGCACCCACTTTCCAGGCCCTAATCTTCCCTTTTCTTACATGTATGTCACCCCTAAGGTAGGCCCAAGGTACCCATGTGAGCAGGGTGCCGTTTATATTAAAGGTAGGACATGTAGTGGTGTGTGTGACATGTCCTGGCAGTGAATTACAGTGTATTTTGTTTTTCACTATGGAAAGGCTATCTTTCCCATAGGATAGAAGGGGAGTTTACTTATAACATCTTATAAGCATAACTTCCCATTGGGACAAGATAGGGAAATGGAGTTTAGCACGCTTAGATTCAGAATGTAAAAATGCATCTTTTAGTAAAGATGATTTTTATGTTCTGTGTTTGAAAATACCACTTTTAGAAAGTAGGTATTTTCTTACTTAGCCATCCTGTGTGCCTTTGCTGGATTTGTGGATTGACTGTCTGGCTTTGGAGTGACAGGGGCTAGGGATGTGCATTCTCTTCAGACAGCCACTGGGGGGCGTCGAGGTGTGTCCTGCTTTTCCTGGGTGAATCAGGGCTGGGCTGAATAGACTTGGGCTGCATTTAGAGTAGTGGGAGGAGATTTCCTTGCACCTGAATGGGCCTGGTCTGCTTTAGACAATGCTGTCTCCACCTCCTGCCGGGAAGCAGGGCCAGAGAGGACCAAACTGGTTTGGACTAGGTACAGACACTCTCTGCCTAAGAGAACAAAGAGGAACTGAGTATAAATATTGGGGCCCAAACCCCAGAACTTTAGAACTCGCTGGAATCAAGGAACCTGCCAAGAACAAGAGCTGGAAGAACTGCTAGATGGAGTACTGCCCCTTTGCTGTGTTGTTGCTTTGTTGGGTTGGCCTGCAGTTGCTGCTTCTGCCTTGTGCAGTGAAAGGACTGGACTGAACTTTCTTTACTTCTGCTGAGTATCTCCAAGGGCTTGAAGCAGAGCTTGCCTTCTGTTCTGAAGTCTCAGTGACCGAAAAGACTTCACCGACCTCTGGGTACCGCCTTTCGAACCGTGGTTCCAGTTGCCACAGAGGGGAGAAAGAAACCGACTCCATCACTGGCTCCATGTCCTGAAGGCAACGCTGAGGGCACCGCCATATCTCACACCGCAACACTGGTCTCACCGACGACGACCACCACCGCCACTGAGCTGTTGCTTGCACCGTGACCTGTGGGCACCGCAATCCGCACCACCTCGCTTCACCGCCCTGGTCTCACCGACGCCGTCGCTGCCTGCTGACTTTAACATTCGTGACCGCATCGTGGTGTGGGGGCACCGCTCGCAAGTCTCATGACACACCACCCCGTCCCACACCGCAGTCAGGACTGACCGACGCCAGCTCCCCCCAACCGGCTCTGTCTCCTGCACTGTGATCTGTCAGCACCGCAACGAGCACCCCCTTCACTCAGCACCGAAGCCCTGGTCTCACCAACGCCGATGGACGACCGCCACCGAGCCGCTGCCTGCACCGCGACTTGAGGGCACTGCACCACTACATTTTGCATCGCAACCATGACCGTTGCCACAACCAGCCCGCACCAATGTGTTGGCCGCAACACAAAGGTACTGTTTACGAGTCTGCCAACACCCTGACTGACGGGGTCATATGGAACTGTTGGATTCTGTTGTTTTCAGTATTGCGGTAGCACCGGACGGAGCTACAGACTCCAAGGAACTGCATTTTTAAGGTTATTCTTGCAAAGTGCATATTTTTAAGTACTGTATGTTGGATTCTTATAGTTTTGGTCTTGTTTTGAATTTATAAAGTATTACTGTTGGTTATGTGCAAATGCTTTACACACCGCCTCTGAGATAAGCCTGACTGCTCGTGCCAAGCTACCAAGGGGGTGAGCAGGGGTTATTTCAGTAGTGTATCCCCCTTATCCTGACTCGGAAGAAGGGTCCATATTTGGACAAAGGTGCAAATCATTGCAACTAGAGACCCCCATTTCTGACATGCCCACTTTCTAAAAGTGCCATTTTCAAACATACAATTTAAAAACCACCTTTACTAAAAGATGTGTAATTAAATTCTGAGCTCAGGTAGCCTAAACTCCATGGGGCCGATTCACAGAACTAATCTGAAACAAAATCCTAAACTTACAACTTATGGTATTCACAGAATGCACTTACGACTGCACTTACGACTGCTAACTTTACGTCCGCACTCGGGCCGAAATTTCCAGAACAAGAGCGGAAATTCCGCACCCGGACCGGAACTCCCGCAATTGTGCCGGAATCTCCGCTCCTGGGCCGGAATACCCGCATTCTGGCCAGTTGAGCATTTCCTCAATGCCAATCACCTGTCCAAGTGCATACCATCCCCACCATGCATCAGATATAGTCAATTAACACCAGATTGTGGGTATTCCGGTCTGGAAGCAGAGATTCCGGCCCTTGTGCGGAGATTCAGGCACAATTGCGGGATTTCCGCTCCGGGTGTGGGATTTCCGCTCCGGGTGCGGAAATTCCGTCCCGATTACGGACGTAAAGTTAGTAGTCGTAAGTGCAGTCGTAAGTGCATTCTGTGATTACCATAAGTAGTAAGTTTAGGATTTTGTCTCAGATTAGGTCTGTGAATCTGGCCCCATTTCCCCATCTTGTCCTAATAGAAAGTTACATTTGTAAGATGTTACAAGGCAGCTCCTATGTTAACCTATGGGACAGACAGCCTTTCAAAAGTCAAAAACGAAATTGGCAGTATTTCTCTATCAGGACAGTTAAAACACACTACTACATGTCCTACCTTTCAAATACACTACACCCTGCCCATGGCGCTACCTTGGTCCTACCTTATGGCTGCCTTACATGTAGTAAGAGGGAAGGTTGGGGCCTGGCAAGTGGGTGCACTTGCCAGGTCGACGTGGCAGTAAAAACTGCGCACAGACACTGCAGTGGGTGTGTTTGGCACAGCCAGTGCTTCAGGCCCACTAGTAGCATTTGATTTACAGGCCCCAACCTTTGTGCACATTACTAGGGATTTAGTTGTAAATCAGATAAGCCAATCATGGAAACGCCAATCCATAACACAATTTACATGGAGAGCATATGCACTTTAGCACTGATTAGCAGTGCTAAGGTGCCCAGAGTCCTAAAACTAAGGAAACATTGGTCAAAACAGGAGGCCACAAAGCAAAAAGTCTGGGGATAAACCTGCCAAAAATGCCAGGTCTAACAACCACCATATTATAAAAGGGGTTTTTTGGAGGTGATAATAGATGATGCGAACGTGTGTGCATATTTGTTGTGTGGCATTTTGTTATGTAGGTGATGCGCTCTGTTTTTGTGCTGCATTACTGCAATGTAGAGTTGATGTGATGTTCTGTTGTTGCTGCGTTTTGTTTTGACTGAGTTTGTTTTTTGAGTTGTGTCCTGTAAGGTTTTAATTGGATGTCTTGCTTTGTGTATATTATTGTGCTAAAATGATGCTGCTCCAGCTCTATATAGCATTGAGCCAAGACTGTGGCAAGTGTTAAAACAATGACAGGGGCACTGTTAGCATGTATGCAAACACAGCATTACTATTTGTTTTTTCCAGTGTCAAAGTTTGTGTTACTTTTATGGACAAATGTGAATCTTTTTTTTTAGTACTTATCCTTAGTAGGTGCTAAATGAATTCTTTTATTCCACAATCGTGATTTAAAAAGTATTCATTAATGAGAATCTTAATGCCTTTCTATTATCAATTTAATTTTCAAAACCCAGCTTATCATGAATGTTGGCACACATCGCAGTACATATTTTGTTGCACTTTAATAACTATGACACTTGCCATTGTCTATCCTAAGACTGAGCTAGGATTTTAGCTATTTGTGCTTTTATACTTTTGATGATTTGCATGAGTATATATTATGTGTATCTTTTGTTCTATCTTATTTTTGGCCACTGTCCAGAAATAAACTTTGACTACTACTACTACTAATGGTTGATAGGATTTAGCAAGGGGTTCTTTAAGTGGTGATCAGTATAGTCCTCTTGGAACTGTATAAACTATAAGGTCCTATTCGAGTTTGGCGGCCAGGTTACTCCATCACAAACTTGGTGCATATCCTGTCCACAGTGTTACAGATGCTATAGGATACAATGCACTTGTAATACATCCGAGACAGACACCTCATTAATGATGGAGTACCCCGTCCACCAAACTCTATATAAGGCAGTAAGGCTGAATTCAGTGATTCTATGATCAGCGATCTGTGGATCAGTGCCACAGTTACAGCAGAGGCTACCCCTGAAGGGGCCTTAGCGTGCCGGCACCATAACGGCTGCTGGGGACCTGGAAAAAACAGGTTGGGCCGCCACAGCGCGCCCAAAGACAAAGGGGGGTCCTCCACCCCCACACCGCCTCACTGGTCAAGGAAATGGGCGCCAAGAGATGTGCAAAAAAATTGCCTGGCCAATAGAAAGGCAGATAATGGTTCAAACCCCCTAATCGGGGGACACCGCCACTGGCCAAAACAAGCAACAGGGGGGTTATACGCGCACTGCTTCCCACTGCAGAGGTTACTTTTTGGAGCTGGGGGCGGTGCGCTGAATGATTTTGAGATGATTTTAAGAATTACTTGCCGGCTGTCATCGATGGAATCCAAGACCAGCGATGCACCGCAGCGGCCCGGTATCGCAGCTGACCAACAGGAGCAGAGCTGTGAGTTGTCACTGATAGACCTAAAATGACAATATCACTTGTATTTACAACTGTGTCCAAAAAGGTATTGTTTAAAAACAGAATATCATCAATCATGCAGTACTTAGAAAATGTATTGTCATACGCAGTAAACAATTTTGGTGTTTTCATCGTAATTTTTGGATGACTGCTGGCATTTTGTGAGCAGATACCTCGTTTTTTCATCAATGCTAGGACTGTTAGATGGTCTTGTAGCAAACTACAACCTCTATGTTGGCTACCAGCACTAACCCTCCTGCTCTCTAAGTGAAAGTTAGTTTGTTCCATATAAACTAGTGTTTTATTTTCACTGAGAACTGTGTCTACAGAGGTTTAGTGCAATGTGGATTTAGCTGTTTCATTACATAATTTGATATATTCACTGGGAATCGTGATAGTTATGTATTGATTTCAATGCTTTGTGTGTCGCTGTTATGTTGTCTCGTTGCCATGTCATAGCCCTGTCGAGGCATCTACCCAGCTCAGGTCTTACAAGGTTCACCTAGCACTGTGAAGTTGTGGCCTTCGTGTTCAGGTCTCCGTCCGATGTTTAAGGGTCAGTACCGAACCAAGCTAAGTTGTCGATAGTCTACAGAAGACGACAACAGGCCTTTCATATGGGCCCTACGTTAGCAAGGTAGTCAGTCCTCTGTCCTCTGTCCAAAGTATTTTCTGAGCCCAGGTCTGCTAATACCTGTTGTGAGAGGCTGGCTTAGTATATGGTGCTCACTTATGTGAGTGTAGCACCCTGCACTAATCCAGACAACCCTTATGTTGATTTTAATGGTCTTAGGCAACCTTAGAAAGCTCTCTAAGTGGTAGCTGTTGAGAGCAGCCTTCAGGCTTAGTCCAGAAGGAGTGTAAAGCAGCTTGTTTTACCAGTACATAATCTTATGGTATAGGTCAAGTGAAAAAGTACCACACAGTGTAGTTATAAAAATAGGTATTTATTATTAACACTCACTAACATAATGTATTATCTCCTACCCGGAGATACAAAACAATACACACAATACTTTGTCAATAGAATACGTAAATAGCACAGAATACACAGTGGTCTCCAGGGGGAGACCAATCCATATATTGAAATAGTGGAATGTGAACCAAGACCTAAGTCGAGAATAGACCCAGAAGATGTAGAAGAGCCGGGGACCCAAGGAACCACCCAAGGTAAGTATCTAGGAACCCCACGGAGGGCATGTGCAGAGTGAGAACACGGCTGCGTGCTCAATGTTAGTCAATGGGTAAGTCATGGTTGCAATTTTAAAGAAGAAGGACCCTTCCCAGCGGACTCTGCAGAAACCCAGTGGAAGATGGAAGGTTGGAGAGTCACCCCACTTGTGGATACCCTAGGAGCCAGGATACCTACACCAGGGAAGCCGGGTGTATAGGTGTGAAGTGACATCGGAAACCACTGTAGACCACAATGGAGGACTTCAGAAAAGATGCCACTGGCGAAGAAGGTGAAAATGTCCGGTGGAACCCACAGGTGGATTCAAGATGAGGTACTTGCAAGCAGAGGGGACAGAGTCTTTGCCACTCAGGAGTGACCAGGAGACACAGAAGACGAATGCCCACCAATATCAGAGATGAGGAGCGCTGATGGTGTCCTTGTAGTTGCAGCTGTATGGACCAGGCAACGGCAGAGGAGGACCAGGAGCCGTGCACGAGCTTTCCCACGTCAGATGTCAAGAGCCAAGGGGTCAGTGTCCGGCAGGGGCACGAACTAGCCTTGGCTACGGCAACCAACGTAGTTGAAGAAAAAGGTGCAGTGTCAGGACCAGCAAGGTCCAAGTGACTCACCACGAGCAGGTAAGTCAGAGCAGGCCCCGAGCAAGCAGGGGAGCCCACTGCAGCCAAAGAAGACCCACAAGAGGACCCACAGACCGAAGGCACAGGAGTCGCAAGAGGACCTCGAGCAGCTCACCAAAAGAAGAAGGCCCACGGTGCAGAGGGTGTGAGGCAGGCGAAGATCTTGGCTGCAGGAGATGCTTGAGGTAAGAGCTTCTTGGAGCCCAAAAATCTCTGGAGGAGAGTCAACAAGCCTTGGCAATAGCAAGTCGAGGCGGTGCACAGGGATTCTGTTCCAGCGGTTCCGACGGGGGATACTGGCCTCAAACTTAGTGAGAAGACAGTGCAGGCCTCGAGGGAGTTGCAGAACCACCACCTGTGTTGCTGAGCCTTATGGAGTCCATAGGAGCCCAGGATCAGCAGACTGGTCAGCTGTGTTGCGGTGCCTGCAGATGCAGGGGAGTGACTCCTTCACTCCAAGGGAGATTCCTTTGGGTGTCTTTGATGTCCACAGGCCATGTGAAGAACCTGTATGGAGCACAGGCACAGACGTTGCAACAGACTTGCAGGACGACGAGATGAGGAGCAGCATGAGTCTTCCCAGTTGCAGTCTCGGTTCCCAACACAAAGTCCAGCGAGGTCCAGAGTGCCCAGACGGTTGAAGTTGAAGTGGTATGTGATCTGAAGCTTGTCCCATGGCGAATCTAGGGACCCACCCACAGATAAGCCCTTAAGTACCCTAAGGAAAGGGTTGGAATGCTTCAGGGGTCGCTCCCAGAGGAGGGGCTGGACAGTGAGGCGGATACTCCCATGTTCTTTGTCCAGTTTGCCAGAGCGGGAGACAATGGCTCACTGAACTGGTTTGGACTGGAGTGTGCAAGGAGGGCGCAAAATGTGCCCTTCAAGCAGTCTGAGTGGTGCTGGCAAGCGCCCCCACCCTGTCCCAATACACTAAGTCCTGTCTGGGAGGTGGTCACACCTCCCTGTGAAAGGATACCTATTGTCCTGCCCTCCTCTGCTCGAGCTTTGCTAAGCAGCAGGAGGGCAGAATCGTGTCTCTGGTCGGCAGCAGCCATAGTTTGCTGTCTGGGTCTAGAAGACTGGTATCGGGAGCACAGAGGGCCTCCCGGAGGAGCTTTACAGTGCATGACCTCCTACACCGTTTACGGTGTGGGGATATGATTCCAACATGTTTGATATCAAAAGCGACAGGGTTTGTTACAGCCAGTTTAGAGATGTTCATCGTGCAATGACGCATGGCCACTCTATGTATCTTAATGGCTGAGGCACTTACAGCCCGGCAGAATGGACTCCGAAGGTTGTAGTGGTGTCCTGCTCATGCAGGGGCACCCTCACACTTAGAACTGAGCACCATGCCTTCAGGATTGAAAGGCCTAGATTAGGGGTGACTTATAGATTTTAAGTGCAGTGATCTCAGATATAAGAAATCTTATATCTGTGGTAAGTGGTGTTAGTACCAGCTTATACAGGCTGCAATGGCAGGCCTCTAGTCACAATTTGAGTGGTCTCTCATGGGTGGCATAATACATGCTTCAGCCCATGGGAGACCCCTGGTGTACCTATGCCCTGGGTACCTTAGTACCATATATTAGGGACTTATCAGGGTACACCAGTAGTCAATCTGGAGTGTACCAAGGTACTCACCATGTCCAATTTAGGGAAGAAGTACAGAGACTGGGGTCCTGATTAGCAGGATCCCAGTCAGACTAGTCAGGAAAACATGTCACCAGCAAAAAGTGGTGGTGACCATGAAAGCAAATCCTACTTTCCTACACCTGTACATAAACGATTTGTTGGGGCTGCACCCGTTTCCAAATGCAGGTTAACACAAGTGGTGTTAGTGGATATGTGTGTGTGTGTGTGCGCGCATGTGTGTGTGTGTAACAGGTGTGTGCTTGCTTTAATGTGTACGTGTTTGTACACGTGTGTATGGAAGACTAACAGTAGTGTGTGTGTGAGACAAGTGTGTGCTTGTTTGAGCGTGCACACGTGTGCACACGTGTGTACACATATGTGTATAGAGGAGAGCCAGGAATGGGTACTTGTCTGTTTAAGACAAGTTTTTGCTCGCTGAGTGTGCACATATGTGTTTTCACGTGTGCGTATGAAAGAGAGACAGTAGCGTGTCCATGTGTGTGGACACATTCATGTATGCTGCTTCTATTGTCTTAATGTGTGTTCATACGTGTGTGTCTGAGCAAGCAAGTGTTTGCCTGAGTGAGTGTGCATGTGCGTGTGTACCCAGATATATGTTTGTGTGTGTAAAAGAGAAATGAGAATGCGCTGATATGTTCATATGTGTGCTGAGAGAAAGAAACATTTGTGCAGGTTTTATATGCCTGGTACCAATGAAAATATGCATTTCAAAACCAGAAGAGCCCAGGCTGTGAGCGGTGTGCAGCGTCAGCAGATACACTTGGCGTCCAGTTTCAACTCCGAGAGCGCCTGCACTAGAAAGCCAAATGTGCTGTATTTCACAGTCAGTGGAAATGTTAAAGGTTTTAGCTGGCACGCATTTTTATCTAACTTGGCAAAACAGTTGTGAATTCCGCTTTGACTGCACACACTTCGTGCATGTGCGATCTGCATCATAGCTACAGGCACTGGTTGTGTTGATAGCGACCCCTGGGGCCTCAGCTGACCTTTAAGTGTGTTTTCAGGCTCTGCTTTCGACGTATATTTTTTTATTCATGAACTTATGGTATTTACATAGCAGAAAGAGAAAAATGTGCTGAACGCCCAAGGGGTAAAACCTATTTAAACTTTGCAGGCGGCGGCCTCACAGGAAGGGGGACATAAAATTGGGCCGAGTATCTAGAGAAAGGGGTCTGCCTCACACTGGCCAAAATAAATGTTTATGTAAGAGGAAGGCAGTGGAATTACAGTTGGAAGTTTATGGCAATTGCCTACTCCAAAACATTTAAGTAGTCGATTGAAAAATATTGTGAAAAGTACGCTCACTGTGAGTTAAACTTCGGGTCGGTCTTGTGTGAAGCACGTGTACCAGTTATACCACCTAATACTTGTAAGGTTGACATTTTATTAAGTTTTGCCTGTCCGTATAAACACAAAAACTTTTCATTTTTTTCTTTTCTGCTTCTGCTATTATAATCTCGCCTTCTCTGTTTTCAGTCCGATTTATTTTTGAAGTGCTACGCACCTAGAAATGGTCATCCAAGCACTGAACAGAAAACCAGTGAAATAATATTCTAAAATGAAAGTCTTCTTACCCTGTCTTGTCAAAATATAATATAAAAATATCTTCCAATGTAATCCTCCCCTAAATATAGCTGGCTAAAATGTGGTCTCTTCTGGCATAGATTTTGTATCATCAACTCCATTTGGGCCCTATTTTTGTAAATTATAAATTAAACATGATATTTATGTCAGGCGATATTCGTACCATGGTATTCTGGTACCACCTCCACTAGCTTTTGGATTCAGTAGGCTTCCTCGTGTGCGAACTGATAACTGTACTGAGCTTGATCAATTCAGGCCCCCATAGTGAATAGGCGCCTCCTGTTGTGGTCCACATCTCGCTGCTTAATTTGTGCCGGTGCTTTCCGGTGCTGAGCACCGGTACTTAATTGGTTTCCGGTGCTCGGCACCAGCACCTAATTGTCAACATTACGCTTAGGGCAGTCTGCCACAAGGTGGCGCTGCTCACGTAATTTAGAGATGAGTAGTATAACAGTTGTTTAGGAAAACAATATACATTAAAAAATTGCTAATACCTGCCTCCCCAGCCATTCCTTTAGCTTTGGGGACCTGGAATAATCTGAACTGTCGCATTTACATGCGAGAGAGATGGTTAGTAGTTGTTTTGGCAGCAATGACAAGGGCGATGGGTGGTGCAAGCTGCAGTGGCCTCCTGGTTAAGCCCTGGCACTTAATATTTTGCAAATTAAGCATGGCCTACCCTTGCTCATGCCACTTCATTGCACCATTCTAGTGGATGCGACCTGTGACAGGCATATTGATCAATAGCTATTTACCTGGGAAAAATGTTACCCTGCCGCATCTGTCTTTAAAAAGCGTGATAAATACATCACTCCAGTTTAACCAACTTGTGATTGGGGTGACGTGCATGGATGTTCGAACTGCAGAAGCCCAGCAGGTGACTGAAATTTCTGAATTCATAAGATTGATAAAAGGTGGGACCATGGGTGTTCTAGGCGAGGGAGGGGGTGTGTGGCCAGTGGGATTTTTAGGATCATCCTCTAACCTGAAGATTTGGAAATATTCACAAACTGACCAATTGCATTTTCCTATCCCATATTCTAAAAGACAGGTAAAAGATTTCTCCTCGTGGAAGCATGCATTGCATGTTGAGAATAGAAAAAAATAGGACCAAGTGTGCAAATGCCGGTTTTTGCTACCTTTAAACCTATGGCCTGTCTAGTCGACCCGTATAAGATCGGAGGAACAGGCAAATAATTCCAGGCGTATTTGTAAGAGTTTTTATATTTCCTAAAAAGGGTCAATGTATAGAAGACTATGCCCACAACTTGTAGGCACTACGATATTCGGGATCTCTGTTCTTACCACATCAGGACAGACAGGCAGGGAACGGGGTCAATCCTAATAAAACATGTAGTGTTAGCTGTGTCTATGATGAACGATGTCACCTTGCTATGTTACATGTACGTAAAATATTTCTCCGGAACAGTCGTAATTAAAGGCAGCAAGGTGCTCTACAAATAAAAAGCAAAAGTACATTTTAAAAAAGTACACGACTGTAAACAAATAGTACATTAAAATAAAACCGCAAAATACAGCTTTTAAAATCAAATAACTGATAAACAGGTTTTCAGTAAAATCATATACAGAATCTGAGAAATAATTCAGAATCATGATAACCAATTTAATAAGAATATGCTCATAGATGTTTTCTGAAGGATGTAAGTGTGGGAAGATAAACTGGTGTAAAACTGGGCAAGTGGTGAGAGGATGCAAGGAAACTGAGGTTGGAGAATGTTGCTTGGCTGTGTTTGGGGGATATTCATAAAGCTGCAGCAACGGTTGCTGCTCTTTCTCACTTAATAAAGAGTGTGCTCTTTCATGAGCCTCTCACACACTCACTGCAGCAACACCTCCATATAGACATCTTTTCAGTCTGCTAATAACAGTAGCAAGCTACACATATTTATATGGAACCCTTTAAACACAGGTTCAGTAATTTCCCTTTTAAGAGGACATCATTTAATATGTCATTGTCCTCAGCAGATGTATTACGGTTTCATTAAGTGTATTAATGACATTCAAATCCTTCTCTAAAGATTAAAAGAAAATCTGCCTGGAAGTTGCAGAGCCAACAAAAGGCACACAAGAGAGTTGAGAGCCCAGGCTTACAGAATGGATAACTCTACCTTCGCTATTGCACAGTCACTGTATAGAAGTAGATTTAAGCAATTAGAAATAACTATAGGCAGCTTTTTGTATTATGTTCTCCATGTTGTGTTAGGTTTGTAGTCTGAGTTAGAGAACTCATACCTAGAGAAAGCAGTTTCTCCCAAAATGATAGCTCAGTCCTTCAGTGGTTGTTGTATTTGCTCTTTGTTGTGTTCCTGCACCCACTTTTCACTTAAGAAAAATTCTGATGGCCTCCAGTCTTGAATTATTGGTTGGCTGAATGGTGAAGGCCTACTAGAGTCAGACACTCTAGCCTGTGAAGCTAAGTTGAATATCAGGAGCCTCTTGAGACATGACTTGTATTTCCTGCTAGTAGGCTTGACTTCCATTGATAGTTCCCATGGTCCTCAAGTACCCTGAGTGACAGGTTAATAGTTGGAAAATTAAAAGGGTCCACAGTGCTTTCACTCAAAGCAGGCTTTTATAAACATAGTCATAATGCCCTAGCTGAATACATATGTATTAACCTTGAGGGGTGGTTTCCTAGTGGATTGTTGTACCTGTTAAATATTTGCAGTATGATTCATGACTGTTGGGAATGCATCAGCACTGAGCCCTGCTATTGTAGCCATAAAGTGTGTTCTTATGCGTTGTTTTACTTTGATCCATATTGTTTTGTAATAATGCTAACATCTTGCAGAAGGTACCATGCCAAATGTTCCTTGTGAGAAACTGGATTATTAGTTGGGGTGGATGGTAGTCCACTGTGAGAAAATGGGGTTCTGTTGCTGTAACCCCCACTTTTTGTCTGGCTTTTGATGCAACTTTGACTGTAGAGAACTGGGTCCCTGCTGTCCAGGTTCCCAGTACCAGTGTTCCTTTCCTAAAACAGTTCCACAATTGGCCCTTCAGGCTCCCTGTGGGTTTTTAGTAAATGGCACCTGGGTACCTAGGGCATTGGGACTGAAGAGAGTCCCCTAGGGACCCCTCACCTAGGCCCTGCAGACTGTCACTGCAGCATGCATGGCCTGGTGAGACAAAACAGCAAAATCGACATAGCACACTGCCATGCCAACTAGCACTGCCTAAGGTATAGGTAAGTCACCCCCTAGCATGCCTTACAGCTCTAAGGCAGGGTGCACTATGTCACAGGTGGGGGCATATCAGCATGAGCAGATATTCCCCTATAATATTTAAGTTTATTGTAAGATATTGTAAGTGCCAAGAAAGCTACAGAGAGTACATGGACAACTCGGGTTCCACAGCACCATGATGGCTTCACTGAACACAGGAGTGTTTGGTACCAAACTACTCTCTCAATAACCCCACACTGATAACAGTATGGGATTTATTGAAACATGTACTCAGAGGTCACCTAAGAGGTGCCCCTGAAAACCTACCAACCCTGGTGTGGCCACCGACTGGCTTTAGGCCAAGTAAGCTACCTGTTGGCCCCTACCTGCTACTTCCCTGTAACGCCCCTAATTCTAGTATTTAGGGGGCTCCCTCAGACCCTGAAACTACTTCCTGCTGACCTAAGAAGAAGGACGAAGAAGACGCCTTGCAGCGAAGCCTGAAGACGCCTACTGACTTGACCTCAGCCCTACCGGCCTGTCTCCAGCTCAAAGACCCTGCAAAAGAAGATGACGCTGTCCTGCAGCCAGCGACCTTTAGAACTCGAGGAGGACTGCCTGACCTTTGATAAAGGCCAGAACTCACAAGGACAGCGGACCTGTCCCCAAGAAATCTACACAAGGGACTCTGGGGCCCTCCGGAACCACGAATCAAAACCACTCTGCACCCAATGCTTGCAGCCCGTGTCCAGGTGGCCCACTGATCCAGAACAGGTTCCTCAGCTATCCTGACCTCCAGTCCAGTGTTGGCTCACCTCTCCTAGACTTCACAACAATGCCTGCAGTGTGAATCTAAAGGCTCCCCCCGACCGCGACCCGTTCCGGTAAGAAAAATCCGACGTCAAAGGACACCCCTGCACCGGAAGCCCATGCGCCTTGGGGAGCTCAACTCACGTTGTCCCTACGACCCTCAACACCTCAACTTACCTCTGCTGTTGCTAGTTGCCTGTGTGTAGCCTCCATGTTTTGTGCTGTCTTGTGCCAACCCCATGCTTGCTCTAACCCCCAAAGCTTAGCCCCTGCCAACGACTCACTTACTTGCAAGCAGCGCGGCTTCAAGCACCCCCAGTCTCCATTGTAACACATTGGGCTATCTCGGAATTTGACCTCTGCACCTGTCCGCCCCTGTGCTGCTGGTGATGCAGACTTTGTTCTTACCTGAACCTTGCCCTCTGCTGATCTTAAACCCCGAAGACTGGAACTGTAAGATGGGTACTTACCCGTGAAACCGCATTGTTGTTTTCTTTCATAGGCTAACACTGAACTGTTTGAAAACTGCACTGTCGAATTTTGAAAGACTAAAGTATTTTTCCTGAAATAGTACTCCAACGATGTACCTTCAAAATCAGCTGTCTTATCTTCAAATCGTTACATGGCACATGCCCAGAATTCATCTGCAATATCATTCAGAGATACACACCTACCTGCAATCTGCGATCAGCCCACACGAACCTGCTGGTCACCCCGTACTATAAATCAAAGCGGTTAGGTGGCAGCAGATTCGCGGTACTGGCTCCTCGCTTTTGGAATGCCCAGCCCCTTGACTTGTTGATGAAGGCTAAGGTCTCAGTGAAGCCGTCAACAAAGGCGTGAAAAGCTCAGAGCAGGTAATTCTAGCTTTCACACCCAGGAAGTTGACAATGTCAATCAGATGCTACTCGGCAGAGGGTCTGGTAAAAATTTCTTACCTCGGACTTAGACTCTTTTCTGAAAGTCAGATTTCCTCAGTGGGCAAGGTTGCAGGTTTTAGCTGAGGAGGGTTCGACGTAAACAGATGCCAGTCGGCTTCAGGCCCACTGAATTGGATTTGCTGCTGTGGAAAAGAACGTAGTGGGAGCTGAAGCGAAGTCAGTCTCACCAGCGATACACCCCCAGCAGATCGGCTGGCACATTAGTCCTGCTCCCAAGATGGTTCTCCTGGCAAATCGTTAGCAAAATGTGTCTAAGTCCTTGGGTTTTAGGCTCCGGCAGGAGGAGTACACTTCAACACCAGCCAAAGCTTCCAGAACATTAGGAACAGCACTAAGGGGGGTCAGAGAGCAGGGTTTGTCTAGTTGGAAGTGGGCTTCTTCAAGCTTTTGTATCCCTGTAGCTTAACGGGAGGTCAGCCAATGTTCTTGGTACACGTGGGAGCAGGTCCAGCCTTTCAGGTATTCTCACGTTTCAACAGCAGGTGCAGTCTTTCTTCTGTCTGCCACAGGTCCAGTAGTGTTCCGTAGAATGTATTCATGGGTGACACTTTTATGCCCAATGTCAGCCTGTGGGTGGAGGGCAATCTTTTGTCCACCCCTAAGACAGTTCTGGGCAGCTCTCCTCATTCCACTGGGATGGAGCAAGCTTGACTAAAAGGCAAAAGGGAGTCAGGCCCAGGTATGAGCTACATATACCAGTGACAAGGTAGACATCCTTTGAAGATCAGAAAGGGGCAGGTCACAGTCCATAGGCCATCCTGCTCAAAGAAGAACAACACCTTCCCCCACCAAAAGCCCTTTGTCCACTGTCTGCGAGCAATCCACATCTCACTCAAGGACAGCCATCATGGGTCAGGTGAGAACTGAACACTGGCAGAAAAACCTTTTGGTTTTTGGTAGAAAGCAGATATTTTTCTAAAAGTCTCTGTTCTTTCATAGTAATATAATATTAATAAGATACATTCGGACTTTTCAATTAGAGTGGATTTTAAATTATTATTAAAATTAGTCCTTTATCCATTTTTCTAGCTATTTCCAAACTGAATTTAACACTTATTAAAGGTAATATTGTAAACCAGTGCTAGCCTATGAGAGAGCTGGCCTTGCCACATTGAAAAAGACTTTGGAAGTTTTTCATTGCCAAGGCATGTAAAACATTAACCATACATGTCCACCTTTTAAATGCCATGCGCCCTGCCCTATTGGCATTTAAAGCCAAGCTTAGTGGTGACTTATATGAATTAGAAAGGAAGGTTTAAACCTGTGAAAAGGTTGGTTTGACATGTCAGCACCACCAGGATGCAGTGATAGGCCTGTTGGCATGTTTTACCCTGTGAATTTAGTGGTGCAACAATAAGTGCTGCAGTCCATTAGTGACAGTTAACATACAAGCCTTGGCTACACTGGAACTCATAAGTAAGTTGTGTGTGCCAATCCGAGATTTAGCCAATTCAACATCTTTTAGGGGTCAGAGCACATGCACTTGGGCGTGGTTTACAGAGTCCCAGTGCAAAGACTCAAAACTATAGAAGCATCAGTGAAAAAGAAATGGGAGTGATCATGCAAAAGGAGGCATTTTCCTACATTGTTTTGAATTTGATGAACAAGCAGTGCTGCATCATTAAAAAACATTTTCATCCTGGAAAGTAAAGGATGTCTGATCCTCTAGATGGAAAGATTGTGTGCTTCCTTGCTATAATTGTTTTTAATAACTCCTTGTCCTCTATGTGTGCTTGTATCCTTTTCCGATTTAACGTTTGAGGTTACTTTGATGTTAGGGCCATCAGTGAAGATCAGAAATAAAGTGGAAACACTTTTGTTGGGAGGTCTCCTCATCTAAGTCTCACTGTATCTGAAGCTGCTACTCGCGCAATTCATGTTTGAAAAGAGGTTGTTGCACATAGAAGTCCATCCATGTGAATTAGACAGCTTCTTGCAGAACCTCCCTAACATGGAAAGCAGATGGTCAGCGTTTGAGTATTACATTAAGACCACATGGGAGGGCATTTCCGGTCTGTTGTCTGAATTAATGCACACATCATGCTACCTCTGTTAAAGTAGTATAATGATTACTTCATCAAGGCCAGCTGCACAGTGTACATATCACGCAGTAAAGTGGACTTTTTGCAATTTAGAGGTGAACATCAATATGAACTTATAATCGGAATTTATGTTCCATGCGAGTGAGGGGTTCCGTGCATCCATGAGTGTAATTAATCTGTTTTAGAATGTAGGTGCACCCCTACCTCCTATTATACCTTATAAGTAATTCATGTTGAGCACCTCTAAGTCAATGGTATAATGAATCCTTGAGGAGTTGATGACCAGGCATGCCTTGTTTGGAGTCATACTCCCATCAAGATGTTTTTTATTGTAGCATATTAACTTTTGAGAGATTGGTGCCCCTGCACCCCGTATTGTACTATTTCTATGCCAATTCAAAAATAAATAAAATAAAGAGAAAATGATAGGTATGTGTAATTGCAGCTATTCTCATACTCTCGGCAACGCCTCACCTGTGTGCCTACCATTTAACACTGATGAATGCCAGCCATAGGGGTTACACGCTTCCAAATGATGTCTGATGTACACGTTTACAAACTGTTTAGTGCAAGTAAATTGTATGACTTTGTGAGGAATAATTTGCCTGCTCAGTTATGTAGAAGACTTTTCCATCATGAAACAAAGTATATTTTAGGATTCACATATTGAAATTCCCTGACTCCCCTGAGGATGTCTCTTTATTTTGTGAGATGAGATCGCCATGTATGTGTGTGTATGTGTGTGTGTTGAGGTGTTTGCCACAAAACAAGCTGTAGAGCCCTGAAGAGAGGATGTTAACCCTCGGGTACGCTCCTTGATTCTTTAAAAGGGGAGGTTGAACGTGTGTTTCTATTGTGCTCTTAACCTTTTATCTTGTACTGTATTTTTCCACTATATTGCTATTATAGTTTCATTTTAATGTGTCCTTGTTTTTACCGAATTTCAAAAAAATTTGTAGCAAACTAACAACAATTTTCGTAGTAACATCTTATCTTGGTATGTTTTCCGTTGAGGTTTTTAGATACAGATAGGCTAACAGCAGAGTGAAGATAGAATGCTGCTTTTATGTCAGGAGGCCTGAGATACTGGCTGTGAGTAGGATGTTAGCATAACACCCACTCCTTGCAATGAATATCAGTGTTTTCCTAGTTAAAGGTTCGGAGATACAAAGTTAAAAGTTCTCTGAAGTCAAGCGTAACCAGACATTGCAATAAAGCTCTAAGTCAATTATTTGCTGACTTTTAGATGTTACCAAAGCAGCACATCAAATCAGGTAAACTATAAATTTATTTTCTGTCGTTAAAAGCTACACTTTTCTGAACTTTGTACTACCTCAAAGTAACAGAGAATCCAGTGTTAAAATTTAACCACTTACATAGAGACTTGAAGATGTAAGATCCCAAGTATGTTTAAGTTAAGTTTTAATAGCTGAAAAGCCAGGCCCACAGCAAAAGTTGTGGCAACAAATCATTTTTTGTGAGGTCACGGCTGAGAAAACAGCAACCCTTTGTGCCTGATTCCCAAATGTACACATGCAAGTGTAGATCCACTCAATGTGTGTAACTACCCCTACATGTAGGTATACCTCTCCACTTTCTGTAGTTCACTATTTATGGATATAGATTTACACTTAGGTGTATACTTACATATCCCCAGCCCCTTAAATGAGGGGGTGGAGACTTCCACGAATGACGTTATGCGTACTGTTACTACAAGTAGATTGTTACCTATTGGTGGAATCTGCACCAGCGAGGTTCAGATCTTCATTTGGGAAAGTATAAGGAACTGTTTAAATATATTTTAATATAAATATGAATTTAAAATAATTCATATTAATCTAAGCTAAAAAAAAGGACAAGTTACAGTGCATTATCTCATCAAATTAAATGTGTTTTAAATGATAAAATAATTTAAATATATTGATTTAAATTATAATTAGCCCTGAAATAATAATTAAACAAAAAACTAATTTCCTAACATTTTTATTTGTATATAATGTGTAGTACATGTGGTTAAAAGTTATGTATTTAATTAATACTATAAATGCTTTGTATATTTTTTACAGTAAGTTAAATAGCTTAATTTATATATATTAAATACTGGCATACATTCAATAATATGGAGCTACGGTGGGCATATCAGCTATACCTATAATTGCCTTGTGCAATTAGGCATAAAAATATGGAAGGATTGTTTGGATCTTAAAAGGCAGCCTAGCCATAAAGCTGGGTATAGTCTGTTTTTCATGTTTGTAGTTGCCCTGTAGTTGCCCTGTATTCGCTTTTGTAGCACACAGGAAACATTGCATGGGTTGAGAAAGCCGCGACCAATAAGACACGTAACCATTAAAAAACACGTTTTCTTCACTACCTTGGAGTGTATGTTGGCTGTTTGTTCACGTTGTGGTGTTTGTGCAACTATATGATGGGATCAGCATCAGTCTGCCCCGTACCTTTGCTTCTGGTGGTCGCGTCGCATTGTAGTAAGGCCGTATATAGCTGGGGATTGGCTGCCTTGGGGGAGGGAATTGAGTGCAGAATCTTCCTGTGTACATATTAAACTAATATTAAGTTATGTTAATACATTTTTTATAGCGCACGTATACCCTGGGGTGTCTTGGCGCTGATTCAGCATTACAAACACGGAGCTATAAGGATACTAGTTGTTAAAAAAACATGTTTTCAGCAGTTTTCTGAAGGTTAACAGGGTGGGATCCGCTCTAATGTTTATAGGTAGACTATTCCATAGTTCAGAGGCTTCTGAGGCAAAGCAACTACCCCCCATTTGAGTCTTTTGAACCTGGTGGCAGGTGACCATCATGAAGCTTTTGGATCACAAGTCCCTGCTGGGTACATACCACGCTAGGGATTGTTTGAGATGGTCAGTCCCAGAGTTGTGGAGAGCTTTGTAGGTAAGACAAAGTGCCTTAAATTTAATTTGATTGCCTACTGAAAGCCAATGGAGTCCTTTAATAGATGGAAATACTGACTGGAATTTTGGATGGTCAAGAAGAAGTCTAGCAGCTTCATTTTGAACACTCTGCAGTTTATTCAGGTATTGCTTTTGCAGATTTAAGTATAGATTGTTACAATAATCCAATTTAGTGAGGATTAACAATGTAATAACTGTTTTTCTCGTATTGGGGGAATAAGTGAAGTTATTAGCCAATGAGCGGCTGTTTCTTTGAGTTTCATGGGTACCGCCTTCCTTCAGATGGCACAGTGAGATAGTTAACAAGGACTGCTAGTGGTTGGTTTTGAGTCAATCTAGTGTAAACAATTCACTAGTGCTAGCCTTGCAGGAATTGAATGTCTGGCCAATTCATTGGTACTCACCTTACAGGAATTTCATATTCAAACAATAGCAAAAGTATGATATGGAAAAGGTAGGTGATTGTACAGAGGAATTCCATATAGAAACAGAGGTGGGTAGGTAATTGTCCCTCTTTTATTCAGTCTATTTTTGAATGATGTTTGAAAATGTGTGGTTATGAAGTCTGGACTGCCAAAGTTGTTGGGGGAGGAAATGTCCATACTCCTGTTTGTGATGAAGCAAAGACAAAATAATCCATGCATTGGCTACTTAAAGGTTCCGAAAATCACTGTACCCATAATTAGTTCATTATTAATGATGGAAAAATAACACTTATGGTTATGTAACCAGGACTTCCCCTCAGTAGAAAATTCTCCATTAGTACTGAGCTAGGCATCAATCACATTGTTGATATATGAATTGTTATGTGTATTTGTAAAACGCGCTGTCTCCCGCAAAGAAGATATGTGGGGAGAGTATGTAGCCTAACGGCTAAGACGGTTGATCTCAAATCTGGGGAACCGGGTTCGAGCCTCGGCAATGACGCTCAACATCCTGTGATTCTGGGTAAATCACTTAATCTCCCTGTGCCCAACAAAAATGAATGTGTCCCTGTGTAAGCAACTGGTGCTCATGTAAAGCACTCTTATACCCGATGCCTTTGGGCCAAGTTTGCGCTATATAAAACCCTGAAAGAAAAAAAACAAAAGGGTATCCTGGTGCTGACTTGGGTGAGGTTACAAAGCAATTCCTATGCAGAAATCTACCTTAGAACACTTATGAATGTTATGTCACTATGTGAACCTATTAGGAGTATGGGGCTGATTCATGTTAGGAGAATCTAAAAGAAGGTAGGTTACGAAGAGTTTGTACATATCCTTCGCTAATAGTTACGGGCATTAAAAAGGTGGTGAAGAAAAAAGCTGGGGAACAATGTGTGAGAAATCCACCCAGAACTGCAACTATAGCTCCTCAGTGTATAAATATCTAGCTATCTTGGAAAACATTGACTTTGAACTGTACCTGGTCAAGATTACATTGGAAATATGTTGTGCTGGGTACATTGCCGTTGCAAGCTTTTATGGTACAATGGAACAAAACGGATCATGATGATAGCAATTTCTTTTGTAAAACCTACTAAATCCTGCAGTGTACTAGGGAAAAGGCTGGTGCCCTTGTTGAAATGTTACAGTGTCACTAGTCATATGTATGTCATGGCACTATACTGCCTCTACACCATGAAGGTCTCCTGGATTTGATCTCCTTGGATTATTATCTGTAGAATTAGTGGTAGAGAAATCAGGCTTACAAATTAATAACAGAATATGATAAAGTTAGTGGTATGCCTTCAACAGTAACACTTTTATTAATTTGAGTTTTCACCTTTTTGAACATTACCTCTTCTGTTAGACTTGACAGCATTGGAATGGTTTCCCCTGACTTCTTGCCTCTACCTTCTGCATTTTTGACTGTGTGATGGATTTTGTTTTTGCTGGCTTAGAAGCTTTGGGCACTTTGCCACTGCTGATCGGTGTCAAAGTGCAAGGGGTCCCTGGGTAAATTGTAATTATGATTGGTTATCCATGATTGGCATATTTGATTTACTGGTAAGCCCCTAGTAAAGTGAACTGAGTGTGCCAGGGCCTGTAAATCAAATGCTACTAGTGCAACACTGGTTATGCCACCCAGATGATTAGCCCTGTAAATGTGTCTCAGACCTGCCACTGTAGTGTCTGAGCGCTCAGTTTTAAACTGCCATGTGACCTGGCAAGTGCATCTACTTGCCTGGCCCCAAGCTTCCCTTTTCTTGCATGTGAGGCACCCCTCAGGTAGGCCCCAGGTACCCCCATGGGCAGAGTGCAGTGCATATTAAAGGTAGGACATGTGCTGGTGTGTTCTACATGTCCTGATAGTGAAATACTGTGTAACTTGTTTTTCACTATTGAAAGGCTGTCTGTCGTATAGGTTATTATGGGAGCTGCACTGTAACATCTTACAAGTGTAACTTTCCATTGGGACAAGATAGAGAAAAGGAGTTTAGGCTCTCAACTCCGAATTTACTAACACATCTTTTAGTAAAGGTGGTTTTTAAATTGTGTGTTTGAATATCCCACTTTGAGAAAGTAGGCATGTTCTTGGTCACCCGTTCTATGTGCCTCTGACTGTTTGTGTATTTGCTGTCTGTTTTTTTGAGTGACAGGAGCTGGTGATGTCCATTCCCTCTAGACAGTCACATTGGGGGTTGAGGTGTGTCTTTCCTTTTCTGGGTGATTCATAGCTGGGACGAATAGACCTGGTCTGCATTTAGAGTAGTGGGAGGAGTTTCTCTAGCACCTGAATAGGCTGTGTATCCTTTGCACAATGCTATCTCCAGCTCCTGTAGGGAAGCTAGTCCATAGAGGAAAGAACTGGTTTGGACTGGGCTCAGAGATCCTTGCCACAAAGATAAAAATGGGGTTTAAGTATTGAACCTTAAACCCCAGAGAATTAGAACACTTCTGGACTCAAGAGGAACCTCTGCCAAGGAGAAGAGCTGGAGAGCTGTAAGGAGAAGTACTGCCCCTTTTCTGGGTTGGTCTGTAGTTGCTGCTTCTGCCACAGAGAGGACAAGGAATGGAACTTTGCTGTGAACATGCTTGAAGAAGAATCTCCAAGGGCTTGTGTGTGCTTGCCTCCTGTTCTGAAGTCTCAGGGCAACAGAGACTTCACCTGCACCCACTGACCAGCACCTGCACTACTCTGTGGAATCCTGCATTCAAAAGTGTGCCAGTCCCTGGGCCCTGAGAATTGTGTGGTTGGGGCGGCAAAGCAAGAAGTACAACTCAGACGCCATCACCGATGGCCCGGCCAGCACCGAGGCCGGGGCACCGCTCGTGAAAGGCACAACATATCTCCCCGCCTGCAACGCAGCTCTGACGCCCTTCAATGCCTGCTGACGCCTGCAGTTATCGGCCTTCCCGACGCCAGCGCTCGCACCAACGCCACCAGCGCCAGCATCACGTTATCGCAGAGCCGATAACTGACAAGGGTGACTCCAAGAACTCTTTGACATTGCATCGTTTCACTGGAACCGATATCTCATCGCTTACGCCGCCTAACTCCCCCTGTCCTGGATACGACGCCTCGCTTCCTCATGGGCTCAATGCCTCGCCTCCCACATGGAAGAAAGGAACCAGCTTCTCCTCGGCTCCGAGCCTCACCTCCACAACGTTGTGCATCGTCTGTTGACTTAGTTTCCAAGGTTCTGTTGTTCAGCGGTTCGTGTGACTCCGTGGCCGGCTTGCACAGCTCGCGGTCGGCACCGTACTTTGGATTTGTGCCTGTCACGACGTTGTAATAGTCCCAGGTGGATCTATTTCTTTCTACAGGTTCTGTTGTTGAGGTTACCGTTTTAAAAGTGATATCTTGATACATGTATGTTGGATTTTTGTCGTTTTGGTCTTGCTTGATTCAGATAAAGATAATTTATTTTTCTGAAACTGCTGTGGTGTCCATTTATGGTGTTTTCACTGGGTGACTCTGTGTTTGGGGTACAAATGCTTTACACATTGCCTTTGCGATACGCCTGTCTGCTCATGCCAAGCTACCAAGGGGGTGAGCAGGGGTTATCCGAAGTATGTAATCCTCTTACCCTGACCAGAAGGAAGGGTCCCTACTTGGACAAAGGTGCATACCTCTGCTAACTAGAGAACCCCATCTCTAATATTTTGTGTCTTATGCTTGGATCAAATCCCCAATTCAATGTTCAGTTTTTATAAATTTTTACCATTGAAGGATTTTTCTTCGGTCTGTACAGACGCCTCGGCATTCGTGCGCTTTATAAGTCCTTTACTTACTTACTTACTTTACTTACTAAATAAAAGAACAACGTATTTCTAACCCCAAGTCAGTGGCGTAACACAGGCCCCCCCGAACCCCTCAGATGCGGGGGGCCCCCAAGCTCCAGGGTGCCCCCTCAACACAGTACTCTTACCGGAGAGCTCCCGATTGAGTCTGGAGGGAGGCCCTCCATATACCTTGCAGGGGGGCCCCCCTCAAGTTCTGTTACACCAGTGCCCCAAGTCACACACTCAGGATTTCTAATGAGGATTCCACTCCTTTGATCAGCCCAGTGCACCCCATTGCCGTGCTTGTCCCCCCCCCCCCCCCTCCTACACTGACCCGGTCTGACCACTCTGCAGTCTTAGCTATTTTGCTAACTTTTGCATGATTGAGAACTCCTAAGATATCTGCTTGTGTGAAATAATAGGTGTAATTATGGATAGATACTTAAATATGAGTAGCAAAGGTCAAAGTTGTCTTATTTAAGTCTCCTTTACAATTCACGTTGTTCACTGTATTGCCTATTAAATTGTGCTGATTATTGTCACAAATCTTTATCCTCGAACTACTGCAAGTACGTTTTTGTCGCTGTGGTGTGCCAGTCACTAAACGTGATTGAGAGACAAAGGTGCCATAGTGCTTTAAGAGACCCATGTGAGATTACCACCTTCTTATATGTTTTCCACGTCTCTGTATTTCTGTATTTCCAGTGCCTTGCTCCCTCTCCTGGAGAAATTTCCCAGTTTAAGAAACCCTTTGCAAGGATCCCAGTTATTTCTTGTAGACCCGCGTGAAAGGTGAACCCCTAGAATCTCATATCAAGCATTTTTACCTTTGGATCTCTTCTCACCTCAAGTGGGAATCTTAATGTCCTGAGTAGATTGATCTTCCACCCAAATTAGGCTTCTGTTTACCTCTCTGTCATGGAGACTCTGCCAGGCGGAGCCATGATTTCACATGATAAACCTGATGTGACAGGAGACCAAACCGTCTACTTCTTGTTATACATTCTTCCTTTACCACTCTCCGGGTCTCCCACTGCACATAGCCCATGGAGTAAAGAAGCAATATAAAATCAACTTCTAGTTAAACATATGGCTATGAAATATTTAAAGGGCAACATTTAGCAAGAACATTGCTAGAGCCTTTTCAGTTTTAGCAACTTCATATTCACATCATTTTTACAGGAGTCCTCACTTTTGGCGATTATTTTCTTATAATGTGCAAAGCCAGCTTGCATATCAAGGCTGAATCATTAGTGAATCATGCGCTGCTCTAGAAACATTCAATAGTTCAGGGCATTTTACCTTGCCTGATCTTGACAAAGCGCATTACAGTAACCGTGACCGCGATGTGTCTCTCTTCAGAGAAAATGTCACGTTTTAATTACATTGCTGTCCTGTCAGACATCCAGGCTTCAAATTAACTTATGCTTTAAATATTATCGGATTTATACATTTCCAAACTATATTTAGCAAAAAGTCTGTTATCCACGCAGTATATTGTGTTTATTTTTGGGTCTGTGAGCACATTATGTGTAGAAGCCGTATTTGTGTGCCTGCATGTGCGTGTTCTCTTGAATAATGGACAGGAGTCTGCCCTCTCCCTATTGACTATGGTTTTGGGAATTAAACCAGTTAAGGAGGGCCTTATTCCAAGCGTAGTTTGTGGCTATAAACTTACGTTTGCTATCAAATGTGGCCCTAGTTATACCTGCCAGGTGTCCACAACAATACACTGACAACAGGCATGAGCGCCCCTTTACTGCACCCTTGTGCCAATATTGTATTACTGAAGGCACAGACACATGGGCGTCCTCATCTGTAACACAGATAGCATTGGTGCACTTAGAGCATGTGCGCTATCTTCAGACGGCGTCCCCTCATTAGCATAGTGGCGTGGGCAGGGTGTAAGGGGTCACGTGGCCTTCCCCCAGGCATCCCCCTGCAGGCAGGTGCAGTCACTCACTGCCCTTGCCTGCAGGGAGATCTCTGTCTTCTCTTTAAAGTGCGGGCAGTTGCTACCTGTGGAGAGAAAGAAAGAGATACTCCGCTCAAAGGCAGCGCAAACAGTGGCTGCGCTGGGGGCGACCATTACTTGTAATAGGGCACAGTGTCCCTCTTTGCAGACAGCGCACCTGTTTAAATGTAAGTTGTGACGCAAACTGAGATATTGTGCTTGTTACTATGGACCCTGGCATGCAAAAGTGTTTGACTACTGCATAATTGTACACCAGGACCCAGTGACGTAACGAAAGTTGAGGGGGCTCCCCTGCAAGGTACATGGAGGGGCCCCCGCTCCGGATTTAATCCGGAGCTCTAAGGCCTGAGTACTGTGCTGAGGGGGCCCCCGCACCGCAGGGGATGCGGGGGCATGTTTTACGCCACTGCCAGGACCTACCCCAAGCAATGGGTTAGAAGAAGTGAGTCTATCAATTTCTGTTTTGCCTTGCGAGTTTGTTGACATTCACAAACTGATCTCTGACTCTGTCCCATCATGAAAATTGTCAGACATTTACTTAAGCTAAATCTTTGTGAAACTTCCTCACCTGGGTTGAAAGGGAATGAATGCTGCACCCCTGAACTTTGTGGGATGTAAGATGAGGATGTTATTAATGGGGAACACTTTATTCCCCTCTGTAGAAAAAGATGGAAATGTACATTTACACAGCTGTGTGTCTTTTCCCTTTGTTGAGTAATACCGTGTTTACATCTCAGTAATGGGGAAATAGAAAATGCCAAATTCCTCTAAGTACTCCTCAGAAAACTGTGGATAGTGCAGCTCTCAAAACGTACTATTTGAAATGTTTATGAATTTTTAAGTCATAAGAGTATGTTTATTAATGTAAATATAAATAAATATTCTTGAATCCTGTTTCCAAGCTCTGCAGTTTCTCAAAGATAAATTGTACATCTAAATGAAAATAGAAATTAAATGCAACACCTAATTAAAACTCACATTGTAACTTATCAGTAGGCTTTTTCATTGTGATGCTATGTGATTAATACTGGGACAGAATAGACCCACTATATCACAGGCTGTTTCTTAGAAATGGGATTCCTGGTTGGCTGAGGAACGAATCCAGGCCAGATAGGTACCACCACTCTAGTCAGGGTAAGCTAAATACACAATCAGATACTCTGAGCAGTCAGGGTTATCTACAGGCAATGTGTAAAGTATTTGTGCAACACACACACACAGTAAGACAATGAGTACACCACAAAAAGACTCCACACCAGATTAAAAATAGAGATTATATATTTATTAATAAAACAAGACTAAAACAACAAAAATCCAGAGTCATTAATTTTTAAAGAATAAACCCAAAACAGTGCTTAGAAGTCAATAGCGCTAAAAGGTTACTTTAGGTCGTGCTAGACTGGGGTACATCCAAAGTTCAGGCCGACTGCGATGCAGCGCAGATCGGATACAGTTCTAAACAGGTCCCTGTTGGACTTGGCACTTTTTGCAGGGTCATCCCAGAACTTTTTGCCTTCCTCCTGTATTGTTTCTGACCTGTTTTTGTTGGTTTTATGACTCTGGGCACTTTACCACTGCTGATCAGTGCTAAAGTCCATATGCTCTCCCTGTAAAGTATTGTTGTGGATTAGTGATTCCATGATTGGCTGTTTGATTTACTTGTCAGACCCTAGTACAGTGCACTATGTGTGCCCAGGGCCTGTAAATCAAATGCTGCTGGTGGGCTTGCAGCACTGGTTGTGCCACCCACAGAAGCAGCTTGTAAAATGTGACTCAGGCCTGCCATTGCAGAGCCTGTGTGCAGTCTAGGACTGCAATGTCGACTTGGCAAGTGCACACACTTGCCAGTCCCTAAACCTTCGCTTTTCTACATGTTAGTCACCCCTAAGGTAGGCCCAAGGTTCCCCTGTGGAGAGGGTGCATTGTATGTGAAAGGTAGGACATGCCCTGATGTGTGTGGCATGTCCTGATAGTGAAATACTGCCAATTTTGTTTTTCACTATTGCAAAGCTATCATGTCCCATAGGCCAGAATGGGGAGTTAGTTTATAACACCTTATAAACATAACTGACCCTAGGAACCAGATAGGAAAATAAAGTTTAATATGCCTGAACTCAGAATGTTAAAGTGCATCTTTTAGTGAGGGTGATTTTTACATTCTGTGTTTGAAAATACCACTTTTAGAAAGTGGGTATTTTCTTGCCTCACCATCCAGTGTGCCTCTGCTAGGTTTGTGTATTGCATGTTTGGCTTTAGGATGACAGGGGCTGGAGAAGGGCTGTGGCTCCAGAAGTCTGATGAGTCAGGGCTGGGCTGAATAGGCTTGGTCTGCATTTGGAGTGGTGGGAGGAGTAGCATCTTCACCTGAATTGGGCTGTGCCTGCCTTCCACAATGATGGCTCTGCCCCCCTGTGGTGTGTCTGAAGCCAGGGCTCACACTGACAAAGGAGGTTGTTGTGCACTTGCAAAGTGCCCCACAGAACTGGTTTTTGCTGGGTACAGACACTCTCTGCCTTCAGAGAACAAAGGATTTTGGTGTATAAAAAGAGGGGCCCAGACCCCAGACTTTTAGATCACTTCTGGGAAATCAAGAGGAAACCTTTGCCAAGGAGACGGGCCGGATAAGCTGAGAAGGAATACTGCCCCTGTGCTGTTTGCTGTCTGGGGTTGGCCTGCAGTGGCTGCTTGCTGCTAAGGAAAGGAGAAAAAGGACTTTGCTGTTTGCTTTGTCACCTGCTTGAAGAAAAGATCTCCAAGGGCTTGAAACTGAGCTTGCCTCCTGTTCTGAAGTCTCAGGGACACAAAGACTTCACCACCAGCTCCCCTGAATTCCCTTGCTGGGAATTCCAACCTGCAAAGAGGTGCCTGCTGCTGCTTAGGACCTCTGGAGACTGTTTGTCGCTGGGAGCTGGGAAATCGACGCAACACCGAAGAAGCGAGTCGCATCCGCACTGGTTTCTGACGCATCGCCGAAGAAACCGTCGCAGCGCCTGCCGCGGGTCGAGAAATCGCCGCCGCCGCACCGATCCCGACACAAGTCTGCTGTGCGGCTGCAGGAAGACACGCATCGTACCGGATCGACGCATCGCATCGAGGCGCCAAGACTGTCGCATCGTTTGGGGTCCGCAGTTAGAAACAGACGCATCAACTCCCCACGCAGTAAGGAACTGACGCATCACCTCCCCTGCACCGCAGTAAGGAACAGGTGCATCACCTCTCCTGAGTGTAAGGAACAGACGCATCACCTTCCCTGCGGCCATTTTGTTTGCTTTGCGTGACGCATCTAAGGTACTTTTGAGAAAAGTGTCGCATTTACAACTTGCTTTGAACTGAACTATTTCTACCATCTGAAAGTCATATTTTTATTACGGTATTGTGGATTTTTGTCGTTTGGTCTTGTTTTGAGTTTAGATAAAGATTACTCATTTTTCTAAACTGGTGTGGTGTCCATTTGTAGTGTTTTCACTGTGTTACTGTATGTGTTCACAAATGCTTTACACACTGCCTCTGAGATAAGCCTGTCTGCTCGTGCCAAGCTACCAAGGGGATGAGCAGGGGTTATTTTAGGAGTGTATCCCCCTTACCCTGACTAGAAGCAAGGTTCCCTATTTGGACAAAGGTACCTACCTCTGCCAACTAGAGACCCCCATTTCTAACAATCCCACTGAAGTTTTATCTTCTCAAGCTAAGCCAAACGCCCTGTTTGTAGGGGAGAAGGTCACCAGGAGCAAGTAGAGTAAGTAGAGAGTCGCTATCGATGATCCTGCGGGTGCGAAGAGTCAGGCGGGCATCAAGGATGGCAGATGGGGCCTCGCGGTTGCGGGTGGCAATGCTTGCTGTGCAAGGAGACGAAGTTGTGGCAGTTCGAACGGGTCCGTTCGCAGTTGTGAAGAGCCCAAAAGCTTCATTTCAGGGGCCCAGGAGCCGTAGGTGATGAAAGCAACTGCAGAACCCACTCCTGATGCCCAGAGTTTAGATGGGGCACCACAGACAAGGGTAAGACTCACAGAATACGGAGTCCAGCAGCACCAGCAGAATTGTAGGAAGTCTTTTGTGGCCCTGAGACTTCAAAATACAGGAGGAAAGCCAACAAGCCCTTGGAGATCACTTGGAGGGAAGGCAGAGTCCTTCCAGCAGAGTCATGGAGCAGCAGGCAGCAGGGCAACAAGCAGAAAAGTAGTCCTTCCAGAAAAGCAGTCCAGTTGAGTCCTTTAAGCAGCACAGCAGTCCTTCTGACAGAGGTTCAGTTCAAGATCCAGATCTTAGAGGGTCAGAGACCCTGCACTTATACCCAAAAGTGCCTTTGATGTAAGGGGTAACTTCAAGGGAACTCTCTGGCGTGCCAGGCTAACCATTGGGGGTAAATCAGTGCTTTGTGTGATGACAGAACACAGCCTATTCAGATGTATGTGTGAGCCACCTCTACCCCTTCCAATCCAGGAAGGCTATCAGAATGCAGATGTATTCAGATGAGTGCTCGGTCACATCCAGCCCTTCCTGTGTTTGTGGCTTTCTAGATGGAATGCACAAAGTGTAGCTGCCACCCAGCCCGGACGTGTATTGGAGGCAGGCTGTCAGGCCCAAAGTGCGGCAAGTACAGAGAAATATCCACTTTCTACCAGTGGCATTTTTAAAACAGTAATGTTAAGTCCAACTTCACCAGTAATGAGGATTTCTCATTACCATTCCAAACACAGCAAACATGAAAAAGCAGCTCCTCTCTGATCAGAAATTACAGCTTAAAAGTAGACTAAGGAATTCCCGATGCTGACCTATGAGAGGGGTAGGTCTCATAGTAGTGAAACACAAAATAGCCTGTTTGTCACTACCAGGACATGCACAACATGAAGGCACATATTGTACCTTTTACTTACATAGCACCCTGCCCTTAGGGTCACTTACGGCCTACCCTAGGTGTGACTTATATGTAAAAAAGGGGAGATTAGGGCTTGGTAAGTAGTTTGAGATGGCGAGTCAAAGTGGCAGTAAACTGCACATACAAACACTGCAGTGGCAGGCCTGAGACCGGTTTGAAAGGCTAATTCTGTGCGTGACACAATCAGTGTTGCAGTCCATTAGTAGCACTGGAAGTACATGCCCGGGGTTTATGGTATACCACTTTATAAGGGATTCACCAGTACAATAAATATGCCAATCTGGTATACACCAATGTCACCAAGTTTAGGGGAGAAGGACATGCACTCTAGCACTGGTTAGCAGCGGTAAAGTGCTCAGAGTCCTAAGGCCAACAAAAAGGAAAAGCAAAAATGGAAGTCATAAGGCATAAAGTTGGGGAATAGGCCACCCTAAGGATGACAGGTCTAACACTGCTGTGAACAAGAAAAGAAAAGCAATCCCATATGTGCATTATACAAGTTAATGGTAATTTTACTGCACAGTTGGTGGTGTGTTTGTAACTGTGTGTGTGTTGTTGAAAAAAAGCACCAGATGATAACTTGTTTTTGTGTGAGAGACAAGGTATCTGGCCTTTGACCTTTACAGGTCCTGAAAAATATTAAAGAGAATTCCCACTTGGCTTTTTTCGGCCTTTGTGTGCACGCCTAGTTGAGTTTGCCCGTAGTTCGGAAGTGTTCGTGAAGGAAAGACGGCGAGCTTCTGATTATCTGGTTGTGGTTGATGGACAGACTAGTCACGTGACCACACTCAACCTTGATGCTGGTTCCTGCTAGGGTCCCAGCATGTATTTAAGTTTTCACATTAACAAGAGGGGTTAGCCTCCTATTGGCTGTTTGGGTTTGATGGTGAGATGCTCACATACCAGCACTTCATTCTTATTTTGGGCTCTGCCAAGGTTGCTAGCTTGCAATCTCCCTTCAGGTCAACTGTTTTCTGCAGCGGGAAGGGAGGGCACTTCTTCTGAGTAACTAACTGAGTTTATGAGCAAGTTGGTCAAGTGATACTTTCTAATCTAGCATGTGGATTGTGACATGTTGCCATTTTATAGTTCTCACTGTGACTGTTAGCTGTGGCAGGGTGTTGTGCCACCTCTGGTTAGTTGGCATGTTTGTTGGGTAGCCACACATGTAAGATATATGTATTTTATATATTTTTTAAACTATTTTGAAAAACAAAGAGAAGAAGTGGGAGTCTAAGTCTACCCCTCCGAGACCACTTTCCCATTTTAATTATTCATTCTAGCTTGTGCGCCCTCCCATGCCCGTACTTGATCAAGGTGGAGGCGTAGATATTCACATCTCTGCCAAAGCTGTAACTGCTTCTAACCCTTAAACATTATTCTGAAAGCGTGTAGAGTGATCTGTGACCTCTTCCTCAGAAAGTTCCGCTTGCAGACATAGCCAGAGCCGAGTTCTAGGTAGTAACAGAATCCATTAACAGCGAGGCACCGGCTCCTAAAAGTCTCCTACAGAACATTATAGTTTCTGTCCCGTGATGAATTTCCTGTCCTCTCAGGTTGTATGCGAGTTACTATTAGCGCGTGCTGGTACCTTCTATCTGATTTCAGACATTTTATATCCGTGTTTGAAGATTGGACGCTATCATTGTGTCGATTAGGAGTCTCTGGAGTGAATCAGAATTCAAAATATAGTTTACATTAATGCACAAAAGCAGAATGCCCTTCCAGCGGTGTTATTTTAGGAACCCGAATCACTGCAGCGCTAAGTTGTGTTGAAAGGTTTTTTCCTTTAAAGGGTGGAACGACTTTTCCTGTCATTTGAAAGGAGCAAGAGAGTCTCTAAGCAGATATTTCTTCATGCCCTGTTTCAGGCAGCTGTCCATAAGGTAATTTGTAACAGCCTTCTGGGAGGTGAAAACAGAATCAAGGCCTAGCCAAGATCACTACTGCAAGTCTGTGAGGTCGGTGTCAAGTCGACACTGACTGTAAAGGAAAAATGCATAAGGAAGTGAGGGATTTAGGCGGATTTACAGTTCCAGGGCTCGCATTCGAACATATTTATAATTTGTCTGCAAGCCTTAACAGATGCCGCCCAAGGAAAACGATGCCTTTGAAACCTTATGGAAATTAGAGAGAGTAGCTTCACGGTGATTTAAAATAAACAAGCAGATAGCACAAAGACCAACAGTCCAGCAAATGTTGATCTTTCTAGGTGGTGGTCACCCAGGTGGACCACCACTTATACCTCTGCCAACTACCTTGGGTCTCAGCCTGGACAACAAACACTAGGGTCGATTCTGATGCCTTTCAAAGAAAACCTTACATCTTCGATTCACAGTGTGCCTCCTATAATATACATTTGAAATTTAGAATTTCTTAGCCACATTCAGGTTTAGTCAAAAAGGTTATTATTGCCCTTTTAGGTTTCACCTGCACATGTGCTTGTGAAATCTCTTGTATTTAATATATCTTAAAAGGGGGCTCTTATCAGTTCCCATAATGATTTTACTGTGTTCATTCGCTTTTGTGTGGACCTTTTTTTGTTAACTTCCCTTGGTTGCACACATTTATGATACTTCTACTAAAGCTGTTACACACTGTTTAAACGGTAAACCCAATTCACTGCCAAGAGAGATACGATCTCTTCTCTCAAAATAAGATCTCTTCCCACGGAAAAGGCAGACAGCTTCTAACAGTATGCTGGAATGCTTGCTTTTTATTTCTTAGTTGTTTAAAGCAGATGCTTTAGCCTTAGAACGTTTGTGGCATTTCATATTCATGCCTCAGTACCTTTCTTTACACTTTGTAGGCATTATTGGATTGATTTTTTTCAACTTAATCTATTTGGTCATTATGATCAAATTCTAAAAAGATTGCCTTATTTCAAATCAATCACAGACATGGTGGCCTGCTGACCCCAGCATGCCACCATCCCTGTGATGGCAACAACTCCCAGTGGGTCACATATTGCGACCTACCTCATTAATATTCATGAGGTAGGTCAATTTGCGACCCACTATGAATCACTAATGAAACTTTAAAGAGTTTCATTCATTAGGAATAGCGATTTCCTAATTGCGATTTGCAAAAAATCACAGAGCTAATTGTTATTCCTATTTTTGTGCATCTGGCCCTTTGTATGCAATCTTTCTGAGCTATGTTGTGGATAAAGCAGCCATAGGACCTGATTACGAAAGCGGCGGTCTTCCGACTGCCACACTCACGTGGCGCAGCAGTGGCGGTCGACCGTCCGCCGGATTCCGACTTTTAAAGTCATACCGACGATGGACCACTGGCTGCGCCAGGTGACAATCGCTCCCTGGTGGTGGCAGAGCTGCGCCACAATGTAAAATGCTCAGCAGGACTGCCCAGTCCCGCTATTCATATTACGTGTTCCTGCACCACCAGCCATTTCATGGCGGGAGTCCTGCCATGAAAAGGCTGGTGGTGCAGGAACAAAGGGGGCCCTAATGGGCCCTTATGCCCTCCCCGCCATGGGGATACATTCAGGAGGGCACAACATGTGCCCTCCTGTCTGTATTCCCCCAAAGTTCCAGCATGGTATGGACGTCACCGTCCATGCAGTGTTGGAGCTCTTTTTGCCATTCCCATTGCGGTGCCTGTTTTCCAGGCACCTCCATGGGAAAGGCAAAGGACTGTCCACCTTACACGAGTTCAACTCGTAATAAGGCTTGCGATCCTTGCGCGACTTTGGCGCAGCTGTGCCGGCGGGCAACCGGCGCACCTGTGCCAAATTCGTAATCGGGCCCTTAGCTTTTAGGCAGCCACTGACCTAAAACATAACATTGATTCTCATATGTGCTGCTTCCAGCTGTTTTGGAAATTCACTTCACACTTGAAAAGCCCAGTAAATTTATTGCGTTTATAATTTGACCACAAAATATTGCTTTTGATATCAATTGGTATAGTTCTTTTACAATAAATATTTCAAGGGAGTTTTTGTGTCTATGCTGTTGAAGAAACAAAAATTCTGTGATTTTGTTTATCGATCAACATCTAACACTTTTTCTGAGAACGTTTTACAAAGTGTGTTAAGTACTCATTTTATGATTTGGCCTCCCTTTTATGGCTTATACGTCCAGATATGCTTAATTAGTATCTAAAGAAACACAAATAAATAGAAGAAAAGTTGGAAGATTTTCTTGCAGTCTGCTTCTTCCATCTCGCCTGGATTAGTAATCATTTTTGAGCCAGTTTCTGTATTTAATCTGTCATGTCTCAGGCAGATGGTTTGGATTTATTAAAATCTTTGTAAAGGTCGGGCCCAATAACAAAACAGTATGCAGGCCTCTAGTGTATTATTTGAAAGGGAAACAAAAGTATACAAGCTTCTGATTGTTTATTTTTTTTGTAATTTTTAACAGACAGCTTGTCAGAATGAATTGGGACTGTTAGTGATGTGCATTTTAATGACTCTAGCGAAATCATCATAGGCATTATAAACATTATTGTTAGAAATGGGGGTCTCTAGTTGGCAGAGGTAGGTACCTTTGTCCAAATAGGGACCCTTGCTTCTAGTCAGGGTAAGGGGGATACACTCCTAAAATAACCCCTGCTCACCCCCTTGGTAGCTTGGCATGAGCAGACAGGCTTATCTCAGAGGCAGTGTGTAAAGCGTTTGTGAGCACATACAGTAATACAGTGAGAACACTGCAAATGGACACCACACCAGTTTGGAAAAATAAGTAATCTTTATCTAAACCAAAACAAGACCAAAGAACAAAAATCCACAATACAGTAATAAAAATATGACTTTCAGATGGTAGAAATAGTTCAGTTCAAAGCACATTGCAGATGCGACACTTTCTCACAAAGTACCTGGGATGCGTCACGCAAACAAACAAAACGGGCCGCAGGGAAGGTGACGCGTCGGTTCCTTACACTCAGGGAAGGTGATGCGTCGGTTCCTTGCTCTGGGGGAGGTGATGCGTTGGTTCCTTACTGCAGCGCAGGGGAGGTGATGCGTCAGTTCCTTACCGAAGAGGAGGTGATGCGTCGGTTTCTTACTGCGTGGGGCGGTAATGCGTTGGTTTCTTACTGCATCCCCCAACGATGCGACAGACTTGGCGCCTCGATGCAATGTGACGATCCGGGGCGATGTGTGTACTCGTGCAGCCACACAGCAGGCCTTGCGTTGAACTCAGTGCGATGATCTCGGACTTCAGAGATCGGTGCACTCGATGCGGCGAACGGCGATTTCTCGAGCCGTGGCAGGCGCTGCAACGGTTTCTTCGGCGATGTGTCGGAAACAGGTGCGGATGCGTCTCGCTTCTTTGAAGTTGCGTGGTTTTTCCAGCTCCCAGCGGAAAACAGTCTGTAGAGGTCCAGAACAGCAGCAGACACCTCTTTGCAGGTTAGAATTCCCAGCAAGGAAATTCAGGGGAGCTGGTGGTGAAGTCTTTGTGGCCCTGAGACTTCAGAACAGGAGGCAAGCTCAGTTTCAAGCCCTTGGAGATCTTCTTTCAAGCAGGTGACAAAGCAAACAGCAAAGTCCTTTACTCCTTTTCTTGGCAGCAAGTAGCCACTGCAGGCCAACACCAGACAGCAAACAGCACAGGGGCAGTATTTCTCCTCAGCTTCTCTGGCTCTTCTCCTTGGCAAAGGTTCCTCTTGATTTCCCAGAAGTGATCTTAAAGTCTGGGGTCTGGGCCCCTCTTTTTATACACCAACATCCTTTGTTCTCTGAAGGCAGAGAGTGTCTGTACCCAGCCAAAACCAGTTCTGTGGGGCACTTTGCAAGTGCGCAACAACCTCCATTGTCAGTGTGAGCCCTGGCTCCAGACACACCACAGGTGGGTGGAGCCATCATTGTGGAAGGCAGACACAGCCCTATTCAGGTGCAGGTGCTACTCCTCCCACCACTCCAAATGCAGACCAGGCCTATTCAGCCCAGCCCTGACTCATCAGGCTCTCTGGAGCCACTGCTCCTCCCCAGCCCCTGTCATCCAAAAGCCAGACATGCAATACACAAACCTAGCAGAGGCACATTGGATGGTTAGGCAAGAAAATACCTACCTTCTAAAAGTGGTATTTTCAAACACAGAATGTAAAAATCACCCACACTAAAAGATGCATTTTAACATTCTGAGTTCAGGCATACTAAACTTTATTTTTTTACCTTGTTCCCAGGGCCAGTTATGTTTATAAGATGTTATAAACAAACTCCCCATTTTGTCCTATGGGAACAGGTAGCCTTGCAATAGTGAAAAACGAAATTGGCAATATTTCACTATCAGGACATGCCACACACATCAGGGGATGTCCTACCTTTCACATACAATGTACCCTGCCCAAAGGGGTACCTTGGGCCTAATTTAGGGGTGACTGCTATGTAAGAAAAGGGGAGGTTAGGGCCTGGCAAGTGGGTGCACTTGGCAAGTCGACATGGCACTACTAGACTGCACACAAGCTCTGCAATGGCAGGCCAGAGTTACATTTTACAGGCTGCTTCTGTGGGTGGCACAATCAGTGCTGCAGCCCACTAGCAGCATTTGATTTACAGGCCCTGGGCACACACAGTGCACTGTACTAGTGTCTGACTAGTAAATCAAATATGCCAATCATGGAAACACCAATTCATAACAACAATTTACAGGGAGAGCATATGCTCTTCAGCACTGATCAGCAGTGGTGAAGTGCCCAGAGTCATAAAACCACCAACAACAGGTCACAACAAATACAGGAGGAAGGCAAAAAGCTCTGTGATGACCCTGCAAAAAGGGCCAAGTCCAACAATTATCATTAACTATACACCCACAGTAATTTCAAAGGTTAACTGTACGGGTTAACCTGATGCTTCAGCAGTTAGTTCTTAACTCTGCTCATTGGAGCACCTAAGTTTTATTGTTGACTCAAACAGTGTATGTATGAATGCTCAACCACGTTATTTATGGAGCCTAGTCTCATGCTACATTACTAATACTACTACAATAAAAACGCATAATGATATTTATAAAATCCTGCAGTCAATTAGAAAATATCCGTTGGTCCTCGCCCTGCGGTGTTTTCAGGGGGAGCTATCCAGGGAAAGGCTGGGATATAAAATAGGCCGGGACGCCAAAATAAAAGTGGCCCACCATTAGTGTATCAGATAGCTAAACAAAGTGGCCCACATTTGCAAATCAAGTCAGTTTTGAATTTGTGAAAACATCATGTATGAATGTTTTGCAGAGTATGGGAGAGTGCATACATTTGTGTTTGCTGCAGGCAATGTTTGTGGTAATATCAGAGAAATCAACACTAAAAACCTGCTCATCTAGCATAAAACAGGCCCACAAATTACAAAAAAAACAACCCACCTACCGATTTAATAGACCAGCCCATCTGCCACTGCCTGATTGCCATATAGGCCAATCCAACCCTGGAGCTGAGCTGAGCTGACCCACACCTGATGTAGAGGAGACTGACCATCTTATTACAATAAAATTCATGAAGTTTCAGAACAGGGGCACAGTGCACTACTGCATACATACCAACAGATCCGATTAAAGCGGGAGGATCCCGATTATTAAAGCCATAAACAGCTCTATTTTCGATGTCTCCAGCCTAATATTAGTTCTATTTCAATGTTAGTCAGTAAGGGAAATATAATCATTATCGCTCTCTTTCCTCTTTTGAAATGTTGGCATGTATGTTACCGTGGTCTATGCAGCAGAACACCACACATGTACACCCTCACAGAACAATGGGCTCAGCGAGGAGATCCATTCAGAGCCCAGAGAAAATCATCTACATCAGATGCAACACATCCCGGTCAAATCTTTCAGAGGAAGAAAATAATGACAAAATGTATTTCTTGCTAGATAAGATATTGCTCTCTGATGGTTTTCTAGTGACTGACTGGCTAACTTCTAAGTTGGGAAAGATGTCATTAAGTGATCTGTACAGAAGATGCTACTTGATATATATATATATATATATATATATATATATATCATTCACTGTCCTGCCTGATCCAGGCACAGTCAAGTTGCCCTATTTAGCCACACCTTGAAAGACAAATGTAGGGAATCAAAGTTTTGGTCTATGGGAGAGATGGTTTGCAGACTTGATGGAAGCTGCGACTGACAACAAGGCCAAAGAAGTCTGATCTATGAAGGTAAACGGGGCCGGCTTTAGCATTGGTGGTGCCCAGTACAACAGTCTTTTGTGGTATCTCCCTAATGAACTCTTGCTCCACAAATTCCCTCACTAACTCCCTCCACCAGTGCCCCTCATCTCTCCATAGCCCCTCTTTCACATGCATTTAATTTGTTTTATAATGCTACTCAAACCAGTATAGCGTGTCAGGGCACTTTACATCACACACACATTATACAGAGCAATGAATCATACATGCGTAAATCAGTCTATAGTCAATGTAACATAAGGCAACGAGCATTACAAGGTGTTACAATCACATGTAATTCATACTATTATGCAATATAGAGTGTTTGGGCTGGGGAAGCACAAATTCAGGATTTAGAATGTACTACAGTGGTTGGGGTTGGCTTTACTAATAAGAATGTATTTCTACCCAAACAAACCTTTTTCACCAACAACAGAATTGAAAGTTATGGCCGACCACAATGGAGCGAGATTCAGCTACAGGAGGTGGATTGGGCCAAGTCTACGCTTACCTTTATACTTAGAAGAAAGTTTGAAGCAAAATGTCTGAGAAGGTAAAGTTTAGCGGGGCAAAGAAGCCAGCAAGGTCCAATGAGGAGGTGTCATCATTGTTGGAGAGTTGCTGGACGAAGTAGAGGTGAAGATATCTATGTTGGGACTTTGTCACTTTTTTGGAAATCTAAAATCTCCAGCGGGTTAAAGCTGCAGGCTGTAGCCGACAAGGACTACATGACACTGGATACTGCTTCTGTGAGTAGCCACTGAACAGGTTTTGCTGCTGTGGAGAAGAACATTGCAGGAGCTACTGTGAAGTCAGGCTGGTCCTGGTCTTCTCAGAACACTTTTTAGCTCAACTTTCCTAAGTCCCGTGTTTTGGGTTTTGACAGTTTGGGCACCATTAGCACCACTTTCAAGGATCCAGGACTGGTTTGGTACCACATGAAGGTTTGGACACAGAGGGTCCAGGTGCAGGGTTCAAGTTGTTGGAGCTTTTGTGTCCCTGTGGCTCAGAACAGGAGGCCAGCCAACAAGCCCTTTCAGTCACTCTGGTAGTCATGGATTCAATCACCAAGGCAGTTCTCTGTGGGTTCAAGGCAGGCTTCAAGCAGCAGGGCTGTCCTCAAGCAACAGGGCATTCCTCTTAAGTACAAAGCAGGCCACAAGCAGCAGGGCAGTCCTCTGAAGTACGATGCAGGCCTTCTGAGTGTCCTTCCCAGGTATAGGAGTGAACTGAATAGTGGGTCTGAGGGTCCTATTTTTATACCTGGTGCAAGCTTTGAAGTGAAAGAAAGAGCTTTCCCTCCATAGTTTGTTCCAGAATTTCCGTCCTCCCTGCCCAGGCTTAAAGATGTCTATGGTGACAAGCAACTAGTGTGAAGTTCTGTGTGAGTGTGCTGAAACATCTTATTTGAAATGTAAGTGAGACAAGGAACAGCTCTGCCTCTCCCATCCTGGTAGGATGCCCATCCTGCCAACATCCAGACCCTCTTTGCCTCACTGTCTGGGAGGAATACACAAAGGCCACTCTAATCACAGTTGTAACTCAGGACACAGGCTGCAGGCACCAAATAGTTAGGACAAGAAAATGTAAACTTTCTAAAAGAGGAATTTTCAGAATTGTGACTTAAAATCCGACTTTACCAATAAAGAGGATTTAAAATTACAATTTCTTAGAGGCCAAACATAATATGTCTTCCTGTTCCCAATCAAACATTAATACCTGTTAAATTTAATAAGGTAACCCAATGTTATCCTATGAGAGAGATAGGCCTCACAGTAGTTGTTGGACTTGGCCCTTTCTGCAGAGTCATTCTCAAAATGTTTGCCTTCACCATCCTGTTTACTAAACCCATTTTTGTTGGCTTTTAGAACTCTGCGCAATTTATCACTGCTAACCAGTGCTAAAGTGCTTGTGCTCTACCCTGAACAGGGTAGAATTGGTTTACACCCACTAGGCATGTCTAATTTACTTGTGAGTCCCTAGTAAAGTGGAACTACATTTGCCCAGGGCCTGTAAATTAACTAATACTAGTGGGCCTGCAGTATTGAATATGCCACTCACTTAAGTAGCCCCTTAAACATGTCTCAGGCCTGCCATTACATCCTGTGTATGCAGTTTTAAACTGCAATTTTGACCTGCAAAAATAAACCATTTGCCAGGCCCAAAACGTTTAATACATATGAGTCACCCCTAGGGTAGGCCCTAAAAAACGCCCAGAAGGCAGGGTGCAGTGCATTTAAAATGCTATGCATACACTTAAGTTTTACATGTCCTGGTACTGAAAAACTCTTCAATTCGTTTTACACTACTGCAAGGCTTACCTCCCGCTTAGGATAACATTGGAGTTACCTTTTTACATTTAATAAGCTGTAATTTTCAATTGGGAACCGGTAGACAGGTCAAGTCTGGTATCTAAAGAATTGTAATTTAAAGCCCTCTTTAATGGTAAAGTTGAATTTTTATCACTCTTTTGGAAATGCCCCTTTTAGAAAGTTGGCATTTTCCTGACCCAACCAGTTGGTGTCTGTTGCCTGTATCCTGGGGTGCATGTCTAGGTGTAGTTGGCAACTGGTCTTTCTGTATTGCTCCCAGACACTGAAATCAAGGGAAGCCAGGTTTTGGCAGGATAAGCCACTCTTAGTTAACGAGGGGAAGAGCTGTCACCGACCACACTTGCACATCACAAAAGCCCTGCCTGAGCACTCTCACAAAGGGGTTTGACACTAGTCCAGGGGTCTTCAAACTGTGGGGCGCGACCCCCAGGGGGGCCGTGGAGCGATGCAAAGGGGGTCGCGCCTTCCCAGTCACACTTCTGCCGAGGCCCAAGGGCTTCAGCCCCCCCTCTTCCCCCGTCCTGCGTCTCAGCCCGGGCTGCTGCAGTGCAACTCGAGCTGCTGGGGGCTCAGCTGGGCAGTGTCTGGAGTCTTATCTCCGGCACGCCCGAGTTTTTCACAGGTCTTTAAAGACCATTTGCATGTTTACATGCCTTTGTAAACTGGTTACAGAGGCTTAGTTTTTTTCCTGGTTCCAGTACCCCCTGGGCCCCCACTCTGCCTATTCCTGACATTTGTATTTTACATTTACTGCTGCAGTGTGAGAATGCATTTCATGAAAAGGAATATAAAGTAGGGTGGCCAAAAGAAAAATGCCAGCCATGTGTTGTTTAAAGAGTCTGCAAACACCTCCTCTTGACACTAAATAGACTTATAAATAAAAAAGTATGTATGCATTGGTTATGTGACTTTTCTGTCTTTGTTCTCTTTAATTATCAGTCATGGATCATTGAGGCAGCCCTAGAACACAATTAAAAGTGCTTTCTATTTATATTTGCTGTTCGAAGTATGCACAGATAAGTGCTTAAAATACAGCTTTAGGTGACTGCTTATTTTTGTACCGACTGGGACATCAAAATAATCTGCTGGCAACCCTAATCATAAGACTGGAAGTTTGTTGCAGGATCAGCACATTATTTATTTCCTCGATCCCCGATTAATGCCATAATAGCAATAGTTTAACTTAGATCTTAAACTCTACGCCGCCATCCATAACATGCTGAGTTACTTCAAGTGTCTGGGAATGCACTCTGCATTCAGACAACTCACTCGTCATTCTCGCCCTTCACTTTCACGCTCACCCTGCATTCACAGCGATCACAATGCACTCACACCATTCACCCGCTCACCCTGCACTCACAGTGATCACTCTGCACTCACAATGCACTTGCGCTGTTCATCCTATACCTCACCCTGCAGCCACATGAGTACACTACTCATCCTGCACTCATGTGACACTTCACTCACCTGTCCCCCTCACTGCTCAATATGCAACTCACTCAAACAAGCCCATCAGTAATCATACACTCATTCGTCCCATTCTGAACTTGCATCCGCAACTAAATTCATAAGCCACCTCACTCACCCTGCAGTCACTCCTCTTACCCTACTCTCACACTGTTGCATCGCTCACCGTGCACTCACATGGGCACTCTTGTCACCCACACAGTGCAGAGGGTTAACGTTCCTGCTACAAAGAATATGTACCATGCAGATCACAGAAATGAGTGTGAGTAAACTATGAGTAGCGCTATAAAAAAATGAAATGTTTGTCAGAAAGGTGCTATAGAGAGATGAGGTGAATTGTTGGTGAGTGGCAGTGAAGGAATTCATGGAGAAGGAGGAAACGGGGGTGGGGCACCAAAAAGACTGTTGCACCGTGTGCGACCAGTGTTAGGACCAGCCCTGGCTGGGAGTGTTAAAGGTGAAGTGAGAGGTTGAATGGGGAGAGTTCAGAAGTTGTAAAAAGGGGTGAAATAAAATGGCCTGCAAAGTGAGAGAGGGATCCAGGGTTAGGAGAGGACAGAGGGATGGAAGGGAGGGGTGAGAGGAAAGCTGCATGGGTAAACTGCTTAACTCTGCACAAAACCGGCAGGGTTTTAAGGGACCCCTGCTTCTCCCGGCCAGGGCCAAGTGAGCTTCTAATGTGGCAGCACGTATTCCTGCGGAGTGGAAGGCCCTTCACAAAGGTTGACTAGAAATCTTTCTGATGTTAATTGCTGTATTTTGGTTATACACTGGTACTGATGGGGTGAAATCTTTCCTCAGTGTTACTGTGTACGCGGCATCACATAACATCATTTACCTTTTCTTCCCACACAATTTAGTCAAGCCTGTCACGTAATTTGGTCCTCACCTGCCTCATAATTCCAGTAGCCCTGCCTACAGGTTTAGAAATTTTTGTCAGGAGGGGGTCCTTACGCCTCAAAATGTTGACAGGGGGGTCTCGGCATCCAAAAGTTTGAAGACCTCTGCACTAGTCTATTGTGACCCCAGACAATCTGGTGCCAGGGTCGGGAGGCAGGAAATTCCAAGCACCTCTGGGGGGGGTGTAAACCTCTGGAAGTTTCTCCTACTTCAATGTGGGTACCAGTTATAAATATTGGACCCTGAAACCCAACTTTTCAGTACACTTCTGGACCTGTGGAAGACTCTGCCAGGAAAAAGGACTGCTGTGCTGCTGAAAGGACTGCCACTCTGCTGGACTGCTGTGCTGCCCCGCTGGCCTCTTGCCTGAGTGAGAAGGACTGGCCTGCAACCTGTACACATGAATACTAGAGTGACTCCAAGGGCTAGTCTCTTATAACCAGCAACTGGACTTTGCATTGGTGGGTCCTACTATGCCAAGAGGTGCTACCCCAGTCCTGGACTCCTGGAAGTGGGCCTGAAGGTGCTCTTCCAGCCCATCTGTGGATCCAGGAGAACCAACACATCACCTCTGCTCAAGAGACTCTCCCAGCACAAAGACTTTGCATCACCCTCGCAGCCTGCAGCCTCATCAAAATCACAGCTGTGCGAAACATTTTGGATACAGGCCCTCACATCTCAAGCCCCTCGTCGATGGTAGACTCGACGGCGATGCAGGACTTAGCATCGCATGCCCCGCAGGCTCTTCTGAACCAACCGGTGCTTAACGCATCCTCGATGCATGACTTTGCATTGCACCCGCCGTAGTTAACGGTCTCCAGTACAATGACGCAGGACCTCACATCACACTTCGCAGCGCCCCGGAACCAATGTTGTGCAATATATCTCCGACCCGGACCTTGCATCACCACTGCTGCGTGACACATTCTTGAGGAAGAACCTCGCAATGCTCCACAACCAGGATTTAAGGTACTCTTGTTCAGTGGGCCTAAGTGGGTTCCTGTAGCTGGCCCGAGCTTCATCATGGTAGGCCTGAACTTGTGAATTTTCCTAGTCTAGCGCGACCAGATGTCCACAGTGGACGCTTTGTGCTTTTTGGCTCTATTTTCACTTAAATCTTTAAAACTGCATATCTCTGGTTCTACTAATTGAATGTTTGTCGTTTTGGTCTTGTTGTATTTATTACAATGTACTCCATTTTTCTAATCTGGTGTGGGATTGTTCTTGTTTTGTGTTTTCACTCTTGCTGTTTTAACGTGTTGCACAAATATTTTACACATCGCCTCTAAGTTAAGCCCGACTGCTCTGTGCCAAGCTACCAAAGGGTTGAGCACAGGTTTATTTGGGATTTGCTTGTGATTTCACCCTGACAAGGATTTTGGTTACAGCTTGAGAAGGGTTTCACCCCCTAAACCAGGAGCCCAATTTCTTATAGTAATGATAAACAAATGTGAGAGTTTTTCACTACCAGGATAAATAAACCTTAAAAACACATGTTCTATCTTTTAAAAACATGTGCTATCTTTTAATAACAGTGCATCCTACACAATTGGCTGTTTATGGCCTATCAAAGGCGTGAGTTATATGTATTAAAAAAGGGAGGAATGGACCTGGCAAAAGGGCTATTTTGCCAGATCGAATTGGTAGTTTAAGACTGCACCCAGGCTGTAATTGCAGGCCTGAGACATGTTTTAAAGAGCTACTTAAGTGGGTGGCACAATGAGGGCTGCAGGCCCACTAGTAGCATTTAATTTATGAGCACTGGGTACATGTATATGTACTAGAGACTTGCAAGTAAATTAAATGTTCCCATCAGGTGTAAGCCATTTTACCATGATTTAGGGAGTGAGCACAATCACTTTATCTCTGGTTAACAGTGGTTGAGTGCACAGAGTCCTAAGCCTAATAAAAACTAATTTCATAAAATAAGAGGGGTGTAGGAAAATGATCGGGGGTGACCCTGCAGAGATGGCCAAGTCCAACAAGGCATGATTTGTTATGCAGCAGAGGGCTATTGGTTCAACAGTTTGGTACCAGAACTGAAAAGGCTCTCCCTCCATAGCAGGCTCACCTGAAGCGAGGAACTGTGACTCTAAGATGGGAGGCAGAGTGAAGTGCACAACAAGGTAGATACTGAGTGATTCAGATCTGGATTGCAGGCTCACCACTACCATTCAGAGGCTGGTGAACCATGCACAGTTTTAAACTCGATTGCCTATGCAGGTTACTGCCGACTATTGTTACATGGTCAAAACTTTGCTTCCCAGTGACAAGAATGCCAGCCATGTGTTTAAGAAGATTCAAATTAGACAATATTTTGGTCAGGAGACACAGATAGCAGGTGATGGCATAGTCAATTTGAGACAAAATGTCTCTGCCGACCAAATAGATTATCATTTTCTGAGGAATAACAGGAAGAATCTTCCTTAGGAGTCGTAGTTGGAAGAGGCAGGTGGTGACTACCAAGTTTATCCTAACTTTCCATAAGAAGTTCTTTGTCAAAGTGGAAGCCAGTGTTCCTGGTCATACCAACCATGCAGTGAGAAACACTCTACTTACTGGGCCAGAATCTGGCATTCCACAGTCTATCTGGGATACAGATCAACACCTGTTGTGCCTGTACTGAGCTTTAACATATTGATAATAATCCACTATTTGGATAGCAGTCACTATTGTGTGTATATTAGATCTCCTCTGAAGGGTGATCAAGTTTAAATACCAATTAGATGTCATCCATATAGGTCATAAAGTCCAGGCCAAAGGATTTAAAGCTATGAATCAAAGACCTTACATGTATGGTAAATAAGAATGGAGGCAATGATGAACCCTGAGGGACATTGCACACTACTGGAGAAGGTTCAGACTGAAAGGTTTAAATAATGACGGATTGAGAACACCCTGATAGAAAAGATGATAGCCGGGATAGGGTGGAGCCACCTAATTCAATTGTGGGCAACCTGTCAAGCAAGTAGGGGTGATCAACCATGTTGACTGAGATGGAAAGGCCCAACAAGATGACTTCCGTGGGATGTCCGGCATCTAGGTCAGTTCTTAGATCATCTGATGTTGAGACGAAAGACATGTAAATACTCATGCGTGGGTAAACACCCACCTGGGCTGGATGTATGGATTGCTGATGGTCAGGAAGTTTCTCTACTAAATTTCTGTGATTGCATGCATATTGTAGCCTTCTGGATGTGACAAGAGTGTCACAAACTGAACGGGGACAAAAACAGAGATAATTCTCTTTGGCAAGGCCAAAGGCATCTGGACTGCTGACTGGTGGCCCTTAGAATATGTTCTCCTATTCTCAAAAATGTGGCCAAGACCATCGTCATTTTAATTGAAGACATGCTTAACATGAAAAACCAAGTGGAGTTGGTACGTGGCTACTGTTTTGGAATCCCATGTATGATAAGGAAAATCTTTAAACGGATTTGATTGCGCTGCCGTGAGATAATTATGCAGGCCTTGATTACCAGTCACTTATGTATTTATTTTGAAGGTTTTACATAGCGCGAACATGACCCTTGCAGGTATCAGAGCGCTTTACAGGGGGAATCATAGAGCAAAAGTACGATGTATGCCATTATTGTGTCCTGCTATAGATAGTTACAAAGGTGTATGCGCAGAGACATAAAATACAAAGGCATCTAAAACAATGTAGGACAACATCCGTTATGCGGGTAAAATTTGTTGTTCATGTAAGCTTACTCATGAGTAGAAACTTTACTTCTTTCTTGAAAGAGGGTGTAGAGGGATTCAGCCTGGTTTCTGGGGGAAGTGCATTCTAGATTCTTGGGGAGATTTCAGAGAAGGCTCGGTTGAATGTTTTCTTTTTGGCAAATCTTTGTGGTTTCAGAAGAAGAGTGCTAGAACTTCTGGGAGATCTGTCACCACATGAGAGCTCCAGTTTCTGGGACAGATATCTCAGTGTCTTGTAGTGAAGGGCTTTGTGAGTCATGCAAGCGATTTTTAGTTGAATTCTAGCTTCGAATGGGAGCCAATTGAGAGCTCTAAGGTCGGGGGGAATGTGGCAGTTGCTTTTAGTACCCATGATGAGCCTGGCAGCTGAATTGAGGGAGGCTCTTAGGGGGGCCGTTGTAGACCTGGAAAGCCCGCAGAGAGTTGCACTCCCATAATCCAGTAGTAGCTATTAACTAGATATTGCTCTCACGCATGCAAATTGTAGAAATCACATCTGCTAGACTGGTATGCCCTTTGCCACCTAGAATGTCTCCAGGCCCACTGTTAAAAACCCTTCATTGGCTGCCAATAAGGAAGCACATTTCCGAACAGTTCTGCCACACACCGAGCCCTACATGAAGCTGTACCACACTATCTTTGTTCCTTGGTCAGGTTTTTAGCAACCTCTAAGAAATCTTAGAATATTTGATGGGGGCATTAGCTATCCCTCGGTAGATTCACTAGGCCAGAAGTGTTCGGTGTTCCTTTGCCAATTTGGCCCTCCGTCACTGGAACTGCCTGTCTCTATTCCTTCAATCTTGCATAACCTTGCCCACATTTAAAAAATATTCTGCTTAACTTTCCCTCATCATAGTATGGGGTCTCTTTTTTTTCTGCCTCTGACCTGATGAGCTGTGTTGCCCTTAAGTGACAGAATACTCCTTCTGGATTAATTGTTCACACTGTAGGACTTGCATTAACATAACAAAACATAGTAATTTGTAGCTCTCTAAAAGACTAGTTAGGCATTTGCCCAGACATTTCTCCTAAGCTGGCAATGCTAGGGAGCAAGGAATACATTTGTAGTTGCTCTCAGTTCTAGGATCCAGGGAAAGCTGCTTTACCAATAGTTTGACAATTCTCTTCTCCCGCCAGTTCGGCACACAGTCTGGTGAGATAAAGGTATATAAGGAATGAGGATAGAGTAGGCAGGATCGAGGGACACAGTGCCTGTAAGATCCTTTTCAGACAAATGCCATCATCTCAGCCTGACTTATTTGAAGATAGAAGCAGGGGAGTTTGGAATGTTCAATAAAAGGAAGCTAGGAAGCAATTTGTTTTTTTTCCTCTTGATTTCTTCCATTTCCCAGCATTCATCTCAACAAGAAGATTTATCCAGACTTCCCAGCATCCATCTCTCAATAAAGAGACATCATTGCATGTCTTAAGGAAGTGGTTTAGCTTGTTTCATGCCAAAACCATCTTTAAAAGAAGAACCAGGCAAGCACACTTCATGTTCCAGCATACATCTTAAATAGAACACATCTCTGGATTTCCCAGTATCCCTCTTAACAAGAAGTGACATCTCTGCATTTTCCATCCCACCAAATTCTTCAATGATCTGGCCCCAAGACGTCCCTCACCAGGACATGCAAGCTAAGTGAGGCCAGGACAAGGGCATTACATGTTCGGACTTGTTGTGGACCAGGGGGACATTGTTATTTAACATTTATATGACTCCACTCATTTCGTTGATTACATCATTTGGGATCGAAGTTACTTCCTACGCAGACGATACCCAAATGATCCTATCTCTAGATCAAAACTCCAAGGACGCAGAACTCAACTTCAAAAGATGTCTAACCAACGTCCTTCAGTGGATGAAGGATAACCACCTTAGGTGCAACAGCAACAAAACCGAGATCCTACCAATAGGGAAAGAGGTCTCATTCTTGCCAGGCGAATGGTGACCAGAAGGTACATCACCCCCACCTGAGACAGTGAAGGTAGCAAGAAATCTAGGAGTGCAGTTTGACTCCGCCCTCACCTTCCAACCACACGTAGTGAAGGTAGCAGGGACCTGCTTCAGCCTTATAAAGTCCTTGAGAAAATATTTTGATCTACTTCCACTCACTGCAAGGAAATCAGTAGCAGTCGCCCTAATCCTTTCACGACTCGACTACTGCAACAGCCTCCTGGCAGGAGCCAGCAAACAAACATTAAAAAGACTCCAAGTAGTCCAACATGCAGCAGCGCGGCTGGTTTTAAAACTGCCACGAAGGTCTTCCGCATCTGCAGCCCTCAAAACCCTTCATTGGCTCCCACTACATAAGAGAATACTTTTTAAGATCCTCCTAATCACCTTTAGAGCCTCACTCAAAATAGGACCAAAATACCTCTCATCAAGATTTACCCCCTACATTACAACCAGACTCTCAGGTCCTCATCAGCCAACCTGCTAAAACCTCCCAATTTTAGATGCAAAACAAAGGGAGGTAAAACAATGGCAGTATTAGGTATCGGGGCCTGGAACCTACTGCCTTTGCAACTGAGAATGTTAAAATCTGAAACACAATTCAGGAAGGCACTAAAGACTTATATCTTCGGATCTTCAGATGAACTTTGCCTCTCTCTCATTTAAGATCCTCAGAGCTTCCTCTTACCTCTGTACCAGCGCCAGGATGCTCCTTTCGGAGCGCTTTACAAATACCGCTTTTCATTTCATTCATTTCAGGACCCAGAACCCAGGCTGTCAAGGTAAGCAACCAGTCATCATCTGTCTCTCAAACACCACTCTCACACCAAGACCTCACAAACCTATTCACCATACTTGTACATCTAACACCAACACCCTCTTCCCTATACCTCTCACGGGAATACACACACAGCCTGCATCACACCATCTTCAACTCATGCTCATCAATGCACACTCAATATTTAGTTGTGCCTCCCAACATCAACAACATCATCAAACAGCACAACTCAGATGCTCTTTTTATTCTAGCAACTTGGTTCACACCCTCCTTCATAAACATGGCTACTTGACACTCTACTTTCCACTGAATGCACCATCTAACACATAAATCACACCTGTAAAACTGAAGGGGGACTTTCAGGAGTACACAAGTCAAGGTGGAACTGCACATAGCCACACCCATATCTTTTGAGCTCCTTTCCTACCACTTTCCTCTTGCAGCCTGTAAAACGTTGTCCTTTCCTCTTATCCAACTACCTGGATCCACAAGAATTTCATAGAAGAAATGTCAGACTAGATCGCCTGTGCTTTCAACTAACATCCCCACTATAACTTCCTCATGCTGCCTGAATTACACCAAAACTATGCTGGAAGACCATGACTGTCTTCTCAACATGCTATACATAAAACACATCACCAACCCAATTCAAGGCAACACACTGGGCTACTCCCCCATATTAAGGGCTGCAGAAAAGGAGTAAATTACCTTCCACTCCCTCAAGGACTTTCATCCAGAATAACTTCTAGAATAACTTCAAGAATCTAACTGATCAACCTACCCATGCACTTCCACCCCTCACCACATGTCAACACCATTCTCAGCTGCGAAGAATCAAGTAGAATGTAACTCTTCTCTGAAAACTCATCCCAGTAAGTCTAAGCCATCAACTTGGGACACCCAAAAACAAGTGTGCCGTACTAAGACAAGAGTATAGGATTAGAAAGTGAGGATGACGTTACCCTTTTGATAGTAGTCCTCCCCAACCCTTACTACAAGACTACCATCAATGGAGCAAAAAACAAGCCAATCTTTGTAAAGCACACTATCACCCATGAGGGTATCCTGGTGCTGAGCAGAGGTGTGTGCCTAGCCCTGCCTATGATAGGTTGGTAAATTGAATCAAAGCCAGGTCTTCAGCTTCTTGAGGAATTCAAGAAGAGAGGAGGTGGCTCTGATGTGGAGTGGGAGGCCGTGCCACGCTTTAGGAGCGATGTCAGAGAGCGCCCATCCTCCTGGGTCAGTGTGTGCATGGGTGTGTGCTAATAAGCGCTTTGTAGAGCAGAGGAGTCTGGGCGGTTGGTGGAAGGAGATGTAACTGTTCGGTAGGTGAAGTCTAAGTTGTGTGGTGCCTTGAATATGAGGAGCTTAAGATGAGCGCATTTGTGAATCGGGAGCCAGTGTAGTTCCCTGAGGTGTGGTGTTATATGAGTTCTGCCTGAGAGAGTGAGGATGAGTCTGGCCGCCAAGTTCTAAATAGTTTGCAGTCTTGTAGTAAGTTGCTTGGTGATCTCAGCATTGAGGGTGTTCCCATAGTCCATTTTGCTGGTGACTGGGGCATGAGTGACAGTTTTCTCTAGTGTTGCTTGGGAGCCATTTGAAGATCTTCCTCAGCATCTTAATCATGTGGAAGCAGGATGCAGTAACAGCGTTGACTTGTGCAGTCATTTCTAGTTTGCTGTCAATGATTATTCCGAGGTTCCTGGCGTGGGTTTTGGGTCTGGGTCCGAGTTTGGTGGGCCACCAGTTGGGCTTTCATGGTGAGATGTTCTTTCCAAAGATCACTACTTCTTTTTCATTGGTGTTGAGCTTAAGACAGTTGGCTTTCATCCAGTTAGCAACTTCGGACATTCAGGTGGTGAAATTGTTTCTTGTGTTGGGGGTCTGTTCTGAGACGGAGAGCATGAGTTGGATGTCATCTGCGTAGGAGATGATGTTTGGATGACGTTAGCCAGAGGGATCATGTATGCGTTGAAGAGGGTGGGGCTGAGCGATGAGCCCAATGGCACTCCACAGATGAGTTTGTGGGCTTCTGAGGAATAAGGTGCCAGGCATACAGCTTGTGTTCTATCCATTAAGAAGGAGGAGATCCAGCAGACAGCGGGTCCTTGGATGCCAATCTCGTGCAGGTACCTGATGTGGATGGGGTGAGAGATTTTTTCAAATGCTGCAGGCCCGCAGGAGATTGGTGGCTGCTGTGTCTCCTCTGTAAAGGATCATTCAGATGTCATCTGTGGCGGCGATGAGTGCTGCTTCTGTACCGTGGTTTGGCCTCAATGCAGACTGTGTAGCATAGAGGAGTTGGTGGGTGCTGAGGTGGTGGGTGAGGCATCGGTTGATTAGTTTCTCCAAGACCTTTGCTGGGTGTGGTAGGAGGGTGATAGGTCTGTAGTTTAAAATGTGGCTAGGTCAGTAGTTAGTTTCTTTAGCAGGGGCATGACGGTGGCATTTCTTCAGGGGTCTGGGAATCCGGCATTGAGGATGGGAGTTAGTGCTTAACTGAACAGTAGGTGTCCTTTGGTGAAGGTGTGGTGGTGGCAAGGGTCAGGTTGAGACCTCAAATGGATGGTCTTCATGGTAGCAGCAATTTTGATGGTGTAGATGGCAGGCCACAAGGTCAGGGTTCGTTCATCGGCTTTGATGGGAAGTTGAGTTGCAACGGTGACGAGATCCAGTTGAGGGTTGAAGTTGCTGTATATGAAGGTGATTTTGTTATGGAAGAATTCCAAAACCTTGTTACAAAGCTCTTGTGAGAGATTGATGTTGCTGGAGATGGCAGGAGGCACTGGGAAATCTTGATGATGGTGAAGATTCCCTTGCTTCTGTTAGTGCTGGCGTCGATGCGATCTGCAAAAGCTGTGCACTCTGTGTTCCATATCTGCTGGTGGTAACGCATATTTAGGGACATCAAACAGCGTGCTAACCCCATCCTAGAAACTGCTATCCCACCAATGCTACACGATCAACCACTTTTAATGGAGAAAAAATTAGATGTGACATCAAAAATTCATAATCGTCGTCCACACAATCAGCTACACCCAGTTGCCACTCCACTAGCTGGTCATCCTTCTACACTAGCTCCCACAAAGCTCTCTGTAGCATTCAGAACACACTATAAAGTACTTCCCTCCTCCATCATCAAGTCTCTGTAAGGAGGCATCCCGGACATGCCCTCTCCAAATTGTTAACGCCTCACTAATACAGGGTACTTTCTCAGACCGCTATTTCATGGTTGACGTCAAGGCTCTTAAGGTGATGTAAAAAAAAGAATGAGTTGTGCTAGCAAAGGAGATGTCATAGGCAGGTTAAAGTCACGTAGCATAGTCTCATTTTGAACATTGATTTTTAAACATTTGACTACCTCAGACAGTTTTTCTGAGACAGCTAGAGACCGTTTCAAGAAAGAAGGTTTAGACAGCTATTCTCCGTATACCAAAATTAGAAGATGATTACAATGTCTGACTTCTCACATTTATTTTTGACCTTCAGTGGCATTTGTTATAGGAGGAATACATATTTACATTGTGACATTTTTAATCGTAAAATGCTGAGTAAAGTGCAATATTTCAAACTGTAACTTGTTATATAGACAAAAGCTATACGCTATATGAATATCACACATTTGCTCAATAAAGAAAGAAAAACAAATACAAGTTTATTCATATTCAATATCCTGGGTCTGCTATTCCATATTAGGCAATATTCAATGAGTAGGAGAATTGACAATAGAAATTACATTTGCGTACATGTCTTTAATCAATTCCGGTATGTGTACACACGTGACGATTTACCAGAATAGACAACTATTCTATGCAGAATAAACAACTAACATCTGTATACCAGGTAATTCCTAGCTGTGCATCAGATTGATCAGTGCTTCTTTGTCAAGAGTCCTAACCGGCGGCGGCTTCTCCGCTAAGGCAGAGGAGCGTTGCCTCTGCTTCAACTGCAAGCTCAATTAAAAAAATAAAATTATAATAACTTTCTGTTATTACCATTTTATTTTTTGTATTGTGCTTGCAGTTGAAGCCAGATTGTTAGGGCGGGGTGAGGCTGGGCTCTCCACATCACTGGGAGGAGGAGTGGTGGCAGCACATTAAGTGCACATGACAGTTTTGCTGGCCCTCTCAGGCTGGCCAAACCGTCATGCGCACTTTGCATGTTCGCCACAGGCTGTATTGTACAGCCTAGCCTCCCAGTCCCTCTCTGAGCACCGAACCATGGTGCTCAGACAAATCACAATGCTGCTGTGAGGCAGCATCGTGATTGGCTAGGAGAGACTGAGAGCCAAGGTGCTTCCTGCTGCAGAGAGGACGGAGAAGAGGTGGCGGCTGTCGGTATTCAGGTAAGTGCTTATTTCTTTTATTTTCCCACCTTTCTGTCCCCCCTCCCTGTCCCTCGCTGCCCCACCACCCTCGTTCGGTAGCAGCCGCTACTAGTCCTGACAGATTGTGACTAGCCCAGTGGAATACAAATCCAGTAGAACTTCACTGAAGGATGCATTAAAATATTTTAGTTTTGGTGTAGTGTCTTGTCCCTAACATACTAGCAAACTCTTCTTTTCATGCGATTACTGCACCATGGCCTAATTACACCCAGCATTGTGGCTGATTGGCTCACCTAAATAGGGTGGGTGACCCGCCACAGTTTTTGGGAGAGTTAGATTTCCATGTAAGAAGATGAAGATGAAAATCTAACCAGTGTGGTGTTTCTGTTTGAGGGGCTGATGATACATTAGTAATTCTTTTGTCAGATTTTGAACTTTGATCTTCCCCCTTCACATTATGCCCTTTATCAGTGAAATTAAAGTAAAACCCTGTAAAGGAGTTGTGGTGTTTAGATTTGTATTTTATGTATGTTGTATTATTAAAGGTCGGGGGAAGGTTAGAAGTACATTCCATGATGTAACATGGAATGTGGAGCTTGGAATGTAAAGAAGCAAACTGGTGGCTGACGAGCAGTTGGTTTGATAGGATTGGCCCCGTTGACCGGTATTTGTGATTTCTCAATGAATACCTTTTTTCTACAAACTTCAACCTAGAAGCGTCTTCACAAAGTTGGTGACGAGCTGGGATACTGAAGTACTTTTGTCTAGTCTTGGCGCAGGGATCGAGTGCTTGAAGTGCGCTTCGCTGTGGAACTCTCTTGTATTGCTGTGCATGTTTTCAAGTCTGTGCTTTGACTTGTGTTCACCTGTTTTAATTAAATTACATTTAAGGGCACTCGCGCGTGTCACGGAGCGCGAGCCTCAAGTTATGGCAATCTGTGCGTGAAGTCAAGCAGTGTCATGAAGCACGAGCCTCAATCGGTGTCGATCTGTGTGTGAAATCATTCAGCAGGTGTGGGAAGGCTGAATACATTGCATAGCTGCCAAGGTTTCAGATTGCTATGTGTGACATTTTCATAATTTTAGTGTAATTATGAATGACATTTCAAAAACTATGAGTGACACTGTCTCGCGTGCAAAATCAAGCAATGAAGACTGGGGAAGCATTTAAACATAAACATATAAATATCAGAAATTACACTCATTTGAGTAGGAAGATCTAGAAACAGTTGTAAACCACCAGAAATGGAAGGGCACTGACAACTGACACTGAGTCTGCCCAGGCTCTGTCGCACGTAGGACGTGACCAACCAGGCTGAGAGGCCCTAGCTCATATCTCAGCTGCTAATCAATTATAATTAATTAACTCAGTCAGTGTTTTACAGGCTCAGTCAGGCTGTAAGAATATTTTAGACCTTTAGTGCTAATAAATAATAAAAAATCAATAATTTATAGACTCCTCTCACTGTCTGTCAGCTGAGCAGAGTGCTGGGGCACCAGTGCACCCTGACAGCAGTGAGTTACAGGCTCAGACAGAACGGTGACGCGGTGATTAAATATAATGTACTTTTGGTTCTAAAGTTGAGCCTCACCAGAATTAAACGAATTGCAGGATGAGTGTGGCTTGTACGATATATTTCAAACACATGAGGCAAAAGTAACTACCACTTAATATTCACTGATATCTTGATCATCATACAGGGAGCTCAGAGCTGAGTGGAGTGGCGCTGCGCAGCGCAGCGCAGCCTGAGGAGAGCAGTGTGAGGAGAGTGGAGCTGTAACAGGCGTCTAAGTCAGACAGTTAGTGAGGCTCTAAATTAAATATATAAGGCACTGCCTGGAGTTCAGAATCCCCCGTGAGGGCACAGCCGGGTCTTGTATTAGTTATGTTTACCACGCGCCGGCTCTGAAGCTACGTGGTGCAGAAGGCTGGAGAAAAACCAGAGGCAGGGCTTGGTTGAACTGCCCGGCCCAGGCACAAAAGTAAAATAGGGTTGTTGCTGCCCAACTCAGATCCCAGCTAACAGTATTTGTAACAGCTAGCACATGGAGTGCGCAGGCTTGCTACTTAAAGGCCTCGTATGAATCAATATCAACCAATCATTATCCATGCATCGAGTCTGCCCAGACAGCCTCCTGCGTGGGAACCGACTGACAAGCCTGAGAGGCGCCACCGTGGATCTCAGCTGCTGCCATTTAAACTCACAGTAAAAACTTACTTGAACAACGCCGGTCTTCTCTGTCAGTCAAGCCTGTGACCGTCTCACACCGACACGGTCTCGTCCGGCGGCCGCAGGTCACCGACCGTGGTGACGGGGTCACGGGCGTACTGGCACAGCACATTATGACCGGCCGGGTGCTGCTGCACCACCAGTCACTCTGCTGGGAGACACCCCGCAGCGCCGCGGCCCGCGATGATCACGCCAGTTCATGCAGTGCTGCGGCCCGGCGGGCCATGATGATCAGAGTGTCTGTAGTGCAAGAGAGTAATGCGCGCTGCCGTCGTCCAGCGTTGGCTGCCTGGGTATTTATTATTTATGCGAACTGGAGGCAGCACTGCTGCAGCGGCGAGCGCACTTCTGACTCCGACGACTCCCGCCACTTAGACTCTGGTCGACCTCACTTCCTGCAAAGCAGGACCGTGTGAGGTCACATCCGGATTTAATGGGCAGAGTGAGGGCTGTGTCAGTGACTCGGACAGCCTGCCGCGCGGCCCGGGAATAATTGATTAATGAAGCCTGCCAGGCTGGCAGGCGGCTGAGTGAGGCCGCAATTGTAAAATTTTAGCAGTGCTGCAGCACTCTCAGTGACTCAGCCAGAGCTGAGGAGCAGACAAATACATCCTTAACTGTTTATGAGCCAGAGCTGCTGGCGGCAAATCTGCTGGGAGCAGCAGAGCCAGGTGCGCTAGTACTGCGGCGCAGCCACTTTCAGTGGTATTAGAAATGCGTGACAAAGCATTTCAGTGCGGTGATGCGGAACACCACACTGAAATGCGTTAGTGTCACACGTGATGCGTGATACTTGGCAGGACTGCCATTGTAATGAGCATATGCGCGCACGCATCAAATCCGCCTGTACTTCTAGTGTACTCTCACCGTGTTTAATTTCAGCAGTGTTTGTCAGTTGTCTTCGGTTTAAATTTTTCTGAGTCCAGATTTAAGCTTTAAACATGCTGTTTCTGCGCTGTATTCTTTGTTTGCCTGACCACTGACGCACTACCCAAATGCCTGTCAGGAGGCAACCATAGAGTACAAGCTCAAGTAGTGGTTGGTCTGGCCGTTGCCTACAGCGCCCCCACTGGTCTACTCTGGTTTTACTCACAACATCGATTGGCACGCTTTATAATTGTGTCAAACGATTCCAGCTTCTACTACGTGTCAACAGCGATTGGCACGCTTACATAATCTCATTCATTTCAAGGTGTCCAGAAGGTATCAACAGTATTGGGCACGCTTCTTGTTATTACGGAACTTTGGATTTTACTGAATTTAGATTCTCTCTATTTTATTTTTCTTTTCTTCTTCATTGTCTTACTTGGCCTATTCTTGTTATATTGTGTAATTGAATCATGTGCAAAATGCAAACAGTAACTTGGGGAGAGGAGTTGGCCTAACGGCTAGGGCGGTCGACCTCAAATCTGGGGTACCGGGTTCGAGTCTCGGCAAGGACGCGCAACATCCTGTGATTCTGGGCAAATCACTTAATCTCCCCGTGCCTAACAAAAATGAATGTGTCCTCATGTAACGCAACTGGTGCTCGTGTAAAGCGCTCTGATACCTGATACCTTCGGGTCAATTTCTTGCTATATAAAACTCTGTGTAAAAAAAAAAAAAGAAAAACTCCACCCAGTTTACAAGAACTATGTGAACCACCGATAAAATGGAGGTTATGGTACAGATCATTTAATGCAAATCTAGGTGCTATTGATGGTCTGAAATTCAAACCAGAGAGGAAAGGAAGTTTACTTTATTACTATCTTGGAGTTGAAGGTGAAAATGTATTTGATCATTTACCAGCATACACGGGCCATGACATTGAGGATTTAGATGAGTATCAACTTGCTATAAAGAAATTATCTATATATTTTGAGGGTAAGATGAATCTTGTAGTGCACAGACATACATTTTTCACTCAGGTTCAAGCTCCTAATGAATCTATTGATTCTTATGTTACTGCTTTAAAAGTATTAGCAAAATATTGTGATTTTGAAAATTTTACCTCACAACTGATCAGAGACCAGATAGTCTCTAGGTGTAATTCTAAACAAATCCAGCAGAAATTGTTATCTTGCAAGAATCCAACGCTGGACGAAACCATTGATATAGCGAAGAACATAGAGTGTTTACAATTGAATTCTAAGCAATTGGATAAGGAAAATCCACATTTGGCTCTGGCGAATGTTGATTCACAAAGTAACATTTTAGGTTTGATCAAGAATAACAATACTACAGGAAGGAGTGCTAAAGGGGGTGTTTCCATTAGTAAAGGAAGCAGAAATGTTACTAACAGTACGGGTCAGGCAGGCAATGCACCCAATTCTTCTAAACTGATTTGCTTTAGATGTGGGTCCACACTCATGTGTCGAATTTTAAAAACTGTCCAGCTATTTCGCAAGAATGGTGGAAATGTAAGAAAAATTGGCCATTACGGCAAAGTTTGTAGGGGTGGTAGACGCTTTGATGTGAGATCTGTTCTTGACCAAGAAAAAGGGTGATAATTGTGACGGCATAGAGAGAAGAGTGGAGGAATTGATACTTTCTGTGGATTGTGTAGAAATTAACAAACAAAGTGAGAAAAGGTGTAATGATCTACTCATTCCTATTCGAATTGAGGGCACTTTTATTCCCCTTCTTGTGGATTCAGGTGCAAGAGTCACAATTATTTCTGTAGATCCAGTGTTGAGTACCGAAAGTGCTGCTACCCCCGGATGTTGTGACAACTGCATTTGAAGGCAGTAGGATAGATTTATGCAGATATTTCTGGTGAGACATTGAGTTTGAAAGTAAATCTATACATGGCAAAATATATGTTGCTCATAAAGGCATAAACATTTTAGGACTTTGGCATCAAGCTGAGTTTGGGATGATCATTAAACCTGGACACAAACACCCTGTTTCATTAATAAATGTGGCATGTGGAAAAAGAGATTTGAGAAAGTTTTTCGAAACAAAATTGGTCAGATCAAGAATTTTGTTCACACCATTAAGGTCAAAGAATGTGTTTTACCTGTAAAACATAAGTTAAGGATTGTTCCTCATAGCATAAGAAAGGAACTCTCACAAATGTTAAAAGACATGCAGAGTGATGGCATCATTGAGAAGGCAGATGCTACATTGGTTGTCACCAAATGTTTTAGCAAAGAAGAAAACTGTTGTATTGCGATTATGCATAGATTTGAGGTCAGTCAACAGAGCAATTTGGGTCGAGAATTTTCCCTTATCACGTATTGATGACTTGATCACAGCCGTAGGTCAGTCCAAATGGTTTTCTAAATTAGATTTACATGGGGCGTATCATGAAGTTGTGCTGAATGAGCGATCTAGTCATTTGACTGCATTTGTCACACCTGATGGTACTTTTCAATTCTGTCGCATGCCATTTGGTCTGGCTTCGGCTGCGTGGGTCTTTCAAAAAGTAATGAATAATATTTTACAAGGTATACCCAATGTTATAGTATTTCAAGATGATATTTTAGTGCACACTGAAATAGAAGAACAACATACTGAGGCTGTGGAACGTGGCTGACTATTTTACAAAATAGTGGTGTAACTGTTAAAGATGATAAATGTATTTTCACAGTAAATGAAATTGTATATTTGGGTCATGTTCTCTCTAAAGATGGTGTCAAACCCAAACCAAGCATTGTTGAAGGTATTATTAATGCTCCTCACCTAGTTGACAAAGATCAGTTATGTTCCTATATCGGCTTGTGTGAGTTCTATGCTAAATTTATTCAAAATCTTGCAAGTTTAACTGAGTGTTTTAGAAGCTTGTTAAAAAAAGGAGTCGATTTTATATGGACATCAATGTGTCAGGAACATTTTCAAATGATCAAACAGAGTATTGTAGCAGCTCCTGCACTTCAAACATATGTTGAAGGTAGGGATACGTATATGACGGTGGATGATAGCCATTATGGTTTGGGTGCCGTTTTATCACAGTTGGTTGATGGTAAAGAGGTGACAGTAGGATTTGCATCCAGAAGATTAAAGGAGGTGGAATTGAGATACTCAGTAATTGAGAAAGAGATGTTAACCTGTGTATGGGGCATAGAGAAGTTTAGATCTTATGTCTGGGGCAGGATATTCTGGTTAAGAACTGACCATAAACCTTTGGTTGATATTTTGTCAGGTATGAAAATAAAAAAAGCTACAGCCAGATTAGCTAGGTTGATGACAAAACTACTAGAGTTTAATTTCACGATTGTTCACATTGCAGGAGGCAAAAATATTAAGGCTGATTTTTTGTCAAGATTACATGTAGAAAGCAATGAAATGGAATTGAAAGAACAAGAGGACATAGAGGAATGTATCATTGCACAAGTAGAGGATAGAGTAATTTGTGAGAACATGGAAGAATGGTTGTGTGCGTTGGAAAGTGATGTTTTAAAACAAGTTAAACATGTAATTACTGGTTGGCTGAAAGAAAAAACACTTGATGTAAATCTACTACCATATTGTAAAGTGGCTAAGAAATTATCTTTGGAAAATAAGGTGTTAGTTAGAGGAGACAAATTGGTGCTTCCAAGCTATTATCGACAAAGAATAATGGAAACGGCTCATTCAGATCATCTAGGTATGACAGCAACCAAACGCAGAATCGAAAATTATTTTTGGTGGCCTAGTGTGGATAGAGAGGTAGAGATGTTGGTAAGGGAGTGTATGCAATGTTCTTACAGTGATAAGCATCTTTCCACCACTACCCCTTGTCCTAGGCCTATGTTATCTCCTGATAAGGTGTGGCAAAGAGTGTCCATAGATTTTCTAGGTCCGTTTCACGTATTGCCAAATAGTATGAGATATTTTGTTGTCTTGATTGATCATCTGTCTAAATGGGTATCAGAGCCCAACACCAAATTAGTTATTCGTTTTTTACAGGATGTATTCAGCAGAGAGGGAGTTCCTGAGGAATTACTATCTGACAATGGGGTACAATTTACCTCTTCTAGTATGAAGGAATATTTGAAGAAAATCGGTGTGAAGCATCTACGTACTCCGTTGTATCATCCTCAAGGCAATGGAAAAGTTGAAAGATTTAATAGGGTTTTGGTAGAATGTATTCAAAGTGCTGTTAAAGCAAAAGTGGACTGTGAAGTTGCCATCAGAGAGGTGGTGTGGGCTTATAGAACTACCCAGCATTCTGTCACTGGTTCAATACTGTTTGAGTTAATGAGAGGTAGGAAGGTTTGGTCAACTTTGAACCCATTTTAGAAACTTAAGATGGTGTGAGGTAAGTGTGAAGTGTTGCAGGAATCCATGAAAGCTAAACATGCAAGCGATTAGTTTAGTCGTAATAGATGCAAGAATACACATCTTCTAAGGAAAAGACGAAATGTGAAATTTTCTGTAGGGGAACTTGTATGTATTAAAGAACCTCTAATGTTACAAAAGGAAAATCTAAGTTCAAAGAACCCATTGGCATCATTGAAGTCAGAGGGCTAGCTGTCTTTGTGGAGAGTAAACATTTGGAAGTCAGAGGAAAAAATGTATATGTCCCAAATGCTCCTTAAATATAACATGAATTAACATTTATATTTCTGTACACCCTCTGCGCACCTGCTAAATAAAATGTACTTCAAAATTAAATCTGCAATTTTGACTTAAAAGTACCATCTAAATCAAATCAGCAACATATATGGAAACCAATTTAAATGTCTTTATTCTATTAAGTTTATCGCTGTTATGAAATATAAAACATATTCTGACTGACCTCAGCTGAGTTGCATTCTAAAGGACAAACACATTTTAGAAGTGGGACTTGGCCGCTTCTACCTAGAGCTCCTTCGAACCCATGTCATTGTCCAGAATCTACAAATGGCATGTAGTCCCCTGCACCACCCAAACTAATGGGAAACCAAGGGAATAAGTGTCTGGTGACTCCACTGGAGTAGGCAATGCAGCACCCTGATGCACCCTGATGCAGCTAATGTTATTTGGGAACCAATCCACATCCTGAATGACGGCCTACTAATGCTTCTTGGGCAAGCAGTCAGTACTGCACCGACCATCTGATTCATCCCTTCCCAGAAGACAGAGAAGCAGTACCTACTGACCGCCACAGCCTTCATTCCTCCTAGTGGGATGGCCTATATTTATCAGAGGCTTCCAATTTTCTGTATGGACCAGGCCCCTATTGCGCAAGGCCCTGGTAGGGGGTCATTCCAGCAGAGCAACAAAATTGTGGCACAAGGACCCAGCTTGTGGTACTTCCCTTGCAACCTCAACCCTCAATAGGCCTGCACATACTCATGTGGATGTGACCTAACCTCACTATTCTGTTCTATTCTTGGCACTTTAGGAGCGCATGACTGGCCAACAGGCTTCCCAGCGCTGAAAGATCACACCAGTCTCAGAAACATTATGTATTAGGTAAAGAGATAGGTCTTCAGTGTTTCCTGAAGCTCAGTTCCACCTAATTGTTTCTAAGTGCAGCAGGTAGATCATTCCATAATTTGGTTGCTAGATTGAAAAGCGAGCGCTCTCCACTCCTGGCTTTCTTGATCCTAGGGACTGTAAGTATTCCTAGGTCTGTGAATCATAGCGAGCTTCTAGGACTGTTGGAACGTACCAAATATATAAAAGTTGCGGACCCTCCTGTTGCACCGCCCGATGGGCTATGCAGATAGCCTTGAACTGTATCCTCTTGACTACTGGCAGCCAGTGTAGGGAAGCTAAGGAAGATGAGACGGAATGAAGTTTCAGCATTCTCAACAAAGTCCGAACAGCTGCGTTTTGTATCTCTAGAAGTCTTTTGACCACCGACTGAGAGCTCCCTACATTGTCACAGAGTGGGATGTGGTCAGTGAGACTGCTGACCCCACCCCACTCTGTGATGAAGTGTCACTAATTGACACTCGACCCTGGGTGTAGCTTAAAACTGAAGCGCCCAGGTGCGAGGCAATGAGTGACGCTATCCCTTGTCACTGAAGGGGGACCTTTGCTGAGCTGAGGAGGTCACGCCCACAAGAGCTGTGACTTCCTTAGCCCAGCAAAGTTCAGCTCAGGCAGCCAGGAGCCTGCGCATTTAGCGCATGGCTAGCTCCTGGCTGCCTCACCTGAAAATGCACAGTGTCACATGCTCAGCCTGACAGACACTGTTCTTGAGGGGCAAAAGGTGAGGGGTCATGGCACCTCAGCCCCAATGGACCGGCCGCGGCTGGTTTCTTTAGTAGAGGTCTCACAATTGCATATTTCCAGGCAACTGGAATGCTACCACTCTCCAGTGCGTTGTTGAAAATATCAGTCAGAGCTGGAAAGATTGCATTTTCTCCTTTCTTCGCTATATCAAGGGGTGCCGGATCAGCAGGGATCAAGATTTTACTGTTTTTATGAGTCCTTCAATGTCTTCTTTCCTCACAAGTGGGGAATGCTGATAGTTTCTGTTTTGCATTCCATCCTGAGGAGGGTTATTGGCAACATCATTGGGCTCTGTGTTCCCTGCCAAAAATGCACAGATACTGTTGACTGTTTCAAGAACGTAATTAACTAGCGTATTGCAGCAGGAATCAGAAGGCGAGAGACCGGAGAGCACGCTAGATAGTTTAATAAAGTTGACTATTTTAAGTAACTCTTTTGTTGAGTTTGGTGCACTCTCTATCCCAGTGCTACTATAAGTAGTTTGTGCTAATCTTATGGCATAATGGTATTTCTTTACTGATTTCTTATAGTTTAATTTACTGGTGGCATAACAGTTTTTCCTCCACTTCCTTTACATTCTTTTTTTAATTCAACTAATTGCGTAGAAAACCAAGGGGCCCAGCCCTGAGGCCGGCTGATTTTATGCAATCTCATAATGACTAGTTTGTTCAGTGAATCCTTTATCCAATCCCTGAATTTTAGATTAATTTCTGATATTTCACCATTCAATCGAGGGGACAGCTTGCTGCAGTCAGTTTTGATCAGCAACGACTAAGCCTTGACTGTTTTGGACAGAGAAAGTTTTCTTTCCTATTCTAGGGATGTGGAACGGGACAAAATAATGACCAAACCAGCATACTGGTAGAGGATATTCTGATCTGATGTTGGAGATGTTATTAGAAATGGGATTCAGAAAATGACATTTTTTATGCGTGGGAAGTGTTATCCGTTGTGTAAACTGAATAGCAGAGGGATCCTGTATTAGATTTGATGCACATTCACAATTTTTATCCTTAAACTGTAGATGCATGTATAAACTGAGTGGCCGAATCTGGAGCATGGTATACTAATAGCCCAGAGTAACCCTGAGAAGGTGAAAGGTGGGGAAGGTTCTATCCCAAAGGGGAGACTCTCACACCCTGAAATTGTAATAGGAGTGAATTTTCCTTTGAGTATTTCCTAAAAATCATGGCAAGCCCACTGTAATTTTTTTTTGTCGGCCGCATGTAGCTATTGTATTTCCTTTTGGGAGGGCCACCATTGCATTGGCATAGACTCCTCTCTAAGCCATGTTTCTGTAAGAAATAGGGCCTCTAGCTGATTTCCTCTTTGAAAGCAAATAGCTCTAGTTTATGTTTGGGTAGTGATCTGCAGTTAATCGGAAGCAAAAGCCATTTGTTCCTGTTAAATTGCATCAGTGTTGCGTAATCTACGAATTGTAATTTTACAAGGGTTGCCTTCCCACCCAAGGGTGACACAGGTGAACTTGATTCAATGCACTACGATGAATGTGAAAGACTGTAGTCAAGTAGAATGGACAACCAAGACACCACTCACACATCGATGTGGTTTCTTCAATCCCTGCTACCAGTGATTCTTAGCACTAAATGGAATATCCACCTTGTATCTTTTATCTCTGCTTTTAAGGCCAGTCAGCCTTCAACATGACTGGTGTTGTCTTATGATGACTCTGGGTGCCTTCCTGCACATTATTCTATTGAGTACTCCTATGGAATGGGTCATTGCTTCCATACCATGCTGATGTAGGTGATTGCAAGTCATTCTTTACCTTGAAGGAACATTCATTGTTACCTGATATATTTCTGAAGCCAAAGCAATGATATTTAACGTCTTTTCCTCAATTATTCCTACTTCACTGTTCTGCCTAACTACCAGACAGCCACAAGCTACCCATTACCTCCTGCAGACCACACCTAGAGGTTAATACTCGTCTATTTCTCTGATACAATATGGACATATTATTGGCAGTAGGCACTGATGGAGCATGACTTTTTGCTAATAAAATCTGCTCGGGAAAATCCACCTGTTAGACCTGTCAGCCCTGGGGTGGTCTTCCCCTGCATTTTTGTCCCTTTTTGCCTCTTAACTGACCGCCATTTTTGTTGGACATAGGACTCTGGGCACCTTACCGCTGCTAAACAGTGCTGAGGTGCAGGTGCTCTCTCCTAAAAACATGGTGACAGACATGCCTGCCACAGGCCCCTGCTACTGCGGTGAGGCCACCTTCCTATCTGCGCACTAGTAGTTGGAATAGGCTGGGACTGGATGCTACTGTAACCCTTACAGCCCCGCCTCTTGTCACCGTAGACAGACAGGACAGAGTAGTTAGGGAACACCCCAGAGCCCCTAGATTCTTCCGGAACCTTCCAATCCCCCTAGTTGCCGCCAGAAATTGCCGCCTTTTTGGTCACCTGACCTTAGGGTATAAAAGGGGGGGTTCTGGCCACACATCTTTTTTTACACCTCTGGGCTGGGACAGACCTCTACTGGAGTGACGACGGCTGCACCAGCAGGATTGCCCTCCTACCAAGGTACAATTACAAAAGAAGTTACAGAGCACAACCACTGTACAATATTGCAACTGACCTTGTAGTCAGTTTGTTTTTTAATAAACCCAAGTTAGTGTAATATTTACAATACAAAACAAATATTCATAGAAGTTTTTACAAAAGGCAAATAATCTTTGAAAGTCTTGATTCTGTTGACACGAGGTACGTATCGTAGATGAAGACAGCCGACATGTGTTTCGTCGTTTATACAACTTTTTCAAGGCTTAGAAAAATTTCTGTGGCTCAGAATTGAAGAAACTTCTTCGAACTCTCGGATATTCGAAGAGAACAATGTCACGAAGTATGGACGCAAAGTTTAAGTCTTATAAGACACTCAATATGACTTGAAAGTGCTTTTCAGCATTTTCTATTTCTGTTGTAGACGGTGCGTCAAAAATTGTAATTAAGATACATTGTAGATATGAGTCCCAAATAGTGGTACTCTTACGTAGAAAAAATGTTGCAATCACTAACGCACGAATTACAGTTGATTCGGCGCTCGTAGTCCTTTATCAAATGATTGTAGCATCAAGAAGTGCTCTTATCACAACATCTCGTACAAACGAACGCGTCCCGCTACAGTGGAGAGTTCTTCAATTCTGACCCACAGAAATTTTTCTAAGCCTTGAAAAAGTCGTATAAACAACGAAACATGCGTCGGCTGTCTTCATCTACGATACGTACCTCATGTCAACCGAATCAAGACTTTCAAAGATTATTTGCCTTTTGCAAAAACTTCTATGAATATTTGTTTTGTATTGTAAATATTACACTAACTTGGGTTTATTAAAAAACAAACTGACTACAAGGTCAGTTGAAATATTGTACAGTGGTTGTGCTCTGTAATTTCTTTTGTAATTGTACTATGTATGGGGACATTTTTGTCCATATAGAACAACACTGATAAATGGCACAGTGTTTTACATTGAGCACGCCTAGATTACTATTAGATTTTTAATAATACTGGGGGAAGACATAACGGAGGTGCTGACTAGGTCTCTCTTTACCACTGCCATTTGTTCTAGAACCCTCCTACCAAGGTTGACTGCTCCTAGGAACTGCTGCCTCTCTCTCGGGGGTACCGCCCTACTGCCTGCTGATCGGGCCCAGATTAGAGAGGACTCCCCCAAATAGCCCCAGAGTGTCTCCCCAGGAGGAGGGTCAAACCTCCTGGTCACGAGGTTTCTCCGGGACAGCCAAGACATCACAGACTGTCCCCTGCAGCGCGGTACTCCTCAAAATCACCGCCGCTGCCTGGGGAATCCTGACGGGACGGCATAGCGCTGTGAAGGGAAGGAAGCGCTGTGCCCAGAACTCCCCACCGCTGCCTGGGGTCCTTACCGGAACAGTGTAGCGCTGTGAGGGTGTAGCGCTGTCAATGAACTGCCGAGCAGGGTGCGCAAGCCTTCTTCACCGCCGCCCCCCTTTGTGAACTGAGACCTGCCAGTGGTCTGCGGCGGCGCCCTCTGACTGCGGGACTCTGGGCTGGCCTCCGCTGCTGGCGCGACTGCTGGGCTTACTGGATTGCCCCAGGATCACTGCCGCGAGCCCGAGTCCTGGCCACCGGAATCGCTGCTACAGATCACCGCTGCTGCCCGGGAGCCTCGGGAGCCCTGGGCGCGACATCGCGAACCTCCGGGGGAAGCCGCGCTGGGATTGGCTTCCGCGGCTGGGGGTTGCCCGGCAACCAGAGGGCTCGTCCGGAGGCCCGGCTGTGGAGGAATTCCCACGGGGCGGCCTGGCTGATCCTCTGCGCAGCCACGAAGAGACCTCCGTTCCACAGGGAGCTCAATGAAGCCTCAAGCCGGCGCCCGTCCCCAGGTAAGAGTAGCGTGTGCCTGGAGCTACTGGGCCTCGGGACGCCTGGGGCGGGTTGCAGGCCATCGACGGAGTCTAGGCAGTGGGGGAAGAACGTTGGTACCGCCCACTGGGGACCGGCGCTGGAAGATTCCTAGCGGTACCACCTGAGAGCCGATCCAGCTCTGACAAAGTTACCCATCTGGCTCTCAGAGACTGGCTGGTACCTGTGTAGTAAATCACCACGACCATCTGCTGGTTCGCTACTGGAACCCTTTAGAGAACCTTTTTGTTGTGGGCCAAAAGGACTGAACTGGTGATTCTGATGAACAATGTCCCTTACCAAGGAATCCTCTATCCTGCATAATTGTCAGAGTCAAGGGACTCATTGAGCCTGTACATTTCGTTGTGGTTATTCAGCACGAGGAAAGTCATGATTATACGTGCATGTCATTATGACAGATTTTTCCTGAACTTGAGATAAAGATACCTAAGTTTTTGCATAAAGCTGGAGTGGCGCTTCTTTTGTGTGTGCTTTACTGTGTCAGTGTGGATGTGTGCTGCACAATCACTTTACACATTGCCTCCTGCGTGCCTACCTGCCTCGCGCCAAGCTATCTTGTCGGAATCAGTGGTCCCTACTTGGACTAGGGTGCAGACCCTGGCCAACTGGAGACCCCGGTTCTAACATTGGTGTTCAGCGGTGGGATTAGGACTTGTGCAACACCCTACAGTGACCCAGTGTGCGCCACAATCCTACACCTGACGCAACGCAAGCTCAAAATTCTCCCTGACTGCCTGATTGCAAGTGCTCTTGTTCAAAGCCTGTTTGCCTAAGTCCCAGTGGTTTTCCCTGAGAACGTCTGAGGCCCCTACCTAGCAAGATGGAATTCGAGCTGGCCAACCTGGAAACGTACACGGTGGCGCAGCTTAAGGAGTTCTGCCAGGGGAAAGGGGTGTTCTTCAAGCGAGGCGCCAAGAGGGAAGAGCTTCAAAAATCCTTGAGAGCATGGGCATTGGCCCACCCGGAAGGGGAAAGGGACGAGGGGCGGTTAGAGCATGACGCTCCAGGAGAGCTGGACCTACTGCATATAGATACTAGCGACAATGTATTGGAAGGGCCAGGAGGGCGTTCAAGGGCAGGCAGCAGTGTCTCAGTGAGGAGCTGGTCGTCAGAAGACTTAGAGGACAGGAGGGAGGAGAACCAGCTTAAGCTAGAGCTTGCCAGGTTAGAGAAGGAGCGTGAAGAGAAGAGGCTGGCTATGGAGGAAAGAAAACTTGCCCATGAGCTCAGCCTGAAGGAGCTGGAAATCAGAGCCCTACAAATAGGGGCTAACAGCAACACAAATGGTGGCAGCGTACCTACTGAAGCTTCACGTGAGTCCAGGTTCTATATGCCTAAAGATGTTGTGGCCAGTTTTAATGTGGGGGATGATATTGACAAGTGGCTAGCAGCCTATGAGGTGTCCTTAAAAGCCCATGGGGTCCCCGAGAGTTACTGGGGGGGTAGCCTGTACAGGTACATGCCTCCGGTGGGGAGGGACACACTCCTTACACTAGACAAGGCAGATCAGACCAACTATCCTGTTATGAGGGAAGTGCTAGTCAAGAAGTTTGGTCTTACCCGTGAGAAGTATAGGCAGAAGTTTAGAAATAGCCACAAACTTCCCACACAGAACTGGGTAGATTTCCTGGATTACGCCCGCAAAGCATTGGAGGGTTGGGTGCGGGGCAGTGAGGTAACTGATTATGAAGGGCTGTATGATTTGTTCCTAAGAGAGCACCTTCTAGAGAAATGTTTTCCAGAGCTGCGCCAACACCTGGTTGACCGCAAGCTGACCGATCTGAGGGAGCTTGCGGAAGAGGCGGACACCTGGGCCAGTACCAGGGTGTCCAACAAGGGATCTGGGGGGGACCCCCAAAAGGGTGGACAGGGTTTCCACCAGAAGAAAGAGGGGGGAGATAAAAAGAAGGAGTTATCCAAAGGCCCCCAAAACAGATCGCAAGGGAGAGGGTTTGGATCCCAGCCCCCATCTGGCTACCAGAAGCCTACTTATCCTGACAAAGGTCAGCAGCCCAGAACTGTCGGGTGCTATGAGTGTGGGGAGGTTGGACACTACAAGGGGACCCCAGCCCCTACTGGAGGTAAGAACCCCTGGGGTGGCGAGTGTAGCGCTGGGGGAGGAGCTGCCCCTAGATAATGGGGGGGGGAGTGGGCAGGGTTGACCCTAGTATCCCTGGGAGACAGTGAGATGGTCCCAACGATCCATGTGCCCGCAAATACTACCAAGTATAGGCAGTGGGTCACCCTCAATGGTCGGGGGTGGAGGCTCTGAGGGACACAGGTGCCAGCATGACGATGGTAAGGAGTCAGCTGGTATCCCCGGAGCAAGTGGTGCCTGATGTATTCCACCCAGTTGTGATGGCTGACAACAGGGAGGGCCACTATTCCGTGGCCCAGGTTCCCTTTGAGTGGGGAGGGGTTTCAGGCCTTCTGAGAGTTGCAGTGAGCCCTGCCATGCCAATCGACTGTCTGTTGGGAAATGATCTTGAGCACACTGCCTGGAAGGAGGTAGAGCTCAAAGCACACGCAGAGATGCTGGGACTACCAGAATGGACCTGTGCGATTACACGATCCATGGCTGCCCAGAAAGGGAGTCAACCGGGGCTGGAGCCTGGGACAATGGCCCAGCCAGCTGCTAACAAGGAAAACGTCTCGGAGAGCGCACCCCGTGAGATGGATGGGGCACCTGCTGTGGTTGCACCGGAGTCCACGGAGGGTGATGTTGTTCCCGGGGGGGACTTGCCGACCCCTGCAGACTGGCAGGTGGAAGGAGGGCCTATCCGGGAGGAGTTTTGTCAGGCACAGAAGGAATGCCCCACCCTTGAGGGCATGCGGCAACAGGCCGAAGCCCAAGCAGCAGGAAATGGTTCTGGAAATTTCCACATTTATTGGGAGGATGGCCTCCTTTACAGTGAGCCCAAGGCTCCGGTGCATGGGTCATCTAGGGCCTTAGTGGTCCCCCAATGCTATCGGGCCTTTCTTTTGGAGTTAGCGCATGAGATCCCCTTGGCGGGACACTTGGGCCAAGACAAAACCTTTGCTCGTCTAGTCCCACATTTCTATTGGCCCAGGATGAGGATTTCCTCTGATACCTTTTGCAGGACCTGTGTGACCTGTCAAGCTAGTGGGAAGACAGGGACCAAATTGAAGGCCCCCCTGGAACCACTACCAGTCGTTGGTACCCCCTTTGAACGGGTGGGCATCGACATTGTTGGACCTATGGATCCGCCGACTTCTGCTGGTCACCGGTTTATCCTGGTTCTGGTGGACCACGCCACCCGGTACCCGGAGGCTATCCCTCTGAGGACCATCACTGCACCTGCAGTGGCGCGGGCCCTGATGGGGATTTTTACCCGGGTGGGTTTCCCCAAAGTGGTGGTGTCGGACAGGGGCACCAACTTTATGTCCGCCTATATGCAGGCCATGTGGAAGGAGTGTGGGGTGACTTACAAGTTCTCCACCCCATACTACCCCCAGACCAACGGGCTTGTTGAAAGATTCAACAAGACCCTGAAAGGCATGATCAGGAGTCTGCCTGAGGAAGAAGTGGGACGTCCTCTTACCCTGCCTGTTGTTTTCCTACAGGGAGGTGCCGCAGAAGGGGGTGGGCTTCAGCCCCTTTGAGCTTCTGTACGGACACCCTGTCAGGGGACCTCTCAGCCTGGTGAAGGAGGGGTGGGAGAAGACTCCCGGGAGGCTTCCCCAAGATGTAGTGAGCTACATGTTGGCGTTCCGCAGCCAGATGGCTGAGCTGTGGAAAGAGGCATCTGATAACTTGGAGGCCAGCCAGGAGGTCATGAAAGAATGTTATGACCGGAATGCCCAGCCTGTGGAGTTGGATACTGGACAGAAGGTGTAGGTCATGGAGCCCGGAGAGCTTAGCACCCTCCAGGACCGATGGACTGGCCCGTATGAGATACTGGAGAAGAAGGGCCAGGCCACTTACATGGTGGATCTTAAGACCCCAAGGCAACCCCACCGGGTGTTGCATGTCAACCGCCTCAAGCCACACCAGGAGAGGTCTGAGCTCACCCTCCTGATGGTGACTGATGGGAGCGAGGAGGAGGAGAGCGAGCCTCTTCCGGACCTTCTGGATTCCCAAGAGAAAGATGGATCGGTGGAGGGAGTGGTTCTCTCCCCGTCCTTGACCCTTGAGCAACAGAGGGACTGCCGCCAGGTATTGGAGCAGTACTCTCCTTTGTTCTCTCTCATCCCTGGGATAACCCACCTGTGTACCCATGATGTGGACACAGGGGACAGCCTCCCTGTCAAAACCAAGTCTTATAGGCTGTCGGATAAAGTGAAGGCCAGCATCCAGAGTGAGGTCACTAAGATGCTGGAGTTGGGGGTGATTGAGCCCTCCAACAGCCCCTGGGCCAGTCCAGTGGTTTTGGTACCCAAAGCGGCCCCACCAGGCACCACACCTGAACTTCGGTTCTGTGTGGACTACCGAGGACTCAATTTGGGGACCAAGACGGATGCTCATCCCATCCCTAGGGCGGATGAGCTTATTGATCGGCTGGGGGCTGCCCGATACTTGAGTACCTTTGGCCTCATGTCAGGGTACTGGCAGATCGCCCTGACGGAAGGAGCCAAGGAGAAGTCCGCTTTTTCCACCCCGGAGGGCCACTTCCAGTTTAGAGTGATGCCCTTTGGACTGAAAAACGCTCCCGCCACCTTCCAGCGGTTGGTGAACCGGGTACTTTCTGGTTTGGAGGCCTTCTCCGCTGCCTACCTGGATGACATAGCCGTCTTCAGCGGCAGCTGGGAAGAGCATCTGTGTCACCTGCGGGAGGTGCTTCAGGCCCTGCAGCAGGCGGGCCTGACCATCAAGGCTAGCAAATGCCAGATCGGACAGGGATCCGTAGTCTACCTGGGACACCTGGTGGGCGGGGGTAAGGTGCAGCCCCTACAGGCCAAGATCGAAACCATCCTAGCCTGGGAGCCCCCCAAAACCCAGACGGAGGTCAGGGCTTTCCTGGGCCTCACTGGTTACTACCGCCGATTTGTCAAGGGGTATGGCAGCATTGTGGCCCCCTTGACAGAGCTAACCTCCAAGAAACAACCGAGGAAAGTGATTTGGACCGAAGCTGGCCAGAAAGCTTTTGATTCCCTCAAGCAGGCTGTGTGCACTGCTCCGGTGCTCAGGGCCCCGGACTTCGCTAAGGAGTTTATTGTGCAAACGGACGCCTCTGAACATGGCATTGGGGCGGTACTCTCGCAACTCAACGAGGAGGGCCTAGACCAACCCGTGGCCTTCATATCCAGGAGGCTACTCCCCCGGGAACAACGGTGGAGTACTGTAGAAAGAGAAGCTTTCGCGGTGGTCTGGGCTCTGAAGAAGCTGAGGCCATACCTCTTTGGCTCCCACTTCCTAATTCAGACCGACCACCGGCCCCTCCGGTGGCTCATGCACATGAGGGGCGAAAACCCTAAATTGTTGAGATGGTCCATTTCCCTCCAGGGTATGGACTTCAGGGTGGAACACCGACCCGGAGTAGACCACGCCAATGCTGACGGTCTCTCTAGGTTTTTCCGCCTTAGTGACGAGAACTCCCTAGAGGTTGGGTAGCTCTCCCCACTTTCAGCTGGGGGGGACACGTGTTAGACCTGTCAGCCCTGGGGTGGTCTTCCCCTGCATTTTTGTCCCTTTTTGCCTCTTAACTGACCGCCATTTTTGTTGGACATAGGACTCTGGGCACCTTACCGCTGCTAAACAGTGCTGAGGTGCAGGTGCTCCCTCCTAAAAACATGGTGACAGACATGCCTGCCACAGGCCCCTGCTACTGTGGTGAGGCCACCTTCCTATCTGCGCACTAGTAGTTGGAATAGGCTGGGACTGGATGCTACTGTAACCCTTACAGCCCAGCCTCTTGTAACCGTAGACAGACAGGACAGAGTAGTTAGGGAACACCCCAGAGCCCCTATATTCTTCCGGAACCTTCCAACCCCCCTAGTTGCCGCCAGAAATTGCCGCCTTTTTGGTCACCTGACCTTAGGGTATAAAAGGGGGGGTTCTGGCAACACATCTTTGTTACACTACTGGGCTGGGACGGACCTCTACTGGAGTGACGACGGCTGCGCCAGCAGTATTGCCCTCCTACCAAGGTTGACTGCTCCTAGGAACTGCTGCCTCTCTCTCGGGGGTGCCGCCCTACTGCCTGCTGATCGGGCCCAGATTAGAGAGGACTCCCCAAATAGCCCCAGAGTGTCTCCCCAGGAGGAGGGTCAAACCTCCTGGTCACGAGGTTTCTCCGGGACAGCCAAGACATCACAGACTGTCCCCTGCAGCGCGGTACTCCTCAAAATCACCGCCGCTGCCCGGGGGATCCTGACGGGACGGCATAGCGCTGTGAAGGGAAGGAAGCGCTGTGCCCAGAACTCCCCGCCACTGCCTGGGGTCCTTACCGGAACGGTGTAGCGCTGTGAGGGTGTAGCGCTGCGAACGAACTGCCGAGCAGGGTGCGCAAGCCTTCTTCACCGCCGCCCCCCTTTGTGAACTGAGACCTGCCAGTGGTCTGCGGCGACGCCCTCTGACTGCGGAACTCCGGGCTGGCCTCCGCTGCTGGCGCGCCTGCGGGGCTTACTGGATTGCCCCAGGATCACCGCCGCGAGCCCGTGTCCTGGCCGCCGGAATCGCTGCTACAGATCACCGCTGCGGCCCGGGAGCCTCGGGAGCCATGGGCGCGACATCGCGAAGCTCCGGGGGAAGCTGCGCTGGGATTGGCTTCCGCGGCTGGGGGTTGCCCGGCAACCAGGGGGCTCGTCCGGAGGCCCGGCTGTGGAGGAATTCCCACGGGGCGGGCTGGCTGATCCTCTGCGCAGCCGCGAAGAGACCTCCGTTCCACAGGGAGCTCAGTGAAGCCTCAAGCCGGCGCCCGTCCCCAGGTAAGAGTAGCGTGTGCCTGGAGCTACTGGGCCTCGGGCGCCTGGGACGGGTTGCAGGCCATCGACGGAGTCTAGGCAGTGGGCGTTGGTACCGCCCACTGGGGACCGGCGCTGGAAGATTCCTAGCGGTACCACCTGAGAGCCGATCCAGCTCTGACAAAGTTACCCATCTGGCTCTCAGAGACTGGCTGGTACCTGTGTAGTAAATCACCACAACCATCTGCTGGTTCGCTACTGGAACCCGTTAGAGAACCTTTTTGTTGTGGGCCTAAAGGACTGAACTGGTGATTCTGATGAACAATGTCCCTTACCAAGGAATCATCTATCCTGCATAATTGTCAGAGTCAAGGGACTCATTGAGCCTGTACATTTCGTTGTGGTTATTCAGCACGAGGAAAGTCATGATTATACGTGCATGTCATTATGACAGATTCTTCCTGAACTTGAGATAACGATACCTAAGTTTTTGCATAAAGGTGGAGTGGCGCTTCTTTTGTGTGTTCTTTACTGTGTCAATGCGGATGTGTGCTGCACAATCACTTTACACATTGCCTCGTACATGCCTACCTGCCTCGCGCCAAGCTACCTTGTCGGAATCAGTGGTCCCTACTTGGACTAGGGTGCAGACCCTGGCCAACTGGAGACCCCGGTTCTAACACCACCCATGTGTGTGTTTTAATAAATTACTAATGTATGTGAAAAACTATAATTACTAAAACGTGAAGATGTAGAAGGTATGACTGAAAATATGCAAAGCCGCACGTATTTCTAAGAGTCAGAATAACACATGTAGAATGGAAGATTTCTCTATAGGGTTATGAATAATAATAGAGCGAGAAGAAATTATTAATTTGCGTGGCAAATATTAATGTTTTTATATTTCCTGAACTGCAGGAATATTCAAGCACAAACATGAAAATGCTCATTTATTCTTCATGAAAGTAGAGTAAGACTAGAAAATGTAGAAATGATTTTTCTTTTCTCTCTGTCTTTCCTTGCTGAACATGCAGGTCTAAGCAAATGTATTAGTTAGGGAATGTGCTTCCGTGCTCCTTTGTTTCTTTTCATGCCGTTTCCTGATGTCCTTGTAAAGAATAACAATTACATCCTTAGAGAGCGGAGAATAGTATGACTCTTTCCTATCTAGGCGAGGATTCAGAATAAAACTGTTGCTATGTAGTTACAAAATGTTTAAATTGTAGTTTTCTTCCTCTCTAGGAAGTTATATAATTTTAGACAAAGACTGTTTAGAGAAATGTGTAAAGTCATCGTTAGGAGTTGTTTTCCTTCTCTAGTTCTGACCAATGAGAATGGCTTGTAGGATTTAGGAGAGTTTCTAACCTAGTGAAACAAAGTTGTGAAGTCAGTATAAAGACGCTGGTGGGAAAATGATCATTGGCTTGTTCACATTCTGGTGACCTGTCCTGCATCCGTGGTATGCTGTATGCTGTGCAGTGCTGATTCCTGATTTGGCTGGCAATCCTGACTGCGGAGTACTTTTGTCTAAAGACTTTGCACAACATCGGCTGGTGATGCTGCCCACACTATTCTCCTACGGCCGTGGAGATAGTTTTCTTGACTAATTGCACGCTGTGCATTAGTTTTCTCTAAAATTCTGAGAGGTAACTGAACTGTGATTACCCTGATGTTCACTGTTTCTATCTCTCACCTGAATTTGATGATTTTGAATTACTCTGTTTATGAAAGCTGTGATTGTTAACTGTGATTATTTGTAATCAAAGTGTTTTCCTTATGATTTGTATTTGCGTATGACCATTCATATTTTCTGAAATAATACCAAAAAGGTATCTAGAAAGATTAGTGTCTGTCATTATTTCTTGAGTCATGACTTATTTTAGGATAACATTGTCATATTATTAATGCATTTTGTAGTGTATTATGGTATAGCTATTTCTTCATTACAGGTCCGCGTGAAGGGATAGTACTCTGATTTCTCTACTTAGTCCCTTTTAGCTCTACCAAAGATCCATTGGAGGTCCTTTTGATATTGCTATTGCTAATAGAAAGGATAATGACTTATGGGCCCGTCATTATAGTATTTACGCTTCCTTGGGTTTTGTAAATGTTGGTGTGGGATATTATATGACCCCCCACCACTTCCGCTGCATCAGTTTTTGGTAGTTGATTCGGATGGTTAGTTTAGACTAAAATACTAGGTGGAGAAAAAGGAGTTTTTTGCTGACTAGACGGAATTGACGGTTCAAATATATGTTGAGTTAGTTTTGTCATACTGAGTTTTTTGTTACGGGTCCGTCGAGGCCTGAGATCCCGGGACATGCCTAAGGGCTGTTCTTAGTGTTTGCGTACACTAAGGTGATGTACATTGTCTGCTGGTAATACAAACTATTACAGCAAACAAATGATGGACGGAATGCTGACAATGCAAACATTCTCCCCCAGTCAAAAGATCTGGGTTAAATCCATCGTTCTTTTGCCCACTATGCCACCCCAGTTTGGACCTAGCCATATGCAAATCAGTCTTGACCTTGTGCCCCATGGGAACAGTCCAGACCAAACTGCCAGGCCAGGTCCTCCCTGGACCGGAAACAAGCATCATGGGACCGGTTTCTCGGGTATGTGACCCTTCTTCAGCCAGGCTAGCTTGAATCCAGTGGCACAGTGAGCAAGGGACCCACGTCTGGGCATACCCATCCCACTTAGGGCGAAAAGTGTTACAGCAAACAAATGATGGACGGAATGCTGACAATGCAAACATTCTCCCCCAGTCAAAAGATCTGGGTTAAATCCATCGTTCTTTTGCCCACTATGCCACCCCAGTTTGGACCCACCCATATGCAAATCAGTCTTGACCCTGTGCCCCATGGGAACAGTCCAGACTGAACTGCCAGGCCAGGTCCTCCCTGGACCGGAAACAAGCATCCTGGGACCGGTTTCAGGGTATGTGACCCTTCTTCAGCCAGGCTAGCTTGAATCCAGTGGCACAGTGAGCAAGGGACCCACATCTGGGCATACCCATCCCACTTAGGGCGAAAAGTGTTACAGCAAACAAATGATGGACGGAATGCTGACAATGCAAACATTCTCCCCCAGTCAAAAGATCTGCGTTAAATCCATCGTTCTTTTGCCCACTACGCCACCCCAGTTTGGACCCAGCCATATGCAAATCAGTCTTGACCCTGTGCCCCATGGGAACAGTCCAGACCGAACTGCCAGGCCAGGTCCTCCCTGGACCGGAAACAAGCATCGTGGGACCGGTTTCAGGGTATGTTACCCTTCTTCAGCCAGGCTAGCTTGAATCCAGTGGCACAGTGTGCAAGGGACCCACGTCTGGGCATACCCATCCCACTTAGGGCGAAAAGTGTTACAGCAAACAAATGATGGACGTAATGCTGACAATTCAAACATTCTCCCCCAGTCAAAAGATCTGGGTTAAATCCATCGTTCTTTTGCCCACTACGCCACCCCAGTTTGGACCCAGCCATATGCAAATCAGTCTTGACCCTGTGCCCCATGGGAACAGTCCAGACCGAACTGCCAGGCCAGGTCCTCCCTGGACCGGAAACAAGCATCCTGGGACCGGTTTCAGGGTATGTCACCCTTCTTCAGCCAGGCTAGCTTGAATCCAGTGGCACAGTGAGCAAGGGACCCACGTCTGGGCATACCCATTCCAGTCCAGGGAGGACCTGGCCTGGCTTTTCGGGCTGGACTGTTCCCATTGGGCGCAGGGTCAAGACTGATTTGCATATGGCTGGGTCCAAACTGGAATGGCATGGTGAGCAAAAAAACGATGGATTTAGGCCCAGATCTCTGTACTGTGGTGAATGTACGACATTGTTCTGCATTCTGTCCATCAATTGTTGTTTTTGCATTTGTCACCCCGAGTGTGACGGGTATGCCCAGACGTGGGTCCCGTGCTCTCCATGCCACTGGAGTCAAGCTATCCTGGCTGATGAGGGCTGAAAGCCCGAAACCGGTCCTAGGATGCTTGTTTCCAGTCCAGGGAGGACCTGGCCTGGCAGTTCGGGCTGGACTGTTCCCATTGGGTGCAGGGTCAAGACTGATTTGCATATGGCTGGGTCCAAACTGGAATGGCAAGGTGAGCAAAAAAACGATGGATTTAGGCCCAGATCTCTGTACTGGGGTGAATGTACGACATTGTTCTGCATTCTGTCCATCAATTGTTGTTTTTGCATTTGTCACCCGAGTGGGACGGGTATGCCCAGACATGGGTCCCGTGCTCTCCATGCCACTGGAGTCAAGATATCCTGGCTGATGAGGGCTGAAAGCCCGAAACCGGTCCTAGGATGCTTGTTTCCAGTCCAGGGAGGACCTGGCCTGGCAGTTCGGGCTGGACTGTTCCCATTGGGTGCAGGGTCAAGACTGATTTGCATATGGCTGGGTCCAAACTGGAATGGCAAGGTGAGCAAAAAACGATGGATTTAGGCCCAGATCTCTGTACTGGGGTGAATGTACGACATTGTTCTGCATTCTGTCCATCAATTGTTGTTTTTGCATTTGTCACCCCGAGTGGGACGGGTATGCCCAGACATGGGTCCCGTGCTCTCCATGCCACTGGAGTCAAGATATCCTGGCTGATGAGGGCTGAAAGCCCGAAACCGGTCCTAGGATGCTTGTTTCCAGTCCAGGGAGGACCTGGCCTGGCAGTTCGGGCTGGACTGTTCCCATTGGGCGCAGGGTCAAGACTGATTTGCATATGGCTGGGTCCAAACTGGAATGGCATGGTGAGCAAAAAAACAATGGATTTATGCCCAGATGTCTGTACTGGGGTGAATGTACGACATTGTTCTGCATTCTGTCTATCAATTGTTGTTTTTGCATTTGTCACCCCGAGTGGGACGGGTATGCCCAGACGTGGGTCCCGTGCTCTCCATGCCACTGGAGTCAAGCTTTCCTGGCTGATGAGGGCAGAAAGCCCGAAACCGGTCCTAGGATGCTTGTTTCCAGTCCAGGGAGGTCCTGGTCTGGCAGTTCGGGCTGGACTGTTCCCATTGGGCGCAGGGTCAAGACTGATTTGCATATGGCTGGGTCCAAACTGGAATGGCATGGTGAGCAAAAAAACGATGGATTTAGGCCCAGATCTCTGTACTGGGGTGAATGTACGACATTGTTCTGCATTCTGTCCATCAATTGTTGTTTTTGCATTTGTCACCCCGAGTGGGACGGGTATGCCCAGACATGGGTCCCGTGCTCTCCATGCCGCTGGAGTCAAGCTATCCTGGCTGATGAGGGCTGAGAGCCCGAAACTGGTCCTAGGATGCTTGTTTCCAGTCCAGGGAGGACCAGGCCTGGCAGTTCGGGCTGGACTGTTCCCATTGGGCGCAGGGTCAAGACTGATTTGCTTATGGCTGGGTCCAAACTGGAATGGCATGGTGAGCAAAGAAACGATGGATTTAGGCCCAGATCTCTGTACTGGGGTGAATGTACGACATTGTTCTGCATTCTGTCCATCAATTGTTGTTTTTGCACAGGTAATACAAACTAGGCGGTCGTAGAACTGAAAGTATTGTCAAGGGAACCTTGTTGAATGAGATAAGAGGGGTAATTTGGGTCACTTCAGTAAGCGCAACTGGGGAAGTCCCGAGAGTCCTCCATTATAAGAGAACAAGAATCACGCTGGTCGTGATTTATTGTTGGAGTGTAGAGTTTTCTCTTCGAGTGTATGAATATACTTTCGATGTTTTCTTTTTAGTGGAGCAGACAATTTGTGTTTATGTAGTTTTTTTTATTTGTTTCAAAGACCTTAAAGACATTAACGCTGATTTTGTAAAGGGAGGGTCAGTGGAAGGAGCGATACTGACGTCACAGAGAGCAGTGCTGGTATTGGACAGTTGGTGAACAATGTCACTGAGGTCCCGCGCTGGTACTGGTTAGTTTGTGTGCGCCGCGCTGTGATTGGACAGCAAAAATAACTTTGATTGGAAGTTGAAAATATAAAGAAATTAAAAGAGAAATTGATGTTAGCACAAATGAGAGCAGCTAAGAAAGGAGGATATCTGAATGGAGATGTGACTGATGATGGTCAGACTACAACTGGTATGAAAGGTTTAGTTTCAAATGGCAATACAGTGACTCAAATGGTTCCAATGGGTCAAGGAAGAGGTAGAGGTAATTTTGTGAACATGGAAGATTTAAAACAAAAATTTCCTTGTTTTAATTGTGGCAAGTTTGGACATTGGCGTCGTGAGTGTAAGGTGGTGTTGAATAATATTGGGAACGTAGGTTCATTTGATCAGGGACAAGAGCAGAAGCATAGTCAAAATCAGAACTATCAAGTGCAGATGAATGAGGTGCAGAATCAGCAAGTGCAGATGACAAACAGGGGACAGAATTTGCAAATTCCACAAGCTCCAATGCCTAATAATAATAATGTGAATGATCAAATGCAAAGACAAAGTGTAAATACTGGTTTGCGTACAAATGCTCAAACAAATTCAAATGTGCAGGTTGTTTCACAGTATGTTTTGCAAACAGGTGGGAGTGATTCGGATTCATCACAATGACGGTGCCTGAGGGGGAGGAAGAGTGCGTTCTTGGCGCATCTCTAGTGGTAGATCAGTCAGGTCCATATGTGGATGGCGAGGTTGTGGTAATACAATTACTTTCCCCGTAGATACTGGTGATACCCATTCCACTGTGAGAACTGTGGAAATTCCAAACCTACCCCTCTCGGGAGAAAATATCCAAGTTGTCGGAGTATCAAACAAACTCATTAGAACACCAATAACTAAGCCAATGAAAGTTCAATTTGGAAATTTCAAGGAATTACACAAATTTGTTGTGTGTGATTCAAGTCCTGTTAATTTACTAGGTAGAGATCTGTTGTGTAAAATGAACTGTTCCATTTACTGTACACCAGATGGAATAGCATTTCAAACAAAAGATGAAGACGTGGTCTTTAAAATGTTGAATCAAGGGACAGAAGTGAATGAGTTGTACCCATTGCTCACAGAGAATGATTTGCCTGTTGAGTTGAGAAAAACGGTGTTGTCTGATGTGTGGGATTTTTCTGGGAAAGATATTGGTCTGATGAAAGCAGTTGCTCCGATTCAGATTGCAGTCGAACCTAATGCAGAGTTTCCGAGAACCCCACAATATAAAACGAGTCCTGATATTATTGCAGGAGTGACACCAGTGATAGACATGCTGATTGAACAAGGAATTTTGAGAGAGTTATTAGGAAGTCCATGCAATTCACCTATAATGGTAATTCGCAAGCCTAATGGGAAATACAGGATCGTACAGGACCTGAGAAAGGTTAACCAAATAGTTATACCTTGTTGTCCTATAGTACCAAATTCAGCAGTGATTCTATATCAAATTCCATGCGACGCAGAATGGTTCACTGTGATCGATCTGTGTCAGGCGTTTTTCTCGATACCTTTGCATCCGGATAGCCAATATTTATTTGCATTCAGGTTCGGAAACCGTGTTTTGGCATGGTGCCGAGTTCCTCAAGGGTGTACAGCGAGTCCCTCAATTTTCAATCAGATATTGAAAAAGTGTTTGGAGTCATTGGTCATGCCAAAAAATTCTGTTCTTGTCCAGTATATTGATGACTTACTAGTGGCGTCAAGGACTAGAGAAGATTGTGTGACAGATACGATTGCTTTCTTGAATCATTTGGCAGTAGGTGGTCATAAAGTGTCACTGACAAAATTACAATTTTGTAAGACTGGAGTGCTTTATCTTGGACATATCATTGAAAAAGGAATTTGAAAAGTTTCTCAAGATCGAATAAATGCTATCATGTGAATGAATCCACCAAAAACACAGAAAGAGGTTTGAATGTTTTTGGGAATGGTTGGATACTGCAGACATTGGATTATGAATTTTTCACTGATCGCAAACCCACTTCAGATACTGACACACAAAGATGTGAGAGATCCAATACATCTGGATGAGGAATGCATGAAGACGTTCCTAGAGTTGCGAGACAGTTTATGTCGAGCACCAGCATTAGGAATGCCAGATTTTGAAAAAGAATTTGTGATGTTTTGCAATGAGCGTGAGGGTTGTGCACTCTCAGTTCTAACGCAAACGTACTGGACAGCGCGAAGACCAGTGGCATATTTTTCTGCTACTTTGGATCCCGTCGCTGCAGCATTACCAGGATGTTTGAAAGCAGTTGCTGCTACTTGTGTGAGTCTTGAACAAAGTGAGTCAATTGTTATGAGACATCCATTGAAAGTGTTTGTTCCACACTCAGTTGGGATTACGCGCACTCGAACACAACATTTGATGAGTAGCCGTTTGACAAAATATGAACAAGTGATTCTAGGTGCTGAAAATGTGACAATAACGAGGTGCACTAGTTTAAATACAGCCACGTTATTGCCAACTCCAGATTGTGAGGAAGTTCTTGATGAAGTGGATCATGATTGCCTGGATGTGACAGAATTGTGCACAAAACCAATGCCTGATATACAAGATACACAGCTTCCTGAATCTGATGTGGTTCTGTTTGTGGATGGCTCATGTTTGAGAGATTCAGAGGGTTGCTTGAGAGCTGCCTATGCAATTTGCACAGTAGCAAATGTGATTGAAGCATCATGGTTGAAAGGAGTGAGTTCTGCACAAGTGGCTGAATTAAAAGCACTCACTCGAGCTTGCATTTTATCAAGACAAATGAGGGTTACAATCTTTACGGATAGTCAATACGGCTTTGGTGTCGTACATGACTTTGGGCAGGTGTGGTCCCACCGTGGATTTTTGACCTCTTCGGGTTCACCGATCAGAAACGGGAAGTGTGTAAAAGATCTACTGATGGCATTACAATTGCCGGCACAAATTGGGGTGGTGAAGTGCAATGCACATCGATCTGGTTGTGAGTACATAACACTAGGTAATATATATGCGGATGAAATTGCTAAATTTTGTGCTTTAAATGCATACTCGATTAATGTGGAACCATCAGTAAATGAGCAAACTGAACAAACAGAATGCAAATTATTGTTCACATCTGTTGAGACTTGGGATGAAGTGAGAGATCTACAAGAAGAGGCAAGTGACTCTGAAAAAGAAGGGTGGATTAAATTGGGGTGCACACGCAGGTCAGATGATGAGGTCTGGGTATACACTGATGGGAGAATAGTAATGCCAGACAGTCTTCTTTCTCAGATGGCTAGAGTCCATCATGGGCCGACACATATTGGAAGAGATGCAATGATTAGATTATTTCAACAGACATGGTTTAATCCCAAATTCAGAGTGATTGCAGAAAGTCTCTGTCAGAGATGCACAGTTTGTCAGAAACAAAACCCAGGAAGAAAGACAGTGGTTAGCATGGGACGAATTAGGAAAGCAGCTGATCAATTTACCAGAATGCAGCTAGACTTTATTGAAATGCCCCTTGCAATGGATTAAAATACGTCCTTGTGGTTGTTTGCTTGTTTTCTCGTTGGGTTGAAGCATATCCAACAAGACGTAATGATAGCCTGACAGTTGCTAAATTGCTTCTTAGAGAGATTATTCCTAGATTCGGTTTTCCAGTCTCGTTGAAATCACATAGAGGGACATATTTTAATAATGAAATAATTTGGATGCTTTGTGCAGCATTACAGATTGAGCAAAAACTGCACTGTGCATACAGACCTGAGGCTTCAGGTGTAGTTGAACAGGTTAATGGCACAATAAAATCAAGATTGGCTAAAGTTTGTGCTTCTACAACATTGAAATGGCCTGATGCTGTACCATTAGTGTTAATGAGCCTAAGAAGTATCCCAGACAAGAAAACTGGATTGTCTCCTCACAAAATCATTATGGGCAGGGCTATGAGACAGCCAACAGTTGCAGCAAATCAACTGATGAACATTACTGATTACTTGGTACTGGATTATTGTAAAGGATTGGCTGATGTGGTACGTTCTGTGTCTCACCAGGTTGGAGAAGTTGCGACAACAGCTCAACAAGAACAAGCCCACGATCTAAGCCCTGGGGACTGGGTTGTGGTGAAGAAGCATGTCAGAAAGTCCTGTTTAGAACATCGCTGGCATGGCCCTCATCAATTCATACTGGTGACTGCGACAGCTGTCAATTGTGCTGGTCTGTCGCATTGGATTCACGCAAGTCACACGAGAAAAGTCCCAAGTCCACTCGAAAATGAAGAAACTGCTGAAGAAGAGAGACGTGAACAAAGAAATGTTCCAGAGCAGGTTGAAGTTGCGGTAGAGTGGGCACAAGTTACTGGGACTAGTGAAGATAACACTGTCGCTGACAATGGTGAGAAAAGAGTGACTCCTTCAGCTTCTGCAGTTGCAAAATAAAAGAGAAAGAGGAACTCATCTGAAGAAAGTTCAGAAACGAATGAGAATGGAAAAAGGGCAAAGAAGGAAGACAAGTTGCCAAAAGGAGTGAAAAAGCTGAAATACACTGTCAATAGCAGGTTTCCTGAAACAATACTTGAAGTATCGAGTCAATCAGAACAAAGTGATACAGAAGAAGAGAATCAAGTACGAAGAACGAAAAGAGTGAAAGTGCCGAGCAAGAAATACTCAGCACCAGAATGGACTTATGTGGCTGTAGGTGCAAATGAAAATGTTTCAAATACTGATTGGAAAAAGAATTTTTAAAAATTCTGTGCAAAGTAGGACAATTCTTTTAAACCACCTTAAGTGAACTGCTAATTTGAAGAGGGTGATCAAAAAGAGAGAGGAGATTTATGTGATAAATTTCCAGAAAAAAAGTTTCTGAAGCTGTGGATTTTGGATTTTGAAGAGGAGCTCAAGGCTCAGATCTTTGTTGTGGAGTGCACAAACTAAATTAAGCCTAGTGAAATTACTAATTATTTTTGAGTAACATTTTTAGTTATGATTTTTTGTCTATTTTTACCTTTTTACATAATTTTTGAAGATGAATAGAACTGAGACTGGTAAACAGAATCAGGGAATATGTAGGCGAAAATGCTTCAATGTTTGTGTTTTCCGTGTTTTATTAACAATGTTTGTATGGTTGATTTTAACATTTGGAATACCTCGCTTTATGTTTATTAATATAGTAAATACTACTACTAATAATAATGAGCATGTGACTTTGGTTACTAAAAATGTTCTGAAAGAAGATTTTTGAGACTAATATGAAAGAAATAACTGGTAGTGTCTTACATTTGGATAAATCTATTGGTGATTATTCGTTAAATGTCTTTACAAAATTAGTTTATGAATATGTGGACACAATGGATGCGAGAGATTGCTATGTGTGCATGCAATTACCCACGTCTGTGTCGGAGGGTGTGACTTACCACCACTTGCCACTAACATATGGTATATCGTGTAGTGTACTAACCAGTTTATTTTATGCTAAAGGGGCGTTTCAATACTTTTATTCAAATTATGATTTAGTGTTTTCAGAAATTCCTATTAGAAAGAATATGAATATAGTTTATAGTGCTAGAGATGCAAAATATGTGGGAGAGTTTTTTCATACTATCAAAACGATAGATACAATTTATGCACACAGACATAATTTAACCTGTAGGTTAAGTAGTGTAGAGATTGATTTTATAAATTCTGTAGAGGATAGACGTAGAGAGTTTAAACTCAGGGCTGCTGAACAAAGGAGTAAAGAAGGAAATTATCAGAAGACTGAGACTTTTGCTGCAATGGCTCTGGATTGGCCCCATAGGGGAAACCTTTGCATACTAAGGCAGAAAACAGATTTTAATAATCATTTCATTGGTTCCAGTGAATGTGAACACACTTTCTTAATTACTGGTGGTTGGGGATTAAAGGGTGGTACAGATCCTGTTTACCCTGGGGTATATTTCATATGTGGTAAAAATGCCTATTATATGTTGCCACCACATTGGTATGGATGTTGTTATATGGGAATTGTCTTTCCTAAAATGTATCATGTGAATGATGAACAAGGAATCAATGAAAAGCAACTAACACGGAGAAAAAGGGGATTGAGTGCTGCTGAAATAATTGGGGATATATTTGTTGTATTGATACCTTCAGTTGGGGTTATTCTAAATTCCCAGAAAATTCGAAAATTGTCTGCAGTGGTTGATCGTTTATCAACGGATACCACTGGTGGGTTTCTAATGGTTGATACTGAAATGGTTGCTATGAGGACCATGGTTTTACAAAATAGACTTGCCTTAGATGTATTATTGGCAAAAGAAGGCAGAGTCTGTAGTATGTTAAAGATTCAACAATGTTGCACTTATATCCCTGATAAGAGTAGGGATTTGGAGGGATATATTAGTAACATTACTCATTTACAAGATGATCTGTCAAAACTGAAGGCTGATGGTGCATGGGAGAAAATTGGTAAGAGTATTTCTTCCATAGGTAACTGGTTTTCTGATTTTTCTAATAGCTTATTAGGGAGAATACTAACACCGATAATTGCTATTGCTGCAAACATACTAATGGTAATACTGCTTTACAAGTGGTACAGGAGTAAGCCTACTGAGGGAAAGCGACGAGCGAGGAAAAGGAAAAGAGAAGAAATAGAAATGGAAGATGGAAAAGGTATTTATTATGATGCCTGGAAGGATATAGAGGGTGTTAGGCTGAAACAAATGAGAACTACTGCATTCTGATTGTTCATTATCAGATAGTAATCTGATATGGGTTGGTGTGATGGTTTGGGATACCATCAGATGGGGGGTGATGGAGCATGATTTTTTGCTAATAAAATCTGCTCGGGAAAATCCACCCATGTGTGTGTTTTAATAAATTACTAACATGTGTGAAAAACTATAATTACTAAAACGTGAAGATTTAGAAGGTATGACCGAAAATGTGCAAAGCCGCACGTATTTCTAAGAGTCAGAATAACACATGTAGAATGGAAGATTTCTCTATAGGGTTATGAATAATAATAGAGTGAGAAGAAATTATTAATTTGCGTGGCAAATATTAATGTTTTTATATTTCCTGAACTGCAGGAATATTCAAGCACAAACATGAAAATGCTCATTTATTCTTCGTAAAAGTAGAGTAAGACTAGAAAATGTAGAAATGATTTTTCTTTTCTCTCTGTCTTTCCTTGCTGAACATGCAGGTCTAAGCAAATGTATTAGTTAGGGATGTGCTTCCATGCTCCTTTGTTTCTTTTCATGCCGTTTCCTGATGTCCTTGTAAAGAATAACATTTACATCCTTAGAGAGCGGAGAATAATATGACTCTTTCCTGTCTAGACGAGGATTCAGAATGAAACTGTTGCTATATAGTTACAAAATGTGTAAATTGTAGTTTTCTTCTTCCTCTCTAGGAAGTTATATAATTTTAGACAAAGACTATTTAGAGAAATTTGTAAAGTCATCTTTAGGAGTTGTTTTCCTTCTCTAGTTCTGACAAATGAGAATGGCTTGTAGGATTTAGGAGAGTTTCTAACCTAGTGAAACAAAGTTGCGAAGTCAGTATAAAGACGCTGGTGGGAAAATGATCATCGGCTTGTTCACATTCTGGTGACCTGTCCTGCATCCGTGGTATGCTGTATGCTGTGCAGTGCTGATTCCTGATTTGGCTGGCAATCCTGACTGCGGAGTACTTTTCTCTAGAGACTTTGCACAACATCGGCTGGTGATGCTTCCCACACTATTCTCCTACGGCCGTGGAGATAGTTTTCTTGACTAATTGCACGCTGTGCATTAGTTTTCTCTAAAATTCTGAGAGGTAACTGAACTGTGATTACCCTGATGTTCACTGTTTCTATCTCTCACCTGAATTTGATGATTTTGAATTACTCTGTTTATGAAAGCTGTGATTGTTTACCTGTGATTATTCGTAATCAAAGTGTTTTCCTTATAATTTGTATTTGCGTATGACCATTCATATTTTCTGAAATAATACCAAAAAGGTATCTAGAAAGATTAGTGTCTCTCATTATTTCTTGAGTCATGACTTATTTTAGGATAACATTGTCATATTATTAATGCATTTTGTAGTGTATTATGGTATAGCTATTTCTTCATTACAGGTCCGCGTGAAGGGATAGTACTCTGATTTCTCTACTTAGTCCCTTTTAGCTCTACCAAAGATCCATTGGAGGTCCTTTTGATATTGCTATTGCTAATAGAAAGGATAATGACTTATGGGCCCGTCATTATAGTATTTACGGTTCCTTGGGTTTTGTAAACGTTGGTGTGGGATATTATATGACCCCCCACCGCTTCCGCTGCATCAGTTTTTGGTAGTTGCTTCGGATGGTTAGTTTAAACTAAAATACTAGGTGGAGAAAAAGGAGTTTTTTGCTGACTAGACGGAATTGACGGTTCAAATATATGTTGAGTTAGTTTTGTCATACTGAGTTTTTTGTTACGGGTCCGTTGAGGCCTGAGATCCCGGGACATGCCTAAGGGCTGTTCTTAGTGTTTGCGTACACTAAGGTGATGTACATTGTCTGCTGGTAATACAAACTATTACAGCAAACAAATGATGGACGGAATGCTGACAATGCAAACATTCTCCCCCAGTCAAAAGATCTGGGTTAAATCCATCGTTCTTTTGCCCACTACGCCACCCCAGTACGGACCCAGCCATATGCAAATCAGTCTTGACCTTGTGCCCCATGGGAACAGTCCAGACCGAACTGCCAGGCCAGGTCCTCCCTGGACCGGAAACAAGCATCCTGGGACCGGTTTCAGGGTATGTGACCCTTCTTCAGCCAGGCTAGCTTGAATCCAGTGGCACAGTGAGCAAGGGACCCACGTCTGGGCATACCCATCCCACTTAGGGCGAAAAGTGTTACAGCAAACAAATGATGGACGGAATGCTGACAATACAAACATTCTCCCCCAGTCAAAAGATCTGGGTTAAATTCATCGTTCTTTTGCCCACTACGCCACCCCAGTTTGGACCCACCCATATGCAAATCAGTCTTGACCCTGTGCCCCATGGGAACAGTCCAGACCGAACTGCCAGGCCAGGTCCTCCCTGGACCGGAAACAAGCATCCTGGGACCCGTTTCAGGGTCTGTGACCCTTATTCAGCCAGGCTAGCTTGAATCCAGTGGCACATTGAGCAAGGGACCCACGTCTCGGCATACCCATCCCACTTAGGGCGAAAATTGTTACAGCATTAAATGATGGACGGAATGCTGACAATGCAAACATTCTCCCCCAGTCAAAAGATCTGGGTTAAATCCATCGTTCTTTTGCCCACTACGCCACCCCAGTTTGGACCCAGCCATATGCAAATCAGTCTTGACCCTGTGCCCCATGGGAACAGTCCAGACCGAACTGCCAGGCCAGGTCCTCCTTGGACCGAAAACAAGCATCCTGGGACCAGTTTCAGGGTATGTCACCCTTCTTCAGCCAGGCTAGCTTGAATCCAGTGGCACATTGAGCAAGGGACCCACGTCTCGGCATACCCATCCCACTTAGGGCGAAAATTGTTACAGCAAACAAATGATGGACGGAATGCTGACAATGCAAACATTCTCCCCCAGTCAAAAGATCTGGGTTAAATCCATCGTTCTTTTGCCCACTACGCCACCCCAGTTTGGACCCAGCCATATGCAAATCAGTCTTGACCCTGTGCCCCATGGGAACAGTCCAGACCGAACTGCCAGGCCAGGTCCTCCCTGGACCGGAAACAAGCATCCTGGGACCAGTTTCAGGGTATGTCACCCTTCTTCAGCCAGGCTAGCTTGAATCCAGTGGCACAGTGAGCAAGGGACCCACGTCTGGGCATACCCATCCCCACTTAGGGCGAAAAGTGTTACAGCAAACAAATGATGGACGGAATGCTGACAATGCAAACATTCTCCCCCAGTCAAAAGATCTGGGTTAAATCCATCGTTCTTTTGCCCACTACGCCACCCCAGTTTGGACCCAGCCATATGCAAATCAGTCTTGACCCTGTGTCCCATGGGAACAGTCCAGACCGAACTGCCAGGCCAGGTCCTCCCTGGACCGGAAACAAGCATCCTGGGACCGGTTTCAGGGTATGTAACCCTTCTTCAGCCAGGCTAGCTTGAATCCAATGGCACAGTAAGCAAGGGACCCACGTCTGGGCATACCCATTACAGTCCAGGGAGGACCTGGCCTGGCTTTTCGGGCTGGACTGTTCCCATTGGGCGCGGGGTCAAGACTGATTTCCATATGGCTGGGTCCAAACTGGAATGGCATGGTGAGCAAAAAAACGATGGATTTAGGCCCAGATCTCTGTACTAGGGTGAACGTACGACATTGTTCTGCATTCTGTCCATCAATTGTTGTTTTTGCATTTGTCACCCCGAGTGGGACGGGTATGCCCAGACGTGGATCCCGTGCTCTCCATGCCACTGGAGTCAAGCTATGCTGGCTGATGAGGGCTGAAAGCCCGAAACCGGTCCTAGGATGCTTGTTTCCAGTCCAGGGAGGACCTGGCCTGGCAGTTTGGGCTGGACTGTTCCCATTGGGCGCAGGGTCAAGACTGATTTGCATATGGCTGGGTCCAAACTGGAATGGTATGGTGAGCAAAAAAACGATGGATTTAGGCCCAGATCTCTGTACTGGGGTGAATGTATGACATTGTTCTGCATTCTGTCCATCAATTGTTGTTTTTGCATTTCTCACCCCGAGTGGGACTGGTATGCCCAGACGTGGGTCCCGTGCTCTCCATGCCACTGGAGTCAAGCTATCCTGGCTGATGAGGGCTGAAAGCCCGAAACCGGTCCTAGGATGCTTGTTTCCAGTCCAGGGAGGACCTGGCCTGGCAGTTCGGGCTGGACTGTTCCCATTGGGTGCAGGGTCAAGACTGATTTGCATATGGCTGGGTCCAAACTGGAATGGCAAGGTGAGCAAAAAAATGATGGATTTAGGCCCAGATCTCTGTACTGGGGTGAATGTACGACATTGTTCTGCATTCTGTCCATCAATTGTTGTTTTTGCATTTGTCACCCCGAGTGGGACGGGTATGCCCAGACGTTGGTCCCGTGCTCTCCATGCCACTGGAGTCAAGCTATCCTGGCTGATGAGGGCAGAAAGCCCGAAACCGGACCTAGGACACTTGTTTCCAGTCCAGGGAGGACATGGCCTGGCAGTTCGGGCTGGACTGTTCCCATTGGGCGCAGGGTCAAGACTGATTTGCATATGGCTGGGTCCAAACTGTAATGGCATGGTGAGCAAAAAAACGATGGATTTAGGCCCAGATCACTGTACTGGGGTGAATGTACGACATTGTTCTGCATTCTGTGCATCAATTGTTGTTTTTGTATTTGTCACCCCGAGTGGGACGGGTATGCCCAGACATGGGTCCCGTGCTCTCCATGCCACTGGAGTCAAGCTATCCTGGCTGATGAGGGCTGAAAGCCTGAAACTGGTCCTAGGATGCTTGTTTCCAGTCCTGGGAGGACCTGGCCTGGCAGTTCAGGCTGGACTGTTCCCATTGGGCGCAGGGTCAAGACTGATTTGCATATGGCTGGGTCCAAACTGGAATGGCATGGTGAGCAAAGAAACGATGGATTTAGGCCCAGATCTCTGTATTGGGGTCAATGTACGACATTGTTCTGCATTCTGTCCATCAATTGTTGTTTTTGCATTTGTCACCCCGAGTGGGGCGGGTATGCCCAGACATGGGTCCCGTACTCTCCATGCCACTGGAGTCAAGCTATCCTGGCTGATGAGGGCTGAAAGCCTGAAACTGGTCCTAGGATGCTTGTTTCCAGTCCTGGGAGGACCTGGCCTGGCAGTTCGGGCTGGACTGTTCCCATTGGGCGCAGGGTCAAGACTGATTTGTATATGGCTGGGTCCAAACTGGAATGGCATGGTGAGCAAAGAAACGATGGATTTAGGCCCAGATCTCTGTATTGGGGTGAATGTACGACATTGTTCTGCATTCTGTCCATCAATTGTTGTTTTTGCACAGGTAATACAAACTAGGCGGTCGTAGAACTGAAAGTATTGTCAAGGGAACCTTGTTGAATGAGATAAGAGGGGTAATTTGGGTCACTTCAGTAAGCGCAACTGGGGAAGTCCCGAGAGTCCTCCATTATAAGAGAACAAGAATCACGCTGGTCGTGGTTTATTGTTGGAGTGTAGAGTTTTCTCTTCGAGTGTATGAATATACTTTTGATGTTTTCTTTTTAGTGACTCAGACAATTTGTGTTTATGTAGTTTGTTTTATTTGTTTCAAAGACCTTAAAGACATTAACGCTGATTTTGTAAAGGGAGGGTCAGTGGAAGGAGCGATACTGACGTCACAGAGAGCAGTGCTGGTATTGGACAGTTGGTGAACAACGTCACAGAGGTGCCGCGCTGGTACTGGTTAGTTTGTGTGCGCCGCGCTGTGATTGGACAGCAAAAATAACTTTGATTGGAAGTTGAAAATATAAAGAAATTAAAAGAGAAATTGATGTTAGCACAAATGAGAGCAGCTAAGAAAGGAGGATATCTGAATGGAGATGTGACTGATGATGGTCAGACTACAACTGGTATGAAAGGTTTAGTTTCAAATGGCAATACAGTGACTCAAATGGTTCCAATGGGTCAAGGAAGAGGTAGAGGTAATTTTGTGAACATGGAAGATTTAAAACAAAAACGTCCTTGTTTTAATTGTGGCAAGTTTGGACATTGGCGTCGTGAGTGTAAGGTGGTGTTGAATAATATTGGGAACGTAGGTTCATTTGATCAGTGTTAGAAATGGGGGTCTTTAGTTGGCAATGGCTGGCCACTGTCCAAGTAGGGACCCTTCTTCCTAAGTCAGAGTAAGAGGGCTACCCTCCTTGATACCCCTGCTCAACCCTGTGGTAACGTAGCACGAGCAGATAGGCTTATCTCAGAGGCAGTGTGTGAAGCATTTATGACCATACACAGTAACGCAGTGAGGAACACTACAAAGGGACACCACACAAGTAGTTATAAAAAATAAGTATCTTTATATAAAGGCAGATTTATCACAAGACCAATAACTGTAAAAGCCACAATACTGTCAAAAATAGGATAGCTGTTGAAGGACTGTCAAAGATAGTTCAAAGGTTGCAAGAGTAAGGTTCAAATTCAAAGCAGGGGTCTCTGCGCCCTTTCTCGTTCAGAGGTTGCAACAATAAGGTTCAAATTCAAAGCATGGGTCTCTGCGCCCCTTTCTCGTTCAAAGGTTGCAACAATAAGGTTCAAATCCAAAGCAGTGGTCTCTGCGACCCTTTCTCTCACAAAGTACCTGTATTCAGTAGCAAAACCAACAAAATGTCGCAAAGAAGTGTTAGCGATGAATTTCCTCACGCGAGGCCGGCGATGAATTAAAATCCTTGCCGCAAGGGAGGATGATGCGCCGATCTGCTGATGCGTGCGGAGACGATGCGACAAACTTCTTCACGCTAGGCCGCCGATGCGCTGAGGCTTTGCCGCGAGGGCGAAGACGATGCGACGATCCTGTTGCGTGTGCGATTGTGTTGCGATGCGAAGAAATCGGCGCTCCGCGAGGGAGCGACGTAATCCGGTGCGATGCGATCAAAATGGCGGACGCACGGCGTCCGCAAGCGATGTCTTGAAGCGATGATTTCTTTGGGGTTGCGAGCGCTCGGCGACAGCAGCGCGATGATTCTTCCAGCGCGTCTCAGCTGCAGCGGCTCGCAAAGGGGCGTTAGCGATGGTTTCGTGTTGCGAGCACCCAGCGGCAGCAGCGCGATGATTTTTCCAGCGCTCTCGGCTGCAGCGGCTCGCAAACGTGCGTTATCGACGATTTCCAGCACTCTTTTCTCTGAAGCAAACTAGAGGCCCTGGAACTCACAGGAGCCTCATCAGCAGATAGCAATCCTCGCAGGGAGGAAGCAGGAGGTTGGTGGTGGAGTCTGATGTGCCTGAGACTCCAGCAGGAGGCTAGCTCTTTTCCTAGCCCTTGGGTAATTGCTGTAACAAAAATAAAAGTTCTCTCAAAAGTTCCTTTTCCTCTTCTTCAAGGTCCAGTGGTCACTGCTGCAGGCCAGTGCCAGAAACAACACACAAGCACAGGGACAGTCACTTCCTGCAGATTCCTCCAGTGGCACGGACAGAGTTTCCTCTCCAGATCCAAAAGCAATACAAATTGTAGGGGTTTGAGCACAGATATTTATACCCCAAAAGTCTTTGTTCTCAGAAGCTACAAGTCACTGAACCTAGCCAGAACCAGTTCTGCTCAGGCCTGGAGCACTTTGTTTACCAGGCTGCATTCTTCCTTTCAGAAAGAGGGGTCTGCTAGCAGACACACAGTAGGGAGGTGGAGCCAGCATTCACCTTGCCAGGCACAGCCCTATTCAGGTCAAGGAGCCACCCCTCCCCACACTCTAAATGCAGATCTCTCTATTCAACCCAGGTCTGACTCAGCCTGCCCTGCCCCTCTAAAGCCAGACAGCCAATACACATAACAGCAGAGCACACTGGAAGGCTTAGGCAAGAAAATACCTACTTTCTAAAAGTGGTATTTTCAAACACAGAATATAAAAATAAACTTCACTAAAAGATGTATTTTAATATTCTGAGCTCAGGCATACTAAATTCGTTTTTCTACCATGTTCCTGGGGTCAGTTAGGACTATAGAATGTAATAGTCAAACTGCCCATTCTAGCCTATGAGGAACAGGTAGCCTTACAGTAGTGAAAAACGAAATGGGGCATAATTCACTACCAGGACATGCTACACACAGCAAGGCGTGTCCTACCTTACACATACAATGCACCCTACCATAGGGGTGACTTACAAGATGCCAAGGGAAGGTTCAGGGGCTGGGAAGTGGGTGCACTTCACAGCCAAGATGGCAGTTCTGGACTGCACACAGACACTGCAGTGGCAGGTCTGAGACACACTTTACAAGCTGCTTCTGTGGGTGGCACACATCAGTGCTGCAGGCCCACCAGCAGCATTTGGTTTACCAGCCCTGGGCACACACAGGCCACACTACTAGGGACTAACAGGTAAACCAAATAAGCCAATCAGGGATATACCAATTCACATAGTCATATTTACAAAGGGAGAGCATATGCACTTTAGCACTGAACAGCAGTGGTAAAGTGCCCAGAGTCATAAAACCAACAGAAACAGGTCAGCAAAAATACAGGAGGCAGGCAAAAAGTTTAGCGGTGACCCTGCAAAAAAGGGCCATTTCCAACACAACCCCCTTCCAGCCAAAACGCAGGGTAGACCAATCACTACTTTGATGGGCTTCCCTGCTTCAGGCGATAGAACACGGAACTGGCCCGCAACTGCAGGGGCATATGGCAGCTCTACTCCAATCTGAACCCTGGTCGATCCCTCTGTCCACACTCCTAGGGCCCACTAAGATAACCAATGGGGAACTCTTCCCCTCACCTGTGGATACCACCTGTGCAGCATCTAACCTTAACTGGCCCCCAGGTGTGTCCCAACAGATAAACAACAAGCCCCAGTAGTCATTGACAGTAGTCAGTGATAAAATCCAAGCCCTATACCTCTCAGGGCTCTCAAACTTTTGTGGCATCAGAGAGTGCGGGGCAGTAACCCCAGGTGTCTGGCACCTTTTGTCCACTCTCCCTCCTGTCAGGTCAGGCAACGCGTCCTGACACTGACCCACCAGCCCTGGGCCTGTACCCAACGGCGGGGCTAGCGACTGGGGTGGGCTCCCCACACCCGGTCCTTCTCTTTGGGGCTCGGTACTCTCCCACTTGGAGCGGTACCCCCTCCAGAATTGTCAGGGCACCTGAGGCAGGTGTCCTGCATAATTCGCCCACCAGTTCAGGGGTTCTATCCTGCAACTGGTATCCCAGCATAGGGTCTGTACCCTTAGACTGGGCAGAGGTCAGGGGTGAGGCTGCCCTCTCCCCGCCCCCTTTACTGGGGCCTGGCACCCTCCCACCTGGAGAGGTGCCTCCATAACACAAACCGGGAGGGGCACTGTTAGCAGTTGCCCCTTCCTCCAGATCAGGGGGGACACCCTGAACGTGGCCCCCAACCTAGGGTCTGTACCCTTAGGCTGGGCCTGTGCCTGGCAAACCAGGACTTCTGGGGAGTACACCAATTCCCCCCAAGGAAAATACACTCTTCCACTAGTTCAGGGCCTTGTCCCTGCAACTGATCCATCAACCTGGAAAAACCCTCAGGTGGTACTGGGGTCAGAGGCGAGGACTCCCTCCCTCTGCACCCCTTCCAGCATACTGCACCCTCCCACCTGGAGTGGTGCTTTTAGGAAAAAAATGGTCGGGACACTGCTTACAGTTGTCCCTTCCTCCAGGTCAGACAACTTCTGGACCTGACTTACCATCCCAGGGACCAACCCCTGGGGTTGAACAACCGCCTGGCCACCCAGGACTTCCTGGGGAGCACACAGGCTCCCTCAAGGGAAACACACCCCTCCACCAGTTCAGGGCCTGGACCCTGCAACTGACCTACCAACCTGAAAAACCCTCAGGGTGCACCGGGGTCAGAGGCGAGGACTCCCTCCCTCTGCATCCCCTTCCAGCATACTGCACCCTCCCACCTGGAGTGGTGCTCTTGGAAAAAATGGTCGGGACACTGCTTACAGTTGTCCCTCCCTCCAGGTCAGACAACTCCTGGACATGACTTACCAACCCAGGGACCAACCCCTGCGGCTGAACAACTGCCTGGCCAACCAGGACTTCCTGAGGGTGACACATACCTAGCGTGTTGCGTGACAGTCTGCCTGGCACAGAGCTCACGACCTCCTGTCCCTCTGACAGTGCGTGAAGATGCCCCAGGACAGAAGTGGCGTCACCATGGCCAATCCTATGAGGCTCAGCCCTTCTGGCTGGCCCCTGACCCACTGGTTCTTCCACTGGGGACTCTTTCCCCCTTTTATCCCTCAGACTGAACTTCTGTACCCTCCCCCTAGGAGTGGCACTGCCAGGCACAAGAACTGATGGAGGCCTGACTACAGGCACTCCCAGCTCACCTAACACTGGGGTACCCCCCACAATGGACGGTCCATCCAGACAGACTAGGCTCCCCACCTGGTGTTCCCTCATAGAACCATCCAGTCCTGGGGACTGAGGCTGGGGCACTTCGGGACCTATCCCAGTCTCACTCCTGCTCCCACGAGACAGGATGTGAGGCCCTACAACCTCCTCACAACAAGGGGACCCAGCTGTAACACTCCTAACCTTTCCCAGCACTCTGGGTTGGAAAACTTCTGAACCACTTCTCTTAGGGTCATTCCCTAATGCCTCTACAGAGCCTCTGGTACTCACCCAGAGGTCTGCCTCCTGCGCAAGTTCCCTAGGATCAGAGAACTCGCACTCTAACACATGTTGGTTTAGCTCTGGAAAATAGGAACTCACAATATGCTCTCCCACAATTGGATTACACAGTTCCACGCAGGTGCTAACCTTTACCTCACAATCCAGTGTCTCACACACGTACCCCACACCACTCTCTTGAAGTGGGCGAGACATTAACTGACTGTCTCTATCACTCAACCCACACTCTTCTGGGCGGTCCTCACACTCATACACCAGGACTTCAACCACGGGGGAACCCCTCTCCCTGCACCTCTCATCCAGAGTCGGTAGAGTATCCCTCCTTTCACTAGGACTATGGGCCCCTGCGCTAGTTCCCCAATCCACCTCAGGGACACTGCACACCAATGGAGCTATCTCAGGTCCTTGAATCCCTGGTGTAGATCAACCCCCTTCTTCAAGTCAGGTGCCACATCCCTGGGTGGGTGTACTACACTGTCATCACTATATACTTCAATTTTGCTGCCACCACTGGACCCCACCCTCTCTGGGGAATCCAGACAATTAAAACTGCGCTCCAGGGGTAACCTCCCCTCTGGAGCTAACTTCTCCTTTTCTGCTATCTGCGCTAGGTGCGCCTCCAGCTGGGCAATCTCTATTTGGAGCCTCTCCAATTCCAGCTGGTACTCCCTCTCCCTCTGTCTGTCCAACTCCTCTGGGGACCATGAAGGGGATTAGGCACTACCCTGTGCACTAGATCCAGCAAGGGACTCCCTACCTATGGGACCTTCCCGCCTGTCCCCCAACTCCTCTGGGGACCATGAGGGGAATCTGGCACTACCATAGGCACTAGGCTCATCAAGGAACTCCCCACCTATGAGATATTCCATAACACTTTCTTCCTCCTCTTCAGACTCTCTAGAGCCACCCTCAGACCAACTACCCTCTTGGTAGGTGTACTGGGACTCCAAGAATCTCCATCTGTCTTGTTGCCAAAGTCTCAGGGATGTCTGCAGGGATAGCTGAGTCTCCTTCCTACTCACTGCTAAGCCCTTCTCCTCACAGAACCCCCTTAGCTCCTCTAGACTGTAGGTTAACAGATCATCTATATAAAAGGTAGGTCTCATTTCAGCAAGACCCATTGTAGCAATATCTGGCAATATCAATAATAAAACAAATAGGCTTGCCCGTTGTAACAATCATGGGCAATATCAAATAACAGATAGAAGAAAACTTCTCAAGAAAATGTATGCAGGTACTATCACCGGCAATATCAATAAACAATAGGCTTGCCCATTGTAACAATCACGGGCAATATCAATAAAAGATAGACGAAAACTTCTCAAGAAAATGTATGCGGGTAAAAAATCACCGGCAATATCAATCACAATATAGGATCCAACAATTCTCAAAAATGTATGCGGGTACTATCACCGGCAATATCAATAAAACATAGGCTTGCCCATTGTAACAATCATGGGCAATATCAATAAAAGATAGAAGAAAACTTCTCAAGAAAATGTATGCGGGTAAAAAATCACCGGCAATATCAATCACAATATAGGATCCAACAATTCTCAAAAATGTATGCGGGTACTATCACCGGCAATATCAATAAAAATAGGCTTGCCCATTGTAACAATCACGGGCAATATCAATAAAAGATAGAAGAAAACTTCTCAAAAAAATGTATGCGGGTGAAAAATCACCGGCAATATCAATCACAATATGGGATCCAAAAACTCTCAAAAATGTGCGCAGGTGAAAAATCACCGGCAATATCAATTACAATATGGGATCCAAAAACTCTCAAAAATGGGCGCGGGTGAAAAATCACTGGCAATATCAATCACAATATAGGATCCCAAAAACTCTCAGGAATTGTGTGCGGGTGAAAAATCACCGGCAATATCAATTACAATGTAGGATCAAAAAAACTCTCAAAAATGTATGCGGTACGTTATGGTCTGCACTCACTAGTAGTGTACACTATAATTATTGTATGCGATCATAAATGCAAGTCCAGATCCCACCGCTGCCACCAATGTTAGAAATGGGGGTCTCTAGTTGGCAATGGCTGGCCACTGTCCAAGTAGGGACCCTTCTTCCTAAGTCAGAGTAAGAGGGCTACCCTCCTTGATACCCCTGCTCAACCCTGTGGTAACGTAGCACGAGCAGATAGGCTTATCTCAGAGGCAGTGTGTGAAGCATTTATGACCATACACAGTAACACAGTGAGGAACACTACAAAGGGACACCACACAAGTAGTTATAAAAAAATAAGTATCTTTATATAAAGGCAGATTTATCACAAGACCAATAACTGTAAAAGCCACAATACTGTCAAAAATAGGATAGCTGTTGAAGGACTGTCAAAGATAGTTCAAAGGTTGCAAGAGTAAGGTTCAAATTCAAAGCAGGGGTCTCTGCGCCCCTTTCTCGTTCAGAGGTTGCAACAATAAGGTTCAAATTCAAAGCAGGGGTCTCTGCGCCCCTTTCTCGTTCAAAGGTTGCAACAATAAGGTTCAAATCCAAAGCAGTGGTCTCTGCGACCCTTTCTCTCACAAAGTACCTGTATTCAGTAGCAAAACCAACAAAATGTCGCAAAGAAGTGTTAGCGATAAATTTCCTCACGCGAGGCCGGCGATGCGTTAAAATCCTTGCCGCAAGGGAGGATGATGCGCCGATCTGCTGATGCGTGCGGAGACGATGCGACAAACTTCTTCACGCTAGGCCGCCGATGCGCTGAGGCCTTGCCGCGAGGGCGAAGACGATGCGACGATCCTGTTGCGTGTGCGATTGTGTTGCGATGCGAAGAAATGGCGCTCCGCGAGGGAGCGACGTAATCCGGTGCGATGCGATCAAAATGGCGGACGCACGGCGTCCGCAAAGCAATGTCTTGAAGCGATGATTTCTTTGGGGGTTGCGAGCGCTCGGCGACAGCAGCGCGATGATTCTTCCAGCGCGTCTCAGCTGCAGCGGCTCGCAAAGGGGCGTTAGCGATGGTTTCGTGTTGCGAGCACCCAGCGGCAGCAGCGCGATGATTTTTCCAGCGCTCTCGGCTGCAGCGGCTCGCAAACGTGCGTTATCGACGATTTCCAGCACTCTTTTCTCTGAAGCAAACTAGAGGCCCTGGAACTCACAGGAGCCTCATCAGCAGATAGCAATCCTCGCAGGGAGGAAGCAGGAGGTTGGTGGTGGAGTCTGATGTGCCTGAGACTCCAGCAGGAGGCTAGCTCTTTTCCTAGCCCTTGGGTAATTGCTGTAACAAAAATAAAAGTTCTCTCAAAAGTTCCTTTTCCTCTTCTTCAAGGTCCAGTGGTCACTGCTGCAGGCCAGTGCCAGAAACAACACACAAGCACAGGGACAGTCACTTCCTGCAGATTCCTCCAGTGGCACGGACAGAGTTTCCTCTCCAGATCCAAAAGCAATACAAATTGTAGGGGTTTGAGCACAGATATTTATACCCCAAAAGTCTTTGTTCTCAGAAGCTACAAGTCACTGAACCTAGCCAGAACCAGTTCTGCTCAGGCCTGGAGCACTTTGTTTACCAGGCTGCATTCTTCCTTTCAGAAAGAGGGGGTCTGCTAGCAGACACACAGTAGGAGGTGGAGCCAGCATTCACCTTGCCAGGCACAGCCCTATTCAGGTCAAGGAGCCACCCCTCCCCACACTCTAAATGCAGATCTCTCTATTCAACCCAGGTCTGACTCAGCCTGCCCTGCCCCTCTAAAACCAGACAGCCAATACACATAACAGCAGAGCACACTGGAAGGCTTAGGCAAGAAAATACCTACTTTCTAAAAGTGGTATTTTCAAACACAGAATATAAAAATAAACTTCACTAAAAGATGTATTTTAATATTCTGAGCTCAGGCATACTAAATTCGTTTTTCTACCATGTTCCTGGGGTCAGTTAGGAACTATAGAATGTAATAGTCAAACTGCCCATTCTAGCCTATGAGGAACAGGTAGCCTTACAGTAGTGAAAAACGAAATGGGGCATAATTCACTACCAGGACATGCTACACACAGCAAGGCGTGTCCTACCTTACACATACAATGCACCCTACCATAGGGGTGACTTACAAGATGCCAAGGGAAGGTTCAGGGGCTGGGAAGTGGGTGCACTTCACAGCCAAGATCGCAGTTCTGGACTGCACACAGACACTGCAGTGGCAGGTCTGAGACACACTTTACAAGCTGCTTCTGTGGGTGGCACACATCAGTGCTGCAGGCCCACCAGCAGCATTTGGTTTACCAGCCCTGGGCACACACAGGCCACACTACTAGGGACTAACAGGTAAACCAAATAAGCCAATCAGGGATATACCAATTCACATAGTCATATTTACAAAGGGAGAGCATATGCACTTTAGCACTGAACAGCAGTGGTAAAGTGCCCAGAGTCATAAAACCAACAGAAACAGGTCAGCAAAAATACAGGAGGCAGGCAAAAAGTTTAGGGGTGACCCTGCAAAAAGGGCCATTTCCAACAATCAGGCACAAGAGCAGACGCAGAGTCAAAATCAGAACTATCAAGTGCAGATGAATCAGGTGCAGAATCAGAATCAGCAAGTGTAGATGACAAACAGGGGACAGAATTTGCAAATTCCACAAGCTCCAATGCCTAATAATAATAATGTGAATGGTCAAATGCAAAGACAAAGTGTAAATACTGGTTTGCGTACAAATGCTCAAACAAATTCAAATGTGCAGGTTGTTTCACAGTATGTTTTGCAAACAGGTGGGAGTGATTCGGATTCATCACAATGACGGTGCCTGAGGGGGGAGGAAGAGTGCGTTCTTGGCGCATCTCTAGTGGTAGATCAGTCAGGTCCATATGTGGATGGCGAGGTTGATGGTAATACAATTACTTTCCCCGTAGATACTGGTGATACCCATTCCACTGTGAGAACTGTGGAAATTCCAAACCTACCCCTCTCGGGAGAAAATATCCAAGTTGTCGGAGTATCAAACAAACTCATTAGAACACCAATAACTAAGCCAATGAAAGCTCAATTTGGAAATTTCAAGGAATTACACAAATTTGTTGTGTGTGATTCAAGTCCTGTTAATTTACTAGGTAGATATCTGTTGTGTAAAATGAACTGTTCCATTTACTGTACACCAGATGGAATAGCATTTCAAACAAAAGATGAAGACGTGGTCTTTAAAATGTTGAATCAAGGGACAGAAGTGAATGAGTTGTACCCATTGCTCACAGAGAATGATTTGCCTGTTGAGTTGAGAAAAACGGTGTTGTCTGATGTGTGGGATTTTTCTGGGAAAGATATTGGTCTGATGAAAGCAGTTGCTCCGATTCAGATTACAGTCAAACCTAATGCAGAGTTTCCGAGAACCCCACAATATAAAATGAGTCCTGATATTATTGCAGGAGTGACACCAGTGATAGACATGCTGATTGAACAAGGAATTTTGAGAGAGATATTAGGAAGTCCATGCAATTCACCTATAATGGTAATTCGCAAGCCTAATGGGAAATACAGGATCGTACAGGACCTGAGAAAGGTTAACCAAATAGTTATACCTTGTTGTCCTATAGTACCAAATCCAGCAGTGATTCTATATCAAATTTCATGCGACGCAGAATGGTTCACTGTGATCGATCTGTGTCAGGCGTTTTTCTCGATACCTTTGCATCTGGATAGCCAATATTTATTTGCATTCAGGTTCGGAAACCGTGTTTTGGCATGGTGCCGAGTTCCTCAAGGGTATACAGCGAGTCCCTCAATTTTCAATCAGATATTGAAAAAGTGTTTGGAGTCATTGGTCATGCCGAAAAATTCTGTTCTAGTCCAGTATATTGATGACTTACTAGTGGCGTCAAGGACTAGAGAAGATTGTGTGACAGATACGATTGCTTTGCTGAATCATTTGGCAGTAGGTGGTCATAAAGTGTCACCAACAAAATTACAATTTTGTAAGACTGAAGTGCTGTATCTTGGACATATCATTGAAAAAGGAATTTGAAAAGTTTCTCAAGATCGAATAAATGCTATCATGTGAATGAATCCACCAAAAACACAGAAAGAGGTTTGAATGTTTTTGGGAATGGTTGGATACTGCAGACAGTGGATTATGAATTTTTCACTGATCGCAAACCCACTTCAGATACTGACACACAAAGATGTGAGAGATCCAATACATCTGGATGAGGAATGCATGAAGACGTTCCTAGAGTTGCGAGACAGTTTATGTCAAGCACCAGCATTAGGAATGCCAGATTTTGAAAAAGAATTTGCGATGTTTTGCAATGAGCGTGAGGGTTGTGCACTCTCAGTTCTAACGCAAACGTACTGGACAGCGCGAAGACCAGTGGCATATTTTTCTGCTACTTTGGATCCCGTCTCTGCAGCATTACCAGGATGTTTGAAAGCAGTTGCTGCTACTTGTGTGAGTCTTGAACAAAGTGAGTCAATTGTTATGAGACATCCATTGAAAGTGTTTGTTCCACACTCAGTTGGGATTACGCGCACTCAAACACAACATTTGATGAGTAGCCGTTTGACAAAATATGAACAAGTGATTCTAGGTGCTGAAAATGTGACAATAACGAGGTGCACTAGTTTAAATACAGCCACGTTATTGCCAACTCCAGATTGTGAGGAAGTTCTTGATGAAGTGGATCATGATTGCCTGGATGTGACAGAATTGTGCACAAAACTAATGCCTGATATACAAGATACACAGCTTCCTGAATCTGATGTGGTTCTGTTTGTGGATGGCTCATGTTTGAGAGATTCAGAGGGTTGCATGAGAGCTGCCTATGCAATTTGCACAGTAGCAAATGTGATTGAAGCATCATGGTTGAAAGGAGTGAGTTCTGCACAAGTGTCTGAATTAAAAGCACTCACTCGAGCTTGCATTTTATCAAGACAAATGAGGGTTACAATCTTTACGGATAGTCAATACGGCTTTGGTGTCGTACATGACTTTGGGCAGGTGTGGTCCCAACGTGGATTTTTGACCTCTTCGGGTTCACTGATCAGAAACGGGGAGTGTGTAAAAGATCTACTGATGGCATTACAATTGCCATTACCAACCACAGGGGCAGCCCACCACACCTGAACCAGGGGCAGTCAGTGAATAATACTAACAATAGTTCAAGGAGCAATTTGCTCAAAAATACACTATTTACAAAACAATTTCAAAATTATAAACAACCTACATCAGAAGTGACATAAAGAAAAGGAAAAAATATAAAATAATACCCATATGCAAAGAAATATTAGAAAAATATAACAAATTTATTACATTTAATGAATACTAAAACAATTAAAACAATGACGCTCAATACAATGTGCTGGTACAAAAACAATATATATTACAAACCAGACACGTGGCAGACGAAAAAATACACGTCACAAAAAAGAAAGAAACAACATATAACAAAATAATGTGTCCTTCATCAATTTTATGGCCACATATACGTCGACGGCGTTTCGACCACTGTAGAATTACACGGTCATCATCAGGACTGAGAATTCATTTGAGCGTCCTGAAATAGTCCAACCCTGTATTACTTGCATTGATTGGAACAATATTTCACATTAAGATAGACAATGGGCGGGCACGATGTAGAACCGTCCATGAATATAAACTTTCAAACTGGCAATCTTTGTCCATACAATTTAGCAGATCATGCCAGTAAACAGGCGAACAAATCACCGATGCACTTCAACGCCACAGAGGACAAAAATGTCCCTCCTGTGGCGGATTTTGCTGCCACAGGAGGGACACTAGATAATATATATGCGGATGAAATTGCTAACTTTTGTGCTTTAAATGCATACTCGATTAATGTGGAACCATCAGTAAATGAGCAAACTGAACAAACAGAATGCAAATTATTGTTCACATCTGTTGAGACTTGGGATGAAGTGAGAGATCTACAAGAAGAGGCAAGTGACTCTGAAAAAGAAGGGTGGATTAAATTGGGGTGCACATGCAGGTCAGATGATGAGGTCTGGGTATACACTGATGGGAGAATAGTAATGCCAGACAGTCTTCTTTCTCAGATGGCTAGAGTCCATCATGGGCCAACACATATTGGAAGAGATGCAATGATCAGATTATTTCAACAGACATGGTTTAATCCCAAATTCAGAGTGATTGCAGAAAGTCTCTGTCAGAGATGCACAGTTTGTCAGAAACAAAACCCAGGAAGAAAGACAGTGGTTAGCATGGGACGAATTGGGAAAGCAGCTGATCCATTTACCAGAATGCAGCTAGACTTTATTGAAATGCCGCTTGCAATGGATTAAAATACGTCCTTGTGGTTGTTTGCTTGTTTTCTCGTTGGGTTGAAGCATATCCAACAAGACGTAATGATAGCCTGACAGTTGCTAAATTGCTTCTTAGAGAGATTATTCCTAGATTCAGTTTTCCAGTCTCGTTGAAATCAGATAGAGGGACACATTTTAATAATGAAATAATTTGGATGCTTTGTGCAGCATTACAGATTGAGCAAAAACTGCACTGTGCATACAGACCTGAGGCTTCAGGTGTAGTTGAACAGGTTAATGGCACAATAAAATCAAGATTGGCTAAAGTTTGTGCTTCTACAACATTGAAATGGCCTGATGCTGTACCATTAGTGTTAATGAGCCTAAGAAGTATCCCAGACAAGAAAACTGGATTCTCTCCCCACGAAATCATTATGGGCAGGGCTATGAGACAGCCAACAGTTCCAGCAAATCAACTGATGAACATTACTGATTACTTGGTACTGGATTATTGTAAAGGATTGGCTGATGTGGTACGTTCTGTGTCTCACCAGGTTGGAGAAGTTGCGACAACAGCTCAACAAGAACAAGGCCACAATCTAAGCCCTGGGGACTGGGTTGTGGTGAAGAAGCATGTCAGAAAGTCCTGTTTAGAACATCGCTGGCATGGCCCTCATCAATTCATACTGGTGACTGCGACAGCTGTTAATTGTGCTGGTCTGTCGCATTGGATTCACGCAAGTCACACGAGAAAAGTCCCAAGTCCACTCGAAAATGAAGAAACTGCTGAAGAAGAGAGACGTGAACAAAGAAATGTTCCAGAGCAGGTTGAAGTTGCGGTAGAGTGGGCACAAGTTACTGAAGACTAGTGAAGATAACACTATCGCTGACAATGGTGAGAACAGAGTGACTCCTTCAGCTTCTGCAGTTGCAAAATAAAAGAGAAAGAGGAACTCATCTGAAGAAAGTTCAGAAATGAATGAGAATGGAAAAAGGGCAAAGAAGGAAGACAAGTTGCCAAAAGGAGTGAAAAAGCTGAAATACACTGTCAATAGCAGGGTTCCTGAAACAATACTTGAAGTATCGAGTCAATCAGAACAAAGTGATACAGAAGAAGAGAATCAAGTACGAAGAACGAAAAGAGTGAAAGTGCCGAGCAAGAAATACTCAGCATCAGAATGGACTTATGTGGCTGTAGGTGCAAATGAAAATGTTTCAAATAATTATTGGAAAAATAATTTTTTTAAATTCTGTGCGAAGTAGGAACAATTCTTTTAAACCACCTTAAGTGAACTGCTAATTTGAAGAGGGTGATCAAAAAGAGAGAGGAGATTTATGTGATAAATTTCCAGAAAAAAAGTTTCTGAAGCTGTGGATTTTGGATTTTGAAGAGGAGCTCAAGGCTCAGATCTTTGTTGTGGAGTGCACAAACTAAATTAAGCCTAGTGAAATTACTAATTATTTTTGAGTAAAATTTTTAGTTATGATTTTTTGTCTATTTTTTCCTTTTTACATAATTTTTGAAGATGAATTGAACTGAGACTGGTAAACAGAATCAGGGAAAATGTAGGCGAAAATGCTTCAATGTTTTTGTTTTCTGTGTTTTATTAACAATGTTTGTATGGTTGATTTTAACATTTGGAATACCTCGCTTTATGTTTATTAATATAGTAAATACTACTACTAATAATAATGAGCATGTGACTTTGGTTACTAAAAATGTTCTGAAAGAAGATTCTGAGACTAATATGAAAGAAAAACTGGTAGTGGCTTACATTTGGATAAATCTATTGGTGATTATTCGTTAAATGTCTTTACAAAATTAGTTTATGGATATGTGGACACAATGGATGCGAGAGATTGCTATGTGTGCATGCAATTACCCACGTCTGTGTCGTTCCTAAAATTTATCATGTGAATGATGAACAAGGAATCAATGAAAAGCAACTAACACGGAGAAAAAGGGGATTGAGTGCTGCTGAAATAATTGGGGATATATTTGTTGTATTGATACCTTCAGTTGGGGTTATTCTAAATTCACAGAAAATTCGAAAATTGTCTGCAGTGGTTGATCGTTTATCAACGGATACCACTGGTGGGTTTCTAATGGTTGATACTGAAATGGTTGCTATGAGGACCATGGTTTTACAAAATAGGCTTGCCTTAGATGTATTATTGGCAAAAGAAGGCGGAGTCTGTAGTATGTTAAAGATTCAACAATGTTGCACTTATATCCCTGATAAGAGTAGGGATTTGGAGGGATATATTAGTAACATTACTCATTTACATGATGATCTGTCAAAACGGAAGGCTGATGGTGCATGGGAGAAAATTGGTAAGAGTATTTCTAGGTAACTGGTTTTCTGATTTTTCTAATAGCTTATTAGGGAGAATACTAACACCGATAATTGCTATTGCTGCAAATATACTAATGGTAATACTGCTTTACAAGTGGTACAGGAGTAAGCCTACTGAGGGAAAGCGACGAGCGAGGAAAAGGAAAAGAGAAGAAATAGAAATGGAAGATGGAAAAGGGATTTATTATGATGCCTGGAAGGATATAGAGGGTGTTAGGCTGAAACAAATGAGAACTACTGCATTCTGATTGTTCATTATCAGATAGTAATCTGATATGGGTTGGTGTGATGGTTTGGGATACCATCAGATGGGGGGTGATGGAGCATGATTTTTTGCTAATAAAATCTGCTTGGGAAAATCCACCCATGTGTGTGTTTTAATAAATTACTAACGTGTGAAAAACTATAATTACTAAAACGTGAATATTTAGAAGGTATGACCGAAAATGTGCAAAGCCGCACGTATTTCTAAGAGTCAGAATAACACATGTAGAATGGAAGATTTCTCTATAGGGTTATGAATAATAATAGAGTGAGAAGAAATTATTAATTTGCGTGGCAAATATTAATGTTTTTATATTACCTGAACTGCAGGAATATTCAAGCACAAACATGAAAATGCTCATTTATTCTTCGTAAAAGTAGAGTAAGACTAGAAAATGTAGAAATGATTTTTCTTTTCTCTCTGTCTTTCCTTGCTGAACATGCAGGTCTAAGCAAATGTATTAGTTAGGGGATGTGCTTCCATGCTCCTTTGTTTCTTTTCATGCCGTTTCCTGATGTCCTTGTAAAGAATAACATTTACATCCTTAGAGAGCAGAGAATAGTATGACTCTTTCCTGTCTAGGCGAGGATTCAGAATGAAACTGTTGCTATATAGTTACAAAATGTGTAAATTGTAGTTTTCTTCTTCCTCTCTAGGAAGTTATATAATTTTAGACAAAGACTATTTAGAGAAATTTGTAAAGTCATCTTTAGGAGTTTTTTTCCTTCTCTAGTTCTGACAAATGAGAATGGCTTGTAGGATTTAGGAGAGTTTCTAACCTAGTGAAACAAAGATGCGAAGTCAGTATAAAGACGCTGGTGGGAAAATGATCATCGGCTTGTTCACATTCTGGTGACCTGTCCTGCATCCGTGGTATGCTGTATGCTGTGCTGTGCTGATTCCTGATTTGGCTGCCAATCCTGACTGCGGAAAACTTTTCTCTAGAGACTTTGCACATCATCGGCTGGTGATGCTGCCCACACTATTCTCCTACGGCCGTGGAGATAGTTTTCTTGACTAATTGCACGCTGTGCATTAGTTTTCTCTAAAATTCTGAGAGGTAACTGAACTGTGATTACCCTGATGTTCACTGTTTCTCTCTCCCCCTTATATTTCTCACCTGAATTTGATGATTTTGAATTACTCTGTTTATGAAAGCTGTGATTGTTTACCTGTGATTATTTGTAATCAAAGTGTTTTCCTTATGATTTGTATTTACATATGACCATTCATATTTTCTGAAATGATACCAAAAAGGTATCTAGAAAGATTAGTGTCTGTCGTTATTTCTTGAGTCATGACTTATTTTAGGATAACATTGTCATATTATTAATGCATTTTGTAGTGTATTATGGTATAGCTATTTCTTCATTACAGGTCCTCGTGAAGGGATAGTTCTCTGATTTCTCTACTTAGTCCCTTTTAGCTCTACCAAAAATCCATTGGAGTACCTTTTGATATTGCTATTGCTAATAGAAAGGATAATGACTTATGGACCCGTCATTATAGTATTTACGCTTCCTTAGGTTTTGTTAACGTTGGTGTGGGATATTATATGACCCCCCCACCGCTTCAGCACCACACGCCCTGTACATACCTGTACTGAGTCTGCTGTCAACATTGAATTGGATGTCCGTGAACAGTGGCTTATCCCATTGATAAACCACGGATATTCAAGTGCAAGATGATCTTAAGCTTCCTTTCATCCATATCTGACACATTACTCTCCTGAAGCAGCCCACCTATTTGGAATCCCAAAAAATGTAGAGACTGCGTCGACAAAGTGATCAGTAGTAGTGGAATTCATACAATTTAATCCCCTAACCCAATCAATATTTGATCTGCCGCTACAAACATTGCTTGCTGGTCATTTTCTTCAAAATATCCTTCCATCGCAAAATCCTCTAAAAACATTGTTGGACCGTGAAGACTTGAATGTCTTTGCTAAAATTAGCATGCTTCACTCATTGTGGACTTCATTTATGGTGCCAAAACTTCCAAATCCATATTCCTTTCTATATTGATGTAACTGACGGACTTTGGCCAGGCCATTGTCATGGTGATTGACAAATAGAACCTGGCTCTTGACACCATTCTAGACACAACAGTCACCATCAACATCAACAATAGAGCTATATTGCATCATAAAAACAATGATCAAGGACTGCTAGATGCCTGGCAACTGAAACACACCACTGAAAAGGACAACTTTGTAGCCTGTGCCCATGTTTCTTGTTTGAGACTAGACACCCACCTCACCACCACCATAATGTTCCCTCTTTTTCCTCCTGTATCTGGGTTATCAGACCATTCTTTTGTTATGCTAGACCTGGAGCTAGGCCACCTGTGCCTACCTGCTTCATGAAACTATGGTGAATACATGTTTTCAAAATATCAGTTTCTCCCAGAGAAACACTCCCTCAGTGACCACATAGGTACCTTTATCAACAAGGACTGCATTAACCTCAGCACATATCCTTCTGGGAAAAAAGCTTGAAGTGTTAGCAAGCATGGTTAAACCTGGAATGTGAAATACAAGAGCTTGTAGTGTAGCTCCTATTTCCCTAATAGGCTCTGCGCATTGGAATAATATACCCTATAGGTTTGACATAGGACTAAGGTCGGTATGTCCCTATCGTGTATATTAAACTTAATTACTTGTGCCAGCTAGCTCAGAGGCCACTAGAAACTCCTTGATAAACAAGAAGGGAGTAGTTTCTGGCAGCCGCAAAACATGACAACTTTGTTTCCCTTTTAGAATCAGAACGTGTCCCAGAGTCGTGGAAACAATAGATAACTATTTCACTCAGCTCAATCGTGCATGCTAAGTTTTCCTCAAAGTTACACAGAAAGAACAGATGGGCGTTTCAATAAAAGATTTATTGAACAGTCTTGTTTCTCGTGTAAGTAATATGTGCTGTTACGATCACAAGACGGTATGCAAGATAAATTATGTACAGCGTAAGCAGTAGAAATAAGTAATACTGCGCTAGCATGATCTTTAGTAGATATTCATTTACATAAATAACATAGACTAAAAATGCGAGTACTCATACGATGCGTTTCTAAGCTAGTTCTACCCCAATGTACCTAACCTAACCTAGGTGTAGGGAGAGGTATGAAGTAGGTGGAGTATTCCTTACTATGGTATACTAAGAGTATGTTAAGCCTAGTATGCCTAGTATGCCAAGAGTCCCTCTAGGTTTCTAGTCAGCTCCATACCTTAAGAATGAGAGAGGTGGGAATCTATTGCCAGACTCGAACTCCAACACCCCGCGAGGGAAGTCAAATCACTGGAAGCTGGACTCTCTGCGTGCAGGGATGACAGCGTCTTCTCAGTGCGTCAGGCCGGGAAACGGGCTCCTCTGAAGTCGAGGTCTCCTCTGTTTTACAAGGGCTAGGGAAGGTATATTTATACCTGAGAGGTACCTCAGAATGTTAGCATTGACGTGAATCGGACAGCGGAAGACGTCATGAATGAACCCCTAAGGTATAACGGTTCATGCATAATAGATGAGTCCTTGAAGAAATCAATAGTCCTGTGCTAGGGAAACTCCCGAAGCCTAAGGGTCTGTTCTTCAAGAACTCATTGTGACGTTAGGGTGGACGGATGTCGGAGACCATGCCTGTATTTGGAGTGCACGGTTTAATGCCTAAATAAGGACTGGGATTTTATGCCTATATAAGGGCAGGACGAATTGTGCCTATATAAGGACATGATACAGGAAAGCCCGTGTATGGACACCCTAAGAGGAATACAACACCCACTCCACTTTCGTGTGTACGATAATACTAAAATGCTAAACATTTAATATGCTAAACATAAAATGGAGTACCGCAGATTGCTAAAAATATTTCTTAAAAGCATTAAAAAAGCATTTTAAAAACCTATAAAAATGCAAAAGGTACTGTACATTTTAAGCATTGCTTTTCTCAGTTCAGGCATATATTTGGAAATAAAATGCAATTTGAATGAAATAAGCAGTAATATTTACATGTGACAGAAAATGATCGATAAGTTGTTCAAAAATCAAAGTCATTTCATGTCATGAACATTAATGAACTTTTTAGACAAATAAGATGACAAAGTGTCTGAGGAAGTACCGCGAAGTCCGTACTATAAGACTAGTTCTACTTCAAGCAGATTGAATTGCCATTTTGTTTGAAAAAACGGAAAAAGTTCAATTTGGGAAGAGTTCCAAGTCTTTGAAATATGAAGGCCAAATTTTACTGTGTCTCTGGTACACTGTGGGTTGAATCAGAGTCAGTGTTCGGGTCAGGTGTAAACATGAGATCATCTATTTCTGTAGACAAAATATCGTCAACTGAAGTTGGTGTCAGTTGGAACACCTTGTGTTGTAGATTAATTGCACAGAGATGTGAAGCATCACTTTCAGCATAGGATGCCTCAGCAATGTTCGCGTCCGTTGTTACCTGTGTGCCTGTAGATCCATCTCGTACCTCAGCAGCAGCTGGAAGCGTCTGTGAGATCTGAATGAATGACGTCATCAGGATTGGTAGCCTCTGGGGACAACACAGAGCATGGGCCGTTATCGGGTCCAGCAGAGTATCGATATCCGTTGGCGTTGCTGATGGAAATGTTAGACAGGTGTCTAACACGCATTCTTCACCGCATAGCAGGCATCGTAGGACAGGTAAGATGCAATCTTGCCAGATTGGTCTGAATGACAGGAACCACGTGGTATTAAGTTCCCGTAGATGAGTCATGCCCAAAAGCTGTACTATTCGCTCACGGCACTTTCGTTCAAGGAGAGCTTTCTCCACTTCGCTCAGAGTGATGTCTGCGAATAGGCTGGCCATAGCGTAATAGCAGGAAGAGAAATAGAATTCCAGCAACAAGTGCTAGAATTAATGGTATGCCACCAAACACCGAATGTGCAAAGTTCGGGATGATTCCGAGTATTGCATGGCAAGGTGCTAACAGACCTGAACAGATGCTCTTAAATACATGTACAATTCCGCTTGTATCAGACATGTTAAAGTATTAAAGTCTGTATCTCAGCCAAAGTCCTTTTTACTTGTAGATCATAGGTTTCTTTGGCCGAGGTCAAAGGCACTGTTTGCTGTAAAAGCATGTCTTTCATTCTGCTCAAAGTATCAAATCTTATAAAAAAGACGTTCAGCGAAGGCCACAAAGGCGACTCCCTGACTGTGTCTATTGGGGCAAACAATACTTGCATACAGCAAGTGACCCTGGAGTTGACCGTTACTAGATATGGGATGCCTGGCAACATGCCGCAGCAACTCTGATCATTCAACATGAGGTAACTCCCATTAGAAAGTTGTCCAAACGTTGGATTAATCACAGCAGCTGGTGTACCCTGCTGATAGCAAGACACATTTGCCACAGAACCATTGCAAGCCCCGTGTAAAGAAATGTCCTGACATATAAGTGAACCGCTCAGTGCACTTTTATAGTGTGTACTGCTCAAAAACACTTCACGATCCCCACTCCAACATCTATATGTATAGGGTAAATCTCAAGATGTCTTAATGTATTCCCTACCCAACCTTTCATATTTGCCTGCTTGCATTTGTTTGAGGCAATACTGAAACTGAAAAGTAATCACAGGTAATGTGATTTTGCCATGAATGAGCCATTCTGTAGCTGGTTTTTCTGCCACTGTGAATGGTAACTTCCAGTTTTTCAATGCTCAGCACTGTATACTTTGCTCCCCTTTGTGCCAGTTCGATCTGTTTATCAGTTAGATTGTATTCTGCAAACAGAGCCGACGTGTTGATGAAACGCCAAGGCACATAGCCCGCACGCTAAAGATTGCAGCGTCCAGCTCAATAACACAATAGAACGTAATTGAGATTGGCCTTGCTGTAACATCGCCAAATCTTGTTCTAGTATGTCGATAGCAGAGGATATAACGCTGTCCAATGAATATATTCTGGAGGACAAAGTTGTTAACCCATTGTCGACCACAGTGAGTGTTTTCTCTAAATTAATACGATCAAGTTCACGTATTCGTTCTGCGGCCTCCATCTGTGATACTTTCCATGCTTCATTATAGGCAGCATAAATGCCGGCATATATGAAACGTTTTTGACGCGGTTTTCTTGGTCCAAACAAGAATTCCCTAAGGTCTGCGTCTTCTGTAAGTAAGGATAAGTGCTGTTTCACATCCTGTAGTGTAGATTTCTGCAGCCAATCGAGGCATAATTTTCCTACACTGTATGTTGTTACTAGCCCCCGATGCTGTCTTTGGACGTATCTTGGGTCTGGCCTATGAATAGTAAATCCCTGAGTTTTATTCAGGAATCTTTCCTGACAGTTGTTCGTGTCTGTGGGCCAGATCAACCATTTTCTCCAATCAGGATTAGATCTGTTGAGTTGTAGTTTTTTGTCAACTGTAACCGCTGCCTGTGTATTGTTATCACTTGCAGGTGTTGGTACAGAAGGTGTTTTCATCTCTTTGATCTTGGCTAGTCCAAGACAAGATGTTTGTTGGACAGTTTCATTCAAAAACATTATTTGTTCAGGGATGATACAGGCTCTAAATAAAGCTTCTATCCCCTGCACTTGCCAATCTTTTGTACCCCAGACAGTTTTTGTGTCTATTGTGTCTTTCCATAAGTCGAAACCCTGTCTAGACAGTTGGGCAATAAATGTTGCAGAGTATATCTGTTTCGTATTAGTTAACATAATTTTCAGTCCTGTGTTGTGTTTACATTTTTATAGTAAAACGTTTCTGGATCAGATGTATTGTAACCTGAAAAATATGGAAACTTGTTAGCAAATGTTTTTGAACTACCTTTTGGTGGTGTAGGACAATGCTCCCATTGGTTAAACATAAACACATTTCTAGGGTATGCAGATTTATGCAAATAATGATGACCATAGTGGGTATAGCAATACAGTTGTTCATAGTCTGATGAACCCTCTAAATATTCATTTTTAGAAAATGCAGCGGATTTTTCTAGGTCAAACATTATGTCGTTAACAGTCTCAAAGTCCCAATCATCAGAATAGGTACTGGACGAAATGAGATCACTTAGTGAAATTTTAACCAAATGTGGAATGATCAATTGTTCCGTCGGGCCAAAGATATCAAAATCTGTTTTGTCCCACACTATACCATCCTGTATAGGAACGGCTGTGATGTTCACTGTTGACAAGTCTCTTGCTTCCCGATGGGAAGATTTATGAGGTTTCAAAAGTACGTTAACATCTTTTCCTTCAGTGTTCACATGGATGTATCTGCAATTTATAAGCACGCTCATAGTCATAACCAAAGCTAGCCAAAGCAGGAAAACAAATATTCCAGAAATAATCCAGAGTTCAATCCATGGGAAACCAGATAAGTCTTTTTCAGAAAGTGAAGAAAGTCTTGTACTTGCTGCTTGAATTTTAATGATGCTGGCGTCGTTTCAGGTTCACTCGGATCTTCTGAGAACGTATCAAAGTTAATGAAATAGCCAGAAGCAGTTCTGTCAATTGTTGGAATTGCATCAGGATTTGTAGAAATCGCTGGAACCAGTTGATCACTTGCTACATTGGTGTAGACAGGTGTATTTGGACGAACTGTTACTTGATTTTCAAGAGGGATGAGTTCCATAGCATTGTTGCTTAGTCCTTCATCTGTTACTGCTGAATTCCCAATTGTTATCAGTCTTTCAGTCTGAACCTCTTGGATAGTAGCGAGAGGAGTGTGTCTGCTACCACGTCGGAGTCCACGAGGCCTACTACTTAGTATTGGCCACATACTGTGGTTTGATGAGGTCAATGGACACAAATCTTTTCTCCTTTCTTCCAGCAAGGGGCGGCAGAAGTACTGTTCTTGTTCCTTGAACTGCTAGGACAGGTACTGGTTGTCTGGTAGCAGGTCCAACTTCCTTCTTGTCCGCAATCTTTTCTCTGACTAGATCCCCAACTTTTGGAATCCAGACAGGCCTTGCTGGGACCGCTGGTTTTTCCCCAGTGGTGGTTGGCTGCAGGAATACGTTGCTTTGTTTCGATCTTAGTTCATTGAGTTCCTGTAAAACAGCCAAACGATCTTTGATATCAAACGGTTTATTTTCCACCACTGTGCCTACTTGATCGAGGTCTGGTACCCACATTCTTGTCCCAAATAGGACCTCATATGGAGTGACCCCCCCTAGAGAACTTCTTGGCAGGTTATTTAATGAGCGTTGGACCCCATAAAGATGTTTGACCCACCCATCACCCGAACATAATACCCTAGCTGTTATAGACTGCTTTATGTCCTGGTTTTTCCTTTCCACAACCGAATTTCCCTCAGGATGGAATGGAGAGGAGTACCGCAATGCAACGCCCAGACTGGCCATGGCTTCTTTGTAAGCCCGAGAGCTAAACGCAGGGCCCTGGTCAGAATGTAGCGTGCCTATTGCGTATGTGCCGATAAAGACTCGCAAATCTTTTATAACAGTTCGAGCGTCAGCTGAGCGCTGAGGCCATATCCATAGGAACCTTGATTCAGTATTTGTGGGATTGCACTTGTCCATGAGGATGCCTGTGCATAGATAGTCTAATGCTGTCTAACAATGGTGTCTGTAATGGGCAGCTACATTCGTAGCATGGTGTCTGGTGGCTTTCTCGCTGTAATTTACAGTCTAAGCAGTTATTGATGAATATGTGTATTTCTGTATTCATTCCAGGCCAGTACATCTCTTTTAACGTCAAAATTGTTTTAGAGATCCCTAGATGTGACAGACCCTCCCCCAAATGTGCTTCATAAATCAAAGCTGCTCTATGTTCCATGTTTGGAATTACCCTATCCCCCACTCCAGGGATTCGAGCAAAAGGAACGTTGTTCGCATCAATTACATAAGAGTACTGGAGTGGAAACTTTTTTGGTAACGCTGCACCACTGCCTTTGCTTGTAGCATTGACAGCCAACATTATCTCACTGTCTATTTTTGTTTTTGAACGAGTGATCGCAGCTACGGAAGCCGTCTGAACAGCCCCCTTTGCGGCTTCGTCAGCCAATGAATTCCCTGCAACGTTAACGCCATCACGTTGATGACTCAGTTTGTGGATCACGGGAGCCTTTGGTAGTTCGTTTTTCAACTGAACTACTTGTTCCCAAAGCATTTTGTGCTTTATTGTGCCACCTTTCACTTCTTTGAAACCATTTTCAAGCCAGTTTTGTATATATTCATTATACGACTGAACACAGTAAAAGGAATCGCACACTATTAGTGTGAGGAATTCTCGATCTGTACTTTCAAGTGCCAGTTTGAATGCTTGTAGTTCAGCTCGCTGAGCTGTACAATCTCCTAGAGATTGAGTTTTTGTGACCATAGGTCTGAAGATGCCATCTCGCATGCGACCTTTAACGATTGCACACGCTGAACTGTAAGCTTGCTTACTCCCTGTTGCGGGCTGTGCGGATCCGTCAGTGTAAATTATGAATTCGTACTGATTGAGAGGCAGGATTTCAGTGGGCAGAGGACATTCTTGTTCATATTGCAGGAACGCTTGTGTTTTTAAATCAGGATCAAAAACATATTCAACATCTGTTGCAGCAAGAGAATTAACCCATTGTATCCATCTTGGACGTAATGCTTTAACATTTGGAATGCTTGCTTTTGTGACCGCTTCTAAAGCTGGTACTGGGGTTACAACAATAATGCGTTTCCCTTGGGCTAGGGCTCTTTCTTTTGCTACAGCGGTTTGAACTGCTGTCAGAATTTTTTCAGTTGAAGTGAAGCGCATTTCTGCTTGTGTATACAAGTGAGATTTGTATGCGATTGGTATTTTTTTACCCTCATTAAATGTTAAGTAGGTGAATCCGCATTGACCCGAAATTATTCGGATCACCAGGTTGCGTTGACATACGCGTGTTTGTAAGTGATTTGTTGCTAACATGTTAGCCTGGAGTGAACGCAAGATTTCTGTGTGTTCTTGTGTCCAATTTTTGATTGGAAAATCAGGTTTGATTAATGCGTAGAGAGGTTTAACCCTTTCTGCGTAATTTAGAATGTAAGTTCTTCCAAAAGTTAGGAAACCCAGGATGGATTGTAAGTTTTTTAGCCTTTTTGGAGGTTGGAGCAGCGCACATTTCTCTAGAAAGTGAGCTGCCAAGCTCTTGCCTTCACTTGAAAGCTCATATCCTAGAAATAGGACATTGAGATGGGTAATTCTGGATTTTTTAAAGTTGAATTTGTAGCCCTCAGAGGCGAATCCCAATATAATGGTGCTCACCCTGTTCAAGTGTTTATCCAGGTCATCGTCTGTCAGATAGATGTCATCGACATATGACAATGCCTCGTTGTCATAAATTTGTAGTAACTCCGTTACTCTCGCTGAGAATAAACCTAGGCTGTTCTTGAGACCTTGTGGGAGTCGACAAAATTGACGCTGGGTCCCCATTATGGAGAAAGCTGTTAAGTACCTGCTTTCAGGAGCTATGTTTTGACAAAAGAAACCATTTGAGATGTCTAATGTGGTTTTATATTTTTTACGCACAATGTTATTCATTAATGCTGTACTATGTGCATTTTGCACTGAAAATGTTTTAGAACAAGTGTTTAAGTGTCTGTAATCCAAAACTAGACGATATGTGTTGTCTGGTTTGGAGACAGGAAACAAAGGATTGTTCATTGAGGAGGTGCATGTTTCAATCACCCGTTGGTATTCAAGTTGATCTAAGATCTCCCTGACCTGTTTTTTAGCTTCTTGCTTTATTGGGTACTGCCTTTGTGCAGTTGGTTCATGTTTCAGATGTATTTTATGGTGAGGGGAGTCCTCATCCCATCCTACATGATTTTTATATAATGCTGGGGCCTGGGCAACTGCCCATTTCCTAGCATATGTATATTTTAGGCGAATTGGAATATGGTTGGAGAAGGCAGGCATAATAATGTCCTCGCCGTGTGGGCACTCCCTGACAAATTGTGGTGGCCAGTCTTTTTCTGCTAGAAGTATGTCATAGCCCCTTGATAGTCTTTCCCAAAAAAGTGCTTTCACCTGTCTGAGTATGTCTCCCTCCATCCGGAGTGTTATTTCATATAACTTTTGTGGAGTACTAACCCTGGTGTCTACAGTCGCAACTGTAAAGTACTCATTCAAGTCCACTATCTCCAGAAGTTCCTTCAGGTTCTGGCGAGCTATTGTGACTTCTGCTGCACTGTCCAGCATTGTCTGAGCCCATTCTCCGTTCCTGAGTTGTGTTCTCAGTATTCTCGGCATGTCTGATCTTCAGACCCGCTACTTTCTTTTTGGAGAATTGAGGTTTTGATTTGTTTTTCGGAACGTGTTTGTCGTCTTTTGATTTCACGCGTTCTTCTCTATGTTCTGACCGTCCTCTTCTTTCCGATGTCTGTGACGAGATCTGAAAGGTACGAGAGGAACGTGTATCAGTGTCTTGATTCCTGTCAGGTTTTTACAAATGATCCCTATTCCTGAGGTTATACCTCCTTTCAGAGGGCTCCTTTTGAGGAGACCTACCTCGGGATTGAGAACGTTTCTCGTTTGAATTTTGTTTGTTAGTCTCCCACTTCTTTTTAGAAGATGTAGGAGTTTGTTTAATAGAGTCCTTCTCAGGACTTTCAGATAGTTTTGGCTTCACTGGTCTTCCACCCAAACTATCTCTGCCTAATTCAGCATATGATTGTTCTATTATTCTGGGTAGCTCTGTTTGATGTTCTGTAACATCGAATTCCCTTAATTTTTGGCGGATCGCCACTGCTGCTGCCTCTCCTTTAACCGCTTCGCCGCGATCGGAATTCCGCCCAGGTGCTGGACATTCCGATCGCGGGCGTGGTCGTGACGAGCTCAGCTCGTCATGCGCACACGCCCACTGCGCAGCATGACGAGCTGAGCTCGTCATGAGCATAGAAGGGGTTAATATTAGATAATATTATTGTTGAGACCTGGTCGAAATTTTTCAGTAATTTCATACCTAAATTCAGAGCAGGCTCTGCCCCGTATTCATTTTGAATTTGTTTCAGGACATCTGGTATTACCGCAATTGACGGAATGCCGTGTGTTTTAGTATAGATGGCAGCAAAGACTGAGCTCCACATGGTGCAGTCTTCCAGTTGTGGTGTGATCCACATCGGTAAGCAGATGGTTAGGATTCTGTGTTTCTCATACGGGCTAGTATTTGGAAATACTGCTTCGATTTGAGTAATTTTTTGAGCTATCCAGAATGGAATTTGCTCACGTTTTGTGGGCATTTTTCCCATGACTGCGTATAGAGTCTGTGGTGTAATTTTTAGTGTATTTCCCTGTTGAGGAGTTTGATTTGGAAGTGCCAATGGTGGTTGGACTGTGAAAGTCCGCATGACATATTGGACTAATTGTCTGTAGATTTTTATTAACTCTGTAAGTTGACTAAGTAGTTCCTCGTCTGACATTATTTCGATGTCAGGATGAGGTGTGTAGCCGGCTAGAATCGGCCATGTTGCTCCTGGTCTACCTAGTGGACCGAGCCTGGTAATGTTTTTGTGATGTTTTAGGGCGCCTTTAAACTAGAGCTGTTGCTCCTGGTATGTTAATAGAATTTCAATATCCTCGAAAGGAATATATTCCTCTGGTGGATCATCTTCTTTGTAGAAGTGAAACAGTTTTAAAACTAGATTGGATTCAGGAAATATTACCCATGAATAGAATACCTCTGTCTGAAATGATTTGTGTGCCTCTATCACGAAAACTGCTCTACCGCCTCTTGGTGGTAGGCCATGTTTTATAAGTTTTAGAGTGATGGCTCTTCTTAAGTTTGGATGGATGTCTATAACACCCTCCTCGGATCCATCTAAACCTGTAATGTTTAAAGCTCTTAAAGCTGGCTGACCCGCAACGTCACCGTTGTCGGAGTCAGGCATTTTGTTTTTTGAAAAATGTAGAACAAGTTTCAAGGAAACAAAGATAAGGTGCACAATATTTTGGAACACTGTATTCTTCAACGTTGAACAAACCAAACAGCTAATATATAGGGTGCTTCCCTATGTAGCCGTGGCGGATACTTAACCCTGCCCACTCCAGACTTCTTTTGGAGTATATGGGTAGGGGTCTCTGAGAGAAAAGGCATGGCTGAGTTACTCAGTATCTAACGTTAAATTACCGCCTTACCAAACCGTTGGGCGCCATGTAGTGTAGCTCCTATTTCCCTAATAGGCTCTGCGCATTGGAATAATATACCCTATAGGTTTGACATAGGACTAAGGTTGGTATGTCCCTATCGAGTATATTAAACTTAATTACTTGTGCCAGCTAGCTCAGAGGCCACTAGAAACTCCTTGATAAACAAGAAGGAGTAGTTTCTGGCAGCCGCAAAACATGACAACTTTGTTTCCCTTTTAGAATCAGAACGTGTCCCAGAGTCGTGGAAACAATAGATAACTATTTCACTCAGCTCAATCGTGCATGCGTAGTTTTCCTCAAAGTTACACAGAAAGAACAGACGGGCGTTTCAATAAAAGATTTATTGAACAGTCTTGTTTCTCGTGTAAGTAATATGTGCTGTTACGATCACAAGACAGTATGCAAGATAAATTATGTACAGCGTAAGCAGTAGAAATAAGTAATACTGCGTTAGCATGATCTTTAGTAGATATTCATTTACATAAATAACATAGACTAAAAATGCGAGTACTCATACAATGCGTTTCTAAGCTAGTTCTACCCCAATGTACCTAACCTAACCTAGGTGTAGGGAGAGGTATGAAGTAGGTGGAGTATTCCTTACTATGGTATACTAAGAGTATGTTAAGCCTAGTATGCCTAGTATGCCAAGAGTCCCTCTAGGTTTCTAGTCAGCTCCATACCTTAAGAATGAGAGAGGTGGGAATCTCTTGCCAGATTCGAACTCCAACACCCCGCGAGGGAAGTCAGATCACTGGAAGCTGGACTCTCTGCGTGCAGGGATGACAGCGTCTTCTCAGTGCGTCAGGCCAGGAAACGGGCTCCTCTGAAGTCGAGGTCTCCTCTGTTTTACAAGGGCTAGGGAAGGTATATTTATACCTGAGAGGTACCTCAGAATGTTAGCATTGACGTGAATCGGACAGCGGAAGACGTCATGAATGAACCCCTAAGGTATAACGGTTCATGCATAATAGATGAGTCCTTGAAGAAATCAATAGTCCTGTGCTAGGGAAACTCCCGAAGCCTAAGGGTCTGTTCTTCAAGAACTCGTTGTGACGTTAGGGTGGATGGATGTCGGAGACCATGCCTGTATTTGGAGTGCACGGTTTAATGCCTAAATAAGGACTGGGATTTTATGCCTATAAGGGCAGGACGAATTGTGCCTATATAAGGACATGATACAGGAAAGCCTGTGTATGGACACCCTAAGAGGAATACAACAAGCTAAACTTAAATTATATTACCCAGAGACACCAAGAGTGTTTCTCTATGTCAACATGAAAATCCTTGCCAACATAACAGCCAACACACTGCTACTTCACTCTAGATTTGAACCTGCCCTCAAAACACCACTTGAACATGCTGTGCCAGATATGGGAATATACTGGGAAGGTGGTGGCTCTATTCTTTAATGCAGAAAAGGCCTACACCCAGATCACGTGGGGTTCATGTTGAAGACACTGGAGATGCTGTACAATTAGCAAGACATCATCTCTAAAGTCAGATGTCTGTACAACAGTCCTGCAGTATAGTACACATTACTGTGGGGGTCCTTCTGGCTGAGTCCTCTTAGACACCAGACAGGGTGCTGCTGTTACCCACTGATCATCAAAGATCTAGCAGCAGCAATATGCCTGTCCTCAATTATCATGGGCATCATACTTTTATGTGGTGAATCAAAGGTTTACCTGTACGTTGACGATTAATATTGATAATTCTATTGAACCTCAGGGCTTCGATCCCACAATTGATGCCCTGGTTGACAAATATTCTGTCATCTTTGGCAATAATCAATTGGGAGAAGTGTGAAATGTTTCCCATGTGTGACAGAATATAGTTTCTGCTGGCTGCTTCAGAAGCTCAAAAATCTTGGTATAGTGGCAAACGGGGGACTAGAGAAAATAGTGTCGGACAATCCGGAGCCTTTTATAGATTAAACTGAAAATTACTTTGCCAGATGGTCCCATTTGCAGGTTTCTCTCAGAACAAATCCAAATGACTAAATTAGTGGTTGCTCTTAGATCTAACTACATACTTTGTGCAATTTGATTGTTGTTGTTGTTGACCTTCCTGCCTGATATTGACACCCAGAAAAGAACATTCCTTTGGGCAGGTGAATGGCTACACCTCATAGCAGCAAAACTATGCATGAGCATAATATTTGTGAGTCTTCAGGTGCTCAGCATTAAAATGTACTACCTGCTACCTGCTAAACCAACTCTCAAAGCTATCATGTCTGGTACCTTCAGCCTTTAGTGTTCAAATGTGGGTAACTATGAAACAAGTAAATTCAATGGCCTAGATAGATAGTCCGAAAAACTATTCTGAAGAACAAGCATACCAAGATCAACAAATCCAGTTATAATTCCAATGCTGGGGATCTGGCTTGCTGTGACTGATGGTCTGCAAATTCATCCATTCTGATAACCTGCTATCGAACAATGCAAGTCTACAGATATGATGCCAATTCTTCCACTGACCTAAGTGGCCATGAGCTGGCCTACTTATACTTGACAATATGCTTGAAGGGTTTCATTTAAATTTGGCTGCTTCTCTATTGTATGAGATTATGAGATTTGCCAATCGCAGGATTAACACTTAAGAGACCTCTTGCATTGTCAGTAGAGCTGGTTGGGAGCCCCAATGTACTCTCTGCAGATATGCTACATACATTTGTACTTCAGAAACTGGGGCAGTTACAAAGGCGTCATGTCTGGCATGTTCAGTGATGTGATATCATACCTATATTCCACGTATATGGAAGTAGACCCAATTATATTGCCAATTCTAAATCTCCTATGAATAAGCAGAAGTGAATTAGTCAGTTCTTTTCTTGGACTACTATTAGTTAATTTTCATCTCTTTAAGATCCTAAATAACAGGTACAGAATGTTGTGAACGCTGCAGAGGACTCGTCCACCAAGATTGCTATGGTTGGAAATGTCAACCCCTATCTTGCTATCTACTACAGGTCCTATGGTGGTGCCTGTTGCTCAGTCCATACTGGTCGTTTGTCTATCCATGTGACATAATATTTCCAATACTGAGGGGGGCGCATTGAAATAGCTCTGGTCATCAAGGTGTGCATCGTCAGACACTGGTAACCGCCCCATGGGAAATGGATGTTGGAATTAATGAGACTGGCCTTGTACAAAAGAGTGATGGAGATTGCAAGATAAATGCCCATATTTCACTGCATTTGGGGACGTCTTCTGAATAATCAATCCATCAATCCTTTATTTCGCATTGCTTTTAATGCATAAAAGTGCAAATATCACAGAGTCTCATGCATATAAATTACAATAAAATCATACAATACTAATTTTAAAACAGTTAGTAAAATATTTAATTAGTCAGGTATCATCTCAGTTCGTCAAATCACATATGTGCTAAAAAAAGAATGTTGTGGAAAGAAAGCTATACCCCTCTTTAGCCCTGTTACCCATCTTGAGTCATTATAGAACACAACCTTCCCGTTCATCTTAAATCCCTAGCCATAAAACAAGACAATTTTGTGATAACTAATCATGGCAGGCTATCCTCACCAATGTGTTCAAACGATTGCCTCGATCACAGTTCTAGTTGCAATCGTTTACGCCTCGATACCACCCACAAAAAGGATGCAAGTGCGTAGCATGCGTATGGATCTTCCAACTTTTGAATAAAAGCTAGGGCCGGGCAATAATGCCTAAAATGATATTTCTGTAAAAGAGGTACTTTAAAATAATTTCTTTGAGGGCCCTAAAAAGAGCATCAAAAATAAAATATGGGAGTTTGATTGGTCTGCCCTCCCATCGCATGGACAAGGGGGTAACGCCTTCATAGAATATACATTGAAAGGAATATCAAACATAAGCGGAGAATAGTTTAGGCGGAATCTTGTCAGTATATATTTGTGCTGGGAATTCTGTACAAAAGTCAGATTGGCCTGGATTCCCATATTCGAAAAGGGTAACGTATGGTATATGGCTACCGTACTTATGTCTTTGTTTTTCTCAAATCTATCCTCTGCAGCCTTCTTCAGAAATATCTCTTTTAGCTTAGCCTTTGGAAAACACTCGCGCAACAACGGGAAGTCGAACAATGTTTGGAGGCCTAGTGCTAACACAGTGATTTCCACGTAACTCAACCATGGTATCTTATGTGCGTAGTCCACTGTTAAACAGTCCCTAAGCACCGCTTTGTTCAGTGGTACGCTGGCTCTTTTCCATATTGACTTCCATAATAATAGTGGGGCCAGTCTGATCTGATCCTCGAGGTATGGTAAACCTAATTCACTATGAATAATATAATTAGCACAGGTGCGGGGGATTGATAGCAATCATTTACAGAACACATCCTCAACACGCTGCAATGGTTCTATGTCCACCATGCCCCCAACTGCTGCCCCATACATAGTGATGGCTTTTGCTTCGGCTGAATACATATTAAAAATTTCAGGGATTGGTTTGGCACTCAATTTGTTTTTGAAAATTTAACAATAGCTGCAATGCTATTTTCCGGGAGGGCCACTCTATTTAAAACCATATTTTTCCATTATAGTTTCTTATCAAAAAGCACCCCTAGATAAGGAAATGTGTCTACCACTTCCACCCTCTTCTTACCTGTATAAAGTCTTAGGGCTTTTTTTAGAAGTAATCCCAGCAGTTATCATGTATGATTTAGAATCATTTATGCGCAGGTCCAAACTGGCCATGAATCTCATATACTCCTCTATGAGCTCCTCTGCAGTGCCAATGGTGTCCTAGCCAAGAGCAATGCATCATCTGCATATAGGAGAATCAGGAGTGGGGATGCCTCGACATATGGACATATGGAACGTCCTTGACCCTCTCCCTCAATAGCTCATCCAGCCTGTTTGTATAAAGAGAGAACAAAAAGGGAGCAAAGGGGCAACCCTGCCTCACACCTCTTTCGATGTTAAAAGATTTTGTACACTCCCCTTCTCTGCCATAGCGAACTTACGCAGTTGAGCTAGTGTATAACTGCCTTATGAAAATGATAATGGCGGGGTCAACTCCCATGCTCTCCACTGCAGAAAAGTCACTTTATCCCATTTTAAAATGTATTAATTTTTCCTTGCTAACACCGGTTTTGGGGCTTTCATTACACTCTTGTTGGAATTAATCTCCCATTTCAAATCGCATGCAAGATAAGCATGGTCACTAAATTCTGTAAAGGTAACCTGCGTATTGCTAACTCTATTTATCAAAATTTCAGAAGTAATTTTGTAATCAATTGTGGACTCCCTCCCAGCGCTCTCAAATGTATTGCCATAGCTGCTGTCAACGGATTTATGTTATTGCTTAAAATCAAGTTCCAAATGGTTAAAATCATATTTAATGCGTTTCCATGCATACTATGAATAAAATAAACGATCGGGTCGCCATCACAATCCATAACCTCGCAGACTGATTTCCCCACTAAGGGGCAATTTCTAATTTTAAATCTCCCCAAAAAATAACATTCACCGGTTTGTGATGTTCGGAGCATGCCTCGTTACTTGCCCGCTCCATTTCATCCCACCACAGAATCCATTTTTCCCTCAAAATTATTATTATATTAATTTATGATGATCAAATCCCAATCCCCTCGCCCTTCACATATCTGAAAAAGAAAATTGGGAGACCCATTTAAAAATGTAATACTAAGAGTGTTTGCCATTAATGTTAGAATACCTCCTCTTGCCCTTCCAGCTCTAGATGGCACTGCCGGGGTATGATAAGCTCTATACCCATCCAGGGAGATTGGAGCCACCTTTCATGTTTCCTGGAGGCATATAATGTCATATTAAGCTATCATTCCTTTCCAATTTATACCATCTCTCTTACGGCTAAGTCCAGCTATATTCTTATTTATCACCTTGATGTTACCTAGCCCCACTATCTCCTTAGGGTACACCTCTTCAGAAAGCGGACTATGACCCCCCTCCATTTCCTGTTGCAATACCCATCCCTGGTAGTCAGTTGCAGCCATCCAAGCCCTCTAGTATGGCGAACCTGTTCCGAGTAGACAGTCGTGTGATTCCTTTAAAAGAATTGAAATGAAGATTAAAATTAGAGCAGGAGCGTAAGGTTGCTGAAATGTGGTTCGCCCTTTCTGTAATTCTGCACAGATCATGAGGTTTATAAAAGAACCCTAAGGGTAAAGCATATATCTGCGTGCCCTCTGATTGTACATTGGGTAATTGACCTAACCGGTTCCTCACTAACCCTGGGCTACCAAACTTTAGGACAATACCGTCCCCAGCAATGGTTTTTAAAGCTGGTCCTTCCCAGGAGACCCTCCTTGCCATCAGGATATGTCTACATATTAAGGCCCATTTTAGCAAATTTGGTCAACCAATGGCATGATTTATCCATAAGTTGCTCAGTGGATTCAGACTGTGACTTCCTTAGCAAGGGTACATTGACCAAAATTAACACGTATGGGCATGCTGCAGGCATAATGTCTGACCCATTACCTCGTCCGCTGTGGGGCTTTCTTCACTGCTTCACGGTGTGATGCCTAAATTGACTGTTCTTGCTGTTGAAGAATGTTTTACAAGTTTGTGATAATAACGGTCATTTACTTTATTTTGTATGCATAACTAATGATACTATCAGCATACACAAATGCACCTTTTAAAATGGCCGATACACGTTATCTGCAGGAACTGAGTGAGGACTTTCTCTATGTTCATGAATGAGATCCCCGGACGTGAGACAGGCACACGTGACCAGGAAGGGGTGTGTGTTACACTCAGGACTGGGGAATGACTCCATAAAAACATGCAGGCTGCAGTGGCGTATACTCGGCAGAGGACCGGCGTGAGGAAAAGACTGACGGTGTCTCTTTGGAGTAGTAAGTGAGGGGAAGCTTTGGTATACTGATATCAGCCACAGGATGTGACAGTTAGCTTCTGAGATTATCGGCATGAGTGCGAGTATATTGATTTTTACACTCAGATTTAAGTAGAGAGTGCGAGTATCCAAATAGTTTCTTTTTCGATATCCTATATGGGTTTATGGACAGTCCCCAGTACAAATAGACGGTGATACGAGCATAAGAGATTCTCGGTGCGGGGCATATTGTAGGTAGATATAAAAGAGAAGGATAAGAAACACTGAATTTACATTGTTGCTTTTTCCCGCTTTTTCTACCCTTACTTTACATCAGAGTGTGACTATAAGAGCACGTTCCCACCAAGGTCCCGGGTTCAGAGAAATACTAATGAACTCTTGTGAGTAGAATATGAGTAATATGTTCTTTGTGTAAGGGTTCTAGTGATTTTCACATATGGATGTGTTGGGTGTGATATTTTTAACATTTCCCACGATGAAGCTGAATTTCACTTGAGTAGTGGGATTTTTTTTACAATAAATTGGGTAAGAGCTTAGCTAAGTCCTGGTTTTATACACACTGCTGGTTAAGGTGTCTGCGGGCTTTACACGGGGTGTGGTTAACTCTAGGAAGATATAGACACTTATGTGAAAATGACTGGTTTTCTGGAGACAATGCATGTGACTTTCTAGCATAAAGTTTGAGGATACGAATTATAAATTTTTGAAAAGGAACATAGAAAGGTTGGGTATTATTACACTTATGGATTTTGCCCTTCCTTTCTTTTTACAGAAATTGAATCCCTCTCGGTAATCCCTAGAGATCTGGACAATGTGTTTGGTAAGAAGGTAAACACCTGAATAGGGGTGAAGACCAAGAAAGTAGGGACCAACACCCTGACGAAAGCCAGAGCGACCCGGTTGGGCGCGGTAAATATTGGCAGAAACATGTTGGTACTTGCAGTAGGGATATAGGGGCTTTTACCTCCCTGGATATCCCAGATCTTATGTTTTATTCCTACCAGGGGCCAACAGGAATAAAAGTTGTGTGTTGCCCTCTAGGTAGTTTTAATTGTATCTGTATCTGCGCTACTTGGTCCCTTTTTCTGAAGGGAACAGTTTTTCCTTTAAGTTGTGTGTCCCTTTATGTGGTTTGTTTGTTCCTTTTTATTCATTCTACCCTCACCACTATTCTGCTTTAAAAAATTTCTGCGCTCCATCCAGGGTGTTGGTCTGCACCTGGATGTAAGATGCGGCCCTATGATGAAGCATGACACTGCAAAGTGTGTGAGGGCAGTATTAAGACATTTGTTGTCTTTCCTCTCTCTTATGTGTTGTCTCTGTTGAGGCGTTGTATATTATACGCACGCTGGTGGCTGTATGAAGTACAGCACCTTTTTGTTCTCCAATGTTGGGGAACCCATTTTTCCTTTTGTAGTCCTTCTCTGTTGGGTGAGATTAGTATTGTGGTAAGGGAGTCAGAGGAGGCTCAGTCCCTTGTCTCTTACAGTTTGTGATATTTTTCTTCACTGCTACCCACCTCCCTTGTGAGTATCCTACTTTCACCCCCATATGTGGTAGGTGAGTTGGGATGAGTGTGAGATACCCTGGATCGTGATGTCGGATTTAGGGATTGAGCTACCAATGGACCTAATGAGCCTAATTGCTGCAAGGTGGATGGCATGTCTTAAGTAATTATATCTACAGACGTCACTCCTTTATCTTTTGGAGTACTATCTAAGTGCTTTGTTTCTGATCTTTGGTGCACTGGTAATTGCGTGGATTTATGTTGGGGCAGATACTGTTGTTTACCCAATCCACTCCCGTTACCCCTCTCTCTTTACACTGCATAGGTCCCTTCGCTGCTGAGGCTCCTTAGGGGCCAACTGGCCCACCTGGTACCTCCATAAATCCCCACACAGTGGGATTGCTGAGAGGTGGTTGAAGACCTCGCCCCGTTTTACACCATTCTGCAAACGCGCCTCTTGGCGCACTGCTGCTGGGGGGATGAGGTCCCTTTGTGTTCTAAAGTGGACTTCATCCCCCAAGCAGCAGTGCGCCAGGAGGCGCCTTTGCAGAGTAGTGGAGAAAGGGGGCGTGACCTCTGACCACCTCTCAGCAATCCACCTGTGTGGGTCTTACTGGAGGCAACAGGTAGGCTAGCTGGCCCCCAGGGACCATCAAGAGGCAAGGGGACATCATCCCCCAACCAAGAGCGAGCCAGGAGGCGTATTTGCAGAGTGGTGGAGAAAGGGGGCATGGCCTGTGACCACCTCTCAGCGATCCCACAGTGTGGGACTTACTGGAGGTAACAGACAGGCTAGTTGGCCCCTAAGATCCCCCAGCAGTGAAGGGGACTTTATCCCTCAACCCTGAGCGCACCAGGAAGCGCGTTTGCAGAGTGGTGGACAAAAGGGGGTGTGGCCTGCTATCAGAACTCAGCAATCCTGCTGTGTGGGACCTACTGTTACCTCCAGTAAGTCCGACACAGTGGGATTGCTAAGAGGTCTTCGGAGGCCACTACCCTTTGTCCACCACTCTGCAAACGCACCTTCTGGCGCACTACTGGTTGGGGGATGAAGTCCACTTTACTCCAGAGGGACCTTGGGTGCCAAGACGCCCTTCTGGTACCTCCTGTAAGTCCTACACAACGGAATTCCTGAGAGCTGATTAGATGCCCAGACCCCTTTCTCCACCACTCTGCAAACGTGACTGCTAGGTAATAAACCTTAGAAATTCACTTAAAAACCCACAGGTTTCAGGGACGTTATAGTTAGAAATTAGCATTTAAAAAAACCTTAGAAATTCACTGAAAAAAACTACAGGTTTCAGGGATATTATAGTTAGAAATTAGCATTTAAAAAACCTTAGAAATTCACGGAAAAAAACAGAGGTTAAGGGACGTTATAGTTAGGCTGACATTTCACTCGTACAAAACCAGAGAAATTCAGCCGTTATAGTTAGCTGAGCTAACTATAACTCACGCCCCCGCAATGCACTGCTTATGATCTCACATATTACATCACTCATGACATGGTCAGTGACATCACTCATGACATCAGTCATGACATCTCAAATGAATTCACTGATGACATCAGTGAATTCATCCATTGCTTACCTTAAATTGGCTTTATTGTCACTCTGATTTGCTACCTTCTTTTTCAATCCCTTGTCTTCCTCTTTGTGTGTTTGTCCCTCCCCTGGACAATCCTTAAGATTGCTTCCTTGTGTCCTTTCACTGCTCACAATTAAGAAACTGTTTTTTCTTATTCATTAAGCACTTGTATACATGAGTTTTTTGTTATCTTGCTCTCTTTTGTGTTCTGCTTACTACCCCTCAAATACTCACTCCCTTCCATTGTTTCCTTTACACCTGCTCCTTGGTTGCTACCCCACCTCTCTGAGTCCTTATAATATACGTTTTAATTTAATTTGACTTTTTTTGGAGGCCGTGCATTATTCTGTTGACATGCGTGTGCGTGTTGAGGCAAGGGTTTGCATATGTCATTACGCAGACATACGCCTACTGAGTGGCATGGCCGGCAGTGGTGGCTGAGTCAACAAAACTTTTCTTTCCCTCTCTCTCTTTTTATTTTCGTCTTTGGCAATGCTGCACAACAATGGCAAAAAGCATTGGTAAATCAAATAGTACCAGTTTATTCGAAAACTCGATTAAACTTCGATATAACAGTCTGTATAAAGTCTATATAGTATATATCACTGTATTCGGGGACTTCGGGAAAAACGATTTCTGTTTTCTTTGTTGCATTCCATTCAACTCATTATTGTTAAGGTTCTTAAAATGTTTGTGACGAACCATTGGAATTTCAGTTGTCTTTTTACCTCACAACAGAAGCCAGGAAACACTTCTACTTAACCCACACTCAGCCTTCTCCTCATACTCCTTCTCACTTTTTTAGGTCTTGCCTACCAGACAGCTTTTAGTAGTCTGTTTGCAAAAGACCTCTCATGTCCATGCCCAAAATTTACAGTGGGCTTTTAGCTCGCCCATTGTTTACCTCTGGTTGGCTTTATAGTCACTCTCATTTGAGTGCTTCTTATTCAATAGGTTGCCTTCCTCTTGCGTTGGTCCCTTCCCTGGACCATCCTTAAGAGTGTACTTCCACTGCTCTCACGTAAGGAACTTTTTTTTTTCTTTTTCAGTAAGCGCTCCAAGAGCATGCATGTGCTTTCTTAATCCCAACACTGCAATTTACTGCTTGCCGCTCTATGTTAAAAGTTTTCTTATAATTTCCTTGGGGTATCTGGCATCTGCAATTTGCTTCTGCGCCACTTTGCTATCCGAAATGAGCTTACACACAAATACATTGTTATGTTTTGTATTTACCAACCTAAGTGGAACCCTTCATCTTAGATCAGTAAAGAAAAAAGAGAAAATGGCCCCTTCATCATTCTGTAGGTATGCACGTGTGTGGTAAGTCATGCTCTTGCATATGTCATTACTCATACATATGCCAACGGCATCAGCCGCTGCGTCATAAAACCTTTTTTTCTCTCTTTTTCTCCTTCTCTGGTTTTGTTTCCCTTTGGCAATGCTGCTCAGCACAGGCAAAACGCATTGGTAAAGTAAATAAGTCAACAAGGGAAGACCTGCTGGCTTTTTCCAATGCTTGTGTTTTGAAGGGCTTATAGTTTTACCTGGTATAAGATAGCTTCCTATTATCCTGTGTATGCTCTTCATATCACTTTCCTGGCATCCTCTTATTCTCCTTCAACATTTCTTGCTCTTTGTGCCTCTCCTCCTCCTTTAATCCTATCCACTCACTCTCCTCTTCCCTTTCCACTTCTGCTGAGTGCCTTCTCTCCCCTTCCTTTACCCTTCTATCCTTCCTTTCCAGAACTGGACAGCACCTTTATTCTTCGTTGATTAATGTTTTCTGTCTTTTTAACTTTTGCTTTTGCCCGTCATAGATGTTGGCAATTTTGCTGGGGTATTCTTCATTCTCTTTTGTTAATCTTTATACAAAAAAAAAAATCCAATTATTAAAAAAAAAGACGCACGCATTTATATCTGAAATTGCGCAAATCTCACTCCTTAGATAACCCTGTTCTCAAGCTGCCACATTAACTGTAAATGACAAAAATTAAAACGAGGAAACCCCTAAGACCTGCAATCAAATTTCGGAAATTGTAAAACTCTGCTGCTCCACTGATTACTGTTAGAAGTTAAAATTGAATTCAAGTTTATGACACGTGACCATATTTTTCACAGTATCAGCTTAGCTGAAAAATCAATTAAAAATATATACACAAGTAAGAAAATGTCCGTCGCAGGTGGCAATGTTTCTAGAAATGTTGAGAATGAATATAACAGTTCGACATTTTGCCATTTAAAATGATACATTTGGGAAATCATTGGGTACAGTGATATGAAGTTTAGCTTAATTCTCCAATTTCGAGATATGACTGAAACGGATTTCTGCTAATCTTTTCATTACAAATGTGATCATAAGTGTGGCGAAAGTGAGTATAATGATGCTTGTAGCTGCTTCCGAGCATGGAAGAGGTCTGCCACTTTCTGTGAATCTGTAAAGAATTCCTGTGGCGCTGGCATGAGGTAGCGCCACAGTATTCACTGCTTTGCTTTTATGCGGGGAAGGGGCAGATCACCTTGCTTTTCTGTAGTATCCTTGCTGTTTTTCGGGACATTAAATATAAGAGAATGCAGGTAAAGCAGCGCTTGCACTTCTTTCCCTCACCGTGCTATCTCAGCGGTAAACAACCAGAATTGGTGGCTAGGTATATCAATAGAGTTTGAATACTAGAGAAAGGCTTCGGCAATATGGTGTTAGTTCTACTAATACATTCATCATTGAGAACAAGAGCCTTAACTTCTAAGTGTGATTATTTGTGTCTGCTCTTAAAGAAACTATGCCATAAAAAGCAATATAGCTATTGTAGAGGTTAAGTCTTGGACCAGAGGTGTTTGTTAATGGCTCGTCTAATAGTGCTTACACACGACTTGGCAGGCAAAGTTCTTGCCAGAAAATGTGATCAGTCTGGGCTTAGGAGACTTAATGCAAAAGAGAAAATGACCTGTAGAGAACGTCCTTAACGGTAGCAAGGGACTCTATAAAATTCAGTCCTGTAGATATTGCTGCTGTATATATCTCAATGAATAGTTTCCAATTGATCTAAATCAGATTATGAAATAGTCAACCAAAGTATCCTCAACATGCACCGATGCATCAAGCATCAATATCTCAAGCATGAATATGCTGCCGAAGTAGTACCAAAAAAATAAAAGTTCAAAAAGTGTTTTGTAAATCCGGAAGTAGAGTATTAATATTGCCCAGTTGAACTTTTTTGCTAATTTTTCTCTTCATCCTTGAACATATGTCCATGTTGTCAATGGCCTTGTTTTACAGAGTGCCAGTTATGGGGATCAGATCTTCAGATGCCTACCATGTCATATCAAGATGTTCTGACAAGTGATGCTCATGCCTTGCAGTGGTTGACTACTCTGAAGAAGGCTGGAATTGTGCTTTTAGATGGAGCCCCCACAAGTCAAGGAGAGCTGGTTACACTTGGCAAAAGGATCGGCTTTTTGCGCCTCACATTTTATGGGTGAGTTTAATGTTTAGTTGTCCCTTTATTTATATTACAGGGCATTGAGGACGTTCAGGCATGTGAGCATGTTTTAAAACAGAAGAACGTAATGTCCATAAATTTACTGAATTAGCAAACATCAGTATGGTGTCAAGAGAAGACATTTCTTGTTAATTTGCCTTTGCTGATGTAAGATAGTGGTGGGGCTGTGGATATCTATTGTCATTGTATTGTCATTAATCAGAGAAGCAGTGATCGCACTCGTTGATGTTACTCTAATTTTGACTCAAAATACATACAGCTGGTAATGTAGCAATAATGTTCAGGACTATCAGAATATATTCATATATTTTCAATCTCAAATATTTTGGTGGTAAAATCCGATAATAATGCATGCAGCAACATTTAGACACTTTGTAGGTGTAAAGAAAATAACTTCTAGTGATGAATATGACTGACAATTTTGAATGTATACCGAAATATGTACTGTTTGTGTAATTTTTAAATAACACTCAAACATGTAGGACGAGCATCTCAATTAATAGTCAAGGATTAAAGTGTGAGAGCCTTACCTAGCAGGACTCCACATTACATTGGGTTGTTAGACTAAGTAGATCAGGAATTCACTGTTGTTTAGAGAAATAATCATATGTTTAAAAGGCATTGTGTAACAAAATGTATCATTTTTATCATGAACCCTCATTTTTCAGTGGCCAGCTGTTATCACTGTGTGTGCCATGCCAATGCAAACCAAAGGCAAAACATCATTGCTCTACCCTAAAATATATACCATGAATTGGTTTAGGTTAATTGGCTTATTTAACCTTCCTGTAAGGCCATAGTAAATAGCAGAAGAAATACACAAATGACATAGAAGTTCAGTTCAGTTCAAAACTTTATTCGGTGTGTATAAAAACAACCATAAAAGTGTACAGTCATGAATGACACATAAACCATAAAAACATTAACATCCGGTCCACAGAATGTGGTCAAATTGATCATACCTAGAGCAAATATGCCTTAAAATTGAGTACATTATATATATAATCAACGGAAGAAGAGAAGGACTCAAGTGTTTAAAAAACAATGCAGATGACACGAAAGCTGCGACACGGGGCAAAAATTGATCACTTTAAAAATTATGTTAGATATTAAAAATCAGTGCAACTGAAACATGGGGTGCAACATAGAAGTTAAAATTCTTATATAAGCTAAAGTGATTATTTACACCAGCCACATGTAAAACAAAAATATAAGCTTCAGTTAGCACCATTGTGTTCTGGCTTGACTGCAGTTTAAAAGCTCTGAAGTAAACCTCAGCAAATAAACATTCATCTGCCCTTTAGAAAACCTATTTTTATTTATTAGCTAAGTAACTCCTAAACGTTCCTTGTAAGCCCAAAAGCCTGGGTGCTATATATAGATTGAGAATAGCACTCATAGCACTTATTACATCATAAAAATATGGAATTGGGAATAGTATGCCCTCACAGTGAACAGTTACCCAAAACCTGTTTTGTAGGTGTAAGTAAACCTGCATTCTCCATTAAGATCTACCTACAAACGAAAATTTAAATTGCTGCCTCAAAAATCTGAACTGGTACTTAGTGGTCTCTTGCCACGTTTTGCTTTAAAACTTTCACAATTCATTGTTTTGGTGTTGTTGTTTTCTAATACCGTTGGTACTGCTTGAATGTAACACACATTTCTCTTTGGAATTGCCTGCTGCTTTTTCCACTGCTGCCAGGAGTTTAGTAGAGTTTCTCTTAGAACTGTTTCGGGACCTAACAAGGATTTGCTTATTAATTTGGTAAAGGTACCCTTTGCCCAAATTATTGCCTGATCTTCTGACACAGTGAAAATTAATTATTTGATATTTTTCTGGGAGTTAGTGTGAAAGAATTCTATAGATTTAAACTCCCATTAACAGGGTTCAGTATCTTCATTATTTTAAGAAAGTCCCTTAAATTAGCATTATATAAATTATAAAAGAAAGCTAAACTGTTTTCAATCAACATATACCACCAGTTTCAAGATACCAATTATAGATGTAAAAGCAGATAAGTTTAACATACTTGAAAATGACAACTCTACCCTTTATAGCATGACTCTGCAAACCGATTTGCATCAGTAGATTCTCTCTGGTTAGTGTAGGTCCGATTGAGAAAAGTTGAGTTTTTAGATTTGTATTGGAAGCACAATGGTTGGATTTGGCCTAGAAGGTCATCTGGAGCAGGTTCCACATTAATGGCCTTTCTTTTCAGCTGAAGCATATTTGGTGGATGTAAAAAAAAAAAAAATTGGGGGGAGATGACCGTTTTTCACCCAGGGTTCAAGGTTGTATCTGGTGGCAGAGGCATATACTGATGATGTTTCCAGTAGGCATTCCAAAATAATTTTGATACTTTGGAGGGTATATCAGGTGCTCATGAGAAACTTATGAAGTGATTTCAGTTTATTTGTTTTGGAGTTCAAGGACATTTTGCCACACTTTTTGCTATTTCTACCACCCATCCCGTTATAACCTTATACATTACAGAGACGGGGGCTACAGTGTTTGACAGACAGAAGTAAAGGGAGTTGGCACTTTCAAGTTGGGAGTTGATACTGGTACCAACTACTCTTAGTGGTTCTCTGGGAATGGAAGGGAAAATTCATTAGAATAAGTGATCATAGGATGTTCAGTGTCGAGAGAATGGATTCCAATGCACAGGATAGTTGTTTCTTCTTTGATGTTTTTCAGGTTTGTTTCCACTGTTTATCAGGAAAGACTGAGGCAACCATAACTCAACGTCATACAGGTAGATGTAAAGAGCCATGTAATGCATTTGTTGGTGATGCATAGATAGGGTTTGGTACCATTGGTGTATAGGTAATAGGGTAAACCATTGCCATCTTCACATAACAGGAGTGATGCTTATCAGGGTCCCCCTCAGGGATGAGTTCTAAAGGAGCATGGCTGGAATGAAGAGATGGAGTACAATAATCCTTTCAGCTCTTCGCATGGATATAGCTGTTTTGTTTTTTTTATGTTCAGAAATGTTTATTAAATATACATTTATCATACAACAAACACAGTACAAAAAATAACACCGTACCGTAAGGAATGACATAGGATGTCAAGTACAAGAAAAATATATAGCACATCAACTTACATCCAGATATGAGACTATAAGAATAAGTATCAGAACAAAGAAAGAAAAACAAAAAAGGGCTATAATGAAAATATAATAGAGAATAAATACTATAATATACATTTTATATTGAAGTGCCTGCAGTAATATATGAATCTAAGCTAGACCACATGTTGGGCCTGAAAGTAGAAGAGTCATTATGAGTTATGTAGAAATGAGGATTGTCCAAGTCTCCAAAAAATAATCCATTCCCACCAAGCAGTAACTGATAATAGTTTAGCATCTTTCCAATTCGAAGTAATTGATTTAAGCACAGTAGAAATAAGAAAATCAAAAAGTTTACAATTAGCAGGAGATAGTAGTTTTGAGAGAAAATGATTTAAAGATTAAAGATTAATATAGAAAAGGATAAAGATGTTCGGATTTTAAAAATCTGGGTAATAATATTCCATACGTCAGTAAAAATTGAAAAATAACACGACATTTATATAATATATGTTGTAAATCTCCAGTCATTGTATTACAATGCCAACAGTTCGGTGTATCTAAAAGTTTAGCTTGAAATAATTTATCCGGAGACGAAAAGCATTGGTATAACAAATAAATATTAGTCTGTATTAGAGTAGCTGGGAGATATCTAGCAGTATTGGTTCTCCAAATATCCTTCCATGATACAGTTGAGAGCGGTATATTTATGTATGATGACCATTTTTGAGTAAGAATCATAAAAGAGGAGTTAGGAGTAGAAAGCTCTCTATACACTTTAGAGGCTATGTGTCCTGTGTGACTAAACATGCTGATACAAAACTCTATATTAGATAGCTGAGTAGCAGGTAACAATTCAGGATATGTATTAAGAATGGTGTTACAGAGTAATGCATAGTTAGGAAAAGGACACAGCTGGTTTTAACGGCCAGTGGTGTGGAGAGCAGCACTAAGGTCTGAAAGAACTAACATTCAAGTGGTGCCTACATTGACATCATTAAATATGTGTGTCTGGATTTCAGGGATGGTTATTTCTTTGCCATGGTGTCAACTTAATCAGGACTGAAGTCCATCGAGAAAAGAAAGAGTCAAGGAAAGCCTGGTATTGGGGAAGAAAATAGATTAATTACGTAGCACGCTTATAGATACTGTCAATGTGGGAAACATTACCAGAACAAAAACACAAGGTGATATTATTGATTAAATAACAAATGTATAAAATAAAAATTGTTGAGGTGAACGTGCCTGTTTGTATATATAGCAACATATAATTTTAGAATTAGAGCTTAAGAGTCTACAGAGCAGGACAATCTAGGAATATGAAACAGGCTTCTTAGAAAAAGACCAGATTTTTCCCATAACAAAGGGGCGTCCCAACTCATATTTTTACACACGTCTGTGGAATTATTGTGGATGTCTGTTTCTGGTAAATAATAAAAACAGGTCTATTGCTTCTATAAATTTCTATGGACATGCATTGCTTATAGAGAAAGCAAATAAGAACAATCTTCTATGATGAGCCACCAAGGACACATTAATTTGAATCCTTGCTAAGAAATATAGTGCAATAAAGATACCTTGGTGGCACTAAGCTGCATCCCTAAATGCCATGTGCAAATGACATTCTCAATCAAGATCATGCCACTCCAACAAACATGAATGCCCCTCACCTACTTCATCTGAAATGTAACCTGTTTGTGTCCTTCTCCAACCAAAACAAATACCATTTGTAAGTTGGGCTCTTACACAGAGCAACATAACGCTGCCCCTCCCACCAACTCACTCCAAGCCTTAAATCCCTTCCATTTCACAACATCAGCCACTTCTCGTTAAAACCTAGATTGCCTAATAGATAGAAATAGCCAGATTCTAACTTAGTCTTGTCTGTAAAATAACAGAATACATGTTTTGTACAAACTTCTGATCCAAGATACACACCATTGTATTATGACCAGTAGATGAGATAACACCCAATCGACAGGCTTTTAAATATCCCACTGAGACATGCAGAGAACCCTCTATGCATCTGCTAAAATGTGAATAGAAGTATGATATCACTCTCATCCTGGTTGAGCTTCAGCGGCTTTTTACTGGGGTCAGCAATAGGTCTACATACCATGACAACACTGTGTTTCTCTGTGGGAAGCCTCGCCAAGAGATGAATCCTCCATATATGAACAATCACTGTACAATAAAACCTCGAGCTAAGAAAAAGCTTCAAAACAATCGATGTATTAAATATCTTCCTTCACAGAAATGTTAATTTGATCCCCGTTCACAACCAATGTAATCAGTGACTGAATTGTGCCTCTGCCCTCCTTCACAGCACACCACACCCTCCCAGGGATATTATAGTTGGTCACTGAGAAATACCTTTTAATTTTTATTTTCTACTATTGTGTTCCTGTTGCAAAGTCATCCTGTACCCTGGGCACCCCCAGTTTTTTGCTGACTGGTACTGGTGGTAACTGACACTGACTGTTCCTGAGCTCTGACTAACCAGGGCCAGTGCTATGGTGAAAACACAATGGAAACACAATGAAAACACATACACACATTAGGGTATACTATGTGTTAGGGTACCCCTATTACTGTCATGACCTACCCTATAAGTCCCTAGTACATACTGGGGCAGGGGGATTAAAACTACCTTTAAGTCCCTAGTCTATAATGGGGCATGGCAGTTTAGAGGACAGCAGCTCTTTCTGCACTTACATGTGTGCACTGCTGAGAGCCTGAGGTCATTTTAAAAGCAGCCCTATATTGCAGTACTGCTTTTCAAAGTAAATTGTGCCCAAACTCGAATTTGGTGGTTGGGGCACATAGAAAGTGATACACTACAATATGATGGCATATTAGGTACCCCCAGGGTCTTCCCTAGGTGTCCCAGGGGTAGGTGGGTCATATAATGATAAGGGGGACCCTTATAAAAGAAGTTTGATATGCCCTGGGGATAGAGAAATTGGACATTTCATTTTCAACATTATAGATCCCCAGCCACATAGGTTAACATTGCAGTACTTTATGAACTCATAACTATCGCTAGGGATTACTGAAAAATATTATTCAAGTACTTAGGAGAATGGTATTGATAAATCCAACAATATGCCATTGTTGAATTTATTCTAAAGTATACAGAAAATAAGTTATAAGACTTTCTTGTATGTAAGCCAAGTTTCAGCATTCCTGCCCTCTTCCCAGATTGGTCAAAGTTAACAGGATTAGCCAGGCTGCTTTGATGAAGTGATAAGTGGCACCCAGGTGTAGAGGCTATCTGGTAGGAGAGGGCTCTGCTACACAGGAATGGCAGAGTAGGGGGTAGGGGTCGTAAAGCATGAGCTTCAAAAGGTAGAATGGGGCAGGCATAGAAGGCCAGGTCCATCTACCCACATCCCATCTGAACACAGCCAGATGGCATGCTTAAGGAAGGAATTGGCAGATGTCAGGGGAAGGAGAGCTGTGGAAATGAGATTTACTGGAGGTTGGTTTAAATAGTTCTTGCTTCTCTGCTGGGACTTCAGCCTTATTGATTTTTGGAGGAATAGTGCTTTCTGGGAGACCATTGTGCCACACTTTGGAGGAAGTGGTCATACTTTGGGTTTTGCCCTGTACCTCATTGGACAGGAGTGCCCTCCAGCTTAACTCCAGAGGACAGTGAATAAGTATCTGAGAGGAGCAGAGCCTATCAGATCTGCTGCTTGAAACTAAGAGAAGAAGAAGGGTCCATGCTAGAAGTTTGATTTGCACCAACCAGGCCCTGCACTCTGACTGACTGACTGACTGCACCTGCTGCACAATCTGGAACTACAGCCCTGTGGACCTAACTTGCTTCAAGAGGAATAAAGAGTGAACTCCCTGCAAGCTACAGGTTAACAGAGCTCACCTGGACCTTCACCACCAAGAATCCCCAGCCTGGAGTGTGTCCAGTGGATTTGTAAGAGTTTTGTCCAAGAGGATTGTGGGAACTGAAGGTCGAGACATTCAAGGACCATCTTGGAGATTCCAGTCTCTTGCATAGTCTTTTGGACACGTTGGGACCCTCAGAGGAACCTCAGGAAGAAGTTTCAGGAGTTTAGAGAACTTTGGAGCAACTTTGGAAAATGAGGGGGGCCGACTCAACCGCCAGAGCCAAGTTCGCGTCCTTCAACCGCGAGCTGGCCTGTCCTGCTGGTTCATCCCACTAAAAAGCTCCGGAGGTCCGACTTCCAGAGTTTCACCGGGAGATCCATGGAAAGCAAGCCGGCGAACCCTTGCCGAACCCGGACTGGGGAAGAGCATCGGGGGACCCTGGCAGAAAAATCTCCAGAAAAGTTTCTAAGTACGGAGATAAAACTTTGACCGAGGTCTACCTCGAGGGGTTGCCGCACAGAGCTCCATCGCAGTCGGCCTGAAACTTTGTCTTTGTCCCGGTCTAGCATGACCAGATGTCCCAATATGCACCATAGGTTTCTATGTGCTATATAGTGCTAAATATTTAAAAAATCGTATCTCCGGTTCCCTACTTTGGAATTTTTTCGTTTTGGTGTCGATTTAAAGATATCAATAATTCCTATTTTTATAAATTGGTGCTGGATTTTTATTTTGTGTTGTGTCTTAATTATTTACTGAATTAGTGTTTTTAAATGCTTTACATACCTGTCTCGTAAGTTAAGCCTGCCTGCTCGTAGCCAAGTTACCAAGGGTTGAGCATGGGAATAATTTTGTGAGACCTATTCTGAGCCCTAAACTATGTTAGGGGCCTTATTGCCAGTGGTATATATATATATAGATGCTCAGAGGCCCTTTGGGGGCGGGACATCATTATGAATTTAAATGAGTGACTGCAATTCTGACTGTTGACTGCATGCCGAGCCTGTGACCAAGGGCGTGGTAGCCCGAAACGCATCAGGCTGTATTTCATGGTCTCCTGTTGTACATTTTGCTCGCTGCACCTGCATTAAAGAATTGTGACCCACCTGTAAGCCTTTTCCGTTGAGGGCCACCTTTTTGTTGGATATAGTACGGCTGGTCCGGCCATGGAACTGCCTGCCGCATAAAAGCGGATCCCCTGACTACGACTATGTGTCATCATGGACTGGTGGTTTTCTTGATGTAGGCGATGGTACTGGCAGGGAGCAGGTTGATGCATGGACACCAACCCACTGTGGTAAAAAACCTTGGCTTAAAACTGTGAGCAACACGAAGACCCACTGGGGTAACACATTGCAGCACCACAAATATCAGGATGCTCGGAGGCCCTTTGGGGGCGGGACATCGCTATGAATTTAAACGAGTGACTGCAATTCTGACTGTTGACTGCATGCCGAGCCTGTGACCAAGGGAGTGGTGGCCCGAAACACGTCAGGCTGTATTTTATGGTCTCCTGTTGTACGTTTTGCTTGCTGCACCTGCATTAAAGAATTGTGACCCACCTGTGAGGCTTTTCCGTTGAGGGCAACCTTTTTGTTGGATATATATATATATATATATATATATATATATATATATATATTATCTACTGGCGGTCGCCAGTAGATAGTTATAGTTAGGACCTATTTTCCATAGGAAATCCGCGACATTCTATTTGAAATAACGTTGGCGCCGGTTGACAAATCTTCGTGAAAGTTTCCAACTTGTTGGGGCGCTCCGCTCCGCTCCTACCCTGAAAGTCTCGGGGGCCGAGAAAAAAGGGGGGTCCCAAAACGCGTTTTCCCCATTCATTTTTCCATAGGAACCTTTAGTCGCAGCTACAGCCCGAACTGCTGAACGGAATTACACCAAATTTGGCAAAGAGGTAGCCCTTGGTTCAGACTGGTGCCTTTGGCTTAAATGGTGTAAATCCGTTCAGTAGTTCCTGAGAAATTCACAAGTAAAGTCAAATATATATCTATGGCCGAGTAGGGTCCGCGTACCCTCCCGATCACGAGCTGCATGCTAATTGGCTGTCAGCTGGCTGTCAACATTCCGATTCAGGAAGTGTTGGCAGCCATTTTGTCCCTCGGTAGAACCGAGGGACAGAAACAAGTGCGCAAAGCGCACAAAGGGGGCAGGGTAGAAACACCCTAACCCCCTAGGCCTGCTCAGGGGGTCCCACAAGGACCCCCTGGGCAAAAAAAAGCATTTAAAAAAAAAAAAAAATCGGCAGGATGCGCTCAGGGTGCGCGGATCCTGCCGGAAAAAAAAAAAATCGAAGCGCGGTCTCCCGCGCTTCGATGTTAATTTGCCCCCGGGTGGGCCAAGTCCCGGGGGCATGGTGGGGGGGGGTTAAATTTATGTATGGGGGGCCTCTAAGGGCCCCCCAAGCCCCGGGGACCGCCACCCCCCGGGGCTTTAACACAAAATGGTGCGGGAGGGCTCTTTGCCCTCCCGCTGCCCCGGGGACCGCCACCTCCCCGGGGCTTCTGTTTTAATCTTTTTTAACCTGTGTGGGGGGGCTCCAGCCCCCCCACACGCCCCGGGGACCGCCACCTCCCCGGGGCACTAAAAAATTAAACATGGGGGTCCGTTTAGGACGCGCGGCCCCCCTCCTGGAGCCAGTGATGGCCCTGGGGACCGCCACCCCCCAGGGCCGGCTCTTGCAGTGTCCCGGGGTGTCCCGGGGTGCACTGCTGTTTGCAATGACAGGACGGGAGCCTCGCGGCTCCCGTCCTGTCATTGCAAACTTGCTTTGGATATTGGGAGAGAGAGCAGGAAACCTGCTCTCGCTTCCAATATCCAAAGCTGATTGCTTTTCCACATGGGGAGCAGCATGTTAGCTGCTCCCCATGTGGAAAGCAATGCCGGCTCGCGCAGGAGGCGGGGAGCCGGCGGGACTGTGGGGGGTTTGGGGACCCCCACAGTCCTCAACGAGAGGCCAGGCCCCGGGGGATGGGGTCCCCGGGGCCATAAGTGGCCAGGGAGGGGGCCACGCAGCCCCCTCCCCAAATTTAAAAAACATTTAAAAAAATTAAAAAAAAGTGCAAGGCCGGCCCAGGGGATGGGGTCCCCGGGGCCTTAAATGGCCTGAGGAGGGGGCCACGCAGCCCCCTCCAAATAAAAAAATCGATGCCATGCCCCGGGGGATGGGGTCCCCGGGGCCAATACAGGCCCAGGGAAGGGGGCCACACGGCCCCCTTCCCGTTTTTTTTTTATTTTAAAAAAAAAAAAAAAATGCTCAGGTCCCGGGGATGGGGTCCCGGGGCCAAAAGTGGGCAAGGAAGGGGGCCACGCAGCGCCCCTCCCATTAAAAAAAAAAAATAAAAATAAAAACGACCGGCATCGTGCCGGAGGCCCCGCCCCCTCCCTGCAGTACTCTGCAAACGCGCCCCCTGGCGCGTTTGCAGAGGGGCAACAATTCCCCTTGAATACTGGGGGTCCCTGGGGGCCAACTAGCCCGCCAGGAACCTCCAGTATGCGCCAGGGCTGCGTTGCAGAGACGTGTACAGAGGCCACGCCCCTTTTACACCTCTCTGCAACGCAGCTCTGTGGCGCTTTTTGGAGGTATATGGTGAGCTAGTTGGACTCCAGGGACCCTCAGGATTCAAGGGGACTTAATCCCCCAACTTAAAACACGCCACGGGGCGCGTTTGCACAGTGGTGAAGGGAGGAGGCGGGGCTTCAGGTGACATGTGTGCAAACAGGCCCCGTGGCGCGTTTTAAGATGGGGAATAAATTCCTTTTCAATCCTGAGGGTCCCTAGAGGCCAACTAGCCCACCAGGTACCTCCAGTAAGCGCCACGGAGCTGCGTTGCAGAGTGTTGTAAAAAGGGGCGTGGCCTCTGAACACCTCTCTGCAACGCAGCCCCTGGGCATACTGGAGGTACCTGGTGGGCTAGTTGGCCCCTAGGGACCCTCGGGATTGAGGAGGAATTAATTGTCCAACTTAAAGCGCGCCACAGGGCGTGTTTGCAGACATGTCACCTTAGGCCCCACCCCCTTCCTTCACCATTGTGCAAATATTCCTCTAAAATCAGCCGAACTACGAATTCCGATTTACTCACCTGTTATCAGGAGAGACCTCAGTGCTGCATCTTTGAGCCCAGTACTGATCCTGAAAAGTAATTCTAACCGTACTTACCAGTAACTTGAATTTCCTTCCATAGGATATCATTGCCTGCTTTTTGCTGAAAAAGTTTCTAAGTGTCGATTTTTGAAACATACAAATATTCCTCTAAAATCAGCCGAAATACGAATTTCGATTTACTCACCTGTTATCAGGAGAGACCTCATTGCTGCATCTTTCAGCCCAGTACTGGTCCTGAAAAGTAATTTTAACCGTACTTACCAGTAACTTGAATTTCCTTCCATAGGCTAACATTGACTGGTTTCACTTGGAAATTCTTCTAAGTGTGGAGTTTTGGAACTTTATAATATTCCTCTAAAATCAGCCGAAATACGAATTCCGATTTACTCACCTGTTATCAGGAGAGACCTCAGTGCTGCATCTTTCAGCCCAGTACTGATCCTGAAAAGTAATTTTAACCGTACTTACCAGTAACTTGAATTTCCTTCCGTAGGATATCATTGCCTGCTTTTTGCTGAAAAAGTTTCTAAGTGTCGATTTTTGAAACATACAAATATTCCTCTAAAATCAGACAAAATACGAATTCCGATTTACTCACCTGTTATCAGGAGAGAACCCAGTGCTGCATCTTTTAGCCCAGCACTGACCCTGAAAAGTAATTCTAACCGTACTTAACAGTAACTTGAATTTCCTTCCATAGGCTAACATTGACTGGTTTCACTTGGAAATTCTTCTAAGTGTGGAGTTTTGGAACTTTATAATATTCCTCTAAAATCAGCCGAACTACGAATTCCGATTTACTCACCTGTTATCAGGAGAGAACCCAGTGCTGCATCTTTTAGCCCAGCACTGACCCTGAAAAGTAATTCTAACCGTACTCACCAGTAACTTGTATTTCCTTCCATAGGAATCCATTGTCTGGTTTTCAGCAGAAAAGTTTCAAAGTGTCAATTTTCATAAACTACAAATATTCCTTAAAAATCGCCTGTATGACTTAAACGCATTCTTTCAACTGTTTACAGGAGATGCACCAGTGCTGGATCCAGGATCCACCACTGAGTAAGAAAAAGTAACGAAAACACTACTTACCTGCTAAGTGAATTTCCGGCCGTAGGATAACATTGGTGATTCTATGTGAAAAAGTTTCTAAGTGTCAACTTTTAAAATACAATAATATTCCTTAAAAATCAGTACTGTAACCAAAACGCTTTTACTCAACTGTTTACAGGAGATGTCCCAGGACTGAATCTAGGATCCAGTCCTGTGGTTAGAAAAGTAATCCATAAAGTAACTAATTGCATTTAACTAGAAATTCACATTGAGCTCAATGTTGCATTGTGTTTGAAATTGTGTTGCCCATTGCAACAACTGTAACTACTGTACTTAAAAGTCTATTGCCTATTTGCAAAGTATTTAAACTAAAGTAATTCATTCTGAGAAAGTATATTTTGTAATGTAATGTATAATGTAATTACAATGTAATTTAAAAAATAAAATATCTAAAAATAAATAGTTGAAAAAAATGTTGTAAATCAGTATCAAAAAAATAAATATAACAATTAATACAATTAAAAAATTGTCATTTACAAAACCTTTGAAATTCACTGAAAAAAACCATAGGTTTCAGGCACGTTATAGTTAGAAATTAGCATTTAAAAAACCTTACGAATTCACTGAAAAAACCCTAGGTTTCAGGCACGTTATAGTTAGAAATTAGCATTTAAAAAACCTTTGAAATTCACTGAAAAAACCATAGGTTTTAGGGACAGTTATAGTTAGTTGGACATTGCACTCGTACAAAACCCGTGAAATTCCCCCGTTATAGTTAGTTCAGCTAACTATAACTCACGCCCCATAATTCACTGCTGATGACATCACATATTACATCACTCATGACATGGTCAGTGACATCACTGATGACATCACTGATGACATCTCAAATGACATCACTGATGACATCATCCATGTGATAATTTCATGCATCTTCTCACACCCTAATATAACTTTTGATACACCCACTCTTATTTACAGACTGCCATTCGCAATACCATACACACTCCAATACCAATAACTATATACCCACTCACTGATTCTTAGGTCTACACACACCACATCTACTCACTCACCCGTGCAGTCACTCATACTTACAGTCACTCAGTACAGGACTATCATATGCACTCATACACCTATATAAACACTCACACACCGCCACTCATCCATAGAGGTACTCACACACCTAGTCAGTCATGCAAAAAATTAATCACACACCCATTTACTCACCTATAGAGTTATACACAGACCAGCTCACTTAGTCATACAAATGCTAGCACATTCTTACGCTCTTATACAATAACTGATACAAGCACACACGCATCCATACAGCCACTCTCACAATCACACACTCTCACTTATAGCCTTTTAAATACTCTAACACACATATATACTGCCTTTTATATATGTAGTTACTCGCACATGTACCACTGAGATATACATTCACTCACTAACACACCCATACACACACTCACCCACCCAAGCAGTCCATCACAGATGCACTCTTCAAATCATGCACCCAGTGAATCACCCACTCACACATCTATATACAGAGTCGCACACACCCCACCCACACAAACACTCAGGCACCCATACAGATACTCAGACAACGAATCAATAACTCATGTAGACACTCATGTAGTTATTCACAAACCCATGCAGCCACTTACACAGCAACAGACAGACGGATACAGACATTCACCCAGTTTAGTCACTAACCCATGCATTCAGTAAGATACGTTTAATCACTCACTTATACAGTTAGTCACGCACCTACTAAATCATCCATACAGACACTTATACACCCACTCATTCTTCAATACGCCTTTCCCTATATACATTAAAAATATTTAAACTTTGCAGAAACACAGTCACTAGATGATGTCATCAGTGATGTCATTTGAGATGTCATCAGTGATGTCATCAGTGATGTCACTGACCATGTCATGAGTGATGTAATATGTGACGTCATCAGCAGTGAATTGCGGGGGCGCGAGTTATAGTTAGCTGAACTAACTATAACGGGGGAATTTCACGGGTTTTGTACGAGTGCAATGTCCAACTAACTATAACTGTCCCTAAAACCTATGGTTTTTTCAGTGAATATATATATATATATATATATATATATATATATGATCCAGCAAACAGTCCTTAGCGGGGGGCGCACTCACCAGCTGGTGCTCACGGCAGGAACAGGACTCGTTCTCGCAGTAATATTTTCAACAAATTGAAAAAATACGTGGCACTCTCCTTGGATGTTTCAAAGCTTTATTCAAACTATCTCTCTCCTCCTCCTACGCGTTTCGACCATCGCGGTCTTGATCACGGTAGTAAACATAGTCCCTTCTTCCTTTCTACTATTTATACTTAGTCTCCACTCCACCCTTAATGAGGCATTGTGGGACTGGTAGTTTTCGTTTAAAATTCAATTATAAATTTATTAAAAAATACACAATTGATGGGTTCAGGCGATGCCATTCAAGACCCCAGCAGTAACTGTAACAACATTTCGGCTATTGATGACAATTAATTATATATTGTCACATGTTCCTACTTATATTGCGCTCTCACTATCAATTAGCGCATAAATATGCTTGACATTAAGTATTATGTTGCCTGTCACATTATATTCCCAATATTTTGACAAACAAATCTTCCATCTCATTTACAATGATGGAAAGTAGTAGGAAAACATTATTACATGTGCCAGTACATCAAATCTCGACTTAGTGTCATATTTAAAACTACTAATAATCCACTTTCCAACAGTTCCACTATTTCCCACTCCAAGGCTCGCTCAGTACAAATATCCAAAATAAAACAAAATAATGTCTGAGGAAAAATATATAAATTACTTATTCAGTAATTTATGTGTGGATTTATTATTTATGTATTATTTATTATTTCATTTATTTATGTATTTCCTTAATGATCATTTGTTAAGCTCTGTGTGGTGGAAATAGCTTCCAGAGAGCCTTCTTATTGCTGTTTTTTTAACACTTGAAATATGACTGCCATTCCAGATGTATATGTATGTGTCATGGTCGTTCAGTAGCCTAATTCTGTCCTCAAGGGATACTTTCCCCCTCAGGAGCAGGTCAGGTCACCAAGAATGTCTGTATTAGAATAGAGCTTCAGGAGATGCCATTAAATGCGGACATTCAAATGGCTAAGCAAATCAGCGGCTACAAGGGTCCTGCATAGATGGCCTTTTTCCATTAAGTACAAATAATAGACTTCTCTCTTCAGAGCGCACAAGGATCACGTGGCACTGCCTATTCACTTCTTTTCTGTTTGGATCTATGTGAACAATCAGGATTTTCTTTTTGCAGTTCTATATAGCGTGAACTCGACTTAGAGGCATTGGAGCGCTTTACATGAGCACCAGGTACATTATACAAGGACACATTCATTTTTTGCAGGAGCAGGGATATTAAGTGATTTGTCCAGAATCGCAGGCTGTTGAGCCAACGCAGAGACTCTAACCATGTTCCCAAGTTCCAAAGTAGGTAGCTCTGACCGTTAAGCCACATCCTCACCCCTCCCTCTGTATTCTCAAGCTGGTAACTTGTACTGCATAGGTAGGAAGTGCCCATCACGTATATATCACATGAACAATTGGTGAAAATTAGCTCACGATTGCTGATATACAAGTGTGAGTTTCACACCACCAACTGTGAACTGCATACCTCAAAGCACATTTGCCTTCGTATTTATGGATAAAACCTATTTTCACGCAAAGTGACATATTGATGTTCGAAGAGAGGACAGGAAGGTTGGATCCTATTGGGGTGCATCACTTCATTCATTATAAGGAATAAAACAGTTGTAAGGGACTCCCACATTCATCAAAAGCGCTAGGGTAAAAGAGCTCCATGCCTTTGCAATAGCCCGGTCAAAACCCTTTGGAGAAAAGTGCTACATCAGTCCCTTAGTTTCAAGGAGCATTACATTTGTGCTGGACTACTTCAACCCCTTACGCGCTGGTTTACCATCCAACCCGATTACCACATTTCATTTGGTGTAAAGTGATTCGGTTATATCTTCAGTCTGAAAAACAGGATCATGTCTCAGCAGACAGGTTCTCTCTACACTGTCTCCGTGTAAAACAGTGCATTGGAGACGACCGAATAAACAAACAGTTCTAGTGAGATCATTAAAAGGCCGAAAAATCATCCTTGCACTAGGTGCATCTCACCGGGTGATTATCTCCCTTAAGGGATTGGGTCGAGTTCCCCAACAGAAAAACATGCTTCCTAAAATTTGTAACCTTCCAGGAATAGAGAAACTGACACCGTTATTGGAACATAGAAGTAGAAGACATTGCAGGAGATATGTTCCCCATATATTGTTATTCCCTCTAACAAGTTCTGCGAATTCTAACGTGAGCTAAATATCTCAAACTACTGAACACAGTGTCCCCTCCCGACTGGGTCTTTACTTGAAATGAAATACCAGCATTTGTAAAGCGCACAGCTACCTCCGGAGAGGTGTCCCGGCGCTGGGGGCTGTCGGGAAGATTAAGCGAGCTATTGCCCAGAGTCACAATTGACTAGAGTTAAATGGAGTCACTTTTGCTGAATTTACTTTGTGTGGGGAGGAGGGACTGGCGCATGATGTGTTCGTAAGCCAGTGAATGGGAAGTGGTGGGTGGAGCGTAGTAGGGGTATGTTACGTGTTTCTTTATGTTGCTGCCAGCCTCTGGGTTGTAGGCGGTGGCTTTGTAGCTAATAACTGAAATATTTCAATAAGTAGAATTGACTCTAAAACAGTGCATTGTTTTAAACTCTGATATCTAGCCTTTAAGTGCCTGCACAATCTAGTTTACTCTTATCTGATGGATGGCCTACTTCCTGTAGACCGGTTTGTTTGCTAAGGAGTTCCAGCGAAGTTTTTAATTGGTAGTTTCTCATCATAAGTTGCTCCCCAGCAGGCAGAGACGCATCTCAGCCTCAGCAGCAAATGCTTGGATGATCCCTTCTTAAAATGTCTTTCTAAATGCCAGCCAGCTACATATCACCCTGAATTAAGCCATGAGTAAGATAGCCAAGGCCTCGGGCCCCTTGGCATTAGGCACTATGCAGATACCATTAGTAGTACCAGTTAGTGGTATCAGTCACAAAATTGTGTTTTGGAAACTTAATTTGTGGTTATTGTAAGTGGTAACTTGCAATTGATGACAAAATGATGGTCTTAGTACAAACAGCACACACTCATGCTTTTTGCTTGGTATTTGGCCTGAGACAATTTCATCACATAATGCTACTCTGAAATACCTTTACTGGCTCATGATCCAGCACCAAGTATTTCCATGGGAAACCCCTACAATCACAAAGCGCTTACCTCTCATGTAAAAAGTTCTGTGACGGTCTGCAAGTCTACCTTCTCCCCCACATGAATGGACAGCACTGGTTCTAGTAGTACCCTTGTCCATACCCCCTAAAATATCTTCCACAGTCTACTTTAAGCTTCTTCCCTCACCTTTTCCCCAATAGAAAAGCAATGTGGACCATCTGGCTTGTGAGGTGAGATAATTGGTAAGTAATAATATGACTAATAAAAAATAGAAAGTAGCACACTCTTGCAATTTGTGCAGTTAGATAAAATCACATTCAGGAGTCCCTCTGACGACTAGAAAGAACTCTTTTTTCCCTGTGGAAAGTCATTGTAACATGCAATCTCTGAGGCAGTAAATTGTGTTATTACCATATCAATGTTGCTGTGCTGATCAATTTGTTACCAGAGAACAGTACATGAGTATACACTTAAAATACTCAGTTCTGATTTACTTTTATTTAAGCAGTTTCAGGGTCACACTGAGGTAACATAGATATTCCACTTCTTTTCTTCATTTTTTTTTGTTCAAATCTTTTTCTTGAGTTTATGGTTGATAACAAACAGGCAGAATGGGAACATCTGTAGGCTTCATTACACTCTATACATGCCATATCTCTAGTAAGTCAGGTACATTGGACACTTTGACAATTCAGCATCAAAAGGTATCTCAACAGTCAAGCATGATTCAATCGTTTACAATTATTACACTTAAACATGACCTTATGGCAATTGCTTGTTCGTGGTGTGAGTTATTTATTCATGCTGAACACATGTGCGAGACTCATTAGTGTGTGATGTGCTGGTGTTGTGTATTTCCCTGTGGTAATGTAAAACATTGCTGTATTGCCAACGTTTGCAGCTATCTGCATTTAGTGGGTTCACTGAAATTACCAATCGCATCATTTCCCTTTGTGAACAACTTTTGCAGATTACACAAGGTACAACTGAGCGTTTTGGATCTGCGTCTGCGGTGGTAGCCTAAATTGCTTCTCATGCAGCGCATGTCATGCAGGCATTTTGTGGGCGCGTTGGGTTTAGCTTGTTCCGTAACTGTGGAGGAGGACTAGTAACGAAACTGTGACAAAATAACATCTAACAGGTATGAGGTCTGGGCTGTGGGGGCTGGCACTTGGGAATACGGGGCACGGTAATACTGGTGATGACGTCTGTGTTGCAGACGTTGATGGACGCTGTTAGCAAGGTTGGGTGCATGCACATAGTTACGCTTGCATGGTAGGTTGGTGCCTTACGTCTGACCGCTGCGCTCTACCCACTGCTTGCGAGCATTGCTCTATGTTGGGCGCTCCAGGGATGCATCTCCTGTTGAAGCGTGGGTAGGAGACGCGTTCTCTTGTGTATGGATCAATGTGGTTAGACTTGTGTCCCAACTGGTAGCAATGGGGGTCTTCCAGAGCCCAAGTGTGTCCTCACGTCTAAGTGCGGTACTTTCTGCTTTGGCCCAGTTGAGCATGGAGCGTCTCCACGCTGCAAAGTGTGGTGGGTTGGAATCTTTCCATCTCTTTGTAATAAGCCTCATCGCTACTGTCATCCCCAGGTCTAAGAATCTAGACACAACCTTGTTGTTGCGACTTCTGTGGAAAAGGTGCAGAAGGTATACGAGCCATTCGAAGGGGAGTGTGCGACCTGTGCTTTGTGTTAGCGCATCTGCCACTGCCACTGCCGACCAGTATTCTGTCAGTGTGGGGCACCCCCACAGCATGTGTATTAAATCTGCATCTAGGTGCATGCATCTGGGGAACTTTGTGCCTTGGCGCCTGAAATATTGGTTGATCTTCACAGGCGTGAGATATGCGCGATGGGTGACGTAAAATTGTATTTGTCGCCAGCACGCATTTCTGGGGACCTGGGTTGGGCTCGCCAGCACTGACGCCCATTCCTTGTCCGTGAGCTGGCGTCCTATGTCTGTCTCCCAGTATTGACGCTGCAAACCATTTAATGAGATGGCCACCCTGTCCCATAACTTGCAGGTATTGGATGGTGAGGTGCGTTTCTGGCTCGGTGGATATGACTCCCCATTTGGCTGTCATGGATGCTAGTAGAGAGCGGTGCAGCAGAAATTGGCCTGGGGGCAGCTCGTCTTCTTCCACTAGCGATGTATATGGGATTAGTGCGCTCTCGCGGTATAGGTCTCCCATGTCACGGACTCCAGCCGCATGCCAGCTGCTGAATTCAGTCGCCGTGGTTACCGAAGGTCCTCTGGGCGTCCCCTCCAGGGGCAGAGCCGGAGCGTACGGTGTGGTTGCCCGGGTAATGTACAGTGTTCTGCGGAAGCACTTATATGCCACGTTCAGAAGGAACGAGTCCGGCTGCTTGGTTCTGGAGATTGGATGAAATATCGCTGCCAGTTGCGCCAGTTGCAGAGGGGGTTGTGTGGTTGCCGTGTCTCCAATATGACAGTCCGCGAACCATCTAGTGACCCATTGTATTTGGGCCGCCAAGTAGTACTGCTCCAGGTGTGGGCCTGGCCGCCCTGGTTGGTAGGCAGATAGAGTTTGTTGATTGCCACACGGTGTCTGGAGGTACCCCATATGAAGTCCTTTACCAATTTTTCAAGGGGCCAGAAGAAGGATGGGGGAATATAGTGCGGGAGGTTCGAGAAATAGTAGAGAAACCTGGGCAGTACCACCATCTTTACTATGGCCACTTTACCAGTTACTGATAGTGGGAGAGTGTCCCAGAATATCATCTGGGAGCGGATCGCGGCCAATGCTCTGCCCAGGTTACCGTCTTGTAGATCTTTTGGGTTCCTATACATACGGATGCCCAGATATCGAAATGTGTCTGCACACCAGCGAACTTGCGTGCCTCCGAGCTCATATCCAGGGTCTCCGCATTGTTCTCCGAAGGAGTACAGGCAGGATTTGGCGACACTCACTCGCAGGCCTGATATGGAGGCGAAGCGCTCCAATGTAGTCGCCAAACTCTGCGGGATGTTGTGGATATCCCTAAAGTACAACAGGAGGTCATCTGCATATAAGGATATAGTGTGTGTGTCTCCCCCCAGCGTGATACCATTAGATATCTCAGCACGTATTGCCTCCGCGAGCGGTGCAATTGCCAATGCGAAGAGCAGTGGGGACAAGGGGCAACCCTGGCGAGTCGCCTGTGCACTCCTACGAGATTAGAAATATAGGGGCCTGTTTTTACCCTCACTGTCGGGGCGTTATATAGCAGCTTCACCATATTGATGAATGAGTCTCCCAGTTGATACCTGTCTAACACTGCAAATAGAAAGCCCCACTCCAAGGAGTCGAAGGCCTTTTCGAGGTATAATATGAGGCAGCCCGCTCTCGGCCATTGGGTCTGCGAATACTCGGCAGCCCAAAGGAGCGACGGAGGTTTAAAGAGGTGTTTCTCGAGGGTACAAATCCATTCTGGTCCCGGTGGATTAAGGTGGGCACCACTTGCGCCAGCCTGTCGGCTCAAAGCTTGGCCAGCACTTTATAATCTACATTAAGTAAGGCGAGTGGCCTGTATGAACCCAATTCTGTGGGGTCCTTATCAGGTTTACGCAGGGATACCAAATTGGCCTCGTACATGGACGGGGGGAGACATTGTTCTTCTATAGCTGTCATGTATATTTTGTGTAGTTGGGGAACGAGTATCGTAGCATAGGCTTTATAGAATTCCGCTGGGAATCCATCTGGGCCTGGGGTTTTACCGCTCGCCAGTGCCATGATTGCATTGCGGATTTCGTCGGATGTGAGAGGTTCGTTGAGTGTCTCGCGCTGCTCAGATGTGGTTTCTGGCAATTGTATTGCCTCTAGGAACATAGCGGTCTGGTTCCCTGTCCGGGACACCCTGGTCTGGTATAGTCCAGTATAATGTTGGGTCATCACCTCATGTATTTTGAGCTGTGTGTACACCATCGGGCCCAGAACGGATTTTAGAGCGGATATGGGTTGGTGCGCCTGGTTTTGCCTTATAAGCCACGCCATTGTTCTGCCCGCAAGGTCCGCGGTAGCATGCGTGCGCGCAGAGTGCGCCGTGTAATTATGGCACCTGAGCTGCTCTAACAGGTATGCATGTTCTGTTCGCAGTAAGTCTAAAGCACTCATGTCATTACTCTTCTCCGCCTGCTGCGTCTCATGTTCCAGTAATTTCCCCTCTATCCTGCTAATTCTCCGAGTTAGTTGTTTGCGCAAGTTCCAGGTGGCCCCCATGCAGTGTCCCCTAAGTGTTACCTTAAAGGCAACCCACTCAAGAAGGTGGTCTTCCGTGGTGTGGTTATTATTTTCAAAGTGGTCTAGTATGGATGTACCTAATGAGGAGCGGAATGCTGGGTCTTCCAGTGCTGCTGGTTGTAGGCGCCATGTGGGTATTGGGGTGTGCCCTGTGTCCCATGTAAGTTGCAACAGCAGGGGATTGTGGTCTGAGTGTGTGCGTCCCAGGTACTCAATGTGCTTGATATGTGGGAGCAGGGCCGGCGACCCAACAAAACGGTCAAGTCTGACATGTAGGTGGTAAACTTGAGAGCAAAATGAGTATACTCGTTCCGCTGGGTTAAGCGTGTGCCAGATGTCTATTAGGGTCCAGTTCGTGAGCCACTCCTGCAAGGTTTGTGTATTAGAGACTGCCTGCGTGTGCGTTAGAGGTGGGTATGATCTATCAAGGCTTACATCTAGGACTGCATTAAACTCTCCGCCAATGATCCAGGGGAGGCCACTCCAACGCGCCAGTATGTCAGTGAGTTTGCGAAGGAATGCAGCCTGATCTACATTTGGCACGTACACTGAGCCTATTAGCAATTCCTGCCCGTTTAGTTTTCCTTTCACAAAGACGTACCTTCCCTCTGGGTCTGCTACCACCTCTTCTGTTGTGTGAGAAACTCCCGCTTTAACCCAAATCAGTGCTCCACGTGCCTGCGATGAGTAATTTGTGCTATATACTTGGCCCCTCCAACGTCTGCGGAGACGCCCTGCTTCAACCTGGGTTAGGTGTGTTTCCTGTAGGTAGGCGATCTGAGCGTGTCTGCGCTGTAAGTACGCGTACACCGAGTATCTACAGGACGGCATATGCATGCCCCGCACATTCCATGTTACTGTGTTAACCTGCACCATAGATGCATTTTATGCTCCCCTGTGTGTGATGCTTTGGAATTGTCCACAATAGCGATGGAGCCAGCCTGGGGTGTCTGGGTTGGGATGAACTGAAAAGGGGGTAATGATGCATCAACATTGCACCTAACATCATGAGAGCGAGATCGAGATCGATGCTCGTCCAAACTATGAGGCCAAACAGTGGCAACTGGTGTGTCTAACCTCATTAACTTGGGGTTTGTGTGCTGTGCAGTTGCGTATTCCGCCGCTTGCCCCAGGTTGCGCTGGTGAGAAAGAAGGGGTGGTATCGTGGTGGTTTATCCTGCCCCGCCGTGCACGATGTTTTGACTTTTGCATAAACAGGGGAGGAGCGGGGGGCGGGACCCTGTGGTAGGTGCGACTGCACATGGTTTCTTACAGTGTGTGTGTGTGAGTTGATATGGAGCGCGCTTGCCGAGAGGAATTGCATTGGTGAAATCATGAGAGACATTAGCAATAAAAAGGATACACTGCAGATAATGATTGTCCAATGTTCAAATTATCTCATCGGATGTTTGCGGGGTGACATCTGGCACAGTCGCAGTCTTTCGATCTTGTCGGGGATGACCCAGAGTTGTAGTTTAGTGGTTGAGTTTGGATGGTGGCCACCCCACGAAGGGCCTCGCGGCGCTCCAGCTCCCTCTGTTCCGGGATTGACGTCTGCGGGTATGGTTGCATGGGGTTTCTCCTCCTACTGCGGCGGCGTCCTCTTCTGACCTGTCGGGACGGTTGTCCACTGGTCGAAGGTTTGGGTCCTGTGAGCTGTCCTGTTTCTTCTAGCCAGTCCCATACCTCAGCTGGCGTTTCAAAAAATTTGTTTTGACCCTCGCAGGCCACACACAGCTTCGCTGGGAACATGAGAGAGGAGCGTATACTCAAGGAGCGAAGTTGGCGTTTAACTTCCAGATAAGAGCTGCGTCTCTTTTGGGCCTGTATGGTATAGTCTGGGAACGTCATCACCGTCTGATTTTGTACCCGCACCTCAGTGAGTTTACGTATTTCCCGTAGAACGGTGTCCCTATCCCTGTAATTGAGGAGTTTGAAGAGCAGCGGCCTGGATCTGGCCCCCGTGGGAGTGCGGTGCGCAGGTACTCTGTGGGCACGCTCCACTACGAAATGCGGCGAAAGAGCATTTTCAGGAAGGATCTTGCGTAGCCATTGCTCCACGTATGCCACTGGATCTTGTCCTTCCTCCCCTTCGGGAAGGCCCAATACGCGTACGTTATTGTGCCTCGAGCGGCCATCTGCCTCATCCAGCCGGTCTTCTAGGGTGTCCACTCTGTCTATGAGGTCTTGCAACGCCGACGCATGACTATGCGTGATTGGCTTCAATTCTGCCAGGACCTGGTCGTTGGTGTGGACTTTCTCGGCAAGCCACCGATGGTCCGCTCTCAGTCAATTTTCTCCTCCATCGAACTCCGGGTGTGGTCCAGTGTCTTACCAATTTTTTCTACTGCCACCAGTACTGTGTCTAGCTTTGACCTCTACCATGAACTCACGCATGCCAAGCTGAGCATCCAACCCGGGAATGTCAGTCTGGACTGAGTCAGATTGATGATAAAGTCAAGAGTTGACATTTGAGTCAGAGTGAGGCATCAGAAACGGGGGTCAAACAAATCAAAGCATCCAGCTAATAAGTAGGCTACAGACTTCTGCTTTCATATAAAGGTAGGTTTCACAAAGGGATGTTCCACAAAGAGAAAGGACCTTTATAACACTTGTAATCTGTTCCTTTTGTGGAAGCTGTGTAGCCAACATGTTTTAAACTTAAGCAATGTTAACCAAGGGAGAGAGCACGCCCAGGTAGTCATTGAGTGGGGCGGAGTCAGAGGGCCCCGCGATGAAGTTGAGGGCCCGACTTCACAATGGTCAATAACTATGTGGGAGTGTCCTGACCTTACCCTTAGATAATATTGCTATTGTAAATCAGTCCCTTAAAATTTGGGGTGAAATCACAAAATTGTTTGTTAGATGTTAATTTTTTCAAGGGACGGTGGAAGATTACAAGAAGCATACCTGTTGGATTTATTTTGGGGATAAGACTGCCATTTTGTTCCCATTGAAATTAATTGTAATTGTAGTGGTTGTGAATGCCTGCTTTTGACTGCACAAAAATAAATAAATATAAAGGGTGATGACAAACTTTAGTCACAATAAAAATCATTTGTTGGTAGTGTCATACTAATTTTAGGAATTGTAGTGAGTTCTAAGGTGATCGTCACCCTGTGAAAAATGCTGATCCTCTGCTGGGATTTGATGAACCATGTATGAGAGGAAATTATTAACTCTCATGATTTTCTTGTGTAAGTCATGGAATGTGCTCCAGAAGCAAAAATAATAAAGCACTTTCTATAAATGCCCAAATAGCTTCCTCAGTCATATGATGAAAAGTCTGAAGTACTATATAAAACATGTCAGTCAGCAGTCTGTCAATTGATGCCCAGTGTTCTACTGCAGCTTCACCACAGAGTAATTACAAACAGCTGTAGTGCTGAATTCTGCATTATTGACAAAGTGAGGCAATCCTGGACGCCATGTTGTTGGAATAGAAGTTGCGGAACAGAAAGCATTCTTTGACGGGACCGGACACGAGGATTATGCCTCCTATTGCTGTAGTTATTTCAGCCATTCACAAGCACAACAATTCAATCACCTGACTTTTAATTTGAAGTAATAGTTTGAATGGTGACCGCAATGAATTTACCTATGAGGGAATTATGAAAGAATAATCAGTTTTAAAGCAGATGTCCTTTATTTATAAAGTGCAATAGAAGCAATGGTAATGCACAATGCCACACGGTGCACCCTCACCGGTGCCTGAGATTGACAAGTAAAAAATCCTAATAGAGCTGATCAGGTCCTCCTCCAACACCAGTATGGGACAGCTGTCAGTTCCTAAAGCGCCTTGTTGTAAGTGCCCCTCATGTTAGAGGAACACCACCATGTAATCATCCAAACATCTGCTTGGAAGGAGCAGGTGCGGAAACGCTTGGGTATGATTCAGGGTGACTTAGATTGTGAAAGGATGTTAAACTATTGAAAAGGAATCCCTTGCCCAGGCCTATGTGTTTATTGTCTCCAGGCTGCTGCTGAACAAGTGCTGGCTGGAACATGCAAGCCTTTCTACGACTAATTTATAGGACCAGGTGTTTTCACCATATTCTCAGGAAAAGCTTGTTTAAGTATTAATGTCTGCTCTGCAGATTTAGTTATTGTGGTCTTGGGTTCCCGCATGAGTGGAGGGTTGTTTTGAAATCTTACAGCTGTTGTCTTAATCATCTCACATGCCCTGAGCAGTGTAAGATGACACACAGATAGGAGGGGGCAGCCACCTATGCTACCTTCAGTAGAATCTTGTTAAAATAAAACGTATCCTTATACGTCTTTGCAGGTCTGTTTTCGCTCTTTTCATGAACAATGTGCCCACTGATTTGAACAATTCGTTGCGCTGTGGCAGTCATTTTGTGGTGAGTTTGATCCGCATGGCTGGCGATAACTAAGATTTACAGAAGTCTCAGGTCACCAGGTTTAACATATTCTAGCCTGGTTTTCCTTGTGTATACCATGGTAATCCAGAACTTTAGTCCAATTGCAAAGAGACAGGACTGCAACTTCCAGAAAACCCTATAGCAGTCACGGAAGCCACACGTTAATCTTCCCACACTTTTACACAGAATGTCACTGATAAAATTGTCACAGTATTTCCCATTTCTTGTCTTGATTACCATGGCCAATGGACGAAAAGGACGCGTGTCCAAGGAAGTACTGCATATCTCTGCCTGCCCTACTCACAGCTCTTCATCTTTTTAATAAAAGTTCAGCAGTATAAATGAAGGGTAATATGAGAGGATGCATTATTTCATTAGCCACCGTGCTGGACCAAGAGGCAAGTGTGAATGATCCCTTTACATTTCTGGAATTCCATTTGATTTGTTGATGTCGTGTAAGATATGCATCGTTTCCTTAGAATGTTATGCTGGATGCATTTGTGCACTCCTGGAAATCTAAATGTGGAAACATGAAACAGGATCTAGGTGCTGAAAAGGATCCTTGAACGTCAGCTTTCCAGGTCAAGAGGTCAACACCCACACTGTGTGTTAGTGTCTTTATTGCTGAGCACAACGGGCTCCACCACAGTGGCCTATTGGCAATGCAATTTTTTTTAATAATAATTCTAAAGGATATTACTACAAAGTGATCCTCATTTAGTGAAGATCGTGCCATTTGTGGCCATCCAATGCATATTTAGCTTAAACACTTTCACGTTTAACGGAGCAGGTCAATACCTCTATTTACTGATGCTAAGAGGCACACATTTCCCGGAGTAGTGATATTGGCTACCACATTTCTCATGCACTCTTCCATGAAAATAGAATTCATGTTAAATGCACGAAGATCTACTTTTTGCTCATCTAGGTTGATTTTGTTACACTGCGCAGTCTTTTGTAAATGGCAGGCTGTATATCAGTCTAATAGTACCAATGCCCATTATTCTACCGCTCCTCTGAGCCTGCTGTGATCTTCAGCCGAAGACTATGCCATAGTTGGGTCACCTTTGCAGGAAAGGGTCGTTCATATTATCCGATTTCTGAACCTGACGCGTTAAGCTTGCATGACCTGATGGAACATCGCGCTCTTGCCGGCTCATACCATGGTTATATGTTGGATAGAAGGCGGTATGTTCTGATACAAAGGTGGTGGTGCACATTACCTAAGACCTTGAATTTGATTCTTTTATGTACCTGCGCTTGCAACCAGTGTGACGTGGAAGGGCTGGAGACGTGGTAATTTTACCAAAGAGGAAGCGGGTATATATGTCTGTAGGGATCTGTAGAGCACAAACCTGCTAAGGGCAATGGAGAGCAGTACAGACATACATAGCGGTCGATGGTGCAATCTACGAATGTTTACAGAATAAAGACGAGGGGTAAACTGTAGTCCCCAATGGCAAAGGGACAGCCTGAGTATTCAAAATGTAGTGTTCTTTAACAAGGTGAGGTTTCAGCGCTTTTCTGAGTAGGAGAAAGGTTGGGCAGTTCTGTAGGTTACAGGACTGTTGTTCCATAACCTGGATGCATTGATGGAGATCTGATTCCTGTTTATTTTTCTTTCTAGCATTTCTTCATCCCCAGTCATGACATGTCCTAGCTGTGAGTGTCTCGAGATCCTCACAGATGCTGAGTTTCTCAGCCAGATAGTCATGGCTTTGTAGATGATGCAGCTGTGCGTGGAAACGTTGCAGTCATGTAAGGGGAGCCAGTGACATTCCATGAGAATTGTCGTGATGAGGTTTTATTTCATGCATCTAGAACAGGCGCATTGGCATGTAACATGAATATTAGAAGGCCTGTGTGGCATTTTGGAGTATGAGGAGCAAGATGTTTCCTGCATTTAGGAGCAAGAGCACGAGGTTTTGGAGAACATCGCTGAAATCAGTAGAGTGCTGTATGGATTCCATTTTTCGGCTTTATTGTTTTGGTTGGATTAAGTGTGCTGTTGGACCTAAAGTACGCTAATAGGAATCGGGAGATGGTTGCTACAGTGCTAAGGTATGCATGAGAGGACCAAAGTGAGGTATTCCTGAACTGGAACAGGAACTTCTACTGCAGGTTCTTAGAAATAGCGAATTATTGCAGGTATCAGTACTACAAGACAGAATCCTTGCAGGAATTGCCATTTTTTGCCATTACCAGCCCATATGCCTGACCAGCCTTTAACTGGTCAAATATCCGGGTGGAAAAAATCTAGGCTGCATTTTTCTAGCATCGCTTGTAATAGTCAATTTGGCTCAGTTTCCTGCCCTATCCGGAATTACTCCAAACTTGTGTTGGAGGCCTTAGCGCTTGGTCATTGTGCCGTTTATTCTTGATATGATCAGATCACTCCTGCCACCTATATCACTACACTAGGCCCTTGCCAACATCTTCAGAGTCTGATATACTCAGGGGCATATTTATGAAATAGCGGCGCAGGGCAGCTCAGCAAGCCACCTTACTGCACTGCGTCACTGGCAGAAAGGGCAGAAATGTGCCGTACTTAAGGCATATGGCGCATTCTTGACTTTTCCTCCTGTGCTGGCACACAATGGGCTGCCTAGCGACAACGCAGGCAAAGTTGCACCTTAGTGCAAGGGTGCCTGTGTTGCATGCAGAAATGTTTTTGTGCAGGAAAGGGCACCTTCCTGCATAAAAACAATCCTGAGAGTCTCTTTCCTCTTTCTGTGTGTGCTGTAGAATGCAGCACACATAGAAAGAGGAACAAAACAAGGAGAAATAAAGATATTTCCCCTTGTTACACCTCACCTCGGAAGGCATAAGATTTTGGCACATTCCCAGGTTTACAAATCCTTGTAAAACAGGGAATGCATCAACATTCATGGGAGTTGCGTGGGAACAACCACCGTAACGCCCATGGATTGCCTCACAGGGCAGAGTAGTGCAATTCAGCAATTTTCGCTGCGTTGCGCTACTCCAGATTTATGAGGCCACTCAGAGCCACGCAAAGTGGCTTTCCGTGGCTTCATAAATCTGACTTGGAGGTTTGCATTCCGCATGCACCACATTGCGTGGTGCAAACACGATGCAAGCCTCGCGTAAATATGCCCCTCAGTGCTTTGCATGTGACCTCCTGCTCAAACATTCATCACAAGCCCTAGTGGAAAATGTTTGCTTGATGATTGATTATTGATATGCTGCTGATGTACCCCAATAGATTATATGAGAACTCATTCAGTGGGCCGTCATCAAGAAATCAACAACATGTATATGAGAATGTTCCATCTTGGATCGAATTAAGCTTTCTATTGCATTCTTCTCATCATGTGTGCAGTTACCATTGTCTGCCATGGCAGCCTGCACTGGATCACTGACAGAATATAGAATGCCAAAATATCGACCTGCCAAAATATCGTGGATAAAATATAGAATGCCAAAATATCGAATTCCTATCTACAAACAGGTAAGTACAAAAATATCGAATCCAAAATATCGTTGTAAATAATATAGTTTGTTAAAAATATCGAATTTTTTAAATGTCTGAAAAGTAATATAAAATTAATGAAATAATAAATATAATTAACTAAAACATACTTAAAAATACTTAAATAACCTTAAAATTAATAAATAATTAATGTAAGTTATAAAAAAAACATACATTTTTATTTTTTAATACATATATATATTAACTTAATATTAATAAAAAATATTCAATATTTTTAGAGTAGGATAGCGGGAGGGTAAAAATTACTATTCCCACTCCAGTGAGTGCAACAGTAGGGAAAGCGTTGGATAGCGGGAGGGTAAAAATTACTATTCCCACTCCAGTAAGTGCAACAGTAGGGAAAGCATTGGATAGCGTACGGGTAAAAAATACTATTCCCACTCCAGAGAGTGCAACAGTAGGGAAAGCGTTGGATAGCGTAGGGGTAAAAATTACTATTCCCAAACCAGTGAGTGCAACAGTAGGGAAAGCATTGGATAGCGTAGGGGTAAAAATTACTATTCCCACTCCAGTGAGTGCAACAGTAGGGAAAGCGTTGGATAGCGTAGGGGTAAAAATTACTATTCCCACTCCAGTGAGTGCAACAGTAGGGAAAGTAATGATTTAATATTTAAATAAAAATAAATTAATTATCAATACCAATAAAAAATTAATTAAAATTAATTACCAATTACAAAATATTTAACAATTAATTAATTATAAATACCAATAAATTTTATTTATTAAAAATTAATTACCTATTAATAATTAACAAACAATTAATTTTCAATACCCAAAATATAACAAGTAATAAAAAAAATTACCAATTAATATTTAATTAACAATAAATTAATTATCAATACACAAAAATAATGTCATTAATTACTTAATTACAATTAAATTACTTCCCACCCTATTCCCCTATAAACCCACAACCCGCTCCGAATAATAAATTAATACAATTAACATAATTATCAATTTATCAATTAATAAAAATTAATTACCAATTAATAATTAATTAACAATAATTTAATTACCAATACAAATAAATTAAAATAAATATTTACTTAATTACAATTAAAATACTTCCCACCCTATTCCCCTATAAACCCACAACCCGCTACAGAACTAAAACGCAAAATTAAATTAAAAATAATTAATAATTCCTAAAAATTAATATTTAATTTACTATAATTAAATTACTTCCCACCCTATTCCCCTATAAACCCACAACCCGCTGCGGAATTAAATTACGCAAAAATTAAATAACATAAAATTCATTATTTAAAAAAATTAAACATACATTACAAAAATAATATACACTTTTAACACATATACTAACATAGTAAACACTTAAAAAAAGTCGATATTATTCAAAATTTGATATATTTTAATGCCTATATTATGTACTTCGATATTTTGACAGTCGATATTACTTACCTGCATTTCGATATTTTTAACCACTATATTATGTCCATTCGATATTATGTCCATTCTATATTTTGACTTCGATATTATGTCCATTCTATATTTTTACTTCGATATTCTGTCCATTCTATATTTTTACTTCGATATTTTGTCTAGTTACCCCTGCACTAATAGTGAGTGTTTCTCCCCATCTTTCCTTATCACTTGTACAGATGACTGTCCCTGGCACATTAACCATATGCATATATCCCAACCATCCATCCGACCAACCTCCTATGTTTTCTTGCACAGCTGATCTGTGCCTAGCACTCCCTGTCAAGAGTGCTGCATAACTATGTTGCTCCTCTGCAACGTTTGAGGCTCTCCTTGACTGTAGAACTCCTTTTTCCATGAGGGACTACTCTCCCCAAGACCAGGCCGTTTAGTGTGACCTTTTTACTGTTAACCTTAGTTGGGGAGATTGCCTACTGAGCATCCATGAAAACAAATATATAGAATGTCCCAAATGGGAATCCTCATTGCACCTAAGTATGAGTGGTAGATACAATGAGTTCCTGGATGCATGACGGGTGAGGTACTCCAGTAAGGGTTCCCCTGTATTGTTTGCGTGATAGGAACAGTGGTAGCTAGAAAATGCCCCCCCTTTGCTGGTCGCTCCTCATCTACCCCTCCTGGATCCAGACAGTTACAATAAGTCAGCTTGCGGCCAGAGAAAAGGAACAAGTGAAAAAATGATGATGACCAAGGCATGGCGGCTGTTAAACAACTTAACAATGAAGATGGGCCTTCTGCACATCCCCTGCATCATTTGTCCGTCTTTGTTAATGAGAGCTGAGCTTAGTGACTCTAATGGCTGGCTGAAGGTGTGATAGGGTCAGATATACAAACTCCTGGATACTATGGGATGCCTGTCATAATAAAACCAGAGGTAATGTGCACTTTTGGATATTTGCTACTATGGAGCTGAACGATACCTATAATAAGATGACCTTGATATTGTTATCATCCCTCCAAAATATTGTAGGTAACTTATGTTACCAGCTGCCGCTGTTTGAGTCCTCGGATCCAGGTATTCAAGTTCATCTTTTGACTTCAAAGCGATCTGTGCATCAGCACAGGAATGATGGAAACATCACCTGCACCTACTGAAATCTGAGGATTAGAAGGTAGATTGCTTGACATGTCAAAGACCCACGTTATACAGACTGGTCTAAAGGCCCAGTTGCTTCAACATTTTCAACAGTTCTTTATTTTGGCACAGCAGACTTGAAGAACATTGTTTACGACCCCTCCCCTTTGTTCTGGCATTCATATGCAGCAGAACCCTCTCCTCCTAGAATGGCTCTTTCACCCCAGGGGCTACTTATCACCTCATCAAAGCAGCCTATCTAACCCACTTAACTCTTACCAATCAGGGCAGATCACTGGAAGGCTGAATTTAGGCTTTCAGACAAGAAAGTCTTATAACTTCTTGTCTGTACATAAATTCAGCAATAGCATATTATTGGATTTATCAATACCATTCTAGTAAGTCCTTGAATTATATATTTCGGGTCTTCCTGGTGGGAATTATTAGTTAATAACTTCTTGCCATGTTAACCTATGTGGATAGGGATCTGCAATGGGGAAAATGAACTAGGCAATTTTTTCAACACCAGGGCTAATAAAATGTATTTTATAAACACCCTGCCTATATCTACAAGATCCCCCACCCCTACCCCTTGAACACCTAGGGGAGACTTTAGTGGTTCTGAATATGAAATTAATATTGCAGATCCTCACTTCACAGTGCTCCTAGCACAAAAGTCAATTTCGGGAAGCACTTTACTACAATGTGGGAAATGAAATGTGCAATTTCACTAAACCCAAGGCATATAAAACCTACTTTATAAGGGTCCCCCTTATAAGTACCTGACCCCCACCACTGGGACACCTAGGGGAGAACCTGGGGGTGCCCAATATGCTAAAATATTGTAGTTAATTTTTAAGTGCCCCAAACATCAAAGTCGAGTTTGGGCACAATGTACATGTTAAAAGCAGTCCTGCAACACAGGGCTGATTTTAACCTGACCTCGGCCCTCAGCAGTGCACATATGCAAGTGCAGAAAGGGCTGCTGGCCTCTAAACTGCCATGCCCTTTTATTTTTTGCTTGGGACTTAAAGGTAGTTTTGATCCTCCTGTCCTAATATGTACTAGGGCCTTATAGAGGAGATCATGCCAATCATAGGGGTACCCTAACCCATAGTATACCCTAGTGTATGTAGGTGTTTTCACTGTATTCTAAGTCTGCTTTCAGCATAGCACTGGCCCTGGGCCTGGTTAGGCAGAGCCAGCCCAGGGGCAGTCCGAGTCAGTTACCACCAGAACCAGTCAGCAAAAGAAATGGGGGTGGCCAGGACACAGGATGACTTTGCAACAGTGGCATATTTCAGTGGGACAGGGATTGTGCCAGAGAAGAGGGTGGCATTAGGTTAGTTGTACCTGCTGAAATTGATGTGTGGTTTGATGTGTGATTGACGTGAAGAATTTGGCACAGCACAGGTCCATAGGAGATTTTGGTGGCCGGGTTCAGAACCATTGTATGCAAGCTCCAGTGCAACTGTCATAGTCGTTGAAAGTTAGGCAAGGTTTTAATTTCATAAGGGTTTAGCCTACCAACATAATATCTATTCATTTTAGCTATATTTTGTTGGAAAGGTATTTGGTAGACATTTGCAAGGCATTAGAAAATTGTACTTGTTCAGCAATTATTGAAAGACAGGCAGTGGCAGCCATTGAAATATTAAACAGTAAATACCCGGGTGTAACTGCACAAGGTGAGCAAATGAGTGAATTAGACAACCCAAGCCAGTAGCGAGGAGGTCTAAATTGGCTCTCACACTGAGAGAGTTTAAAATGAAATGGAATGAAAAAGTGTGTTCTAGAACATAATTTTCAAAAGGAGATGGCTAAATCCAGGAACTTTTCAAATAATTCTGAACGGTTATGCTTACAATATTCCTATATTTCATGATTTTCTGAGCTCAAACTAATGACTAGTGAGGGGGTTCTATATCCTTGAAGCTACTGAAGGAAAAGGGGCATTTTAAAACATGATTTCTGGGTATGCAATTAGGCATATTTATTCTGAGTAGAGGAAGACAAAGGGGCTCAAGTGGCCACCAAATGCCAGGTGCCATCCTTTCATGCTCATCACATGATTAGAATCCACTACAGTAGAAAATCAGATTGATAACTATTGAGCAGAGTAACCTCAGTTGTGATGTGATTGTGCTGGTAAGCAATCTGAGGCCGAAAAGGTAAACGCAAATTCTGCAATCTATCTTGGGCTTCCCTATCATACAGCACATTCTGCATACAAGCCATACCCCCTCTGCCACACCCCCACCATCCGTCATACCCACCTCACCTGCCAGGATTACCAGCCCACCAACATCACCCTCTCCTCCTCTACTCAACTGCAGTTCACTTTTACAGGGTCTTGGTTCCTCATGTAGTACAGTGGATCTGATGATTCAGTGATCACATAGGAGATGGCAGTAGAGGACCAGGTTGGCTGGCTGTACCAGCTCTAGTAAAGCCTGAAGTCTGTAACAGTCAGTTCACTGGGCTGTCACTAACATGGCACATAGGCGACTAGTACTCGTGGAAAACTGCATGATATAAAATTCAAACATCTGGTCAGATCACGTGTACGTCCATCTATCTAGCAAAATAATAGCTGCCATAATTGTGAACCTTACACTAGCTGGTTCTCTGTTTCTCTAAAAGGAGAAGTAGAATAATGAATGATAAAGATTCTCTTAGGTTTTTGGGTGGGGGAGGTGAGAACCATGGTATGATATGTTGAGAAACTGAGCTCTTTTGCCAACTTCAAGCCTGGAGATTGATCCAATTTCTACATGTGCAACAAGGTGGCCTTGGCATCATGTTGGCTTTATAGAATCAAATAAATAAACAAATAGCTCTGGGTACAAGAAGACATTCAGTTTTACTCTTGTTTAACATGAGCAAGCACGTGGTTTTATTTAGCTAATGCATGCCTCGGCTTTGGGTCATGCAAATCGCACAGCTTGTACCTCTCTGGTAAAACCGTGCGTTTGTTGGACAACATTAATGTCAGGATTGTGCCAGATTGATTCAGTGCACACCCTTAGGATTTGCTGTCCTGTATCCCTGCTAGCCCACAATGCACCATCTGGGCCCCTAACCTTACAGGGTAACAAATTTGTGTGCAACCTCAGAACATGACAGCCCTGATCTCCCAAGGAAATTGGGGTAACAGATCTAGAACCCTTTCATTCGGACTCTCATGCATACCAAAAGAACTACACGCAAATAGTAAGACATTTCAATATTTATTGAAGCATTGTGATTCTTGTATAAAATATGTGCGCTGTAATAATCAGTAGAATGAAACAGAATAGCGCAATTAGCATTATAAGAACAGTGAAAAGGATAAATGATTCCACCATTGTGCTATAACAGTGAATATATGCGGTCATAGAAGTACTGTGTATAGTGTACTCCTGCCTAGCCCTCCCTAACCTAGTCTTGCCTAGGGGGGGTGATCTGTCAAATTCCTGCAGCGTGGTCTAACTTCCCATTACCTGCTGGTAAGTGTCATCAGGCTGTCCATCTCGGTAGATAGCTGGACATCCCTCGTGTTGGTAAACAGGAAACAGCTGAACGGGAATTCCACCATGCAGTGCCAGCTGAGTGCTCCTCTGCCTTAAACAAGGAAGTGGTCCTGTATATATAATAAACCGCACCCATGTGGCTATGTCGAAACCCCTGTCAGGCCGCAATTGTTTATTCTAGTTTGATAGCTTCGTCGCCTACTGGACAATAACAGTAATGACATGTGCGCTCTGAACTTTATCCCTTATACTGAATGTTCAAGGTGTCGTGATAGTATGCCTACAAAGTGGAAATGTAAGCAGTGCTGATTCAGAGAATGTTATCCTGCATTGTCACGCATGCAAATGTATGTCAAAAGTCATTGGGGCCGATTACGATCTCGCTAGGAAAGCCCTCCGTATGGCTCTGATCCAAAGGGCTTTCCTAAAGAATCACCCTGTGTGAGTCCGACCGAACGAGTACGATGCAGCCGTATGCTGACCGACTCAGTTCGCTCGGACTCCCATTGAACTCTATGGGAGTCTGTGTACCCACGCGTACACATAGCAAAAAAGGGGTGGGTGGGGAAAAGCATACACCCTGTTGTGGGCAGCCCATGTTGTCCGCCACACTGTGCATGCGTGGTTCAGGGGGACCCATGCGCACCCCCTCATGACCGATTCGGAGGGATCCGGGTGAAGGGGGGCCTGCTACGGCCCCCCAAAGTCCAATTCCGACAGCCGTTTCGTCTTGCTGACACCGAGTCAATACAGCTGTCCGAATCGTGCATCGTACTCGCTCGTTCGGAATCCGGCTCCATTGCGCGGCACGATTCAGCTCCGAACGAGTCAGACGGACAGGATCTGGTTCGGAAATGATTCGGTCGACGCGGACGAGATCTTCACATCGTAATTGGTCGTTCGGAACAGGGGACGACTCGGTCGGAAAAACATAGGCTCCGAATCGCAATTGCTCGTTCCGGAACCTGTCTGGAGGCCTTCCTAGCGAGATCGTAATCAGCCCCAAAGTGTGTAAAAGAGAAGGCAACTTAAGAAATGTGAGCCTGTAAATGGTGGTGTTTCTTACCAGCCCTATCCTGGCCAAGAGACAGTGCCCGATATACTCGTTGAAAACACACAGTGAGACGGGGTCCCAGTTAAAAGCGCCAAAGAAAAGATGACTTGCCTCAAAGTAGTATTAAAATGTTCCAAAATAAATGTTAGTACATTTCTATGAACCCTTGATAGCCCTTGCATAGGAGTCAACCGTTTGGATTCTATATTTCAATCCTATTTGAATAAAAATATAATAAATCAAAAATGCAATGAATAACAGAAATATAATGACAAAAATGGTGTTCAGGTTGCAAATTAACTGGCTAAGGAAAACCAGGTGAAATACCAACCACTACAATATAGAAAGCAAAATAATATGAAAATTAATGTGTAACAGGATTGCCTTTTTACAAAGGTGCCTTAAGGCCAGCTAAAACCGAGTTGGTTGTGAGTAAAATGATGTTCCTTCCTAAATGCAATCACCTAGCCCCCTGAACAGGTTGTCTTCCTGTAGTCATGTTCGATTTGTCTATTTGTTAGGCAACTGAACAGGGCAGAATTGTTCAAACGAACTTCAGTGACAGTGGAAAAACATTGTATAAGTAAATTCACTTAAGACATGAAAATGCTAGCAGTGGAAAGATGAGCCTCATTCCGAAGAGAGCTCTTTAATCTTTTTGACAACCACCTTTCAGCCTGCTGCTTAATTTCGGTCTTTTATTGTAAAATAAACCTTGGGTTAGAAATAATATTCCTTCTTTGAAAAAGTACCGGTATTTCTTACCGATAGCCACTTGAAAGACAGAGCACTGCTGTTAAGTGTGGCATCCTGCCGGGTTTTCCAAGGCATTCCAGCTCTGAGAATGAAATACACTGCCTGATACAGTCCAGATGGAGGGGAAATTTACTTTGTCAACCCATCATCTTAGCAAAGGAACTAGTCTGCAGAGTAGACCGATTTTTCCATCAGTGCGATGCTTGCTGATGAAACCTTTCTAGAAACTAATTACAGATATTTCTTCCGAAATGCCTGCATATTTGATAAGCGTCGACAGAGTCGGTGGTTGTGGGGAAGTTTAAAATGTTTACCTTAATCATGAAAAAGTGTTTGCGTCTGAACTGATAAAGGGGCACTTAAGTGTGTCCTCGCTGGCAATCTTTCACTTAGATGTAACCTGGCAGTCCTCATTATTACACTAGAATATGTGTCCTTGTTAGGCTGTGTAATCATCAATCAGGATACATTTTGCTTTAAAGTTATCATTTTGTTTTACGTATTGTATCTTGAATCTTCAATCATCCGTTAGAATTTGAAACCTGGCTACTGTGTTGCAGTAATTGTATTCTTGCTACTTTTAATTACTATGTACATTTGTTCTTATTAGTTTGCTAGAGAAAAACATTGACCTAGGTTGAAATTTTATTGAACTCCTCTATTACGGGTATTTACAGGGTTCAGTCCAAGACCCTGAAAAGGCAACTTAGCACTGTACATAGTAGACGGAAAACACTGTAGGCAAGGTTGCAGAAGGCTAGAGGGCTATGAGGAAGAAAATAGTTAATTTAAGATATGGGGTGAGGCAGGAGAAAAACAGTCCTTCTTTGTTAGGAAGATGAGAAGATTTCCGTTTAAATATTTTTCCTGATGAAATGTCTTTAAAAAGGTAAGTCTTCTGGTATCCCAGTCTGGACATAGGTTTTCTGGCATGATTGGATGCTGTCCAAGCATGATCTGAACTGTGAAACGTTCGAAAAAAGGTGTGGATTCCAGCTAAAAACGTACCTGGGACAGTCATCCTTACTGGGATATTTACTGGGAAGAGTCTATGGGCCTTATTACGAGTTCGGCGGTCCAGCAGACCGCCCAACCCCTGGTGGCAGCCCCTGGACCACCAGGCGAATACGGCGGTGGGACCCCCACAAACGTGGGAGATCATGGTTCACTTGGCAGTGGCGCGGCGGTCAGAGACCCTAATATGCTTGGTGGGGCCACTGGGGCACTGCTGAGCAAATTAGGAGTTTACTGACTGCCTCACTTACAATGCGGTGAGCCCCCCATTAAAAGTGTGGTGGTGAGGAAACTTAGGGAGCCCTACAGAGCCCCCTGTTGCCTCAGGGCCATGGGATGCATGCAGGGTGGCCGTCTGCATGCACTCCTTTTCCTGCACGGCATGAACTTTCCAGTCCATGCTGAGCAGGAACAGGCTTTGGCGTTCCCATCGCAGTGACCTTTTAATAGATACCACAGTGGGAACGTTAAAGGACCGCCCGCCAGACCAGGAGAAACTCCTTATCTGGCAGGCGGTCTGAATATGGGTTTGGCGGTCCTGGAGCAGGGCGCTGGCATGGTGGCCCACTCCAGGACCACCAAACTCGCAATCAGGCCCTTAGTCTTGAGGAGCAGTAGCGTACTGTACAAGAGAAACAGACAACCAAAATACAGTGTTACGAAGATGAATTGATCGTATACATAGCAAAGAGAAAATACGTTACTTTGATGTGTGGTGGGAAGAGAGGCTAGGAAGATTAAGAAGGGATGAGTTTTAAGAATGTTGCATAAAGTGCTATATTTAGGTGGACAAGTCCTCCGGAATCCATGTGGATACTAGTTTTATGTTTTCCAGTTTTGGATGGAGTCTAAGCATAGAGTGAGTATTCCTTTTGGTTAATTAGTACTTTCAGAGGGTCCTTGTAAAGATAGAATAGCATGAATTGAGTATTGAAACCAGTGAGAGGCTTCACCTAACTTTGAAAAGTGGAGATGAGAATGATTCGATTTGTTTGAATGCGTCCTGCAAAAGGCAGTGTTAGCTGTTCTCCTCACAGAGTTTTGAAGAGCATCTGACAGCGTCAGGTCTTAGGCAGAGCTATCCATTAGGGCATACAAATGTGACAGATGCTGAGCCCTCAGTGAGCACGGCTGTTCCAGAGGTTATATTTATCTGATAGGCTCAAGTCTGAGATAGCAGATCTGTGAATCAAAGCAGGAAAGCCAAATATATCCAGTTGGGCTTCCTGTTGATGAGGGCACTCCACAAGCCCTACACCATAAAGCTATCACTTATGTTACACAACAGATAGAGGCTTCACAAATAACAACTATTCTTCTAGTAGTGTAGATCCCAGCAGCTCATTTTCAGGCACCAGAGGAAAGACACAGGGAACATAGACAATGAAGACTCAGACGCTCCATAGAAAAAGCATTTTTTGTGTTGCAAATAACTTTAGCACAGTTTGACGAATCTTCACAAAACGTTCTAAAAAGTTAATACTTTTTGACTAGATGGGCATGGAAAGTTTCTTGGTGATCCGTCTAGCGGGGGCCACGAAAAAAGGGAGACCCCGAAATGCAAAATCCCCATGCATTTCCCATAGACTTCTTTAAGAAGTGATAATGCAAAAAGTGCTGGAAGAAATTACACCAAACTTGGCAGGAAGCTAGATCTTGGTCCACAGATTGCGCTTTCTGTGATTTGGTGTAAATACGTTTAGTAGGTTTCTTTTAGAAATTAAGGGTCAAAAATATTTGTATAGACGGTTGGGTCCGCATGATGCTCGAGGGACTCTCGTGTGAGCACCAATTAAAAAATAACGCATTCTGATTGACCGAGGGAACTTTATTTCCGTGGGACAATCTGCTCCTGAGAGCTCACTGGTTAGCTGGCAGCAAAATAAGAAACATTTTGCTGGCAGACATTACAGTACTCGGGGACTTAGTCCCCTGTCCTGAAGTAAAAAACATGCAAAAAGAACAATTGATGGACAGAATGCAGAACAATGTCATACATTCACCAAAGTACAGAGATCTGGGCCTAAATCCATCGTTTTTTGCTCACCATGCCATTCCAGTTTGGACCCAGCCATATGCAAATCAGTCTTGACCATGCGCCCAAAGGGAACAGTCCAGCCCGAACTGCCAGGCCAGGTCCTCCCTGGACTGGAATCAAGCATCCTAGGACCGGTATCAGGGTTTCACCCCTCTTCAGCCAGGATAGCTTGACTCCATTGGCATGGAGAGCACGGGACACATGTCTGGGCATACCCGACCCACTCGGGGTGACAAATGCAAAAAGGATTCTTGTTTCCGGTCCAGGGTGGACCTGGCTTGGCAGTTCGGGCTGGACTGTTCCCCCAAGGAACAGGGTCAAGACTGATTTGCATTTGGCTGGGTCCAAACTGGGGTGGTGTGGTGAGCAAAAGAATGATGGATTAAACCCAGATTTTTGTGACTGGGGGTGAATGTTTGCATTGTCCAGCATTCCGTCCATCAATTGTTTCTTTTGCTGAAGTAAAAAAAGCCATATTACCATCCACCCCATACACAGCTTAGTGAAATCGTAAAGGGTTTTTAAATTATTGGCATTATTTTAATGATTTTGATCCATATGTTTTCAGGTACTGGAAGAAGCAATATCACCAGCAATGTATCTGAGTTGAGTTAGTACAATATCAATGCCTGTAGATGACCCCCGTTCCTCATAAATATGGTGTTTCCTAAACCCTCTCATTCAGTTTTCATTCTACATGCTGTTCCTTCTATACTGACGGTATTCTTGAGTAAAAGCAGATGATTTTCATCAACATATTGGTCATTGTTCGTGTATATTTGTATAATGTACCTTAAAAGTATATTCTTTGAGATTGCCTAGGATTGTTTCAGTTTCAGAGGAACTCTTCATACAGCAACAGTACTACCCTAATATTGGATCACAATTTGTTTGTAAAGCAACTGGTAAAAAGAGAACACAACCACTAAGAAGTTATCGTCTTAACCCCCATCCCCCACCCATCAACTATCAAGGAATGGACACTGAGAAGTTCTGTTGAGACACAGGGGGCTATTCACAAACTACATTTTCTATTATGTTTAGTAGTACTACCATTGTACTACTAACATACTGCAAAAAGGTAGTCACAAACCACGTGCTGAGGTATCCTCCCCACATATCTTTCCTTTGCAGAGATCTCTGCCCTCAGTGTGGAGTTTCAGCACTTGTACGCATACCTTTTTTAGTGAATCTGGGAGGGAGCGGGGGGAGTGATTGGAAAATGAGGAATACTTACCATAACATGGGAGGGGATTAGGAAGAGGTAAGGAGGGCTTAAGGAAGGATTAGTGGGGGGTAGGGGGTTAGGGAGCGACATACAGCCAAAAAGAACCAGAAACAGTGGTAAATGTATTCCAGCTCAGCTTTTAGAGTAAGTTCAGCACCACACATGTCAACCACTGTTACTGCAACAAACTCCAATAGAAAATAATATAGCCACCAAATAACTATAGTAATATTTTAAGAAATTTGTTTTTTGATTGAGGGGGTGAGAACCCTTCTCAAACAACAACCATAATCCTTGTCATGGTGAACCACAAAAGTCACAAAATTAACCTGCGCTTAAATCTCTGGTAGCTTGGTACAAAATCAGTCAGGCTTAACTTAGAGGCACGGTGCTAAGTATTTATGCAGCACACCAACAGTAATAAAGTGAAACCAATTTAGAACAATAGAGTAACACTTAATAAGTAAAATGAGAATAAACGACAATCATTCATTCAGTAGAGCCAGATATATGCAATTTAGGCTTAAGTAAAAATAGCACTAAGAAGCAGAAAGTGCTAACTGGTCATGCTAGACCGGGACAAAGTCACAACTTCACGCGGACCACGATGGAGTGGGGGACAGATATAGGGACCAGGTCAGTCCTGCTTAAAAAGTTACTGCCTCAAAGTCTGGTGCTCAGAGCTTAAAACCTCAGGATTTCACAGGAGGAGCTCAACTGATGACAGTCAAGGGTACATGACCTTCAAAGGCAGTTCTTGGGGATCAGGAATTCACTGCAGCACAGGCTAGCAGGGCTCAGGCAGGTCCAGTTGCAGGTCCAGGTAGGGGTAGTTGCAGCAGGTCATCTGGCAGTTGCGGGTAAGCCTCTGGAGCTTGTTGTGTCCCTGCATCTCATAATTTGAGGACAGTCAACTGACCCTTGGAGTCACTAAGGTTAGCCTGGGAAAAAGGAAACCGGTTCAGTCTTCATTCTCAGAGATCAGGGCAGGCCTCAAGAAGCAATGCAGTCCCCTGAAAAACAATGCAGGCCTCAAGCAGCAGGGCTGGACTCTGGGGAACAAGGCAGGCCTCAAGCAGCAGGGCAGTCTTCTGGTAGCCGCAGGAAAGTCCAGGATACCCTCTGGTGATTAGTGTGCTGTACAAATCCATATAACATAACAAGAGCAAGGCCGGCGTCAAGCAGTAGGCCAGTCCTCTGGGGAGCAAGGCAGGCAACAAGCAGAAGGGCAGTCTTCTGGGTAACGAGGCAGTCCGTCTTCTGTAATTTCCACAGGTCCAGGAGTGGCTCAGGAGGTTCAAATATCTGGTACCACATCTGGTTCTGAAAAGTTCCTTACCCTTTCTTTCCCTTCCCAGGCTCGTGTGACAAAAGGCTGGCATCTGGAGGAGCCCTTTGAAATGTAAGTGAGGCAGGGAACAGCTCTGCCCCTCCCATCCTGGCAGGATGGACCTCTCCCAGCTACACCCAGGTCCTATTGTTCACTTTTTAGGCCCAATACACATTCCTGATAAGGGAATAATTAACAGGCCCAGGCAGATAGAAGGCCTCAGATAGTTTAGGGCCAGAAAATGCCAACTTTCTTAAAGTGACATTTTCAAAATTATAATCTAAAATCCGATTTTACCATTAAAGAGAATTTTAAATTATAATTAATTTGAGTCCAAGCATGAATTTCAACATGCTCCCAATCAAAGGTTAGCACCTTATTAATGGTAATCAGGTAACTCAATGTTATCCTATGGTAGAGGTAGGCCTTACAGTAGTGAAAAACGAATGTAGGAGTTTTTTACTACAAGGACATGTAAAACTTAAAAACACATGTCCTACTTTTTAAATACAGTGCAGCCTTCCCTATGGGCTGTTTAGGGCCTGCTTAAGAGTGGCTTATGTGTATTAAAAAGGAATGCTTAGTCCAGGTAAAAAGTTTATTTTCTCATATCAAATTGGCAGTTTAAAACTGCACTACAGGCTGCAATGGCAGGCTTGAGACATGTTTTAAAAAGCTACTTTTAGGTCGGGGATGTGTCTACCTTAAAAACTCAAGTCTCTGTGCTACAACAAAAGAAGGAATCCTTGGCGACCCAACTCAACGACTACGAAGGTCGATCGCGACGAAACAACGTTCGCATCCCAGGGGTTCCGGAGGGGGCCGAGGGACCGGCAGTGGACCTCTTTGTTGAGGACCTGGTGATAAAACATGTGAAACCTAAACACCTCTCCAGTTACTTCTCCATTGAGAGGGCTCACCGCATCCCTGGGGGAAGGCCAAAGCTAGGGGCGCCCCCGAGACCTATCCTTACGAGAGTGTTCAACTTTCGTGACCGAGATCACATTCTTCAGACGGCCAGATGTGCCCCTCCCCTCAAATTTGAGAACAGTTTGATAACTTTTTTCCCCAACTTCACTAATAAAGTCCAGAAACAAAGGCGTTCCTTTCTGGAAGTGAAAAAGGCCCTCCAAGAGAGAGAAATAACATACGCCATGCTGTTCCCCACGAAGCTACGAGTCGAAGCAGAGGGCAAGAGCTGGTTTTTCACAGAACCCGCGGAAGCGATGGAATGGCTTGAAGGCTGGCGGCGTGTAGCTGAGAAGGGACGCCCGGAGCGAAAAGAACGCTGAGAGCAGACGACGGCGAAAGCAAAGCAGAAGTCAATTTGTCATAAGGTTTATGAACATGGGGAGAGAACGGGTAAGATGCTTGCCTGGTTAGAAAAAAGAGAGCAACTGTCAAGATGGGTACACCGATTGCAGGGGCCTGGGGGGGAAGAAATCGCCAATCCTCAACAAATCGCGGAAACATTCGCTACCTACTTTGAATCGGTTTACACGTCTACCGCGATGGTTACACCCTCTGAGGCCCGAGAGCTTCTCTCAACCATACAAGTTTCCTCCCTGTCCTCGGAGGATAGAGACTCTCTTGAGGGGGCTCCCACTGAAGACGAAATCCGATTGGCCATTCTTGACATTTGCTCGGGCAAGGCTATGGGACCTAATGGGCTCCCGATCGAATTTTTTAAATCTACAACTTTCAAGATAACTCCCCATCTTCTTCAAATGTATCTCGAGAGCCATGAGACAGGGACATTGCCAGAAGAGATCAGATTAGCCTCTATTGTGGTTATTCGCAAACAAGGCAAACCGCCTACGTATTGTAAGTCATACAGACCTATCTCTCTACTCACAGCTGAAGCTAAGATACTTGCAAAAGTACTTGTCCCACTACTCACCGGGTTGATTCATCCGGATCAATCAGGCTTTATGCCTGGCCGGAACACTGCCCTTAATTTGCGACGCCTGCATGGAGTGTTGGGCAGACAGCATACGATCAAAGAGGATGAGGCCCTGCTGTCCCTTGATGCCAAAATGGCCTTTGATACCATTGAATGGAATTACTCGTTTGCCGTCCTAGAGAGAATGGGATTTGGGCACAATTTTATAAATTGGATCCGACTCTTGTATGCAAGCCCAACAGCGCAAGTGGCGGTAAACCGACACACGTCAAGAAAATTCCACTTGGGCAGGGGAACCCGACAGTGGTGTCCCCTGTCGTCTTTAATATTTGCTTTAATGCTGGAGCCTCTGGTAGTTTGGGTGCGGGGAGATCCACTGATTCGAGGGTTTAAATGGACCGAGAATCACGAGGACAAAATATCACTATAAGCGGACGATATACTATTGTATATGGCTTCTCCAACATGTACCCTCCACCGCATTCTCCGTATCTTTCGTATATTCGGTGACCACTCGGGCTATACGATTAACTGGTCCAAATCACAAATATATTTACTCCACGGCCCACCACCGCATATACCACGGGACTATCAAATCCCAATTACACCGGAGGCTACCTGGGCATTTACATAACGACAGATACATCCTGTTTTTATGAAGCAAATTTACAAGAGCCCTTGATGCGCCTTCGTGCCGATATTATACACTGGCGCTCCCTCCCTCTTACTCTTCTGGGACATGCTGCCCTTTTTAAAATGCTGGCGTTCCCCCGTTTCCTCTGTGCTCCAAAATACCCCCAATACGATTCCCGACTCCTACTTCTTTACTATTGATACTGCCGTACGCACCCTGTTATGGGATGGTCGGGCTCCACGTATATCAATGCAAAAGCTTTTGGCTGGGTGGTATGATGGAGGAAGTGCACTACCTGACCTCCGGTTGTACTATAAAGCATCCCAATTGGTGGCGGTCAACCGCTGGGCTCATGGAGACAGTCGGGAAACGAGTTTCCGCACTGAATGGTGGCTTATGGGACGGGGAGGATATAATAGAGCGTTGTACATGAATCCCAATAGACTAGGACTTACCGGACCCACGGCACGCACAGTTGAAACCTGGCACAAAGTCAACAAAATATTGGGCTGGCACAATAAAATCACATGGGCGACCCCACTCTGGGAACCCAATTGTTTGGGATATTTGGGAACATATGCAGGGTTGGACAAGTGGGACCTCATAGGTATATCATGGGTGGGGGACATGTGGAATACCAAGGGGTTAATTACTTTCACCGACCTGCAAAAAGAGTACGAACTCGCACACTCTGAAATATACAGATATCTGCAGATCAGCCATGCACTCAAGGCAGCGATACCTAGGGAAGACCCTCTCCCCGATGCTTCCCCACTAGAAGACAGATTGATACTCGACCCCATGGCCAAGAAGGCCATCTCCCTCACTTACAAAAAGCTAATTAATAATCGCCCGATCTCTTGACGCGCCTGCGACAATATTGGGAGTCCGACCTTGGGGCACTGGAGGAAGAGGAGTGGCGGGATGCCTTAGCTTCCCCTAGAGAGGTGGCCATTCCCATGAGACTGCGTTTGGTCCAACTCAAAATCCTGCATCGAGTCTATCTCACGGCAGGAATATTGGTTAAGATGGGTAGGAGAACTGACCCTTACTGCCTTAGACAATGTCACCAGGAGGGGACCTTCTTTCATACACTGTGGGAATGCCCAATACGCCCAGACCTATTGGAAAGCTGTCACAGAACAACTGAGAATCGCCGGGGGCAAAGCCCTGACAGCGGCCCCGAAGCCATGTCTGTTAAATATCTGGGATGCCACCAACCTCACCCAAACTGAGCAGTCATGGGTTTCATTGGGATGGGCCATTGCAAAACGAAATCTCGCACAGAGGTGGGGTGTGGGAGAGGTGCCGGGGGTTGTGCAATGGGCTGCTGACATGGACCGAGCCGTGGTTGCAGAGAAGGATGTATTCAAACATAGAGGATGCCCCAAAAAATAGGACCGTAAGTGGGCCGCGTGGAATAAACATAGGGGGTACATTTGTGTATCCCTGACGGTGGAACTACGCCGCAGCGAAAATAGACTACATGATTTATTTACTGCTGGAGAGGAGACACTAGACTGAGGTGTCAAGGTGACATTGATGTATACATGTAAATCTATTCTGTAATGCATTTGACTGTGTTCTCTCCATTTATGTTTCGTTTTTGGATAAACTGCATTGCTGTGCTTGTTTGACCCAATAAAAATTGTTTAACAAAAAAAAAAAGCTACTTTTAGTGGGTGGCACAATGAGTGTAGTTGCCCGCTAGTAGCATTTCATTTACAGGCCATGGGTACCCGTGGCACCGAATACAAGGGACTATCAAGTCAATTAAATGTACCATGTTTTAGGGAGTGAGCACAAGTACTTTAGTACTGGTTAGCAGTGCTAAAGTGCACAGAGTCCTAAAGCAAAGAAAAACAATTTCAGCAAACCTGAGGGGATAAGGCAAAAGGTTTTGGGGAAGACCACACCAAGGGCTGCCAAGTCTAACATATTTATTGGACTATTTTTGGCTTTTTTAATATCTTTATTTTTTTAAAGGTTATTGGAAATCTTGTTTAATGTTAATTTTTCTTATAATTTTTTTTATTGTACAATCTTTTTAAGCAAATCCTATTTAATTGTATACAATGGCTTATTGTTTTTGGTTAAAATAATTTTTTTTTCTTCAAAGCAAATCCTGTTGAATTTCATGACTAGGATAATTTTTTGCTTAATATAAGGGGAGTGTGAAATTCTTGTAATTTCTTTTCTGTAATTATATGAAACTTCAGTGATATCAGGCGTAATTATATGAAATTCTGATCTATCAATTCACAGTAAATATATCCGCATAATGAGTGCTAGCATCATTTTTGGGCGTGAGGATGCATTTAATCAAAGCAGTGCGAACAGATTCTTGAGTTATATGTTTTCCATCCGTTTGCTGTAAATGTTATCATAAATGGTACCATTCACAGTAAATGTTTACTGCAAATGGGGCATAATTACACAAAGTGGCATAATTTTGTGAATTTCGCTTAACAGTCATGATGCAAAATTCCCAAAGTTATGCAAATTACAGCAGCGCAATTTTAATTTTCCCAGGCCTAGTTAATATCCTAATAGTTTTTCTGAAAAACAAATCACATTTTATAATGAGGCTTACAAGACTTGCAACACACCTGATAATGAAAGGAGTGATTGTTCTAAACTCCACCACTCATTTAGAGGTGAAACACATTCCACCACCAACCAATCTCAGCTAGGCTGACCACATAGGAAATTAGCTCAAACACCAAACAAATTTTTCTGCCTTTACTATGAAGGTGAACATGTATCATACCTAGCCCCTTATTTTGAGGAACAATTATTTGAGAAGAAAAGAGAGGGTTTACAGGCAAAGGATTTACTATCTTTGACTTGTCCAGGTTTACCTGATACACTTCTCACCTGACGTGATAACTGAAATGGTTACAGACTGGGAGCAGGAGCTTGATTCACCTGCAGCTTGCTCTCAGACTATCCCTCCATATGTCAAAATACTGGCTGTACTCCATTTCATGGCTGCTGAATCTTTCGAGAAGGTTACATCTGACAATGTTGGCATCTCACAGGTAAGCCTGTCTTGATGCTCATGTCAGGTGCTGGGATGCATCATCAGAAGAGTGCACCAGTTTATCACATGTCATAGTGATGGCAGAAAGGCAAAGCATGGCAATGAAATGTTATGCCTTTGCCCTTTTCCCTTGTGTGGTAGGTGGAATTGACTGCTGCCACATGGCACTTCACACTATACCTTTTCTACAATAGACACCGCTGATACTCTGTTAACATGCAAGCTGTCTGTGATTCCTGGGGCTGCTTCACTGATGTGTATGTTGCCTTTCTTGGAAGCACACGCAACAGCTACATCTTCTGTTAGTCACCTCTTAGACATCACTTGGTTGCTGTGGATTTCGGTGATATGTGACTTAAAAGTAAGTAACAACATCTAACACTAAAGCTACATGTGCATCTGGTGGTTGCATCTCAACCACACTCATTAATCCTCACAACGCAATGCACACACATTGGGCCCGATTCACAAAGGTAAACTGAGATGAAAGTCTAACTTTACGACTTTCAGTATCCACAAACGGCATTTACGAGTAGTAAAGTTAGACTTTTGTCTTAGGTAAAATTATGTTTGGTCTTGAACTGAGACCAAAATTCCTAACTTAAACCAAAACTTAAGTTTAACTGAGACAAAAGTCTAACTTTACTACTCGTAAATGCCCTTTGTGAATACCGAAAGTCGTAAAGTTAGATTTTCATCTCAGTTTATTATTGTGAATCAGGCTCTTTACCTTCACAGCAACTACATATATGTATTACATTCAGATTAGAGAACCCTTCTTTCCTTTTTAAAAAATTCCCGTCTTTGTTGCAGGTGATGCTGGCTATGCTCTCTCTCCCCATCTCTCCACACCCTACAGATGCCCTACCACAGTACTTCAAAAGAGGTACCAATGTGTACACAAGCTATTATTGAACACACTTTTGTGATCCTTAAGTGGCAGTTCAGTTGTCTTGGCCATCCCCACAGGAGGTGCTAGTATACTCTCCAGAAATTGTATGCAAGATTGTTGTAGCCTATTGCATGTTGCACAACATCTTCACGCAATAGGGCTTATATATAAATCTATACCATGAACCACTAGTATATTCATGTACCCGGGTTAGGCTACAGAATAGAGGGCAAGGTATCCAGGTGCAGGATCCATTATTTAACTTTTTCTTGGGCTGCCAGTTTGGTTTCTGCATTTATGTGGTTGGACAGTTTCATGTCAGTGTCCATGTATACCATCCTGAGACAACTCTGTTTAAAGAACATAATGTCATCAACAAACATGCTATGTCGACTGCTTAATATGAGAGAGGGTCATTTTCCAACATCTAGAGAAAAATAATTTGCATCTTCATTTTCTTTACCATTCAAACACTTTTCATTAGTAACTCTATCATCTGGTACACAGTGTTTTTAACAAATATGCTAAGAACTTTACTACTCAAACATACATTAGGTAAGCAAACAATCCCTGTTATTAGTAATGTGATCCTAGCCATAGTTTGGGGTTTTCTCTACATGCAGGTGTTGCCCTCTTGCATGCAGAGGTACCAAATCTGCATGGGGTGTCTCAGCCCTACACATGGGGCCAAGACTCCTCAATTTAGGGGAGGTCTCTGTCTACTGCAAAACACAGGAAATTGCATACAGGAAGAAGAAGTCATCCATTTGTGTTGATTCTGAGCCATCCTCTAACACTACAACATCATCCTTCTTCCTGCTGCAGAATTTGTGATCATTTATGAGGGAATCCTACAAAAGTACCCTTAGCTTTATGGGTTCCTGAGACCCATCCTAGCACTGCAGCACAGACAAACATTTGGAAGATGCATCACCACTTGCTGCAGTGCATTGTGTGTCCACACCCAACCTGGGAAGCTTCACAAGTGACAGGAGGATCTTCGTTGTTGGGCCCATACAAATATCTAATATATTCTGAGATTGCATCCCTGTAAGACACCACTGTACAGGAGAGTCCTGAGAACAGCCTGGAAGCATATGAGCTGCAGACAGGCGGTAAGTGTATTAATTGTATATTCACTGAAGAGTACATAAGTTTTGATAGTGGTATCAATTCGTGTTACATATGAGTTTTGTTCTAACATTCTACAATGTCTTTAACCAGTGTTATTTGTGGCTTAAAAATAGAATGAATTGCTAACATGTGTGAATAGTTGTACTTTTGGTTGGATTGGCAAATGATCTAATCTTGACATAATGGAAATGCTTTTAAAGTTCTGTATTTTGTGACTTCATAACTGTTAAAATACAATTTCTACATTGGGGATCTGTTTCAATTCCATTTTGTCAAAGTTAGTTTTTGTGATGCTGATATTGTATACCTTTAACTTACTTCATGACCATCATATTTGTAACAAAAATAAAATCTACATTTACACAATTATAAAATATTTTGGAAAATATTTTATTCTAAATTCAACAAGAAATAATCATTTAGAAGGCTTTCTTGCCTTGTACAAATATGATTTAATCTCAATATGCAATTTGTGTAAAATGTTGCAAAACATCTTTTGTATTTTAAGCACACCATTAGACCAAGAAAAAAACTCCTGTTTGCACAACCCTTTCACCTCCAATAAATGCCTAATTCCAAGGGTATTTTGGATAATAAAATCTTATAAAATTAGTATAAAACATTGAATTGTGATGTTTGGTAAATAATGTACAAAGTGAGTTGTTTTTAGTGATATAATATCATTTTTAAATAAAGTACATTTGATGTGCAGTATGGAACATATGAATTAAAATAACTTTTTTTTTTCACATTTATTTTCAGCGGCCCAGGCTGGCCAGGATCATTGCAGCAGGACCTGGGGCAAGTTAAAGATCCTTCACTGTGAGGTAGGCACAACCACTCAACACCACCACCCAGAAGAAGGAAGCCACCACAGCCATCTGGACAAAAACCCATCTGGACAAAAAACAAATTTGTTACCAAAAGACTCTGCAGAGGCTGAAGGGCTATGGGGGGGTGGAGTAGGACAAATTAGAAGCCATCAATCAGGTGGAGGCAGATCGTGGGGCTCCTCCTGGCCTTGAGCAAGACCATCCTGTGGTGTCTGTAGAGCATGCTCCACCACCATCTTGGCCTGCAGGCGCTGCCTTCTTAACTCCAGAGGCCCCTATCCTATTCGCTGTAGGAATACGCTATATGACATGTTCGTATTAGTCTCGCTACATTTACCATTAATCCTTTAATAACTTTAATGCCTAATTATTTCCGGGAAAATTCTGGCTCTGTGAACAGTGCTGGTGTTCTCTGGGAAGCGTTTAAGGTGACTATCCGGAGGGTGTGTATCGGGGCACAGGCGGGTGTTCTCCGTGACCTGCGTCGTCGAATCCGGAAACTAGCAGATGAAATAGTTGCTCTGGAGCGCGACTATGCCCACTGCCCTGCCACCGAAATGCTGGCAGCTATTCGGGAGCGCGTGTCGGAACATAATGCGACGGTGGACCAGGAGATGTCACATAGATCACGTCGTTGTACTGCCCACTACTATGGAGAGGGGGGCCGGCCTAGCCGCTCCATGGCTCAGAAATTGGCGGCGCCGCGTAGTCAGGTTTACATTACTGAGCTCTTGGATGCTGAGGACAAGGCGCACTACGGTAATTCAGATATTAGCGGGGTGGTGCTGGATTACTACTCTAAACTATATGGGGAATGTGATCAGCCTCGTGGACGAAGTCCATGCTTATTTAGATGACGTCGCCCTGGGCTGGTTGTCTCTAAACCAACGGCAGTACCTCACGCAGCCATTCGATGTGGATGATGTGAAACAGGCAATCATGTCACTCCCCACTTGTAAAGCGGCTGGTCTCGACGGCCTCCCTAGCGAGTTCTATAAGGCATTTGCGGATGTTCTGGCGCCGAGGCTGTTGGAGGTGTATGCTGAGGCGTAAGAGTCTGGCACCTTGCCTTCCTCACTTAGGGAGGCCTTAATCGTGATGTTACTGAAACCAGATAAGGCGTCCAACACTTTGTGATGTCCTTTTTACCCAAACTCCTCTATTTGTTTGTTAATATCCCCATTAGATTGAACATTGCATTGTTTAATACACTGCAATCGGTACTACTCACGTTTGTTTGGGGGGGCAGGAAGCCCCGGTGCAGCTGGAAGGTGTTAACGCAGCCATTTGAGCGCGGCGGGTTCGAGGCCCCTGATTTGCGCCTATTTTACTTATGTGCCCAGGCGCAATTTGCGCATTATTGGTACTTCCCGCAGAAATACCAACCACACACGGCTGTAGAAGCGGACTCTGTGCTCCCGGTGCCACTGGTAGCTGCTGCCATGTTGGGAGGTGGGGGGGGACCACGGGGGGAAATTAGCCCGGTTCATTGTACGGTGTGGGCATGGAGTGCACTGGCAAAAAGGGCCGGGGTGGACTATCTCTATGCCCCTGTGCTGCCTCTTGCAGCGCACCCTGACATATCTGCTGCTCGGAACCCCGCTGACTTGAAGGCGCTAAGGCAGGTGGGGATTACCCACCTTGGGGATCTCTATAATCAGGGCCGATTTCTGACACTTTCCGAGTTGCAGAGTCGCCACGGTGCGGGTCTGATGCTTGGTTTCACTTATGTGCGGGTGCGGCAAGCAATCCGAGATATCTACCCTGGGTATCCGGCCGAGCCGCGCGGCCTGCGGGCACTGCGGGCGGTGCTCGCGGGGGCGGAGCGTGGAGGCTTGATAACCAAATTGTATAACGCGTCCCTCAAGGAGAATGATCTTGAGGAATCCCCCTTCTATACTAAGTGGGTGACAGTGCTGGGCACCACACTGACGTTGGATGACTGGCACTTCTGCTGTGTGCTAACGGGGTGGCTGACGGCGAACTGCAATCTCCGTATCATTCACTTCAAATACCTACACCAACTCTATTACACCCCGATGCAATTGCGCCGATTCGGCCTCAGGGAAAGTTCATGCTGTGCGCGTTGTGGACAGGCAGATGCTGATTTCCTGCACTTAGCGTGGATGTGTGCTGGTATATATAATTTCTGGATGAACGTTACGCCAGTGCTTACGGACGTTGTGATGGAACCAGTGGAGTGTTTGCCTGCTATTTGTCTGCTAGGCTGGGTGAAAAAGCTTAAACCGTGCAATAGGCGGCTGGTGGCCATCTCCACTTTATTCGCAAAGCGGGCAGTGGCGCAAAATTGGGGGGCCAGGACTGTCCCGACGGTGAGGAAATGGATCCGAGACTTACTTTATTGTAGGGATCAATTGGAAATTTATGCAGAGGAAATACCGGAGGCCTCTCGCCCTAAAGATTTTTGGGCTCCGTTCACGGGGTACTTGCTTGGGAAACCAGACCTGAGATGATCTTCTGTAATATAATGCTATTATACATGCGGGGATTTCTGGGACGATTATTGTGAACTGACGCATTACACTCTGTAGGACTACCCAGGTGTAAAAGATTGCTAAGCACAGTGCCGGGAATGGGGGGGGAATGGGTGGAGGGTTTATTCAGGGCGGGATGTTTTTGCTTCTATTATACGAGAAAAAACACAGCTTGTATTGATATCCGATGCAAATGTGCCTACGGGACCCCATGCTGGGGTGATGTACAATCACTTGTCTACAAGCTGTCTAATAAAGATATTTAAAAAACAAAAAAAAACTTTAATGCCTAATTGCTTCTGTATTAAGGCACATGTGGTGGCTCATTGAAATCAATTTATTTTTTGATGTCATGTAAGCTTTGCTGACTTTGATTCTCGAAGTTATTCAAAGGTGTTATTATGTCCCCAGCTTGGTGTACTGTTCTAGTATGTTTTACTGCTCACACAGGTAAATGTGATAAGTAATATTATTTATTTAACATAAATACAATCCTTATTACAGGTTAAAGTACACCAAGGCGTAGCCTCTGGCTACCTACCATTAGGACCATGATGACTATAACTCCGCCCATTCTGCGCACATCGCACACTTTCTCCACACTGAAATCCCTCAGGAAGACAAGAGTACAAGTAGCGGCGTCTCTAGGAGTGATATTTTTTGGGTGAAGTTGCATGCAATGGGCTACAAACAGGGCCGGACTGGGAACCCAAAGCATCCCTTGCAATCTTCTCTGACCAGCCCCTGGGGAAGCACTTCCTGGCCCCAGAAGAAGCTGGAACTGCTTGCTTGCTGCTTTTGTTACGGGGGCCAATATTGCAGCACTGCTGCAGAGCTGGCCCCCAGTAACAAAACAGCCCCCTACACTTTCAAAACCGGCCCCAACCCTTCCAGCCTTCCGGGGAAATGCCAGATTCCCAGTACGGACAGTCCGCGCAGGCAACAAAAACAACTGGTGGGGCCTCCTAGAACAGGCAACTGTGAACAGTGTTACAGTGCATGTGTAAGTGTGGCATTATAATTCGGTGCTGGAATAAGGAAAATACTAACATTTAAAAAACAACATTTTTGCCAAATTTGGTTTAATTCCGTTCAGCTGTTTTTTTCTGCTGCAACAGAAGATTCCTATGGAATTAACATGGGAAATAAACGTTTTGGGAACCCCCTGGGAAATATACGTTTTGGGAACCCCGCTTTTTTCTAGGCCCCCACATGACGGATAACCCCGAAACTTCCCAGCGTGAACTTTTTTTAGGGATGGCTTCCTGCAGATTTATCAAACTGCGCCAAAGTTAATAGCACAACAAACAAAGCTCTTACCTTGGAAATTCTGACTCTACATACACAGTGGCAACTGCCACTGTGTAATATATATATATATATATATGACATTTGAGATGTCATCAGTGATGTCATCAGTGATGTCATCAGTGATGTCACTGACCATGTCATGAATGATGTAATATGTGACGTCATCAGCAGTCTATTGCGGGGACGCGAGTTATAGTTAGCTCAACTAACTATAACGGACGAATTTCTCTGGTTTTGTACAAGTGAAATGTCCAACTAACTATAACGTCCCTAACACCTGTGGTTTTTTCAGTGAATATCTAAGCTTTTTTAAATGCTAATTTCTAACTATAACGTCCCTGAAACCTATGGTTTTTTCAGTGAATTTCAAAGGTTTATTAAATGCTAATTTCTAACTATAACGTCCCTGAAACCTATAGTTTTTTTCAGTGAATTTCTAAGGTTTTTTAAATGCTAATTTCTAACTATGCCTACAGAGGTAGGACATGTGCAGAAGGAGGAAGAAAGGCGCAGAAAGAAGCAAGAGAAATGTAGAAAGAGGCAACAGAAGTCCAGAAAGAGGAAGAAAGGTACAGAAAGAAGCAAGAGATATGCAGAAAGAACCAACAGAGGAGCAGAAAGAGGTCTTGTTGCAAAGTCATCCTGTGCCCTGGGCACTTCCCAACTTTTTGCTGACTGGTACTGTGGTAACTGACTCTGACTGACCCTGGGCTCTGCCTAACCAGGCCCGGGGCCAGTGCTATGCTGAAAGACACTTAGAATACAGTGAAAACACCTACATACACTAGGGTACACTATGGGTTGTGGTACCCCTGTGATTGGCATGACCTCCCCTGTAAGGCCCTAGTACATAATAGGGCAGGGGGATTAAAACTACCTCTAAGTCCCTAGCATATAATAGGGCATGGCAGTTTAGAGGCCAACAGCCCTTTTCTGCACTTGCATGTGTGCACTGCTGAGCCTGAGGTCAGTTTAAAAGTAGCCCTGTGTGTGCAGAAAGAGGCAAGAGAGGTGCAGAAAGAGGGAAGAAGGGTGCAGAAAGAGGCAAGAGAGGAGCAGAAAGAGGCAAGAGAGGTGCACACAGAGGCACAAGGGGTGCAGGAATTTGCAAGAGAGGTGCAGAAAGAAGCAAGAGAAGTGCAGAAAGAAGCAACAGAGGTGCAGAAAGAGGTAAGAGGGGTGCAGAAAGAAGCAAGAGAAGTGCAGAAAAAATGAACAAAGATGCAGAAAGACGCAAGAGAGGTGCAGAAACAAACAAGAGAAGTGCAGAAAGAGGCAAGATAATTGCTGAAAGAAGCAACAGAGGTGTAGAAAGAAACACGAGAAGTGCAGAAAGAGGCAAGTGAGGTGCAGAAAGAGGCAAGAGAGGTGTAGAAAATGGCAAGAGAACTGCAGAAAGAGGCCAGAGGGATGCAAAAAAGGGAGGAAGGGTGCAGAAAGAAGCAAGAGAGGTGCAGAAAGAGGGAAGACGAGTACTGAAAGAGACAACACGGGTGCAGAAAGAAGCAAATGGGGTGCAGAAATAGACAAATGAGGTACAGAAGGAGGCAAGAGAACTGCAGAAAGAGGCAAGAAAGTTGCAGAAACAGGCAAAAGAGGTGCAGAAAGAGGGAATAGGGGTGCAGAAAGAAACAAGAGGGGTGCAGAAATTTGGAAGAGAGGTGCAGAAAGAAGCAAGAGCCGTGCAGAAAGAAGCAAGAGAGGTGGAGAAATAGGGAAGAGGGGTGCAGAAAGAGGCAAGAGGAATGCAGAAATTTGCAAATGAGGTGCATAAAGAGGCAAGAGCAGTGCAGAAAGAACCAAGAGATGTGCAGAAAGAAGCAAGAGAGATGCAGAAAGAGGCAAGATATGTGCAGAAAAAGGGAAGAAGGGTGCAGAAAGAAGCAAGAGAAGTGCAGAAAGAGGCAAGTGAGGTGCAGAACGAGACAAGAGAACTGCAGAAAGAGGCAAGAGAGTTGCAGAAACAGGCAAAAGGGTTGCAGAAAGACGGAGCAGGTGTGCAGACAGAGGCAAGAGAGGTGCAGAAAGTTGGAAGAGGGGTACAGGAAGAGACAAGAGGGATGCAGAAATTTGCAATAGAGGTGCAGAAAGAAGCAAGAGCAGTGCAGAAAGAACCAACAGAGGTGCAGAAAGAGGCAAGAGGGGTACAGAAAGAGGCAAGAAAAGTGCAGAAAGAGGCAGGAGAGGTGCACAAAGAGGCAAAAGGGGTACAGAAAGAGGCAAGAGAAGTGCAGAAAGAAGCAACAGAGGTGTTGAAAGAGGTAAGAGGGGTGGAGAAAGAGGCAAGAGAAGTGTAGAAAGAAGCAACAGAGGTGCCGAAAGAGGCAAGAGAGGTTTAGAAACAGGCAAGAGAGGTGCAGAAAGAGGGAACAGGGATGCAGAATGAGGGAACAGGGGTGCATAAAGAGGTAAGAGGGATACATAAATTTGCAAGAGAGGTGCAGAAAGAAGCAAGAGCAGTGCAGAAAGAAGCAAGAGAAGTGCAGAAAGAAGCAAGAGAGGTGGAGAAATAGGGAAGAGGGGTGCAGAAAGAGGGAAGAGGGATGCAGAAATTTGAAAAGAGGTGCAGAAAGAAGAAAGAGCAGTGCAGAAAGAACCAACAGAGGTGCAAAAAGAGGCAAAAGGGGTACAGAAAGAGGCAGGAGGGGTGCAGAAAGAGGTAAGAGAAGTGCAGAAAGAAGCAACAGAGGTACAGAAAGAGGCAAGAGAGGCGCAGAAACAGGCAGGAAAGGTGCAGAAAGAGGCAAGAGAGATGCAGAAAGAGGAAAGAAGGGTGCGGAAAGAGGGTGTTGTAGGGATTCTGTACATACACAGAGCTATGCACAGGATAATTGGACCTCGGAATATAGTGGTGAGCCAACCATACACCTTAGCACCTAACACCCCAATCCGACTAGCTTTAGCATCTCATTAGCAACAATGCTACCAATGATTAGACAACCCAGAACACGGTATCTCTCTCTCTCAGGACTCGCAGGAGCAAGAACACCCTTTCATAACTCACTCATACCTGTCCACAACGTGCGTAAGAAGAGACACTGTATAGTTTAAAATGTTTATTTCAACTACCGTGCTCTAAGATACAGTACACGTGACAGTACTATCAGCATAATGCATAAGGATAATATACGCAGCATAGTTACAACTCCATAGAATACAAACGGGGAAAGCATTACATAAAGCAGTGGATATATGGCTAAATGACAATACCACCCTCCCCGTGCTAGTTGCTAGTTTATTATAAAAACAGAAGACCTCTGGGCTTTATCGAGCGAACCCCCATACCTCAATATCTAGATGTAAGGTTTACATCATCAGACAAGCACAGCTCTTCTCTCTGGAAAGGTTTTTCTCAAAGTGTCTCTAACCGTGAAAATCACAATATTAAAAGCACACGAATTACTCCAGGGCAGCTGTACATAGTGTTATGTCTAAGTGCAAGGGACTGGCCAGATCAGCAGGAACAAGGGACGTTGTTTTTCGACCTTGTACATGGTGTGCAGACGTAGCCCAAAGGGAACAGGAGAAAAGGTGAAAGACAGAAATGCAGACAGTGCTAAAATAGCCGGGCAGAAGCAGAGGCTGGAAAAACAACGGCACAAAGTAACGTGCGCAAAAAGGCCTCATGGCAGCCAGCCCTAAGTCAACGTAGCAAGGCAGACCAGGAGGCCACAAACCACACGACACCCTCCCCTGGGCAGTCCATCGGCCAAGATGATGACAGAGTTCATATAGATGGAGGAGAACAGAAATGTCCGATGTGGGGCGGTCCCCATGTAGGACAACGAAGGGGAGATGAAAAAATAATGGCAAATGTAAAAAAAAAAAAAAAATCCAGCGAGGCAGGCCGCAGAAAGCGAGGCCCTGTCAATCCAACAGAGTGTAAGAGCAGAAAAACGCCACACCTTCCAAGAGGACATCATTGGAATCGTCGGAAAAAAGTGACGCCATCCAGTCCAGTAAATCAAAGCTGCAGTCATGTTCCTCGCAAGAGGGAGCAGCGAACAGCATTGCGGGACAACTTGCGTGGTACTCAATATAACTTTGTTGTAGGAGATTCTGAGCAGCCGCCCAGATATCCCATTGTGCCAAAATCCCCAGTGCAGCCGCACGGCGCCATGTAGCCCGCACCGGAACAGTCCCGTTCATGGGCCTCTAAGGGACCCACCAGCAGGACAAAATCCGGTCGAGACAGAGACGTATTGGAGAGGCAATAATCCAAGGACCACGAGAAAGGACATCTGATGCAAGACATCACAGGTTGCACGCAAGTGAAATACGCAAAGCGAAAAGAAAGTCTATAGGACACACTGAGCGTCGCTAACGGCAGGATGCCGAAACCAGCGAGAATGCGCTCACGGAGCATCTGGAGACGACCTGGGTCGAGAAGGGCCCAAGGAGGTGCAGCCATTCCGCAGCAAACAGACCAAAAGCAGTACACCAGCCGCTAAGGCGAGGATCAATGGAAAGCCACCAAAGACGCTGGAAAAAATGGAATGAATAAAAGCTGGTATTACACCAAAAATAGTCTGAAAAGAGGTCACAAGGCCAGAGCCCACAACTTTAAAAAAGTGCACCAGACCTTCAGTGCGTGATGCATTAAAAACACGGTGAATCAGTTCACCGAAATGTTGTGGGAGGTTAATATTCAAAAGGGCCTGTATTTCACTGTGGGTACTCGCCACCTGGAGAACGAATGTCTCCCAGGCGGACGTGAGCATAACCTCCTGGTTCAATAATAGTGCCTTTATTCTGCTCAATTTATTGAAGTCCGCCCTCAGAGTAGGAATGGAAGGCCAAACGGAACTATCTATGATGTTGTGCGGGGGAGGAAAAAGCACATTTTTGCAGCAGACAACCTTGTGTGAAACTGTAACAATATAGGGTATGCCGGCCAGCATGCCACAGCAGTCTTGGTTATTCAAAAGCAGATAGCTACCATTTGCAAGCACAGTGAAAGTAGGAGAAATAGCAGGAGCAGGAATGCCCTTCAACACACAAGCTAGATTCGGAGCCGAAACGTTACAAGCCCCATGCAATTGAATGTGTTTGCAAACAAGAGAATGACCCACAGTTGAATCGCATGACACCCCCGTGAGAAAAACCTCCCTTCCGTCTCTAAGGCATTTAAACATGAAAGGCAGGGACCAAAGTTCATGCAGGAAGGCACTGCCCAAAGGCTGGAAACGGCCTACAGGATAATGCTTCATGCACAAACTAAATTCAAACAATGAAAAAGGCAAAGCGATAACTCCGTGCACTAGCCACACAGCAGAATCCAATTCCGCAACAGAGAAGGGTAAGGGCTCTATTTTTTTGATATGTAACAGAGTGTATGCTGCATCCTTCATGGACATGAACCGCTGTTTCTCAGTTAAATTAAAAGGTAAGGATAAGGCAGAGGTATTCAAAAATTGCCAAGGAACTTTCCCCAATTTAAGTGTTTGCAAAGTCCATGCAAACTGCATTACTGAACGCAATTGATTTTGACCATGATATAACACAGAAACATCATCTTGTACAATATCAACAACAGAGGAAATAATATTCTCTAATGTGTAAATGCGGGAAGACAGGGTATTAATACTATTGTCAACAACAGCAAACACCTTTTCCAAATTTGCTTGATCGATTTCCCGCAGATGGGAAGCAGCTTCAATTTGCGAAAGCTTCCAGAGTTCATTGTAAGTTTCATAAATGAATCTCTTAGGTCGAGGGCCACGAGGCCCCAGAACAAAATCGGACAGATCAATGTTGCCTGAGAGGAGCGATAAATGGTGTTTAACAGAATCTAAGGAAGAGTGCTGCAACCACTGTTTACATAATTTACCAACAGAATATGTTGTAACAGTACAAGAGGCAGAAAACCTTGGATCTGGCCTATCCTGTTTGTAGCCAGGATCTGTGTCATGAAAACGCAGTTGGCAGGCATTAGATGCAATGGGCCAATCCAACCAGGGTGACTGAACAAACGTAGAGACATTAAACAAATTGTTCTGAAACAAAACCTGCAATTCGGTAAGGGACATATTAAAGTACAAGCTTTCGTTGGGAGTGGAAGACAAGACAGGAAAGGACGGGGCATTCAATTGTTTGGACGTAGCCAAACCCCAACATGTCGTTTGATAGATGGTCTGATTTAAAAATAGAATTTGGGCCGGGATGAGGCAAGCATGGTGCAAAGCTTCTGTGCCCTGCACCTGCCATGCTTTGGAGCCCCAAATAGATTTCAAATCAATGGTGTCATGCCAATGTTCATACCCACCCACAGCTAAGGCACTTAAAAAGGAGCCTGAATATAGCAATTTGGTATGGGTCAACATGATTTTCTGTGTTGATGAAGTGTTTAATTTAAAGAAATAGGACCCAGGGTTCGATCTATTAAAATCTGTAAAATAAGAAAACTTATTTTTGAGAGTTTGGGAGCTACCTGGCAAAGGGGTCGGACAATGTTCCCATTGGGTGTAATTAAAAAGACCCCGAAGGGTACTGGGTTTATGGAGAAAGTGGTTGCCCCAATGCTGGTAACAATACAAATCAGCATAACTTGCAGAATTCATGTACAGATCTTCAGCATGAAAAGCAGCATAATATTTCAAATCAGTAAATAATGCTTCAACTGCATGCACATCCCAATCGTCAGAATGAATATTATTTTTTACGACATCACCCATTGAAACACGAAGGACATTGGGTACATTAATAATTTCGGTCGGTCCATGAATTTGGAAGTTTACCGCATCCCATACGATGCCATCAGCGACTGGAAAAGCTGAAATGTTCACAAATGTGTGGTCACGCTTCATGATGTGAGAGGAAGAATGTGGAGCCAAAGTTCCAGCGACCGAGTTCACTGCAGAGCGTTCTGGCAAATAGTGTCCATTGATGAGCAGAAAAAAGACGGTGACAAAGCCAATGGACATGAACAAAAAAATCAGGAAAAGTACCAACCAGATGTATGTCCATGGGGGGATCAAAAAATTGTCTCTGAACCAGGATACAAGAATACTGAATTTGGATGGGACAAGTGATGAAGTGGAATCCGAGTCAAAAGAATAACGTGTTGGGTTCAGTGGCATTGTTGGTAGATGAGCCACGGACTCGGTTGCGGGGTAGGTATACTCGGTCTCCTCATTGCAGGGGGAATCCGGGTAGTCGTGCAGGTGAAGGCAAATCTACCATCTCGAGAGCAACATCAGTGACCGTTCGGGCAGGAGGGCCACGAACATTCGTCCGGCAAATGACAGGACAAGAGACCGCTGGTGTAACACTATTCAGGATCAGCCAGATATTGTAGCTTGACATTTTCCACTGAGATGTATCTGTTCTCTTTGCGACCAGGAAGCGGTGGTAAGATGACTGTACGAGTTCCCTTCAAGCCAAGGACTGGAACCGGTGCACGATAAGAGGGGCCAAATTCTTTTTTGTTCTCCACCTTCTCTCGGACCAGATCTCCAATCTTCGGAAGCCAGCCGGCATCCGGAATCTGCAGCGCAGCGTCTGTGGCTGAAGGTAAATGTGCGATTACAAGTTTGTCTCGGGCTTCTTGTAAGTCCTGTAACATAGTAGAATGGTTATCTACATCAAAGATGGCGGATTGCGCCGCCATGTCTAGACCATCAAGGTCAGGCACAAACATTTTTATGCCAAAGAGCATTTCGTATGTGGTCCGTCCACTCAGAGGTCTTCTAGGGAGATTATTAAGTGCACGTTGTACGGTATACAAGTGGGCCAGCCAGTTCCTGCCAGTACCTAAGACTCTAGCTGTCAAGGATTGCTTTAAGTCACAGTTCATTCGTTCAACAATCGAATTGCCCTCAGGCCGATATGGTGACGAAAATTTCACCCGCACCCCCAGTGAACCCATTGCATCCTTGTAAGCCTTAGAGGCGAACGCTGGACCTTGGTCAGAATGGAAGGTGCCACAGGCGAAAATTCCCACAAAGACACGCAAATCCCTTATGACATTTCGAGCATCAGCACTTCGTTGTGGCCAAACCCAGATGAAACGTGTGCACGAATCCACTGCAACTAAGATATATTTATATGCAGTGTCTGAAGAGAATGGACCGCAGTGATCCAGGTAAACACACCCAAAAGGTCTGTTAGAAATGCAGAGCGGGGTCTGTGGTGGCCGTGTAACCGTGGAAGGCTTAATCTGCTGACAAACATCACAAGAAAGCACATAAGTACGGGTTTGTTTGTATAAACCACCCCACCAGTAACGCTGCTGCAAGATGGAAACAGTCGCAGACACCCCAGCATGAGCCGAAGCCATACCTTCGTGTGCTGCAGTTATCAAGGAAAGTCTGCGGTCCGCGTTGGGAATCAGCCGATCCCCAACGTCTGGAATTCTTACGTAAGGAGCCTGTTCGGGACCTAATTGATAAGAGTATTTTGAAGGGAAACCCCTAGGGTAATTAGCACCTTCCTTTGTCGCAGCAATAGCTGCTAAAATATCAGTATCTATTTTAGACATGGATCTGGTAACTGCTGCGACTGAGCACGTGACTACTGCTGATTTGGCAGCTTCGTCTGCTAAACCGTTACCGACAGCGTGTGCGCCCACATGCTGGTGGCCAAGAGTGTGTACCACCTGTGTGAGAGGCAGACGTTGTTGTAGATCTGCCACTGGAACCCAAAGCATTTTATGCTTGATTGTGCTGCCTTTTGCATCTCTATAGTCATTTTGTGACCAAAAGAATAGATTGTCATTGTAAGACTGGACACAGTAGTAAGAATCGCATACAATAAGAGTGGTCACATCCGGATTAGTGAACTCAAGTGCCAGCACCAACGCGCGCAGCTCGGCCAATTGTGCAGTACTGTCTCCCAGTGCCTGAGTATGCACTACAGTTGATTTGAATTTTCCGTTCACAAAGGAACCTGCAACAATAGCACACGCTGCTGAATAAGCATGCTTGGAACCCGTGGCCGGCTGTGCCGAACCATCGGTATAGATAATACATTCGTATTCCTCAAGCGGTAGCAAAGACAGAGGAGGAGGATGAACGAATTCATACTGCAAAAACTCCTGAGTCTGAAGAGAAGAATCAAAGATAAAAGTGACATCCGGAGACGTCAAAGATGTTGCCCATTGTATCCAACGGGGGTGCAAAGCTTTAGAGTTCGGAACACTTGCTTTCGTCACTGCCTCGAGGGCAGGATAGGGTGTTACCACCAAAATGCGTTTTTCCTGTGCCAGTGCGCATTCCTTCAGAATCGCCATCTGCACTGCAGTCAAAACTTTTTCCACAGAGGAAAAGCGCATTTCTGCAGAGGTGTATAGATGTGACTTGTATGCAATCGGTACTGTGTCACCTTCGTTAAAGGTCAAGTATGTGAAACCCACTGCCCCTGGAATGATTCTAATCACCAGGTTTGTGTGGTTGTCACAGGTCAACAAGAATTTAGATTCAAGTAGGTCTGTCTGCAAAGACTGCAGAATGGAGGAATGCTCCGGAAGCCAGCATGACTTCGAAAAGCTGGGTTGTATCAAGGCATACAGTGGCTTGATACGCTGGGCATATTCGGGAATGTAAGTACGCCCGAAGTTCAGAAAACCCAGTAAAGACTGAAGTTTCTTCAGAGTGGTCGGAGGGCACAAAAGTGCACATTTCTCCAGGAAATGGGGGGCTAAGCCCTTACCTTCATTGTTGAGCTCATAGCCCAGAAACAACACGGTAAATTCAGCAATGTGTGATTTGGCAAAGTTAAACTTATAACCTAAAACCGCAAATTCGAGAATAATGCGGTCCACTCGGGAAAGATGCGGGTATAACTCGTCGTCTGTCAGATAGATATCATCGACGTACGAACACGCATCTGGGTCTATGCCGTCTAACAAAGAGACAACATGAGCAGCGAATACGCCCGGACTGTTCTCGTAGCCCATAGGTAAACACCGGAATTTGAATAATTTACCACCAGAGGTAAAAGCGCTCCATTGGCTACTCTCCGGGGCCAAGTTGTGCGTGTAGAATCCATTGGATAGGTCAAGTGTAGTTTTATATTTTTTACGAACAAGACTGTCTACTAGCGCAGAACTATGTGTGTTTTGCACTGCAAAGGTCCGACAATGTGAGTTCAAATGTCGGTAATCCAAAACTAAGCGGTACGATCCATCGGGTTTAGAAACAGCAAAAAGGGGATTATTCATTGGTGATACGCATGTTTCAATTACTCCCTGATATTCCAACTGAGTCAGAATTTCGGAAACGGGGCCTTTTGCTTCCCGTTTTATGGGATATTGGGGTTGTGGCTGTGGCAGCGACCGCAAAGGAATTTCATGGGGTGGTGAATCTTCATCCCAGCCCACGTGGTTGCGGTATAACGCTGGAGCCAGGGACACAGCCCATTCAGCTGCAAGAGCCTCCGCTTTGTCCTTGGGGACATGGCGAGAAAAGCTCGGAAGGATTACCTCCTCCCCTTTACGCGCAGCAAGTACGAATGGGGGCAGCCAATCCGCCTCCGCTAACAAAATGTCGTACGAAGAGGTCAGATTTTCCCAATAAAATACCTTTAATAACACGCTGTATGTCACCTTCAATTTGAATGACAATATTATATAGTCTGACAGGGGGTGCCACTCTGGTATCTGCTGTCTCAACAGTAATGAATGTTTCAGTTGCTGTCGCCGCCACATGAGGACGTAGCGCCTCCCGCACTATGGTAACTTCCGCGGCGCTGTCTAGGAGTGTCACTGCCCACGTCCAATTCAGGAGTCTCGTTCTCACCGTCTGTGGCATATCTCGCTGTTACAGCGGCAACTTTCTTCTTCTTAAACTGTGGGCGAGAACGTTGAAATTCTTTGGTTTTCCCTCTTACCTGTTGTCGAGGTTGTTCTCGTCCCTGTGGAGCCTCTCGACCCCTTCCTCTATCCTGGCGATCTCCTCCACCAGCCTGCGAAGTTGTTGGTGCCTGTGAAGAAGTAGGAGAACGCGAATCAGGGACTTGAAATCTCTCTGGAGATTTAATTCTCGCCCTATCACGCAAATCATATGTGCGTTCAGAAGAGCCGGGACCCGGGGATGCGCCTCGCGACCCCGGCTTCTTCTGTTGCTTACCCTGTTTCTTCAACCTCCAGCTCTATTTAGTAAAAACTGGTTTCTCATCTTTCTCAGACTGAGTTTTTGGTTGTTGTTGCGATTGTGTTTGCGTTTTAGAAAAAGGCTTAACTCCCAGGCTATTTCGGCCAATTGTTTTGTAAGCCTGGGCAATAATTTTCGGTAATTCGCGCAGCTTGTCCAGATCTGGGACCAAAGCCAAAGCATTAGCTACTTGAAAGTTAACTGCATCGCCCTTGACATTCGCAAGGATCAAATCAGCTACTACGTCGAACACTCCCACCAGTCTCATCCCTAATTCCACAGCCGCTTCAGGGCCATGTTCATCCTGCGCTCGTTTAATCACAGAGGGGAGAACCGTCATGGAAGGAGTGCCGAAACACTTCGCATATACTGCAGCGAATACCCTACCCCAGTTGTTGCATTCTGCCAACTCGGGGACTAAGTCTTTTGGCAAACTAATCGTCAAAATCCTGTGTTTCTCCACAGGAGATGTATTTGGAAAAACTGCCTCCAGCTGGTCAAATTTTTCTGCAAGCCAATAAGGAAAATCATCCTTATTTTGTGGGTGCTTGCCCATCACCGAATTAACCATGACAGGACTTATGGTTATACTGCCTGCTCCAGCTAGATGGGCTGCAACTCCAGGCGGGACTCCCTGGATGTTGCCTGTAACACACTGTACTAAAGCTCGATGCACTCGTATTAAAGACGAATGCAAATTACGCAGGTCAGCGAGCGGCAGCGTCGTATAACGCGGATGTGGGGTATACCCGGCCAAAACAGGCCAAGTGGCCCCTTCAATTGATAAGGGGCCTAAACGAACCGCGGTAACCGGTTGGGGGAGGGCGCCATCAAACCAAACATGGTGTTGCCAAGCCGTGAGCAGTACTTCAAGATTCCTATACGGTCTATAGTGATTAGGAACAGCGGTGGCTGTATATTCATGGAACAAATTATCAGCCCCATCCACCGCAGGAAAAGTGATCCATGAGTAAAACACCTCAAAGTGGAAAGCTGGATCTGCTTGTACCACGAAGATCAAATCGACACCCGCGTCAGGCACTCCATACACTGTCAAGTGAGCTCGGAGCGCTGCGCGGCTATGTGCCGCAATTTGAATAGCCATGTTAGGCTAAAAGTTTTTGACAACCTAATATGTTGCAGCACAATAGAGGGTAATATTCAAAAAACCTTTTAACTACTTCAAGCTTGAAAGAACCTATAAAAACATCAATATAGGAGGTATCACCGTCACACACGCTTCCAGAAGCGTCTGTGAAGGGAGTTGTGGACAAACACAAATACTACTCAAGCGTCTCGCAGATAAGCAGCCCACTCGTTGGTTGAACCATGTTGTAGGGATTCTGCACATACACAGAGCTATGCACAGGATAATAGGACCTCGGAATATAGTGGTGAGCCAACCATACACCTTAGCACCTAACACCCCAATACGACTAGCTTTAGCGTCTCATTAGCTAACAATGCTACCAATGATTAGACAACCCAGAACACGGTATCTCTCTCTCTCAGGACTCGCAGGAGCAAGAACACCCTTTCATAACTCACTCATACCTGTCCACAACGTGCGTAAGAAGAGACACTGTATAGTTTAAAATGTTTATTTCAACTACCATGCTCTAAGATACAGTACACATGCCAGTACTATCAGCATAATGCATAAGGAAAATATAAGCAGCATAGTTACAACTCCATAGAATACAAACGGGGAAAGCATTTCATAAAGCAGTGGATATATGGCTAAATGACAATACCACCCTCCCCGTACTAGTTGCTAGTTTATTATAAAAACAGAAGACCTCTGGGCTTTATCGAGCGAACCCCCATACCTCAATATCTAGATGTAAGGTTTACATCATCAGACAAGCACAGCTCTTCTCGCTGGAAAGGTTTTTCTCAAAGTGTCTCTAACCGTGAAAATCACAATATTAAAAGCACACGAATTACTCCAGGGCAGCTGTACATAGTGTTATGTCTAAGTGCGAGGGACTGGCCAGATCAGCAGGAACAAGGGACGTTGTTTTTGGACCTTGTACATGGTGTGCAGACGTAGCCCAAAGGGAACAGGAGAAAAGGTGAAAGACAGAAATGCAGACAGTGCTAAAATAGCTGGGCAGAAGCAGAGGCTGGAAAAACAACGGCAAGTAACGTGCGCAAAAAGGCCTCATGGCAGCCAGGCCTAAGTCAACGTAGCAAGGCAGACCAGGAGGCCACAAACCACACGACAAGGGGTGCAGAAAGAAGCAAGTGAGGTGCAGAAAGAGGCAACAGAGATGCAGAAAGACGCAAGAGAGGTGCAGAAAGAAGCAAGAGAAGTGCAGAAAGAAGCAAGAGAATTGCTGAAAGAAGCAACAGAGATGTAGAAAGAAGCAAGAGAAGTGCAGAACGAGGCAAGTGAGGTGCAGAAAGAGGCAAGAGAGGTGCAGAAAATGACAAGAGAACTGCAGAAAGAGGCAAGAGGGATGCAAAAAAGGGAAGAAGGGTGCAGAAAGAAGCAAGAAAGGTGCAGAAAGAGGCAAAAGAAATGCAGAAACAAGCAACAGAGGTGCAGAAGGAGGCAAGAGAACAGAACGAGGCAAGAAGGTTGCAGAAACAGGCAAAAGAGGTGCAGAAAGAAGGAACGGGTGCAGACAGAGGCAAGAGATGTGCAGAAAGTAGTAAGGAGGTGCAGAAATTTGCAAGAGAGGTGCAGAAAGAAGCAAGAGCAGTGCAAAAGAACCAACAGAAGTGCAGAAAGAGGCAAGAGGGGTGCAGAAAGAGGCAAGAGAAGTACAGAAAGAAGGAACAGGTACACAAAGAGGCAAGAGGGGTGCAGAAAGAGGGAAGAAAGGTGTAGAAAGAGGCAAGAGAGTTGCACAAAGGGGGAAGAAGGGTGCACAAAGAGGCAAGAGGGGAGCAGAAAGAAGCAACAGAGGTGCAGAAAGAAGCAACAGAGGTGCAGAAAGAGGCAAGAGAAGTGCAGAAAGAGGCAAGAGAGGTGCAGAAACAGGCAGGAGAGGTGCAGAAAAAGGGAACAGGGGTACGGAAATAGGCAAAAGAGGTGCAGAAGAGGCAACAGAGGTGCAGAAAGAGGCAAGAGAGGTGCAGAAAGTGCAAGAGATGAGCAGAACGAGGCAAAAGAAGTGCAGAAAAAGAAATAAAGGTGCAGAAAGAAGCAACAGAAATGTTGAAAGAGGCAAGAGAGGCGCAGAAAGAAGCAAGAGTGGTTTACACACCATTAGTATCAATTTAATACCCACATTTAGCAATAAGTAACAGGTGACCATTCTAGGTTTGCAAAGGGCCTTCCACCACGCTGTAACACTTGTCGCTGCTTTTTTGGTAACGTTTGAGCCGTTTGGGCTAGAAACAAGGATTTTTTCTTCAAATCTGCAGATTATGCAGCAGATGATGGATTATGTGGCAAATGCGGAAAATGTATAATTGTGCAAAAGTCGGTGCAGCCAAACAGTCGCATAATTCCAGTGGCCCTGCTCATACCTCTGACTAGGTCCAGAAGTGCTCCTCACTGGTGCCTTCTTTTTTTTGTCTCATTGAGTTTATAGTTTAGCTTCTATGGAAACGAGGAAGACTAAACCTGAGGTTACAACTCCACAACACAGACTATCATACAACACAATTACTCTCCATAACACATAATCCCACTCTACATAATTCGAAAACACTAAATACCACATACTTTCTATCCACATAATTTCACTGCACAACATACCACATAATTCCACTACACACAACCTACATCCACTCCACTCCAAGAAACATTAATAAAACACTTTTACATTTACAATGCCAATAGCTCTAACTCTCGCAAATGCAAAACCTATTGCATTGCAAATGCTTCTTCAACTGGTAGTCGCCTTTGCAGAGTGGTGAAGAAAGGGGGCTAGGCCTCCAACCAGCGCTCAGGAATTCCCCTGTGTAGGACTTACAGGAAGTACCTGGAGGGCTTCTTTGCCCCCAAAGTCCCTCAGGAGTAAAGTGGACTTCATCCCCAACCCGTAGTGTGCCAAGAGGCGCATTTGCAGAGTGGTTTAGAAAGGGAGGGTGTGGCCTCCGAAGACCTCTTAGGAATCCCACTGTGTGGGACTACTGGAGGTAACAGGAGAGGTAGTTGGCCCCCAATGACAACCTTGGGGGCCAACTACCCCTCCGATTACCTCCAGTAAGTCCCACACAGCAGCATTGGTAAGTACTCATAGCAGGCCACGCCCCCTTTGACCACCAGTCTGCAAACGAGCTCCCTGGCGCGCTCTTCGATGGGGATTAAAGTCCCCTTTGCTACTGGGGGTCCTTAGGGGCCAACTAGCCTACCTGATAACTCCAGTAAGCCCCAGATTTTGGGATTGCTGAGAAATGGACACAGGCTATGCCCCCTTTCTCCTCCTGGCGTGCTCTTGGTCAGGGGATGAAGTCGCCTTGCCTCCTGAGGGTCCCTGAGGGCCAACAAGCCCTCCTGTTATCTCTAGTAAGCCCAACACAGCTAGATTGCTGAGAGTGATCCGAGCCCATGCCCCCTTTTTACACCACTCTGCAAACGTGCCTCCTGGTGCACTGCTGCTCCGGGGATGAAGTCCACTTCAGTCCTGAGGTCCTCAGGGCACAAGAGGACCTCATCGCCCCTCCAGCAGTGCACCAAGAGGTGCGTTTGCAGAGTGGTGTAAAAAGGGGCGTGGCCTTGGACCACCTCTCAGCAATCCCACTGTGTGGGGCTTACTGGAGGTACCAGTGGGCTAGTTGGCCCCCAGGGACCCTCAGGATTCATGGGGACTTAATCCCCCAACTTAGAACGTGCCAGGAGGTGCGTTTGCACAGTGGTGCAGGGAGGGGGCGGGGCCTCCCGCGAGACGCCAGCTTTTTTTAAATTTGCTTTTTGGAAGGGAGGCTGTTTGGCCCCCCCTTCCCTTTATTATTTTTGGGCCCTGGGGACCCCATCCCCCAGGGCCTGAGCATTTTTTTTGCTTTTTTTTTTTAAAAAAAAAAAAGGGAAGGGGGCCGTGGGGCTCCCCCTACCATGTCCGATTTCGGCCCCGGAGACCCCATCCCCCTGGGCATGGCCACATTTTTTTTTCTTATTATTTAGGGAGGGGGGCCGTGTGGCCCCCCTTCCCTGGGCCACTTCTGCAGGGGGAGCACCAATGCCCCCGCGGTCCCAGCCGGCTTCCCGCCTCCTGCGGGAGCCAGCATTGCTTTTGGGCAAGGGGAGCTGCTAACATGCAGCTCCCTTTGCCCAAAAGCAATTCTGCTTTGCTTCTTGGAAGCGAGAGCAGTTTTCCTGCTCTCGCTTCCAAGAAGCAAAGCAGTGTTTGCTATGGCCGGGCGCCCTGCCATAGCAAACGGCAATGTCCCGGGGGTGGGCACCCCGGGACATTGCAGGAGCCAGCCCTGGGGGGGTGACGGTCCCCAGGGCCATAGAGGGCTCCAGGCTCAACTGATTTAAGCCCCGGGGAGGTGGTAGTCCCCAGGGGTCCTCAACGGACCCCCATATTTAAATAATTAGTGCCCTGGGGAGGTGGTGGTCCCCGGGGCAGTGTGGGGAGGGGCAGGAGCCCCCCCACACTTCTTTTACATAATTGGAGCCCCAATGAGGTGGCGGTCCCTGGGGTTTGGGGGGGCCCACGAGGCCCCCTGCCTTAACATAACAATGTCCTGGGGAGGTGGCGGTCCCCGAGGCAGCATGGGGGGGCAGGAGCCCCCCCCACACATTTTTTTAAAAAATCCCCAGGGAGGTGGCTGCAGGGGGGCCGCGTCCCCCCCGCATATGATTATCTAAGCCCCGGGGAGGTGGCTGTCCCCGGGGCTGCGGGGGCCCCCGCAGACCCCCGCTCCATAATTCGGTATTGCCCCCAGGACTTGGCCCCCTGGGGGCTCAAAGAAACGAAGCACAGGAGCCCGTGCTTGTTTTTTTTTTCTTTTTTTGGCCGGATTCGCGCACCCAGTGCAAATTCGGCCGATTAAAGAAAAAAAAATGCTTTTTTTGGCCCTTAACAGGCCTAGTGGGTCAGGGTGTTTCTACCCTGCCCCCTTTTCTTGGTTTTTATCTTTTTTCTACTGTTTTCTTGTGACTCGGATACGGAGTCACATGATGGCTGCCAACACATTCTGGTTTGGAGTGTTGGCAGCCAATCAGAATGAAGCTCGTGCTCGGGAGGGTTGGTGAATCCTCCTCAGTGCTCAAATATTGATATTTTTATTTTTGAATTTCTCAGAAACTACAGAACAATTTACACCATTTTAAAAAAAGGTCGCTTTCTGAATCAAGAGCTACCTTTTAGCCAAATTTGGTGTAATTCCGTTTAGCAGTTCGGGCTGTAGCCGTGTCTAAAGTTCCTATGGAAATTAACATGGAGAAAATGCGTTTTGGGATCCCTCTTTTTTCTTGGCCCCCACTTGACGAATCACACCGAAACTTTCAAGACAGGAGCTGACCTGAGTGAACCATTAGTTTGGAAAATTTCGTGAAGATTCGTCAAACGGCGCCAAAGATATTGGCAAAAGAAAAAACACTTTTTGAATAGAAACAAGGTCCTAACTATAACTACCTCCTGGCGACCGCCAGTAGGTAAAATATATAGGAGGAGGAGGAGGCCCATTCAGGGCTTGTAAAACGGAACAGTAAATTCAGTGCAACCATAGTGGAGGACAATTGCGGGCACTTCAACTCCCAATATGCAGTGCACAGTCTCATTTGAGCAGCCCATCCAGGGGCGTGCCATGAAGCATTAATTTAATGATGGGGAGTGACCGGAAGGGCACATATCTCTTCCGCGAAGCTTCTGATGAAGAAGCATTGACTTTGAAACGCGTAAGGCACGACGGAAAAGCTGTTTTAATAATTTTTCAACATGACGGATGCTGCCCGTACCTAAATAAGGGATTACACCTTAGCACTGTGCAACGAGTGCTTCTCGCATGTTGGGCAACCTTCGAGCTGGGATATTAGGCACCAGCCCTGCCGCCCAGAGTGCACCACCCCGTTATCTTAGGGGGCCACGAGGTCTGGTATTTACCGAGCCTCTCAGTGGGGCAACAGTGCAGGATTGAGGACGGGTCCGCATGAGGAGGCCCATTCAGGGCTTGTAAAACGGAACAGTAAATTCAGTGCATCCATTGTGGAGGACAATTGCCGGCACTTCAACTCCCAATATGCAGTGCGCAGTCTCATTTGAGCAGCCCATCCAGGGAAGTGCCATGAAGCATTGATTTAATGATGGGGAGTGACCGGAACGGCACGTATCTCTTCCGCCAAGCCTCTGATGAAGAAGCATTGACTTTGAAATGCGTAAGGCACGACGGAAAAGCTGTTTTAATCATTTTTCAACATGACGGATGCCGCCCGTACCTAAATAAAGGATTACACCTTAGCACTGTGCACCGAGTGCTTCTCGCATGTTGGGCAACCTTCGAGCTGGGATATTAGGCGGGAGCCCTGCGCGGAGAGTGCACCACCCCGTTATCTTAGGGGGCCACGAGGTCTGGTATTTACCGAGCCTCTCAGTGGGGCAACAGTGCAGGATTGAGGACGGGTCCGCATGAGGAGGCCCATTCAGGTCTTGTAAAACGGAACAGTAAATTCAGTGCATCCATTGTGGAGGACAATTGCCGGCACTTCAACTCCCAATGTGCAGTGCGCAGTCTCATTTGAGCAGCCCATCCAGGGGCGTGCCATGAAGCATTGATTTAATGATGGGGAGTGACCGGAATGGCACGTATCTCTTCCGCCAAGCCTCTGATGAAGAAGCATTGACTTTGAAACTAACGCGTAAGGCACGACGGAAAAGCTGTTTTAATAATTTTTCAACATGACGGATGCCGTCCGTACCTAAATAAAGGATTACACCTTAGCACTGTGCACCGAGTGCTTCTCGCATGTTGGGCAACCTTCGAGCTGGGATATTAGGCGTCAGCCCTGCCACCAAGAGTGCACCACCCCGTTATCTTAAGGGGCCACGAAGTCTGGTATTTACCGAGCATCTCAGTGGGGCAACAGTGCAGGATTGAGGACGGGTCCGCATGAGGAGGTCCATTCAGGGCTTGTAAAATGGAACAGTAAATTCAGTGCATCCATTGTGGAGGACAATTGCCGGCTCTTCAACTCCCAATATGCAGTGCGCAGTCTCATTTGAGCAGCCCATCCAGGGGCGTGCTATGAAGCATTGATTTAATGATGGGGAGTGACTGGAACGGCACGTATCTCTTCCGCCAAGCTTCTGATGAAGAAGCATTGACTTTGAAACGCGTAAGGCACGACGGAAAAGCTGTTTAAATAATTTTTCAACATGACGGATGCCGCCCGTACCTAAATAAAGGATTACACCTTAGCACTGTGCACCGAGTGCTTCTCGCATGTTGGGCAACCTTCAAGCTGGGATATATATATATATATATATATATATATATATATATATATATATCTATCAGATTCAAACAGACGCCCTTCCACTTCCTCGAAGCTAACAAAAGAGCACGAACTCCTCTTGAATTGCAATGTAGTTTATTCCTCACATTCCCATGCTATTACGCGTTTCGGTCAGCAAGTGACCTTGATCACATATATATGTGTGCGTGTGTGTGCGGGTGTGTGTGTGTAATAGTAATAACAAATAGAAAGCACTGTCAAGTATAGGTTTGCGTATTGCCTCAATTACGATTTTCACTGAAGTGCACTTAATGTGCAGTAAAGAGGTGAAAATCTAGATTTAAATCTTTATCGTCTTCACTGGTATTAATGTGGCGAATTCTATTTATATATAACGGAAAAAAGCAGTGCACAGCCTTTTAAAGCAACATTTACATTCCTCAGTTCATGTCCCATTGCGTGACAAGTGCTATTGAAAGTTTATAGCACTATCGATTACAAGTGCCTGTTTTGTCTCAGTGACTGCTTTGGCATGCATCCCAACATCCCAATTGAGGCGAAAGACTCAATTACATTTTCAAGCAAAAAGGCCGGTATTTTAGCTTTCTGCTGCATAGAAAACCCAATTGGATAAATACATGTTACTGATTTTTTCCTAATTCTCCCTCTTCTAATCTGAAACATTGATTTGTATGTTGCAATAAAAAGTACTTTGCATCCATTTTACATAATGTTTGTGTGTATATATAACATACAATGTTAAGTGTGTTCCTCTGATTGCAATAGAAATGAGTAAATATGAGCATGGGACTCCTGTCCTCTTATAAAGAGTTGCTCTGATCTCTGAGGCTTGCTGACTGCTGCTCCTAAGCACCACACTGCACCACTCACAAAGAACACAGCACAGCATCTTAGAGCAGATACTGCCAGTAAGACCTCCCGGGTCTCCGTGACACTCTAGCGCTGCAGCACTGCTCTGCAGTAGTTCAGAGCCAGTGCGGGTGCCCCACACAAGCGTTGTTGTGCGAGGGGGGCCCATAGTGAATTAAGGAAATATTACCCTCCAGCAAAAAGCAGTAAATGGGCAGGATTAATCATAGAGGGATTTTGTACATGCATGTGTGGGAGCAGTGCTTCCCAGGGCTGGATTGGCCTATAGGGCAATCACGCAGTGCCTGATGGGCTAGTCTGATAGATGCGTTTGTTGGCTGGTTTTATGGCCAGGTGGGCCGGCTTTTACACTTGATTTTCCTGATATTACATCATACATTGCCTACAGCAAACACAAATGCATGCAATATCCCACACCTTGCAAAATACCCATACAACGTGTCTTCACAAGTTCAAATTTGGCCTTATTTGTAAATGTGGGCCTCTTTTTTTAGCTATCTGGTTCAGTAATAGGGCCACTATTATTTTTTTATCTCAGTCTGGCCCTGATGCTCTATGTGGGTACTTTCCCCATAACTTGCCATAATTTGATGGCGGCTTGCGCTTAAGGGTGCCCACTGAGAAAGTATGGTGTGGCTAACATATTAGACACTGTTCTATGACTGGCCACCGCACAGAGCAGTGTCTTTTTTTCGGAGCCGCTCAGTGGCGGCTCCTCTATAAGAGAGGAGGAGCGTCGCTCCCCCACTGCAGCCAGAAAGTGTGAAAAATAAAATGGTAATAAAATTATTTTATTGCCATTGTATTTTTTATTCTCTTCAGCTGAATTGAGTGTGTGGGTAGGCTGAGCCAGCGGGTCATTGCTGCTGACTGCCAGCAGTGAGGAGTGGTTACTTCAGTTTGAACTGCGCATGTCAGTTTGGGAGGCTATCTTGTGACATGCATAATTCAAACCTCTCTGGAGAGCAGGTACAGTACTCCAGTGCCTTTAGCAGCGCTGAGCCAGCCCGCTCCAGCCAATCGAGGTGCTTCACTCATGCTGCTTCACATTGGTTGCATTGGATAAGGCAGTTGGCTGTGGGACCTTGCGCTCGGAGGAGTCGGAGCCAGGGACAGGAGAACATCAAGGACGTTCTGGGACGTGCTGCAAGCTGCTAAGGTAAGTTAAACTTTAATTTTTCTTTGTACATTTTTAAAAACAATGTAAATAATGTAATTTAACTGGTGCTCACTATAAGCTCTCAATACCTGTGTCAAGTTCTGCTTGACTGCCCCACTATTTTCATGTCACCAACCTTCCCTGGAGCCGCTGTTCGTCAAGTGGTGGCATTTGCAGTTAAAGGATACTTAAGACTATGGTGCATGTGATGGACAGCAGTTGGATTGGCTGTTAATGCAATCGCAGCTGTCTAGACTTTCTTGCACTTGGCATTAGTCTGTCACTTGCCATCTTTGGATAGGGAGAAGATGCTGTAGCACTGACTCCAGTCAATTCAATGAATTTACAGATGACTACTTACCACTCTCCCAGAGAAACTTTTGGCCTTTCTGCTATTTTAGCGATTCATGGCTTGTTTTAGTGGCATTGTGGATGTTCCATGCTCAGTTGACAAACCACAAGGATATTTGACCTTTCACTAACACAAGGCCATATATTATTATTATTATTATTAACATCTATTTCTAAAGCGCTACTATCACCCAGCGGGTATCTTGGTGCTGCAAAGCTGTCATGGCGGTAGCTGTTAGAAGGAGGTATGGGCTAGTCATTTAAATATTTAATTTGCCCTCTCTATCTTGGAAATAGCCACGTTTTTAAGTTCTTTCTGAAACTTAGTAGGTTTGAGTTATTCCTAAGCTGTAGTGGCAGGCTATTCCATAGTTATGCTGCTTTTATTTGGAAATCTTTGCCTCCCTGTCTTGTTTTTTTGAACGGGGGTACTACTATCAGGTGGGCATCCGATGACCTTAGATTTGGCACTTGTTTATAGGGCGTAACTTTCTGCTGTGAGGCCTTAGGCTCTGTGCTGTGTAGTCCCCTATGAAGTATGCATAGGTCCTTGAATGTGCACCGCTCTTTTACTGGGAGCCAGTGAAGTTCTTGTAGTTCTTTGGTTGCGGAGTCCTTTCTCCCTTTGTTTGATGGCAGTTTAGCAGCCAGCACCTGTATGCTTTGGAGTCTTTTGAGCTGGTAGTATGGGCAGCCTAAAAGCAATGCATTGCAGTAGTTCAATCTGCTCATTATAGAGGCCTGTACCACCTGTCTCCTGGTTTATTTACCTGTGTTTTCATTGAGAGCCTGTCATCAAAATGGGCACCCAAGTTCCGTACTGAGTGCGTTTGATCTTGCACTGAATTCATTGGCCAAGGCCAAAAAATGGTAGGGAGTTTTTCTTGTGTAACTCCCGGGGCACAGGAAAGAAATTCTGTCTTGTCTCTGTTGAATTTCAGCATGTTCTGGTCAAGCCATTGCGCCATCTCTTTCAGGCAGGCGTGGAGGTTGTTTATCTGATTTGCATCTGATTTATCTAATGAGACAATCAGTTGGGTGTCATCTGCATAGTTTATGAACTTTACCCCAAAGTATTTGATCAGGGTTAGCAGCGGCCTTAGATATATATTGAACAAAATAGGGCTCAGGGCAGAGCCCTACGTAACTCCGTGCTCCATCCTTTTGTAGTCGGATGTGAATGGTGTTAGGTTTATTGCTTGCCATCTATCTGAGAGGTAGGATGAAAACCAATTGAGCATCACCCCTTTTATTCCAATTTCTTCAAGACGTGTTAGCAGGATTTCATGATTGATGGTGTCAAATGCCGCCGATATGTCCAATAGGATGAGGACTGTCGTATGGCCACCGTCTAATTGCATCATCAGTTCATTAGATGCTATAATTAGTGAACATTCTGTTCCATGGGCTGGTGTAAAGCCCATCTGTTCTGGTTCAAGTAGGTAATTTTCTTCTAAAAAGCATGCTAAGGTCTTGCTAAGATATTTCTCCTGTAATTTGATAGGGAAGTGGGTCTCGATATGGGAAGGTAGTTGCTGGGCTCTTGAATATCTGCCAGGGTTTTTTTTAGTAGGGGGGTGACCAGCGCATTCTTCCATTCCCTTGGCATCATCCCGGTGGCCAGGGATTCATTACATATCGATCTGCGTGTTGGAAGGAATTCGTCTAACCTCTCTTTCCATATCCTAGGGTGAATAGGGTCTAGTGGTGAGACCCGTGAAATTGTAGCAACAAGAACCTAAATTCTGTCTTTCTTAGTGGATCCACTTTTTCCACGGTTTTATCAATGGGGTGTCTTTGGGCTAGAGTTACGTTTTTGTCCTTTCCAATTGGTTCTTCCTTTTGATCCAGCTCAGCTTGTAACCTTATATCTGCAATAATGTGGTTAATTAACATGCACATTCCTGCACATTCCTTCTGCTCTTGGGTTGGCATCCAGTTCATGTCAAGGTAGCGCCTGTTGAGTAAAGCTTAGCTCTACTAATTAAACTGTTCATAGTTAATTGTTTTGGGGAATAGGAAAGGGGTGCATCGTGGGTGTGAGGAGGGGGTGGGTTGATGGTTGGACATTAGCTTGCTAGAGCCTGCGGCTAAGTGACTAGTAGACAACGGTTGCTGCTTCTCCATGCACATTCCAAATTATCAGGTCACCAAGCAGCAAACTGCTGAAGCTTATCACCGGTTTTCTGACGTATAGGGGATTTAAAAATTTTTTTTTTTTTTAAATCTACTGTTGATTTTCCGGTTCTTGTACTGAAAGGGAAAGTAAGTTATTTTTTGTGATGTGTGTCTGTTCAGCTAAACAAAGAAATAATTTTATTGTTGGCTGATTACAGTCATGATACACTATAAAACACTATAAAACACTTGGCAACTTAACAAATTGCATAATAGAATGACATTTACAATCTACACATAAACAACTCTGTTTAAGTAAATTAACCAATCTTACATACAGCTGAAAACTACTAGAATAGGATATCATCATAAGGGAACTGCACCTATAATTTCCTAGACTCCTTTCAGTATATTCGGGGGTCCACTTGACCTTATTTGACCAATAGTGCAAAGGTATAGAATCCACCGAAATAAAGCTTGCACATGCAGGATCAGGTATACTTGTAATCACATTTATGCCTTGTTGGCACAGAGGTTCACTTCTGTTTTTACTTCAATCTTTATTGATTCCTACATGTAAATTGAGTTAGGGATAGAGTACTGGATGATGATTGTGCAACCTCCCCAGCCTACGGCCATCACTGCAACTTGATTTAGCCAGCACATTTACATGTTGGAAGGCCCCTTGTCAAAAAAATAGTTGCCGCCAAGTTTTTAACGGTGCTCCTACTGTTTGCAAGGCATGCTAATATTGTTAAGCAAATACCCTTAAACGTTTACCATTTGCAGCCAACGTGTTCTCACCGTCCCTGCAGCCACCCTTGACTTCTGCCCATCACATCATTGCACCATGACTGTGCTAGCATGGTCATGTAGACGATGGTCAACTGATAAGGGTCATGTCATGTGTCCACGAAGAATGTTTGTTTCCCTAACAGCCCTATTGCACTGAGTTTGAGCAAGGTACCCATTTACACTTAGGAGCACAATATCATTTGGAAATCACTCACATACCCTCAATGTAATAATACCCTTCAGCCAACACTGCTTTCTGCTTTTGCTGCAACTTGACTGATCCAGCATACTTTGGTGATGAGGAGGGGATGAGGTATTTTGTCCAAAAAGATTATTTTTTTATCCGGGAAAGAAGAGCCTTTCGAGCCAGTCCCTGCTGCTAGACCTTCTGGCTAGTCTAATTCTAATCTGATTAGACAATCATGGCCATTTGACAGAGAGGGTGCCTTTTAGGTCTTGGAATTACCATATACTTCCAGCTACTAAAACCCTACAGATTTCACACCCTATGAACACCACATACCAGGAAAACCAGTTTCTATCATCAAGACAGCCGCACTTATTCTAATTTAATACCCACCTTGTCGAACCCAGTATTGCTACTACTACTAAAGTTCGGGTTTCAACTTTCTACTCAATGCCAAAATTACAGGCGCCTGAAACACAAGCATACCACACTACACAACGAAATTCATGTTCTATTTGAGCTGATCCCAGATGGCCACATGCTACTACAGCCCAATGATAACCACAAAACTGGTTGTGCACTCCCTTTTAGTAATCCAATGCTTATTCAAATGACTCTTCCAGGTGGTATTCAAATATCGCAACTCCACAAGACTCACATTCTATACAGTTCTTTCTTTTCAGCTCAGTTCTTTATCATCACCAAACTCAATGAGCTTGATGTCTTGTCTTTCACCCCATAACCTATGCACACCACATCCTGTTTTGAGACTTCATTCTCTCTTGTAGTACCACAGCTTAAACAATTATATAGTCTGTCTTGTAACTTAGTACTCATATCTCAAAGTTCACCTAAATAAAAGAATCAGCATTCAAAGATCGTCATGTTCTACCTTGTGTTCTGTCATTATATAGCTCCCAACTGTTGATTTGATTATCCATCTTTCCAGATTACTTCCCAGAAGACTAGTTGTTTATTTATTTGTATAAGAATTTATTATGTTTGCATGAGTTTCTTATTGCATGACTGTGTCTCCTGTCCGCTGCTTCGGGAGTAGCAGAAGTAGTACGATGAAGGTTGTCCTTTATGACTATATAAGGTCTCTACTACCTAATGATATTTGAGCATTGAATAGCACTTCTCAGTGTTAGTGGAGCAGGAGTTTGTTATGACACTTATAACCATCTAGTCTCAGCTTCTTCAGGTGTATGCAGTGGCAGCTGGTGCACTTTAAAAGTGGTGAGGTATAATATTTGGCTCAAATTCCAGTGAACGAACCTGACTTCACAATGGGGTCAAGTGGGGCTCACTCAGTCCCACTCTGACTCACTATCTCTCACTCGGTCTCATTCTGACTCACTTACTTAGTCTCACTCATTCTCAGTTAGTCTAACTCAGTCTCACTCAGTCTTATTCATCTCACTCAGCCCCACTCACTCAGTCAATCTAACTCTGACTCATCTATCCCTCAATCTCACTGACTCACCTATCCCTCAATCTCACTCTGACTCCCCTAGTCTCACTCATTTCTACTTAGTCTCACTCATTCTGACTCCCTCTGTGTCACTTATTCTCTGACTCACTCAGTGTCACTCATTCTTTGACTCATTCAGACTGTCACTCATTGTCCATCTCACTTAGTCCCACTCATTTTCCCTCATCCTCAGTCAATCAGTCTTACTCTGATTCATTCAATCTCTCTGACTCACCTATTCCCAATCATTCTCACTAATTCCTACTCATAAAGTCGTACACACAGCAACACTCACTCTCATTCTCCTAACAGTAACACTCACTGCCATTCTTCCTCATGCTCCATCATTCATTCACACGCATACTCACTCTTCCTATCAATCATTGCCACTCCCTGACTCCCTCCACTGATTCTCTCACTTTCTTTCTCACACACAGACACACACACATATGCTGTCTCTCACAGACACACTTTTAGCCACAACTACACACACTTACCCATAGGCAAAGAACACAACGTTTAAAAGATTTAAACCCTTTTACTTACCTTGCTGCAGGTGTGATTTGGAAAGAGTGCTCCTTTCAGCTTCCGGCGCTGAGGCACGAAACTGAAACCTCAAACCTGCGCAGCCTCAGATTTGAGCTTTTAGTCTCCGCTCTTTCACCCCACCCTTTACTAACTCTGTGAAGATTTGGGAAATGGTGGGCTGACTTGCTGATTGGAGTGTGTCACCAAGGGCACTGCAGGGCTGAAGCCTGCAGCTCCAATGTCTACTTTTAGCTGTGACGACTAGCACATCACAAATGGGGGGGGCACAGAGGCATGCCAGGGCCCCATTGCCAGGAATGGAATCTCTCCACTCCTGCTAATCTCTCTTTGAAGACTGAGGCAGGTGCCTTTGTGCACCTGCACCAGCCATCAGCCACAGACTGTTGCCGCACTGAAAGAAGTTGGCATTTTTATTATACCTAAAGTGAATCATAGATGTAGGAAATGTGGTTACTGGTTGAGGGGGGTGAGACTCTCTGTCAGGGTGAAACACAAGCAAACGCTAAATTAACCTGTGCTCAACTCTCTGGTAACTTGGCATAAAGCAGGCTTACCTTAGCGGCAATGTGTAAATTATTTATGCTGCACCTCAAACAGTAATAAAGTGAAAGCACAACACAAGAGAAATCCTGCACTAATTTAGAAAAATATAGTAGAATTTTTAAAGTATTTGAGACCAAATGATAAAAATCCAATCAGTAGAACTGGAGAGATGCAATTTTAAGGATTTAAGTGAAAATAGTGCCTAGAAGCACAAAGCGCCAACTGTGGTTATCTGGTTGCGCCGGACTGGGACAAAGTCGCAAGTTCAGGCTGTCCTTGATGGACTAAGTTAGGCCTGCTGAATGAAGTACCTTGAACCCTGGTTTATGGAGTTTTGCAAGTCCTGTGTCGAGGATGCATCACGCAGCAGCTGTTCCAAGGGAGCTGCAGGACTGTGATGCAAATTGTTGCGTCGCTGTCAAGGATGCAATTGACAAGGACTTTTGATCAAATGCCTGTATTGAGGATGCATTGCACAGTGGTGGTTCAGAGGAATCTGCAGGTTGTAATGCCAGGTCCTGCCTCAGCGATGCATTGTGCAGTGGCTGTTCCTATGCAATTGCAAGGAGATGTGTTGCTATGCATCAGTTCTGCTCTTAGGACCACAGCTGGGGTGCCAGAGCACATTCAAGCCCACTTCCAAGGGACCAGGACTGGGGCTGCACCACTTGGGTGGGTAGGGCTCACAGCAGACAGAGTCCAGGTGCTAGGTTCAATGTGATGGAGCCTTTTCTGTCCCTGAGGCTCTGATCAGGAGGCCAGCCAGCTAGCTGTTGCAGTCACTCTGGTAGTCCTGGGCTCAGGATGCAGGTCCAGTCTTTCTCACTCAGGCAGCACAGCACCAGGGCACCAGGGCAACAGAGTAGTAGTCCTTCTAGCAGAGCAGCACAGTAGTCCATCTGAGTCTTCCACAGGTCCAGAGTTGTACCGCAGAGTTGGGTATAATGGTCCATTAGTCATGTGACCCAGATTACAGGCTGCAGGCACCAAATGATTAGGAAAAGAAAATTAGAACTTTCTAAAAGGGTCATTTTCAGAGTTGTGACTTAAAATCTGACTTTATCACTAAAGAGGGTTTTAAATTACAATTTGTTAGACACCAAACTCACAATTTCAACCTGCTTCCAATTGAGAGTTTGCACTTATTAAATGTAAGAAGGTAACCTAATGTTACCCAGTGGGGAAAGTAAAAGTCAAAAGTACATGCCCAACTTTTTAAATACATTGAACCCTGCCCTATGGGCTAATTATGTCCTACCTTAGGGTTGGCTGATATGAATTCGAAAGGAAGGTTTAGGTCAGTCAAAAGATTTATCTTGCCAGGCCATAATGGCAGTTTAAAACTGCAGGCAGGCTGCAATGGCAGGCTTGAGACATGTTTAGAAGACTGTTTAAGTGGGTGGCACAATAAGTGCTACAGGCCCACTAGTAGCATTTAATTTACAGTACCAAATTGCTAGGGTCTTACAAGTAAATTTAATGTGCCAATTAGGTGTACGCCCAATTGCACCCTATTTAAAGGAGAGAGCACAAGCTCTTTAGCACTGGTTGGCAGTGGTAAAGTGTGCAGAGTTCTAAAAGCCCACAAAACGCATTCAGAAAACAGGAGGGTGAAGGCAAAATGTTTGGGGGAAATCATGCCAAGGATGTCAAGTCCAACAATAGATTATTATTAATTTTTGTTATAATAAAAACAAACAAGCCAGAAAACAAGGGAGATGTGGCCCCTCTTCCCGTTAAGAGATGCTGCCATTGGGGGATGGAATTTCATGAAAAATTGTTTCTACAGCCTGCAATGCAATGTTACGTTGGTGGGACCCTTCAGTTGGTGGGACAGTCAGTAACAGTGCCTCACCAAGTGTACTGCATTCCATAATAGAGCTGCTAATTAGCTTGTGTTATCTCTTTGGATGAAGGGGTCTATTCCTGTATGAGGGAATTAAAATGGTGAACTCGATGATGTGATCAGCGCTGGTGTGATAAGGAGCTCTAGGCAGTGAGCTCCTAGCCTTTTCCCATAATTCCCCATTTTTTAACCTGTTTTCCCCACCTCATTAGCCATGCTGAGATTATGAGTGGAACGATTGTCCACTGCTGGCTCATGATTTTAGCTCCACTTCAACCTTGACTTCACCATAGCCAGAAACAATGAAATGGTAATGAAACCCTCACACATGTAATGCATGGAGGAAAAAATCGAACCAGATGTCGTGCCAAGATCTTGCTTAGCTACTCATGCCAGGAACTCTGTAGCGAAACTGCTGAGTGAAAGGCTGAGCTGGAGATACCCATATGAGGGAAAGGAGACCCTGTGGCCTGAAACTGGAGTGAAAACAAGATGGACTATCATGCTGGAGAAAACAATACCACGATCAGAGAGGTGGGTTGTGCTTCAGTTAAATTCTGATGAATAAAGATGAATCGAATGACAGCTGCTGATGGGAGCCTACGGGGGGGGTTCCATCTAAAGGTGGGATAAGTTGTGAGTGGAATTTTTGATCCATGGTAATGTGGCCATTGATTTGTACCTGGAGAGATAAGATTGGGGTGCATTTAATTTATAAAGATTTATAAAGCGCGCAGCTACCCAACAGGGTTTCCCGGAGCTGAGCGGACAAAGCGCAAGCCAAGGTTGCAGATAAAGTACAGGGAGGGATTAGACTTGGTTGTAAAGGAAGGTCTTTAGTTTCTTACGAAAAGCGACTGACACATCCTAAGTTCCAGAGGGAGAGAATTCCACAGTTTGGGGTCAAGGTAGGAGAACGAGCTGCCTCTCATACGAGGGAGACAGACTCTGGGAACAGAAAATAAGGAGGGGCTGGCTTATCTCAGCTGCTGAGTGGGTACGTAGGGTTTGACCAGGCTTTGTATGTAGGGGGGCGCCAGACCGTGTTTAGCTCGAAACAGGTAGCATAAAGCCTTGAACTCGACACGTTTGTTCACCTTGAGCCAGTGGAGTTGATGGAGCAAGCATTGAAATCCTACCTTTGTCTACTTAATTATGAGAAAATAAAAATGCATACAGGGTGTATGCTGATCCTGACCTTGGGTGTGGCGGTCACATGGTGATATGCTGCTCATGACCTAATGAAATGAACAACATTGCTTGTATATAGAAATTTCACCCTGATCACCTACATATCTACTAAAAGACCGATAACCCACATATTTTTACCAACTCTGGTTTCCTACAACCAACTCTGGCAATTTGTTTATTCAGTGGTTGCACAGAGATTGTGTTGTTCATTTCCTTTCAAACTTGCTCCACGAAATTCCAGATTGCCACTGGCTTACCAGAATGCACCAAACAATTATCATCTTCAAGACGATGCCCTCTGCATGCAGGTTCCCGTTTCACTGTGTCTTTCTAGACCCAAAAGATTTGAAGGTCTGGCTGAGCACCTCCTTCAAAGTCAGTGAAGTCTTTCACTGAGATCCCTAGTTAGGGGAGGTAACGACACGACTGGACAGTGAAACGCTTTTGTACATGATGAGCTTAGATAATTCAGAGATAAACTTAACAATTTGGAGGACCAGCATAAGTATCCGGACTGTGAGGCAGTCTTCTAAAGGGGAGTATATCAATTAATTTTTTGTGACTTTGTTAGGAACTGTTCTTCAAGAAAGTAATCAATCCATAGTATGAATTGCAAAAGATCACAGGGATTGTTGCCCATGCAAGTCCACAGATGCAAGTTTGAGGGTCATTCTGGTGAAACTTTGCTCTTCTAGTCTGAAAGATAGGATCATGAATGAAGCAAGAGCGCAGGATATGATATCCTTCTATGATAACTTATGGAGAGATTAATGTAAAATTCCCTGAGAGCAATGCATGAGTTCACATGCACACTCTAAAACAAAAACATGTAGCATCAACTGTGGTTTCCTTTTGCTCCTATTTTTCAACTAGACACCCAGTCCCACTCGGTCTATACTTTAGATAGGGGAAGGCACTATTGAGACTACCAGATGCTGTATCACAGAAAAACAAGCAAAAAGGAATAAAAGGGTCAGGAAAGTGTACAAGGGCAAAAGGAAGTGGAATAGAAACAGGAAATTAGCGAAGGCACTGACTAATCTTCAAGATAGCAAGCCTTTTTGCTATACTGCAGTGGTTTGATCTCTGGTTTGATCTCAGGCTCCTAGGCCTCCCTGGTAGATTGGCATTGAAACCTGATGCTGCGCTTCTGCAAGAGACACATATGGTGTTTAAGGTTGTTCACTTACCTAATCATAAATACTGCCTGACTCAACATCACACCTCAGTGAAGTCTAAGACATGTTGTGTCCCGGTTGTATTCCATAAGAGAATCGCTTTTTAAACAGAAAGAGTATTCGAGATGGAAATGAAGGTAAATATGCCATGTTTAATGGTGTTGGAGTTCTACATTTATACTGCATGTGAGGAAATAAAAATCCATGTTAAGGTGTACGTTGGCAAGTTGAGGAAAAATTGGGCTATACTACTCATTACCCATTCAAATGAACAATGTTGCTTGAGCATAGACACTCCCTCCGTAAGATGTTAATAATTGCATCTAATCTAATGCCCCAAACTCTAAGCAGGAAATATTCTTGATAACTCTGATATTGTTTTTGAAAAGATTGAAGAAGTCCTTTGGGCAATAGATTTTATTGTGGGGCAACATCCAACCCTGGCCCGCCACCAGGGCCACCCACAGAACACATTTGTGAGTGGGGTACATGGGTATTGGAGATCTATGGATATGCAGTCACTTTTTAGATAAGGAGTTTACTATTTTCTCCAGTGTCTTTAGGACCATTTCAAGAATTCATGCTGGGCCCTGCTCAGCTAATAAATGCACAAGTGGACCCTATGGGGAGTGTAGCCTTTGACATCCACAGCAATAGTTACAAAAAACATTATTATTAAGGTTTAGAATGCGCTATACAAATTTATTGTTATTTCACAATGAAAATGTCTTATTTTGAACAAGAACTCAATTTTCTGAATCGATTTAAAAAAAATGTGCTCCTAAAAGTGTGATGGCAGTGAAAGTGATAAAGTGAATTAATAGTGTGCAAGTGCTATATATAATGCAAGTATTTTCCATGTGACTGATAAGGAAAATTGGATGTAAAAGCAAACATTCCTACTGGTGTTGAGAGATCCTAGATCAATTTAAAAAATAGTCCACTGTAGTAGTTGTCTGTCGACGTTTCGACCCACAATTATTTAGAGAAGGGTCATCATCAGGACGGAAAATATACATAGGAGACACCATAGGACTGTGGCAAAAGATCCCACAATCAAGGATGTGTGTGTCAGTCTTTCAGGGAAAACATCAATGTGGCTCGCATGCAAATTAGCAAGCTGTTAGGGTAATGAAACCAGCACTCTTAGTGGTTCGTGAGGTTCGGTAAGTGTTTTGAAAAGGTGATCAGGAGTGGTGTTACCCGAATGCTGTTTATTTCGGGCACTTAAGTGAATTCTGCATGCTCGGGGAAGGCTTCTTAATAGCGGTGGCCACGAGTGAGGATGCATACAAGTAAGAATTAGAACTTCGAGTGGTGCCGCAGCCTGAATGAATCTGTTACCATACTCGAATGTTATCACATCCTAAAATATGCCAACCCCAGACTGAATGCATTTGTCATCCATGTAAAACATCACCATCTGTCAATTAGTGGAGAATGGTACGCAGAATACACTGGCCGGGGCTTTTCTCTTTTCCGGACCGGGTTTTTTGTAACTATTGCTGTGGAAGTCAAGGGCTACACTTTCCTCATAGGAACCACTAGTGCCTTTTTGCTTGTCCTACCCGGGTCCAGGGTTACTAGGTTGCCCCTTATTCTTGAGAAGGACCTTTCTCTGGGCCGCGAAAAGAGTACAGAACGAAAAGAGTACAGACTGGATTATTAACAATATCCGCTTATGCACCAGTTATCTGGGACTTTGATGTGGTATGGCATCTGTGAGGAGGGATGTTGGTGTTTCAGTTCATCTATATCGCGATATGAAATTGATAGTGATGAAATTAAGCTTGAGCAAATAAGCCAACACCTCCTACAGGCTGATTGTGCTTTCTAATATTGCCTTAACTTTTACACAAATTACCCAAAAAGTATTAGCCAACAGGCCAGATGTCGATCTGCCTTCTAGCTAGACCTGGATCAGAATGCCTTTTTTTAAAGTTTGCCAAACATTTGATAACGTGTAAAGAGAAGTTTGCCTAATATTTATGTCCCATCTAAAAAAGATACCTATTGTCAATCTAGCATTACATGTGGAAAATGCATTTTAAGGTGTTCCTGGAGTTCTTGAAGGATGTACTCAGATGCCCAGGTTCGAGAGGAGATAGTACATTGGTTTTTCTTTCATGTATGTGTTTTTTTTTTAATGAAGTTAAAATGTTTTTTTTTAATGGTAGCTATTTAATGTTTATTACATTGGAATTAGATTTACAAATATATCCCCCTTTATAGTTGAGTTGTATATTTTTATTAAAGTTTGTAGGGTTTTAGTGACAGTAGTATTAATGATATTTGTCATTTTTTATTTATTGTTTGGTATTTGTTCGAAACATTATTGCACAGATCTTTTTAAATTTAATTTTAAAGTATATATTTATTTATTTTGATATATTTTTATTTAACTTTTTTAATGTGTTGTGTATTTACTGTTTCACAAATTTTACTTTTAGTTATGTTTGCTTTATTTTTAATGTTAATGATTTTAGAAATAAATTATTTATATATAAATTTATATATATATATAAAAGACGAATAAATATATATATATAACCTAGGTCGCCAGTAGGTAGTTATAGTTAGGACCTCGTTTCTATTCAAAAAGCGTTTATTGTTTTGCCAGTATCTTTAGCGCCGTTTGACGAATCTTCGCGAAATTTTTAAAAGTAATGGCCAGCTCAGGTCAGCTCCTGTCTTGAAAGTTTCAGGGTGATTCGTCAAGCGGGGGCCGAGAAAGAAGGAGGGTCCCAAAACGCGTTTTCCCCATGTTAATTTCCATAGGAACTTTAGACAAAGCTACAGCCCGAACTGCTGAACGGAATTACACCAAATTTGGCAGAAAGGTAACTCTTGGTTCAGAAAGCGACCTTTTTTTAAATGGTGTAAATCCGTTCAGTAGTTCCTGAGAAATTAGAAAAAGAAAAGTTTCGATATCTGAGCACCGAGGAGGAGTCGCGGCTCCTCCCGAGCACGAGCTGACTTCTGATTGGCTGCCAACACTCCAAACCAGGAAGTGTTGGCAGCCATCTTGTGACTCGGTAACCGAGTCACAAGAAAACAGTGAAAAAAACATTAACAAACAAGAAAAGGGGGTAGGGTAGAAACACCCTGACCCCCTAGGCCTGCTGAGGGGGACCCCCAGGGCCAAAAAAAGCATTTTTTGTTTTTTTTAAACGTCAGAGTTCGCGCTGGGTGCGAGAAAATAAAAAAGAAAACGAAGCGCAGACTCCAGCGCTTCGTTATTGTTAAGCCCCCGGGTGGGCCAGGTCCCGGGGGCAATCCCAAATTATATAGCGGGCCCCCGTGGGGGCCCCCTCAGCCCCGGGGACCGCCACCTCCTCGGGGCTCTCATTTTTTAAAATTAAAATGTGTGTGGGAGTGCTCGAGCCCCCCCACACGCCCCGGGGTTCACCACCTCCCTGGGGCTTTGCCAATTAAACACGGGGACACGTGGCCCCCCTGCAGCCCCGGGGACTGCCACCTCCCCTGGGCTCCTTTTTTTTTTTTTTAAACATGTGTGTGGGGGGGCTCGAGCCCCCCCACATGCCCCGGGGACAACCACCTCCCCGGGGCACTAAATATTCAAATTCAGGGGTCCGTTACAGAACCCCGGGGACCACCACCTTGCCGGGGCTTGAGAAATGAAGGGAGGGGGGACCGCTTGGCCCCCCTCCTGGAGCCCTTGATGGCCCTGGGGACCGCCACCCACCAGGGCCGGCTCCTGCAATGTCCCGGGGTGCCCACCCCCGGGGCATTGCCGTTTGCTATGGCAGGGCGGGAGCACGGCTCCCGCCCTGCCATAGAAAACTCTGCTCTTGCTTCAATCAAGCATTGCAGGATTGCTTTTGCACAAGGGGAGCTTCATGATGTCATCAGTGATGTCACTGACCATGTCATGAATGATGTAATATGTGACGTCATCAGCAGTGCATTGCGGGGGCGTGAGTTATAGTTAGCTCAACTAACTATAACGGCCAAATTTCTCTGGTTTTGTATGAGTGAAATGTCCAACTAGCTTTAACGTCCCTGAAACCTATGGTTTTTTCAGTGAATATATATATATATATATATCTGTTATAAAGCTACCAATGTTATTAGTTTATTGTTACTGATTTAATATTTTGTTTTCATTCATTTTAAAGCCATGTTGTTGATATTATTTCCAAACTAATAAATGTATCTTTAGATTACATATATTTTTAGATGTCATATTTTTTAAGTTAATTTGTACGTTTTATATTTGTTAGGTATTATGATGGTAAAAACTTTTAAATATATTTATACTTACCTATGTACTGCCAATATTTCTGTCCACTATATATTTGTACTTTAGTATGTAAAGTCAGTATTTTTGTCCTGGATATTTTTGCTGAAATATTATTGTATTGAGATGTTTTTGACCTCAATATTATGTCGTGGGAGCTTAATTGGTACTGAAACAGAATAAAATAGAAGGTTGTCAATTTCAAGGTGTCTCCAACAAGAAATAGAGTTTATGAGCCCCATGATTACGGCCATCTGATTGCTGTAATGCCTAGGGGGATTGTATTACATACATATTTCCAGAGCCCAGAAATATGTGGAAGTCACTCAGTTAGCTCCTGTAAGAGTACTTACTTACTTATGCCTACTACCCCTCCTGGGTATACACCATCAGCCAGGACTCTCCAGCAATCTCTGTCCTGGGCTTTTCTGTCAATCTGACTCCAGTTGTAACCCATCTCCTTGCAGTCAGCCTCGAGGCCTAGGCACAAGGTGTTTCTAGGCCTTTCTCTTTTCCTTTTTAGGTCGAGCCTAGAGCAGCGCATGCGCTGCTTGTGAGACTTTTAGTAAGGGGGTTTGGAAAGCTGACCAGACGCTCGTGCGTCATGGCCTTTTTCCTGCGGTTACGCGCGCAGGGCCAACATCTGTTTTGCATTATCGTGCCCAATAATGCAAAACAGATGTCTGGCTGTGGCGCGCGCAGATCGCTCGCTGTGGCGCGCGCACCACTCGTTCTACCTGCATGTGGGGTGCATTAATTGCAAGTACTGGCGACAGAGATATGCCCATTTTTTCGGGGTGGGCGTGGCATGCAGGCTCTGCACAAAGACCTACTTTGCTGTGATGAGATCACGAGACAGCCTAGAACTACACATGTAGGAGATCCAGGCTTGGACGGGCCCCTGAGGTGAAAGTGAAAAGCAAAAAGGTTTAGAAATTAAAGTGAAGACATACCTCGAAGGGCAGAAATTTATGAACCGGCCCTTTGAGCATTGTTAACTGGTTCCAGTTAGATCCGCTTTGATCTCGGTCTTGGTGCTTTTTATACAGTAGTGTGGGAGGCCTTCCTTTCAAGTGACAAGGTGATCATTAAAAAGGGGTCACTCTTCTTTACGCGTAATCTACTGCTGTTTGAAGCCCACATTGGTTTATTTAAGAGGCGCATTGAGTGTAAAATGATGCCTGAGGCTGTTTCTTAGAATTTGATTTACTCATGTTCTCAAAATTTCTGAACATTTAAAGTCCTCCCCTGCTCGATCGATCATTAGTTCAGCCATATGCTATTCATTCAATCACCCATCAAAAGCATTCTTTCCATTTTATTCCTGTGGATGAATTCTTGGATGAATATGTGTGTATTACGTGCTTCTGCGAACAGAGCTACCTCAAACATTGCCCAGAAAGAAATGATGATCCTTGGTTTCGGTTTGTCTCCTCAGCTTGGCAACACAAGACCAAGTGCATGCTTTATTTTTCAAGCACTTTCGACATTTATATTGTATTATCCTCTTTCGAATTCTTACAGTGTTTTAATAATGTGGCTGAAGTGGCGTGAGTGCTACTTATAAACAATTCGTAAATAAAAAGTTAGTGTGTAATGCTCTTTCCATTGTGCACCAACAGCTTTAACCAGGGTTGTTTTAACATTGGTCTAAGAGGGCCTGATCCATGGCAGATTTTCAAGAGAATCACTGAATATGTAAATAATGGGATTTTAGAATCTTACAATGTTTACGGAAGCCAAGCACTGCAATTTTACACATTTATAGTTAAAAGCAGTGCTTGAAATGGAAAAATAGAAGTGCAGGTATACTGTGCCAGAGTACCTGCTTGTTTCTGAGAAGTGCCGGTACTCTCCAATTAAAAGTATTATGTCTCTCTTGAGAAGTGCTGGTACTCTCTCTCTCAAAATAAAACAAGCATTTGCAATGCAACAGGTCTCGCATATACACGAGTTTGAGCAATTGGCATTATAAATGACAATGCCTTTTATTTATGTTTTGGTTTTTGAAACATAAATAAAACACATTGTCATTGACAATGCCAATAGCTTAAACTCGCGTAAATGCGAGACCTATTGCATTGCAAATGCTTGTTCCTTGAGGTTTCCAGGTCAGGTCTTGCCTTGTTTGATGCAGGCTTGAGGAGGGTGTGACCTATCCAGCTCCAGCGTCTTTTCATGATTTCTTCATGAGCAGGGCGTTGGAAAGTCTGCTGCCATAGGTCATTGATCTTGTGATAGTAAAAACTGAAAAAGAATATGAAAAGGTAGGAAAAAGTGCCACTCATTAGTCTCCGATTAGGAGTACTTATCCTCTGGAATACTCACTGGAAAGGACATTGTAGTGGAGTATATTGAGTAGTATAATCTTTCAAGGAACAAAACGGTGACTTAGGAATGAACTATAGTATTAACAATAAGTAACATCCTGTTTACAGGTCTTATTCATGGTGTTTGCACGTTTTTGATGAAAGAATCCCAGGTCTGAACAAAAAAAATATTGTTGGTCTGACAAACTGTAAATCAATTGTTTATGTGTCACTCCCAGTGTTAAGTCTCTAAGCCAGTCCTCGTGCTTGAGAGATAGCCGGAGCTTCCCTAGTTGCATGATGCTCATTAAACTGATTGCTAGCCCTGTTCCTGTACATTTCATCTAGTGATTCATGATTCTAAGGATGTAAGATGTATAATGTAGTATCAGTTGAAATAGAGAGGTGTTGAGCCACAGTGGACCTCATTGTTGTCATTACCTTTTGTCAGAACTGTTATGTTTCATATAGGTACCCCAATATAGGCTCAGGTAGCAACCTAACCTTTCACCTATATTCTCCCCTACCATCACACTACATAACGGTTCTTGAGCCTGACCTTTTACCTAGTTACGGTACTGCTAACAGGATGTGGAGTTTTCCCTGAAAACTAGCCTCATTCATTATGCATGAGGATTCTTGGAAACTCAGCAGAACTACCATCTTCTGCATAATAACTATGTATAAGGGTCATTCCTTCCGTCATCCTAAGTCTGACATGACACAGCAAGGTAGATCCCCTGAGGGTACCACTTTGGGTGTATAAACACCATATCTTTGCTGAGGCAGGGAGAGGAGAAAAAGGACTTCCATGCTGACACACTGACGCAAGACGCTGAGGTTCCTGCACGCAGGCACTCCAGCTCGCAGTGGTCTGACATCCCTCGCGGGGTGTCCATCTCGAGACCAAGACGAGGTCCCACAGTCTCTCACTTCAGGTAAAGGAGTTGCCTTTATCCTAGAGGGATTCTTGGCTCTACACCTACATACAGGCTAGGTACACTTAGGTACATCTAGTTAGAGTCGCATCGTAGGAATACGCATTATTACTGTCATGTGTTTTTATACCTGCCTATATTCATTGGTTTAGCACTATGGTAGAAATCTACCATCCTTTTACTCTGTTGGTGCTTATAATCATATATTTCTGTTTGTGTCTTATGGTTGTTTCAGCACACCTATTTTACACTAGAATGACGCTGGTTCAATAAATGCTTATTGAAAACGTCCCCACTGTTTATTCTGTGTATCTCTGTGAGACAAAGTGAGCACGAGTGACTGAGCGAAAAGTACTGCACTGTTTCTAGGATCCCTGATGGGACAGAGTTGTCATGTTCGATAGTTGCCAAGAACTGTTCTCTCCTTGGTAAGAGGGGTTTCTAGTGGCGCTGTGAGCTAGCTGGTATACAGGCAAACGTACCCGGTGGGGGTGTCTGGAATCAGTCTGGACACCAATCTCACAGTCTATGTTGTCTAAACACGCAGATCCTATATAGGTTTATAGGAACTACATGACATGGCGCCGCCAACGTTGGTTTGGTACTTATTTAACGGTCAAATCTGAGTAGCTCAGTCGTGCTAGTCTCGGAGACCCCTACTCACATTTCCCCAGAGACGTCTGGATTGGGAAGGGAACTATCTGCCACAGCTGAGTAGGCATATCCTATGTTTTAGCTGTAGGTTTATCAAGCTTGAAGGACAAACAGTTCCTATTGTGCATAAAACCTTATCTCAGTTTCCTTGAAACTTTTTCCTTCAAAATAATGGCTGATGAAGACGCCGCTGCGCCAGCACAACGTGCGGTTGCAGCAAGGGAGGAACAGGAAGGTGAAATCAACATTTCAGAAAATTTTAGAACTGCCCTTACTCTAAAACTAGCAGACTATGGAGTCACAGCTAGGGGTGGGGCAGTCACTTTCGTGATTGAGGCACATGAATCCTATAGAACAGAGGTATTCTATTCATGGGTTAAATTCCCACAAGCAGATGCACATTCAAATACATTTCACTCTTACACTGAAGAGGAAACACCAGACGAATACTGTCCGTATGAGGACATTGAAGTTCCGCTCACCTACCAGGAGCACATAAACTGGTTTAAAGGCGCCCTCAAAAGAAAAAGTGAGACTCTGTTCGCTCGGAAGAGATGAAGCGACTTGTCCAGTCCTAGCGGCCTATACACCACATCCAGACATTGACACAATGTCGGTAGCAGACTTATGTCCACTTAATAAAGAAATTTAAAAAACTTTACAGAAACCTGACACAGTTCGTGATGAGAACACTCACACTTCAGCCAGCAAGGGCTACATCTACAGGACAAATTCAGGGATCTACAACTAAAATAACTCCACAAATGCTACATGCAGTTATGGGTAAAATACCCACTAGACGTGAGCAAATGTCATTCTGGATAGCTCAAAAAGTAACACCGCTAGAGGCTTTATTTCCACACACAAGCCCTAAAACAAAACACAGAATGCTACCAATTTGCTTGCCAATGGAGATAGCTCCCCAGATAGAGGATTGTACCTCTTGGGGTACAGTTATCGCTGCCATTTATATCAGAACTCATGGTATCCCTTCATAAGCAGTAATACCAGATGTATTAAGACAAATACAGAATGCATATGGTGCAGAACCTGCTCTGAACTTAGGGATGAAATTGTTAGGACATTTTGCCCAGGTATCAGCTGTTATATTTGCAAACATAAAAGGGGAGGCAGCAGCAGTGGCAATACGCCAACTCCTGAGGGATTTCACTCCTTTACACCAGGAGCGTGAATTACCTAAAATTATCGAAGACACCTATGCTGAATAGGTAGAGATAGTTTTGGAGCTAGAGCAACAAAACCTCAACTCATGGGTGGTCCTGGGAAAGAGAACACCAAGCAAGCGCCTGATACTTCCAAGAACAAATGGGATAACAATAAAAACAAAAGAATAGAGAGAATAGATCCCAATCACGGGGGGGTCTCCTCAACAGGAGCCCTTCGAAAGGAGGTACAACCTTAGGAATCGTGATAACATTAGAAAACCTTACAGGTATCAGGATACTGATACACGTTCTTCTCGTTTCTTTCAGGGTTCATCAAAAAACTCAGAGAGGGAAGGACGGTCAGAACACAGACAAGAAGAGCATACAAAGTGCAGAGACACGCAACATGCTTCAGACTATAATTCCAAAAAACAGGAAAAACCTAAATCTAAACCTCAATTTAAAAAGAAGAAAGTAGCGGGTTTTAAAGTTAGACATGCCCAGAATTCTGAGGACTCAACTTCTGAACTGGGAATGGGCTCTGACGATGCTAGACAGCGCAGCAGAAGTAACAATAGCTTGCCAGAACCTAATGGAATTTCTGGTGACAGCGGAGTTGAATGAACATATCACGGTGGAGACACCTGATACGATGATACCCATCCCACATAGGTTACATGAATTAACACTCCAAATGGAGGGGAACAAACCCAGAAAAATTAAAGGTCTCTGTTGGGAGAACCTGACTTATGGCTGTGACATCCTTTTAGCTGAAAAAGATTGGCATAATGAAATTGTAATGTATTGCCCAAAGGTAATATTACTGGCTTTTTCTGACCTCGTTCCAATATACTTAAAACATAAATACGCGCAGGAGTGGGCAGTAGCACTTGCTCCAGCATTATATCACATCCATGTTGGGTGGGATGCTGAGTCACCTCACCATGTTCCCAGCAAAAACTACTCCAACTCCACAGAGACCGTACCCAATAAAACAAGAAGCGTAAAAACAGGTCAGGGAGATCTTAGATCAACTTGAATACCAGTGTGTAATTGAAAGTTGCACCTCCTCAATGATTAATCCCTTGTTTCCTGTAATGAAACCGGATAATTCACACTGTCTAGTTTTAGACTACAGACATCTGAATACATACACTAAAACATTTGCAGTACAAAATGCACACAGTGCCGCATTAATGAATAACATTGTGCATGAAAAATACAAAACAACACTAGATATCTCAAATGGATTTTTTCTGCCACAATATAGCTCCTGAGAGCAGATATTTGACAGCATTCTCAGCGCTCGGTTCTCAGCATCAATTTTGTCGACTCCCCCAAAGGTATAAGAATAGCCCTGGGTTGTTCTCCGCTAGGGTAACAGAGTTACTTCAGAATTTGGATGAAGAGGCATTGTCCTATGTAAATGATATTTATCTGACGGATGATGATTTAAAGGATCACTTGACCAGGGTGAGCAACATAATTTTGGGGCTCGCCTCGGAAGGCTACAAATTCAACTTTAAATAATCAAAAAAAGCCCACCTCAATGTCCTATTTTTGGGATACGAGTTATAAAGTGAAGGGGAAAGCCTGGCAGCTAACTTTTTAGAAAAGTCAATCAATCAATCAATCAGGAGTTTGTTAAAGCGCGACTACTCACCCGTAAGGGTCTCAAGGCGCTAGGGGTGGGGGAGGGGTGCAGGTTCCATTCCATCAAGGAGGGGGTTTGTCGAAGAGCCAGGTTTTGAGGTTTCTTGCGAAGATGGGGAGCGATGTTGTCTGTCTGAGGTGGAGCGGAAGGGCGTTCCATGCTTTGGCTGTGAGGAAGGAGAAGGAGCGGCCTCCCGATCTGGTCTTTCTGGTGCGGGGGACCACGGCGTAGGAGAGCTGGGCTGATCGTAGGGTCCTTTGGGGTGCGTGGAATTTGAGTCGGCTGTTCAGGTATGCTGGTCCGGTGCCGTGGAGGGCCTTGTGTGCTCCAAAAAAAGTGTGCACTGCTCCAACCTCCTAAATTGTTGAAAAACCTGCAATCCATATTGGGATTCCTACATTTTGGCAGAACTTACATTCTATAATATGCAGAAAAAGTGAAACCTTTCTATGACCTAATAAGACCTGATTTTTCAGTTAGGCATTGGACACAGGGACACACAGATATCCTTTGTTCCTTACAAGCTGACATGATAGCTTCAAAACATCTACACACACGTGTAAACATCACAAATTTGGTGATCCGTGTTATAGTGGGTCAATCAGTGTATATTTACCTAACCTTCAATGAATGCAAAACAGTACCCATAGCATACAAATCACAATTGTACACAAACGCCGAAATGCGTTTTGCTTCTACAGAACAGCCTTAGAGGCTGTTACAAATGCAAGTGTTCCAAATGCTAAAGCTTTACATCCAAGATGGATACAATGGGCTAATTCTCTCACTGCAACAGATGTAGATTACAATTTTGTCTCTATACTAAAAACACAAGCATTCCTGCAATACGAACAAGAATATCCTCTCCCGAATTAAATAATGCCTCTAGATCAGTATGAATACATTATTTGCACTGACGGTTCTGCTCAGCCGGCCATAGGTAGTAAACAACAATACAGCACCGCATGTGCTATTGTGAAGGGTCGTATGCAGGAAGGCGAGACACAGTCTCTAGGAGACTGCATGGCACAGCTGGCAGAATTAAAAGCCCTGTTACTGGCACTAATAAATACGGATCAAGAAATCCCCACACTGATTGTGTGTGATTCTTTTTACTGTCTCCAGTCATTTTTTTTTTAAAACATGTTTTTATTTATTGAGGGAGTAAACCTTCCGGTTTCAGAAAATCATTACAGATACATCAATCTCTCAGTTCAGATCAATCTTATAAAATAACGGTAGAATGTAATCTCAACATTTTCAACACTTAGCTAAGATTGTAGTGGAAAAATATTCAAGAAGAAAATAATACCTCCTGGACTAGGAAGAGTATACTAACCGTAAATATCTGCACCTCTACTCTTTACAATACATGTAACAAATTTAGATTTCCCAATAAACAAGCCACAAGAACAGAATTCTATAAACAACCCCACGCCCCCTCCCACCCTGGTCACGTACATAGAAAGTCTCTGGTCACGCCATATGTCACTTCATCCAATCACTCTTAACAGCAGTGTGATTACTCTGTGCTCAACCTAAGGGTGTCCGAACGCTGCACCTCAGTTTCATCATCAGCGCGGTCTACGTGTGTTTCCTCCGATCTTTGCGTTTCAGAGGCCACCTCTAAGGGGACTTCCGATATTAAAGTATACCAGGCCCTAGTATCTTCTTCCAACATTTCATCCCTCCTAACCCTCTTCATACGGATCAATTCCACTGTCGCCCATTCCCTCAAGTCCTTGGCCCAAGTTTCCACTTTGGGGGGTTGGGAACTCATCCAGTGGATTGCTATTCGTCTCTTGGCCAGTACTAGCCCGAGTTGGAGAAATCTACGAGTAAGCTTCTTCCCCTTGGGACAGGGGAGTAAACCCAACAGTATCTCTTTAATGGACTGTGGTAGCGTCCATCCCGTGACCCGTCGCAAGCGCTCTAGTATGGAGTCCCAAAAAAAATGCAGTCTCTGGCACTCCCATAACATATGCAAAAATGAGGCGTCACCATAATCACCTATGGGGCAACAGGAGGAACGATCTGGATATATTTTATGAAGCACTTGCGGGGTTAAATAGGTTTGATGAACAACATTACATTGGATAAGTTTAAATCTGGTATTGGAACTGATTTGTTTTACTCCTTCGTGTACCCTCTTCCATTCAGAATCTGTAAGGGGCGTCTCCAGTACTTCATCCCATCTAGACTGGATCGGAAGCGGGTGCGCAGTGAGATCCGCCCTCAATGCTCGATATATATGAGACCAGTCTACGGCCTCCGGTAAGACTCACAAGGGCCTGAAGGGTGGCCGCTATAGGAGGTTCTTCAGGGAACATCGGCCATATCCCCCGCTCTACTGCAGCAACTTTCGCATATTGAAGATATTGACCCCTGCCCAGGTCAAACGCAGTTTCCGCTTCCTCCCTGTTCAGGAATTGCTGATTTAAATACAGATCGCCCATCATTCGACAACCTCCCTCCACCCATCTGGAGACGGACATAACTTGACTGATCTGCCCAAACGGGACAACCGCCCACAACGGGGCTTCAGGGGCATAGGGTGCCCTACGTATCGCAACCTTAACTGCAGACTCCCATGTGGAGGCCACATGTCTAATAATATACGGGAGTTGTTCAGGCACACGCAAGCCCAACATTAGTAGGTCCGGGAGTGGACTATCTCCGTAAGTACCCCTCAGTAACTGTTTTTCCCAATTATCATTCTCGTCGAGCCATTGTACAGCATGTTGGAGCTGCGCTGCTATACAATAAAATTCCAATTTTGGAACCTCCAGACCCCCATGTTTCCAAGTTCTCTGCAATGTCCGCAACCCCACCCGTCTCCGCGTGCTTCCCCATAATAGGTCCACCAGCAGATGGTCCAACCGGAGGAAGTACTCCCGTGATATCCGATAAAGTGAGTTCTGCATTACATATAAACATCTTGGGAGGACCACCATTTTTATCAGAGCCACACGTCCCATTAGTGATAAGGGTAAGGTACGCCAAAACTCCACTGACCTGCAGATACCCTCTACACATCGTCCCATATTATGTTCCAAATAAGCCTCCGGTGTGTGGATTAACCGGACTCCCAGGTATCGCACCGAGTCAGTGACCCAGCGCATCCCCACAGCGGGCAGCTCACTCTCATCTTTGTCCCTCAGGTTTCCCATAGGGAAAAGCTGAGATTTCCCCGGATTAAGGCAAAGGCCTGATATCTCACCAAAAGCAGTGAACTCCCGAAGGGGCTCCGGGACCGACTCCCTGGGACGACGGAGATACACCAGAGTATTGTCAGCATACATTGACACCACGTGCACTGCCGGGCCTATCGGCACACCCCACCGTGCCATCCGGTGTCGCAATGCAGTCGCCAAGGGCTCCATCGCCAATGCAAAAAGGAGGGGCGACAGGGGGCAACCCTGTCGAGTACCCCTTTGGAGTTCCAAACTGTCAGATACTTGGTTGCGAAGACGGACCCGAGCCATCAGTCGAATATAAAGAAGCTTCACCCAGCTCAAATATTTGTCCCCCAACCCCATTTTAGCAAGCACTGCCCAAATATAGTCCCATTCAACTGTATCAAAGGCCTGCTTAATGTCTAAAAGACATAAGGCCCAGTCATCTCCTATTAGGTGCGGATTGTGCCAGATATGTGCAAGTCGCCTTAGATTATGCGCAGTGTTCCGACCAGGAATAAAACCGGCCTGGTCATGATGGACCAGTCGGACCATATAAGGCTGAATTCATGCTCCGCTAAGTATCTTCTCATCAACATTGAAAAAAGATATGGGCCTATAAGAAGTCGGGGACAGGGGATCCCTTCCTGGCTTAGGAACCAGACACCAGAGCTTCCATGAAGGTGGCAGGGAGTGTCCTCCTCCCGAGAGCCTCGCTGTACACTTCTAGGAGATGATCTACCAACTGTGGAGCAAACATTTTATAAAATTCAGTCGGGAGGCCATCACTACGGTACTGTCTCCAGTCATACAATTAATATCTACACTACTGGGGTCAAAATGGGTTTAAAGACTCAAAAGGTGGCACAATTAAGCATAAAATGCTATTGGAACAGGTAGCTAAGTTGAAAAACAAACTACCAAGAGCTCACATGATACACACATCGAGTCATCAACGTGATGGCATTCTTCACATTGAAGGGAATTCATTGGCCGATGAAGCTGCAAAGGGGGCAGTACGAACTGCTGCCGTAGCTGCAATCACTCGTTCCAAAAGGAGAATTGTCGGACAGGTAATGGTAGCTGTCATTGCTGCACACAGAAACAGCACAGCCTTACCGAAAGGTTTTCCACTCGAGTACTCCTACAAGTTAGATGCAAATAACATTCTGTATGCTCAAATTCCAGGAGTGGCGGAAAGAGTAATACCAAACATGGATTGCAGATTAGGCCTAATACTAGCTGCACACGAGGGTCTAGGTTCTGCATACGCAGGAGTTGCAGTGACAGTTTCTTTACTGAAACAACGCTATTGGTGGCCAGGATTAACTAAACAGACAAAGAATTTTGTCCTAAAGTACGACATCTTTCAGCAGATGAAGGGTTCCACTGTAGCACCTCCAGCGCAGACACCATTACTAATATCAGACAAACCACTCACTTGTGTCTGTTTTGACCACTGCAGCCCCCTACAATCGGATGGGGCTTACAAGTACATCTTGGTAGCAGTGTATTCATGCTCTAGATTCCTATGGGTTTGGCCCCAGCGCTCAGCTGACCCTAGAACTGTTATAAAAGATTAGCGAGTCTTTATAGGGACATACGCAGTTGGCATATTACATTCTGACTATGGCCCCGCGTTTAGCTCTAGGGCTTACAAGGAAGCCATGGAAAGTTTGGGTGTTGCATTGAGGTACTCCTCTCCGTACCATCCTGAGGGAAATTTGGTCGTGGAGAGGAAAAACCGAGACTTAAAGCAATCTATAACAGCAAGAGTATTAGGTTCGGGTGGTATTTGGGTCAATCACTTATACGGGGTCCAAAGAGCCCTTAACAATATGCCAAGAAGTTCCCTAAGAGGTTTCACTCCTTACGAGAATGTGGGTACCTGATCTCGACTATGAAAGCACAGTGGCGGATAAAAAAACATTTGACATCAATAAACGTTTGGCTGTTTTACAGGATCTCAATGAATTCTGGGCACTACATAGCAACGTGCAAGTAAAACGCACCGCCACTGGGGAAGTCAAATCAGTCACGGCAAGACCTTCCTGGATCCCTAAAGTCGGGGATCTGGTCAGAGAAAAGATTGTGGACAAGAAAGAATTTGGGCCATCATACAGAAAGCCTGTACCTGTCCTGTCTGTCGAAGGTACAAGAACAGTACTTCTTCTGCCTCTTGCCGGAAAAAAAGAAAAGAGATTTGTCTTAATCGATCTGATCAAACCACATTATGTGGTCAATACTGAATAGTAGGCCTCGTGGGCTCCTGGGTAGCCGACGCTCTCCTCTCGCTACCATGCAGGAAGTTCAGACAGAAAGACTCATACCATTTGAAGAGTCACCAATACAAAGTAATGGAGTTTCCAACAATGAAATGGAACTCGTTCCTCTTGAAACAGAACATCAAAAGACAAATGAAAGACCAATATCAATTCGGCCTACCACCAACACCTACATAAATATGCCTCTACAAGAGACATCTGCCAGTTCAACAAAACCTGCTGAGCTACCAAAAATAGATCGAACTGCATCTGGCTACTTCATCAATTTTTATACCTTCTCTCTGGATCCCAGTGAACCTGAAACAACGCCAGCTTCAGTTTCCCGTATAAACAAATTTGTGACTTCTACATTTTTCTGAAAAAGACTTACCTGGTATCACTTTTGCTCCAGCTCTGGATAATAACGGGAATACTGTTTTTCTGTTCTGGATTGGCCTAGTGACTGTCTTTTGCTCACTCATGAATGGAAACTATCTCCCAGAACGCTCTGCAGTCTCAAATGTGAACTTGGTCCTGAAACCACATACGTCATCTCATCGTGAACAAAGAGACCTGTCCTTTGTGAACATTACAGCTGTTCCAATTCCTGAAGGTATAGTGTAGGACAAGGTTGATTATGATGTATTTGGTCCCACTGAACTTTTAAAAATACTGCATATATTTAAAATTTCTCTAAATGATATCATTACCTCCAGTACATTTTCTCACGATTGGGATTTTGAAACTGTAAATAATATGTTGTCTGATTTAGAACAATCCGCTGCATTTCAAGCACTGAAATGTTAGAGGACACATCTGATTTTGACACTTTGTACAGTTACCAACATTATGGTCATCACTTTTTACATAAATCCAGTATCCCACGAAATATTTTCACATACCACCAATGGGAACATTGCCCGACACTACCGAAAACTAGTTTGAGAACGTTCGCACAGAAATGTTCTTATTTTTCAGTGTTTAACACTTCTGACCCGACCTCATATTACTATAAGGTTGCACCTACAACTGCACAGAAAAATATGCTTACTAGAACCAAACAGATTTACTCTGCATCCTTTATTTCCCAACTGTCTTAACAGGGTTTCGACTTATGGAAGGACACTTTACACATAAAATCAGTCTGGGATACAAAGGAATGTCAAGTTCAGGGAACAGAAGCACTATTTCGAGCGTGCGTCGTTCCACAGCAGATAATATTTCTGAATGACACTGTGCAACAGACTTCCTGTCTTGGATTAGCCAAGAACAAGGATTTGAACACACCTCGGATACCCTCACCAACACACTTTGAGGGGTGGCAAAACTTTACAACACATGGTGGGGATATAGTAGATGACAGCATACAGTACAATTCATCAGACCCCAATTGGAAGAGATAGTTAGTTTGCCCCAAGGACACAAGTAGGTGTAAAAAAACATTCAGGGGTCCCACGGAAGGGTTTAGTATCCATAGGCCAGACCAACGCTATGTACAACGAGAACATCTGGGGATGATGACATCATACAGTGTTGGGAAGTTATGCCTCGATTGGCTAAAAACCTCGACACTATCCCAGGTGAAACAACACTTATCCTTACTATCGCAAGACATGGATCTAAGGGACTTTTTATTAGGCCCCCGAAAGCCACGTCAGAAACATTTCTTATACGCTGTTTATAATGAAATTTGGGAAATCTCTCAACAAGAAGCCGCGAGAGACTCCGTGAAATTGACAGAATTAACCTAGAAAAAGCATTAGCTGTAGTCGATAATGGTATGACTACATTAACATTGAGGATTTATTCACTGGGCAACATTGTATCTTCTGCTATAGATGTACTAGAACAGGATTTGTCCATACTACAACACAGACAATCTCAGCTACGTTCTATTATGTTGTTAAGCTGGACGCTGCATTCATTGCGTGCTGGTTATGTGCCTTGGCGATTTATCAACAGTAGTCCTTGTTCTCTTCATACAGTCTAACTAAAAAACAAATAAAAATGGCATAAAGAGGAGCAAAATATACAATGTTGCCTATTGAAAAACTGGACTAGTTACCTTTCACTGTGGCAGAGTCACCCTCCACAGAATGGGTAATCCATGGCCATATAACATTACCGGTCACAACTTTCCAGTTTCAGTATTGCCTAGAACAACAACAGGCAGGCAGATATGAAGCGATGGGTAGGGAATTCATCAAGGAATCTTAGGAATTACCATACAGATTTTGATGCAGGAGTGGGGACATGGAAGTGTTTCTAAGCGGTACAAACTGCGAGAACTCTTTAAGTGGATCTCTCATATGCCAGGATATCATGCTTCACGGGTCTCTAACGGTTCAGTTGCAAACTTATCCTGTCATTTGAAAGGGTCCCCAGATGCCATGATTAATCCGGTGTTCAAGTTGCTTTCAAATGGGAGTTACTTGATGCTGAATGATCAAGGTTGTTGTGGGATGCTTCCAGGCATCGCATATCTTGTCACTGTAGACTCCAGGGTTACACCAACCCACACAGTCAGGGAGGCGCCATTATGGCCTTCGTTGAATGTTTCCTTTATACGGTTTGATACTCTAAGCTGAATGAAAGCCATGCTTTTACAGAAAACCGTGCCCTTAACCTCCGCCCCAGAAACTTTTGATCTTCAGGTCGCAAGGTCCTCAGCTGAGATACTGGCACGAACAAACTGCCCTTTCCATTTCACAGAAATGGTACAACGTATCTTTGACATGTCTGATACGACGGGTATAGTACACCTAACTAAGACCATAGGTTCTGGACTGTTAAGCACCTTTCAGACACTCTTCGGAGTAATTCCAAACTTCATGCACTCCGTATTCAGAAGCATTTTTTGAGTACTTCTGCTGATCCTGTTCCTAATAGCAGGAATCCTGATTGTAATTTTTCTGGTACGCAATGGACGTCCCAGTCACCAAGGAGATGGAGAAAACGCTCCTGGAGTGCAGATACGGTGATCGCATGGTACTACATCTGGGCACACCTCGCCTTCGTGAACTGAGCGAGTTTTGGTTCCTGTCATTTAGACCAGTCTGGATCGACTGTGCTCTGCCTGTCCTCCGATTCCTGTTCTGCGGACAAGAATGCATGTTGTATCTCTGTCTATCACTTCCATCGGTTGCGCCACCGGACGTGAATGCTTTACTGGACCCGATAACGGCCCTGCTGTGTCCTCCTGTATTCCCATGTTAATGCCCTGCATTCTTAGAGCCACCACAGGATACTTCAGCTCCTGTTTGAACAGATACCGGCTCCTCTACAAACACTCAGGCCTTGGATGTCATTCAGGCTTCCCCGGCATCGGCTGTGGGCAATACAGAAGATGATCTGTGCTCGATCAACCTGATCTGTGAGGTGTTGCAGGGACCATCGTCTGCGATGGCAAGCAACAGTGATCTTGCGTTTCCCAGCCAGGACACATAAACATTTGGCTCATCGTGTGCTGGGAAAAAATCCGGCCTTTTTCAAAACAACCAAATTTGAAATTTTTAAACAATAGACACTTTTTTTTTGCCGAACTGTATGGCTTTCAGACACTCATAGTTGTTCGAACTATATATACGAACATATTTTAGTAAGACTTCTACCGCTTAAAATACAATTTTAGCATTTCAAATATTTTTACATTTTATACGCACTATTTTATGGACTAATTAGTTGTTTGCGTACAATGCCTAGCAGTACATTAAAGTTATAGTATGTCATCCAGTCGGATGAGGAGCGGGTGTTATGTTTCATATATGTACAGCAATATAGGCTAACCTTTCACCTATATTCTCCCCTACCATTACACTACATAACGATTCTTGGGACTGACCTTTTACCTATTTACAGTACTGCTAACAGGACATGGGGTTTTCCCTGAAAACTAGCCTCAATCATTATGCATGAGGATTCTTGGAAACTCAGCAGGACTACCATCTCCTGCATAATAACTATGTATAAGGGTCATTCCTTCTGTCATCCTAAGTCCCACATGACACAGAAAGGTATATCCCCTGAGGGTACCACTTTGGGTATATAAACACCATATCTTTGCTGAGGCAGGGAGAGGATAAAAAGGACTTCCATGCTGACACACTGACGCAAGACGCTGAGGTTCCTGCACGCAGACACTCCAGCTCGCAGTGGTCTGACATCCCTCACGGGGTGTCCATCTTGAGACCAAGACGGGGTCCCACAGTCTCTCACTTCAGGTAATGGGGTTGGCTTTATCCTAGAGGGATTCTTGGCTCTACACCTCCATACATGCTAGGTACACTTAGGTACATCTAGTTAGGGTCGCATTGTAGGAGTACGCATTATTACTGTAATGTGTTTTTATTTCTGCCTGTATTCATTGTTTTAGCACTGTGGTAGAAATCTACTATCCTTTTACTCTGTTGGTGCTTATAATCATATATATGTTTCTGTCTTATGGTTGTTTCAGCACACCTATTAGAATGACGCAGGTTCAATAAATGCCTATTGAAAACGTCCCCACCGTTTATTCTGTGTATCTCTGTGAGACAAAGTGAGCACGAGTGACTGAGCGAAAAGTACTGCACTGTTTCCTCAATCCCTGATGGGACAGAGTTGTCATGTTCGATAGTTGCCAAGAACTAGTCTTTCCTTGATAAGAGGGGTTTCTAGTGGCACTGTGAGCTAGCTGGTATACAGGCAAACATACCAGGTTGGGTTGTCTTGAGTCAGTCTGGACACCAATCCCACAGACTATGTTGTCTAAACACGCAGATCCTATATAGGTTTATAGGAACTACACGACAGAACATTCATAGATTAGGGCAGGACCAGATTAATTCACTTTAGCAGCCTCTCTGATATCTCATCTTCAGCAGTTCAAGTTCAGAGCTCATGTTATCCTTGTGGAGGCAGTTGTGCAGTGTGTTAAAGAAGTAGAACTCCAAACAATCATCCTATAGACACTTGTCATGAGTTTCTATTAGTTCTGACCACTCTTGATCTGTGTAGTTTGAGATGAGCTTGACCTGCCAGACATGTTTGAGATAGTGTCTTAGTTGCTTGGAATGTCTTCAATCAGTAGTCCGTAGAGACTGGAGACCACCCCTTTAAATTCACATCTTTTGGGGTGGAAGTGATGTTTACAAATCTGACATTACTGCAACTATCTCCATGCCTGTCCTTCAGTGATATTGCATTCTTCCCAAAGTGCCGCAGACAATTTCAGTGTACCATCAGTCAAAATTTGGCCAAGATTAAATTCCGGGAGATGACCATTCCGGCCACTTAAGCGGTCATTTCTCAATTGTGAGCTTGGCATTGGCCCACGGAGGTGTGAGAGAGTGATGAAAGCTGTCTATACCCAGCTTTTCAGTGGGTTTCAACACACAGTCCATCTGTTTCTCAGAGCATTGAGTTGTCAGGTTCATGGGATTTGTTGGTTTGACCATTGGTAGTTGTTAGACCTGACAGCCCTTAGGGTGGCCTTTCTCCAAACTTTTTGCCTTACCACCTCTTGTTTGCTGAAATGTATTATTGGCCTTAGGATTCTGTGCACTTCACCACTTCTAACCAGTGCTAAAGTGCTTGTGCTCAATCCTTTAAACATGATTAAATTGGTGTACACCCAGTTGGCACATTTAATTTCAATTAATAAATGTACCAAGGGCCTGTAAATTAAATGCTACTAGTGGGCCTGTTGCACGTATTTTGCCACCCACTGAAGTAGCCCTTTAAAACATGTCTCAGGCCTGCCATTGCAGCCTTTGTGCTGTTTTAAACTGCCAATTGGACCTGTCAAAATAAACCTTTTGCCAGGCCTAAACCTGAAGTTTTAATATATATATATGTCACCCCTAAGGTAGGACATGTGGTTTTAAGTTTTACATGTCCTGGTAGTGAAAAACTACTGCTACTGTGAGTCCCACCTCTCCAATAGGATAACATTGGGTTACCTGATTACATTTAATAAGTGCTAACGTTTGATTGGTAAGAGATAGGAATGCTATGATTGGTCTCAAAAGAACTGTAATTTTAAATCCTCTTTAATTGCAAAGTCTGATTTTTAAGTCCCAATTCTGAAAATGCAACTTTTAGAAAGTTGGCATTTTCTTGTCCTAACCATTTGGAGCCTATATCCTGTGTCCTTGTTCACATGACTGGGTGTAGTTGCCAATTGGCCTTTGTGTATTCCTCCCAGACAGTGAGTCAAAAGGGGACTAGGTGTTGGCACAATGGGTCATCCTGCTAAGATGTGAGGGGTGCAGCTATTCCATGCCCCACTCATATTTCAAAGGGGCTGTCTCAGCACATTCGCAAATAACTTGACACCATGCCACTGTTACCCCAGACCTCTTGGAGCCTGGGCCGGGGAGAAGGAATTTCCAGAACCAGATGTGGGGGTAAGTCTAGATATTTTTCTAATTTTAAAGGCTGGCACCACGTATAAATGTGAGACCCTCAGACCACTTCGTCAGTCCCCCCCTGACCTGTAGAAGACTTCGTCAGGACTGCCTTGTACTTCAGAGGACTGCCCTGCTGCTTGAGGCCTGCCTTGTTTCTCAGAGGACTGCCCTTCTGCTACCAGCGGTCTTCCCAGCTGATTGAGGCCTACCTCATTCTTCAGAGAACTGCCCTGCTGTTTGAGGCATGCCTTGCTGCTTGAAGGAGAGAGAGGACCATCTCCTTGAACCCAGGACTACTAGAGTGACTCAAAAGGTCAATTGACTGACCTGCTGTTCTGAGCTACAGGGACATAACAAGCTCCAAATGCCTCCCTGCAACTGTCCAGTTGACCTGCTGCACTGAACCTGCCTGGACCTACAACTGAACGTGCCTGAGTCCTGCTGGCCTCTGCTGGAGTGAGTTCCTGATCCCCAAAAGGTGCTTCCCCAGGTCCTGGAACCTTGGCTGGCATCAGAGAGAACACCTTCTGGCCTAACTGAAACTGAAGGTTCCATCACATCAGGCTGAAAAGCGCCGCAAAGCCATACAAAGCCTCACCTCACAGTTCCCAGCTTCATCAGAACCAACTTAGAGCAACGCAAAGCTCCTCAATGTCTTGTATCACAGCTGAAAACTTCGTCGGAACTGATGCCAAGTGATGCAAAGCCCCGCAAAGCATTGCCACACAATCTCATCAGAACTGACACCGGGCGACACAAAGCCTCGCAAAGCAACGCCACACAGACCTTGCACCAAGGACATAAGGTACAACTCTCAGCAGGCCAAAAGGTGCCTCCCCAGGTCCTGGAACCTTGGTTGACATCAGAGAGAACACCTCCTGGCCTAACTGAAACTGAAGGTTCCATCACATCATGCTGAAAAGCGTAGCAAAGCCACACAAAGTCTCACCTCACAGCTGCCAGCTTCATCAGAACCAACTCAGAGCAACGCAAAGCCCCCCAATGTCTTGTGGCGCAGCTAAAAACTTCATCGGAACTAATGCCAAGTGATGCACAGCCCCGCAAAGCATCGCCACATAGTCTCATCAGAACCGACACCGGGCGACACAAAGCCTCGCAAAGCAACGCCACACAGACCTCGCACCAAGGACATAAGGTACAACTCTCAGGAGGCTAAACTTCATCCTCTGCCCGGCCTGCACTCCATAGCAGTCGGTCTGAGCTTGTGACTTTGACCTGGTCCAGTGCGACCAGATACCCTCAGTTTGTGCTTTGCGCCTTTTGGCGCTAGTCTTACCTAAACCTTTTTAAAATTCAATGTCTACAGTTCTACTTATTGGATTTCTGTTGTTGTAGACTCATAAAACATAATCTATTTTTCTAAATTGGTGTGTATTTTCACTTTATTTCTGTTTGTGTGCTGCATAAAGACTTAGCACATTGCCTTAAAGTTAAGCCTGAACTGCTTTTGTTCCAAGCTCCCAGAGGTTTAAGCACTTGTAAATTTTGTGACTTTTGTAGTTCACTCTGAGAAGAATTTTGGTTGTTGCTTGAACAGGGTTTACACCCCTCCACCAATAGCCCAATTTCTCACAGTAGCCAATTGATCTGCTACTGGGTGCCATCAAATGACCACCCAATTAATGGTTTCCATTGTGGAAGTGAAGTGGATGAAGAACAACTGCCTGCAGCTGAACACAGACAAGACGGAAGTACTGATCTTTGGCAACAGCGGCAACACCTGGAATGACTCCTGGTGGCTATCAGACCTAGGAACCGCACCCACTCCCGACCACGCAGGATACCTTGGATCATATTGACAATAATCTCACCATGAAATCACAGATCAATGTCATCTTGTCCGCCTGTTTCCTCAGTCTGTGCATGCTACGTAGGATCTTCAAGTGACGACCATTACACACGAGACGCACCGTGACACATGTCCTCATCACCAGCCAACTGGACTACGGCAGCGCCCTCTAGGTAGGAATCCCCGCACACCTCCTACAGAGACTTCAGACCATACAGAACGCCAAAGCCAGACTCACCCTCAGCCTTCTCTGATGAACCCACATCACACCCCACCTCAGGCAACTCCACTGGTTCCCCTTACAGAAGAGATGCCAATTCAAGCTGCTGACCCACACACACACAAGGCTCTACACAACCAAGGACCCGCATACATTAACCACCGCCTGAACTTCCACCAACCATCGATAAGACTACGCTCGGCCTCCCTTTCACTTGCCCATACTCCCCACATCTACCGAAGCAGAAGTGGAGGATGCTCCCTCCACCACATTGCAGTAAAGACCTGGAAGAGCCTCGCCAAGAACCTCCGGACCATCACCTCACTTCCTGAATTCCGAATGGAACTCAAGAGCTGGCTGTTCAAATAAGCCTCCAGGACCTGCAAGCTCCTGGATCCCCTATCGGGTGATTAGTCGCGCTTTATAAATCCTGATTGATTGATAGAAGAACTTTGAAAATATGCCCACTATTTCTTAAATCCAAGTCTCTCATTACACTCCAGTTTGCAACTGATCACAGCGTAAGATGAGCTCATTATTTCACTGGATTGTATCAGTGCATTTACTATGCACTGGAAACCGGGAACTCAGCCCTGTAATGGGTTTCTGCCAATGTAAACAAACACTGATCTTACGCAGCCCTCTGCGGGCTGTTCAAGTGAACGCGTTCGATGTCGTCCCTCAGTGAAGTAAGTCCTTTAACGTGTGTGTGAGTAGGAAGCCAGCCGTGCACTGAATTATGGTGTGTTCACCAACTAAAAATACAATTTCCAAGTTAAATTGTTTCCATCTGTAGTCTTTGCTAAATCGTATTCCTTGTCTCCTCCTATAAATCACATTTTTCGCTTTGTTTTTTTCCACAAAATCCATGGCGACCAGAATGGAGCTTTCCTGGTCCAGTAAATAACAATTCCAGCCCGGATGCAGATATATGCCGAGTCAGTTGAAAAGTTACCACTGTGGGCAACAGCGCTCGTCTCTACCTTTGTCTGAAAAGATTTCAAGTGAATAAAAAAAAGCCTTGGCAGAAAGGCTGCATTCCTTCCAGATTACACCACGGCCTCTGGATGTACTGCACTAATGTCTCCTCTAAGGCAACATATACATCTGATTCGTTTGGAGCTCTCCCAGCATGTTCACATTTTAAGAACATGTGTTCATTCCAGATTCCAGTTGCCGATTTAGCAAGTATAAATTTGTGACTTCTTTTCACATGCACAGTTCCTTTTCACACCCAATAGTTCAGGGACTGCCACTTACATGTCTGGCTGAGACACACTGACTACTCTAAAATCCAACTGCCTATCTGGTATAAAAGTATTATTTTTTTTTTTTAAATTCAAACACAGTAGGACTAGGACTGTGCACACATTTGACGAATTCAGCCGACCTGGCATGTTTCCGTCGTCCCCTGCCCGTCCAGCATTTCAAAGGGGGTATTCCCATGAGCACTGCCGAATCACAGACTGCCTTCAGTACAAGCTGTGCGTTGCATAACAGATCATCAGAGAAGTGCAGTAGACCCACATGGGCTACGGAGGAGCTTAAACAAACAGGCATTCTGCTTTTTTGCCTCTTTGAGAAGCTGCTATGTTAAAACAGTAGCTATTCCGTATTCTAGATATTTTGCATAAGCCCAGTCGCTACGTTGTGATATGTTTTATGCGTGACCTTTTCAGAACCCCAGCCTGCCAAGTCGCTGTTTATTGGTCTCGCTTTGATACTGGGCGGTGGTGTTTCGAGCAGTAACAGAGCATACTCTGTCGCCTGTCAAAAACAAGCATTTGCAATACAATAGGTTTCGCATTACTGAAAGTATGCGCTATTAGCGTTGCATTATTATTTGCAACGCCAATAGGTCAAACTTTCAGTAATGCGAGACCTATTGCATTGCGAATGCTTATTTAGCCTTGATCTTACATCCGGGATCCCATGACGTACTTTAGCAGGCCAGTGGCCTGTAGAAAAGGGCCTAAATGTTCCCCCTCCAGATAACCACATGGATGGACGCTGCACTTGTGCGTGCTAGGAGGGGTGGAAGGTGTGCAAGCGAGGAGACAAGAGACGGCCAGAGCTGGCCAACCAAAAGAATCAATAGGTGATGTCCGCTGGGAGGGAACCAAGCACCGAAAGGTGGGACAACCAGAGGAAAGGGTTTTTAAAAAGTAGCCCAACTAACCAACCAAAAGCGGTGGGTGTGTCCAAAGTCCCCAATAGCCCATATACCTAATACAGCATGGCTTGCAGAGCAGTGCATGCGCTGCCCAAGCTTGACCTAAACATGGCTGACGCCTGTCCTCTCACACATACGTTCTAACGCCCCAATAAGAGTGTGGAGGAAGGTGGTGGAAGCTGTAATTCTTGGAGTCAGAGCTCCCCGCCCACTACCATCATCAGGCACAATATTGGGAAGTCAAGTCTGCCAGGAACACCTCTGTGCAGGATCATCATGTAAATCATTGTAGTTTAGCTAACAGTCATTTTGCGCGTCCATGATGTGCTTGGAAAAAGCTGCTAGCATGTTTGGAAACAGACACCTGCAATTATGGTACATAAACGTTACCCATATTCCAGTGTCCTCATTTGCAATGATAATTCTACTGTGCCAGACAGGTCTATCAGAATAACCATCACAGTTATTTTTTCCCCAGGCAGTTCACACCTCCCTGGAAGGAGCTTTACCAAAGAGAAAGGCCTGACAGGAAGTGCAGCAAGCTGAATGATGCCCACTTGTCCAAGGGTCGCAGAAGTGCCTTATATGCCACCCTGGCAGATTGGCAGTCCTACCACTCACCCTTAAATAACACCCTAAGTTCTTATTATTTTGCACCGCATGGCAATAAAAAGGGGTTCAACTTAGTGAAAGTCGTCATTACCTACTTGATGAGAAGACGTTGCTCACACCCAGAAGCACGCTACTAGTATTTAGTTAGCCCTTCCCCGAGAGTGGGGTGACACTCTGGCAACCTTATGGCTTCACAAGTTTGGGGTTTTGAGGCAGCCTCAATGAGGCTTGTTGGTGACTCAGCGTATTGCACCCCTATTCACCTAATGCCTCACCCCCATGCCAAAGACTGCTGACTAAACATCATTATTGAGGGATTCTTCAGTGTCTCCCAAACCACATTATTCAAAAATTCTCTATTGCAGAACATGTCATACAAATAGATGAGCCGTGAGTCAATCCAGTCAGACCTAATACATCATGTTGTACTAGGCACACTGTGTGCTAGTCTGAAGAGGCAAGCCTTGGCCTGTATCCCAGGAAGGGAACTTTGGTTTCTCAGTGTGTCAGCTCACCCTGCTGGTGCGCCTGTAATTATGTTTTTCCTGGAAAGTGCACTGGTTTACTGTGTTGGCTGAAAGAACATTTCCTGGTAGCAGGACTGAAACACACACAGCCTGTCTGTATTCATTAGAAATCCACATGACATTGCTACAAAATAAAACCTCCCTGATATTCGTGAAAGCATGGGTGATGCCACTTCTGGAAAACTCCTGCAGTGTTTTTGAAACCTTTGGTACAAAATGTTGAATCAGCGCGAGCGGTCTCGTGAAATATTGAACTAATGGTAACTTATACAGGACTGTGTTATACGTACTTGGGTATATGATTCTTTTTAGAACTTCATAAAAATGTTTCATGAGTCAGTTGAGGAACAGAGACTAGTTCATGAAACCAAATTTCCAAAGAAAATGTAAATTGTTGTTTTCGTCATAGGCAGAAAAATATAATGTTCATTCATATATATATTGAGACCAATTATTCTATACCTACTGTGTACTGGCCTTTCAATGAGATTGTCTCTTTCTCGAATTATTGATAGATTCCCACGTGAAAAAAATCTTTCAATTTGGCTAATTCCTTTTTCATATAAAATAAAGCAGCACCATGCCCCGCCCACCCAAAATGACCAGCTGTTGAATTCCACGACCAATATTTCACACTCCTGTTACCACACATATTGGAATTAAGAAAAAAATATCTCATCCCCTAGATATATGTTGGCAGGTCAAACATTTGTCAGGATAAAAATAAATCCAATTAATATTGAGATATGGAGATTTTGTTGCAGTAAGCACTCTATTCCCCAATTATCTTGCTAAAACTAGTAATCGGATGGAAATATTGCACCCAATAAATTCCGAACCAGCGCAGTCGGGTTTTATCCGGTGTTATGTGTAGCACAAAAATTGCTGGGCAACGCATAATGTCAGCCTAAATGTTGGGGATTTCCTGTTAGATATCAATGTCATAAGTTTTCGAACTTAGCATAAGTATACTCTTTCAAAATCCATAATATTACACTTGCAGAGCAGGAGAGAACCAAGCTCTCAACACTTTTGACTATCTTCAGCGTTACCTCTAAACAAAGGCTGATATTCTCTTCATAATAGGACTGTGGTTGTCTGTATCATATTCAATTAAGTGTTTAAATCAGACGAACTAGAGCCAGTCTGGATAACTCTCCAGAAAGCAAGGTCTCCACTCCACAAAGTAGCAGACGGCTCCCCTTGTTTGTGGCAATATATTGCCCACATCAAAGACAGCATCAGCACACTCCTGTCAGGTGAAGAACTAAAGTAGAACCTCCTGCTCTCTTACTTCTTTGAAGACCTCCCTTTGAGTCGCACTGTTAGAACATTGTGCATGCAATGTAATGTATGTTTTACATTTACCGTATGTCTCAGTCACCTGTGCTGCTTTGTTATTTATCTTTCAAAGATTCCTGCTGTTTTATGCTGCTAATATCCTCATTCTCTTTGACAAATCCCATAGTAGAATCTTACTCAATATTGGTTGCTCGCAGGGAATTGAGGGCCACATGTACGACCATTACCTTTTGCGACTCGCAATTTATGAATTTTAGCGACTCGCAATTTGCGAGTCGGAAAAGGAAATGTACTAATTTGTCTAAGACACATTTACCAATTCCCAATTGGGTCGCAAATGGCCTGCTTCATCAATATTCATGAGGCAGGTCCCAATTTGTGACCCATTGGGAATGGGCAATAACACAGTGATGGTGGCCTGCTGGGGACAGCAGACCCCCATGTCTGTGTTTGCTTTTTAAATAAATAAACTTTTTTTTAAAATGCAACCCGTTTTCCTTAAAGGAAAACGGGATGCATTTCAATAACAAAAATGAAATGTTTCAGTTTCATTTTTAAGAGTAGACACTGGTCCGCGGCAGGGGCGTAGCTAGGCCTTAGGCTGCCCGTGGCGGCCCCTGCGTTTGCCGCCCTCGGCAAAATGATAGAAGAGCGGGGGAGGTGGGTGGTAGCGGCCGCGTCCTATTCTTGCGGCCGCAACGTCCGCAGGTAAGAGCGGGGGAAGGGGGGCCGGCTGCCGCCCCAAAACTCATGCCGCCTGGGGCGGTCCGCCCCCATCGCCCCCCCCTAGCTACGCCACTGGTCCGCGGGACCACTGCCTGCTCTTAAAAAACTTTTCTCTGCCAATCACAAAGGGGAAGGGGTCCCTTGGAGACCCCTTCCCTTTTTCGACTAGCTTACCATCTACTTGAAGTAGGCGGTAAACTGCAATTGTTTTGCGACCGCATTCTGGTCACAAACAATCATACATCCCCCTGCGACTCGCTATTAGGAAAGTGACGTGCTTGTCACACCCTTTGCTAATTGCGACTCGCACACCCTATTTTGCGAGTTGGTAACAGGTTACCAACTCTGAAAATAGGGTTGATACATGCTACAACCCTTTTTAGCGGTTGCACACAGGCCGAATCTCTATTTGGGACCGCAAAAAATGGTAATACATGTGCCCCTAAATGTTAGGATCTAGAACTCACCTGAATAGATGTAAGGAGCCTCTTACGAGGGCTCTGGTATTTGCTGAATCAGTATTGATACCCCTGAATGTAGTCTATTCTAGTATTACAGCATTGTTCAAAATACTACCCTACAAAATGGGGAATTACATGGTAATTGTAAGAAATAGAGTTAGTAGTTGAAGCGGGTGAGAATCCCACTCAAGTAAGAAATGCAATCCTTGTCAGGGTGAACCACAAAAGTCAATAACTAAATCTGCGCTTAACACTCTGGTAGCTTGTCACAAAAGCAGTCAGGCTTAACTTAGATGCAATGTGTATAGTATTTGTGCAGCACTCAAACAGCAATAAACACAACACCATAAAAATACGCAACAATTTAGAAAAATCGAATACATTTTATTAAATAAAATGACACCAAAAATGACAAAAATCCAATCAGTAGAACTATTATTCATTTTTTAGGTTTCAGGTAAAAAATAGTACCAAAAAGCACAAAGCACCACCCCCAGTTATCTGATCGCACTGGTCTGGATCAAAGTCTCAAGTTCATGCCGACCACGATGGAGTACGGGCCGGATACAGGGACCAGGTGTGTCCGGCTGGACAGTTTACCATCTCAAAGTCCTAGTATATGCAAGGAGCCTCGTCTGGAATTTCGCAATGGCGGGGGTCATGAAAAGATCGATATAATCGCGAGAAGCAGCCATCGCATTGGTGGTTGATGCGTGCGGTCTCTGTTTGGCACGAAGTGCAGTTCATCGTCGGAACTTCATGTTATCAGGAGACACAGCCACTGTTGCTGATGCGAGGGGTACGCTCACAGTCACAGATTTCGGTAGATTTGATGCAGGAGGAGTACACTCTAATGCTAGCCAGGTGTTCAGGACATTTGGGGTGTCTTTTGGGACTCAGGTCTCACTTCAGCAGAGAAGCATGTCTCAGGCAGGTCCACGTGGTGCTGGTCATGTGGGAATTTGCAGAGAGGTCTCTGGAAGCTCGTTGTGTATCTGTAGCTCAAACAGGCCAGCTAACTGAACCTTGGAGTCACTTCTGGAAGTTCTGGGTTCAAGGCAAGCAAAAGGTTTATTTTGCCAGGTTAAAACGGCATTTTTAAAACTGACCGTACAGCTTGCAGTGGCAGGCTGAGACAGGTTTCACAATGTTACTTCAGTGGGTGGCTCAAAGAGTGCTGCAGCATACTTGTAGCATTTAATTTATAGACCATGGGTAAATGTGATTTGAGATGCATCCGAAGGTGATCAAGCAACTGATGGAGCAAAGATTATGGAAATGACCAATCCAGGTTTTGGCAGTGAGGAGCGAGAATCCCAGAACGCTGGTCCAAGATTTGGAAAATCTGGGAACAAAGAGAAGTACGCAGGACTGGGTTATGCAGGGATAGTCGGCCTATTACCAGAAAAGCCAAACATATTTTACTGATGAGTCACTGTCATGCAGGGATAGCAAGAATGTCATCATGCATCACGAATGCCTAATATATGTCCTGGATGGGTCAGTGTAGCTGACTAAGAATGCCCAGAAGATGACATATATGAGCATCTGACTCTGCAGCTTCAAAGTAGCTAACATTCATGGAGGTGGCAGCTTTTCCACGTCAAGGGAGCTGTGAATCCTAGCCTCAGTCAATATGGTGTTAGGCCTCTCGAGCACTTAGGAGATGGAGAGGTGCCTGCGCAGATCTTTATATTATGACTCTGAGGAAGCCTAGTACTGACAACAAGAAGGCCAGGAGCTGTAGGGTGATCTTGAGGAGTAGGCAGGGTGGAATGCAGGGGACAGCAAGAGATGTGGGGCAGCAGGTTGCCTGGGGCATGGATAGATGCAAGGAACAAAGACTGTGTCACCCTTTTCCCTATTAGGATGCTCCCTCTGCCTCTTATTGGATCTGATCATCTCAAGGATAATCCAATGAGCAAAGGAAAATGGTGACCAAGAGAGCTGGAAAACTGTGTACCTTCCGCGCCTCACCTCTGCCTCAAAGGCACATACTGGGCATGTGAAGTATGGATGAAATTGAATGCACTCTACCTTGCATGCACAGTGTGATTTTTGCACTTCTCTGTTGCAACTCAACTGCCAAGCTTGGCAGTAGGAGTGTAGCAGACCTATATGACAATTTCCAGAGTGCATCCGTTTTTACCTCTGCACAGCACCTCGGATGGCATCTTTCTAAACAGAAACGTTAAGACTGATTTCAAGGAAACACATTAATCATAGAGCTAAAATACTAAAATCCTTATAAATACTGCAATTCAGTTGCAAACGATAAATGTATATAATACACTGACAAATCTGACATCCTTGGAGTGGTATTCCCCCAGACTATTTGCCTTCACGCCCCCATTTTGCAGAACTTGTTTTTATTGACATTAGAACTCCCATTTTACCACTGCCAACCAGTGCTAAAGTGCTTGTGCTCTCTCCTTTAAACAGGATGAAATTGGCTTACTCCCAATTGGCACATTTAATTTACTTCAAGGAACGCAGGAACGACGGCTAAGCTCCTGAGACGGCTGCAACGCATCCAGAACGCCTCTGCACGTCTTATCCTCAACATCCCCCGACACAGCCACATCACACCCCACCTGAGAGACCTGCACTGGCTCCCTGTCAACAAGAGGATAACCTTCAAGCTCCTCACCCACGCACACAAAGCACTCCACAACTCCGGACCAGCCTACCTCAACAGACGACTCAGCTTCTACACCCCCACCCGCCAGCTCCGCTCGACCAGCCTCGCCCTCGCCACAGTCCCCCGCATCCGGAAAACGACCGCCGGCGGCAGATCCTTCTCCCACCTCGCCGCCAAGACCTGGAACACCCTCCCCACCAACCTCCGACAGACCCAAGACCTACTGGCCTTCAGAAGACTCCTCAAGACCTGGCTCTTCGATCAGTAGCAGCACCACCCCCCTCTTCCCCCAGCGCCTTGAGACCCTCGCGGGTATGTAGTGCGCTTTATAAGTGACATGATTGATTGATTTATTGACTTGTAAGTCCCTAGTAAATAGGAACTATATGTACCCAAGGCCTGTAAACTAAATGATACTAATGGACCTCAAGCACTCACTGTGCCACCCCCTTTCGTCACCCTTTAAACATATCTCAGGCCTGCCTTTGCAGCCTGTTTGTGCAGTTTTAAACTGCCATTTCAACCTGGCAATTGAAACCTTTTGCCAGGCCTAAACCTCCTTTTTTGTTACATAGATGTCACCCTTAGGGTAGGCCCTAAACAGCATATAGGGCAGGGTGCATTGTATTTAAAAGTTTAATATGTACTTTTAAGTTTTACATGCCCTGGTTGTGAAAAACTCCTAAAATTGCTTTTCACTACTGTGAGGTTCTACCTCTCCTATGGGATAATATTGGGTTACTTTGTTATTATTATTGAATTTTGTAGAGCGCGCAGCTACCTCCAACGGGGGTGTCCCGGCGCTAAGGCAGTCAACTAAAGAAAGGGGAAGGAAGGAGGCTATATCTAATCAAAAAGCCAGGTTTTAAGGGCACGACGGAAAGTAAGCTCCTTCTCTGATAGGCGGATGGAAAGTGGCAGTGTGTTCCAAAGTTTGGCGGTCATGACCGCAAAAGCTCTGCCACCAGTCCTAGCTTTACGAAAACGGGGAGAGACAAGGAGACATAGATGGTTGGATCTCAGGGTACGGGTATGGTGGTAATGTTTGAGCCTATTTCTCAGATAAACCGGGCCCCGTCCCCTGGTAGCTCTGAACGCCAGAGTCAGGGCCTTGAATTCAATACACCTAATCACGGGGAGCCAGTGCAGGTTCTTCAGGTGGGGGGAGATCGAATGGCGAGAGGGTATCTTGCAGATCAATTATTACATTTATTAAGTGATAGCTTTCAATTGGGAGCAGGTAGGAAAGTCTAGTTTGACCTCTAAAGAACTGTAATTTAAAACCCTCTTTAATGGTAAAGTTGGATTTTAAGTTACAATTCTGAAAATGCTACTGTTAGATATTTGATTTTCTATCTAAAAAATTTCTCAGGATCCCGGTAATTTACTTTTTACCTAAAATACACAGGCGACTTGATGACCCTCCCGGGAGACCTATCGTCTCAGGAAGTGATTCCCTTTTAGAACCAATTTCGCAATATGTTGATTTTTTCCTCAAGCCGTTTTTGGTGGATGTGCCATCATACTTGCGAGACACCGCTGATTTCATCAACAAGGTTGAAGGCCAAGAGTTTGATGATTCTTCACAATGGATGGTTTCCTTTGATTTAACCTCCTTGTATACACAGATACCCCAAGATGAGGCGCTCCAAGTAATAGAGGCATTTTTGGATGAAAGACCACGTCCCCATCAGGTACCAAAGCATTCATTCTACAACTTGCGGAGGTGGCTTTAAGGAAGAACTATTTTAAGTTTGAAGATTCATTCTTCATCCAGGTGAAGGGTACTGCCATGGGTTGTCCCTTCGCACCAGAGATGGCGGTCCTCTTTATGGCGAAATATGAAGATAAATTCATCTTCAACAACAACCCATTTAGAGAAAAAATCGCGCAATGGCTGCGCTACATAGATGATATTTGGTGTCTATGGAGTGGGTGCAAGGAAGAGTTAGACAGCTTTTATGGATGGCTTAACGCACGCCATGAGGACATAAAATTCAGCTTGAACACCAGCAGGACAAGCCTGACGTTCCTTGGCGTGGAGGTGTCCCCCAATGAGAAAAGATTGACAACCACTTTACTCAGAAAGTCTACTGATAAGAATACTATTTTACATCACAGAAGTGCTCACCCAAGGAGCCTGAAAGAAAACGTGCCGTATGGGCAACTGTTGCGGATACAGAGAAACTGCTCAAGAAAATCTGATTATGAACAGCATGCAGAAATCTTCAAGGAACAGATGATCTTGCGAGGATATCCTAAGAAACTACTCAAGCATGCAATAAAAAGAGCATGGTACATGCCTAGAGATGATTTGCTACAAAAGAAAATCAAACCACCATTGGAAAGATTGGTTTGTGTTACAACTTTCAGTCCAGATACCAACAAATTCAGACAAATTGTGTTAAAAAATTGGCACCTGTTGGAAAACCTGGAGTGTCCATTCCCGAAACCACTCTTTGCCATGAAGAAAAACAGGAGCATTGGCCAGCAGATTGTGAGAGCTGACATTTTTCCATCGCTAAGCAAACAAAATCTAAGGACACAATGGCAATTAAAACCAGTTGCGGAACTTGTGCTGCATGTGACCCCACAATAGAGGGGATTGAGTTCTCACACAAAGATATTAAATAGCCTCATTCCGAATTCACGAATTGCAAATCCAAGAACATTATTTATGCGATACTTTGCCCCTGTGAGAAATGATATATTGGCAAGACAAATCAGCAGATCAACCAGCGCATCACGCAACATTGTTCCAGGATCAAAAAGAAGGTGGTTACTGCACCAATGGTACAACATTTCATGGATAACTTGCACAGTGAAAGAGACTTCAAGTGGACAGTTTTGTCAGGTCTGGATACAACCAAACGTCTGATAGACATCGACAATGCGTTGGTACAAAAAGAAGCTTACCTAATTCTAAAGTTTAACAGCGCAGTAACTGGGTTGAATGGGATGACAGAACTTTCAAGAGTATAGCTCAGAACTGCATGTCCCAGAATGCAATACTCCGGTCTTTACCACAATGGGACCGGAACTTCAATGTGATTGGTCCAAAACATTTTCCCATGATCCATAGGGTAAAAACACAGGAATTGTTCACACGGGGAATGCCTAGCTGACAGTGAAGTTGTGGTTCATATTGGATTTAGAATATGGATGTGCTCAGACTTAAAAACAGTAAGTGCGCTTCATGCTGGAATCTAGCATGTTTATAATATCGTTAACAAGTTGATGGCTTCAGTAATATGTCCCACATTCGTTTGTAGGGATGGAATGAATACAGAAATAGACGCCTGCCTCTGAGCAACCCGGGATCGTTTGAAAGGTACATTTTAACCTTGTCCCGTCGAGTTGCCCAATGTCCATGTATTTAAAATTACTAAAATAGACACAATCATTTTAATGTTTTGTAGAAATTCCCCCCGCATTAATTACAAAGCGCACTGCAGTAATTTTCATTGAGAAATTCTGGTTACCACGCAAATAGGAGTCAGAGCAGCAGCTCTGTCAGGTACAGAAAATTGAATTAAGCATTTTTAACCCCTTCGCTGCTAGGCCTTTTCCCCCCCTGTGCTAAGCCTTTTTTTGGCTATTTGGGGTAGTGCGCGCTTAGGCCCCTGCAAATTTTTGACCACATAAGGTATCCACGGCAAATTTGTGTCCTTTTTTTCTAACATCATGGGGATTGTAAAGGTATCCAGGGTTTGTGGATTCCCCTGGAGGGGACCCAGAAATTAGCCAAAATACAGCAACATTTTGTTTTTTTGGGGAAAAATGCGAAAAAAGGGCTACAGATGAAAGCGTCTTGTTTTTTCCCTGCAAATGGCATCAAAAAAGGGGTTGTGGTGCTGAAATCACCATTTTTCCAGCTTTCAGGGACAAGCAGACTTCTGTCAGAAAACCAACTTTTTTTACACAGTTTTGGCATTTTTCTGGGACATAGCCTATTTTTGCTATTTTTTGTGCTTTCAACCTCCTTCCAGTTAATGGTAGAAATGGGTATGAAACCAATAATGGATCCTGGAAAGCCATACAATTCTGAAAAGTAGACGAAATTCTGAATTCAGCAAGGGCTCATTTGTGTAGATCCTTAAAGTTTTCCTTATAGAAACTAACAGTTAAATGAAGGAAAAATTGAAAATTAGTTGATAAAAACAGCCATTTGTGTCAACGTTTTCACCTGTAACTTCTTCTAATTATGACAACTATTTGAAAGCAATATACCGTTCTATCCGCTGGACCTTTCTGGTTGTGGGGATATATAGGACTTGTAGGTTCACCAAGAACCCGACGAACCCAGAGCCAATAACTGAGCAGCATCTTGCAATGGTTTTTTATTATGTACCGGGTATATAGCAATTATTTTGGGAAAATGTATACATGGAAAAATTGTTATGAAAGATACCTATGTATTTATGAAATGGGAACAAAATGTAGATTTTAGAAACAGTAGATATTTGCACATTTCTGAAATTGGGAGTACCCATACTAGCATGAGAATTATAGGTCATTTTTCAAAATGACTTATTTTTTACACATTGTCTTTCATTTGGAAGGCAGAAATGCATCGAAAGTCAATAGGTAATAACAGTTGCTCTACAATTCTGTGTTACCCTAAGTCATCTCCCGATAAAAATGGTACCTCACTTGTGTGTAGGCCTTGTGCCCACAACAGGAAATGGCTCAAAATGCAACGTGGACGTACCACATTTTCACAATGAAAAATTACCCTTTTTTTGCAAAGTGCCTAGCTGTAGTTTTTGAACCCTAGCTCTGCGGGCACTTAAGGAAACCTAGCAAACCTATACATTTTTGGAAACTAGACACCCAGGGGAATTCAGGATGGGGTGACTTGACTGGCTCTCACCAGGTTCTGTTACCCAGAATCCCTTGCAAACCTAAACAATTGGTTAAAAAAACACATTTTCCTCACTTTTCTGTGGTGGAAAGTTCTGGAATCTGCGTGGATCCACAAAATTCCACCCACCCCGCGTTCCCCAAGGTCTTCCAAAAGAATGGTACCTCACTTGTGTGGGTAGGCCTAGTGCCCGTGACAGGAAGCAGCGCAAAACGCAACGTGGACGCACCACATTTTCACAGTGAAAAATGACCCTTTTTTTGCAAAGTGCCTAGCTGTAGGTTTTGAACCTTAGCTCTGCCGGCACCTAGGGAAACCTAGCAAACCCATACATTTTTGGAAACTAGACACCCAGGGTAATCCAGGATTGGGTGACTTGACTGCCTCCCACCAGGTTCTGTTACCCAGAATTCCTCGCAAACCTAAACAATTGTCCAAAAAAACACATTTTCCCCACATTTCTGTGGTGGAAAGTTCTGGAATCTGCGTGGATCCACAAATTTCCACCCACCCCGCGATCCCCAAAGTCGGACGTGAAAAATGGTATCTCACTTGTGTGGGTCGGCCTACTGCCTGCGACAGGAAACGGCGCAAAACGCAACGTGGTCACACCTCAATTTCGCAGTGAAAAATGACCCTTTTTTGGCAAAGTGCCTAGCTGTAGTTTTTGAACCCTAGCTCTGCCGGCACCTAGAGAAACGTAGCAAACCTATACATTTTTGAAAACTAGACACCCAGGGGAATACAGGATGGGGTGACTTGACTGCTCTCCCACCAGATTCTGTTACCCAGAATCCCTCGCAAACCTAAAAATTGTCAAAAAAACACATTTTCCCCACATTTCTGTGGTGGAAAGTTCTGGAATCTGCGTGGATCCACAAATTTCCACCCACCCCGTGTTCCCCAAAGTCTTCCGAGAAAAATGGTACCTCACTTGTGTGGGTCGGCCTACTGCCTGCGACAGGAAACGGCGCAAAACGCAACGTGGTCACACCTCAATTTCGCAGTGAAAAATGACCCTTTTTTGGCAAAGTGCCTAGCTGTAGTTTTTGAACCATACCTCTGCCGGCACCTAGGGAAACCTAGCAAACCTATACATTTTTGAAAACTAGACACCAAGGGGAATCCAGGATGGGGTGACTTTACTGCCTCCCACCAGGTTCTGTTACCCAGAATCCCTTGCAAACCTAAACAATTGTCCTAAAAAACACATTTTCCCCACATTTCTGTGGTGGAAAGTTCTGGAATCTGCGTGGATCCACAAATTTCCACCGACCCCGTGTTCCCCAAAGTCTTATGAGAAAAATGGTACCTCACTTGTGTGGGTCGGCCTAGTGCCTGCGACAGGAAACAATGCAACGTGGTCACACTTCAATTTCGCAGTGAAAAATGACCCTTTTTTGGCAAAGTGCCTAGGTGTAGTTTTTGAACCCTAGCTCTGCCGGCACCTAGGGAAACCTAGCAAACCTATACATTTTTGAAAACTAGACACCCAGGGGAATCCAGGATGGGGTGACTTGACTGCCTCCCACCAGGTTCTGTTACCCAGAATCCCTTGCAAACCTAAAAAATTGTAAAAAGAAACACATTTCCCCCACATTTCTGTGGTGGAAAGTGCTGGAATCTGCGTGGATCCACAAATTTCCACCCACCCCGCGTTCCCCAAAGTCGTACGAGAAAAATGGTACCTCACTTGTGTGGGTCGGCCTACTGCCTGCGACAGGAAACGGCGCAAAACGCAACGTGGTCACACCTCAATTTCGCAGTGAAAAATGACCCTTTTTTGGCAAAGTGCCTAGCTGTAGTTTTTGAACCCTAGCTCTGCCGGCACCTAGGGAAACCTAGCAAACCTATACATTTTTGAAAACTAGACACCCAGGGGAATACAGGATGGGGTGACTTGACTGCCTCCCACCAGATTCTGTTACCCAGAATCCCTCGCAAACCTAAAACATTGTCAAAAAAACCACATTTTCCCCACATTTCTGTGGTGGAAAGTTCTAGAATCTGCGTGGATCCACAAATTTCCACCCACCCCGTGTTCCCCAAAGTCTTCCGAGAAAAATGGTACCTCACTTGTGTGGGTCGGCCTACTGCCCGTGACAGGAAACGGCGCAAAACGCAACGTGGTCACACCTCAATTTCGCAGTGAAAAATGACCCTTTTTTTGCAAAGTGCCTAGCTGTAGTTTTTGAACCATACCTCTGCCGGCACCTAGGGAAACCTAGCAAACCTATACATTTTTGAAAACTAGACACCCAGGGGAATCCAAGATGGGGTGACTTTACTGCCTCCCACCAGGTTCTGTTACCCAGAATCCCTTGCAAACCTAAACAATTGTCCTAAAAAACACATTTTCCCCACATTTCTGTGGTGGAAAGTTCTGGAATCTGCGTGGATCCACAAATTTCCAACCACCCCGTGTTCCCCAAAGTCTTATGAGAAAAATGGTATCTCACTTGTGTGGGTCGGCCTAGTGCCTGCGACAGGAAACAACGCAACGTGGTCACACTTCAATTTCGCAGTGAAAAATGACCCTTTTTTGGCAAAGTGCCTAGGTATAGTTTTTGAACCCTAGCTCTGCCGGCACCTAGGGAAACCTAGCAAACCTATAAATTTTTGAAAACTAGACACCCAGGGGAATCCAGGATGGGGTGACTTGACTGCCTCCCACCAGGTTCTGTTACCCAGAATCCCTTGCAAACCTAAAAAAGTGTCAAAAAAAACACATTTTCCCCACATTTCTGTGGTGGAAAGTTCTGGAATCTGCGTGGATCCACAAATTTCCACCCACCCCGCGTTCCCCAAAGTCTTCCGATAAAAATGGTACCTCACTTGTGTGGGTCGACCTAGTGCCCGTCACAGGAAACGGCGCAAAACGCAACGTGGTCACACCTCAATTTCGCAGTGAAAAATGACCCTTTTTTTGCAAAGTGCCTAGCTGTAGTTTTTGAACCCTACCTCTGCCGGCACCTAGGGAAACCTAGCAAACCTATACATTTTTGAAAACTAGACACCCAGGGGAATCCAGAATGGGGTGACTTGACTGCCTCCCACCAGGTTCTGTTACCCAGAATCCCTTGCAAACCTAAACAATTGTCCAAAAAAACACATTTTCCCCACATTTCTGTGGTGGAAAGTTCTGGAATCTGCATGGATCCACAAATTTCCACCCACCCCGCGTTCCCCAAAGTCTTCCGAGAAAAATGGTACCTCACTTGTGTGGGTCGGCCTAGTGCCTGCGACAGGAAACGGCGCAAAACGCAACGTGGTCACACCTCAATTTCGCAGTGAAAAATGACCCTTTTTTGGCAAAGTGCCTAGGTGTAGTTTTTGAACCCTAGCTCTGCCGGCACCTAGGGAAACCTAGCAAACCTATAAATTTTTGAAAACTAGACACCCAGGGGAATCCAGGATGGGGTGACTTGACTGCCTCCCACCAGGTTCTGTTACCCAGAATCCCTTGCAAACCTAAAAAATTGTCAAAAAAAACCACATTTTCCCCACATTTCTGTGGTGGAAAGTTCTGGAATCTGCGTGGATCCACAAATTTCTGCCCACCCCGCATTCCCCAAAGTCTTAGAAGAAAAATGGTACCTCACTTGTGTGGGTCGGCCTAGTGCCTGCGACAGGAAACGGCGCAAAACGCAACATGGTCACAACTCAATTTCGCAGTGAAAAATGACCCTTTTTTGGCAAAGTGCCTAGCTGTAGTTTTTGAACCCTACCTCTGCCGGCACCTAGGGAAACCTAGCAAACCTATACATTTTTGAAAACTAGACACCCAGGGGTATCCAGGATGGGGTGACTTGACTGCCTCCCACCAGGTTCTTTTACCCAGAATCCCTTGCAAACCTAAAAAATTGTCAAATAAAACACATTTTCCCCACATTTCTGTGGTGGAAAGTTCTGGAATCTGCGTGGATCCACAAATTTCCACCCACCCCGTGTCCCCTAAAGTCTTACGAGAAAAATGGTACCTCACTTGTGTGGGTCGGCCTAGTGCCCGCGACAGGAAACGGCGCAAAACGCAACGTGGTCACACCTCAATTTCGCAGTGAAAAATTACCCTTTTTTGGCAAAGTGCCTAGCTGTAGTTTGTGAACCCTAGCTCTGCCGGCACCTAGGGAAAGCTACCAAACACACACATTCTGAAAAGTAGACACCCGGGGGCTTCCAGGTAGGTATGGCTTGCGTGGATCCCCAACGTTTCCTTACCCAGAATCCCCTGCAAACCTTTTTTTTGCTGAAAAAAATCACTTTTTTCACACATTTTTGTGTGGTAAAGTGTGGCATCACTGGCCTCACACAAATTTCCAACCACCCAGCATTCCCCCAGGTCTCCCGATAAAAATGGTGCCTCACTTGTGTGGGAGGCCCAAGTACCTGCGACAGGCAAGGGCCCAAAACGTAGTGAGGCAACATCAAAATTGCCTATCTCAAAACCACCTGGTTTTGCAGGGGTCACCTGGGTTTTGGCCCCGTGCTCGGCGGCCATCTAGGAAACCTACCAAACCCACACATTTCTGAAAAGTAGACACCCGGGGGCTTCCAGGGAGGTATGGCTTGCGTGGATCCCCCAACGTTTCCTTACCCAGAATCCCTTGCAAACCTCAATTTTAGCTGAAAAAATCACTTTTTTCACACATTTTTGTGTGGGAAAGTGTGGCATCACCGGGCTCACACAAATTTCCTACCACCCAGCGTTCCCCCGGGTCTCCCGATAAAAATGGTGCCTCACTTGTGTGAGAATCCCAAGTACCCGCGACATGCAAGGACACAAAACGTTTTGAGGCAACATCAACATTGCCTATCAAAAAATGTTTTGGGACCTTGCCTGTTGCGGTTACTTGGGCCTCCCACACGAGTGAGGCATCATTTTTATCGGGAGACCCGGGGGATCGCTGGGTGGTAGGAAATTTGTGTGAGCCCGGTGATGCCACACTTTCCCAAACAAAAATGTCTGAAAAAAGTGATTTTTTCATCTAAAATTGAGGTTTGCAGGGGATTCTGGGTAAGGAAACGTTGGGGGATCCACGTAAGCCATACCTCCCTGGAAGCCCCAGGTGTCTAGTTTTCAGAAATGTGTGGGTTTGGTAGGTTTCCATAGATGGCCGCCGAACACGGGGCCAAAACCCAGGTGACTCCCTTGCAAAACCAGGTGGTTTTGAGATAGGCAATTTTGATGTCGCCTCACTACGCTTTGGGCCCTTGCCTGTCGTGGGTACTTGGGCCTCCCACACAAGTGAGGCACCATTTTTATCGGGAGACCTGGGGGAACGCTGGGTGGGAGGAAATTTGTGTGAGGCCAGTGATGCCACACTTTCCCACAAAAATAATGTGTGAAAAAAGTGATTTTTTCAGCTAAAATTGAGGTTTGCAGGGGATTCTGGGTAAGGAAACATTGGGGGATCCACGCAAGCCATACCTCCCTGGAAGCCCCCGGGTGTCTAGTTTTCAGAAATGTGTGGGTTTGGTAGGTTTCCCTAGATGGCCGCCTTAGCACGGGGCCAAAAACCCAGGTGACCCCCCCTTGCAAAACCAGGTGGTTTTGAGATAGGCAATTTTGATGTCGCCTCAATACGTTGTGGGCCCTTGCCTGTCGCGGGTACTTGGGCCTCCCACCCAAGTGAGGCACCATTTTTATCGGGAGACCTGGGGGGACGCTGGGTGGTAGGAAATTTGTGTCAGCCCGGTGATGCCACAACTTTACCACACAAAAATGTCTGTAAAAAGGGATTTTTTCAGCAAAATGTCAGGTTTGCATGGGATTCTGGGTAAGAAAACGTTGGGGGATCCACGCAAGCCATACCTCCCTGGAATCCCCCGGGTGTCTACTTTTCAGAAATGTGTGGGTTTGGTAGGTTTCCCTGGGTGGCCGCCGAGCCCCAGGCCAAAACGTCATGGGACCCCCCTTGCAAAACCAGGTCGTTTTGTGAAAGGCCATTTTGAGGTCGCCTCAATACGCTGTGGGCCCTTGCCTGTCGCGGGTACTTGGGCCTCCCACCCAAGTGAGGCACCATTTTTATCGGGAGACCTGGGGGGACGCTGGGTGGTAGGAAATTTGTGTCAGCCCGGTGATGCCACAACTTTACCACACAAAAATGTCTGTAAAAGGGATTTTTTCAGCAAAATGTCAGGTTTGCATGGGATTCTGGGTAAGAAAACGTTGGGGGATCCACGCAAGCCATACCTCCCTGGAATCCCCGGGTGTCTACTTTTCAGAAATGTGTGGGTTTGGTAGGTTTCCCTAGGTGGCCGCCGAGCCCCAGGCCAAAACGTCATGGGACCCCCTTGCAAAACCAGGTCGTTTTGTGAAAGGCCATTTTGAGGTCGCCTCAATACGTTGTGGGCCCTTGCCTGTTGCGGGTACGTGGGCCTCCCACCCGAGTGAGGCACCATTTTTATCGGGAGACCTGGGGGGACGCTGGGTGGTAGGAACTTTGTGTCAGCCCGGTGATGCCACAACTTTACCACACAAAAATGTGTGAAAAAAGTGATTTTTTTTTAGCAAAATGTCAGGTTTTCAGGGGATTCTGGGTAGGAAAACGTTAGGGGATCCACGCAAGCCATACCTCCCTGGAATCCCCCGGGTGTCTACTTTTCAGAAATGTGTGGGTTTGGTAGGTTTCCCTAGGTGGCCGCTGAGCCCCAGGCCAAAACGTCATGGGACCCCCCTTGCAAAACCAGGTCGTTTTGTGAAAGGTCATTTTGATGTCGCCTCACTACGTTTTGGGCCCTTGCCTGTCGCGGGTACTTGGGCCTCCCACACAAGTGAGGCACCATTTTTATCGGGAGACCTGGGGGAACGCTGGGAGGTAGGAAATTTGTGTGAGCCCGGTGATGCCACACTTTCCCACACAAAAATGTGTGAAAAAAGTGATTTTTTTTTAGCAAAATGTCAGGTTTTCAGGGGATTCTGGGTAGGAAAACGTTAGGGGATCCATGCAAGCCATACCTCCCTGGAATCCCCCGGGTGTCTACTTTTCAGAAATGTGTGGGTTTGGTAGGTTTCCCTAGGTGGCCGCTGAGCCCCAGGCCAAAACGTCATGGGACCCCCCTTGCAAAACCAGGTCGTTTTGTGAAAGGCCATTTTGAGGTCGCCTCAATACGTTGTGGGCCCTTGCCTGTCGCGGGTACTTGGGCCTCCCACCCGAGTGAGGCACCATTTTTATCGGGAGACCTGGGGGGACGCTGGGTGGTAGGAAATTTGTGTCAGCCCGGTGATGCCACAACTTTACCACACAAAAATGTGTTTAAAAGGGATTTTTTTCAGCAACATATCAGGTTTGCATGGGATTCTGGGTAAGAAAACGTTGGGGGATCCACGCAAGCCATACCTCCCTGGAATCCCCCGGGTGTCTACTTTTCAGAAATGTGTGGGTTTGGTAGGTTTCCCTAGGTGGCCGCCGAGCCCCAGGCCAAAACGTCATGGGACCCCCCTTGCAAAACCAGGTCGTTTTGTGAAAGGCCATTTTGAGGTCGCCTCAATACGTTGTGGGCCCTTGCCTGTTGCGGGTACTTGGGCCTCCCACCTAAGTGAGGCACCATTTTTATCGAGAGACCTGGGGGGACGCTGGGTGGTAGGAAATTTGTGTCAGCCCGGTGATGCCACAACTTTACCACACAAAAATGTCTGTAAAAAGGGATTTTTTCAGCAAAATGTCAGGTTTGCATGGGATTCTGGGTAAGAAAACGTTGGGGGATCCACGCAAGCCATACCTCCCTGGAATCCCCGGGTGTCTACTTTTCAGAAATGTGTGGGTTTGGTAGGTTTCCCTAGGTGGCCGCCGAGCCCCAGGACAGAACGTCATGGGACCCCCCTTGCAAAACCAGGTTGTTTTGTGAAAGGCCATTTTGAGGTCGCCTCAATACGTTGTGGGCCCTTGCCTGTTGCGGGTACTTGGGCCTCCCACACAAGTGAGGCACCATTTTTATCGGGAGACCTGGGGGAACGCTGGGAGGTAGGAAATTTGTGTGAGCCCGGTGATGCCACACTTTCCCACACAAAAATGTGTGAAAAAAGTGATTTTTTTTAGCAAAATGTCAGGTTTTCAGGGGATTCTGTGTAGGAAAACGTTGGGGGATCCACGCAAGCCATACCTTTCTGGAATCCCCCGGGTGTCTACTTTTCAGAAATGTGTGGGTTTGGTAGGTTTCCCTAGGTGGCCGCTGAGCCCCAGGCCAAAACGTCATGGGACCCCCCTTGCAAAACCAGGTCGTTTTGTGAAAGGCCATTTTGAGGTCGCCTCAATACGTTGTGGGCCCTTGCCTGTCGCGGGTACTTGGGCCTCCCACCCAAGTGAGGCACCATTTTTATCGGGAGACCTGGGGGGACGCTGGGTGGTAGGAAATTTGTGTCAGCCCGGTGATGCCACAACTTTACCACACAAAAATGTGTTTAAAAGGGATTTTTTCAGCAAAATGTCAGGTTTGCATGGGATTCTGGGTAAGAAAACGTTGGGGGATCCACGCAAGCCATACCTCCCTGGAATCCCCCGGGTGTCTACTTTTCAGAAATGTGTGGGTTTGGTACGTTTCCCTAGGTGGCCGCCGAGCCCAAGGCCAAAAAGTCATGGGACCCCCCTTGCAAAACCAGGTCGTTTTGTGAAAGGCCATTTTGGGGTCGCCTCAATACGTTGTGGGGCCTTGCCTGTCGCGGGTACTTGGGCCTCCCACCCGAGTGAGGCACCATTTTTATCGGGAGACCTGGGGGGACGCTGGGTGGTAGGAAATTTGTGTCAGCCCGGTGATGCCACAACTTTACCACACAAAAATGTGTGAAAAAAGTGATTTTTTCAGCAAAATGTCAGGTTTGCAGGGGATTCTGGGTAAGAAAACGTTGGGGGATCCACGCAAGCCATACCTCCCTGGAATCCCCGGGTGTCTACTTTACAGAAATGTGTGGGTTTGGTAGGTTTCCCTAGGTGGCCACCGAGCCCCGGGCCAAAAACCCAGATGACCCCCCTATCAAAACCAGGTCGTTTTGAGATAATGTGTTGTTTATTTCTGCAGCGTGAAAATTTTGGCACAATATTGCAAGGAAAATGTGACAGACATTTTGAGGTTTGCAGGACATTGTGGGTAACATAACTTGTTGTGATCCACAAGAGAGATATCACCATGTACTACCATGGGTGTTTCGTTTACGACAATATCTACAGTTGGTAGGTTATTCTTAGACGGAATGTATACCTTGGCAGACAGACTAAAAAGACAAAGATTAATGCACAGCCATCTATTCCTCAAGCACACACACATACTGGTTGGATTTGGCACGAGGGCAAGTGATGGTTCAGTATATACAGTTTTATTAACAAGAGATTTCACAAAAATGAAATGCACTGTCAATAATTGAAAGGACAAAAAACTGAACCAGTGACTCGCAGCTCGTGAGCTGTAAAGCCACGTCAAGGCCCCAACCGCTTTACAGGCCATTCACACACCTTTCATACGTGATACACACAAGACCATTCACACCACCAGCCACGAAACAAACACATTACAACATTCACAAAAAGGGACAAGGTACACCCTGCTTGAGAAAGACAAAAAAAAAATATTACTGCACAGCCATCTAATCCTCAAGCACACACACATACTGGTTGGATTTGGCACGAGGGTGATTGATGGTTCAGTATATACAATTGTATTAACAAGTGATTTCACAAAAATGAAATGCACTGTTAATAATTGAAAGGACGAGAAACTGAACCATTGACTCACAGCTCGTGAGCTGTAAAGCCACGACAAGGCACCAATCTCTTTACAGGCCATTCATACACCTTTCATACGTGTGAAACATACAAAACCATTCACACCACCAGCTGCGGGCCCATGACATTACAACACTCACACCAGCAGACAGCGCCATTCAAGGGCCCATCACTTTCACACGCCCACATTCCTAACACAGCAACCACACAAGCTGATGGATTGCGTGGAGTGTCGCTCGGCTAGCAGTGTGTGTAGTGACCAGCAGCAAGTCACTACTCACACACCGCCAGCCGAGCGCCAGTCCACGCACACCGCCAGCCAAGCGCCACTCCACGCACACCGCCAGCCAAGCGCCACTCCACGCACACCGGCAGCCAAGCGCCACTCCATGCACACCGCCAGCCAAGAGCCACTCCACGCACACCGCCAGGCAAGCGCCACTCCACGCACACCGCCAGCCAAGCACCAGCCTACACACACCACCATCACATTTAGGATTTTTTTATACAAAAAAGAAAACACAAACAAATTGCAAATGGATACAAATCTACTAACACAAAATCAGAAACTAAATACATTGCACTAATGCCAACCTTGAAACAGAACAACAATTCTTAAACATTACAGACCAGGCAGTTCACTTTACCACTCATGGTTGCTCCCAATAATTCTTTTGCTTGTGGTACGCTCTATAACAAGCAGGCACACACAGCCCAGGGTTAGAAGGACACTCAGGGCAGTACATACGAGTCTCCTTCCGCGTACCTCTTCGCCAACAGACTCTACATCTCCTAGTGGGAAAGTCTTTTGAGGGTGTAGGAGGAATGTGATCAGGAAAGTGGCGATCTTTCAATCGAGCCACATCCTCCACCAGTCCAACTCTAGGAACACTTGCCTGTTCCATAACAACAAGGCTGCCTATGACAGACTGCTGAAACTGAACAAAAGTCAACTTTGACGCAGGAGAACACTCCTTGAACACAACAAAAGCATTGAAAGTTGCTAAATTGAAGAGATGGATGGCCAACTTCTTATACCAAATGTAAGCCTTACGAATAGCAGTGTAAGGTTCCAACCTCTGATCTACTCTATCAACACCACCCATGTGCTTATTGTAGTCTAAAATGCACACAGGTTTGCGCACTTCAGCAATCTGACCCCAAACAGCCACAGGTGAAGTACTCTCATCATGGATGGTAGTCAGCATGTACACATCCCTCCTGTCCACAAATTTCACAGCTAGTAGTTCATCACTACGCAAGGAACTGCACTGTCCCCTCTGAAGTTTTTGCAAACAAGCTCTTTTGGATAACCTTTACGGTTAGAGCGGATTGTGCCACAAGCAAAAGTGTCCACTTTGAACAATTCCTTAAACAATTGCACAGCAGTGTAGAAGTTATCAAGGTACAAATGGTGGCCTCTGTTAAACAGTCCTCTAGCAAGATCCCACACAATTTTCTCAGAAATTCCAAAAGTGGACGGACAACCAGGGGGGTCAATAGTGGAATCCCTACCAGTGTACACACGCAAATTAAAAACATATCCTGTCTTACTCTCAGACAACATATACAGCTTAATTCCATAGCATGCCCTCTTGCTAGGAATGTACTGCCTAAAACCAAACGGTCCTTGAACAGGACCAAAGACTCATCAATAGATATTTCTTTCCCTGGAGTATAGATCTCTGAAAATCGATCTACAAAGTGATCAAGAACAGGCCGAATCTTAAAAAGACGGTCACATTCAGGGTGATCTCGTGGCAACGCCAAACCATTATCAACAAAATGCAGCATCCTAAGTAAAAGTAAATACCGATCACGAGTCATAACTGCAGGAAATATGGCCGTTGCCATCAAGGGACTGGTAGACCAATATGAACCCATGGACGGCTTCCTTATCAAACCCATCAAAAAAGTCAAACCCAAAAACTTCTTCATCTCTTCCAGATTTGTGGGACTCCACCGGGTAGCTCTAGAATGGGGCCTAAGTCTGGCACTGTTGTCCCTCAAAAACTGTTCAGCATACAAATTAGTCTGCTCAACAATCTCACCCAAAAATACATCATCCATAAACAACTGAAAATACTGTATAGGCAAATAATGTTCACAATCCACTCTACACCCTGCATAACCACTAAAGGCCAGCAACACCGGCTGCACCATGTTTGGATCAACCCAGAGTCCAGCACTTCTAGTAGGAAGCCTAGCAGCCCCAGGCTGCAATCCAGATGCCTCTTGCACCATCGGCACAGTAGTATCCTCCTCTAAAACAGGCACTTCATCTGCACTGAGAGTACCTTCATCATCCGATGATTCCATGTGGAGAGAAAACTCACTGCCTGAATCTTCCCCTCCCTCCTCTCCCTCAGACGCACTGTCAGTCTCATAATCCTGCTCAGAGGAAGATTCAAGAACCAAACCAACCACCTGCTGAGCAGTCATTCTACGGCTAGCCATAATGCTTACTAATAAAGGTTACTTGTCAAACAAGTCAACAACAACAAACCCTTTGTAAAAAAAAGAAATAAACAAAATGTAGCTTTATCACAAAGACCTATATACTCCAACACTATACCACTCACGTGACAGAAGCAGCTAGACTCACCACCACCTACTCTGCACAGACACAGTAAGGATCAACAATATCCCACTAAAAAGAAGAAAAAAAAATTACACATAAGAGAATGCAAAACATCGCAAAGAATTTCATGCTCTGAACACTAACAAATATGCTGCCATTATGACACCACTTACAAAAAAATTCATTCATGCATGACAATAATACTCATTTGGAGTACACACAACAAAAATATTTTTCTTACCAAATAAATGCAATTACGCAAAACTACAGAACAACCACTGCCGAAACCGCAAACAGGAATCAAAAGCTTTACACTAGAATAAAAAGGAGAAAAAAACATTACAATCACATATGCAAATAATGCACCAGTCCACACACAATCCACCAGCCAAGCTAAGGGGTAGGTGGGCCAAAGAGTATAAATAAAATATTCACCCCCGTAAAAGGGGAGCAACCCTTGCCCTTTTGGCCACTCCCCAACACAAAAATTTAAAAAACCCTGGTGTCTAGTGGCTTCTGCCCTCCTTGGGGGCAGATGGGCCTAAAAACATACTGCTATTCTGCCACCCAAAGAGGGCAGAAATGGTCACAATCACCCTCCCATAAAGGGGAGCGACCCTTACCCAAGGGGCCGCTCCCCAACATAAAAAAAACCCTGGTGCCCTAGTGGACCTACAAAAAAACAAATCAGCTGATCTGCCCCTCAGGATGGCAGAAACGGCCAAATTAATGCTCCCCAAAGGGGAGCAACCCTTGCCCAAGGGGCCACTCCCCAAAAACAAATCCCTGGTGGTCTAGTGGGCCCAATTTAAAAAAAAAAACATTGCGATCTGCCCTCCTGGGGGGCAGACACAGCCACAAATATTGCCCCCAAAGGAGAGTGACCCTTGCCCAAGGGGCCACTCCCCACAAAAAAATCCCTGGTGGCCTAGTGGCCATACAAAAAAAATCAGCCGATCTGCCCACCCAGGGGGGCAGAAACGGCCAAATTAATGCTCCCCATAGGGGAGCGACCCTTGCCCAAGGGGCCACTCCCCTCAAACAAATCCCTGGTGGTCTAGTGGGCCCAATTTTTAAAAAAAAACATTGCGATCTGCCCTCCTGGGGGGCAGACACAGCCACAAATATTGCCTCCAAAGGAGAGTGACCCTTGCCCAAGGGGTCACTCTCCACAAATAAATGCCTGGTGGACTAGTGGGAAGATACCTTTATCTTCCGCACACGATCTCTCACTACTCAACTCTACTCTCAACTCTATTCACAACTGGATGTTAGCTCACCAACTCATTCTGAATCCCGCCAAAACTGAATTCCTCCTCCTCTCTACCTCTCTCTCACCTCCTCCTGTCCAATCTTGGATGGATCAGCTGAACCTACTCAACAACAAACCCATCATTGTCGACAGCGCTAAATCCCTAGGTGTCATTCTTGACAAAAGACTCAACCTAATCTCCCACATCAACTCTATTGCTAAGAACGCACGTTACTAGTTGCGCCTTCTATGGGGGATCCGTCGGTTCTTCCCGGAGTAAGACTTAAAAACCTTGGTACAATCTCTGGTTCTCTCAAGACTGGATTATTGCAATTCTCTTCTGACGGGCCTACCCAAATCCCACCTCTCCCCTCTCAAATCCATCCTCCATTCAGCAGCTCGCTTCATTTCAGGGTCTAAACGAAGCGACCACGTCACTCCTATCCTGTCCTCTCTTCGATGGCTTCCGATCGAGGCAAGATCTATTTACAAAACTGCCTGCATCACACACAAAGCGTTACACACGTCCTCCCCTCGTTACCTGGCGAATAAATTGAAATTGTCTGGTGGCTCTCGCCCTTCTCGCAATGCGGAAAAGCTTCTGCTTGAGCCCCCGTCTTCAAAAGGGAAAGATCGATGGCACAATCCGGTGAGAATCTGGAACTCGCTTCCCCCATTGCTCCGTGCCACCTCCTCTACCCAGATCTTCAAAGCTGACCTCAAATCTCTTCTCTTCCAAAGACACTTTCAGAACTAATACTTTCACTCTCAGCCCCCTCTAGGAAGTTCGCTCTTCATTGTAAATTTGTACTTTTTCCTGCATATTCCTCACCCTTGCGTGCTGAGTTGGATTTGTGTACCCTTCATTTTAAGTCTCCTGTTTAATTCACGCCCTCTCTACTCCCTCAAGGAAGTTCTTCCACTATAGGAAATTCTGTACTCCATGCCTATAGAAGTGCCTTACCAGTGTGTTCTGAGTGACTGCCACTTATTGCAGTATTATACCTCTATTTGTATTTTGTATCTCATGTATCATGCACACCTGTCACTTTTTCCTCTTGTAACGCATACCTCTTTTTGTATCTTGTTTGTTTTATTTGCACAATTGTCACTTTTTCCTCATGTAATGTAACGCTTGCTTTTGTAGTAGGCTTACACTATTGTGAAGCGCTCTGACACCTTCGGGTAAAGCCCGCGCTATATAAAAAAAACTGCCCCCCCACAGGAGCCCCAAAAACATATGGCCCCCAAAAGGGGAGCGACCCTTGCCCAAGGGGCCGCTCCCCAAAACAGTATTATCATGTTATTTAAAAAAAAAAAAAATCCCTGGTGTCTAGTGGGCATTCCTGCTGCACGATCGCATGATCGTGCAGCAGGAATGCACAAAAGAGGCATCGGGGGAAAGGAAAACCCTTTCCTTTCCCTCGATGCCTCTTTTGTTTCAAACCCCCCCTCCCCGGAGCCAAAACTCACCTTATTCCCCGACGCGCTGGAAGCAAATGGCTTCCAGCGCGTCGGGGAACAAAGGGAAACCCCCAATGACGTCAGCGCGCCTCGCGCTGGCGTCATTGAGGGGGCGGGGGAGGCAGGGGAAGCCCTTCCCCTGCCTTCCCCCTAAAAAACCAGCGATCGGATTCCCACGGGGGAGCGCCAGCGCTTCCCCCGTGGGTGGGTCTATGACGAGCTGGACTCGTCATGAGCACACGACCACTGTGTGCCATGATGAGTCCAGCTCGTCATAAGCATCGTAGGGGTTAAGGAGAGTAGTGTTTATTTTTCGTTTTCACTGATGTGGAGCTTGCATCATTCATTTATGTTTTTTAGAAATCGCTGACCATTAACATGAAGCCCTGATGAGAGTCCCGGTACCAGAGCACTGGGTCTTGAAACGCGTCGGCACTTTTTTTCAACACAGAGGAATTTGAATAAACCTGTTGTGACTTGAGGGATTTGTATTGAATAGTATGCCCCACGCACACACTCTAAATATTTTCCCGTGTTTGGCATATGTTTGGCCCCAAAAACAAGATAGCGATAAGAGTATTCTAGTTTCTGATGTTATGATGCAAAAGTCCAACGCTTTTGTATATAAATGTGTTTGTATATAAGTATTTCATGCACTGTCTATTGTGAATTGTCATAAGTATTTTTCATGTTTTGTATGTTAATTTGAAAAATGTGTGTCTCTTCACTTCTCATGCAACTAAATTTATTTTGGTAAATATAAACAATTGCAAAGAAAGGAATGGTTTAATAAAAATTCCATTCAAACAGAAAAGATAGTGGTCTGTTTGTTGCTCAAAAATAATAAGAGCATAACGTCAAACGGAGCCAGGTTCTCCTTTTTGTATTCAATTTAGTACGGCCCTACCTGGTTCTGGTCCTTTGGGCCTATCCCCCCCAGTTTTTGTATTGTTAGATAGTTGGCATTTTCTTGTCCAAACTATTTGGAGCCTACAGTCAATTGTCCTTTGTGTATTTCTCCCAGACATTGAGACATAGGGGTTGGCAAGGTGGGCCATCCTGCTAAAATGTGAGGGGTGGAGCTGTTCCCTGCCCCACTTATATTTCAAAGGGGCTTCCTCAGCAGACTCACAAAGAAATTGACGCCAGTCCATTTGCACCCTAGACCTCTTGGAGCTTGGGCAGGGGAGGAATGAATTTCCAGAACCAGATGTACGAGAAAGTCTAGACATTTTTCCCACTTTAATGCTGGCACCAGATATAAATATTAGACCCTCAGACCAACTCTTCAGTACACTCCTGGACCTGTGGAAGACTTCATCCAGACTGCCTTGTACTTCAGAGGACTGACCTGCTGCTTGAGGCCTGCCTTGTTTCTCAGAGAACTGCCCTGCTGCTACCGGAGTACTTCCTGGCTGACTGAGGCCTTCTTTGTTATTCAGAGCACTTCCCTGCTGTTTGAGGTCTGCCTTGCTGCTTGAAGGTCAGCCAGCAGAGTGGACCATGACCTAAAGGCATTTGGAAGCTAACCGAAGCAACCAGGCAAAAAGACCTACTGACATTCTACAAGTCTTACTAACCACCTGAAAGGATAAAAATATATAAAGTGAGAAATCACAATGAAAAAGGTGACCAGAGTTGTTTCATGAATCAACTTTATCCAGAGCTCAAATATAGATGTGGAAATGGATCAATTGAGAACCCTGCGATTAAAGTGAATTGTCCTGCAGTTTTGTGTCCTGAGGAGAATCCACAAAATTGTTGTGTGGTTCGAAATGCGTAGACAGTGTTAAGAACCAGGGAGTGCATTAAAAGTACATCACTGGCACACAGGGAATACTTAAGTTGAACATTGCACAAGATTGATCCCTGTTAATAGCCTATTCAAACACATACTGAGCTTGCACCCTCTGGTTATGGCATAATAGGCAGGGGCTTTGATTATTATTGAAGTGACATAGGCCCCCTTTGGGTGTAGAATTTCTGAACTGGGACATATTGTTTTTTGATGTGCATTTGTAAGGACTTTTTCGTCATGTGTTAATTCAATGTGATAATGTGATGTTATGTTATATGTGATGTTGGCTGCCATCATCAACAAATGCTGATGTAATGTAAGTTTGTTTGTTTGTTGTTGCACTGTTTAAGACTACTTTAAAAAATAGTCACAAAGACGTACCTTATATACTATGATGAAAATAAATGGTGTTCACAGTAATTCAATTGCGTGATCACGAATGTAAATACATAATGTGTTGAAGTAAGGTCAGTAGTGGCACCTGTTGATCTGATACTTTTAGAAAGTTGGCATTTTCTTGTCCCAACCATTTGGTGCCTGCAGCCTGTATCCTATGTCACATGACTAGGTATAGCTGGCAGTTGGTCTTTGTATATTGCACCCCAGACAGTGAGACAAAGGGGGAATAGTTGTTAAAAGGATAGGCCATCTCTGTCAGGATGATGGTGAGGAGCTGTCGCCTACCACACTTACACATCACAAAGGCTCTGCCTCAGTACACTCACAAAGGGTTTCACACTGGTCGTTTGTGTCTCCAAACAAGCTGCAGCCAAGGCAGGGAGGCAGGAAGTTCCAAACACCTCTGTAGGGGGAGTACTCTAGAAGCTTCTCCCACTTCAAAGTGGGCACCTGGAATAACTAGTGGCTCTGTGGAAGACTCAGAAGAAGGAATGCTTTGTTGTACTTTTGTAAGAATGACTGCTCTTCTACTCTGCTGCCCTGCTTACTGAGTGAGAAGGACCACCAGTGGAACTCCAAGGCTAGTTGGCTGGCCTCCTGGTCAGAACACTAGGACAAAAAAGGCTCCAACAATTTTGAACACTGCACCTGGACTCTGCTTGCTGTGAGTTCTAAGCCCCTAAGTAGTGCCCCTCAAGTCCTGGACCCCAGGAAGTGGGGCTAACGGTGCTCTTCCAGCACCAGCTGTTGTGCAATAACAATCGACACGCAGCCAAACACAGTCTCGACGCAAGCCTGCATCGCAGCCTGCCCAGCTCATCAGAACTGCCGCTGCATAGCGCATCCTTGATGTGGGCTTTGCAGCCTCTCATTAGAACTAATGCAGTGCAATGCATCCTTGACACAAGCCTGCATTACCGCCCTCGCAGCTCATCAGAACCGCCACTGGTGACGCATCCTCAACGCGAACCTCACATCACTTCTCGGGACCGCCGCTGGGTGGTGCAATGTCCACAACCAGGATTTATGGTACATTTTATTATAGGGACTAATTAGACCCCTATATCTGGCCCGCGCTCCATTGTGGATGGCCTGAAATTGTGACTTTGTCCCGGTTGGGCATGACCATATAACCACAGTTGACACGTTGTGCTTTTGTTACCTAAATCTACAACATTGTATATCTCCGGTTCTACTAATTGGATTTTTGTTGTTTTGGTGTCAGATAATTAATTTAATTCGATTCTATTTTTATTATGTTGTATTTTCAAGCCTGACTGCTTTTGTGTCAAGCTACGATAGGGTTAAGCACAGGTTAATTTGGAGTTTGCTTGTGTTTCACCCTCACAAGAAAAGCAGTTGCTGCTTAAGGTTCACTCCACTCAATCAGTAACCCAATTTGTACAGGTATGTACTAGATTGTAATTGGTGACCTTTGTAATCCTTAATGTCATCAATAGCAAGCATTTATCAATCACAATACACAGCAAATTGACCCCATAAATGGTTTCTTTCCTTCCTGTTCATTTAAAGTTTTTTAAAGCCACATAAATGTTTTTCAAGCAGTAAACTTCATATCTTTATACAAACTTAATGTAGAAAATATTTCCTAAACTATTACAAAAATCAAACACCTTTGTACATATCAAGTGTAATTCAGAATTCAATGCAGTGTGATCAGTTTTACTAAAGAAAAACATTTCCCACATGTGTTGAATTAATTATTTGCCTATCGCACCTTGAACAGGCCTTGGAATTAGATGAAGCAGCATAAACAGTCACTGAGTTTTTGAGACCCCATAGGTACCTTTGCATCTTGCTAAATCACAAATTGCTAAACAATTATGAGTTCAAAATATTTACATTGTCCTTGTAGAAGCAGTCCTATGCTTGTTTCTATATTTTATTTCTGTTAGATAATTTTGACGTTAGCACGATAAGAATAGTTACTCCAGCTGAAGCTCTGCGAGTGTTAAGATCAGACACAACAAATTGGCCAGTGTTCGCATTAACAAGATATTTGCTTTACGCCTGGCACACTAGGATGAAGTCATTAACTAGAGTGAGTTGTTTGGTTTCAATATGAATGTTAATAGGAGAGGTTTAACATTTTCTCACCCTGAGTTAACACAGCACTTTTTGGATAGGCTGAAATTTGTGTAATATGGTCTTAACCTTAGGGTTGCATTTACCTAAGAAAACGGTCATATAATTTCAGGGCAACATACTGGATGAATTAGGATAAGGGTCCATACGCTAATTGATATATTGATTCCACTGGCACAGTCTTTTTAACGTTGATGACTATACATTTTGAAATACCTTGTACCATGTTTATCTTATATAATTGTGATCTTTTTATGCTAAGTCTATTTTTTACTACTGTATAATGTATTTTTATAAGGAAGATTGTTGTGTATATTTTTGTGAATGATCATTATTTGGTCGAATAAAGATACTACTACTACTTCAAATTCAAATTTGTGAGAATATCACCAGCGACATTGTTTAAATCTGAGTTATTAATGTATTCTCAAACTCAATATATGTAACCTGTTCAAAGAGAATCTCAGTGCTAGCATGTGCAACATCCTCCTACAGTATAATGGTGGAGAAATCTGTGTGGCCTCCAGCTGTCCTCAATTTGTTTCCCGTTCTCATGGCAGCCATAGGTGTAGACTGTTATCTTAAAAATGCTTTTTACAGTATGGCTTTTATCTTTTCATATTTCCCCTTCTCTTGAGATAGCCATTCAGATAACACTCCATACTAAGAATGTCTGTTCTCACTATGCCTTCATCTTTTCCCCAGAGATGGAGAACAAACTCTTTATTGAAAGCATTCATCATATTCATGATTGGGAGAGAACCAAATTGCCCCTTTTCACACAGCCACTCAGTTGAATTTCTCATATACTTCTACTTCCAGTACATGATATGACCAGACACCCTCAAGTCTGTCATTCTCTTTTTTCTCGAAATTAACTTTCCTCAAACCGACTGAATCTTATCACCTCTTACTCAACTAATTTCAAGTCAATTTACAAACTAATAAGAGGCTAATGTCCTTAAAGTTAATAAAAGTAAACCTCCATATGATCACACAATATTTTGTTCTCACTGTTGTACAGAACAGGAAAGTTTTCCAACCCTAGTTCGTGGGGAATATTTTTACCTTTATCAGGGCCCCCTCAAATCTTAATTATAGAGATGAAATGATAAAAGAGTACAATTGTATTCCACCTTAACACTACTAGACAATCAACTGTTAGTATGTGAACTGCTATTAGCATATGAACTGTTGGCCAGGTAGGAATCGTGAAGGAAAGAAAGATTCATGGAATGTATCAATCTTGAAGCTTTTTCCACATCTGGGTTCTCGCTGCCTTAATAAATACAGTAGCAAAGTTCATAAAATGAGTAATGCATTGGGGAGAGGGGTGGTCCTTACTCAAAATCTCAGCTTAAAATAAAAAGTAAAACAACATTTTGCATTGTTGAAGTACTTATCCTCAATGTAATATGGATTTTTGGGAGCCTACTCAATCTACTCTGCTACTCCTCAATGTGCACACTTCATTAAGACATTTCTGCCTATGCTCCTCACTGCAATAAAACAACCGTTTGGTAGATTAGTTTGCATATTTCTTTTGTGAATATGAATCGAAATTGACACCTTTCATCTACAAGGAAATATTATAGTTAGTGACATTCTTTTAAATATTGGTAGTGAAATAGATTCCCACCTTGCAGTATAATTTTTAAGGACATATTTCTAGATACTGTCTGATGCTTTAAAAGATCTCGGAAGCTGTGTTAAAGAGATAAGCAGACTGTAATCCTGTTGGATAATGCCCCTTTTTGTGTGGTCACCCAATTGTTTTTTTTGCCGACTAATGTTGTTTTTTAACTCTACGCACAGGGTTTGCTGACCAGTCCCCAGTGTATTTGCTGTGATCCTTAAAACATGGTAAAATCGGCTAATCCCTAATTGACATCTTTCATTTTCCAGTACGACCATAGTATGCAGTGCAGGAAAATACACTAGTGCCATGGAAAATTAAATGTCAAATGTTGACTGCATATTCTGCCACCTTTTAGACAGACAAAGAAACCATGGCTTCAGGCCAGCATGTGTTTTGCATATTGATGCTGTTTTTAAACCTGTAGGTGAGCCAATTGAAATGACCATTTGTGATGGGAAAAATTCTTATTTTTAAATATTAAATAAATAGGCATTGTAGCCCATGATGTAGGGTGCCTAGTATTTAAAACTGATATATAAAAGAATTTAGTGTTGACATTTCCCTACAGTCACTAACCCACAAAAGCTATTTTCACTATGCAAGCTGTAGCTGATCCTAAACAAAACCAGAAAGGCTATTTTTGCTAACTCTGCTTTGGGATAATGTACCGATTCAATTTACTTTTTAAATATTTATTAAGCATCCAATTGAATTGTGACATTGGATTTTAATAATTATACAAGAAAAATAACTTTTAAAAGGCAGACTTTGCCTGTCTGAAGCTCCAGTGGTCTAATTAACATTAACCTGCAATCAGCTGTCCCTGTCATTGTTTATCTCATTAATGTGGTGTGAAAACTGCTCTCAGAACATGAACAACATCTTAAGCCTTTGGTCAGGAAGACCTTGGTTTGAGGTGTGTGATTCATCTCAGTTAACAAAGGGCAATTAAGGAGGGTTCAGGAATGTCATTAAATTGAAAGGGACCAGGGTGAAGCCTGCCCATTCATCATTAATTGTAAAAAGGAGACCTAGGGAAGAGAATCCCATGGTACAGTGTTGCTAGCTTGTCACCATCCCAGTGGTAGGAGAAGCAGGGCCCAGAACTAGTTTGGTCTGGTTGAGTAAGAAAAGTCTGCTTTTTTCCCTAGGCACACCACTTGCTAAGCCACCAGCCCCTTCTATGGGCAAAAAGGTGCTGCCATGTTGGGTATTAACCGGAAAAGTGCACCACTATCTATTTACAGTAAGGCAAACAGGATGTGCTTCAAATATGTAAAGGTTTGCCCTTGGGGTCTTTTTTCTCATTGATTAGAGAGTGTCCAGAATTCACCCCTGTCCAGCCCCTAGGGAATTCTACAAAAGTGGCACATCACCCCCAGATCAACAGAACACATTTGGACTTGCAAAAAAAAAGAACCTGCTGTCTGTGACCTGTGTAGCGTCTTGAAGTGCCGGTTTGTATGATTTTTTTTAATGACCTAGTTAACGATAACTGGTGAATTTTAATCCCTTTTTGATTTTCAAAGTGTAACTCTTTTCTCATTTCGGATCCTAACTATAATGTTTCTTTAACCTTTGCTTTTCTCACTGCATTTTCAGGACTTTTTTCTATTAACATACCTAACTATAAAGTCAATTTAACCTTTGATATATATTTAGAGTTACTCGGGCAAGGTTGATTGGTTCCAACACTACTCATTTGAATAAGTATAACGTTTAGCAGTGTAGAGTCAGAGACATTTGCTCATTCTCCATTTCTCTGAAGAGGGTATGTTATGTATAAATCCTCATGCACCTTAAGAGATCTACCCAGGTGTGCACTCCCCAAATAAGTACGAGCACACCAGTATCTACATATTGTGCACTTCATTCACAAGTAAATATTACACTTTTCTCAAATCATATGAGCTATGATTGAATTTACCTGCAAAGTTTGTTTCTTACAGCAAAAGCTTCTAACGTCAAGTTTATGGGTACTATTTCTTTAACATGTTTACAGGATTCCTAGAATTATATTGAATAAATTGAAGAAAAGCAATATTTCATGTTTTATAAATTAAGTTGAAAGTGTTCTTAATCATTGCTAGCAAGAGTTCATACTTCATAATTTAATTAGCAGTAAAAAAACTCTACTAATATTCTCAAAGTTCATGAGTATGGGGAAGTGCAGTCACTAAAGTGGAATATTGCAGCGATGGTAGATGAAAGGGTTGTAGAATAAGGACACTTCTTCAGGCTGGGCTGGCTGAAGAGGACACCTTGGTGGGGTTAGAGAAAATTACCTTTTTTTAGCACTCTCTGATCCAGGGAAATGTTCAGCCCATTTGATCTAGAAAATAGCCCTAAGAGAGAAGCTCACATTTCCCTTAAAGAGACATGCATAAATTGCATCATATCCTAGATCATTGGAGTGAATTGTTTGATGCTGTTTTTTTCTTATAAACGGTAGTGAATAATAGATGCATCCATAACGTCCCTTTGAGAGATCTTCATTAAGCTTCTAGACCAAATTTTAATATTGTAATTGAGTTAGGTAGCAACAAGACACCTTTTATTGCCTAGCGTAGAATATTATGTTAGAAAACTTAAAATGCATGCAGATGTTCTAGTTTATCATATTAATTTATATGTGGCTTTTTGAAAAAAGCACTCTATAGCTGTTTAACCATTTCAAAGCACCTGAGTGGTGGGTATCAAAGGTTCTGCAGAGGTGTCAGAAAGTACCAAGACTTGCCATTAACTTCAGCGAATGCAGTGGACCTAAGGTATTCGAAGACATATGTATCCAATTTTCTCTGGATCTCTTGAAAAAGTATTGGAATTGAAGTAAAGCGGATAAGAGTTTCAGAGGGTACAACCTTGAGTGTGGATGGATACTGACCTGAACTTCATTGATGTCACCGGTAGTAGGTTATACAGGTTCTAATTTGCTACTCTACCAGGCAGACCTTCGATTGGGGAACCACAGTCCTTTCTTTCATGAAACTCCTCCAGACAAATGGATAGTCTGAATAGTTCTGGGCTCTCTTTGTACCGCCATTGAATTTAGCAGAGGGCACAACTTAGTTGTTTTTTATAGTAGTGCAGTTAGGGGTAGCCACTGACTGCACCAGTTTGATTAATTGAGGGGTCATTGTGGGGAGGATGCTTCAAAACTAATACCCGTGGTTAAAGACAGTGAACAAATTGATAAAATTCACGGAAATAGGGTACCTCTACATTACCTTATCCACTGAGTCAGAGTAATAGGATATTTCTGAATTACATCATTACAATTAGCTAGTAAAAGCCTTGCGGTAATCTGGTTAAAAACTGTGGTAAAACAAGTGATTCTGCAGGAGTGGTGTTGGAACAACTACAAACATTTTATAGCATTATATTACACTTTCACTATATATTGTAGAATATCAAGAGCACCCCCAAAATACTATGATGGTATCATTTAACTATAGAAGTACCACAACTTTCAATAAGCTCTAAACACAAGAAATGTATCCCACCCTAAACTTCAATTATTATTTTTTTTTTTTAAATTTTATTTGAAAGCATCAATACGTGACATAAGACTTGGCCAGTCCTTTCTATATCTATATATACATATATATTCATATATGTGTATATGCGAGTACCTTTTTGTTGGAGATATATATATATATATATATATATATATATAGTACATATGTGTAGAGTAGAATAATAAATCTATAATTACCTATATGTACTGCACCTTACCAATATGTTGGTAGTCGATATTCTGACTACAGTATTTCTGTACAATGATATTTAAAACCTAATATACTGATATAGTACACTGCAATAAACAATCTGCATTCATAAAACCCCTCCAAGAACATACACAATATGCCAAGAACCATTCCTGACACCTATGAATTCCACATGCTGGAGTTGATAATAAGGACGTTGAGGTCACTTCCGGAACAACAGAAAACTGGGGTAGGTTGCAGATGAGCCAGTTGTTCATCTAGAAAGATCTAACTGGCATCCATCATCTAGCTCTGTCCATAAATTTGAAACATTTTCAGAAATGACTGTGGACGGCGTCAAGACGGATGATCACACTTTTTTTATTAGTCGAAGTGTGAATCTTTTGTATGTCGCAGATTTATAAAGCTGTTTCTGTATTTTCGGGTTGTAGCCAGGATTTGACACACTTTACATTCGATGTTAATGACCTATTAAGAAGCACCCGAATCCTCTTTTAAACAGAATATTTTTTAATGTTTAATGCTGTAGCTCGCACTTAAATATTAATATTTACTGGCGTAAAGCTTTTGCCATCAGTAGGGTGATCAAAGTACAGCTCGGAATATGTATAACATTACTACATATCGTTTCATTTAATGCCTGTTATCTTACTTTTGTTATTGTGATTTTCTTTGTACTTCTCAAAATACATAACAAAACATGGTTCAGCTTCATACCGATTCATTGGATTAGCCAAAAACCTTGGCATCTGTTTCTTCATTTTATTGTTAATCGCTTCGATTTTATCTCATAAGGTTCAAGGTACACGTTGCAAACATCCTTGTTTTTCAAGGCTTCCTTTTGATCTATTAAATGCACTGATGGGTTTGCTATAAGGTTTACAACTATGCAAGATTCTATCCTATCTCATAAACCTTTTTATGGAAATAAACGTTAACCTAAACTTTCAACGCTTATTTTCTCATGATATCCCAACATCATAGGGTTTTAATGCGCTCTATCTGGTCTGATGAAAAGCAGTTATTCCAAGTGCTGCAAAAAGAAAGACCTAACTTTTTATATAATGCATGAACGCATGCATGCACAGACATTCTTGCACACGTTGAACATATTCCTGCATATATGCAGACAAAGCAACATTCATACAGACATATCTGCGTATATGGACCAACAGATCACCCGCGAGCGAATGTCATTTATTACTTTTCAGGTCTTTCCATGATCCAGCGGCATTATATAGTGATCGTTACATCAGGAGTACCTTTACATTGTGTATAACAGGTGTTCCTTTACTTTGCAGGTAAGTTTGTAATTATTTCTTTCATATCCAGGTCTTTCCATCTGGAGCCACAATACACTGGTCATTACATTAGGAATACCCTTACATTGTGTATTTTTATGTCAGTAGTTCCTTTACTTTGCAGGTAAGTTGTAAATATTCCATATATATATATATATGCATACAGCACACAGAAGTCGGTTTTCCACCGGCGTGCACCTGACCGCTGGTGGTGCGTGTACAGGTGCAACTGCTGGCACTCTAGAAATTCAAACTTCCTCCCAACTTCCTTAAAGATGACAGAACGCACTTAGAGGCTGGAGAAATAGTCCTGTTTAATGAGGTGGACCTCTCATGGCCCGGTAGCTCAGAAAGATGTGTTTTGGCCATACATATTAATGCCTTCCCCCGGGGCCAGGCATTAATATTAGGGAGAGGAAGACACGTGCCAATTTCGGCCCCGGGTACCACATCCTCCAAGGTCCTGCAAAATAACAGTTGGATACCATGGTGTCCAAACCAGGGCACCCACCATATCCTCATTGGGGGCAGTGGGGCATTGCTCCCCCCCACAGGGAGCAACTAATAATGCTGCTCCCTGCGGACAGGAACAATGTTTAGATGTTTCATAGATCTAAAGTCCGCTCCCAGCAGGCAGGAGCATTTAGAAGCTGTTGCCAGCTGGGAGCGGACTTTGTATTTGCCGTGCAGCCCCCCTCCCCATACAAATTGTTTTTGGCCCCAGAGGTGGGCTCTTCAGGGCCACTGGAGGCTTGGGGGAGACCATGCATGTCCCTGCCATTTATAAATACAGCCCCAAATGTAGGCTCCATGGGGATTATCATGAATAAATGCTGCCTGGCCACCATTTTTTTAATCTTGATTCGATCCCACGAGTGCAACATTTGTTGTCATTTTTTTTCCTTTTTGTCCCCAGATGGGGCTCCTCTGGGTCTACCACCCATGGGGTGTAGGGGGGTCAGGCTATCTCTACCCTGCCCCAATATATATATTTTTTTCAAGAGCTCCCATTAAGTTGTGGCCGGGCCCTGAAGGATGTGGTCCCCTGGGCCATTCTGGACCTGATGCTCATTTCAAAGAAATTAAACCTCAACAGGAAGAACTTACAAATATAAACATACCAGGTGCCCCAGCTAAAGCTCCACTTCTGTAAAAAAATAAATGATTCTAACCCCTGGGTTTGCAAAGGCAATGCAAGTGTGTTTTCTCTGCAATTCCAAATTGAAAGATGATCTGAAATGCTTCGTGGAGGTGAATTCATTGTTGAGCTATTGGAGGCCATCTATAGTGACTGTGACAAGTGTGTTTTTTCTTGTCCTTACCTGGTGAGAGAAGAGACCATTGTTCTCCCTTTAAATTGCTACAAGTATTCAAATGCACAAATCACTTGGAAACTTCACAGTCTGGCCCCTCCCACCATAGTAGTATGCAGAGGTCATTTGAGATATCATCAGTGATATCACTGACCATGTCATGAGTGATGTAATATGTGAGGTCGTAAGCAGTGCATTGCGGGGGCGTAAGTTATAGTTAGCTGAGGTAACTATAACTGCTGAATATCTATAAAACGTCCCTGTAACCTTTGTTTTTTCAGTGAATTTCTAAGGTTTTTTAAAATTCTATTTCTTAACTATAATGGCCCTGTAACCTTTGTTTTTTTCTGTGATTTGCTATGTTTTTTTAATGTTATTTCCAAATTATAACATTCCTGTAACCTTTGGTTTTTTAAGTGAATTTCTAAGTTTTTTCAAGAGGCGCGTTTGCAGAGTGGTGGAGTAAGGGGGACATGGTCTCCAGTTCCTCTCAGCAATCCCACTGTCTGGGACTTAATAGAGATAACAGAAGGGGTTCCTTGACCCCAAGGACCCTCAGCATCTAAGGGGACTTCATCCTCCAACCACCACTGCGCCAAGAGGCGCATTTGCAGAGTGGTGGTGAAGGGAGCGTGGCCTCCAGTGTCTTGCCGGAGGTTTTTTTTCTATGTTTTTTTTTATTGTAAGGGAGGGGGCTGTGCGGCCCCCCTCCCTGGGCTGATTTCGGCCCCAGGGACCCCATTCTCCAGGGCCTGCCTTCTTAAATTTTTTTTTTTTAAGCAGGGAAGGGGGCTATGTGACCCACCATCCGGGCCAATTTTGCCCCTGGGATCCCAATCCCCTGGGCACAGCCTGTAGTGTGGGTACCCTAGTTCCACCCAGGGCATCCACTTTTTAAATTTTGGGGACCGCGGGGGGACACTGAAGTCCACTGCAGTCCCTGCCGGCTCCCTGCCTCCTGCGGGAGATGGCATTGGTTTTACACATCGGGAACTGCTAACATGCAGCTCCCTGTGTGTAAAAGGAATTCTGCTCCTCTTCTAGTAAGCAAGAGCATTTTCTGCTCTCGCTTACTAGAAGCGGAGCAGTGTTTGCTATGGCTTGGTGGAGCAGTGCACCTGCCAAGTCATAGCAAACTGCAATGTCCCGGGGGTGGGCATCCCCGGACATTGCTGGAGCCAGCCCTGGGGGGTGGCGGTCACTAGGGCCATCTATAGCACCATGAGGGGGGCCTAGTGGGCCCCCTCCTTTGTTAAGGAAAACCCGAGGGAGCTGGTGGTCCCCGGGTGGCCCACACACATTCAATGCATGTGAAGCCACGGGGAGGTGGCGATCCCCTGGGCTGGAGGTGCAATGTGGCCCCACCACTAATAAAAGTTAAAGCCCCGGGAGTTGGCAGTCATGTAGGCTGGGAGGGGGTCCAAAAGCCCCCCCATTTATAAAAGAAGCAAGTCCCAGGGAGGTGGTGGTCCCCAGGGCGCGGGGGTGCCTTGCGGGCACCCCCGCATAATACAATATGCAATCCCGAGGAGGTGGCGGTTAACAGGGTTTAATTAAACCCTAGGAGGGAGGCCCCATGCGCCCCCTCCTTTATTTATAGCATGATCCTGGGATTTGGCCCACCCGGGGGCTTTTTTTAATTTTGCCACAGATTCAAGGATCCACCCACAAATCTGCAGTAAAATTTAAATAAACAACGTTTAAACCCCGAGAGGTCCCTGAGGGACCCCACCTCCATATCTGGAGGGTCAGGGTATTCCTACCCTACACCCTTCTTTTATTTTTTACTTTTTTTCTGAGATTCGGCTTCAAGCCGAGTCCCAAAATGGCTACCAGCACTTCCTGGTTGAAGTTTTAGCAGCCAATCAAGTTTCAGTAGGGTTTCAGCAGGCTGTTGGGCTCCCAGATAGCCATATTTTTTAAACTAAACTATCTCTAAAACTACGGAACGGATTTACACCACATCACAAAAAGCACGCTTTCTGTACCAACTTCTAGCTTTTTGCCAAATTTGGTGTAATTCTGTTCAGCGGTTCGTTCTGTAGTCCTGTTCAAAAATGAAAAATCCCCATAGACATAACATGGGGAAAAAGCATGTTGGGACCGCCCTTTTTTCTCGGCCCCCGCTTGACAGATCACCATGACATTTTCAGCACAGCAGCTGAACCAAAAAGGGGAATGTTTGTGAAAAGTTCATGAAGATTCATCAAGCGACATCAAAGTTATTGGCAAAACAAAAAACGCTTCTCCTATGGAAACTCTGGTTCTAACTATAACTACCTACTGGTTATATATATATATGTATATATATATATATATGTATCAAAACAAGAAGGTTCCCCCTAGGAAATGTCGCACAAAGAAGAGTTACCGCATTAACAACACCGGCGGCGGCAACTTGGCTGCTCAGCTCACTTCCCTCAAACCACCAAACGTGTTTCGGGCGGTGAGCCCTTGATCACTGGTATAGCACTGAGGCACGGAGACAGCAGCTGCGTGGGGGAACTCCATTTATTATAATAGATAGTCCCGCCCCAGTGGGCGTCAACCTGCACAGCATTATGGTAGATGTAGTCTGTGAGCATGACAAGGACCCCAGAAGTTCCTGATTACACCCCAATGGGTGTCACTGTCCCCGTTGCAAATATGGAAGTGAGCACGATGCAGCCGCCTTGACACCAATCACATCCGATGATGAGGCCTCCTTAATTCTAAATGGTGCTCGTGCTAGCAAGCACCAGGATCCACTATCGTTAGCGGCGAGACTCACCGCGGCTGGGCTGGCCGCATAACATCAAAACAAGAAGGTTGCCCCCAAGGAAATGTCTCACAAAGATGAGTTACCGCACTAACAACACCGGTGGCGGCAACTTGGCTGCTCAGCTCACTTCCCTCAAAACACCAAATGCGTTTCGGGCGGTGAGCCCTTGATCACTGGTATAGCACTGAGGCACGGAGACAGCAGCTGCGTGGGGGAACTCCATTTATTATAATAGATAGTCTCGCCCCAGTGGGCGTCAACCTGCACAGCATTATGGTAGATGTAGTCTGTGAGCATGACAAGGACCCCAGAAGTTCCTGATTACACCCCAATGGGTGTCACTGTCCCCGTTGCAAATATGGAAGTGAGCACGATGCAGCCGCCTTGACACCAATCACATCCGATGATGAGGCCTCCTCAATTCCAAATGGTGCTCGTGCTAGCAAGCACCAGGATCCACTATCGTTAGCGGCGGGACATCTCCGCGGCCGGGCTGGCCGCATAACATCAAAACAAGAAGGTTGTCCCCTAGGAAATGTCACACAAAGAAGAGTTACCGCACTAACAACACCGGCGGCGGCAACTTGGCTGCTCAGCTCACTTCCCTCAAAACACCAAACGCGTTTCGGGCGGTGAGCCCTTGATCACTGGTATAGCACTGAGGCACGGAGACAGCAGCTGCGTGGGGGAACTCCATTTATTATAATAGATAGTCCCGCCCCAGTGGGTGTCAACCTGCACAGCATTATGGTAGATGTAGTCTGTGAGCATGACAAGGACCCCAGAAGTTCCTGATTACACCCCAATGGGTGTCACTGTCCCCGTTGCAAATATGGAAGTGAGCACGATGCAGCCGCCTTGACACCAATCACATCCGATGATGAGGCCTCCTCAATTCCAAATGGTGCTCGTGCTAGCAAGCAACAGGATCCACTATCGTTAGCGGCGGGACATCTCCGCGGCCGGGCTGGCCGCATAACATCAAAACAAGAAGGTTGCCCCCTAGGAAATGTCGCACAAAGAAGAGTTACCGCACTAACAACATCGGCGGCGGCAACTTGGCTGCTCAGCTCACTTCCCTCAAAACACCAAACGCGTTTCGGGCGGTGAGCCCTTGATCACTGGTATAGCACTGAGGCACGGAGACAGCAGCTGCGTGGGGGAACTCCATTTATTATAATAGATAGTCCCGCCCCAGTGGGTGTCAACCTGCACAGCATTATGGTAGATGTAGTCTGTGAGCATGACAAGGACCCCAGAAGTTCCTGATTACACCCCAATGGGTGTCACTGTCCCCGTTGCAAATATGGAAGTGAGCACGATGCAGCCGCCTTGACACCAATCACATCCGATGATGAGGCCTCCTCAATTCCAAATGGTGCTTGTGCTAGCAAGCACCAGGATCCACTATCATTAGCGGCGGGACATCTCAGCGGCCGGGCTGGCCGCATAACATCAAAACAAGAAGGTTGCCCCCTAGGAAATGTCGCACAAAGAAGAGTTACCACACTAACAACACCGGCGGCGGCAACTTGGCTGCTCAGCTCACTTCCCTCAAAACACCACCTGTGTTTCGGGCGGTGAGCCCTTGATCACTGGTATAGCACTGAGGCACGGAGACAGCAGCTGCGTGGGGGAACTCCATTTATTATAATAGATAGTCCCGCCCCAGTGGGCGTCAACCTGCACAGCATTATGGTAGATGTAGTCTGTGAGCATGACAAGGACCCCAGAAGTTCCTGATTACACCCCAATGGGTGTCACTGTCCCCGTTGTAAATATGGAAGTGAGCACGATGCAGCCGCCTTGACACCAATCACATCCGATGATGAGGCCTCCTCAATTCCAAATGGTGCTCGTGCTAGCAAGCACCAGGATCCACTATCGTTACCGGCGGGACATCTCCGCGGCCGGGCTGGCCGCATAACATCAAAACAAGAAGGTTGCCCCCTAGGAAATGTTGCACAAAGAAGAGTTACCGCACTAACAACACCGGCGGCGGCAACTTGGCTGCTCAGCTCACTTCCCTCAAAACACCAAACGCGTTTCGGGCGGTGAGCCCTTGATCACTGGTATAGCACCGAGGCACGGAGACAGCAGCTGCGTGGGGGAACTCCATTTATTATAATAGATAGTCCCGCCTCAGTGGGCGTCAACCTGCACAGCATTATGGTAGATGTAGTCTGTGAGCATGACACGGACCCCAGAAGTTCCTGATTACACCCCAATGGGTGTCACTGTCCCTGTTGCAAATATGGAAGTGAGCATGATGCAGCCGCCTTGACACCAATCACATCCGATGATGAGGCCTCCTCAATTCCAAATGGTGCTCGTGCTAGCAAGCACCAGGATCCACTATCGTTAGCGGCGGGACATCTCCGCGGCCGGGCTGGCTGCATAACATCAAAACAAGAAGGTTGCCCCCTAGGAAATGTCGCACAAAGAAGAGTTACCGCACTAACAACACCGGCGGCGGCAACTTGGCTGCTCAGCTCACTTCCCTCAAAACACCAAACGCGTTTCGGGCGGTGAGCCATTGATCACTGGTATAGCACTGAGGCACGGAGACAGCAGCTGCGTGGGGGAACTCCATTTATTATAATAGATAGTCCCGCCCCAGTGGCCGTCAACCTGCACAGCATTATGGTAGATGTAGTCTGTGAGCATGACAAGGACCCCAGAAGTTCCTGATTACACCCCAATGGGTGTCACTGTCCCCGTTGCAAATATGGAAGTGAGCACGATGCAGCCGCCTTGACACCAATCACATCCGATGATGAGGCCTCCTCAATTCCAAATGGTGCTCGTGCTAGCAAGCACCAGGATCCACTATCGTTAGCGGCGGGACATCTCCGTGGCCGGGCTGGCCGCATAACATCAAAACAAGAAGGTTGCCCCCTAGGAAATGTCGCACAAAGAAGAGTTACCGCACTAACAGCACCGGCGGTGGCAACTTGGCTGCGAGGTGCTGCAATATGAGGGCCTGCATTGAGTTGCATGGCACTGCCTCTGTTCCAATGAAACATTTAGTTGCATTAGGAGGAGTACACTGTAGCTCCAGCCACGGCTTCAGGCCATAAATATAATAGTTCTTCGGGTTTTTTTTCTGGCACTTTCTGTTCTCTGTTTCTCTTAGTCAACAGCAACAACACCTAGGATCAACGTTTTTCATGTAACTATTAAGAGGGCTGCAGGTCTCTTGCAAAATGTACGGCAGAGGCCTTGTTTCTGAATGAGGCATAGTAAACCTCAAATATGCTTACCTGTGTGTCCGACCCTGTGGTGACTCTTCACTACATAGCTCTCTTAATCGAGCAAGCAAAGATGCCTTTACTGCTAAACATATTGAAGCTGTTTATCTTAGGTACTTGAGTAGTTTTCATATTTCTTTTTACCATTTCATAATCTATGACTGTTAGACCTGGCATGTCTGGCGTGATTACCCCTGACTTTTTTTGCCTCTACCGCCTCTATTTTTGGTGCTGTGATGGATTCTGTTTTGCCAACTTAGATGCTTTGGACACTTTGCCACTGCTAAACAGTGTCAAAGTGCCAGTGTTCCCTGTGTAAAGTGTAATGGTAATTGGTATGTTTGCCTTACTAGTAAAGTCCCTAGTAAAGTGCACAATGTGTGCCAGGGCTGGTGATGCAAATGTTACTAGTGGGCCTGCAGCACTATTTGTGCCACCCACACAAGTAGCTTTGAAAAGGGAACTCAGGCCTGTCTCTGCAGTGCCTGCGCGCAATTTGTTAAACTGCCATGTTGTTCTGACAAGTGCACCCACTTGCCAGACCTTACCCTTCCCTTTCTATGCACATCAGACACCCCTATGGTAGGCCCAAGGTACTCCCTGGGCAGGGTGCAGTGCATGTGAAAGGTAGGGTATGTACTAAGGTGTGTACCATGCCCTGACAGTGAAATAATCTCCATTTCGTTTTTCACTGTTGAAAGGCCATCTTGCCCATAGGACAGAATGGGGAGGCTGTGTAATATGTTTTCCAGCCTTTCTTCCCAAAGGCTTAAGTTGGAGAGGTGAAGTTTAGTATGCCTGAACTCACAGTGTAATAACACATCTCTTTATGAAGGTGGTTTTGGATTGTGTGTTTAGAAGCCACTCTTTTAGAAGTGGCTGAGTTTTTGTGCTCTAACATTTCTGTGTGTCTCTGCCTGGTTGTGGATTGACTGTCTGGATTCCAAAGTGATAGGATCTGGGGAATGTCTTGACCCAGGGGAGGAGGTGAGACAGCAACAGGCTGACCTGCATCTGGAGTGTAGGGGGAGGAGTAGCCCCTAGAGGTGAAGAGGCCTTGGCTGCAGCCATAAACCAATGGCTCCAGCCCCTGCTGAGTGATTGAGGATCCAGACCCCCACTATCAAATGAATAGAGGTGTCACTGGCAGGGAGGCACCCAGAACTGGTTTGAACAGGGGTCAGTGCCCCCTGAACATAAAGACTTCAAAGCCATTGAGGGATATAACTATGAGAGCTGAAGCCCCTGAACTTTGGAGAATGGCTTGATCAAGTGTGAACAAGACTGGAGCTACTTCATGGTCAAGAGGACCTTTGCCAAGGAAGAAACAACTGAATAGACTGAAGGATAGGACTGACCCTTGCTGTGTGTTCTGGGGCTGGCCTGCAGTTTGCTGTTTTAACCAAGGAAAGGCTAAAGGGACTTTGCGGTGTGCTGTGTCCCCCTGCTTGAAGGACTTTGCTGTGTGCGGTGTCCTGAAGTAACTTATCCCCAAGGGCCTGAGGTGAGCTGGCTCCCTGTTCGGAAACACAGGAACACAAAAGTTTCCAGGAGAGTCTCAGCGGCGCTGTGTGAGCGTGCCTGTTGCAGTCTGAGACCTTCAGGAAGATCGGCCTATGATCGGGGGCGTCTGGAGTCCAAGCAAGGATCAGCGACACGGTGTGCGTGTGCTTTGTGCAGCCTGAACCCCTTTGTGAGGATTGTCTAGTGATCGTGTGCACTGGAATCCAAGTGAGTCCCAACGCCGTTGTATGCGGGTGCGTTGTGCACCGTGAGACCTTCGTGAGGATTTGCCTTGTTATTGTGTGCACCGGAATCCAAGTGAGTCTCAATGCCGTTGTTTGCGGGTGCGTTGTGCACCGTGAGACCTTCGTGAGGATTCGCCTTGTGATCGTGTGCACCGGAATCCAAGTGAGTCTCAATGCCGTTGTTTGCGGGTGCGTTGTGCACCGTGAGACCTTCGTGAGGATTCGCCTTGTGATCGTGTGCACCGGAATCCAAGTGAGTCTCAACGCCGTTGTGTGCGGGTGCGTTGTGCACCGTGAGACCCTCGTGAGGATTTGCCTTGTCATCGTGTGCACCGGAGTAAAGTGAATCTCAGCGAGGCTTTGCGCGTGATCTTCGTGCAGCCTGAGACCTGTGTGTGGAGTGCCCAGTGACCGTGCACCCGAAGTGTAAGGAAGACTCAGCGACGCTGTGTGCGTGTGCTTTGTGGCAGCCTGAGATCTTCGTAACTGAAGCGGCCTGGACTGGCAGTCCCGGAGGAGCTGAGTTGCCGGCCCGAGCCGCCGTTGCCATTCCACAAAGCTGCATTGGAGGCCCAGTGGCTGGACGAGGAGAGGAGAGTGAGTTCGCGCCCCCCTGTAGTGTAGTTCCTATTTCCCTAATAGGCTCTACGCATTGGAATAATATAACCTATAGGTTTGACATAGGACTAAGGTCGGTATGTCCCTATCGATTATATTAAACTTAATTACCTGTGCCAGCTAGCTCAGAGGCCACTAGAAACTCCTTGAGAACAAGAAGGGAGTAGTTTCTGGCAACCGAAAAACATGACAACTTTGTTTCCCTTTAGAAGCGGAACATGTCTCAGAATCGTGGAAACAATAGATAACAGTTTCACTCATTCAATCGTGCATGCTTAGTTTCTACAGAGTTACACAGAAAGGATTTTATTGAACAGTCTTGTTTCTCGTGTAAGAGATATGTGCTGTATGATCACAAGACAGTATGCAAGATAAATAATGTACAGCGTAAGCAGTAGAAATAAATAATACTGTGCTAGCATTATCTTTTAGCATATATTCACGTACATAAATAACATGAGCTAAGAATGCGAGTACTCATTCGATGCGTCTCTAAGCTAGTTCTACCCCAGTGTACCTAACCTAGTCTAGGTGTAAGAAAAGATAGAAGTAGGTGGAGTATTCTCTAGTATGGTAGACTAAGAGTATGTTAAGTCTAGTATGCCAAGAGTCCCTCTAGGATCCAGTCAGCTCCATACCTTGAGAATGAGAGAGGTGTGAATCTCCTGCTGGATCTGAAACTCTATCACCCTGCGAAGGGAGTCAGAACACTGGAAGCTGGATTCGTCTGCGTGCAGAAATGAGAGCGTCTTCTCAGTGCGTCAGGCCGGGGTACGGGCTCCTCTGAAGTCGAGGTCTCCTCTAACTTACTTGGGCAAGGGAAGGTATATTTATACCTGGTAGGTGTTGTGGAATGTTAGCATTGACGTGAAGTCGGACAGAGGAAGACGTCAGGAATGAACCCTTAAGGTATAACGGTTCATACATAATAGATGAGTTCTTGGAGAAATCAATAGTCCTGTGCTAGGGGAACTCCCGAAGCTTAAGGGTCTGGTTTCTAAGAACTCGTTGTGAAGTTAGGGTGGACGGATGTCGTTGACCATGTCTGTATTTGGAGTGCATGGTTAATGCCTAAATAAGGACTGGGATTCTATGCCTATATAAGGGCAAGGCGAATTGTGCCTATATAAGGACATGATTCAGGAAAACCTATATACGGACCCCTAAAGCGGAATACAACACCCACTCCATCTTCGAGTGAACGATAATACTAAATGCTAAACATTTTAAATGCTAAACATAAAATTGAGTACCACATATTACTAAAAACATTTCTAAAAGCATTTTAAAAGAAGCTTAAATCTGTTGAAATGGCATAGGTACTGTACATTTAAAGCATTGTTTTCATTCTAAGCATATAACGGAAGTAGAATGCAATGTGAATGAAACAGTAATATATACATATGATGAAATGGTCGATAAGTTCTTAAAATCAAAGCCATTGCATATCATGGAAGTAAATGAAATGTTAGACAAGTAAGGTGACAATGTGTCCCTGGAAGTATTCAAAGAAGTCCGTTTTATAAGACTAGTTCTACTGTAAGCAGATTGTTCATTTGCCATGTCATTTTAAAAATTTTAAAAAGAAAAAAGTTCAATTCTGGGAAACGTTCCAAGTTTGAAAAAATATGAAGGCCAAATTTCATTGTTGCCCTGGTACACTGTGAGCCGAATCAAAGTCAGTGTGTGGGTCTGGCGTAAACATTAGATCATCTATTTCCATAGCCAAAATATCATCCACCGAAGTCGGTGACATTTGGAACACCTCGTTCAGAAGGTTAATTGCACAAAGATGAGAAACATCGCCTTCAGCAGAAGATGCAATGTTCGCGTCCGTTGTTACCTGTGTGCCCGTTGATCCATCTCGTACCTCAGGAGCAGCCGGAAGCGTCTGTGAGATCTCAATGAATGCCGCCATCAGAATTGGAAGCCTCTGGGGACAACACACAGCATGGGCCGTTATCGGGTCCAGCAGAGTATCGATATCCGTTGGCATGACTGATGGGAGTGTTGGACAGGTGTCTAGCACGCATTCTTCACCGCAAAACAGGCAGCGTAGAACAGGTAAGATGCAATCTTTCCAGATTGGTCTGAATGACAGGAAGCACGTTGTATTAAGTTCCCTTAGACGATGCATGCCCAAAAGCTGTACTATTCGCTCACGGCATTTCCGTTCGAGGAGGGCTCTCTCCACATCGCTCAGAGTGATGTTGGCGAAGAGGCTTGCCATAGCGTAGTAGAAGGAATAGAAACAGAATTCCTGCAACAAGTGCTAGAATTAACGGTACACCACCAAACACCGAATGTGCGAAGTTTGGGATGATTCCGAGGACAGCCTGGAAAGGTGCTAATAGTCCGGAACAGATGGTCTTAAATACATGTACAATTCCGCTTGTATCTGACTTATTGAAGATACATCCTATCATTTCTATGAAATGTATAGGGCAGTTTGTACGAATTAAAGCTTGTATCTCAGCCGAAGTCCTTGCAACTTGTAGATCATAGGTTTCTTTTGCCGAGGTCAAAGGCACTGATTGTTGTATAAGCATGGCTTTCATTCTGCTTAAAGTATCAAATCGTATAAAAGAGACATTCAACGAAGGCCATAGAGGCAACTCCCTGACTGTGTCTATTGGGGCAAACAATACTTGCATACAGCAAGTGACCCTGGAGTTGACCGTTACTAGATATGGGATGCCTGGCAACATGCCACAGCAACTCTGATCATTCAACATGAGGTAACTCCCATTAGAAAGTTGTCCAAACGTTGGATTAATCACAGCAGCTGGTGTACCCTGCTGGTGGCAGGACAAGTTTGCCACAGAACCATTACAAGCCCCGTGTAAAGAAATGTCCTGACAAATCAGTGAACCGCTTAGTGCACTTTCACAGTGTGTACCGCTTAGAAACACTTCACGATCCCCACTCCAACATCTATAGGTGTAAGGTAAATTCCAGGATGTCTTAATGTATTCTTCACCCAACCCTTCATATTTGCCTGCTTGCATCAGTTTACTGAAACTGGAAAGTAGTCACAGGTAGACTAATCTTGCCATGAATAAGCCATTCCGTAGCTGGTTTTTCTGCCACTGTGAATGGTAATTTTTCAAGTTTTTCAATGCTCAGTACTGTATACTTTGCTCCCCTTTGTGCCAGTTCGATCTGTTTATCAGTTAGATTGTATTCTGCAAACAGAGCCGACGTGTTGATAAAACGCCAAGGCACATAGCCCACACGCAAAGATTGCAGCGTCCAGCTTAATAACATAATAGAACGTAACTGAGATTGGCCTTGCTGTAACATGGCTAAATCTTGTTCCAGTATGTCGATAGCAGAGGATACAATACTGTCCAATGAATAAATTCTGGAGGACAAAGTTGTTAACCCATTGTCGACCACAGAGAGATTTTTCTCTAAGTTAATAAGATCAAGTTCACGTATTCGTTCTGCGGCCTCCATCTGTGACACCTTCCATGCTTCATTATAAGCAACATAAATGCCGTCATATATGAAACGTTTTTGACGCGGTTTTCTTGGTCCAAGCAAGAATTCCCTATGGTCTGCGTCTTCTTTAAGTAAAGATAAGTGTTGTTTCACATCCTTAAGTGTAGATTTTTCAGCCAATCGAGGCATAATTTTCCTACACTGTATGTTGTTACTACCCCCGGATGCTGTCTTTGGACGTATCGTGGGTCTGGCCTATGAATAGTAAACCCCTGTGTTTTATTCAGGAATCTGTCTTGACAGTTGTTTGTGTCTGTGGGCCAGATCAACCATTTTCTCCAATCAGGATTTGTTCTGTTGAGTTGTAGTATGGTGTCAACTGTAACCGCTGCCTGTGTATTGTTATCACTTGCAGGTGTTGGTACAGAAGGTGCTTTCAAGTCTTTAATCTTGGCTAACCCAAGGCAAGACGTTTGTTGGACCGTGTCATTCAAAAACATTATTTGTTGAGGGACGATACAGGCTCTAAATAAAGCTTCTATCCCCTACACTTGCCAATCTTTAGTACCCCAGACAGACTTTGTGTCTATTGTGTCTTTCCATAAGTCGAAACCCTGTCTAGACAATTGGGCAATAAAAGCTGCAGAGTAAATCTGTTTTGTATTTGTTAACATAATTTTCAGTCCTGTTTTGTTTACATTTCTAAAGTAAAATGTTTCTGGATCAGATGTATTGTATCCTGAAAAATATGGAAACTTCTTAGCAAATGTTTTTGAACTACCTTTTGGTGGTGTAGGACAATGCTCCCATTGGTTAAACATAAACACATTTCTAGGTGTTGCAGATTTATGCAAAAAATGAGGACCATAGTGGTTATAGCAATACAGCTGTTCATAGTCTGATGAACCCTCTAAATATTCATTATTAGAAAATGCAGCAGATTTTTCTAGGTCAAACATCATATCATTTACAGTTTCAAAGTCCCAATCATCAGAAAAGGTACTGGATGAAACAAAATCACTTAGTGAGATCTTAAATAAATGTGGAATGTTCAAATGTTCCGTCGGGCCAAAAATATCAAAGTCAGTTTTGTCCCACACTATACCATCCTGTATAGGAACGGCTGTGATGTTCACTGCAGACAAGTCTCTTGTTTCACGATGGGATGATTTGTGAGGTTTCAAAAGTAAGTTCACTTCTTTTCTTTCAATGTCCAAATGGATGTATCTCCCATTTATAAGCACGCTCATAGTCATAACCAAAGCTAGCCAAAGCAGGAAGAAAAATATTTAAAAGTTTTTGATGCTGGCGATGTCTCGGGCTCACTTGGATCCTCAGAAAACGTATCAAAGTTAATGAAGTAGCCAGAAGCAGTTCTGTCAATTGTTGGAATGGCATCAGGATTTGTAGAAATCGCTGGCACCAGTTGATCACTTGTTACATTGGTGTAGACAGGTGTATTTGGATGAACTGGTACTTGTGTTTCAAGAGGGATGAGTTCCATAGCATTGTTGCTCAGTCCTTCATCTGTTACTGCTGAATTCTCGATGGTTATCAGTCTTTCAGTCTGAACCTCTTGGATAGTAGCGAGAGGAGTGTGTCTGCTACTAGGTCGGAGTCCACGAGGCCTACTATTTAGTATTGGCCACATACTGTGGTTTGATGAGGTCGATGGACACAAATCTTTTCTCCTTTTTTCCAGCAAGGGGCGGCAGAAATACTGTTCTTGTTCCGTGTATGGCTAGGACAGGTACTGGTTGTCTGTATGAAGGTCCAAATTCCTTCTTGTCCGCAATTTTCTCTCTGACTAGATCCCCAACTTTTGGAATCCAGACAGGCCTTGCTGGGACCGCCGGTTTTTCCCCAGTGGTGGTTGGCTGCAGGAATACGTTGCTTTGTTTTGTTCTTAGTTCGTTTAAGTCCTGTAAAACAGCCAAACGATCTTTGATATAAAAGGGTTTATTTTTCCACCACTGTGCCACTGCTTTCCAGATCTGGCACCCACATTCTTGTCCCAAATAGGACCTCATTTGAGTGACCCCCCTAGAGAACTTCTTGGCAAGTTGTTTAATGAGGGTTGGACCCCATAAAGATGTTTGACCCACCCATCACCCGAACCTAATACCCTAGCTGTTATAGACTGCTTTATGTCCTGGTTTTTCCTTTCCACAACAGAATTTCCCTCAGGATGAAACAGAGAGGAGTACCGCAATGCAACGCCCAGACTGGCCATGGCGTCTTTGTAAGCCCGAGAGCTAAACGCAGGGCCCTGGTCAGAATGTAGCGTGCCTATTGCGTATGTGCCGATAAAGACTCGCAAATCTTTTATAACAGTTCGAGCGTCAGCCGAGCGCTGAGGCCATATCCATAAGAACCTAGAGCAAGAATCCACTGCAACCATGATATATTTATAGTTACCGTCCCTTTGCAAGGGACCCCAGTGGTCCAGGTAAACACAAGCTAATGGTTTGTCTGAAATTAACAGGGGTGTCTGCGCAGGACGTTTCACTGTGGAGACTTTCATCTGTTGGCAAATTTCACATTCCAGAACATAGTTCTTGGTCTGCTTCCTAATGCCAGGCCACCAATATCTTTGTGTTAGTAAAGATACTGTTGCAGAAATGCCTGCATGGGCAGAGGCTATCCCTTCGTGTGCTGCTAGGATTAGTCCTAATCTGCGTTCCTTGTTTGGAATTACCCTATCCCCCACTCAAGGGATTCGAGCAAAAGGAACGTTATTCGCATCAATTACATATGAGTACCTGAGTGGAAACTTTTTTGGTAACGCTGCACCACTGCCTTTGCTCGTAGCATTGACAGCCAACATTATCTCACTGTCTATTTTCGTTTTTGAACGTGTGATCGCAGCTACGGAAGTCGTCTGAACATCCCCCTTTGCGGCTTCGTCAGCCAATGAATTCCCTGCAACATGAACGTCATCACGTTGATGACTCAGTGTATGGATCACGTGAGCCTTTGGTAGTTCGCTTTTTAACTGAACTACTTGTTCCCAAAGCGTTTTATGCTTTATTGGGCCACCTTTTGCATCTTTGAACCCGTTTTCAAGCCAAGTTTGTATATATTCATTATATGATTGCACACAGTAGAAAGAATCGCACACTATTAGTGTGGGGAATTCTCGATCTGTACTTTCAAGTGCCAGTTTGAATGCTTGTAGTTCAGCTCGCTGAGCTGTGCAATCTCCTAGAGACTGGGTTTTTGTGACCATAGGTCTGAAGTTGCCATCTCGCATGCGACCTTTAACGATTGCGCACGCTGCACTGTAAGCTTGCTTACTCCCTGTTGCGGGTTGTGCGGATCCGTCAGTGTAAATTATGAATTTGTACTGATCGAGAGGCAGAATCTCAGTAGGCAGAGGACATTCATGTTCATATTGCAGGAAAGCTTGTGTTTTTAGATCGGGATCAAAAACATATTCAACATCTGTTGCAGCAAGAGAATTAACCCATTGTATCCATCTAGGATGTAATGCTTTAGCATTTGGAACGCTCGCTTTTGTTACCGCCTCTAAGGCCGGGACTGGGGTTACGACAATAATGCGTTTCCCTTGGGCTAGAGCTCTTTCTTTTGCTACAGCGGTTTGAACTGCTGTCAGAATTTTTTCTGTTGAAGTGAAGCGCATTTCTGCTTGTGTATACAAGTGTGATTTGTATGCAATTGGTACTTTTTCACCCTCATTAAATGTTAAGTAGGTGAATCCGCATTGACCCGAAATTATTCGGATCACTAAGTTGCGTTGACTTACGCGTGTTTGTAAGTGATTTGTTGCTAACATGTTAGCCTGGAGTGAACGCAAGATTTCTGTGTGTACTTGTGTCCAATTTTTGATTGAAAAATCAGGTTTGATTAATGCGTAGAGAGGTTTAACCCTTTCTGCGTAATTTAGAATGTAAGTTCTTCCAAAATTTAGGAAACCCAGGATGGATTGTAAATTTTTCAGCGTCTTTGGAGGTTGGAGCAGCGCACACCTTTCTAAAAAGTTGGCTGCCAAGCTCTTGCCTTCACTTGAAAGCTCATATCCTAGAAACAGGACATTGAGATGGGCAATTCTGGACTTTTTGAAGTTGAATTTGTAGCCCTCAGAGGCGAAGCCCAGTATAATGGTGCTCACCCTGTTCAAGTGTTTGTCCAGGTCATCGTCTGTCAGATAGATGTCATCGACATATGACAATGCCTCATTATCATAAATTTGTAGTAACTCCGTTACTCTCGCTGAGAATAACCCCGGGCTGTTCTTGAACCCTTGTGGGAGTTGACAAAATTGACGCTGGGTCCCCATTATTGAGAAAGCTGTTAAGTACCTGCTTCCAGGTGCTATGTTTTGACAAAAGAAACCATTTGAGATATCCAATGTGGTTTTGTATTTTTTACGCACAATGTTATTCATTAATGCTGTACTATGTGCATTTTGCACTGCAAATGTTTTGAACAAGTGTTTAAGTGTCTGTAATCCAAAACTAGACCATAGGTATTGTCTGGTTTGGAGACAGGAAACAAAGTATTGTTCATTGAAGAGGTGCATGTTTCAATCAACCCCTGGTATTCAAGTTGATCTAAGATCTCCCTGACCTGATTTTTAGCTTCTTGCTTTATTGGGTACTGCCTTTGTGCAGTAGGTTCATTTTTCAGATGTATTTTATGGTGAGGTGAGTCCTCATCCCATCCTACATGATTTTTGCATAATGCTGGGGCCTGGGCAACTGCCCATTTCCTGGCATAAATATACTTTAGGTAAATTGGAATATGGTTGGAGAAGGCAGGAATAATAATGTCCTCGCCATGTGGGCACTCCCTGACAAATTGTGGTGGCCAGTCTTTTTCTGCTAGAAGTATATCATAGCCCCTTGAAAGTTTTTCCCAAAAAAGTGCTTTCACCTGTCTAGGTATGTCTCCCTCCATTCGGAGTGTTATTTCATATAACTTTTGTGGAGTACTAACCCTGGTGTCTACAGTCTCAACTGTAATGTACTCATTCAAGTCCACTATCTCCAGAAGTTCCTTCAGGTTCTGGCGAGCTATTGTGACTTCTGCTGCACTGTCCAGCATTGTCTGAGCCCATTCTCTGTTCTTGAGTTGTGTTCTCAGTATCCTCGGCATGTCTGATCTTCAGACCTGCTACCTTCTTCTTTGAGAATTGAGGTTTTGATTTATTTTTCGGAACGTGTTTGTCGTCTTTCGATTTCACGCTTTCTTCTCTATGTTCTGACCGTCCTCTTCTTTCCGATGTCTGTGACGAGATCTGAAAGGTACGAGAGGAACGTGTATCAGTATCTTGATACCTGTCAGGCTTTTTTAAATTATCCCTATTCCTGAGGTTATACCTCCTTTCAGAGGGCTCCTTTTGAGGAGACCTACCTCGGGATTGAGAACGTTTCTCTGAATTATTTTTATTAGTTTCCCACTTCTTTTTAGAAGATGTAGGAGTTTGTTTAATAGAGTCCTTCCCAGGACTTTCAGATAGTTTTGGTTTCACTGGTCTTCCACCCAAACTATCTCTGCCTAATTCTGCATATGATTGTTCTATTATTCTGGGTAGCTCAGTTTGATGTTCTGTAACATCGAATTCCCTTAATCGTTGGCGGATCGCCACTGCTGCTGCCTCCCCTTTAATATTAGATAATATTATTGTTGAGACCTGGTCGAAATTTTTCAGTAATTTATACCCAAATTTAGAGCAGGCTCTGCCCCGTATTCGTTTTGAAATTGTTTCAGGACATCTGGTATTACTGCAATTGATGGAATACCATGTGTTTTAGTATAGATGGCAGCAAAGACTGAGCCCCAAGTGGTACAGTCTTCCAGTTGTGGTGTGATCCCCATCGGTAAACAGATGGTTAGGATTCTGTGTTTCTCATATGGGCTAGTATTTGGAAATACTGCTTCGATTTGAGTAATTTTTTGAGCTATCCAGAATGGAATTTGCTCACGTTTTGTGGGCATTTTACCCATGACTGCGTATAGAGTCTGTGGTGTAATTTTTAGTGTATTCCCCTGTTGAGGAGTTTGATTTGGAAGTGTCAATGGTGGTTGGACTGTGAAAGTCTGCATGACATATTGGACTAGTTGTCTGTAGATTTTTATTAACTCTTGTAGTTGAGTAAGTAGTTCCTCATCTGACATTATATCCAGTTGAGGATGAGGAGTGTAGCCGGCTAGAATCGGCCATGTTGCTCCTGGTCTACCTAGTGGACCGAGCCTGGTAATGTTTCTGTGATGTTTTAGTGCGCCTTTAAACCAGAGCTGATGCTCCTGGTATGTTAGTGGAATTTCAATATCCTCGAAAGGAATATATTCCTCTGGTGGATCATCTTCTTTGTAGAAGTGAAACAGTCTTGTTACTGAATTTGATTCAGGAAATATGACCCATGAATAGAATACCTCTGTCTGAAAGGATTTGTGTGCCTCTATCACGAAAACTGCTCTGCCTCCACTCAGTGGTAGGCCATGTTTTATAAGTTTTAGAGTGATGGCTCTTCTTAAGTTTGGATTGATGTCTATGACACCCTCCTCGGTTTCAATAAAACCTGTGATGTTATAAGCTGTTAAAGCTGGGTGACCCGCAACATCACCGTTGTCGGAGTCAGGCCTTTTGTTTTTTGAAAAATGTAGAACAAGTTTCAAGGAAACAAAAAGATAAGGTGCACAATATTTTGGAACACTGTATCCTTCAACGTTGAACAAACCAAACAACTAATATATAGGGTGCTTCCCAATTTAAGTATGGCGGATATTTAACCCTACCCACTCCGGACGTCTTATGGAGTATGTGAGTAGGGGTCTCTGAGAAAAGCACGAATGAGTTACTCAGTATCTAGCGTTAAATTACTGCCTTACCAAACCGTTGGGCGCCATGTAGTGTAGTTCCTATTTCCCTAATAGGCTCTGCGCATTGTAATAATATAACCTATAGGTTTGACATAGGACTAAGGTCCCCGCTAGCTCAGAGGCCACTAGAAACTCCTTGAGAACAAGAAGGGAGTAGTTTCTGGCAACCGAAAAACATGACAACTTTGTTTCCCTTTAGAAGCGGAACATGTCTCAGAATCGTGAAAACAATAGATAACAGTTTCACTCATTCAATCGTGCATGCTTAGTTTCTACAGAGTTACACAGAAAGGAAAGACGTGCCTTTCAATAAAAAGGGTTTTATTGAACAGTCTTGTTTCTCGTGTAAGAGATATGTGCTGTTATGATCACAAGACAGTATGCAAGATAAATAACGTACAGCGTAAGCAGTAGAAATAAATAATACTGCGCTAGCATTATCTTTTAGCGTATATTCACGTACATAAATAACATGAGCTAAGAATGCGAGTACTCATTCGATGCGTCTCTAAGCTAGTTCTACCCCAGTGTACCTAACCTAGTCTAGGTGTAGGAAAAGATAGAAGTAGGTGGAGTATTCTCTAGTATGGTAGACTAAGAGTATGTTAAGTCTAGTATGCCAAGAGTCCCTCTAGGATCTAGTCAGCTCCATACCTTGAGAATGAGAGAGGTGGGAATCTCCTGCTGGATCTGAAACTCTAACACCCTGCGAAGGGAGTCAGAACACTGGAAGCTGGATTCGTCTGCGTGCAGGAATGACAGCGTCTTCTCAGTGCGTCAGGCCGGGATACGGGCTCCTCTGAAGTCGAGGTCTCTTCTAACTTGCTTGGGCAAGGGAAGGTATATTTATACCTGGTAGGTGTCGTGGAATGTTAGCATTGACGTGAAGTCGGACAGAGGAAGACGTCAGGAATGAACCCTTAAGGTATAACGGTTCATACATAATAGATGAGTTCTTGGAGAAATCAATAGTCCTGTGCTAGGGGAACTCCCGAAGCTTAAGGGTCTGGTTTCTAAGAACTCGTTGTGACGTTAGGGTGGACGGATGTCGGTGACCATGCCTGTATTTGGAGTGCACAGTTAATGCCTAAATAAGGACTGGGATTCTAGGCCTATATAAGGGCAAGGCGAATTGTGCCTATTTAAGGACATGATTCAGGAAAACCTATATACGGACCCCTAAAGCAGAATACAACACCCCCAGGTAACGTGTGCGACTCCTAGGGGCGGGGCGCGGGCTCGGAGGGAGACTCTCTCGGCCTCTCTCTCGTATTGGCAGCGCAAGCCTCTGCTTCGGCTCGTATCGTGGCCCGTATTGCCAAAGGAGTGGCAGTACGGGGCCGGAGTGCGGAGCTGCATTTTTGTTACACCATACCTGTGTTGGGGGCAACTGTGACAGAGGCTGACCGCGAGTCAGACGGAGTGGCGGAGAGACCGCCTAAGGCACCATGATCGGTGCCGGAGTGTATTACGCATTAACTGATTTCTGAATAACAAACGACCTAATTGTCGTATTACACATTGCATCATTTCTGAATAACGAACTACCTGATTGTCGTATGACGCATTGCATTGTTCTTGTATAACGAACTACCTGATTAGCGTATTACGCATTGCATTATTCCTGCATAACGGACTACCTGATTAGTGGATGACGCATTGCCTTATTTCTGCATCACGACGTACCTGGTGGTTGTATTACATATTGCATTGTTCTTACATTGCTAAGTATCTGATTGTTGCGTTACGCATTGCATTATTCTTACATTGCAAAGTGCTTGGTGGTTGTATTACACATTGCATTATTCTTACATTGCAAAGTACCTGATTGTTACGTTACGCATTGCATTATTCTTACATTGCAAAGTGCTTGATTGTCGCGTTACGAATTGCATTATTTCTACATTGCACAAGTGCCTGATTCTAGCATTACGAACTGCATAACATGGTATTAGGACTACAGTGAAATGTTTAGAAGTGCTCATTGATATCGTTAGAACTTACAAGGGCTGGCTGGCCTAACAACCGGCCAGGGAGAATATTACAAATACGCATATGTTGGATTTATATTGTGTTGTCTTATCGTATATCTTTTTATATAAAATGTATACTAGTTTTTTTAGTGTGGAGTCTATTTGTGGTGTCATCATTGGATTGCTGTGAGCGTGGTTGCAAATGCTTTACACATTGGCCTTGAAGATAAGCCTGGCTGCTCGTGCCAAGCTACCGAGGGGCTGAGCGGGGGCTATCTCAGAAGGTGACCTTCTTTTCCCTGACGTGGAACCGCGGGTCCCTATTTGGCCTGAGGCGCCTATCTCAGCCAACCAGGGATCCCAGGTCTAACAATGACCTATGCTGCTCATATTAACATCAAGTTTGTTGTTGATGCTAGGGTGGTAAAAGTGTGTTTAATAAACTTAAGAAACTTTATATGGGAGGGGGAGGGAAACATGGAGTCCACGACTATGGTGAGTCTGACATATGTGGGGAGAGCTCACAGGGCGTGCTCAACCTCCAGAACCTTTCTTTTATATGATTAACCCGTCACCTCTGGTGAATGGCCATATAAATGCTTTAGGGGAGTTAGTACGGGGTGAATTTTATGAGTTTTAACGACAAACTCATCCATTTGGCCTATGATGTTAGTGTCTATTACAGGTACCCCAGTCACATGCCACACATTCCATTCTCGAGTAGTACACTTGGCACTTGGCACTAATACCTTCTTGTCTCTTCCGGCAAGGATGGGGTTACCCAGACCGAAGTACATCCTACCAAATACATGTGAAAAATACTCATTGTATAACAACATTTTTAATGGAAAAAATGTCGATAAATACCAAGTAACAGGGAAAAAATACGGATGGATTGAACGATTTCAATTAAAACAGAATCTCTTGGCATAAATAAATCCAAGGTTAGTGCTAGCAGAGAGACTTTCGTATGAGCCTGTCTCACATAATTCATTTTGGGAAAGGGTCCTAAAATCCTTGGGCCTGCTTCAGTGTACCTCTGCTTTTTACTTTTTTGAGGAACATTCTTCGAAAGCCACTAAAAACCCTTACTTTATAACTTTCAGGCATGTATAAGTCAGTGTACACAAGTACTACCTGTTTTCTGAATAAGCAATGCAAACAAGTTAAAAGACTCAGCAATTACTAAAAGCTGCTAATAACAAACAGTGGCAAAGTCAATAGATCTCGCCTTAGCCAATTGTTTTAGCCTTGCTGGGATCATCTCCAGTGCTGTGTTGCATGGTTAATCACCAGGGGGAAAAAAACCTATGCACCAAGCATGCAAGTATCTACAAAATGACTCAATTGTTTTTTTGTTTGTTTTTGTTTACAGATTCAAGTTGGATTTGTAAACAATGAAAAAAGTGCAGAAGCGGGTGGGGTAGAGGGCGCAGGGGGAAAAGACTGCAGATAGTGAACCAACAACCAGGGCAGAATCACGGAGGGTGTGGAAGCAACAGGGTGGCAGGGAAATCAACATGAGTGGGTGGAAGCAACACGGTGCGCGGGGCAAAGCAACACCTATGGTGCGGGTGGGGGGAAGCAACACGCAGTACGTGGGAGGGAAGCAAACGGAGACAGAGCAACATGGAGGGGGGAGGCAAACTCAAGATAGAGAGCAACATGGAGTTTAAGCACATGGGAGAGATGTTCGAAGGGCGAAGCTTTGTAAAAGTGAATGAGCGGCTCGAAGGACGAAGTTATGAAAAATTACATTTTTATAATGTTATGCAAAGATATGTGCTAGGAGAAGAGGGAAAACTAAGAGAACATGGCAAACATGAATACTTTCATGGAGTGATTATAGAAAATAAAGTTCCCGAAAAGCAGACACTTGTGGAAGGGTATAAGGAGCCATCTGTTATGTCCTGCGAGACACGTTCTAGTGTCTCGACAGGCATAGAGTTTACAGCCACTCCCCTATGGGAGTGGGCACACTTGCACCCCCACACGCATCCCTCACAGGCGTCACGAGTGACGTGAGCCTGTCAATAAAAGGGCCCGGGTGCACGTGCTCAGGGCCAGTTGACTAACCAGAATCACTGTGTCTGCGTATGTCATTCGGCAGCATGTGGGCCTAGTGCCCCCGACATAACATTTGGCGACGAGGCGGGTCTTCCCCGCGTGTCCCCTGGCAACAGCCTGGCTATCCTCTGAGGGGGAGGGGAGCGGCCCCCGTTCAGGGCACCCTTAATGCCTGCGTGACCCTGTCGAGCGGTGACTGGCCCGGACGACGGACACCCAGTGGGTGTACTGGCACCCACATGCTGCGCCTCTGCCATCACAAGAAAAAGGGGGAGAGTGCTGCCGTGTCGAGGGCACCCCCGGTGAGCAGGTGCGCGACGTGCCAGAGGGCCTGCGGTGGGCATCTGAAGAGCCCCGGGACTGGAAGAGGTGATCGGGAGCCCACCCCGCACCTGGCATGCTGGCACACGAGTGCGGAGACCGCGTGGTGCCCAAAGGAGTTGGCGGCATGCCCATGCCATCGCCGCGCTGAACCCAACAGATGAAAGTGCCGAGCGGAGCCCACCCGCATCGGTCGCCATGTCCCGCCGGGCAGAAGGTGAGCCCGCAAAAGGTGAGGTGTTGAGGGGCTGAGGCGAGAAGAGTGACCCAAATGACATGCGGTCAGCGGGAGCCCACCCCACAGCTGAAGTGCCGGCGTAATGATCAGCCGGAAGGGGAGCCTGACGAGGGGAGGACAGAGAGCGTAGCAGTGACCCGCTCCCTCAAAACCACGAGGAGTAAGTGAACCCTGTCCCGTAGCTAAGCTACGCAGTCCCCAGATAGAAGCTCCAACCTCACTCCCCGCCACTCGCATTGAATAAAAGACGGGACAATAACTCACTGGGAAGGGGAGGACATCCCTCTGTAGAGTCCTGCTGCCTCCAAGCGTCCCGCAAAGCAGATCCGGACGGCGACCATCGGACAAGAGGCCCGCAGCGCATGCACAGCTGCTGAGGCCATTCCGGGTTTTGGAATCGCGGATGCATCTCAGGCAGCCGTCACTGTAAAGAAGAAGTTTCTGCAGCTCGAGGACATCAGGTTGCAGAAAAAGCAGCTATACCCCTGCAAGGGGTGAAGTAGACTGCGGCGTCAGGGAAGCAGCTGAGGTCTGAGAACGTCCTGACACCGGCATCCCACGAGAGAAGTGAGGAGACAGCTCGAGGCATATGCGTCAGGAAAACAGCTTGGGCCCAACTCTGAAACGAAGAGACACTGCCATCTAGTGACCGATCAAAGGTACTGCACCCGCTAAATAAAATACACTGACTGAACCCTGTGATTTCCCCAGCATGAAACTCTGCCTCTAACAATAGCCCTGGTTACAAGAACAGTACCTTAACCAATCCCGATTGCCGGCAGTCACCCAAGGAAAATGTCCATGCACAGTGTCAAGAGCCACTAGCACTCCACCACAGAAGCAAGTCTATGTAAAGGTCTAGCGCTGCATGTATGCTGGCCAGAGAAAAGAGGCCGCAGGTGGACAAGCAACATCCCTGGACAAGAAAACAGCGCAGCACGCCCCAATATGCAAACGCACACCACTACTAGAGGCAAGTGAGCACGCAAGGCGCCAGCAGACACTGAATAGTAGCCCCAGCACTGCCTGACGGGGCACCAACTCAGGTCTGTCGCATTGTAGGGGTGAGACTGTTAAACCCCACAAGGAGCCTCAGGAAAGACTGATGGAGAGCGCAACCTCAGTGCCTGTCTGATGCCACAGCAAGTGAGAAGGGTGCGCCACACGCCCCTGGCGGTGAACGACCATCACCGCAAGGAGAAAGAGCAGGCACGGCCGGTGCCAGAAGAGGGTGCCCTAGCAAAGAAGAGCGCGCAGTCCGAGGCACGCGCCGCATGCACCCAGAAGCGCGCCAGCACAGGTGCACGCCCAGGAGGAAGAGAGACCTCTCCAAAAGCAAAGAAGCACTGCTGGAATCAGCAGGGAGATCCCATACATCTCCGCAGAAGCAACAGCAATGGAGCCCGGAAGAGGCCAAAACGCAGCACAGTGTCTTCCCTCATACTGCCTCACGCAGGAGTCGTCAGTGACCCAAGGCTGACGAGAGGAGAGTCTCACACCACAAGTGGCCAGCCGCCACCACAGCTCTCTACTGCCCGTGGAAGACATTCCCTGGAGAGGGAACACCCGGAGTAGGAGCTTCGCTCACCACTGCCCATGGAAGCCATTCCCTGGAGAGGGAACGCCCGGAGTAGGAGCGTCAAGAAGCTGCCTGAAGAAGAAGCACCCAAGATGAGCGGCTGCTCGCCATGCAGCTGAGAAGAGCGACGGAAGGTTCGCCTGAGTGGTCCGGAGACCATTGAAGTTCAACGGCCCTGTTGGCCATATTAGAACATGGTGCATGTCACTGCACCCGAAGAAGAAGAAGAGTGGAGATCGTGTCACCCCGAAGAGCTAGACAAACACAGGTGTGTCAAAGTCAACGGGAGGAGAAGCAAGAGGACTCGTAGCACCACAAGCCAAGAACACCTCCAAAGACACCAGACAGCCACCAAGGCGGACCGACGGCCCTGGCGACAGCACCAAGGGAGAACCACACGTAAGCCACCGCAAGCGCGTACCGCGTTGCTCCCATCGCTTCACAGTGAGACCGTCCAGCCCCGAGTGTCGGCAGTTGGAGTTGATTGGCATCCCTGCCCCTGACCGCAAATGCCAGAGGTGCAAGCCAAGATTCAGAAGAGGCAATCACGTGGCTACGACGTCCATCCAAAAACTTCCTCTCCTAGTTAACCATCACCACCTGTTGTCCAGGCCCAATGGCAGCTACGTCATCAGTGCCATGTGCATGACACCGCACTCAGCAAGACACGTGGAAGTGGGACCGGAGGGTCCGCACCAAGAATCGGACAACCAATTGAGGTCAGAAAGGGAAGTCGTGATTGGCAGGGCCGGACGATGAAGAAAACCCAAGCTACAACAGGAGTGAGTCCTGACACAGCAACAACAAGGGAAGAGGGGGACAACCCGAAAAGGAACTGGCAACCGCACAGCGGGAGGCCGAGGGTAAGCCGCACAGCCTGCGCGAACCGAGTCTCATGCCTCACATTTCACAACGTGTTCATCACCCTCCGTCATCAAAGTCTCGACAGCCCAAGAAGCCCAAGTACACGAATGCAAGTGCTTCCCAGAGAACGTGGAGGCACCTGGACACCCCTGCCTCAGGTGACTGACTCCAGACTGAAAGCCTGCAATCATCAAGGCAAGTCATCACCAGCCATCGTCCAGATTCACCACACGACTCGCCATGCCATCATGCCAGTCCTCATCAAGTGCGTCACACGAAACCATCCCGAGTACCGATGGTTGGAGTCCTACACTGTTGCCGACCTAGCCAACAAGAAGACTCAGAGGCTACCCGCTGACCTGGTGTGAACCTGAACTGCGGCAGAGAGAGCATGTCCTCACCAAGACCCACACACCCTTGAGGTTTGTGCGAGAGACTGGCTACTGGCTCCTTGGCGGTTTGCAGCTGCCCCCAGCCGGCACACACGCAGCCCCAATCGCAGCCTACCTGCAGTCCCGTGGCAAGCCCAACGAAGGGCCTCCCCAGGCGGGAGAGCTGGAAGAGACATTGCCCCACCGACAGGTCACCGGACACTGCAAGACAGCCCCAGGGAGACTTCAGGCGATACGGAAATAGTCCAGTGAGCTGTCACCATGGACTCCCACCATGTTCTTGACGCACCCCATAAATGAACTATTGTTACACACCACATACCATCATCAAGGTCAGCGGACGGAAGCTACGTGAGACTAAAGGACACGTACCCCGGCACATTCCTGGTGTGCAGATGACATCTTCAAGCAAGAGTTCGTGTCCTGAACCAATCAGGTTAAATGATGAATACCTGCCGAGTGTCCTGCCACAGTTGAATTCACCAGCCCTTATCCGCCGTCTTCCTGATGCCGGACCCGAGAAACTGATGGACCCTGTGGTGTATGTTTTGTTTCTGTTCATCCCACAGGTTGAACTATAGAGCTTTTGTTTATTAAAATTTTGGAGGAATGTTATGTCCTGCGAGACACGTTCTAGTGTCTCGACAGGCATAGAGTTTACAGCCACTCCCCTATGGGAGTGGGCACACTTGCACCCCCACACGCATCCCTCACAGGCGTCACGAGTGACGTGAGCCTGTCAATAAAAGGGCCCGGGTGCACGTGCTTGGGGCCAGTTGACTAACCAGAATCACTGTGTCTGCGTATGTCATTCGGCAGCATGTGGGCCTAGTGCCCCCGACATAACACCATCCAGGGAGATGGTAAACAGCATGTGCTCCACAGGAGGGACTAGGACAAGATATACGGGACAAAACATTTAAAACCATAGAATAAAAAAACAAGAAAATAAGAGTGAGAAAACAAAAAGCCAATGAAAAGCAATAGGCAGCGTTGCTTTCCAATAAAGCTATCGACTTGTCCCTAGTAAGCCTTTTGCAGACTTTCGCAACCAGACAGCTGAGCTGTCTGGCAGGCTTCGACCTGAAAACTTCTCGCCGTGAGGGTTCCTTATAGTTCTGAATTTCTTCTGTTCACTTCCTGGAATCAAAATAACTTACTCAGCTAAGCCTCATCCAATCTAAGGGAAGGCCGCTGGGTTCTGTTTACTTATGCTATACATACGTTTTTAGTATATGACTTCATATTCTAAAGTATGAGAATCCTAACCACATTTCCTCAACTGCTAAGCTCAAAATTGATTCAAGAAAAAACAAATCTGCCACGTCTTAAAATTCTAACGTTTTCTCGACATTTTGTTTAACTTAAAAGAAGCCACACTCATTTTTGCCCTGCAGAACAGTTTAGACGATCGGTTATGAGGGATTTCATTGTCATGTGGATAACAGAGCTTGCACCCTAAATGTATGTCAATCTTGATAAATCTTTCTATTATAATATGAAACACCACAACCCCTGCATATTTTCTTCTTCTACATTTTTTATAATATTGGTATTCAGTTTGTTGTCAATGGTCTCTGCTCACACTCTTCTATTTGGACTGAGTTTTCAGGCTAAATCATATTGCGTCACATTCTAAAGTATTAACATGTCTTTGCGCATTTACTTTACTCTTTAAAAGTACTAAAGGAGCCCCTAATCCTGCTGCAATATATTCTCGATGGTGAGCTATATATTCACACTAAATGATGTTATTTTGAAAATGGGGGTTGGCATAACTCACATAATTCCAAGTATCGTAATCACGCAGAATTCTCCCAACATTCTGTGAGATTCAGTAAGTAAGAACAGCAATTCTGCATTTAAATCTATTTTCTTAGTCCAAAAATGCCCACTCTTGTCCAAAATGGATGCGAGGTTGCATTTTTCACTAAGAAATAGTGTTAAATGCAACAGAACATGAATAATGCACTCAAACATCGGCTCGCTAAATGTGCGCTTGGGGTAGAATTTTTCATTAATTTACTCCTGGCATTTAAGTGCTAGTTTCTTAGTAAAAAACTGCACCCAAACGCATTTTGTGCAATGAAAATAGCACTAAATGCAATGGAACATAAGCAGCAGCACGAGCAACTGCTCGGTAAATGTACTCTCGCTGTAGGATTGTTTCCCCAAATTATTCCTGATTACACAAGCAGGCATAATCACATTATTATCAGAAATTCTACATTGAAGAGTAACACAGAATTGCCAAAATTACTCTGACAACCCTAGCGTTAATGTTCCACCAGTTGGGATGCCTTCATTTATACTGTTTCAAGAATTCCAGTGTCTGTACCCGTGCCACTTTTCACATCCTCATCAATAGCCCTATATGCGTGGATGTCTTAGACTTAGGTTCTGTTTCACACAATTAAGGTCAAAAGTATCTACCTACATGAATATTGACTACAGATATAAATTCTCAAGGTAAGTAGATGTTGAGTTACTAGTACATGACTACACCTACTGTAACATATTTTCCTTTACAATTTAGTAGATGTGGGGTAACGAATGCAAAATCGATAGTTAACTATATATACTTGTGCTATAGCGGTACACAATATTCTGCAGTCAATATTCTTGTAGGATGATATTAAAACCTCATTATTGTGATAGTACACCCAGATGGACTGAAGTAAGAGTGTCGGATGCTACTAAAGGGAAAATCTTCAAGCAATCATATTCTTTGGAGCCCAGAGAATCAAAGCTTACAGACTAAGGGCCTGATTCCGATGTCGGACGGACTGGAGTCCGTCCGACATCGGTCAGGAACTGTAACCGAACGACCTCCTGTCGTAGGTTACAGACCTGCAAGTAGGATGCGACTGAACCCTGTTCGGTTGCATGCCTATACCTTTCACTGAGAGCATGCATTCCGAACAGAATGCATGCTCTTGTTGAAAAAGCAGGGGTGCAGTTCATCCATGCACCCCATGGCAGGCACCTCAAGGTGCCTGCCACCGGGTACAGGGATTTTATTTATTTATTTATTTATTTAATTTGTAAGGCGCATCAGCTACCCAAAAAGGGTTTCCCGGCGCAAGGCAAAAGGAGACCAGATAGTAAAAAATTAACAGCAAAAATTACTTGTTAAAAAGCCAGGTCTTCACTGATTTGCGGAATTGGGCGTAAACTGTTTCATTCCGAATGGCTATGGGAAGGGCATTCCAGAGTGAGGGCCCGAGATAAGAAAAAGATCGACCACCCATCCGAGACAACCTGAATCTTGGCACAGAAAACCTTCCCTGGGTGGATGAGCGTAGGCATCGGGAAGGAACGTATGGGTAGGTTAAAGAACGTAGGTATTGAGGTGCAGTCCCCGCTTTAATTTTGAACATATAACTTAGAGCTTTAAATCGAATTCAATTTTCCACCCTGAGCCAATGCAAATCTTGTAAATGGCCGGAGACAGAAGTGGCCCTGGGAATCCGACAGAGAAGTCTTGCCGCGGAATTTTGAACCATCTGCAGCCTATGGGTCACCTCCTTATTGGAACCAAGATAAAGAACATTACCGTAGTCCAGTCTTGAGGTGATTAAAGCCTGAACTACTGTTCTTTGGGTGGACTCTGGTAGCATCCAGATGATCTTCTTTAGCCACTTAAGAATGGCAAAGCAAGTGGCAGCTACCTTGACAGCCTGGTGATGCATTGTTAAGGAGTCATCTATGATGACACTCAAATTTCGAACTTGACAAGAGGGTTGAGGTAAAACCCCCATCTCACAGGGTCAATGTTGTGGGCCCCAGAGACCCTTGTCTTTGCCAAGTATTAGCACCTCAGTTTTTTCCCCATTAAGCTTGAGAAAATTCAACTGCATCCATGATGCAATTTTACTCAGGCCAGATTGAAGTAGGGAGAGCCCGTCTGTTTTTTCCGCGGAGAGGGAGAAGATGATTTGGGAGTCGTCCGCATAGGAGAACAGGGACAACCCCGCATATTCCGCTACAGCAGCCAAAGGCCTCACATATAAGTTGAAGAGCAAAGGACTGAGAATAGAGCCCTGAGGTACTCCATAGGGAGATGAATAGATATCAGAGCTGGCTGTTGAGGAGAAAACTTGGAAAGTGCTATTGGCCAGAAATGAAATAAGCCAATTGAGTGCCGGGCCGCAAATACCTAAGGTTCTCAACGTATTTGCTAAGATGGTGTGAGACACCGTATCAAATGCTGCACTTAAATCCAATAGAATAAGGGCAGCTGTATCACCGGCATCCAGATGACAACGCAATCTTTCCATGACTCCCAATAAAGTTGTTTCAGTTGAAAAGCCAGCTCTGAAACCTGATTGGGAGGGGTGGAGAAAACCTTGGGCTTCAACAAATAGTGAAAGCTGAGAATGGATATGTTTCTCCATAATTTTCGAAAAAGCTGGCAGTAATGAGATGGGTCGATAATTGGAATGTACAGCAGGGTCTGCATTGGCCTTTTTAAGAAGTGGAAGCACCATGGCGTGCTTCCAATCCTATGGAACTGACGCTTCTTGTAGTGAGAAATTCAAAAGGTCCATAATAACAGACAAAGATGAAGGTTCCAATTGTTGGAGCACAGAAATAGGTAGAGGATCCCTAGGTGACCCTGATTTAACACTGTGTAGAAGTTTATTAAAAGAGTCAGGGTTTAATAGGGGCCATGAGTGCAAGCAGTTAGAGGGTGTGTTAAACACAAAGTTCAGATCAGGGAGGATATTATCCGTAGATAACGAAGTGGATATTGTTTGAGAAAGAGTGGCAAGTTGCACTGAGAAAGGAGCATCATTTTGCTTGTTTGCTACTTCCAAGTAAATTTTCTCAACTTTTTGGACGAAAAAGCTAGCCAAATCATTGCATTGTTGTTTATTAAGTGGGAGTGGCTTAGCTTGAATTTTAGATCCAGCCAACTTTATTAAACAAAGTTTTGGAGCAATTTAAAGCGTCAGTAATGGTGGTTGAAACATAATTCGCACGAGCTGACCTGCAAAGCTTATGATAGGCCTTTTTTGCCCTTTTATAGATAATTTTGGACTCTAGCGCATAATCCCTTCTCCATTTTCTTTCCAGCACCTTGCATTTGGCTTTCGCTGTTTTTAGATTTTCATTAAACCAGAGTGCAGGGGCACGATGATTGATATTTCTTTTTAAGGAGAGAGGGAGGCAGGAATCGATGGCACTCAGAAGCCATTTTTGCACTGAAACAGCAAGTGTATCAACCGTCTGTTTAGAAATAGGTGCTTGAGAGTGCAGAATTTGATTTAAGGCAGCGACATCATGTTTTTTCCAATTCCTAGCTAAGGTCCTCGGAGTAGGAGCAAAAGACCCCAGAATATCCGGAAGTTTCAAGCCAAACCTAGTAATAAAATGGTCAGACCAGCATAGAGGAAGTGCTGGAAAGCAATGAATGTTCGATAGACTGGAGAAAATAGGATCCAGTAAATGACCAGCCTCATGCGTAGGTCCGGAATTATGTAGATGGATGTTTAATGCTTCCAAATCAGAAATAAAATTAGTACTGATTTTACATGTCGGATCATCTAGGTGTATATTGAGATCACCTAGAATTGAGAAATTGGTGGTGCTCATAAGAAGAGGGGCAACAAGTCCGGGGAAGGATGTTGCCTAGGAAGCAGCCGACCCCGGAGGGTGATATGCAAGAATGCCAGAAAAGGTGAAATGTGGGGTCAGGTTCAGCTTAAATAGCGCTGCCTCACAGTTCTCAAATGGTAAATTTTCAAATTTACATTGGTAATCTTTTTAAAATAATGGCAATGCCGCCCCTACTTTTTTGCCTCTATCTTTCCGGACTATAGTATAATTTGGTGGCAGAGCAGCAACAACATCTGGATCAGAGCTCTCGTTCAACCAGGTTTCGGTAAGAAATAGAGCATCTGGTTGTTCATTGACTAATAGGTCAAAAATGTCAAGTTTATGTTTTGGAAGAGAGCGACAGTTTGTACTCATAAACTGGAATTCCTTATTCTTTAGTACATCATTATTCATAAGATGTTTTCCGTTGTTGTTCTTTTTAGGGAGCATTGGTCTAAAAGTATCGTCATAAAGTTGGGCCCCTCTTTGTAGTACCTTGTTTGTAAGATGACATGCCCTGGCCTTCTGCGCTGGTGGTAGTTCAAACCTGCATGGGCAGGCTGGGCTATTTCCATGTGCCTCTAAGCGTACACAATGGGAGTAAGTATCTTTTTGGTTTAATTTAAGTAGAGCATCTCTCGTGTAAACCAGGACACCATCTGAAAAAGGGCCAGGGGTTATGGCCCTCGGCCCGGGCCTGGCGCGGAGGGGCGCAGACAGGCTTGCCTTAGGCGCGCCCGCTGCGCGCGTCCGCTGCGCATCCGTGGCATCGGCCCTAATGTAGCCCTCGCCTACCACCTTGCGTGTGACTTGGCAAGGGGTGTGCTCAGGGAAGCAGGTCCGGCCTCCACTCAAACAGCGAGGCTGCAGTGGACCAGGGCCGGAGTGCAAGTAAACGCAGTGAGTATAAAACAATAAAAGCTTCTTTTAAAAAACACACACGTTGTTCCTTTCCCGCTACCCACAAGCATCACATTATCTAAAAAACAGCCCAAGAACCAAGAAACCAGAGCGGAACTTACACACGTCCGCTGCGCGTCCGTGGCATCGGCCCTAATGTAGCCCTCGTCTACCGCCTTGCGTGTGACGTGGCAAGGGGTGTGCTCAGGGAAGCAGGACCGCCCTCCACTCAAACAGCGAGGCTGCGGTGGACCAGGGTCGGAGTGCAAGTAAACGCAGTGAGTATAAAACAATAAAAGCTTCTTTTAAAAAACACACACGTTGTTCCTTTCCCGCTACCCACAAGCATCACATTATCTAAAAAACAGCCCAAGAACCAAGAAACCAGAGCGGAACTTACACACGTCCGCTGCGCGTCCGTGGCATCGGCCCTAATGTAGCCCTCGTCTACCGCCTTGCGTGTGATGTGGCAAGGGGTGTGCTCAGGGAAGCAGGTCCGCCCTCCACTCAAACAGCGAGGCTGCGGTGGACCAGGGTCGGAGTGCAAGTAAACGCAGTGAGTTTAAAACAATAAAAGCTTCTTTTAAAAAACACACACGTTGTTCCTTTCCCGCTACCCCACAAGCATCACATTATCTAAAAAACAGCCCAAGAAGCAAGAAACCAGAGCGGAACTTACACACGTCCGCTGCGCGTCTGTGGCATCGGCCCTAATGTAGCCCTCGCCTACCGCCTTGCGTGTGACGTGGCAAGGGGTGTGCTCAGGGAAGCAGGTCCGCCCTCCACTCAAACAGCGAGGCTGCGGTGGACCAGGGTCGGAGTGCAAGTAAACGCAGTGAGTTTAAAACAATAAAAGCTTCTTTTAAAAAACACACACGTTGTTCCTTTCCCGCTACCCCACAAGCATCACATTATCTAAAAAACAGCCCAAGAACCAAGAAACCAGAGCGGAACTTACACACGTCCGCTGCGCGTCCGTGGCATTGGCCCTAATGTAGCCCTCAGGGGATCAACAGGGGGGCACCATAGGTGCCCCGTAGGCCACCATTCGGCAGGCTTGCACCCATGGGGGCCACGCTGGGGGCCCCCAAAGACAGTTTCCTACTGCCTTTTTGTGCCGGAAAAACCAGCACAAAAAGTCAGTGGGAAACTGCCATCGAACTCCCTTGGCCGGAAAGAGCCGGCCGGGGGAGTACTAAAGGGTTTCCGGATGGCGGATGGGCTCTTTGAGTCCGTCGTAAGCCATCCAGAAAACCGAGTCAGATTCCTTTCCGACCGAGCCCATCAGATTGGCTCGGTCGGAAAGGAATCCCAACGGCACAGTGCGATGCGGGCAGGAGGGCTCCGAACAACGGTCGGAGCCCTACCTGCCCGAATCGTGAATCGACCCCTAAATATTCAGTTCAGCCGTACACACATAGGATTAGGCCCTTCGACGCTTGCTCCAGAACAGATGAGAAGGCATAGTTGTCTATTACTATATATAAAGAAGGTGAGGTCCATTTACTGTGTTCTCAGTTGTTCACTGACAGAAAATCAAACACAAAAATATAGATGTAAAAAATATCGAGGTAAAAATATAGAACGCAAAAATATCGACTTAAACAGGTAAGTATGAAAATATCGAAAAAAATATAGTTTACAACAATATATTTGGATTAAATATCGAATTTAAAATATATGTAATTTAAAATATTAAAATAAACATACATTAAATACTAACTTTAATTTAATTAATTTATAAAAAAAATATAATTAAATGTATATTTGAACAAATACAACAAATAAAATGTCTTTAAAAAATGTAAACACACACACATATATATAAACATATATATATATTTATATAATTATACATACATAAAAATCTAAACTAATATTTTAATTAATATAATTTAAAAAATATTAAATAGCATAATATTAACAAAAATATATGTAAACATATTTAAATATACCAAAAACATAAAATATTAAAAAAGGAATCAATTTAATTTAAAATTAAAATTAAACAGCACACATATTTTACAATTTTATTAAAAATATGTTGCAAACAAACAATATTGCAAATTATATTATTATTATAATAAATCAAACACATAATTATATAAATTGCAACATAAAATAAATTAATACAAATTAAAATAAATATATATACATTTCTCACCACATTATAAATAAAACATTTTTCTACTAAATGAATATAAACATAATTACTCCCACCTAAAACAACCCAACAGTAACAAAATATTTTACACCACACAAAAATAAGATTTATTATTCTAGCTACAATAAATATGAAATTACATAAAATATAACATTACCAAATACTACAATTTACTATTCCCGCTACACTTAACACAATACTAAAATTTATAATTAACAAAACAAAAAAGCAATTCCCACTCTAGTCAGTGCAACAATAGGGAAAGTGTTGGGTTGCGGAGGGGTAAAATTTACTATTCCCCCTCCAGTCAGTGCAACAGTAGGGAAACCGCTGGATTGCGGAAGGGTAAAATTTACTATTCCCACTCCAGTCAGTGCAGCAGTAGGGAAAGCGCTGGATGAAGGAGGGGTAAAATTTACTATTCCCACTCCAGTCAGTGCAACATTAGGGAAAGCGTTGGATTGCGGAGGGGTAAAATTTACTATTCCCACTCCAATCAGTACAACAGTAGGAAAGCGTTGGATTGCATAGGGATAAAATTTACTATTCGCACTCCAGTCAGTACAACAGTAGGGAAAGTGTTGAACTGCAAAGGGGTACAATTTACTATTCCCACTCCAGTCAGTACAACAGTAGAAAAAGTGTTGGATTGCGGAGGGGTAACATTTACTATTCCCCCTCCAATAAATGCAACAGTAGGGAAAGTGTTGGACAGCGGAGAGGTTAGAATTTACTATTCCCACTCCAGTGAGTTTAACATTAAAAACAAACAAAATATCTTCAGCAAAATAAAAATATTTTAAAAATAAAGTAAATACAAAAATATATACATATGTTGAAAAATAACATATATATATATATCTATATATATATATATATATTCAAAAAATAAAAACATATTATAATGTTAAATACATATCAGAAATACCTACAAATATTATTATAAATAAAATACAAAAATGATTTTCATACAAATAAATATTTTTTGTAGAAATTATTCATTAACAAAAACATTAATTATTACATAAATTTTGTTTAGTTGTTTCTCACCCTATAACACCACAAAAGTCACAACCTGCACCTAAACAATTATTTACACTATTCATATCAATATTCATCAACAAATTAACTTTCAATAATTAAATATTCATAGTTAATTAATTATAATTAATGTACTTCCCACAATATACCCCCACAACACAATTATTACATTAATAATTATTAATTTAAAATAAATTATTAATTGCTTAAAATTGATTTACTTCCCACCCCATACCCCTACAAAACCCAGAATCCACATCTAAAATGTAAAAAAAACATATTTGCACAATTAACATAATTAATTATCAATTAAACAAATATTATTAATTAAAAACCAAATTATAATTCATTAAAATTAATTATTTTCCCTCCCTTAACCTCTATAATCCCCACAACCCGCACCTAAAATTGAACTTTTAAAACATGAATTACCCAATTAAAATTAATTTTATTTTTATTTAACAACTAATTATAAATTAAGTAAAATTATTTTAGTCCCCACCCTTTACCCCTATAAACCCAAAACCCACACCCCAAAAAATGTTTATTAAACAATTAACATAATTAATTATCAATTAATTAATGTCAATTATCAACTAATTATTAATTTAAAATAAATTACTTCCAACTCTTTGCTCCTATTAACCCCACAACCTGCACCTAAAAAAAAATACACAATTACCATAATGAATTATTAATTAATATTAATTAACAACTAATTAATACTTAATTAAAAGTAAATTACGTTCTACCCTTTACCCCTATTAGCCCCACAACCCACACCTAAAAATTACACAATTACCATCATTAATTATCAATTACTTAATTAATATTAATTAACAACTAATTATTCATTAATTAAAAATAAATTACTTCCCATCTTTTACCCCTATAAACTCCACAACCCGCACATAAAATTTACCCTCCAAAAATTAAAAGCACAATTAACACTATTAAATATCAATGAAATAAATATAATTAAAAAAAAATAATCATTTAATTATTATACTTAAATTACTTCCTACCCTATTCCCCTATAAACCCACATCCCGCTACGGAACTAAAGATGCTACATTTAATTAAATTAAATGTAATAACTACTAGAAATTTAACCCATATATTAAAAAACATAAACAATACTTATACAAAAAAATTACATGAGATACATTTAAAATGTATACTAAAATACTTTATGCAAACGATATTAATGACCTACAATTTTAAAATCGATATAACTTACCTTCAAATCGATATTCTTGACAACAATGTTCTTGCACTCGATATTTCTATTCCACGATATTTCCAACTCGATATTAATGTAGTTCGAATGTTTTGCCTCGATATTCTGTCTCATTACCGTCCTCAGTATTGCAAGTGTCAAGGAGGAAGTGGGTAGTTAAACTGTACCTGGAGTAGCAGAGACATTCCTCTAACCCCCCACCACTTTAACTACCAGCATCCTACATGATCATCTGGTTTGGTCCACTTCATGCACAGTCCTTTATCGCCACTGTCTCTGTCCCACTTGAAGTTGAGACCCAATTCATTATTTTGAGATCTAGCTACAGATACCTGTGCAGTAACTGTCCTTGACTAACCACCAGTGCCTTCAACCACTTTACAAAGAACAACAGTATTCCCGCAGCTTAGAAAAATTAAAGTGTATTGTGAATCCAGTAATATCAACAATAACTGCTAGAAAACTAAAGGCACCATGTATAGGGCCTTCACACCATCACTCAGCCTGTTGTAGTACTGAGTGGGTAACCGTGAGTTACCTCTTCTATTTAATGAGTGATTGCCAATTGTAAATGAAGGACAGTAGTGGTATGGAAATACTTAACAAGTAGCAGAAGTGATTGTAGAATGTCAGGTGCTTCACCCTACCACTAGTCTTTTTAATGATACCACTACCGCTGATGCTGAAGAGGCTGATATGAGAGGATCAAACCCTAAGACTCGCCTATGGAGTGACTTTCATCCCAGATGGAGGAGATGAGTTAACACTTGCTGCTGATGTCATTTATTCACACCAGCTCTTGGCCATATTTTGGTCTTGAGTCACTATCACTCCCCATGTATGAACTGCAACATCTGTACTAGCTATAGTTTGTTTTCATAATTCCCCATGACTCACCCATGAATGCACTGCACTGTTACACCATTAGAATATTCTTTTGATTATAGTCAATATCCTTCCCACATGTGTGACAAACCATGCATGCCATAGAATGTTTTATTTGTACATTGTCCTTATTCCTTTCCTACATTACACATAGTTGAAATTTATATCACGTATACATGGCAAAGTATCTTCCATCACAGTAAGCACCATGAGCTTTAGAGTTGTCATCGTCATCCTCATCAATGTAGGGGTGAGGTTCCGCTGCATACCAACAAACGCATGGCCTAACATTGGTCACCGATGTTTGGTCAGTTATCACTTTGGCACTGCCCTTGTTACTTTGGCACTGCACCTCTTCTTACTTTGTTTCTTTGAATTGTTAAAGGATTCAGGAAGTCAGGGAGGACAAACGCATAAATAACTGAACTAGGACTGACCTTGTCTTGACAATTTACTAGTTCTGGTGGCAGCGCCACTACAGCATTATGTGGGAGAAGTCAGGCTGCAGTGGGGGTCATCAGATAACTAGTTGGAAAGGCTATGATACGCAGAAGGGGCAGATTCGGCAGGTGTGTGTCTTTATGCAGTTTATCACAAACTTCTCAGAAATATCCCCCAGGATCCTCAACATATGTGTGCTGGCGGGTATCAGGAGTACCGACCGAGAAGCATCACAGAAAGCACAGACATTAGGCCAGCACACACCGCGTCGTACATGGCCCGATGGTGCGTGTAGTCAGTGATGTAGTCTGCACTTGTGTGAGCCTTTCCATGAAATTAAACGTTGAGTAATTTGAGCTTTCAGTTTCAAAATGTTCTATGCTAACTCTGTTCTTATACCCATAATAGTTTATTATGCCGTTTATTTTACCTGCGTTCACGGATGCTGGTTAAACTTTAGTCTCTCAGTGTTGGTGATCAATGCAAATTGAGGTCTGTGCACATACATGGACTTCATTATTTTCCTTTACACGCCTTTTTGTGGTGTGCAGTCACAACTCTAGATGTTTCTCAGGACGGTGGTACAGAACGAAGCCACTCAACTTTTGCTTTAAAATGTACTTAAAAGTATGGAACTTGTTTCACCTTTACACCAGTAATCCATTTTGTGCTTCTGCTATATGTACCCAGGTTCCCCAGTGGAAATAGGGTCATCCTCTTTGTTAAAAAAAGCAATGCATTTAACTCATCGCAACTACCACTAAACACTGTTTTTATTTCCATTTTTTATCTCTTTTCTTTAAAGGTACACATGGCAAGTGCAAGATAAAATCGATGCTAATAATGTAGCATATACATCGGGGAAATTAAGCCTTCACACTGACTATCCAGCTCTTCAATATCCGCCTGGGGTAAGGACAAGCCAGTGGGCAAATTGTTATATGCGCGGCTCCAGGTTGTGGCGTGTGCATGGTTACGCAAAGATTTAAGCCAGACTGTATGCCAGACTTAAAGTCAACAGTATTATTAGCTGTCTACTGTACATAAATGTAGGTTTGTAATCTTAGTACTGAACAAATCTTTATTAGGACACTCTCTACGCATATAAAGTTTGGGCTGCTGGTTCTTTATTGAAGGCTTCGTTCAATAAAATCTACATTTCAGTAGTTCTAAATAACATTAGGAATGTTTTTTTTTTCTATCAAGGGAGGCTGTTTTATTTTCATTGACGGCGTGGCACTTAGAAAGGTTACATCTGCTATTTTGGTTCTTCTGCATCGCTGGTTGAATGTGCCACTCTAGTCTGAAGGAGCCGGGTTCCACGTTCTAGATCTACTCTGGAACCCAGGGGCGATGAGTCTTTTTGTCAGCATGAAAGCGTGGAGGGGCAAAAGTTGTTAGCCAATCAATCATACAGTTCCAATGGACTAAGACTTGGAAGAATCACAGACTCCCAGTTAGATTTTGTTAGTTTATTACAAAGCCAAGAACAGTTGGACATACTAGCACCTCACAATGAGGTTGTAGAATTACATTGGAACTAATACAAAGCCGAATCTATGGGTGAAGTTAAGGCGGTGCAGCATACACCGAATAATCAGTTCAAGAATCAGAATGCAGAAGATAACAGCACAAATGTCAAGATTCCCCTTCATTGGAGGTTTGTGGGTATAAAGCATTAGTCTGTCACTACACTACCACTAACAGGACATCCCTACTGAGCATTTCCCAGGTGTCAGTGCGTTAAGTCTTTCTAAGAAGTCTCTTCACGTTAGATGGGTCAAGTAGCATAAAGCTTCAGAGCTCGTTCTAAGATGCTCTCTCTCTCAAGGCAAGTCAGAAGTCCCCGGACACTGTCCCTAACTTCGATACTTCACTTTCGCAGGTAGTATCCCAAGATGCTTTGCGGCATCACACCATCCAGTCAAGCTACCTCCTCGTGGGTAGTTTTCGACAAAGCAGTGATGCTCCCAGGCCTTGGCAAGATGACCTGATTCCCAGGCTTACTCCGATGAGAAAGTACAACAGGTCTTTATTATCAGTATCGTCCTTCAATGTATCCTCTCCTCCCTAAGCCTAACTCCTAAAACAAAGGCATTATTCTAGCTAACAAGGATGAATTTTCAATCTGCAACAGAAACATGAGAAAGAACAAATCCAACATGCACATGAAATTTACTAGTAAGTCTAATGCGAGAGCTTCCAGGAGTAGAATACAAATCAGACATACCGAAATCGGTCAACTTAAGAAATAACAGAAAGCCTCATGAAATTACAAACAAAAAATGAACATTATTACTGAGCACATCTAAATTAACACGTTACATAAGCACATCAATTGTGTAAGTACTTGTCAGCGACATGTACATATTCTGCACGTTAATGTTTTAGACTAATCATACACAGTTGCAGCGTTAATTTCTTCACATTTACATTGAAAATATCCCTAGCACATCACCTTTTACGTTATTACAGTTCACGTTCTAATGGCCTAAGTTAATACAATAAAGGATCATTTGTAGAAGGTCGACTACCCATGATTATAATGCACCCCTACAAATAAAAGAGCAAAATTTGCGCTCTAACAAGTCCTTTGATGTTTTTGGTTGTATCTGTCATTGTGATCTTCAGTCTGTCTATCTCTCTTCTTTTTTTCTCTATTATTCCTTATTTGGCTGTGAGCAGCCTAAAAAGCACATAGACCGCAAAATTGATCAGAACAGTACAATAAAATACATTAATCCATCAGATTTAAAATTCTAGTGCAAAACAAGCAGTGTAGTTGATAAAACCACATACAACATGATAAAATCTCCAATTTAAAGCCTAAACATAAGACAATCAGGCTTAAAAACAAATAAAAAATCCTTGATTCCCTTGAGCGGATGGCTGCACGAAGGAAGAGCCCCATGCACACACTGGACTCTTCATCCTCAAGTTGTTTAAGAAAATTATAAGCTCGGCTACTATGTCTAAAATGTCTTGCCTTCAGCAAAGTGACTAAAAACTTTTTGGTAAAAAGCTGGTAAAAGTTGCAGAAAAACAAAAAATGCATCATTGTTTGTTTTGAGGTACCCTTACACGGGCATGTCCTTAGATCGAGGTTGTGTTCAAACCCAACTGGGAAGGATAACAAGTATTTAAGAGTGTCAAACTTAAAGCGAAATAATAAAGAGCGCTCCCAGTTACTCATGGGCTCCCATATTTAGTTTGTCATTGTCCTGGCTTCAGCACTTAAACTCATGTAGGTTGCAACCGTTGGTTTTAAAGATTCAGCCTTAATCCTGGCCTCCTCTAGCTTTGCCAACAGTAAACAGTGCACACATTCTTGTCCAGATCTAAACATGAGGTGGGATCTGAAAAGGCATGACCAATACCAATCCCCCCAGTGCTTTTTTAACATAAGCTAACCAGGGTATTAGTAATCCTTTACACATTGACAAGGAGTCGACGATTATATCTTTTGTGAGCGACAATGCCTCACACTGCCAAACAGACAACCACAACATAACAGGCCTTGTGCAAATAAGATCACCTAGATAGGTCAGTTCTAGCTCTTGAAGTCAAATATAATGAGGGGTTGAAAGAGGAACTGCCAAAATTTTCCTGCAAAATCTGTTTTCCTCACTTTGCAATGCGGTGCAGTTTGAAATATAATTCAACATTATTTTCAACTTAGCTTTCAAAACCTATTTTAATGTTGCAATCAGATTTTTGATAACTTTAATAGAGAAGTAGCTTTACAACATACTTTGTGCTGCCTTAGCCACAGTACGTTTTATCATACCTCCAGAAGCTAATACACATTCTTTGACTAGGATTTATGGCTCTTTTGTCAGAGTAAAATAGCCTCTGGCCCAAGTAGACAGGGGAGCCGGCAATAACTGATCACATACCATGGCTAAGACATCAGGGAGGTGGCAGGAAGAGGTGGTGGAAGAAAAGACATCCTTGGCCCTACTTGACTTAGAGATGCCAGATGGGAGTGTTTCTTTTTTTTTCTAGAGTCCTCATAGACCTCTTGGCAAAACTCCAGCAAGAGAGACAAAGAGGAGACAGAACCAGTTTAGATAGTCCCAGAGCAGAGAAGACCTAATCACAATTTGGGAGTTGGTTGCAGTGAGTCAGACTCTCCTAGTGGATGATAGGTTACTCCATCTTATACTGAAGACTTTTGTGATTTTTTTCTGTAAGGCAAAGAGGAAGTGCTGCAAAAGGAGGTGGACATAAGGAGAGAAGGTAGACTAGATTTGGTATGGAAAAATCTCCAATCACTAGCTAGTGCATGCCATAAGACTGGTCACTTTCCACCACCTCCTCAGAACATCCCTGTGCATGGAAGGACTACGGTTGAAGAAGGCGGCCCTGCAGAAATAAGGAAGTGTCCTGAGGTCTACCTGGCACCAAGTGGAATTACTCTCCAAGCATCATTTTGCTGTCTTCCTGCTTTCGTACTCCATGCACACAAAAAGCAGAGGGACCATTGACACCAATAAGACCCAGTGGAGTCATAGCCTGCCCCAAGTGACCAGAGGGATTTTTCCCAGCAGTTGGAGAAAAGTGGGACTAATACATTTTCAGATCTCCGGGTTACCGGGTCAAGGTGCTGAGGTGTGCCTAGAGAGGTTACATACTAAGCGAGAAAGAAAACAGGTTTGTCAAGCTCAGAGCTTTTTGCCACGTTGAAATGTAACTTGAAATTGTTCGGAGCTTTTTGCTGCTCTAAAATGGGATTCAGTAGGAACTTGGAGTGAATGTATCCACCCTAGTGGACTCCTACCTGCCTACAGTTTCCAGGACTGCCCCGCTGGATGATCGTACATCCAGGATGGATGGATACCATCTCGCACTGCACCCTCCTACACGGCCTCCACCAGAAGGGCATCCAAGGGAATGCCCTCAAATCGATCACCTCCTTTCTCACAGGCAAAACCCAAAGCATCCACCTTCCACCCCACTCCTCAGCTCCAAAGGACATCATTTGCGAAGTCCCACCAAGGCTCCTCTGTTAGCCCCACCCTCTTCAAATCCTACATGGCCTCCCTAGCCACCCTGGTCAAATCTCATATCATGAACATCATATCCCACGCGGATGACACCCAACTCATCATGTCCATTTCCTCTGACCCTACCAATACAATAGCCAACTTCCACAAGAGCATGATCAGCATCCCCAGTTGCAAATGCCTCAAACTTAACACCAGTAAAACCGAGGTACTCATCTTTGGAGGCACTGCCTCCCCGTGGGACCACACCTGGTGGCCCACCGAACTAAGCCCCCCTCCCGAGCCCACAGAACATGCAGAAAATCAAGGTGTTATTCTCGACAGCAATCTATCCATGAAAAAACAGGTGAATGTCGTCTCCTCAGCATGCTTCCATATCCTCCACATGCGGAAGAAAATCTTCAAATGGCTCCCCACAGACACCAGAAGCACCATCACCCAGGCACTCATCACAAGCTGCCAGGACTACGTCAGCGTCCTCTATGTAGGGATCAACACCCAACTCCAAAACAGTCTCCTTGACAATATAGAATAAGGCCGCCAGGCTCGTCCTTGACCTCCCGAGATGGACCCACATGACCTCTCCCCTCACAGCACTGCACTGGCTCCCTGTCAGCAAATGCTGCCATTTTGAACTCCCCACCCTAAGTTACAAAGCCTTCTACAACGAGGGCCCAGCCTACCTCACCCAGAGAGTGAACTTCCACCTGCCCACAAGACAGCTTGACTCCTCCCAGAGAGTGAACTTCCACCTGCCCACAAGACAGCTTGGCTCCTCCTCCCTTCACCTCTCCCACTCCCATTGAATGATCAGAAGCAGAAACGTTGGCGAATCCTTCTCCTGCCTTGCCCCAAGCTCTGGAGGGACCTCCCCCTACCTTTTCGATCAGCACCAATACTACTGGAGTTCAGAAGGAGACTGAAAACCTGGCTCTTCACAACAGCAGCAGAACGCCCATTCCCCCCCTCCAGCACCTGGAGATTCTCACGGGTGATAAGTAGCGCTCTATAAATCTCATTTGATTGATTGATTGATTGATGGTTATGAGAACTAAAAAGGGACTAAGTCCCTATGATGGCCTCTAATTGTAGTTAGTCGCAAAATTTGCAACCTACCTTAGTAATATTCATGAGGCAGGTCGGAATGTGACCCACTACTATTCAGATTTTTAAGAACCTGATTAGATTGGTTCTTAAAAATGTTTACTGGCCAACCAGTATTTTTCAGCCAGTTATTCATACATCTAATCCTTGGTTCCTATGTTCCTCTTTCTCAAGCAAACGAAATATAAAACTAGACTGTGCACAGAATAGGTTGCATGTTCTCATCTCACAATTCATCAGACATGGTGGTCATCTTTAATGTCCTGATGGAAGTATTAAAAGAAACGGAATACACTAATGGAACTACCTCACTTGTAAAGGTCTTTGCTGAATACACCATGGAAGAGAACCAGAAGATGGAAGGATGGAAAAACAAAGTCTTCAGGGGGAGTGAATGAAAGAATCAGAAATGAACAAAACACCGAGCTTTGTGAAGACTTGGGATGTTACAGAATGTCACAGACTCCAAAGATGTACTATGTTCAATTACAATAAGTGCATTTGTGAATAAAGTAGATGTTTTCCTCCTCCAACATGCCCATTGTGACAGAGGATAAGCACAATTAAATGAGTATGAAAGGACAGGATCCCTTTGTACAATCTTCTTGCATTGGACCAATAAATAAGAGCCAATTCCAGTGGTAATTTCTGAACTTCTGCCATAAGCACAAGATGTTCTGAAAAATTCCAATATTGGTAAATATGTGACAATCAAAATGAAGTCACCCTACTTTGACCTATATGTAGCACTCTTCCTAACACAACAATTTACACAAAGACCACAAGCCGCCTGCCTTAGAAACCCAAACTAGGTAATTCAAGATATAAATGGAAAAACTTTGTAAACTTTTGTATGGAAGCAGGATTAGGATGAAGACACTTGTGACCTGAAGTTCTATACAGACCGCTGCATTTTGACTAGGTTCACGCTATGTTAATACCATATATTTATACATTCATACATATAAAGCAGATCACCCCCACTTTGAGCAGAGGAGTGAATAATCAATTAGTGACACTTTCCTTATGGAGCCCACAGACACAGTTTCAAGAATATTCATGTCCTGGGTTTGGTCTCCAAAATAGGGTACAAGGCTTCTGTTTTCTGTAGTGACAGAAGCATGCATATACCCCACAGAGTTGTGACATAATGGCCAGATATCAAAGAATTATCAGTTAAAGTCATAACTGGCGCCTTTCAAAAGTCAAAGAGTGCAAGGTGAGATAATTTGTGCAGGTGCACTGTATCTCACAAAATAGCCCATGTTCTCAGATTTCCTCTGCAAGAAGTCTAGAGTGATTAGGCATCACTGCCGGACATGTAGAATAGTTCTGTAGTACACCTCTTCGTGACTCACCCACCAGTGTGTTGGACATCAGAGGGACAATGGTACAGATTTTACACTTGTCATAGGATCCTGCACATAGAACATTCCTTCATGGTCTTGTAGACAGTGTGAAAATGGCTGCCAAACGGAAAATGCTGATACCAGATAACTCACGCCACCTGTGCACTTTTACGCCTCTCACCGATACGAAGTCACAGTGGTATGGATACACAAATATGTATGTGGTGCTCTGACCAGTTAACCACTATGTGCCATTAGAATAGTGAAATCTAAGAGGACTACAAATGAAAACTAATCAACAGACTATAAGTAGGCCGCCTAAGTGTGTATCTAAGGCGTCAGCAGAGGAAATGAGTAGCTATGACATGTCATGTCTGATGGTAGTAGGTCATAGTGTCAGCAGTGCTAGGAGAGCCAGTTATGCACTCAAAGCCATGTGACCAAGAGCAGTGTCTAGTTTGAACAGGTTGCTGCAGATGAGAGAAAAAGGCAGAGGAGAGAGAAACTTTGTATCCCAATGCTTATTTTTAATTTTTATCTATTTATGTTTTACAGATGACAAATTAGGCACTATGGGATACAGCCTGGCCAGACTCCATCCATGTCATCTGAAGGTGATTCACAAGGTTGTCAGAAGAGGGAACTGGCCAGTACTGTTTTCCCTCAGGCGATACTTTCTTTGCAGGGACCTACACTTCTCCCTGTCTAGTGATAGTTACATCAGAGTTTCCATAGGAAGAGCGATTTTGGTTTTTCTATTAACTTTGTGGCTATTTGAAGAATCTTCATGAATCTTTCTAAGAAAAGAGTTCATCTACCTCAGCTCCTTCCTGGAAAGTTTGAGGGCTATCTGTCAACCAGGAGCTGAAGAAAAGGCTCTCCAAAAGCACTTTTACCTTATGGGAGGGAAGATATTATTACCATACCTAACAGTAAAGTCTCTTTAACCTTTGGCTTTTTCAGTGAATTTCTAGCTTTTTTTTTAATGTAAAATAATATTTTATTACCATAAGTAACACCAACCCCACCCTGCGCTTGGCCTGCTGGCAGGACCTGCATCCAACTCTCTGCTGCTGCCCACCCTTCCTGCTGTACACAAGCTGTGCACCGCGGGGGTTGAGTGCAGGGTCTGGTGCGCAAGCCCCCCCGAGGTGCATGGCTGGGTATGTGATGTCACAATATAAAGTGCTTCATTTTAAGTAAGGCAGACCTACTGACTTTGTCAAAGGGTCAATACACCAAATTATAATAAGTGGGCCTATTGGCTTTATGAAAGGGTCAGGATATTAACATATATAAAGCAGGTCTTTCACAAATATTTATAATCAAGTGTTTATGTCATTAATTCACACTGTACAATGTCAACAGGACGCAGCCCTGTAGCAAAGAGTATACTTTTTTTTTATTTACAAAAAGAAAATCCCAAAATGGTATATGGGATTTTCTTTGTGGAAATAAAAAAGTAATACTTTCCTCACCATGGAAGTCATCTCCCATCGGGGGGTGCATTATTTGCATTTTACTGTCCCTCACTGCCAGAGTTTACGTGGCAGTGAAAGACTGAAAAAATGGCTAAATGTCTACCCATCCTAATTGGGTGGGCTGACATATAGCCACTTCACCGATGGCCCTTATTCCGCAGAGCTTTAGGAGAAGTTTGACTACGGGGGAGATGTAGTAGTCTCCACTGTGGAAAAAACGTAAGGTCCACCTGCATAAAGATCAAGCGGGTGGACCACTAAGTTAGCATGGAAGGAACTCTGTTGCTGCAACGAAAGAGTTCCTTTCAATGACAACATATAAATCAGGGCCTAAGTGTCATTCTACAGGTTTATAAAATATCCTGATTTACGTATAGTGCTCAGTACTCAAGTAGACCTTACAATAATGTACATGACACAATTGGATTGGTCCTTCACCACCTGGACATACTGTAGCCTGGCTTCTGTAACTGTGGGTAGCATCTTGTTCCACCTATGCTGATGCATCTGCTGTAGCACTCAGGTGCTCTTAACAGATCCTCTCACCAGGTATTCACTCTGCCATTAAGAAGCCTCTAGACGGAGGAGGAAAGATGTATTTTGGGAGGCAGAAGGCAGGTAGTCCCTGAGAACAGCACTGGAAGCATTACTCATTGGATGTCTCTTGGCATGTGGTTTGAAAGAGGAATGTTGAACCTGCTCCATTAGAACTCAGACCTAGTGGTTGTCATTCAGGGGCTCAAACATGCATACAGCAAAAGACCTTAGTCACCTGTGAGCAATTCCTAACTTCAGTGGCCACTACCACAAGCACATGTGATGAAAAAGATTTTAAAAACAAGTGCCCATTTGATAAGAACCTGAGGAGTCTGGTGTCACGTTGGTTAGACGTGGGTGGCAGTGACTAATTAAAGCAGGAATTTGCTGGCAGGACACACTGGCAATCATTTTGGGGACCAGCACTTATTTTTCATATCAGACATTAACCGAGAGCTAGAGAGAAAAAACATACAAAGTGGAAAGACATAAAAAATGGCACAAAGGGAGAAGGCTGGAATCTGCAAGTGTGAGGTGAAGTGGCACGGAGTGTTGGTCGTAGATCAAAGAGGCATGAGGTGAATTCAAGACTACGAAGCTTTGGTAATGGGTGCACCGCCATTTATTTACACTGGCTGCAAGTTTTCGAGAAGAACTCTAGGTACTGGCATTTATTTTAGAAATTAAGCACTGGTGCGTGATCATACGTGGATATCTGTGTATCACTTTGAGTAGCCTTCTGTGAATAGTCACAGGTCATATAGCAGACTCCAAAACAATGTTTATACGCCAATATTACACTATTGTACAACTAAGCATGTATGATCCTTAATGTTACAATGAATGGAAGTTCAAAATAATCTATCCACAATATATTATTGAAGTTTAATGACACCTCCAAGAAAACAGAATCTAATTCCACAGAGAGGTCGTCATAAATGCCCCGACAGACGTCCTTAGGTCAGCAGTCATTCTTCCTTCGTAGGAATCTACAGCTCCACTCTGTCAACAGCTGCAGTTAGTTCCAGCCACCTCCCTGCACTAGCATTGGCCAATAGGATACTCGCTGAGGTTGACAAACCATTACCACCTGGTCTCCACTCACCGCCCTGCCCACCTCAGCCATCACATCTTCAATCCACTCCATGGCGCCCACCGACCCCTCCTCCCACCATCTTTACAACCTTGCAACAAACCCAATCACCACGCAACTCACCAGCATCCTCAACACCTCCATCTCCACAGCAACCTTCCCTGGCAGATGGAAACACGCAGACGTCAGACCCCTACTAAAAAAGGCCTCACCGACCCCAGCGATCTCAAATATTAATGTCTGATCTCCCTGCTCCCCTACCCGGCCAAAGTACTAGAGAAAGCCATCAACCAGCAGCTCACCGAATTCCTGGAACAAAACCACCTAATGGATGCCTCACAATCAGGATTCCATGCCAACCACAGAACTGAGACCACGCTGATCGCCGCCACAGACATCAGAACACTCCTCAGCCATGGAGAAACTGTGGCCCTGAACCTTCTCGACCTCTCCACGGCGTTCAACATCGTCTCCCACAACACCCTCATTAACAGACTCTACAACATAGGCATACAGCAAGATGTCCTCAAGTGGATCACCTCCTTTTTTACAGGATGCACAGAGAGCATCCGACTGCCTCCGTTAACCTCTGAACCCAAAGACATCAAATGCGGTGTACCACAAGGATCATCCCTTAGCCCCACCCTGTTCAACTTCTAAATGGCCCCCCTCGCAGACGTCGTCAGATCCCACAGACTCAACATAATCTCCTATGCAGACGAAACTCAACTGATCCTTTCGCCCAACGAGGACTACTCCAGTGCCAAAACCAACTTCCGTGACGCCATGACCAACGTAGTCAAATGGATGAGAGACAATTGCCTCCAACTCAACCCCGACAAAATTGAAGTACTGCTCTTCGGGAAGAACACCTCAGCTTGGGACCACAGCTGGTGGCCTTCAGAACTTGGACCTATGGCCACACCGAACGACCATGCGCTCAACCTCTGCATCATCCTCAACAGCCAACTGACCATGAAATGACAAGTCTACGCAGTTGCCTCCTCCTGCTTCCACACACTCCGCATGCTAAGCAGAATCTTCAGATGGATCCCAACCAACACCAGAAAGACCGTCAATCAGGCCCTAGCCACTAGCCGCCTCAACTGACGGTAAAGCCCTCTATGCTGGCATCTCCACCCATCTCCTCAGAAGACTCCAGACCATACAGAACACTGCAGCCAGACTCATCCTGGACCTCCCCAAACACACCTACATCACTCCCCAACTGATTGATCTCCACCAGCTCCCCATTCAGAAGAGATGCCAGTTCAAGATCCTCATGCACGCCTACAAAGCCCTCCACGACCTAGGACCTGCCTATATCAACCATCAACTGAACTTCCACCAACCCTCTAGATGCCTCCGCTCCTCTTCACTCTTTCTCGCACACTCCTCTGCATCCGTCGCAGCCGCATCCGTGGCCGCTCCTTCTACATTGCTGCCAAGACCTGGAACGACCTTCCCTTCCAGCTCCGTACAGCCCCCTCGCTGGCAGACTTCAGAAAGAGACTCAAGACCTGGCTTTCTGACAGAGCCACAGCGCCCAGATCCCCCTAGGGGTGACAGTGCTGTGCTTTACAAATGCTGTGTGATTGATTGATTGATTCATATCTTCACTCTCCTAAGGGAACAGTGCTTTAGCATCTACAACTTAGGCAAACCCGCACAGCTCTAGCTCAGCCTTTCCCACAGCAAAAAAAAATAGGGAAAAAAAAATGAATAAATAGCAAAATGTTTCCAAAAAGGTATGGGAAATAGAAATACAGCAAGTCTTGAGTATACTGACGCATAACCAACAAGGGCATAAATACTGTGCCAACAAGTAAAATGAATTCGACCCAACAATAAAACATCATAACAACTGTTTCAAATCAGGACCTCGTCTGAGATGTGGGGAACCTTCTCAGTTATTTATTTTCTGTTGTATTTATTTGATATTTCTTCCTTATGCCCACAAATTATTTTTTACATCTCAGCAGATTCCTGCTCAGAGAGTTTTTATTTCAGACTTTACAAGCAATTATGTCGGCGTTAGCATAATGCCCCTGTTTCGATGTTGTTCTGCGGTACCGCCAGAGAGACAGGCTGTACACTCATTTCCCAGTTCTCAGGCCAACTTTTTTTTTGTGTGTGGAAGGTCTGCTCTGGTTAGGGCTTACGTGGTAAATCCATTCTTGTTAGACCACCAAGTCCTGCTTTTCCAGAAACACGTCTACTTCAAGCCAGAATTGATAAATTTTCCACGAGAATTCCTTTTGGGAACTAAAAACTGTGTATGTCATTAGTGAGGTTAACTTTGATACTGAAGGAAACAGTTCCCATTGAGTTGTATTCCCCTGATGCTGGACTTAGAGTCAGTTTTGAAACCTGAGTTCATTTCTGCGAAACAGAACTCTCGAATACACTTGGCCTACTTGCATTCGACCGGATAAGGAGGAAGCAGCAAAAATGTGTTACTGTTTGTCACATATTACTATTTCTTGATAAAAGCCTCATGGTTTGGAAAATACTAAAATACATGCAGCTAAGGAAAAACATGAAAGTCTTTTCTGGAGTAGATTTTCTTCTTTATTCCTTAAAAGGGAACGGTGAGATGTAAGATGTTATCTATTAAAGACCGTCACATTCTCTGTAATGCTGGAATCGTGATGGTTTTACAGAAGTATATTTGGACTATTACAAAGAGTTTCGTCTCTGGTTTTTAATAATTTCTAATTTTTGGCAGTTAAGTTTCATTTATAGTAAATTTCGAGACAATACTCATAAAGCAACAACACATACCATCATGCTTGTTGTGATACATTATTATTTATGTGCAGCACCAAACGCCATTCTGGCATTAAGCAAATTGAAATCTGCGTTTCCAGTGATGCCCAAAATAGAGTTGGACTTCATTCATATTTGTGGTTGCCCCCCCATTTTTTCCTGTCCTGTCCTTGCTGGATATAGAACTCTGTGCCATACCATTTCTAAACATTAGTATAGCGCCAATGGTTCCCCCTTAAAACGTACTTTGCATTAAATTTACCAAAGTGGCTTAACTTTCCTGTAGGGGCAGGTAAATGGTGTAGAAAATGGACCGATGGCATGGAATTTAAATGTCATATATGGGCTGCACTGTGTATTTAATGCCCCGCAATCACACATCTGAGGCAAAAAAATAAAAATATATATGGGGCAACTTTGTGCTCAGGCTGGGCTGCATTTTAAAACCATTGCTGTGGCACATGGAAAGGAATAGAGCTTTTGCTTTACTTATAGTAGTGAGAAGCTTCTAATTCGATTCTGGTCAATAGACCTTTTTAGTAGCCTATGAGGAAAAGGGGTTAACAACAATTTAGATCTTAAAGTACAGTGTGATCATGAGGACCACGCAATAAATCAATAACTTGAAGTTAAAAGGTTTAATACAAACTCAAAGCCAGACTGATATATCAATCTCAAAAACATTGCATAAAAGTATAAAATAACCAAAGGGAGAGCAAAGCGTCTTACAATATTGGTCCTCAACAGCAAAGAACATATAAGAATTTTAGTTCCAATGATACCAAACAATAAGGAAAAGGATTTAATGACTAGACGAATGGTTTCAATCCTTCTCCCCATACATGGAAAAGACTTGCAACATCTACTACTACTGTACTACTACTGAACCTCTCCAAGTCTAAACGAGAATCAGACTAACAAAAGGTGGGTTCACTATTAAAAATGCCCAATGAACATTCGAGAAATATGACCTCATACACATCACAGTACTTATCCAGTTCCCAAGAAAGAACTTGGGGCCTTGAACACTATTCCCATTATCCAGTCTTCGCTTCCAAAGCGTCCTTGGATTCCTCCCTTCGTTTGATAGTACTGATTACGCTAAATTGCACACCTAATGTTCCCTACTAAGTATAGCGTAAGCGATCAATCTTTTATTTACCTACTAAAAGTGGTTGAGGGGAGGAAACAACTCAGACAGATATCAGCAAAATCGTCATGCCTGAAAAGACCACCAACTCCAAATTGCAGTTTGATTATTTATTATAAGGCCAAAAACAATTGGATGTAAATACATCTCAATAGCAAAGTATAGAGGTACAGAAAAATTAATACAGAGCCAAGTTTACGAATATAAGTAATTCGGCCCAAAAGACAGATGATTATAAATTCCAAAATCACAACGCAACACAGAATAGATGCGATATTCAGTTCTCGGCTCATTGAAAGAAATCAAAATCTTTCCCTACACTGCTCTACATGAGGGCCCTTCCTGTCTCTCTTCTATCATTCCCCAACGGTGTCAGCACGTGTTGACTTCCTAAGAAGTACTCACATCAAATGGGTCGTTTTAGCTTATGGCTATGGAGGTTGCTCTAAAATGCTCCTTCTCCTCCGAAAGCTAGCAGAAGTCTGGTCTCGCTGTCCCTGCGCATCATACAAAAGATGGGATTCAACCCACAATACGTCATTCTTCTTAAAACTTTCCATTGCACCTCCTTGCAGTAGCTTTTTTTTCATGACACAAATTTAATTAGTGATATCTTCTTTCCAGTGGCCTTGGCTTTCAGACTGACCAGATACGCAAGGCATCCTCCCTTCTCGCTTCCCAGCCATCTTCAAAGACATTCCGGGTCTCTCCTTAACTCTGAAAATAACGATGTGTATTCTTTCACCTGCAGTAGGATGAGAACATTCTAATTTCGAACACAACAACATTTAATTATTTATTTCTCAAGAGCAAGGAGAATCGAAACTTATGACTTTGGGCCTATAATTCAGGCAACTTAAACTAACCACAATTACGGTGTATAGAAATAATATCGTCCTGCACATTATGCATGAAGGAATCATAATACATACAAAGTTCTACTTAAATGCGTTCACTAGTTTTCAACATCAAATGATTCAAATAAATGTTTCTTAATAATCGTAAAACACTGCAAACAATACGAATACATGAGAGTGCGTTTAAACCATGAGTATAGTGCACTCATACAAAATAGAGTGCTATCAGCGCTCTATCAGTTCCCCCCTCTTATGACTAGTGTCATAACACCAACTTTCTATTCTTCTGTAGTGTTTCTCCTTGTAGAAGAGACCGACCTAAACAGAAGCTGTAGCTTGCCGTCCCTGTCTGAATCGTTCTAACCCCTTAAGGTGCTGGTAATGACTGTCCTGCAGTCGTTCAAGTTTGTGCTCTCGCTTTCTCAAAACAGGCTCCTGATGTCGTGCCCTTTGCCATTTGTAAGCCTTGATGGCTCCTAGTAGGACAATTATACAAATGACAGCTATTATAATAGGCTTCAAGATATATCCCATTATTCCTTGTCCCAAACTTCCAAACCAACTGCCTATCTTGCCAAATCCTTTCCCCACTTGATCCCAGAGTCCTTTGGCAGCCATCTCACGTAGTTCTTGGTGTATATCTGAAATATTGTTGATATATTTCCTTATATCCCGACTGTTGTCAGGAATATAAGTACAGCACTGTTGAACTTTCAATAATTTGCAGACTCCTCCGGCTTTTGCTAGCAGCACATCTAGGGCAAGACGGTTTTGCAAAACCATAGCCCTTATCGAAACCATCTCCCCATCTACAAGTAATAAAATCTGAGCTGTATTTATTGAGAGCTTATCCACTAATGTTGCCAGCTTTCTGATTTTCAAATCATTCAGAATCACACCCATACTCGGTATCATAGCCCCAAATATGTCTCCAATCACTTCTCCTGCACTCACACCACTTTTTCCTCTGTGGGGTCTTTTTCTTTCTAGGGGCCATAAATCATTCACATGAAAAATCTTGGGAAATACCACAGCCAAATAACAAGTGCCATACCAATTTTTGGGCAATTTCACATAGGCATTCTTTTCACACACAAAATACACATCGGGCACTATTGTTATTTTATCCAATAATGCTTTTCTAATTGATTCTTCAATCAAGAAGACGTGCTCACAATCACTTTCACCCACAAATATCTTATCGTAGTATGTGGTCGGGTGTCTAATGCACAACTTCCCCTTCTGCTGGAAATCTAATGCTATGGGTCCAAAACTCCCCTTTGCTTTATGATCTAATTCTTCTTTAGTCCATGGGGGAACCTTGTGCTTTGGATCTGGTCTAAATAGTCTGTCTATGCCGATCTTCTATCTGATCTATACATTTCTTTTCAATGTCAGTTAACATACAGGTTAAATTGTGTCTATGGGCATAGGACGTATCTAAAGTAATGGTAGGCATGAAATACTTTGACATTCGCTCTACTTTCTTATAATAATCATATTTATTCATGTATTTAAGAACTGGGACTTCCGAGAGTACCACATCATAATTTGAGAAATAGTACTCGAAGTGTGCCTTGCTATAAAACATGCTCAACAACACACTACATGTAATGCCATAGGTCAAAGACAAATGATGGTATCGAATGCCTTTTTCTACTGAGGCTGGTAACTGCATACACACATAGCAATCCTTCGCTTCCATGGTATCCACATACTCATACAATAATCGAGCATACGCATTCAAAGTGAAATCACCCTTTGACAAATCAACATGTAATCTACGACCGGTTTCCTTAATCATTTCTAGATCCCTTGTGGATGCATCCTCATCTATCTCAGAGATTGGTGTAGTGAGTGCTGCCTGTACCCTATTCTGTCCGACATCCTGAGATCCAACTAGAGATGCAACGATCACCACAGTTATAACAATAAGCACCACTACAATGAGGGTGCCTATGATGCACTTCTGTTTGCATGTTGATTTTTCGGACACCATGGTTTCTACTGATCCGTTCCGAAGCACAAAAGGGAAAACACAGTCTCTTTCTGTTTTCTTTGTTTTAACAATGTCTTTCTCATTTCTCTCCTCCCATGCGATTAATGTCAAAGTTCATTCGATTGATACTAAACCTATTGAAGAGATATAGTCAGCCCTATTCCTCACTCCATCATCTACTAGAAAAGTCCCTAATTTTAAATCTTCTTAAACTGGGGTCTAAGTTATCTTCTTTCTAAGGCCTAATGCTTTCTTTGATCATAATTCAAGCTTCATCGTTAATGATATTTGATCCAAGTATTTCGAGGACAAGTTACAGAATCTCCGCACGAATTTCTCCTAATTCTTGCGCGGTGAGCTGTCGGCCAAATGAAGGGAAGATAACCTGATTGAGGACCAGGAAACGCAATCCACTCAGCCTTGGAGGATTTGAAACTTGCAGAGTTAGTGTTCCAAATGCTTCTACACCTGGGACCAGCAATTGTATTTCAATCGAGAGGGTGTCCCCTCCGTAGCTCACCGTACCCGCTCCCAACCTCCCGGACTTCGCTGGGCTCTGCATCTGCAGCCAGGTACGTCCACTCAGGAGATGCGTATCTTCGAGACGCTATTCTTTCTCTTCTGGAGCGTTTCAGACCATCCGGTCTTTGTTCAGCGTCACTTTGATCTTATTCAGATGTTTCAGGAATCGGAGTGAGATTTTTCTCGGATGCAAGCCTTATAGTCAGCCTTTCTTTTCTTGCTGGCCACTTTTCCGCTCTTGCATCTGCTCTCCTCTCTTCCTCTTGATCTGATCCTTCTGCAATAGACTGCTCACCTTGATCTAGTGCAAAGTTCACACCTGCAATATCATCTATTTCTGGATCTGGGCTCAATTCAGGAGCACTCAGCTCTCGTCTTTCGTGCTCACTTGGCTGTTCCGTTTCATTCAAAACTCTTACAGCTGGGCCTGTGTCTTTGTCGTTGTCTGTGGCAGGTCCACACAGGCTTCTCGGAGCCAGGGGACTCTCTTCCTCCGCAGGCGCTTGAACTCGTCGAGTGTGGGAAGTGTGTATCCAGTTCGGCAATCCTCCACACTTCACAGCGGTACTTGTGACCAATATCACCTGATATGGTCCTCGCCAGCGAGCGTCAAGACAACTCTTCCTCACGTGCTTGCGAACTAGTACCCAATCACCTGGATTAAGATCATGCAGCAGGTCTCTCGAGGTGGATGCAGTTGCAGCCTCGACCTGGTGGGATACAGAAGTAACCACATCAGCCAGTCCCTTACAATAATCCAACACTAAATCATCAGTGATGTTTATCAATGCTGTAGCTGGCACCATAGGCAAACGCATAGCTCTTCTGGTCAAAATTTCGTGGGGAGAAAGCCCTGTTCTCCTATCAGGGGTGCTACGCAGATTCATGAGCACCAAAGGCAGCGCATCTGGCCCTTTCAATGAAGTTGATGAACACACCTTTGCCACTCTTGACTTGATGGTGCCATTAACCTGCTCTACAAGACCTGAAGCCTCCGGCCTGTAGCTATAATGCAGTCTCTGATCAATGTTCAAAGCAGAGCACAACAATTTCATGATTTCACTGTGGAAATGAGTTCCTCTATCTGTCTCCACTGATGTTGGAAATCCATATCTCGGGATCAATTCTCTTAACAACAACTTGGCTACTGTGAGACTGTCACATCGTCTAGTTGGATATGTTTCCACCCAACGCGAAAAGATACACACCACCACCAAAACGTATCTCAACCTATTGCACCTCAGCGTTTCAATAAAGTCCAATTGTATCCTATTGAAGGGACCTCCAGATCTTCCAATGTGACTCATTGCAACCACAGTTCTCTTTCCAACATTCATTTGTTGACAAGTAACACACCTGTGACATACTGCTTCAGCCCACACACGAAAGCGTGGGTTAAACCACGTCTGCCTAAAGACTCGCACCATAGCAAACCTTCCCAGATGAACTGCTCCATGGATTTGCCTTGCCATTGGGCTCAGTAGTCAATTGGGTAATACTGCTCTCTCATCTGTGGACACCCAAATGCCATCATCTTTTTGTGCAACCTGCTCTGACCCATGAAGCAGCTTCCTCTTCTGGGACTTCATCCTGCAACCGCTTCACCTCATCCCAAGTATCGGCTATAGCTAACATCATGCTGAGCTCGGTCTCTTCTGTGCTCTCGCCTATATATTCTCCATTGAAAATACAAGCATGTTCAGCGCAAAATCGTGCTACTTCATCTGCATAATTGTTGCCCTTAGTGACAAAGTCTTCTCCTTTTCCATGAGCTGCACATTTAACAACTGCTATCTCTTTGGGCTTTTGCAAAGCTTCCAATAGTTGGCGTACATACTCGCCGTTACGTATAGGTGACCCTGAGGACGTTAGAAACCCCCTCTGTGACCATAACTGCCCAAAGTCATGAACTACACCAAATCCGTATTGACTGTCAGTATCCACAGTCACTCGAATATCAGCTGCAATGATACAGGCATGTGTCAAAGCGACAATTTCGGCCACCTGAGCAGAGAATACTCTATTTAAAAAGGCAGCTTCCACTACTCCCATGATGGTGCACACAGCAAACGCTGCTCTCAAATACCCTTCATTGTCTCTTAAACATGAACCGTCAACAAAAGGATCAAATCAGATTGGGGCAAAGGTTCATCGACAATGTCAGGTCTGGGTTTGGTAGATAGGTCAGTAACATCTAGGCAGTCATGCTCTTCACAATCCTCATCTCCTTCCTCTTCCGGAACAGGTAACAATGTAGCAGGGTTCAGGGTGGTACAACGTCTCAGGGTAACATTTTCAGCGGCCAAGATAACCTGCTCATACTTGGTAAGTCTGTTGTTGGTCAGATACTGTGTTTTCGTTCTGGTCATCAACAATTCTACTGAATGGGGCACATAAACAATGAGCGGATAACCCATCACTATGCTTTCACATCTTTCAATGCTGACACCGGTTGCAGCAACGGATTTCAGACATCCGGGCAACGCAGAAGCTACAGGATCTAATGTAGCTGAGAAGTAAGCTACTGGTCTACGGGCACCCCCATGTGTCTGTACAAGGACTGCTAAAGCAATCCCTCCTTTTCACAACAAAAGAGCGAAAACGCTTTGTTATAATCCGGCATTCCGAGAGCTGGAGCACGACAGATACTTTCCTTCAGCTCACGGAAGGCTATCAAGCACTCGTCATCCCATGGTACCGGATCACTGACATCCTTTCGAGTCAGTTTCAACAGAGGCTTTGCTTGCAAGGAAAAATTTGGGATCCACTGTCGACAATAGCCGACCATTCCCAAAAACATGCGGACTTCTTTTTGTGTTTTCGGAGTTCCCATTTGCAGAATCGTCTCTATGCGATCTGGTGACACCCTTCGTTTTCCTTTCTCAATCCGGTGACCTAGGTACTGAACTTCAGACAAACAATACTGCAATTTGTATGGAGACACTTTGTGTCCATTCTCTGCCAAATGATTCAGCAACGCCACAGTGTCAATCCTGCAAGCATCCTCAGTCTCTGAGGCGACCAAAAGGTCATCTATATATTGCACTAAGACTGAGTCTTGGGGCATCACCAGTCCTTCAAGATTCTTTTTCAGACTTTGACTAAAAATGGAGGGGCTTTCTGTATACCCCTGAGGAATTCTTTCCCATGTTAACACACGATCGTCCATCCTAAACGCAAATAAAAACTGACTTTCTTCATGCAATGGTATGGAGAAAAATGCATGACACAAATCTATCACTGTAAACCATTCTGCTTTGCATGGTATCTGGAATAGAATAATAGCTGGATTTGGTACCACAGGACAACATGGGATCACAATTTCATTAACCCGATGCAGATCCTGCACTATTCTGTACTTGCCACTTGGCTTCTGCAGTCCCATGATAGGTGAGTTGCAGGGACTTCCTCTTATCTCCTTAAGAATACCTTGGGCAATCATAGTCTCAATCACAGGTCTTATTCCGGCCACAGTTTCTGGAGTCAATTTATATTGTGGCGTTCGTGGGAAATCAGCATGGGTTTGACCTGTATCTTAACTGGCTCAACCCCTCTCATCAGACCTACATCCTCGCCCGTAAAATCTCACACTTTCGGATCAACTGAGTCTCTCAAGTCATGTGGCAATTCTGCTATTGTGAGCACCACAAACATTTCTGCACACAGACTCATGTTAGCCATTTTAAAATCTGCATCGTCATCATATGTGTGCAATTCCACACCTCTCGGAGTGCACGATATAGTACAATTGAGCTTGCACAGAAGGTCTCGTCCCAAAAGACAGACCGGACTTGAATTGCACACTACAAATTGGTGTTTATCCCGAAATGGTCCTATTCTCACAGGTAATTTGTTTGTCAATGGATTGGTCATTTTCTGATTACTAACCCCCACTACTTGAATCGATTGTCCCAAAAGAGTTAAATTTGGGACTACTTCAGTTCTCACCGTGGAGCGAGCAGCTCCAGTGTCTAATAAGAAGGTAACAGGATATCCATTCACATCTGCATCTACAAACGGCCCACTCTGATCTACTTTTAGAATCACATCTAAGGTGCATTCCTCGTGCACCTCCCTCTGACACTCTTGTAAATCTTGATTTTTATCAAATCTACCTTGTATTTCAAAATAAGGCATCTGATGGTATAACTGATTATGCATGGGTATCCTAGGAGGTTGAGGTACTTGCACTTGTGGCTCATATCCTCCTCCATACCTAGACCTGGGTCTTGTTACAGTATTTACAGTCTCGGACAGCTGTCCCTCTCCTTCCATCTGTATCTGATTTGCTGGATTCGATCTACACTCGCGCTTCCAATGCCCGATTTTGTGACAATAGTGGCAGGCAGTGACCCTTTTCTGTTGGGCCACCCATTCACTTACACCTGGATCCATTCCTCTTCCTCTACCCTGACCAGGTTGGGTCACCATCTGTTGTCCCATTCCTCTTCCACCTCCTCTACCTCTACCTATCGCTCCTCCAATCCCTTGCATCATATCAGCGTTTCTCAACTGCACCAACATCAACTTGTCCTTCAATTTCTTCTGTGTCGACTCCACTTGATCACTGCAATATTTAGCATAACGTAGAATCTCGTCCACCGACTTATTCTGCCAACATATCAAGTGCTGCTGTATCATCAAACTAATATCAGATTTCAGTCCCAACACAAACTTCGAGACAAATTGTCCCATATCTTTCTGTTCAATTGTATCCAATCCACTATGCTGCTTAAAAGTTAACAACGATCTTTCGTAATAATCATGTACTGATTCCTTAGAGTCTTCAGTGGTGCGATCAATCTTCAACCAATCAACAATCTGAGGAGCTACCTTCGACTGCAACCATGTAATCGCTTGCTCGTATTTTCTCATTACATCAGGTGAAGGACCATGAGTTACTGTATCTCTAGGTGGCTCTGCAGTAGGCCACGCAATGGCAATCTTACATGCCGCCCACAAATCCGCCGGTACTACTATATCAAACAAGGTGTTTAAATCAATTCACAATACGTTCGAAATCTTTACAAACCGATCTATTTGCTTGTACCACTCAGAAGGTTTTTCCCTCAGCTGAGGAAAATCATTCGTAAATGCTGCTATATCACCCCTGCTCCATGGCACATGTACATACCCTCCATTCTGTACCTCCCTGAGGGGGAAATTTCCTGCAGCTCCCGTCCCTCCACCCGGAGGCGGAGTATCTCCTATTCCAGTCTTGAAGCTTTTCTTTTTGGTCCATCTTTCTTTCCATCTGTCCAATTCTCTCCAAATCCGCATCCCTATCACTAGTTCTCTAATTTGTGCTTTTAATCCAATCGTTCACTTCTCTTCCAAATCCTTATCTGTGTAATTTAATCTGCAAGAACCCTGTATCAGTTTGGTCTTTGACAAATCAACCTCATACCTTTGTGCCAAAAGCAACAATGCATCATAAGCTTGTTTGGACTTTCTTGTCATGTCCTTTGCTACGAACAGTAGTTCGCTCGAATCATACATCTCAATTCTGTTCAGAGGTAGATTACCTTCAATAACCTCATCTAGTTCTGCCTTCAATCGTACCACATCTAGCATTGGCGCTTTTATTGCACTTTTTAACACTTTCTGAATTTCCTCGTTTCTTGTATCTTCCCTGTCACAACTTTGGGTTCTCTTAAGAACTGCACCCTCTTCTATCTTCGAAGCTGGGCGTCTATCTCTTTCCAAGCTTCGACTTATCCAATGGTCACCTGCACAAATAACCTGTGGCTCAAACAGTACTCTATGCGCTTCTTGTCTCTTGCTTATCTCTTCCCTCGGCATCATTGACTCTCTCACTGGTTGAACCCACATTCGAAGGTCAGACCTAGAATTCGCTAGCGCTCCTGTCCGTCTTCATTCTGACCCACTATCCATTCTTGATGGATCAGCTGTAGTTGGCAGTGGAGTACTAGATTCCACTGGTATCCGACTTAACCCAGTCCCACTCATTGCAAGGCTCCCTCCAGACATTGTCTCTTCCCCTTCACTTATTTGCTGTTGACTGTCATCGGTTCTTTCTCTAGGATTATATATCGGAACCACCGGCCCTATTGTGACTGGTACCGACAAAACATCTGGTAACTGCATGTTTCCTGCAGGTTGTACTGGCTCGGGATTTGGATACCTCATTCCTCCAGACCCTCCCGGAATGTGTACCATTATAATCTTGCCTCTTACTCCTGCCGATTGTTCCTCTGAACCCAGTTGTCCCACACCTAAAAGCTCTTCCGATGGGCGCAACCTCTCTGTCTCTGATCTAGAGTCGCACGGTGGTGGACGTTCCGCTAGCAATCTATCGAAGAAGCTGTCATCTGTATCACTGTCCTCCTCTGTCATCTTTTTCCCTTCAGCCCCCTCTTCTAACGAACAAAATGGGTACAAGTGTTCTCCCTCTATGGTGTCTACTCTCCATCTTTTCAACTGGGCATCCCATCTAGCATCCTGATATGCCTTCATTGCTTTCCTCATTCTTCCTTGTGAAGCCTCTCTCCTTTTTGCTAGAGCAGCTCTCATCCATGCATCTAATGCCTCAAATTGTGTGGGTCTAGGGGAGGTTTCAGTGCATTCATCACCCCCTCAGCTGGGTCAGCACTTCCATACGAAAAGACCCATGACGAGGGAAAGCCAATTCACCCTCTTTCTCTGTAATTTTATGCCAATTCTGAAGCCACACTATAGTATGAAGTCCTACATTCGTTGCCATGTAATGTGCCGGTGTGTCTTCTGGCGGAGCTTCTTCTCCTACCCGAGTCACTACCCCTGTGTCGCTCTACACAAATCTCGCAATACCCTAAAGCATCTCATTGTAAAATCGATCAATTGCAAGCCCAAAATACGCTGTTCCACTGCAAACGAACTTCCACCAATCCCAGCGCGACGTTACACCAACCAACCTATCACAGCGCGGCGCACCCTGACGTCACTTCTCACTCCTTGCAGCGGCTCACCCGCCTTTACAATTTCACCGCAAACTCGCTTACACACATTCGTACCTCAAGTAACTGTATATCCAAAAGTTATTGAACCAAGTAACTGTTCCTACACAATTACAATAACTTACAGTCACATAAAACAAGTAATTGTCTGTCTCTAAAGATCGATAGAACACTCTCACAAGAACATTCAGCCGCTGTGATCCCCCAACCTGCGTTGGTCACTCAATCGCCATAGTCCACCCCCGGTACCTGAGGCTTTCTACCGCAACCTATTCCTCATTCACACAAAGTTCCCTAACACAAGTGGATCGTCGATAGCGCTTCACAACACCCACATTTGATCAGACAATTACAATACAAAACTATCCCGGGATCTTGGACTTCTCTTGAGTCCGCTCACCAAAACTTCCTGCTCTGCACGTGTCCGGACCAGTAAACCAAAAACCACATTCACTCAACATACATCCCAACTCTGCAAGACATCACCCACTTACTCATCACCGCAATGTAACACCACAATTCCTTTCATACTCACGCCACCACTGTTTCCGCCGCACCATCAACGTCTGCCGGTCTCCGCTGTCTTCCACTCCACTTCAGGGCTCTTCGACCTTCAACCCTACCCCTGATTACTCCCCTCACCTTAGAGGTAAACCACTTTAGAGGTAAACCATCCTCTGCTACCATTTGATTACGCTAAATTGCACACCTAATGTTCCCTACTAAGTATAGCGTAAGCGATCGATCTTTTATTTACCTACTAAAAGTGGTTGAGGGGAGGAAACAACTCAGACAGATATCAGCAAAATTGTCATGCCTGAAAAGACCAACAACTCCAAATTGCAGTTTGATTATTTATTATAAGGCCAAAAACAATTGGATGTAAATACATCTCAATAGCAAAGTATAGAGGTACAGAAAAAGTAATACAGAGCCAAGTTTACGAATATAGGTAATTCGGCCCAAAAGACAGATGATTATAAATTCCAAAATCACAACGCAACACAGAATAGATGCGATATTCAGTTCTCGGCTCATTGAAAGAAATCAAAATCTTTCCCTACACTGCTCTACATGAGGGCCCTTCCTGTCTCTCTTCTATAATTCCCCAATGGTGTCAGCACGTGTTGACTTCCTAAGAAGTACTCACGTCAAATGGGTCGTTTTAGCTTATGGCTATGGAGCTTGCTCTAAAATGCTCCTTCTCCTCCGAAAGCTAGCAGAAGTCTGGTCTCGCTGTCCCTGCGCATCATACAAAAGATGGGATTCAACCCACAATACGCCATTCTTCTTAAAACTTTCCATTGCACCTCCTTGCAGTAGCTTTTTTTCATGACACAAATTTAATTAGTGATATCTTCTTTCCAGTGGCCTTGGCTTTCAGACAGACCAGATACGCAAGGCATCCTCCCTTCTCGCTTCCCAGCCATCTTCAAAGACATTCCGGGTCTCTCCTTAACTCTGAAAATAACGATGTGTATTCTTTCAGCTGCAGTAGGATGAGAACATTCTAATTTCGAACACAACAACATTTAATTATTTATTTCTCAAGAGCAAGGAGAATCGAAACTTATGACTTTGGGCCTATAATTCAGGCAACTTAAACTAACCACAATTACGGTGTATAGAAATAATATCGTCCTGCACATTATGCATGAAGGAATCATAATACATACAAAGTTCTACTTAACCCCTTTGCTGCAGGGGAAATTCCCCTGCGGTGCGAGAGGGGGCAGGGTTGGGTGTGGCGCTCGGGTACTCAGGACGGCTCCCGGCCGTCATAAATCACAGTGGGCGTGTCTCATGACGGCCGGGAGCCGTCCGAACTCCACCCACTGATTAATTTCCCCGCACAGGCGGGGAATTAATACCGCTTGGGCGGAGCGGCAACGTTCGTACGGCTCCCGGCAGTCATGAGCACACGTCTACTGTGACTCATGACGGCCGGGAGCCGTCATGAGCACTCAAGAGGTTAAATGCGTTCACTAGTTTTCAACATCAAATGATTCAAATAAATGTTTCTTAATAATCGTAAAACACTGCAAACAATACGAATACATGAGAGTGCGTTTAAACCATGAGTATAGTGCACTCATACAAAATAGAGTGGTTTCAGCGCTCTATCAGTACCAACTGTTAACACTCCTTTTGTTTTTCATTAAACTCATTTATCCTTGCCAGTTCTTCCTTGCCTCACTATCTCTGAAATAAAATGTGCTTTTCACTAACTAATGAATGCCTTTGGTCTGCACCAGCATGCAGAAAAACAACTTTCGCGTTAGTATCAAATATCGGCTGTAAGCTTAAGGCCCACAATCACGCTAACTTAACAATTTCCTTTAAATGTATTTTAATTCTACAACCTACTCACCTGTGAGGGTCTCAAGGCGCTGGGGGAGATGGGGTTCAGGCAGCTCCGTGGTCATCTAAATAGCCAGGTCTTGAGATCTTTTCTGAAGGCTTGCAGTGTAGGGCTTCGTCTGATGCTGAGGGGGAGTTCGTTCCAGTTCTTGGCTGCGATGTAGGAGAAGGATCTGCCCCCATTCTGGCTCTGTAGATGCTGGGGATTTCGGCAAGGGCTAGGTCGGCGGAGCGGAGTTTTCTCTTGGGGGCGTGGAAGGAGATTCTATCGGTCGAGGTATTGGGGTCCGGTGTTGTGGAGGGCTTTGTAGGCGTGTGTGAGCAGCTTGAAGCTATCTCTGTTTTCGACTAGGAGCCAGTGGAGGTCGCGGAGGTGCTAGGTGATGTGGTTGTGTTGTGGGATGCTGAGGACGAATCTGGCTGCGGTGTTCTGGACTGTCTGGAGTTTGCGAAGGAGTGATTTGTTGATTCCGGAGTAGAGAGCATTTCTGTAATCCAGCCTGCTGGTGATGAGTGCGTGGGTGACGATTTCCTGGAGTCGGGGGGGATCCATTTGAAGGTCTTGCGGAGTATGCGGAAGGTCTTGAAGCATGTGGAGGACACGGCGTTGATCTGCCAGTTCATAGTGAGTGAGAAGTCGAGTATGATGCCGAGGTTGCAGGCGTGGTCCGTGGGGGTGGGAGGGTTTCTGAGGGTGGGGGCCACAAAGTGTCATCCCACGTGGCAGGGGTGAATCCGAGGATGAGGACTTCCATTTTCTCAGAGTTGAGCTTCAGGCAGCTGCTGCTCATCCAGGATGCAACGTCCTTCATTCCTTCCTGGAAACTGTGCCTGGTGATGTCAGGTTCCTTGGTGAGGGAGAGGATGAGCTGGGTGTCGTCGGCGTAGGATATTATGCTGAGTCCGTGTTTTTTGACGATGGTTGCAAGGGGAGCCATGTAGATGTTGAAGAGCGTGGGACTGAGGAAGGATCCTTGGGGTACTACGCATCTGATCTCTGTGGGTTCGGAGAGGAAGGGCGGGAGTCTCATTCTTTGTGTTCTACTGGAGAGGAAAAAGTGAATCCAGTCTAAGGCAGTTCCCATTGTGGAGCCTGGCAGCTAGTGTGCGGTGGGAGACGGTGTTGAATGCTGCAGAGAGGTCTAGTAGAACTGGGCTGCAGTGTGGCCTTGATTGAGGAGGGTGCTGTTGTTGTCAGTGGTGGCTAGGAGGGTGGTCTCGGTGCTGTGGTTTCTGCAGAATACAGATTGAGATGAGTCGAGGATGTTGTTAGTTTCTATGGAGTGCAGTAGCTGGGTGTTGACAATTTTCTCAATGACTTTGGCAGTGAAGGGGAGGAGAGAGTTGGACCTGTAGTTCTTGAGGTCCGTCGGGTCTGCGGAGGTCTTCTTGAGGAGGGGTTTGACTTTGGCGCATTTCCAGTCATCGTGGAACGTGCCTGTTTCGAGGGTGCAGTTGATTGTCCATTGTAGTTCTGGTGCGATGGTGGAGGCGGCCCTGTGGAAGATGTGCAGCGGGCAGGGGGTCAGTGGGTGCTCCGGAGTGAATGAACTTCATAGTCTTTGCGGTGCCTTCTGTGATGATAGGGAACCAGATGAGGAGGGTCAGCTGGGTGGCATAGCTGGTAGATGGTGTTGGGTCGATGCCTTGGTCTTGGTCGTCGAAGTTGTCGTATAGTGTCCTGATCTTGTGGTGGAAGAAGGAGCTGAGTTTGTTGCAGAGGTCCTGGGAGGGAGGGGCATCGGTGGTTTCGCTGTGGTGTCTGCCGAATTCTTGTATGATGGTGAAGAGTTCCTTGGAGTTGGGGGATATGGAGAGGATTCTGTCCTTAATGAAGTTTCTCTTCATAGATCTGATGAGTTGGTGGTGTGCCGTGGTGGTGGCCCTGTAGGCGGTGCGTGCTTCCGGGGTTTTGCTGTTTCTCAATGCTTTCTCTAGTCGTCAGCACAAGCGCTTGGAATCTTGGAGGTCTGTGGTGAACCAGGTGGCTTTAGTGTTGAGTCGTCTGTCGGAGTTTTGGAGGGGGGGAGCGTGTTGGCGCAGTCGGGGATCCATTAGTGGAGGTTGTTGGCCGCAGTGTTGGCGTATATCGTGGTAGGGGGAGGAGTGCGGCTGAGGGCGGAGGTGAGTTGCTCTTCGGTGATCTTGCTCCAGTTTCTGCGTGGGAGGCATGGCATAGGCTTGTGTGCAGTGTAGTGGGTTTCAAGAAGGACAAGTGGACACAGTGATGGTTCGTCCAGAGAGGTTCCGTGGTGTGACTGAAGCAAATGTTGTCCTCCGGCGAAGATGGTGTCGAGAGTGTGTCCCATGTGGGCGGGGTTGAAGACCAGTTGCTTCAGTCCAGTGTTGGTGAGGTTCTCTAGAAGGATGGAGTTGAAGTCGTTGAGGTTGTCTAGGTGGAAATTCAGGTCTCTGAGCCATACGTAGTCCGTGGAGGCGAGGGCGTGGGGCACGATGTAGTCTGCGATGGTGTTGGTGAACGAGGAGTGGGGACCAGATTGTCTGTAGGCGAGTGTTCCACAGAGTGTCGTTCTGGGGTTGGCGGTAGCTGTCTGGGTCCTGAGGTGGGTGGAGGTGCGGCGGCAGTGTTGGCAGGAGAACGGGCCTTGGGAGTTGCTCAGTGTCAAGAGCTGGCAGTTGTTATTGCGTCCAGGGTTGAGTGCATGGAGAGTGCTGGAGACATAGCAGCGAGGGGCGGAGGACCAGGGTCCCTGGTGCTGGTCGCGGTCGGGTTGCAGACGGGCTTGCCAGCGGTGCGGCCGCACAGCGGTCACCATTAAGTAGAGGTGAAGGGGAGAGCAGCTGGGAGGCTTGAGCAGGAACACGCAGGGGGGAGGGACTGTGGGGGCAGCAGTGGCAGGAAACAGCGAGAATGGAGGTAAACAGGGAAAAAAGGGAACAAAAGTAAGAAAAAAGGCAAAAAAATAGAGAAAGACAGAAAAGACAGGCAACAGAAAAAAAGGAACAGAAAAAGGCTGGCAAACACAGAGCGGACCAGAAGAATAGCAGGCTCTTCCACTGGACCACCAGGGATGAGGCGCAGGCAGGAGCCTGCGGGTGGAGGAGGGCCTCGAACACCTACCTGGAACCAGAAAGGCACTGGTGGCAGTTCCTCAATGACGGAGCTACGCGAGGGGAGAGCAGTTTCCCAGACCAGGAGGTCAGAGGTCTTGCTGCGATTGTCACGTCTTTGTCTGTAGCTCTGCTGATGGAAAATATAGTGATTCTTTTCAATATAAAAGATCTTTTTTGCAGCCTCTCTGAAGATTCTTGTGGTCTGTCCATGCCTTCGTTTATGAGTGCACTTAGACTTGGAGTAAGTCCAGCACCACACAGTGTCAGCCACTGGTACTGCAACACTCTCCCATAGAAAATAATACAGGCAGGGTCTTTTTGTATTTGTATTTTGTACTTTTAGAGGGAATTTTCATTCCCAAAGGGATAACCAGCACTATACCTTATCATTTACCAGTTCCAATCGAGACTCTAAAGTGGATACAACCAGGTCTTCAGTTTCTTTCGAAAGACCAACAAATCTGACACAGCACGTAAATTCTGAGGAAGCTTATTCTAGTGGGTTGCTGCCAAAAAATTACAAGAGCGATCACCCATTCTAGATTTTGAATTCTTTTACAGGATATTAAATCCTGATTGACTGATCAAAGGTTCCGTATGGGTTTGGGAAAGGTAACTCTGCTCTGTAGCATTGTTGGGCCCTGCTCATAAAGTGCTCTGTGCGTATGGCACATTAGCTTGAAATTAAATCTTTTGTGAACTGGGAACCAGCAAAGTTGGTTAAGACAGACCGAGGCTAAACTCCTGTTGCGCTTGTTACAAATAAGTCTTAGCACTGAATTCTGAATAGTCTGGAGTTATGTGAACAAGTACTCTGAGGTTCCTACGTACAGTGTATTCCCATAATCCAACCTGCTCATAATCAAGGCTTAGAAAAAATTCCTTCTCCATACCACTGGGATACATCGAAATAGTTTCCAAAGCGTACCTAACAGACTAAAACAAATCCCACATACCCTAGTTACTTGTCTTGTTGTTGCAAGGAAAGGGCATCATCAATTAAAAAGCCCAAATTTGTAACCACTTTCTTGGTTTTGATACAGAGCTTATTAGCGTTTGTCCACATTAAGTTTTAAACAGTGAATTTACAGCCATTCTACTACCTCTGAAAGGCAGTCAGCCAAATTCCCTTTCATCTCATTATACTTGTCATCAATAGAGATAATCAACCGACTATCATCAGCCGATTTACCGTGGTCCACTAATGACCTAACATTGTCCGTCATTGCTAGTAAAGTAGTTTCAGTACTGTTTTTTGCTCTAAATCCTGTTTGGTCAATATTGTAGAGCAATAACTTACTGGGCTCTTCTCAATCTTTCCAGTACTTTGGCCAAGTAGGGTGTCATTGAAAGGGGACGATAATTAGATGGTGTGGAAGCATCCACCCCTCCCTTCTTTGCCAGTGCCACCACCAAGGCCTACTTCCAGGCTGCTGGAAACTCTGCCACCGTCAATGATTTATTCAGGAGCAGTGTTACATATGGTGCAAGTGTGGGAGTTAGAAGAGAATATATAAAGTGGGGACAACTTCCCATGATGGTGGCTCCAAGAAATGTGAGCCAAGAGCACTGTGGTTTAACACGCCACTCGTCCTCCTCTAAAGTGCAAAAACAGAGGTGTAAGTTACCTTTGTGAATAGCCTTGATTGTTTCAGCACCTCATCTTTTTGTACTGTAAGTGGCTAAATCTGGCCATGAGGAGTCTTTGGGCCTGGCAAAAAGCCTCTAACGCAGTTGTATTCTCAATTTAGAGTTAGGGTGCTGACTCCCTTTTTACTAAAAATCTAAATCCGTATTTGTAAAGCACGAACTACTCACCCTTACGGGTCTCAAGGCACTGGGGGCCGTCGTGGAAATTAAGTGAGCTATTACCCAGAGTCACATGGTGCTGAGCTGAGCTGCCGCCGGAGATCGAACCGTGAACCCGGTGCTCCGAAGTCAGCTGCCCTGGCCGCTGCACCACACCTCTCACTACTAAATACATCTGGAAATCTTGAAAGACTGGAGATCACACAACCACTAATCAAACTCCTAGACTTTCTTCCTTACTTGGCTGTGCTGTGGTGTGCACAGCAAAACCAATCAGAATTCACAGAGTTGGGGCTCTGGTTCATGTAATAATCAGTTGAGAAGGTGATCTTTACCTCTCTATAGTCAATAGTAGAATCACTGAGCCAGTTGGTACCTAATACAAGAGGAAAAACAGGAGCTTCGATGAGATCTAGTCTGATCATTTTGAGTTTGTATAACATGGGAGTAGGGGAGAGTACACATTCTAATGTTAACCCCTTAGAGGCATTAAAACGCGGCTAAAGGCAAGCCTGTATGCGCCCGACTGTCACCAGTACCACAGCCCATTTTACGAGCAGTAAGGAGAGTCAGTTCACGTACACTCATGAGAGTCTGCTAGTGATGGAGAATATCAACAATGTGGTGGCTAGCGGTTGTAAGGCATGCCAGGAGAGGTATAAAGATCTTTTTCATGTCAAATCTGTAGATGGGTTAGTATACCCCAATGTGAATTAGAAATAATGGTAGAAGAGAGACACAAAAGTCCATGCTCAAGCAGCCACAGATATAAGGGGCTTTAGGAGAAAACCTATAGGGAAAAAGAGCAAAAGAAATGGGTCAATGGTAAAATGCCTATATTTTAATTCAAGATCAATTCCCAAAGACTGCATGGCGGTCAAGGATACTATTAATAGCATAAAGGCTGATTTGGTATTCATCACCGAAACATGGTTAAACAACCACACTATGCCGATCTGTCTGAGGCTATACCAGATGGGTATAAAATTCTAAGGGGCATATTCACAAGGACTTATCGCCGAGTTATTGCCACCTTAATGCATCAAAATTGGAGATAGATTTAACGCCCCATTCACAAGCGGGTGCAAACTGCAGACATCGCCAGTATTCCCGCGATAACTGCCGCAAAATTTATCTCCACGGGTGACTACCACCAACTAACCCTAATGAGATGCAGAGTAGGCGTTCCCGTGCAAAAACTCACGAAAACACCACTACACCACTTTCACAATGAACTGCCAGATCTGCGATGCGAACCAAAAACAGGCGATAAGCCGCGGTAGCAGCAGGGAATTAACACCTGCCTTTTGCTGGTGTTAAGCAGGACGACTACCTGCAGCATGAAAGGGAGCCCACCCAAGAGCCACATCTGAAGACCCACAGATGCCATGGAGACAATGATCATGCAGCTCCGAGACCCATGAGGGCCACAACACCCACCGCCACCACCCCCAGGCCTGCCACCACACCCAGGACCCGTTTCCCCCCCCCCCCGGACCACCACAGAGGCAGCGTATACAAAGACAGCAGACCCACCTTAAACGAACCAGCCGCACAGACCGAACCCCAGAGGAGGACATTGCCCACTACAGGCCCAAAAGGACAACCATCCCCCGCATCCTGACCCACATCGCCTACCTGCTGACGGTACCAACACAGTGGACAACCAACATCCCTCCGCAGACAAAGCTGCCGGCTGTGCTGCACATGTTGGCCTCTGGTACCTTCCAACCCACAACTGCCAGAGTCGGAGGAGTCTCACAGCCAGCCCCATCCAAGTTCATCACACCTGTCCTGGATGCCATCATCAGCCTGGTACCCCAGCACCTCCACTTCACCCACATTGCGCAGGAGCAGCTGGAGACCAAGCAAGGCTCCTACGCCATAGCTGGATTCCCTCACGTGTCGGGGGCAATCAACTGCACACATGCACCCCTCGTGCCCCCTGCCGACACTGCACACAACTACCGCAACAGAAAGCACACACATCCCATGAATGTGCAGGCAATAGTGGACCACCCGGGACTCCTCAATAATGTCGTAGCCAACTCCCCAGGCAGAGGGCATGATTCCTACATCGCCGGACAGTCCATCATCAACCAGCGCTCCCAGGTTGGCATCTATGGAAATGCAGCACACGTGGTGCCACTAACCCTGTTCAACGCAAGCCGGCGACACGTGGTGCCACTAACCCTGTTTAACGCGAGCCGGCGACACGTGGTGCCACTAACCCTGTTCAACGCGAACCGGCGACACGTGGTGCCGCTAACCCTGTTCAACGCAAGCCGGAGACACTTGGATGAGGGCTCAGGCCTACACTGCGGCCCAGTAGGTCCCACATGTGGAACTGTGTCCTGAGTCTTGAATGGCAGTGACCCCAAGTCTGTGGCAGCGTCCACATCACTATACTCCCTCCGATCAGTGAAGCCAAAGTCTGCATCGCAAGCACACGACACGTGTCTGTGGGCCCGTGCTGACCGCTGCCCCCGGCCTACACTGCAGTCCAGTAGGTCCCACATCCAGCACTTAGTCGTGATTCATGAATGGCAGAGTCCATACCAGTGAACGCACGGAGAGGAGTAAGAGGAAGATGCGGCTCAGTCCGGATGAAAGCTGGATCCTCGTCACGGAGGTGACCGGACACTAGCAACAACTGACCTGGTGCCACCAACCCTGTTCACCGCAAGTCCACGTCCCGTGGTGCCACTGAACCTGAACTACGCAGGCCGGTGGGACCATCCAACGTAAGCCGGCGACACTCGGTGAATGGCCCCTGCTGACCGCTGCCTCAGGCCTACACTGCGGTCCAGTAGGTCAGACATGTGGAACTGTGTCTTGGGTAAGATATGGAAGAGTCCACACCATTGGACACGCCTCATCGCAGGCGGCATCCCCTATCAGCACTGGTGCCACTAACTCTGTGCGCAATGAGTCATGGGCACTTTCTGGTTGGACTTTGGTGGCGTCTGAGTCCATGGCCTGGGTGTTGTCTGCATCATCATCTGGCTGGGCCGGACTGGGTGTTCGACATGTGTCTGTTCCATTCATCTCCACCATAGTGACTGTTTCTGCGTGGTTCTGCAGTCTGCATCATGCCCTGGGGTACACCTTCCACTGTCCACCGAGACACTCCGCGACAACCCCCTTTGTCATCTACGAGAACCTGCTCTGCTCTCGTGACCCTGCCCCAGTGCACCGCAAGTCAGCGGCCCGTGGCGGTAGGCCCGTGCAGGACGCTGTGCATCCGGGGCCACTAACTCTGTGCAGCTCAAGTCATGGGGCATTTATGGTTGAATGGTTGTGTCCTTAACGATGTACACTGTTGTCGTTTTTTGACTGCACCAGGCACTCCATGACGGCTGGTGTACACACACCCACACACATCCAACACAGGTGTCACTCGACATGTGAGCCTGCTAATAAAAGTGGCCGGGCGCACGTGCCCGTAGCCATTCACACCATCTAAGCAAGTGTGTCCGTGTGGTCATTATGTCAGCATGATGGGCCCGAGCCCTGCAACATCACAGTGTGCTGTCTTCAGCGGACGATACCATGTCACCTCAGCAGTGGCTGAGACCTTGGACATGTAGCTTCGCCCACCCCCCTTGCATGCACAAGCGGTGTGTGCTGGTCCGGCGTACGTCAGGTCAGTGCAGGGGTGTGCTGATTCGGCAGGGGGATCAGGGCGCGGCTCTGGTCTGGCCTTGAGCAGGAAGTGCGGTAAGCGTGTCTCTTTGTTGGAGTGTTGTCGCCACCGGGACCACAGTAGTCGATGTTGCAATGTAGCATGCACCCGGAGGGCGGGCACGCACGTACGGGGAAATGTAGGAGCACAAGACCACTCGGGGTCTTGGCTAATACATGCCAAGTGTTATGTGTATCAGTCCTTCGGCTGCATAAGTCAGATGCCTAGCCTCATTCGCAGCGCGATCACAGCCAGCCATGGACTGTACACCTGTGTCCGCCCTGTCCAGACCATTGGCCTACACTCACGTGGCCGCACAGCCTCAACGGCCAGCTTCACGGTATTGTTGGCATGCCGCTGGACATGCGCAGACAGGCATGACAATGGGGTGCCGTAGGAGTGCACGTGATACAACCGCGCAGCGCACACAAGTGTGGGGGCTCGTGGGAGGGAGGAGCAGCTGTGAGGCAGCGTGACACCCAGTGTGGCCGCTCATGTGCCACGTGCTCGGCATATCATCCATGATTCCCTGGGTCGCAGACATCCCACCCCACCCACGACAGGCCTCTGTACATCTCCTGTATGCAAGCAGATGGTAGGGTTACTGTAGGGATGAAAGGTCCTTTGTCTGAACTATCAGGCGTAAGCACATCTGCAGCTCCGAGCTGGGACTTGCATGTGCCCAGCACCCCCTGACAGATACGACAGCATTTGCTGGCGACTCCCACACTACGCACTGCCCGACGTGAGACCAACGTGTACACATCCCACATGCAGAAGTCCTTGGTCGTAGTTGGCATGCGTGAAATGGCCTTCACACGTACTCCCACCCCACCCCAGGCCTGCACCCGTTGCACACAGACACTGCTCATTGATCCGAGCTGTGGCATTTCATCCACAGGACAGGCGCGGGTCAGCACAGTGCCGCTTCAAGCAGAGCCACTGACGCAATGGCAGGACATCCCGGACACATGCACGACTCCAGTCACGTGGACCTGTACCGTGCACGTCTGCTGCATGTACTGGGGGCACTGCCATTGGCAGTGCTGCGGATCAGTTACCGGCTAAGCTTTCGCCTTGCCAATGTCACCTGCGTTCAGCCTGTGTTCCATTGTCGCTCGTGCATATTCGAGTGGACCATGGATGTCTGCCTCTCCAACGTAACGGTAGCTGACCTGGATTTCGACGTGTGTCTGCGCCCCCTGTTGGCCCACGACCAGGAGTGTCACCGTGATGCCCGTTTATGGCATGCCTGGATGATTGGCATGCATGCTGGCAACTGGACCTGGGAGATTGCACGAGTCGTCGAGTGCAGTGGCCACATTGAGCCGCTCCCCTATTGGGGTTTAGTGCCAATTGGGCCAGGGGTTGGAGTCAGCACATCTGTCCGGGACAGCTGATGGGTTACGTTGCAGACATGTTAGATCTAGTCGACAACGAGCTCTTATTTGAAATGTTGGACTATGGTGCTGCACTAGCGTTTATGGACGAGTGACAGCGTACCTGCAGCCACAACTGAATGTGACCCATTGCACGTGTCCCGACGCCTGGTTGCATGTTGGGGATCTGGTTACATGTCCCAAGACGACAGTGGACATGGCTGCATTGGCCTGGATTCCGGATCCATGTGCTGACAACCAACGCGGGTTGGCACTGACTTGTGTGGGTGATGGACCCCCCAGGGGTGGACATGGGCGCTTCCCAACGTTCCTCATTCAGACATGCTGCTGCATTGGTCTGCATGTCGTGGCACTTCTCTTGGCTGCACTGACAAGCAATTGTTGATAAAGTTTCCGCACCTTCACTTGTCTCCAACTGTGATGAGTGTTGATTTGTATGCCAATGTGTGTGTCACGGCCTATCTGGGTCCCTGCCATACATGCATTGCTACCCCATCAGGGCTGTGGGTTTGTACTTGTGTATTATCATGTCCCTGTTTCGTGCTTTGCCAGATGCGTATGGCCATTTACCGGCCACAAGCGGGTGCACTTGTATCCTGTGTTCGGTTATGCAAATGTTGCTGTTTGTACCACATTGTGTTCGATGTTGGGGTGCTCTGCTTCCTATGTGTGTGTGCTGCATTGTGTGTGAGATGTCCCTTCAGCTCTGATTTGGCTCACCCTTCTCCCTTTCAGGCAGTGTGGTTTTCACTTCTGTGCTTGTTCAGTGGTGTGATATTGCCGAGTTGCGTGACTTGTGCTCTTGGTTGCTGTTGTTACTCTTGGTCATGGTTTGTCTGCAGTTGTGCTGTGCTTAATTGTGCATGTGTGCCATTGTGCCCATCTCCCCCCGTCCCTCCAGTCCCTGGTCGTTCCTCTCCCTGTTGCTGTTGTGTCTGTTGATTTTGAGCAGTTTCCGGTCCCGAACTCCTGCCACCATCTCCAGACTGATGTGGTGGACACCGTTTCCTCCATGTCATCCAGCTCCTGGTGTGGCACTGGACTCCCACCTCCGGTGTGCATTGCTGCCTGGCTGATGAGGGTTTTGAACCCGAAACCGGTCCCAGGATGCTTGTTTCCGGTCCAGGGAAGACATGGCTTGGCAGTTCGGGCTGGACTGTTCCCATGAGGCACAGGGTCAGACTGATTTGCATATGGCCATGTCTGAACTGGGGTGGTGGAGTGAGCTAAAGAATGATGATGGATTAAACCCAGATCAGTTGACTGGGGGTGAGTGTTTGATTTGCTCTAACGCTCCGTCCATCATCCCCTTTGGTATCGCTTTGTTCGCCCTAAGTTGGCAGGGTATGCCCAGACGTGGGTCCCTTGCTCACTTTGCCACTGGATTCAAGATAGCCTGGCTGATGAGGGTTTTGAACCCAAAACCGGTCCCAGGATGCTTGTTTCCGGTCCAGGGAAGACATGGCTTGGCAGTTCGGGCTGGACTGTTCCCATGAGGCACAGGGTCAGACTGATTTGCATATGGCCATGTCTGAACTGGGGTGGTGGAGTGAGCTAAAGAATGATGATGGATTAAACCCAGATCAGTTGACTGGGGGTGAGTGTTTGATTTGCTCTAACGCTCCGTCCATCATCCCCTTTGGTATCGCTTTGTTCGCCCTAAGTTGGCAGGGTATGCCCAGACGTGGGTCCCTTGCTCACATTGCCACTGGATTCAAGATAGCCTGGCTGATGAGGGTTTTGAACCCGAAACCGGTCCCAGGATGCTTGTTTCCGGTCCAGGGAAGACATGGCTTGGCAGTTCGGGCTGGACTGTTCCCATGAGGCACAGGGTCAGACTGATTTGCATATGGCCATGTCTGAACTGGGGTGGTGGAGTGAGCTAAAGAATGATGATGGATTAAACCCAGATCAGTTGACTGGGGGTGAGTGTTTGATTTGCTCTAATGCTCTGTCCATCATCCCCTTTGGTATCGCTTCTGGTTGTTGGTGTGTTTCTGCTTGTTTGTGCGTTTCGCATCATTCCAGCAGTTCTGGTTTTCTTCCATTGTCCTCCTCCGCTCTCCGGCTGCATTCACCTTGTCCACGATGGACTGCCATGTACAATGTTTTGTTGCCAATGGGGCTTGTGGGGTTGTGTACTAGCTCCGGCTGCCTCCGTTGTGCTTCGCTGTTGTTTTCTGTTTGGTTTGTCTTCCTTTTTCCTGCTTTTGTTGTGCTTATTCCTGCCTGCCGTGTGGGTGTCGCGGGCCTGGCGCTGCTTATCGCTGCTTTCCTCATTGTGAATGGGCTCATCGCACATTTTTTGGTGTTGGGGTTTGTGTTTTTATCTCCGTCGCGGTTGTTGTATCGCGGACATTGGGCGCGTTTTCGGCAAACTATCGCATGGTACCGCCATGTTGTGTTATTTTCCCGCGATAGACTGTGATGTGTAAAGTTGCGTTAACATTTTTTGGAGATGTTTAGCGCACGTTCTTGTGAATATCCCCCTAAAATGTAACAGAGTCAGGAGAAAATGGGGTGATGTTGTATTGTGTACAAAGAAAGTTTGTGGGTCCAACCCATAAGGCAGGATGCATGTTAGACTTACTCTTTTCCAATTTAAATTCTGTGACAGTCCAATCAGTAGAGCCCACAACATGGTCAGACCAATTCTCAGTGCAATTCTCCTTTTGTTTAGCGGATGACAGGAGGGATAATCTGAACACCACTCCTATTACCAGGAGACTATGGAGGAAAGTCAGTCCTGACCTTTTCACCAATAATTTCAATCCCCTAATAATGAGGGAGGATTGTTCCATGGATCAAGCAGCTGTGGAGCTGGAAAATGTAATGACTGTTTATGTGAGATCAATAAATTCTGGAGTGGTAGTAGGGTAATTCACTACCAATGGTGAAGCATCTACAAGTTATTCTTGGTGGCCTTGAGAAAATGCTTCAACAGCAGCTTCATCTGTCCAACATCAGCAGCACAATATTGCTTAAATTGACTGATAAAAGTTAGCAACCTCTTATTTCCTTGTCTCAACGTAAGCAAACCTGAATGTGCGGCTTGAGTGGTCTGTTGTTTTCGGAATATGCATTAAATTAGGCTACAAATCGATCACAAATGGAATAGTATTGGATTCTGATTTATTGTCAAGGGTTTGCCCACATCGTAGTGTGCTTGGTAAAATATGATTACAAGAATGCCACTTTTACTGTACCATTAGGAAACTATTGAGGTTGGGTATTGTAATGTAAGTGGCACTGAGCAAGGAAAGATTGCAAAGGGAGTTCCCTGCATTCTTCTTTTGTCGGTCTAAAGTCATTGGCTTACTTTGTGCCTGAATCACCATCTGACCCACAGAGACACTGGAAAAGTATTGCTTGTTGTGATGTTTATGGCCCCCCCACCACTGTGGATGAAGCGACACCGGTTATAGAAATAAGAAGTATCTGATTTATACAACTCAATAGATAGGCCCATTTTTGTCGGGCAGTGTCTAAATCCTCTTGAATTGTTTTAATGGCCAGCACTATGATTTCCATTGGATTCTCATTAGGCTTCATGGTAGTGAAATATGGCTGTGCTCCCCAAGTCTCTAACCCCACAGGAGACCGAACTACTAATGGAAGAAGCAACTAATGGAAAATGGGGATTAGGAAAGAAAGAGAGAAAACTAAATTTCCAGGTGCTGACCCAATTCATTACAGCCCTGCTGGAACAAAGAAGCCTCAAGGACTCCTGACTCCTTCTGGCACCCAGGGACTAGAATTGCTCTTCAAGGTTCAAGCAGTTGGCCTTCTCTCTGCCTTCTCCAGGGGCACAAAAACAGAAGGTAAGACCAGGAATAGGCAGTAAACCTATTCCCACTGTGAAACACCTAGGTGGCTGCGAAATCTAGTTTTGTCCCTCACTGAGCTTTTGCTGCCAAACAAATGGCATCAGCAGAAGATCGATGTTATGTGACTTCGATTACCCTTGTCTGACATACTGAAAATGACTAACAGCTTGATCTAGAGTTTGCAGACAGGGTACTCCAACACAAACTTAGCAGAGTACCCTCTACACCAAACCCTCAGGCCACCAGCCTCCTGGGAATTGGGTGGGCTGGAAGTATTCTGCCAAGGGAGTTCGGGCCGTTGTAGGAAGAACTTTACATTGAAGGATTTTTTTAGGGTGGACTTTTTTTCGTGTCCGTCACAGTCAAGAAAGAACAATAATGACCCCCGCACCACGGGCGAAAACTCCCAGGTTTTGGAGGGTAATCATTTTTTGTTTTTCAAAATCAGACCCCTGTCCTATCTGGTACTTACTGGCCTTGTTAGCCTAGTACTGGGCAGCCCCTAACCTGTCAATAAGCTCATCATCCCGGAGGACGGTATGAGCATCTGTCTTTATCACTGCGTTTAGCCCTCTATAATCCACAGAGAACCTCAGTTCAGGTGTGGTGCCCGGTGGGGGAGCTTTTGGTCCCAGAATCACAGGACTGGACCAGGAGCTACTGGAGGGTTCTATCACCCCCAATTCCAGTATTTTGGGGACTTCACTCTTAATGCTGGCCCTCACCTTATCCAACAACCTGTAAGATTTATTCTTAACAGAGTGGTTGTCCCCTGGATCCACATCATAGGTACACAGGTGGGTTGTCCCAGGAATAAGGGCGAACAGAAAGGAGTACTCTCCCAACACTTGGTGGCAGTCTCTGTGCTGCTCAGGAGTTAGACTGAGGGAAAGGATTACTCCCTTCTTTTCTCAGACCCATCTTTCTTTTTGAAGTCTAAGATGTCAGAGAGAGGTTCACTCTCCTCCTCCTCTTCTCCATCAGTCACCAACAGCTCTCAAAGTGACATTTGAGATGATTGATATGGCACTCCCTGTGGGGGTGCCTGGGGGTCTTGAGGTCCTCCAGGTAGGTGGCCTTACCTTTCCTCTAAATCATCTCATAGGGCCCAGACCAACTGTCCTGGTGGTCTCTGGCTACTGGAGGGTTCTATCACCCCCAATTCCAGTATTTTGGGGACTTCACTCTTAATGCTGGCCCTCACCTTATCCAACAACCTGTAAGATTTGTTCTTAACAGAGTGGTTGTCCCCTGGATCCACATCATAGGTACACAGGTGGGTTGTCCCAGGAATAAGGGCGAACAGAAAGGAGTACTCTCCCAACACTTGGTGGCAGTCTCTGTGCTGCTCAGGAGTTAGACTGGGGGAAAGGATTACTCCCTTCTTTTCTCAGACCCATCTTTCTTTTTGAAGTCTAAGATGTCAGAGAGAGGTTCACTCTCCTCCTCCTCTTCTCCATCAGTCACCAACAGCTCTCAAAGTGACATTTGAGATGATTGATATGGCACTCCCTGTGGGGGTGCCTGGGGGTCTTGAGGTCCTCCAGGTAGGTGGCCTTACCTTTCCTCTAAATCATCTCATAGGGCCCAGACCAACTGTCCTGGTGGTCTCTGGGTTCCACAGGTTCCATAAGCCACGCTTTCTGCCGAGGCTGCAATTCCACAGTGGTAGAATTTTGGTCATACCAGTCTTTCATCACAGCCTGGCTGGTTTCTACGTTGTCGGAAGCTTGCTTCCACAACTTAGTCATTTGGCTCATGAAGGCCAGCATGTTGCTCATTACATCCTGGGTAATCTTCCTGGGAGCTTGCTCCCATCCTTCCTTGACCAAACTCAGAGGTCCTCTGACAGGGTGCCCATACAGAAGCTCAAAGGCCCTGAAGTCTACTCGCTTCTGTGGTAACTCCCTGTAAGCAAACAACAGGCATGGCAAGAGGATGTTCCACTTATTCCTCAGGACCTCAGGTAGGCCTCTAATCATGCCCTTCAGGATCTTGTTGAATCTCTCAATAAGTCCATTTGTTTGTGGATGGTGTGGAGTGGAGAACTTGTAAGTTACCCCACGCTCCTTCTACATTGATTACATATATGCAAACATGAAGTTTGTGCCCCTGTCAGACACACCTTCCCTGGGAAACCCACTTCTGTAAAAAAAAACCTTTGGGCCATTGCCACTGCAGGTGCAATCATGGTCCTCAGGGGATTGCCTCTGGGTACTGAGTGGCATGATCCACCAGAACCAGGATAAACCTGTTGCTTGATGCAGTCTGAGAATATATAGGCCCAACAATGTTGATCCCCACCCTCTCAAAGAGAGTGCCAACGACAGGCAAGGGATTAAGTGGCGGCTTTCAGCCTCTGCTTTGTCTTCCCATTGGCCTGGCAGGTCACACAAGTCCTAAAGAATGCATCTGAGGAATTCTTGATCCTAGGCCAGTGGGGGACAAGCCATGCAAATATCTTGTCTTGGCCTAGGTGTTCTGCCAGGGGTATTTCATGAGCCAGATCCAGTAGGAAGGCCCTGTAGCATTGGGAGACCACCAGGGACCTTGTTGTCCCATGCACAGGAGCCTAAGGCTCACTGTAAAGGAGGTTGTCCTACCATTAAATCTGATAACTCAAAGAGGCATCACCTACTGCTTGGGCTTCAGCCTGTTGCCTCATGCCCTCAAGGGTTGGACACTCCCTTTGTGCACTACAGAACTTCTCCTTGGAGAGTCCTTCTTCTACAAGCCAATCAGCAAGTGGCCTCAAGCAATGCCCTCCTCAGTGGACCCCGGGACGGCCACCTCAGGTGGCCCATCCATCTCACTGGGACTACATTCAGGGGCTGGTTTCCCACAACCTCTGCCTTTCCCCTTTTTAGCAGCTGGCTGAGCCATTATTCCAGGCTCCAGCTCTTGTTCACTCCCATCCTAGGCAGCCATGGACCGTGTGGTAGCACAGAACCAGTCAGATAACCCCAATATCTCCACATGAGCCTTGAGCTCCACTTTCTTCCAGGTAGTGTGCTCAAGGTCATTACCAAGCTAACAGTCCACAGGCATGGCAGAGCTCACAGCAACTTTCTGAAGTCCTGAAGCAACCCTCACTCAAATGGAACAAGGGGCACAGGACAGTGATCTTCTCTGTTGTCAGCCGCCACAACCTGGTGGAACGCATGGGAAATGACCAGCTCTGGGGACACCAGCTGACTTCTTACCACGGTCATGCTGGCACCTGTATAGCTCAGAGCCTCAACATCTTTCCTATTGATGGTGACCCATTGCCTATACTTTGTAGTATTTGAGGGCACATGGAGCTTAGGAACATCTCACTGTCCCCAAGGGACACTAGGGTAACCCCACTCAACTCCCTCCGAATAACTGGGATAAACTCCTCCCCCAGCACTACACCAGCCACCCCCTGGAGTCTTTCCTCCAGTGGGAGGTGGTGCTCATTTTGAACACTTGGGATCCCCTTTGTAGTGTCCATACTCAAAGCACTCATAGCACTTGAGAGTCTTGGGCTGCTGACTTTTGTAAGGGTAATTTTTCTTCTGGTGGCCACATTGGGAATGAGAATCAGACCCTTTCCTCTGTGAGTTGTTTTGCGGGCTTTTAGACAGCTCTGTCTTTTAATCTCCCCCCTCCTTCTTCTGGTGGGAACCCTGACCACCCTTTTGGGAGTCCCCCTCAGTTGCCTTCTTGGATACTCTGTCGCTGACCCACTTATCCTCCTCCTCAGCAAGTTTCCTGGGGTCAGTTAACTTGCTATCAACCAGGTGTTGGTACAGCTCTGGAAAACAAATATCAAGCATGTGCTCCTTTAAAATGAAGTTGTACAGCCCTGAATAATCATCAGCCTTGCTGCCCCTCACCCAACCCTTCAGTGCCTTGCTGGCATAATCCAAGAAATCCATCCACGTTTGTTATGAGATCTTGTGGCTGCCCTTGAATCTGAGCCTATACCTCTCAGGGGTCAGTCCAAACTTACTGACTAGAGTGGCCTTCTTGGCAGTGTATTATGTCTGGTCCTGTACCTCTAGTGTAAGGAGCGTGTCCCTCCCCACTGTGGGCATATACCTCCATAAACTACCACCCCAGAACTCCTCTGGGATCTTGTGCACTCTTAGAGCCACTTCATAGGCTGCAAACCATTTGTCTATGTCATCCCTCACCACATAACTGGGCACCAAATCCTTGTGGATCTGAACTCTAGACTCACCAGGGGACACTGTAGGTATGCTGCCAAGATTGCTGTCACTTGACCCCACTTGTAGGACTGTTATGTCCAGCTCTCTCATGCTGAGCTCATGGGCCATTTTTGTCACTTCCATGGCCAGCTTTTTCTCCTCTAGAGCTTGTGCTTTCTCCATTTTAGCAAGAGCTGCTTCTTTTCTAGCTTGGCAAGGGCATGCTCCTTCTCCAGTTTCAATTTTTCAAGCTCTACCTTCAGCTTTCCCTCCTCCCTCCTGTCCTCCAGCTCCTCTGGGAACAGGTTCCTTGAAGACAGAGTCCTGGGAGGATGTTACCCCCCCCACACACACAGGCTGCATGACAAGACCTCTAGACAAGTCCTGCTCCAATCCTTTCTCCTCATCCTCTGTATTGGTGTGGTGGACTTCTGCCCATGCTCTTAAGGCTTTTTGAAGCTCTACCTTCTTGGCACTTCCCTTAGTAAAGGCCCTCCTTTCTTGGCAGAATCCCTTGAGCTGGGCCACTGTGTAGGTCTCCAGATTGGCCATCTCGAATTCCATATTGCCAGATAATGCCACCGACATTGCAGAAAAATTAGTATTGGGAAAAAAGACTTTTGGAAAAAGCAAATATGCCAATATAGGGAGAATTAAAAAAGGTTTGAAATGGTTTTAGTATAAAGTTGTAGTGAACAGTGAGTTACTATATGGTATTGCAGAAACACAAGTCTTATCCCACCGCTGCCACCAATGTTATAACTGGGGTTTCTGGTTGTCAGAGTATGCACCCTGTACAAGCAGTCACCACTACTCTAGTCAGGGTAAGCTAGATACACTCTAAGGTCCTGATTATAAATTTGCTGGTGTGGGAGCAGGGTGACACGCCGTGCCCCGCTCCTGCACTGCCAAACTTGACCATTGGCCACCCGCCAGATTAGGAGTGTTCTCCTGGTCTGGTGGGCAGTCATTTGAGTTCCCACGGCAGTGCCTTTGTAAAAGGCACCGCAATGGGCACGCCAAAGCCCTTTCCTGGAAGGCATAGACTGTTAAGGGGGAAACGGGGTGCATGCACACAGGGGGCCACACCATGTGCCCCCCTGCATGCACCCAAGGGTCCAGAGGCAATAAGGGGCCCTACATGGTTCCTCATCACCAGAATTTGTGTGAACATCGCAATGAAATCCTGGTGGTGAGGAAAACTCGTAATATGCTTGGCGAGGCTGTAGCGGCCCAGACAAGCATATTGTGGCCTCACACTGCTGCGCCACTGCCATGGATCACGAATCCCTGGCGGTTGAGGTGGTGCCATGGAGGTCCGACGTAGTTGTAATACGGTGGTCGGACCACTGGTGGGCTGGTTTCCGACCGCCACCACACCTCCACCACCGATTTGGCACCAAACCTGTAATCAGGCCCTTAAAGATAATCTTTGTTCACTCTCTGGTAGCTTGGCAAGGAGCAGTCAGGCTTATCTAAAGTGGCAATGTGTAAAGTATTTCTGCAACCCACATATACAATAACACAATGAAAACACCACAAAAATACTTCACGTATGGTGAGAAAATAGATTATATTTTTATGAGTAAAACAAGACCAAAATGACAAAAGTCCAATAAGTAGAACCGGTGTTATGAATTTTTAAAGAATAATTTAAAAAGTAGTGCTTAGAAACAAATAGCTCTTGAGGGTTACTTGAGGTTGTGCTGGACCAGGGTAAATCCAAAGTTCAGGATGGAGGGCAGACTGCCTACAGGACTCACGCAGGTCCCGCTGAAAAAGTACCTTGGATGGAGGAAGCGTCGACATCGAAGATTCAGTGCTTCGGTTCAAGCTGCGCTGTCCATTATCGAGTCGTGCAGTCCATCAAAGAGATGTCGTGGATAGGCTCCTGCATCGGTGTTGAAGGGCAATGTGTTGGTTCCAATCAGAGCAAAGTCATCACTTCGTCGATTTTTATGGTTCGTGTTAGAAATGGGGGCCTCTATTTGGCAGAGGTAGGCACCTTTGTCCAAATAGGGACCCTTGCTTCTAGTGAGGGTAAGGGGGATACACTTCTAAAATAACCCCTGCTCACCCCCTTGGTAGCTTGGCACGAGCAGACAGGCTTATCTCAGAGGCAGTGTGTAAAGCATTCGTGAACACATACAGTAATACAGTGAAAACACTACAAATGGACACCACACCAGTTTAGAAAAATAAGTAATCTTTATCTAAACCAAAACAAGGCCAAACGACAAAAATCCTCAATACAGTAATAAAAATATGACTTTAAGATGGTAGAAATAGTTCAGTTCAAAGCAAATTGCAGACGCATCCCTGGTACTCCCACAGTACCAGGGATGCGTCACACAAACAACTAAAACGGGCCGCAGGGAAGGTGATGCGTTGGTTCCTTATACTCAGGGAAGGTGATGCGTCGGTTCCTTGCTCCGGGGGAGGTGATGCGTCAGTTCCTTACTGCAGCACAGGGGAGGTGATGCGTCAGTTCCTTACAGAAGAGGAGGTGATGCGTCGGTTTCTTACTGCGTGGGGAGGTGATGCGTCGGTTTCTCACTGTGTCCCCCAACGATGTGACAAACTTGGCGCCTCAATGCGACGTGATGATCCGGAATGATACGTGAACTCTTGCAGCCGCACCACAGGCCTTGCGTCGAACTCGGTGCGATGATCTCGGACTTCGGAGATTGGTGCACATGATGCGGCGTGCAGCGATATCTCGAGCCGCGGCAGGAGCTGCGACGGTTTCTTCGGCGATGTGTCGGAAACAGGTGCAGATGCGTCTTGCTTCTTCGAAGTTGCGTTACTTTTCCAGCTCCCAGCGGAAAACAGTCTCTAGAGGTCCAAAACAACAGCAGGCACCTCTTTGCAGGTCAGTAATCCCAGCAAGGCAGTTCAGGGGAGCTGGTGGTGAAGTCTTTGTGTCCCTGAGACTTCAGAACAGGAGGCAAGCTCAGTTTCAAGCCCTTGGAGATCTTCTTTCAAGCAGGGGACACAGCAGCCAGCAAAGTCCTTTCCTCCTTTCCTTGGCAGCAAGTAGCCACTGCAGGCCAACCCCAGACAGCAAACAGCACAGGGGCAGTATTCCTCCTCAGCTTCTCCAGCTCTTCTCCTTGGCAAAGGTTCCTCTTGATTTCCCAGAAGTGATCTAAAAGTCTGGGGTCTGGGCCCCTCTTTTTATACACAAAAATACTTTGTTCTCTGAAGGCAGAGAGTGTCTGTACCCAGCCAAAACCAGTTCTGTCCTCACTGGTGCAGCTTCCTGGCAGGAGGTGGAGACAGCATAGTTGAAGGCAGACCAGGCCCATTCAGGTGAAAGGAAATCTCCTCCCCCTACTCTAAATCAGCCCAGGTCTATTCAGCCCAGCCCTGACTCATCAGGCTCTCTAGAGCCACTGCTCCTCCCCAGCCCGTCATCCAAAAGCCAGACATGCAATACACAAACCAGGCAGGGGCATACTGGATGGCTAAGCAAGAAAATACCTACTTTCTAAAAGTGGTATTTTCACGGAATGTAAAAATCACCCTCACTAAAAGATGCATTTATACATTCTGAGTTCAGGCATATCCAACTTTATTTTTCTACCTTGTTCCCAGGGGCAGTTATGTTTATAGGATGTTATAAACAAACTCCCCATTCCATCAGGTGGCCTTGTAATTGTGAAAAACAAAATTGGCAGTATTTCACTATCAGGACATGCCACACACATCAGGGCATGTCCTACCTTTCGCATACAATGCACCCTGCCCACAGGGGTACTAACATGTAAGAAAAGGGAAGGTTAGGGACTGGCAAGTGTGTGCACTTACCAGGTCGACATGGCAGTACCAGACTGCACACAGGCTCTGCAATGGCTGGCCAGAGTTACATTTTACAGGCTGCTTCTGTGGGTGGCACAATCAGTGCTGCAGCCCACTAGTAGCATTTCATTTACAGGCCCTGGGAACACACAGTGCACTGTACTAGGGTCTGACTAGTATATCAAATATGCCAATCATGGAATCACTAATCCATAACAACAATTTACAAAGGGAGCTGTTGCACTTTGGCACTGAACAGCAGTGGAAAAATGCCCAAAGCATCTAGACCAGCAAAACGGAGTCCAACAAACAGCAAAAACACAGGAGGCAAAGGCAAAAATTCAGGGAAGACCCACGCCAATAGTGCCAGGTCTAACAGTTCTACGCAGCAAAAGCTCACTTTTAAGGGCTGAGGACTGGATTGGCACCACTTGGCAGGGCAGGACTCACAGATGGCAGAGTCCATGTGCTATTGCAGGGTCGAAAGAAGTCTTTGATTACATTTTAAAATCTTGTCACTTTCCAGGCACTCTGTACAATCCCTTACTTTCCTTTCCACCATCAAATCCACACCTGGCCACCAGAAATCTGCACCTGAATTCTGATTTTCGTCTTAGAAATTCTGAGATGACTTTCATGTGCTAACGCAAATACACGATCCCTCAAAATGGCTGGAGGAATCAATTTATCGCCTCTCAGAAGAAGACCATCTCTGACCAATAAATCATCTTTCACTTCCCAGTAGCTCCTCATTACCCGATCACGGCCTGTATCCTTGCCCAGCCAGAGGACATCACTAATTCAATCACCTGCTGCAACTCTTGGTCTTTCTCCAATTCTTCTATCCACTCACCTTCTAATATGACTCCAGCAGTTACCTCACACACCTTAAGTACCTTCTCATATATTTCCCCACCCAAAATATCCCCTTATTCTTCACAACTGTCAGTCTCTTTACACAAGTGAGAGACACAATCAGCTAAAATATTCTCCAACCCAGGAACATGGCTCCCCTTGTATTCAAACTCCTGCAATGCCATGACCCACTTGCAAATTCTGCTAGAAATTGCATCAATTCCTTTTGTAATGAACACTTCCCTCAAAGGGTTATGTCCATTTTGATTATGAAATCAGATCCCCACAAAACTTTCCGCAGTTTTCTCACCACCCAAAAAATACCCAATGCCTCTTTTTCAATGACTGACTATTTCATTTTGGCACCTCTGAAACTTCTGAAAATAAATAGAATGGTTCTTACCCGCCCATCAATCACCTGCATTAAGACTACTCCAAAACCCTTTGAACTGGCATCTGTCATCAACACTGTCTCTCGATCCGGCTCAAACCTTGAAAGACTGGGGGCTTTCCACAAGTCTACCTTCAGTGCCTTAATCTCCTTTTTACACTCACTCGACCATGAGAATTCCACCCCCTTTTTTAACAGAATTCTCATGCATTTATTCTTCTCAGCAAAGTTGGTAATACATTTTCCATTGTATTCAGACATACCCAGGTACTTCACCAGCTCATCCTTGTTGGTAGGTGATGGCATCTCACTAATTTCAGTTACCAACTCATTCCTGGGGCGAATACCTCCCCCGGAAATCTGATAACCTAGATGCTCTATACAGTCTACATTAATCTTACATTTGTTCAACTTAAGCGTGAGACCACACAAATCTAATTCCCTAAGGACCATTAATCATGCTCCTCAACCATGCTCCCAAACACCAACACATCATTCTGGTATATCTTAACTCCAGGGACACCTTTTAAAACATCTTCCATCTTCCTCTGAAATGACGAAGACACCAATATCAGGCCAAATGACATCCTCACATATTTAAATGTACCAAATGGAGTGATAAACGATGTTAGTTCCTGAGATAATGGATGTAATCTGATCTGATGATATGCGGACGTTAAGTGCAACGATGAAAAATACTTGGCATCTCCTAACGAGGACCACATTTCAGTTATATTGGGTAACGGATACCGATTCACAATGACACAACGATTCAATTCCCTCAAGTCCACTCACAGCCTCACATCCCCACTCGCCTTCTTAGCCATAACTACAGGAGACAACCACTCTGATCCTTCAACCTTCTCAATAATGCCCTCAGATTCCAAACTTTCCAACTCACAGGACATCTCATCTCTCACCCGTAAGGAACACCCCTAACCTTACATGCCTTGGGAATAGATCTTGGTTTCATTTTAATGAACTGGGTGTAATCCTTCAAACATCCCAATTCCTTTCTAACTTCACCGCATCCAACAACAGTGGAATTTTTCATACATCTTTCAATCATCAAAATCAAAAGTTTTAACTTTTTCAATCATCTCCCTCAACCTAACTTCAGGCGACTCCTTTGGATCAAAACACAACCAACTCTCTTTGATATATCCAGCTGAAAAGGGAATCGCCTCTGATAGATACATACACCCTGTCCGATGTAAACCTCCCTAAAAACTCAACTTCACCCACAAAATAACCTAGACATTTGATGGGTTCTTGCCCCATACCCCTTAGGACGAATATCAGGTTTTAACAGCTTAACCTATTCTCTTAAGTCTCTTTTGAAAAACAATTTAGGAATAAGAGTTATCGTGGCCCCTGAATCAAATGACATTTTCACCTTCGCACCCTCAACATGCACATCTTCCATGGGCCCATCTTCACATTAGCCTTCACTTGTAACATTATAATGTCACAATCATACTCATGATCATATTCCACTTTACTTACTTTCATTCTATCTGTCGTAAATCTACAATTTGTTGTGAAATTACCTTTTCTACCGCATTTTTTGCATGTAGCTTTCAACCCTGGATAGTCCTTACTATTGGCTATATGTGATGAACTGTTGCAACGAAAACAATGAAGTTGCTTTTTATACTCGTTAACGTTGTCTTTTTTTCCAAATCCCTTAGAATCATCCTTTTTTTATCCCTTTGGCTTTCACACCCCTAACTTTGTCACCATCACCCTTCTCTTGTGACGCAGAATCCTTTTTTTAGGGTGTCAGCACACCCCACAGAGTGCTCTAAGGTCTTAGAGATGGTCATTACTTCACTCAATGAAGGGTGGCCCCTTTTCAATAAGGATTACCTTGCTTTATCAATGGTCAACCCAATGTGAACTGGTCTCTTAGACACTCCTCACACGAAGGACCATAATTACAAGTGCATGCTAACTTTCTTAATGATGTTATATACTCCTCCACAGACTCACCTGGTTTCTGTGTGAGCTTTCCAAAAGGTTAGCATTCTAGTACTGTGCTTATCTTAGGCAGATAATGCAAATCCAGTTAGTTCATGCAACTTTCTAATTCATTTAGACCAAAGGCATCACCATCAGACAAATCCGGAAGATGTTCAAACACCTCCTGTCCTTTAGGGCCCACAGGATACCACATTAGTCAATGAATAAAAGGCACTCTCCTCAATTGAAGCAAATGTAATCAGTGATGTACTGGTTTCACATCGTCAAACATTTTCACCTGCGGTTGAAGTAATTCTTTAGTAATCTGGAGCCTAAGCACCCTCCTTCTGCCAGGCTTAGGCTGGCCTAGGTGCATACCATGCCATTAGTAAGACATCGATGTAAGGCATTAACGACTGCTGCATAAATCAGCGACATAGTTATCATAAGTTCAGAAGGTGTAGTGGCAATGTGAAGAAAGGAAGGCAAGAAAGACAGGCAAGAAAGAAAGAAAGGCAGGCAAGAAGGAAATAAATAAAGGCAAGAATGAAATACAGTCCATAGAAAAAGAAAGAATGAAAGGCAGAAAAAAAAGAATGAAAGGCAGGCAAAAAAGAAAGGAAGGCAGGAAAGAAATGAAGAAAGAAAAAAATGAAGTACTGGAAATAAGAAAGAGGAAGGCCAGAAAGAAAGAAAGAAAGAAAGAAAGGAAAAAATAGGAAGGCAAGAAAAAAGAAAGAAAGAGGAAGGCATAAAAAGAAAACAAGGGGAAATCAGTAAGAAAGAAAGAAACTCGAAAGAGAGAAATAGAGAAACAAAGAAGCAAAGAAAGAGGAAGGCCAGAAATAAAGCAAGAAAGAAAAAAGAAAGGACAAAAGAGGAAGGCAAGACTAAAAAAAATGTGAAAGGCAATAAAAAGAAAGAAATAATAAGGCATGTAAAAATAAAGAAGGAAAAAGGCAAAAAAAGAAAGGGAAAGGCAAAAAGTAGAAAGACAAAAGAAATAAACTGGAAAGAAAAACTAGAAAAAGAGAAAGGCAGGGAAAAAGAAAAAGGATAGAAAGAAAGAGAGAAAGAAGAAGGCAAGAAAGAAAAGGGAATGAAGGAATGATGGAATGAAAAGGGAATAAAAGAGAAAGGCAAGAAAGAAAGAAAAAAACAGAAGGAAGGAAAGAAAGAATGAAGGAAGGACAGACAGAGTCACAGAGAAAGAGCACCCTCATGATCTTATATTCAGAGTGCATGCGAGTTGCTGGTATGGTGTGAAAAGTGTTGTAGGGATTCTGCACATACACAGAGCTATGCACAGGATAATAGGACCTCGGAATATAATGGTGAGCCAACCATAAGCCTTAGCACCTAAAACCACAATCCGACTAGCTGTAGCGTCTCATTAGCAACAATGCTACCAATGATTAGACAACCCAGAACACGGTATCTCTCTCTCAGGACTCGCAGGAGCAAGAACACCCTTTCATAACTCACTCATACTTGTTCACAACGCGCGTAAGAAGAGACACTGTATAGTTTAAAATGTTTATTTCAACTAACGTGCTCTAAGATACAGTACACGTGCCAGTACTATCAGCATAATGTATAATGATAATATAATCAGCATAGTTACAACTCCATAGAATACAAACGGGGAAAGCATTTCATAAAGCAGTGGATATAGGGCTAAATGACCTTACCACCCTCCCCGTGCTAGTAGCTAGTTTATTATAAAAACAGAAGACTTCTGGGCTTTGTCTAGCGAACCCCCATACCTCAATATCTAGATGCAAGGTTTACATCATCAGACAAGCACAGCTCTTCTCTCTGGAAAGGTTTTTCTCCAAGTGTCTCTAACAGTGAAAATCACAATATTAAAAGCACACGAATTTCTCCAGGGCAGCTGTACATAGTGTTATGTCTAAGTGCGAGGGACTGGCCAGATCAGCAAGAACAAGGGACGTTGTTTTTCGACCTTGTACATGTTGTGCAGACGTAGCCCAAAGGGAACAGGAGAAAAGGTGAAAGACAGAAATGCAGACAGTTCTAAAATAGCCGGGCAGAAGCAGAGGCTGGAAAAACAATGGCACAAAGTAACGTGCGCAAAAAGGCATCAAGGCAGCCAGGCCTAAGTCAACATAGCAAGGCAGACCAGGAGGCCACAAACCACAAGACACCCTCCCCTGAGCAGTCCATCGGCCAAGACATAGGACGAAGACAGAGTTCAAATCGACTGAGCAGAACAGAAACGTCTGTTGTGGAGCAGTCCCCATGAAGGACAACGAATGGGAGAGGAAGAGAAAAAAAAAAAAAATAGCGGTTTAAAAAATCCAGCGAGGCAGGGCGCAGAAAGCGAAGGCCTTGTCAATCCAACAGAGTGTAAGTGCAGAAAAACGCCACACCTTCCAAGAGGACATCATTGGAATCGTCGGAAAAAAGCGACGCCATCCAGTCCAATAAATCAAAGCTGCAGGCATGTTCCTCGCATGAGGGAGCAGCGAATAGCAATGCGGGACAACTTGCGTGGTACTCAATATAACTTTGTTGTAGGAGATTCTGAGCAGCCGCCCAGATATCCCATTGTGCCAAAATCCCCAGTGCAGCCGCACGCGCCATGTAGCCTGCAGCGGAACAGTCCCGTTCATGGGCCTCTAAGGGACCCACCAACTGAACAAAATCCGGAACAGACAAAGACGTATTGGAGAGGCAATAATCCATGGTCCACGAGAAAGGACAGCGGATGCAAGACATCACAGGTTGCACGCAAGTGAAATACGCAAAGCGAAAAGAAAATTTATAGGACACACTTAGTGTCGCCAACGGCAGGATGCCAAAGCCTGCGAGGATGCGCTCACGGAGCATCTGGAGTCGACCTGGGTCGAGAAGGGCCCAAGGTGGTGCAGCCATTGCGTAGTAAACAGACCAACAGCAGTATACCAGCCGCTAAGGCGAGGATCAACGGAAAGCCACCAAAGACGCTGGAAAAGATGGAATGAATAAAAGCCGGTATTACACCAAAAATAGTTTGAAAAGAGGTCACAAGGCCAGAGCCCACAACTTTAAAAAGTGCACCAGACCTTCAGTGCGTGATGCATTAAAAACACGGTGAATCAGTTCACCGAAATGTTGTGGGAGGTTAGTGTTCAAAAGGGCCTGTATTTCACTGTGGGTACTCGCCACCTGGAGAATGAACGTCTCCCGGGCGGATGTGAGCATAACCTCCTGGTTCAATAATAGTGCCTTTATTCTGCTCAATTTATTGAAATCCGCCTTCAGAGTAGGAATGGAAGGCCAAACAGAACTATCTATGATGTCGTGCAAGGGAGGAAAAAGCACATTTTTGCAGCAGACAACCCTGTGTGAAACTGTAACAATATAGGGTATGCCGGCCAGCATGCCACAGCAGTCTTGGTTATTCAAAAACAGATAGCTACCATTAGCAAGCACAGTGAAAGTAGGAGAAATATAGGAGCAGGAATACCCTTTAACACACAAGCAAGATTCGGAGCCGAAACGTTACAAGCTCCGTGCAACTTAATGTGTTTGCAAATAAGGGAATGACCCACAGTTGAATCGCATGACTCCCCCGTGAGAAAAACTTCCTTTCCGTCTCTAAGGCATTTATACATGAAAGGCAGGGACCAAAGTTCATGCAGGAAGGCACTGCCCAAGGGCTGGAAACGGCCCACAGGATAATGTTTCATGCACGAACTAAATTCAAACAAAGAAAAAGGCAAGGCGATAACCCCATGAACTAGCCACACGGCAGAATCCAATTCCGCAACAGAGAATGGTAAGGGCTCTATTTTCTCGATATGTAACAGAGTGTATGCTGCATCCTTCATGGACATGAACTGCTGTTTGTCAGTTAAATTAAAGGGCAGGAATAAGGCAGAGGTGTTCAAAAAATGCCAAGAAACTTTACCCAACTTAAGTGTTTGCAAAGTCCATGCAAACTGCATAACTGAACGCAATTGATTCTGACCATGATATAACACAGAAACATCATCTTGTACAATATCAACAACAGAGGACACAATATTCTCTAACGTGTAAATGCAGGAAGACAGGGTATTAATACTATTGTGAACAACAGCCAGCACCTTTTCCAAATTTGCTTGATCTATTTCCCGTAGACGGGAAGCAGCTTCAATTTGTGAAAGCTTCCAGAGTTCATTATAAGTTTCATAAATGAATCTCTTAGGTCGTGGACCACGAGGCCCCAGAATAAAGTCGGACAGATCAATGTTGCCTGATAGGAGGGATAAATGTTGTTTAACAGAATCTAGGGAAGAGTGCTGCAACCACTGTTTACATAATTTACCAACAGAATATGTTGTTACAGTACGAGAGTCAGAAAACCTTGGATCTGGCCTATCCTGTTTGTAACCAGGAACTGAGTCATGAAAACGCAGTTGGCAGGCATTAGATGCTATTGGCCAAGCCAACCAGGGTGACTGAACAAGTGTAGAAACATTAAACGAATTGTTCTGAAACAAAGCTTGCAAATTTGTAAGGGACATATTGAAATGCAAGCTCCCGTTGGGAGTGGAAGCCAATGCACGAATGGAAGGTGCATTCAATTGTTTGGAAGTAGCCAAACCCCAACACGTAGTTTGATAAATAGTATTATTCAGAAATAAAATCTGGGCCGGGATAAGGCAAGCACGGTGCAAGGCTTCTGTGCCTTGCACCTGCCATGGTTTGGAGCCCCAGATTGATTTCAAGTCAACAGTGTCCTTCCAGTACTCATAACCACCCACAGCTAAGGCGCTCAAAAAGGAACCCGAATATAGCAATTTGGTGTGGGTCAACATGATTTTCTGAGTGGATGGAGTGTTTAATTTAAAATAATAGGACCCAGGGTTCGATCTATCAAAGTCTGTGAAGTAAGTAAATTTATTTCTAAGAGTTTGGGAGCTACCTGGCAATGGGGTTGGACAATGCTCCCATTGGGTGTAGTTAAAAGAACCACGCAGTGCACTAGGTTTATGGACAAAGTGGTTGCCCCAATGCTGGTAACAATACAAATCAGCATAACTTGCAGAATTCATGTACAAATCTTCAGCATTAAAAGCGGCATAATATTTTAAATCAGTAAATAATGCTTCAACTGCATGCACATCCCAATCGTCAGAATGAATATTACTTTTTACGACATCACCCATTGAAACACGAAGGACATTTGGTACATTAATAATTTCGGTTGGTCCATGAATTTGGAAATTTACCGCATCCCATACGATGCCATCAGCGACTGGAAAAGCTGAAATGTTCACAAATGTGTGGTCTCGCTTCATGATGTGAGATGAAGAATGTGGAGCCAAAGTTCCAGCGATAAAGGTCACTGCAGAGCGTTCTGGTAAATAGTGACCATTGATGAGTAGAAAAAACACTGTGACAAAGCCAATGGACATGAACAAAAAAATCAGGAATAGCACCAACCAGATGTATGTCCAGGGGGGAATCAAAAAATTGTCTCTGAACCAGGATACAAGAATGCTGAATTTGGACGGGACAAGTGATGAGGTGGAATCCGAGTCAAAGGAATAACTTGTTTGGCTCAGTGGCGTTGTTGGTAGGTGTGCCACCGACTCGTTGGCGGGGTAGGTATACTTAGACTCGTCGTTGCAGGGGGAGTCCAGGTCATCGAGTAAGCAATCAGGCAAATCCACCATCTCGATAGCAACATCAGTGACCGTTCAGGCCGGAGGGCCACGAACATTTGTCCAGGAAATGACAGGACAAGAGACCGTTGGTGTAACACTATTCAGGATCGGCCAGATGTTGTAGCTTGACATTTTCCACTGAGATGTATCTGTTCTCCTTGCGACCAGGAAGCAGTGGTAAGATGACTGTACGAGTTCCCTTCAAGCCCAGGACTGGAACTGGTGCACGATAAGAGGGGCCGAATTCTTTTTTGTTCTCCACCTTCTCTCGAACCAGATCTCCAATCTTCGGAAGCCAGCCGGCAACCGGAATCTCCAGCGCAGCGTCTGTGGCTGAAGGTATATGTGCGATTGCAAGCTTGTCTCCGGCTTCTTGTAAGTCCTGTAACATAGTAGAATGGTTATCTACATCAAAGATGGCGGATTGCGCCGCCATGTCTAGACCATCAAGGTCGGGCACAAACATTCGTATGCCAAAGAGCATTTCGTATGGGGTCCGCCCACCCAGAGGTCTTCTAGGGAGATTATTAAGTGCACGTTGTACGGTATACAAGTGGGCCAGCCAGTTCCTGCCAGTACCTAAGACTCTAGCTGTCAAGGATTGCTTTAAGTCATGGTTCATTCTTTCAACAATCGAGTTGCCCTCAGGCCGATATGGAGACGAAAATTTCACCCGCACCCCCAGTGAACCCATTGCGTCCTTGTAAGCCTTAGAGGCAAACGCTGGACCTTGGTCAGAATGGAAGGTGCCACAGGCGAAAATTCCCACAAAGACACGCAAATCCCTTATGACATTTCGAGCGTCAGCACTTCGTTGTGGCCAAACCCAGATGAAACGTGTGCACGAATCCACTGCCACTAAGATATATTTATAGGCAGTGTCTGATGAAAATGGACCGCAGTGATCCAGGTAAACACACCCAAAAGGTCTGTTAGAAATGCAGAGCGGGGTCTGTGGTGGTCGTGTAACCGTGGAAGGCTTAATTTGCTGACAAACATCACAAGAAAGCACATAAGTACGGGTTTGTTTGTATAACCCACGCCACCAGTAACGCTGCTGCAAGATGGAAACAGTCACAGACACACCAGCATGAGCCGAAGCCATGCCTTCGTGTGCAGCCGTTATCAAGGAAATTCTGCGGTCCGCGTTGGGGATCAGCCGATCACCAACGTCTGGTACTTTTACGTAGGGAGCCTGTTCGGGACCTAACTGATAAGAATATTTGGAAGGGAAACCCCTAGGGTAGTTAGCACCTTCCTTCGTCGCAGCAATAGCTGCTAAAATATCAGTATCTATTTTAGACATGGATCTGGTAACTGCTGCGACTGAGCATGTGACTACTGCTGATTTGGCAGCTTCGTCTGCCAAACCGTTACCGACAGCATGTGCGCCCACACGCTGGTGGCCAAGGGTGTGAACCACCTGTGTGAGAGGCAGACGTTTTCAAATCTGCCACTCGAACCCAAAGCATTTTATGCTTAATTGTGCTACCTTTGGCGTCTCTGTAGTCGTTTTGCGACCAAAAGAACAGATTGTCATTGTAAGACTGAACACAGTAGTAAGAATCGCATACAACTAGAGTTGTCACATCCGGATTAGCGAACTCAAGTGCGAGCACCAATGCGCGAAGCTCGGCCAATTGTGCAGTACTGTCTCCCAGTGCCTGAGTATGCACTACAGTTGATTTGAACTTTCCGTTCACAAAGGTACCTGTAACAATAGCACATGCGGCTGAATAAGCATGCTTGGAACCCGTGGCCGGTTGTGCCGAACCATCGGTATAAATAACACATTCGTATTCCTCAAGCGGTAACAAGGACAGAGGAGGAGGATGAACGAATTCATACTGTAAAAACTCCTGAGTCTGAAGAGAAGAATCAAAGATAAAAGTGACATCCGGAGACGTCAAAGATGTTGCCCATTGTATCCAACGGGGGTGCAAAGCTTTAGAGTTCGGAACACTTGCTTTCGTCACTGCCTCTAGGGCAGGATATGGTGTTACCACCAGAATGCGATTTCCCTGTGCCAGTGCGCGTTCCTTTAGAATCGCCATTTGCACTGCAGTCAAAACTTTCTCCACAGATGAAAAACGCATTTCTGCGGAAGTGTAAAGATGTGACTTGTATGCGATGGGTACTGTGTCAACTTCGTTAAAGGTTAAGTACGTGAAACCAACTGCCCCTGGAATTATTCTAATCACCAGGTTTGTGTGGTTGTCACGAGTCAACAAGAATTTAGACTCAAGAAGGTCTGTCTGCAAAGACTGCAGAATGGAGGAATGCTCCGGAAGCCAGCATGACTTCGAAAAGTTAGGTTGTATCAAGGCATACAGTGGCTTGATACGCTGGGCATATTCGGGAATGTAAGTACGCCCGAAGTTCAGAAAACCCAGTAAAGACTGAAGTTTCTTCAGAGTAGTAGGAGGACACAAAAGTGCACATTTCTCCAGGAAATGGGGGGCTAAGCCCTTACCTTCATTGTTGAGCTCATAGCCCAAAAACAAAACGGTAAATTCAGCAATGTGAGATTTGGCAAAGTTAAACTTATAACCTAAAACCGCAAATTCTAGAATAATGCGGTCCACTCGTGAAAGATGCGGGAACAATTCGTCGTCTGTCCGATAGATATCATCGACGTACGAACATGCATCTGGGTCTATGCCGTCTAACAAAGAGACAACACGGGCAGCGAATACGCCTGGACTGTTCTTGTAGCCCATAGGTAAATGCCGGAATTTGAATAATTTACCACCGGATGTAAAATCGCTCCATTGGCTACTCTCCGGGGCTAAGTTGTGCGTGTAGAATCTATTGGATAGGTCAAGTGTAGTTTTATATTTCTTACGAACAAGACTGTCTACAAGCGCAGAACTGTGGGTGTTTTGCACCGCAAAGGTCCGACAATGAGAGTTCAAATGTCGGTAATCCAAAACTAAGCGGTATGATCCATCGGGTTTAGAAACCGCGAAAAGGGGATTATTCATAGGTGACACGCATGTTTCAATCACTCCCTGATATTGTAACTGAGTCAGAATTTCGGAAACGGGACCTTTAGCTTCCCGTTTGATGGGATATTGGGGTTGTGGCTGTGGCAACGACCGCAAAGGTATTTCATGGGGGGGAGAGTCTTCATCCCAGCCCACGTGGTTGCGGTATAACGCTGGAGCCAGGGACACAGCCCACTCGGCTGCAAGAGCCTCTGCTTTGTCCTTTGGGACATGACGAGAAAAGCTCGGAAGGATTACCTCCTCCCCTTGACGCGCAGCAAGTACGAATGGGGGCGGCCAATCTGCCTCCGCCAACAAAATGTCATACGAAGAAGTCAGATTTTCCCAAAAAATCCCTTTAATAACACGCTGAATGTCACCTTCAATTTGAATAACAATATTGTATAGTCTGTCAGGGGGTGCCACTCTGGTGTCTGCTGTCTCGACAGTAATGAATGTTTCAGTTGCTGTCGCCTCCACATGAGGACGTAGCGCCTCCCGCACTATGGTAACTTCCGCGGCGCTGTCTAGGAGTGTCACTGCCCATGTCCAATTCAGGAGTCTCGTTCTCACCGTCTGTGGCATATCTCGCTGTTACAGCCGCAACTTTCTTCTTCTGAAACTGTGGGCGAGAACGTTGAAATTCTTCTGCTTTCCCTCTGACCTGTTGTCGAGGTTGGTCTCGTCCCTGTGGAGCCTCTCGACCCCTTCCTCTATCCTGGCGATCTCCTCCACCAGCCTGCGAAGTTGTTGGTGCCTGTGAAGAACGAGGAGAACGCGAATCAGGGACTTGAAATCTCTCTGGAGATTTAATTCTCGCCCTATCGCGCAAATCATAAGTGCGTTCAGAAGAGACGGAAACCGGGGATGCGCCTCGCGACCCCGGCTTCTTCTATTGCTTACCCTGTTTTTTCAACCTCCAGCTCTTTTTAGTAAAAACTGGTTTCTCATCTTTCTCAGATTGAGTTTTTGGTTGTTGTTGCGATTGTGTTTGCGATTTAGAAAAAGGCTTAACTCCCAGGCTATTGCGGCCAATTGTTTTGTAAGCCTGTGCAATAATTTTCGGTAATTCGCGCTGCTTGTCCGGATCTGGGACCAAAGCCAAAGCATTAGCTACTTGAAAGTTAACTGCATCGCCCTTGACATTCGCAAGGATCAAATCAGCTACTACGTCGAACACTCCCACCAGTTTCATCCCTAATTCCACAGCCGCTTCAGGGCCATGCTCATCCTGCACACGTTTAATTACAGAGGGGAGAACCTTCATGGAAGGAGTGCCGAAACACTTCGCATATACTGCTGCGAATACCCTACCCCAGTTGTTGCATTCTGCCAACTCGGGGATTAAGTCTTTTGGCAAACTAATCGTCAATATCCTGTGTTTTTCCACAGGAGAAGTATTTGGAAAAACTGCCTCCAGCTGGTCAAATTTCTCTGCAAACCAGTAAGGAAAATCATCCTTATTTTGTGGGCGCTTGCCCATCACCGAATTAACCATGACAGGACTTATGGTTACACCGCCTGCTCCAGCTGGATGGGTTGCAACTCCAGGCGGGGCTCCCTGGATGTTGCCTGTAACATACTGTACTAAAGATCTATGCACTCATATCAAAGACGAATGCAAATTACGCAGTTCACCGACTGCCACCGTCATATAACGCGGATGTGGGGTATACCCGGCCAAGACAGGCCAAGTGGCCCCTTCAATTGATAAGGGGCCTAAACGAACCGTGGTAACCGGTTGGGGGAGGGCGCCATCAAACCAAACACGGTGTTGCCAAGCCGTGAGCGGTACTTCAAGATTCCTATACGGTCTATAGTGATTAGGAACAACAGTGGCTGTATATTCATGGAACATATTATCAGTCCCATCCACCGCCAGAAAGGTGACCCAAGAGTAAAACACCTCAAAGTGGTAAGCTGGACCTGCTTGTACTACAAAGATCAGATCGACACCCGCGTCAGGCACTCCATACACTGTTAAGTGAGCCCGGAGCGCTGCGCGGCTATGTGCCGCAATTTGAACAGCCATTTTAGGCTAGAAGTTCTCGACAACCTAATGTAAGGCAGCACAATATAGGGTTTTAGTTAAGAACCTTTTAACAACTTCAAGCTTGAAAGAACCTATAAAAACGTCAATATAGGAGGTACCACCGTCACACACGCTTCCGGAAGCGTCTGCGAAGGGAGTTGTGGACAAGCACAAGTACTACTCAAGCGTCTCGCAGATAAGCAGCCCACTCGTTGGTTGCGCCATGTTGTAGGGATTCTGCACATACACAGAGCTATGCACAGGATAATAGGACCTCGGAATATAGTGGTGAGCCAACCATAAGCCTTAGCACCTAAAACCCCAACCCGACTAGCTGTAGCGTCTCATTAGCAACAATGCTACCAATGATTAGACAACCCAGAACACGGTATCTCTCTCTCAGGACTCGCAGGAGCAAGAACACCCTTTCATAACTCACTCATACTTGTCCACAACGCGCGTAAGAAGAGACACTGTATAGTTTAAAATGTTTATTTCAACTAACGTGCTCTAAGATACAGTACACGTGCCAGTACTATCAGCATAATGCATAATGATAATATAATCAGCATAGTTACAACTCCATAGAATACAAACGGGGAAAGCGTTTCATAAAGCAGTGGATATAGGGCTAAATGACCTTACCACCCTCCCCGTGCTAGTAGCTAGTTTATTATAAAAACAGAAGACCTCTGGGCTTTGTCTAGCGAACCCCCATACCTCAATATCTAGATGCAAGGTTTACATCATCAGACAAGCACAGCTCTTCTCTCTGGAAAGGTTTTTCTCCAAGTGTCTCTAACAGTGAAATCACAATATTAAAAGCACACAAATTTCTCCAGGGCAGCTGTACATAGTGTTATGTCTAAGTGCGAGGGACTGGCCAGATCAGCAAGAACAAGGGACGTTGTTTTTCGACCTTGTACATGCTGTGCAGACGTAGCCCAAAGGGAACAGGAGAAAAGGTGAAAGACAGAAATGCAGACAGTTCTAAAATAGCCGGGCAGAAGCAGAGGCTGGAAAAACAATGGCACAAAGTAACGTGCGTAAAAAGGCATCATGGCAGCCAGGCCTAAGTCAACGTAGCAAGGCAGACCAGGAGGCCACAAACCACAAGACAAAATCAGCAGCCAGATAAACAAAGGTCACTTCAAAAGGAATTTATAACAGCATTGGCAGGAGACAGGAACTGATAACGCTGAAATGTGTCCTGTGCTCACATCTGGTAAAAAAAACGCCCTGCGATCATACCAGGCTCTATAGAGGCAACACTAAATTAATAAGAAAGTAAAAACAAAAACAGTGGCACTAAAAGGAACTGACTTGTGTGTGGAGGTGCTACTTGGGAAAGTGCTAAAGGCAGTCACTCAAAGTGAAGTTAAACAGTGGCTGAAGTAGGCTGACCCATTGTCTGATGCAGGATGTTTTAGTAATAGGCAGAAGCAAAAGGTGAATGACACAATGGACCAATGGGTGAAGAGAGATGGCTGAAAGCCCCTTTAAGTAAATATATTATAGCTATGATAGATACCATTTTAGAAAAATGAAAAGGTATTGGCTGACACCAGACCTAAAAAGCAGTGGCACAAGCAAATGCTGAGAGGAATTTCAAAACACAACACAATTATTGATTTTTTGTCTTGCAGAAATCTAGCAAGCTCAAAATAAATACTGTCGAGCAGGCATGATATAGCAGCTTCACTTAAAAGAGCCCCAGGAAAGATATGACAATATGTTGGGCAGTGTAATGCCAGGCAAGTAGTTGTGGAACCTCCATCACCCTGGCAGGTGTTCAATGGCATGACAAATTCTAATTAATCCTTAATATGATAGGGTTATGAGCGGTAACAACACTTCAGACAGCAATAGGTGTAAGAGTTAAAGAACTTTGAAATCAAATGCAAATGCATATGTTTTAACTAAAAACCAAAGAACTACAAAAATCAAAGAAAGACTAAGTTTAATATTTCCAATAGGTACTAAAAGCAACAGCTTTCAATATAAATAGATATGAGTAGTGATACTTCAGTGGTCAACTTGTGAGTGCATAAAGTTGTTATATCACAGTACTTGGGCTGTCAGGGATTTTACCAGTTCTCTTAGGTTCTCATGATTTGCAGGGAGCAGCATCCTCCAGAGGGTAACCCACTTCTGGAAACTACCAGTAGCTCAATGTTTCTGTACTCAGTTATTATCCCCAGGTCTGGAAATGTGTGATTTAACACCCTTTTGTACCAAGGATGGTCCTGGCAGGGTCTGCTGGCAGATGGGCAGTATGGCCTCCACTGGCACCCCCCACGCCACTATGCGAGGAGCTAATAATGCATGCCCTAGCAGTACCTTGCCCTGTTATGCACCCCCCTCCACCTCCTGACCTCTGCCCTGCCCCCCCAGCGAATGAGGCTGAATGAACACTGTAACCAAACATAGGCAGACCTTCATGAAGAGAAGAAACTTGAATACAAACGTTTCCATCAACAGAGGTTCGTTTAGTCAGCCAGTGAAGAGGGCAAGGATGCTAGATGCTATTAGGACTTTATCTCAATAGATCCTTTGCTGAGTTTCTGGATCTCAAGCAGGTGCAGGGGACGATTTCAGAAGCTGTGTCTGAACATTGTAGAATCTCATGTGGAACCATGTTTGCAGGCTTGGAATTTTCACCAAGAGATGCAATCACATCTGAGCAGGTGTCGTCTTTCCGAGATAAGTGCCACTGGATCGCTTCAGTCCTCTAATAGTTCTCCAGAAAAAGCTAATACTTTCTGAAGTCCAAAGATTACCACCCAATTGTGCTACTATGGTCACACCGCAACTATATAAATAATCATTAGTTGTTCTAACAGCCCCAGTCAACTTCTGCTTAATTTCTATGAATCCCAACAAAAAGGTACTACTGGTCCAAAATGTTATTCCAACCTGACGAGTATCAGGATAAAAGGTCTCTAGGACCATTCAGGACAAAAGGAACTAAATTCTCTTCAGGACCAGCCAGCTACAAAACACTATAATGTTCAGGATGCAGGGGTCCCCCAGCAGGTAAAGTGTTCTACAACCAACTACTCCTAGGAATTAAATTATAGGCCATATTGTGGAACTGCTCCTGAGGCAAAAAGGGTATAAGCACCAGTTTTATGCATCCCCACGACACTTTAGTATTGAAGAAGGGGCTATACACACTTTGTCCCCATGTGTTCTAAAGGAGGTGTTCTCTCATTTGCATGTGGCATGGCATGGCGCGTTGCAAATTAGGAAATGCCATTGCCCCTATGCGTAAGCTGTATTATAGACATGGGCACAGAGGCAAACAGACTGTCAGGAGGCAAATTGTATATGTACCACGATGGAGTTGGAGTGCAGTTAGTGTGCTGCATGAGGGCACCACTTGGCAGGTTACACATAAGTCCGAGTGACCATCCCCCCAGCAGGCATCCTCATACATGTGAGTGCAATTACTTACTACACCCATAAGTTCAGTTTTAAGAGGAGCTCATTCTATAATTGGCCTTTAGCAAGGTTGTATTCCCATTGCACTCTAGTGAATGATACATCTTGCCACTGTGCCACTCTTGGTTTATGTAAAGTATTCCCAGGTTACTCCGTTGCACCAGTGCAAGGTCAAAGGTAGGAACTGTACCAGTTTATATGCTTAGACTTTACGGAAAACCTGGTGGTCTGTGCTATCAGTAATTCAAATCTATTGCTCGTACTTACCATATCAAGTGTAAAGAATATTTTTTCAATTAATATCTATCATCGGCGACTGTTCCATATGTAGCCCTCTGGGAGATGATCTAGTTATTTTTTCTCATATCATGCATAACATTGTAAATATGACATCATAGAGCAGCAGAAATACAATCACTAGCTTCTCGTGAAATGCCTCACTCCACCGTTTACTTCATTATGGTCTCACCAAAAGACTGTGAGGTTTGATTTCATGTTAGGGATCCCTGTGTCACCGGTGACTTCATATCCCAAGCAATATGGTGGAGGCAGTCCTGCCAAGTATCACGCATCAGGCGTGACACTAGTGCATTTCAGTGTGGTACTCCGCATTACCGCACTGAAATGCATTGTCACGCATATGCAGGAGTTTCAGTTTCACTGAAAGTGCTGCCTAAAACTGTTAAGTGTGGCAGCGCGCTGTCCGTGTCGTACTCGCTGTTCCTGCAGCCAGTGTGGGGCAACGGGCTCCCAGCAGAGTTAAGGCAGGCTGCTGGCTGGCGCTCACTCGCTCCTGCTACAATGTAGCACAATCCATTATTGCGATTCCCCGGGGCGCGGCTCTCTCAGCCTGACGTAATCTAGGTGGTGTGTCCAATGACTGTCTGTCACCGGAGCCACCCCCCTCTCCCCTGGGACTCACAGGAGTCAAGACAGCCCCTGGCTGGACAATTATCAGCAGGCGGGCCGGGCGGCAAACCCGTGAATTTCCGCGGCCCAAGGTGGCTCACGGCCTTAGCCTGCCTGCTGCAACCAGCCCTGCAGAGCAGAGACTGATTAAACTAACTCTCTGCTCCGGTGCCTGATTGGTGAATTCAGATCCCCCCAAAGATAAGGAGCCTTCCACGTGACATGTGTCACAGTGTTCTGTTGTTGTCAAACAAATTAATGCGATCCAGCAGACAGTGCGTGCCCGTAGCCCCTCGTGGATCCGGCACCCTGCCTGTTGTTTTTCCGGAAAGGCCTCCGCTCCACTGTGACCACGCGCGGTGCCCTTATTGGCCAGAGGCAGACAGACGGGAAACTAGCAGGCAGCTTTGATTTTCCTTGCCGACAGTCGCCGCCTGCCAGAGTGGCATGTTTTAGTCCACAGCACCCGGCCCACATGTGCAGCCCGGTATTCAGGAGATCATGGGGCCAGTCACATTCAAGGCAGTGTGGCAGGACAAGGGAGTCTGACTGCTGTAAACAACAAATCGAAGGGTTTAAAGGTACGTTAAATGGTTGGTGCACAGGTGCTGGGGATGTGTGTCATGCCACCTCACTTAACGTCTAGATAATAATTAGCTGCGGATGTCGGCACTCTAAAATTTCCCACTTCCAAACATTTTTTCTTAGCATGTAAGATTTGTAGTTCTGTTTATAATCCATTAGAAAAAAAACGTAACTACAGACTGCAAAGGATTAGATGATAATCGCACTCCTGGCAGGTCCTGGAAACCTTTGGAGCTTTCGGGCTGATAGCAGTGAGATGCTTTCAGCAGATCATGGCCTATGCAAACATCGTTTTTGTCTGTTTCCATACTTGCTCTTTTAAAGGGGATATTTGAAACTACACATTTATGAAGACAATACTAGGTACTCTTTTACACTTACAAGAGGCATCAGATATTACCTTTAAGTGAACTTTGGATTCCAATATGAACCACACCGTTGCTGCTGGTGTGGACCGGAAGACAAAACAAAAATGAATGTTTCCTAGTGTAATGCAACTGGTGCTCGTTTAAAGCGCTCCAATACCTTAATATCAAGTTCACGTTCTATAAAAAGAACTGTAAAAAAAAAAAAAGTGCCTCAAGCTAATTTGTGGTTGCCCCTGGTGCATCAACACACTTTATGTAGCTACTTAGAGTAAGAATTGAACTGTACGTGGGTTAGGTACCAGAACGTCCAGCCTTCACTTGCCTCACCATTAAGTGTTTTCTAACCTCATGTCAGGTTGTCCTGACTGAGCTTCCGTCGGAACCTGCCTGGTCCTGTAGAAGGACAAAAGTGAAGGGATTTTCTGGCCTTATTTAGCAGGCCAGCTATGTTTTCAACTCCTCAACAGGATACTTTACACATGATACCACCCATTTCGCCAAGATTTATATGGGTTTAAGATTAGGATAAAATACTAGATGTAGACTATGGAGAATGTAAATAAGCACAGGCAAACCACAATTGGTGAAATCTAATTAATACAAGTAGAATACATTTACACACAGAAGAGCCTAATCAAGTTAAGCCAGTATTTGACATTGGCAGAAATGCACAGATTTCCCACCCAATGAGCTATGATATTGAGCTGTCCCATGCTGGTTGCTCTAAGTGTCATAGACTGTGGAAACGGTTTCAGATAGTAGAGCTTTAATGATGCAAGCCATCTTGGAATAATCTTTGATAAAGGAGCTGGTGCCAATTGCCACTAGATCCGGTCTAGTGGTGTTGAAGAATCAGAGGTTTCCTTAATAATAAATTAGGTGGTTAGTGACCATTTCATTTCAGACGTTTTTCAGCAACGAGGCACGTTTGAGATGTTTTTCTCTCTACATGAAAGTCATTGCTTGGTTTTACTCTTGTTAAAGTGTCGCACAGTCTGACTCTGGTTAGTGCCCTTCCATTTCTGGTGCTTAGCAGCAGCAGTTTTAAGCTAGAGTTTCTCATTGCTCAAATGGGTGTAATTTCTAATATGTATATGTTTGCCTCGTCTTTATTGCTTGATTTTGCTCACGAGAAAGTGTCACTCATAGTCTTTGAAATGTCACTCATAATTACACTCAAATTATGAAAATGTCACACATAGCAATCTGGAACCTTGGCAGCTATGGGTGGAGGTCTTTCTTGGAGAGCAAACTCTTCTCTTGGGGCGGTTCCCCAAACCTAGAACTTCAAAAGCATCTCCTTGTGCTCTTGTGAGCCACAGCACCAAGTGCTCCCCCAAGACTCCCCACCCAGGGAAGTGAATCACCCGGTGCTCCCCTAAGAGGCACCACCCCATGAAGTGAATCACCTGGTGCTCCCCTAAGACGCACCTCCCCATGAAGTGAATCACCCGGTGCTCCCCCAGTTATTCTGATGGATATGTCTTTATTATATATTTTTAATGCGTTGCAGGTTCAGTTTCTTCACTGTTTAAGGCAAGCTGAAGCTGGAGGTGAAAGCGAGGTGATCGACGGATTCCACGTGTGCAACCAGCTTAGAGAACAAAATCCCAAAGCATTTCATATTCTGTCTTCCACCTTGGTTGATTTTAATGACATTGGAGTGGATTACTGTGATTTTTCTCTGCAATCTAAACAAAACATCATTGAGTGAGTAGCATTATAAGATATTTTAATTTATAAAAGTGCCTAAACCTTTGTTGTGAATTGTTCTCATCCGTTTGTAAAGTATACACTTTTTGCGTGGGACCGTGTACCCGTACAATTTGTCTTTCTTGTAATACTACAAGATATGTCTGTGAGCGAGAGTTTATTTTTAGAACGGTCTGTGGCTGCCACCTTGTGGTCAAGTCAGGTCAAGTGAAGTTTATTTTGTTTGATATTATGTCGACCTGGCAAGACAAACATTACAATCGTTACACTCAATTAAAATATTAGAAGACGAAAAAAGAAACCAGCTATGCTGTACATTTAAAAAAAAGGTACAAAACACAAGTTCAAAAATATTTTGATAACAGATCACCAAATTTTAGCTAATCATCTATGAATGATAAAAGACGAGTAAAATAACCCAGTGCATCCTTAAAGTAATATAAAATTCAGACTGCTAAAATATCTACTCGTCCAATCTATACTAAATAGTTTATCATCCATCAGTTTTAGACAAGGAGCAGCAATAACGAGATTCCATAATGAAACCGAAGTGATTTCTAATAAAGTACTTAGTATAGTATCATCCTGTCTATTTTAAACGAGAAGCGTCAAAAACAGAATTCTGTAGATGTACCTCAAGTAATTTCTGAGAAGGTGCGAAATGCAATTACAACTTTAAACAGAGGCAGCAATTACAAGATGCAATTCGATGGCAATGCAAGAAAAAAATCTAATAAAGTGAGTAGTGCAATGTATATATGATTTGGTATTTACCATAACTTCTTTATACTTGTCTAAAGGAGTCGTCTTTGTCATGTCGATTGTTCAAGTTGTTAATCTGTGACATAGCCCTTCAGCCAACCAATAAATACAATTATGAAATGAAAAACAGATCAAAACAGTAGACCAGGCCTATACATGAAGTGCAAAGTGCTAATTCCCCATAACCAGTTTATATGTCACTTTCACCGGGACTTGCATGGCTAGTTTATTTCGGATGGGCCAATTTATTCATCACTATTTCTAAAATTAAACCTAATCAATAACAGAGTCTTATGTTGTCACATTTCTGCACTATAATCACCAGTTCTTGTCTTCTGCGGATCTGCAGTTCTCTGTAAATGGAAATCAATAATTGTTTTCCTTTCTTGTCCAAACATAGTGCAAAATGTGAAAGTAAGTGTGAAAGTGACAGGATGCTCAGTTGACAAAACGGACATTTGCTATTCCATTCTTATTCACATGGTTTTGAAAGGCCACAACTTCTCCTTTATAAAAGCCTGAACTTGGCCTCTTAACTTTAACATCCACCCCTGCCGTGTCTCCTGCTGGTTGCCTGTATTTTTCTGGGGGCTTTTTGCACTTTTCGATGTTGACTTCAGTTGGGCTTTTTAAGGTAGGATATTTGTTAGGTTTGGGCTCCCTTTAAAGGGGGATTTGGCTTGTGTTTTAGGTTTCGCCTGCAAGGGGTTTACATCCCGCCCCCTCTCTTTCCTGGCTTTTCATTGGTTCCTATGCAGGCCACGTACTTTTCCTCCAGTTCTATTGGCTGTAGCATAGTTTCTTGCATTTACCAATGCTTGTTTATCTTGCCATCAGTGCTTTAAATGGGCCGGTACTCACCGGTACTAAGTACCGGCACTTCTAAATTTTCTGCCTTTGAGTACCGGAACTTTTTCTTGTCTCAAAGAGAGTACCGGTACTCATGGGACAGCAAGTCAACTCAGTGCAATTTGGCTTCTAAAGAAAGAAGCGTGACACAGATGAGGAGTCGGTGCGTTTTCGTGAAGCACTCGAGTGCTAATCTCCCTTTACAATCTACTAATTGAGCACCTCCCATATGTATTCAATCAGAGCAGGCAGGGAGTTTGGGAGGGCGCCGAGTCACACTGTGATTGACACAGTGTCCACTCAGGCTCTGTGGAGACAATTTCACTGTAGGTGTACGGGAAGGGCCTGCTAAGAGGCACATCTCCTGACTTGTGAAATCTAAAAGTAGGCATCCTGCTGGCATAGCAGAGTAGGGCAGCACTTGATTGGAGCCAGATCGAGGGGGAAAGGTGGTGATGATGACCTGTAGCACAGCAGTGGGGTGTGGGGTCGGGGAATCAAGGTGTAGTAATGTGGACATCAGAATATGCGTTTCTAAAGCACATGAACTAAATACCCTGTCTGCGTGCACAAGTGCTTATCTATGTCCCTGTGCATGTTCTTGTATGAGTGAGTGTTGTGTGCATATCTGCACACCAATTAAACCTCAATCAAATGAAATGTGTGCCTCTGGCCCGTCCCTTAGCACTGCCCGTAGCCCCGCCCCCATAGCCCTAACCCCGCCCCCTAGTCCACATCTCTGGTGAGTACCTGCACTTATTTTTTTCCATTTAAAGCACTGCTTGCCATCATGGCTAAATCAACACGGGCAGCTCCCATACTTATGGCACAGATGCACAGCAGAGCTTCCACTCGTTATCTTGGCCTCCACGCTTCCCATTCGTGGGTGCGCCAGGATATCCGGCTGCCTTTTCTCGAGCAGCTCTGCAAGACATGATCTCAACTGCAAATATCAAAACAAAAAACATTTGCAATGCAATAAGTCTCGCATTACTAAAAGTTTGAGCTATTGGTGTTGCAGTAAATAATACAACACCAATAGCTCAAACTTTTCGTAATGCGAGACTTATTGCATTGCAAATGCTTATAATTTTTGCCAGCGCGCTATGCCGCGCTTTCACTTTCATAAAGGCGGTCACACACATGGCTTTTGTGCATACAGCGTTTCAGCTTTAAAGTTGCGGCCGGGCTTTTGTTAGCATTCAACACCACTTCCCTCTAATCTGCCCAAGGGAGTGTGTGCGCATTGCTAGTGTCTAATATGGGGAGAACGGACAAGTCACAGCCTCGCCTCACCTTTGAGGCTCACAAGCCACCTAGGTCCTCACAGAAGGCCGCCTCGGACTCGGAGGTGGAAGCACATGGAGATAGTCCCTCTACACTGGAGCTCCCAGGGGCAAGAGGGTGCTAATTTCTGTACTGTACGAAGTTGGAATTTGATTGTTTGAATCGGTCTCTCGTTCTGTCCTTTGGTGGTTTACCACTGTTCGATTAGAGATAACCTCCCTGGCTCACAAGTTGTAGTTCTGTTTCCCGTGACACATGCAGTGTGATCTAACATGACTTGTTATCAGAGTTTGTGTTTTGTGGGTTAACATCCTACAGGAGGGGGGCACCTACCTTTCTAAATAATGATCCCAGCTGGGAGAAGAGATAAAGGACTCTGCACCTCTTTCCCCAGACGCATCAGAATGCCTCTGCTTCGCGTCTATGTTGGATCCGGGCCCAGGGAAGATCTGTGCCTGGTGGCCAGGCAGAGAGGGAGGGAGGCGGGATAAGAGAACAGCCGTAACCCATGGGCGTTGGCGCCCAATCTCAGCAGGTCACACACACACATACAAGCTTGATGGGAAATTATAGCACGGACATCTTTAATGTCCCCTCTGAAGATATGCACTCTTTGAAACTTCCCCCTCTCTGTCATCTCCAGAACTGTAACGGGTGAAGTAGAGGTTCTGAAAGCACCCCTTGAGCCGTGCACCTGGTAGAAGTGTGCTATACACAGTGCTTTAAATGGGCCGGTACTCACCGGTACGGAGTACCAGCCCTTCCGAATTTTTTTGCTGACAGTACTGGCACTTCTTGGTAGCCAGGGAGAGTACTGGTACACTGATCCATGGCACAGCAGGCACAGGTTAGGTTTCTCCTCAAGTGCAGGGCAGATGCCGCTCTGCTTCCGAGGAGCTTGTAATGAATCGAGCCATGAAGTAGCCTTTTGCAGAGTTGCAGCGCCCATTTGAATGTCCCCAAACTGCAGGGGTTTGAGAGGGCTTGTGTCACGCTGTGATTAACAGGACAGGATCTCTAGACAGACACTGCACTGTCAATCAGGTGCGCAGCGACCATTCCGGTGAAAGTGCCATCATGGCTTTCTTTATGTGTAATGATTTAATCTGTTTTTTTGACATAAACGCATTTCTCGTGTGCTTTGATATGTGATGCAACTGGTACAGAAGTCATTATGTATGATCATATCTTGCCCTTAGCCCCGCCCCTAGCCCCGCCCACTTGCCACACGTCTATTTTATTGAGTACCAGCACTTGTTTTTTCTGATTTAAATCACTGGCTATACAGATGCATGTACCACAACAAGAGATGTATTTACTCACAGTTAATCTAAGTGTAAGTATTTTGCGTAGTAGGTGTTTGAGAGGGCCCCAATATTTTACGGGTTATAATGAAACACAGTTTCAAGTGTTTCATAAATGTTAAAAATGAACACAATCAAAATAGATTTACAACCCTTGTTTTTCATGGTCTGTGTCTGTACCAACAATCTATTCTGCATTTACGGAGAGGCCTTCTGTGAGCCAAGATTTTTTTTCTATTGTAATTTTTTCAACTATAAATCCGGTTCTTTCAAATAATAAAACTGCAGTGTATCCCGAGGAAATATAAACCGACTGTTACCCTTGAAAGGCAAGTTAACGTGTACGTCTACAGACTAAGCTATGAGCAAAAGTCTAATAGATTTGTTTTGTAAGCATTGTTTTTCATGGTCTGTACCAGCAGCCTATTACGAATTTATGGAAAGCATTTCTTTACTCTGACGGGATATAAAAAGAAACATTCCATAAGGGTTTGAAGATACTAGTGTACCACACACCAGACAGATGCTTGGGTATAACGGTATGACAAAAGGCCAATTACTACATTACCATAAAGGATGCCCACTTGCTTTCTTGTAGAATGGAGTTTACTTATTAATATATTGAAACAATTACAGCCCTGTCGAATGCCACGCATCACACGTTAGCCTAACGCATTTAAAGGCAAACCCAGCATTCCCACATTAAAAATAATTATCATGCATTATAGCGCCTCCTCAGGTGACCCCGCCACCAAGCTCACTAACCCTACCCTATAACATGCAGCACCACAGTACCCATAATTTATTTTACTGCACTTCGACCGCTGCCCAGATCTATCCACCCCTCTCCCCGCACTGATCTCTCTCTCCCTGACAAATGTTCAAGGACTCGCTATCTCCACATGCCTGGTGACCCCTTTGTTTTCCAGGTATTCTCACTTCCAGGTGTTCTCTTGCCCTGTCAAGTGACCCAAGTTTGTCGATCTATCTTCATTCCTTGTGTTGTCGCTCTCTTTAGTTTAGGCATGTGTGTCTCCCAGTGTCTGTTATTCCCATGTTCCTTTTCCACTGAACACCCAGCTATATAATTCCACTCCACAAATCCACTCCACACAACACAATTCCACCACACACAATTCCACAATTAACAATTCAAATCCAAAACACAATTCCACTTCACACCACATACATCTACTCCACTCCAAACCAAAACGCATGGGTAAAAGACATTGTCATTTATAGCGACAATAGCTCTAACTCTAAAAAATGCGAGACCTATTGCATTGAAAATGCTTGTTTATTACTTGTTTCCTTTGTTGTGTCGATCTTTCACCTAACTTTGCTGTTATATGTGTATCCAGATCTGCCATTATATTTTTTTGTAATCCATCCTTGAGATTGGATTATTGAATTGTAGATGCTGTTTGATCAGTTGTCACAGTGACCCCTCCGCTGCATTCTAGATACAAATCCAATAAATAGTTCACTACTCTGCTGATATTTAAATCTAATGCTCGTTAGGCCAATCTCTGGCCTTAATACGTTACTCACAGAAGCTCTTGGTAAGCAAAGCCATTTTTTCCAAATATTTCCTTCTGTCCTTGGATTCGTTGTATGCTTTGTGTGGGGAAGATGTCACATCCGTAGAACAACACATTAGATATTTTTGCATTATGAAACTCCCCGAGAACTTCAGTTGTCCTCAGACCTAGTGTTGAGTCGATCTCCCATCATGTTCCTGCTACTACTTTTGCTCTCTGTACTTGTTAATCGATGTGTGAGGTACAATTTAAGTTATATTTAAATTTTTTAGGCCTAAATCCCTAAAGTCGGACACAGTCTCTAACTGTTTACCCCTAAGCCAACAATGCAATTTATATTTCCGATTTGAATTATGTGAAAATATCATTATTTTTGAGACATTAATAAGTAAATCAATCCTTTCACAGTATTCTGAAAAGCGTTTAATTGTCTTTGTAAGCCAACTGGGGACACCCATACAAACTGTATGCAGACTGCCATTGTAGGCTGATTTACATGGTGCAAGCCATGTGTGAAAACACGATGTGGCACACTCACTGTCCAATTTTGTGAATAGTCATGTCTTACAACAGCATTTCTGTGATGCACCCATTGTGTGAAGGTACACATACTCATGCATACAATGTTTGTGATAGGGACTTTGAGCCCAGAAGCATTTCCAAGTCATGTCTCACTGCATCTGCCATAGGACATCCCTTCCACTGAAAGCCTCTTCCATTGGAAATATTGCCATTCTCTTGTTAGTGTTAAAAGAACTTTTTTCACACATGGCTTTAGCATTAAAATGGTAAAGTTAAAGATATTAGATGATGTACACCATGCACTCATGCATAATCATTCTGTTAGATCTCTCAGCCACGTTCGATACAGTTGATTACTGAAGACTTCTAATTGTTGGGCACCTCATGGGAGCTGAGGCAAGGTACTAAATTGATTGAAATCATTCCTAATTGAAAGATCAAATTTGGTGAAGATTTGAGACTGCACTTCCTCTACTGTTAACATGTGTTCCATAAGATTCCACTCTTATGCACACTTTATTGAACCTCTACATGGAGCCTTTAAGCCTAACCCTACATACGCTCCTGCCCTTCACCAGTTTGCAGACAGCACCCATTTGTACCCAGAAATCCTCATGGGAGCTGAGGCAAGGCACTAAATTGATTGACATCATTCCTAATTGAAAGATCAAATTTGGTGAAAATTTGAGACTGCACTTCCTCTACTGTTAACATGTGTTCCATAAGATTCCACTCCTATGCCCATGTTATTGAACCTCTACATGGAGCCTTTAAGCCTGACCCTACATACGCTCCTACCCTTCACCAATTTGCAGACAACACCCATTTGTACCCAGAAATCTCAAAAATAGCTGACATCACTATCTTTGGAGACTTTCTATACCAGTTACAGCCTTGGATGCAACACAACTTCATCCTTCTGAACCCCCAGAAAACTTTCCCTCATCTGAAAGTCCACTTTATCCCAACTTCTAACAAAGTCTAATGCTGGAAGGATGTTTACATAGCCTAAAGCTATCATCCAATTCCCTTGATTTTTCAATTGAATAATCTTTGGTGTTTGTCACCCATACCAACAAATTGATAAAAACAGCTAACTTTGATCTCCATACTATACAAAATCTATCACTTCATACTTTAACACGATTAAAACTGCTTTCCATTTGCTAGTTATTTTGTTAATGCACTAGTGACGGGAGTTGATCGATCATCTTTAGCACTGTTTAAAGTGGTACTACGCTCTGTAGTGAACTCAGCACATTTACCCATTACTTCACGAGCTACATTAGTTGCCCAAATCAGTCCTATTCAAATTCAAAATTTGCTGCTTTATCCGCTATGCCATCCATGGGCGCATCAGGCCATATTATACTGATCTTCTCATAATCTCGAAACACCCAAGTACAGAACCTCAAACACAGTCCTTTTCTGGTTCTGCCTCCTCAAATTGCAGCTCTCTGTCCCAGAACTCTTGACACTACTCATCACCTTCTGGAAACAACTTAAGGCTCCTCTTTTCAGACAATACATACTCCAGTGTCCTAGAGTAATTAAAAACTCAGTCATCAAATTCTACATTCATCATCATTCGCTGAATTGTTTATTAGTAAGCTGTCCCAATCCGTGCCCAATCTTAAAGTAATCCTTATGTGCGCTTGAAAACATTCGAATGTAAACCACTGTCATACAGTTGATGTCCTAGTTATGCTCTATACATAACATAATACATTTAAAAAACATCTTACTGGGTGCCGGTTGAGTCAGTAATTACATTTATAATATCTTGCATTACATAAAAATCTTTACCTAAGTCTCTTTTTCCCATCACTCTTCTGACCAGCCTCAGTGGAGAGAAAGGTTTGAGAACAAACACTTTTAAATAACTGGGGTCCTTGAGGCCGTATCAAGTTTAAAGGTAGAAAAGTTTATTGCTTCTGACTGGGAGGGAGACTCCCAACAACTGACAACCAGAGCAAGCGCCCTGGAATCTGGATGTAGCCAGACTCCAGAACACTAACTCTATGTTCTTCCTAGCTGTAAGGCTAGGACATTACACATCTCCCTCCTTTAACAAATGCACCGACAAAAATGACTTAGTACACTCAACAGAAAAGCAAATGAATATAAATAGGAAAACAACAATGAATTAATTTATGACCACCACAGAATAAATACAAAACTAATGCAATAGAGCAAATGTGCCCACTGACACCTCATAAACACATTGACACAAAGTATCATGGCTTACATTAGAAACTCATTGAACCTTCCTGGAATTTTATTCCCCTTGCGATCCCTAAGAACTCTGGTCATATTATCTCCACTGACCCCCGACCCAGACTCAACTTCCGATCTATTCCCCTCATTTCTCCCTGGAGCTCTCACAATTCTTTTTCGATTCCGTACATTCCCATCACTCAATAATAAGGTATATTTATTCACTTTCTTGACTTGAAGAGGTTCAGAATACTTGGATTGACCCTTTCTCACCATTTGCCCCTTCCGTATCTGAACCCAATCACCCGTCTCAAAATCACCAACCTTGCCAGGCTATCCTTCCCCAAATCCTTGATACGTTCCACTCTTTTGGACACTAAAGCTTTTGCCTTCCGACCTCTCATTTCTTCAAAAGAAGATTTACCTGTCACACACCGAGGCGTGGTGTGGTATGACCACAACAACTTCCTCATTGCCACTCTCCAATACTCTACCCTTGATAAAAACCAAGTGCAACCCTCCCTTTAATGTTCTATTTCACCTTTCCACAAGACTGTTACTTTGAGGATAATACACAGATGAACGAATGTGCTCTATGCCATGTTGCACCAAAACTTCCTTCATACTCTGAGACACAAACTGAACACCGTTGTCTGAAACCATAATTTCCTGCACCCCTTCTCTCATAAACAACTCCTTTAAGAACACTATCACAGTTTCTGAAGTTGCTTCCCCGGTAAACCTAGCTTCAGGCCATCTGGAATAGTAGTCTACCACTACAATGGCATACTTGGGGAGACTTCCACTGTCATGCAATAGACCAGTAATGTCAATACAAATCATCTTCCAAGATACATCAGATTTATCAGACTCCACAGGAGGGTATTTCACCATTTATGGGACTTTTCACTCCAAGTGCACAACACACATTCTCTGATGTTCCTCTCAACCTCTTGATCCAAACCAGGCCACCAGTATTCTCTTCTCAACCTTCTCTTAGTAGTGCTCATTCCAATGTGTCCTTTATGTGCCAGCTTGACTATACGCTCTCTCAAACAACCAGGTACAACTAATAAATTCCCTCTCATAAAAACTTCATTCACAAAAGACAGCTCTTGTCTAATCTGTCAGTAATACTCCACCTCTGAAGAAATAGTCCCCTTACCAGGCCAACCTTCACACAAATATATCTTTACCTCCCTGAAAACTTCATCTTCTTTGGTGGCTTCTACCCATTCCTCGTGGGATACTCTTCCTTCCGTAATCACATTTACACTGGCCACCAACCACTCATCTTCCCCACTTGACGCACCAGTCATAACACCTGAAAGTAACCTGAATAGACAATCGGCCAACACATTTCTTTTCCAGGAACATATTCCATGTGGAAATTGTATTCTAACATACTGTGAGACCACCAAGCAATTCTAGGGGATGCCCTTCCACCACCACTCGTAGTGTACACTTCCACTAGAGGATGATGGTCAGTTCTAACCTTGAAATTGGTACCCCAAACATATGTTCTGAAATGAGTCACTCCCCACCATACTGCCAATGCTTCTCTCTCGATTGTGGAATACTTTTTATCTGCATCCCTCAAAGGTCTTGACGCATACGCAATAGTAACCTCCACCCCATTCGTCCTTTGTAATAGCACTGCCCCATCCCCACCTGACTCACATCAGTACTTATTATAGTTGGATTGTTAGTGTCAAATGGTTTAAGTGCAGGTGTTGTGGCAATGCTCACTTTCAAGTTTTTAAACTCCTTCTCACAATTCTCCCACCAAGCAAATTTCACATTTTTGCCCATAAGACTGCGCATGTTTTTTGTCCTTTCGGCAAACATGGGTACGAAACAATAATAATATTTGACTAAACCCAAAAAAGATCGTAACTGATCTTTGCAAGTTGGTGAAGGGGCATCTTCGATAGACACCAATTTCATCTTGGGAGCTATTCCTTCCCCACTGATCCAATGTCCCACCTTAAATTTACATTTTTCCCTCTTGATAGTAAACCCACACTCCTGCAATATCTTCAACATGCTCTTCAGTGCTGTGTCATGTTCTGTTTCATCACTTCTAAACACCAAAATATCATCCTGGAAGTATGTCACATTAGGGGTGTCTTTCAGCAAGTGGTGCATAGCCCTTTGATAAATGGCCACCGCCGAAGCTAAGCCAAATGGCATCCGTTTATATCTGAAAGCTCCTTCGAGAGTAACAAACGATGTTAAGGGTCTGCACGTGGGGTGAAGCACAATCTGGTGATAGGCCGAAGAGAGATATAAAGTGGAAAACACATTAGCTCTTTTTATGGTTGTCAACATTTCTCCTATATTGGGAAGAGGATGCCTAGCCACCCAGATTGCCACATTCAAATCCCTTAAGTCCACACACAGCCTTATATCACCATTACCCTTCTTGTCCAACACCACCGGAGCCAACCACTCCGACGACTCAATTTCCTCAATTATTCCCTCTTTACACAACCTAAGTAATGTTTGACGTAGGGCTCCCCTCATAACTAACGGCATACTATGGGGTTTATGAGCCACAGGCGTCGCCCTCTCTTTCAGCACAATTTTCTGCATGAATCCTTTTTAGGGTCCCAACCTGACCCTTAAACACCCTTGTAAACTCAGTGACATATGGTACCCCCGCATTCCCCCGGCTCATTTCCTCACTTCCTCACAGGTGCCCAACAACTGTTCTGGATGATTAGTATCCATGCGAATACCCAAATCCCTTTGTTGAAGCCACCTAACAAACAAGAACCCTCCTTGGTAAAATACACCTTAGACGTTGTGATTTTCTGCTGAAATTCAAGTCTAGCTTCAATGAAACCTATCAACTTAATGGGCTTATTTCCATAAACCACTAATCATCCGAACTCTTGAGCTCAGGCTTCAGTTACTCCTTCAAATGTTCGTCCCCAACTAGAGTATACCTTCCACCTGAGTCTGCCATCATTCTTACTTCAACCCCATTTATGCAGATGTTGCAAAATGGACTGTCTTTACTAGTCTTTCCAATTTGTTGAATTTCTAAAATCACATTCTGTCCTTCACGGTCATCCTCTAATTCCCCATCACACTCACTGTGGGTCTCCTCTTGCTCACACCTCCCATTCTTTCCTTGCATATTCTTGCAAAATGCCCTTTATTTCTACACCTCTGGCATACTTGTCCTATAGCTGGACACGACTCCTTAGCAGCTACATGACCTCGATACCCACACCTATAACACAATAAATGTTTCTTGTCTCTGAATCTCCTAGAACCACTGTCCTCCTCTCTTCTTGGTTTGCATGGTTCCTTTTGTACCGCCTCCACATTTTCTTCTGACTTTAATTCCTTTAGCCCTTCATCTGTTAATTCAGCTCTTTTCATTAAGTCAATTGCCATTTGAAGCATTAATCCTTCCGTGTTCAACAGTTTTTCTTGAACCTTCTTGTTGTTCACTTTTAACACCAGTTAATCCCTTAACATTTCATCTTGGAACTCCTTATAGTTAGACATTTCTGCAAGTGACCCCAGACTGGCAACATAACTCTCCACTCATTCTCTGCCCAGTTGACTTCTCTTCGGAAACTTGAACATCTCCACAACTTCATTCTTTATTTTTCCAAAATTCATATTCAATGTTTCAACTGCTACTTCATACACATCCTCTTCTTCACTCCCTTCATCCCCAGCTTCTTCTAGAGCTGGTAAGTGCTTCAAAATCCATCTTCCTTCAGGTCCCAAACAGTGCTTCAACATAGCCAATTTCCTAGCAGCTGTGAATGTATCACCACCTATAGTTTGCACAAATGCTTCAAAACCTTCTTTCCAGTCCTCCCACGGCAGAATGGGTTCTCCAGAATTTTGTAAGACATCAATGATGTCAAAATGAATGATTCCTCGTTTAAAAGTCCTGAGGTGATTTATAACCAATGCAAGATTATTGATTAGAACTGTCAGTACAATCATTCTGAATTGCTCCTCTCACAATGACTTGTGATCTTAGTGGTGAACAAAACAAACAAAAACAAAAAAAACACGTTCTCCTTTGGATAATCAGGCACTTAAGCAATGCCAGCTTCAGTTATTTACACATTTCCAAGATTCGCTGCAGCATGTGGCTCCTTCAATATTGAAACTGCCTCTTGGCCTTGATGGCAGACAGAACCGTGTGCTCTGCAATGCGTGGTGACGCACCAATGCGTCTGGCGCACCAAAGGCAACCTTTCCCTTTCGGCCGTGAACACATACGCCGCGAGCCATGCCCTCAAGACTAAATAGCCTTCGCGAGCTGCGTCTTCAAAATCCTGATGAATATAAATCTTACTCGTGCCAGAAACTGTTCACACTTCGGGGTCCACACCACAACCCGACAGCAGGCTTCCAGACAAAGAGGAAGATCACGGGTAGCAGTCCGTCTGTCCGTGAACACAGCCAAATTCTCAAGGATTTCCTTGACGCCGCGTCCCTCCCCCCCCCCCCGGTCAGAAGGCAGAACTCGGGTCCTTGAGGCCGTATCAAGTTTAAAGGTACAAACGTTTATTGCTTCTGACTGGGAGGGAGGCTCCCACCATCTGACAGCCAGACTCCAGAACACCAACTCCACTTTCTTCCTAGCTAGAAGGCTAGAACATTACACACTTCCTACATTTCAGCTTGAAAATATTTGAAAAATGTGTTGAATTAAATCAGTTCCTTAACTAGTGCCATTCCCAGCATCGTGAACTCTTTGCTTTTGACCACTGATTGAACCTCCTGTCTGCCAGGAAATTGCTGAGAAAGCGGTTTTTCAACCATAACTGAAGTTACTTTAGAGACATACACAGTGCTTAATTTGAGCCAATTGTTGGCGGTACCGGGCACCAGCACTTATTATTGGGGACAGGACACTTAATTTTCCACATCAGTTATTTCCCTAGAGCAAGAGAGGGAAAAACAAACAAAACAGAAAGATGGAAGAAGAGAAAGATGAAAAAAGTCAGAAAGGGAGAAAGCAGGAACATGCAAGAGTGAGATAAAGGGGCAGGGAGTGCCTGGTAGTGAATTAAAGAGGCCTGAGGCGGATTTAGGCTACCAGCCTTAGTATTTAGCGTGCCAATGTTTAATTGTACTGGCTGCAGTCTGCTGAGCAGAGCTTCGAGCACAGGCACTCTTTTTTCCACAAATTAAGCACTGAATGCACACAAATGCCTTTGCATTGTAACTGCCAATTTTCTTTTCTGTCACAGTTCCTCTATTGTACCTTTGTAATTTTCATACTCTAACTTTACTACCCCTCACAGTTTCTACAATCTGTAACTTCACTGTACTGCTCAATTCTCCATACTTGCAGTGGCGGCCGAAACAGATTAGTAGTGGTAGGGCGGGTATGGCGCACGTGGGGGGGACTCAAAAATAAAGTTAAAAAAAATAAAAGACAGACTTGGTGCTGCTGGCCGCCTCGCGCTCCCCTGTTCCTGGTCCCAGCAGTCCCTGTGACAGCATCACGGACTCCCCATCCAATCCCTGCGCTGTTCTCAAGCATGAGAGCAGTGCGAGGATTGGCCTGAGCAGGCTGGATTAACACTTACTCAGGCACAGGAAGTCTGTGCTGTTTCTTCAACCCACTTGTTGGAGAAACCTAAGTGCGCATGTCAGTTTGGCAGCCCTGAAACGGCCAGTCAAACTGACATGCACACTTAAAAGTGCACCTACCACTCCTCCTCCTCCCCGTCCCATGCCCGTCCCTGCACATGCAGGCTCAGCCAGCAGCTGAAAAATAAAACAATAGTAAAATATTTTTTTATTTTTTAGCTGCTGGCTCTGAGCCAGTGGGCAATGCTCGTCCGCCATTGCGGAGGAGCCACTGCTTCATACTTGTGTGTAATACTAATGTTTCATGTAAATCCCTCTAATGCCCCTCTGAGCAGCAAGTCATTAAAGAAATAAACAAACGTGACATGGTGATAGTGCATAAATCGCTCAAACGTCAGATATAAATCAGAAGCATGTACAACATACTGTTCTTGTTGCAAGTAAAACTGTTTAATGTGTTCTCTTTTTCTTTTATAGGTTGAATGATAACAAGCAGGTTTTTCGCATCAATTTTAATAATGCAACAAGAGATTCTGTCTTCGACATACCAATTGAAGAAGTTCAATCATTTTATTCAGCTTTGAAGGAGTTTGTTAATATCATGAATATACCAGAAAATACATTCTGTTACAAGATGAAACCTGGTAATTATTAGGGTCCCTTGTTTGCTAAAATGCATACAAAACCCATGTAATCTTCTTAAACATGTTGACCGTTTGTCACCCGCTCTCAAAGGGAATTTTTGCAAAGCATAACATACTTTAAGTACTACATTGGCATGAGAAAAACGCACTCTGGATGGCATTAATTTAAAACTACGTAAATCAATTAATTCAATATATAATAGATAAAAAAAAAAAGTACATTATGAGGTCAAGGTTATACTGTCTTATCCCCAGTGCTGACTCAGCAAGTGACAAATTTAAGGAATGCAATACATCATGGGATAAACTCATGGGGTCCTCAATCGCTATTCACTCACTGTCAGGGAAAAGGAAACTGCCAAAAAAAGAAGCCAAACCCATAGAAAAAAGAATTCAACTTGGAACTTCAGCAAAATAGAGTTAGCAAGAGGGGAGGGCGAAGGAAGAACCAAAGCGAGTCAAGGAACGGAGATGGTAGTATCGGAGTTCTTCTCATAAAGGATGGTCAATAACAACGTGAAAGGAAAAGTCAACACAAATATGAAAGGTGATGAAACTAACTCAATGAGTTAGTAACTTAATGAGTTAGTAACTTGATGAGTTAGTGAAGAAATATGCTATCATTCATGAGTTCTCGACAAACTGGTAAACCTAATGTGCACTAAAAGGGGGAGAGCCCTAAGGTCCTTCACATAAAGCTGATAAAAATCAGATACACCTGCCATTTAAAAGCCATGTAAATCGTAAAAGAGGTCTTGCAGAATTGTAGTGAGTCTCTATTCTAGACTCAGATTTTGTAGGAAGAGATTTTCTGTACGTTAGCTATACAATATTGCCAGAAAATGAGATAAAGGTGTCCATTACATCTTTAATGATTGTTTGAGTAAGATTCGTAGTGCTGTTTGACTAGACAGAGTACCAGAGAACTAATGCTGCAATCATGTGTGTAAGTAATCTAGTCTGGCTGGAGTTTCTGCTGTCCCAAGTATGTTGAGTTGGATTTACTAACTTCATGTAATTCTCCAACATATGATCACTTGAATGGGGCTGTACAACGTTACAACACATGCTTTTACAGCGCATGCCTTTACCACACATTTTTTACAATGCATCTACCTTTACCATACAGGTAAGTATAAATAAGAAAATGGGGAATTTCTTTATATATATATATATATAATCTACTGGCGGTCCATAGGAAAAGCGTTTTTTATTTTCCCAATAACTTTGGCGCCAGATGACGAATCTTGGCGAAATTTTCAAAACTTGTGGCCCGCTCCGGTCAGCTCCTATCCTGAAAGTTTCGGGGTGATCCGGCAAGCGGGGGCCGAGAAAAAAGGGGGTCCCAAAACATGTTTTTTCCATGTTATTTTCCATAGGAAACTTTAGACACAGCTACAGCCCGAACTGCTCAACGGAATTACACCAAATATGGCAAAAAGGTAGTGCTTGGTTCAGAAAGCGCCCTTTTTTTAAATGGTGTAAATCCGTTCAGTAGTTGCTGAGAAAATCAAAAAATAAAAGTTTCGATATATAGAGGCACGGAGGATCTGCGCACCCTCCCGACCACGAGCTTCATTCTAATTGGCTGTCAACACTCCAAACCAGGAAGTGTTGGCAGCCATCTTGTGACTCGGTAGAACCGAGTCACAAGAAAAGAGAAAAACAAACGCGAAATACAAGAAAAGGGGGCAGGGTAGAAACACCCTGACCCCCTAGGCCTGCTCAGGGGGTCCCACAAGGACCCCCAGGGCCAAAAAAAGCATTTTTAAAAAAAAAGAAATCAGTGAGATTCGCGCACCCAGCGCGAATTTCGGCTGAAATTTCTTTTTAAAACGAAGCGCAGACTCCCGCTCTTCATTAATATTTAGCCCCTGGGTGGGCCAAGTCCCGGGGGCATTCAATAATGTAATTGCGGGGGCCCAGGGAGGCCCCCGCAGCCCTGGGTACCGTCACCCCCCGGGGCTTTACATAAACATTTGCGGAGAGCCCCCCCACACGCCCAGGGGAACGCCACCTCCCCGGGGCACTAATATTCAAATTCGGGGGTCTGTAACGGACCCCCGAGCCCCGGGGACCACCACCTCCCCGGGGCTGTGCAATAGGTGGGAGGGGGGCCGCGCGGCCCCCCTCCTGGAGCCCTTGATGGCCCTGGGGACCACCACCCCCCAGGGCCGGCTCCTGCAGTGTCCCGGGGTGTCCACCCCGGGACACTGCTGTTTGCAATGACAGGGCGGGAGCCGCGCGGCTCCCGCCCTGTCATTGCAACTGCTTTGCTTTTCCACAAGGGGAGCTGCATGTTAGCAGCTCCCCATGTGGAAAAGCAATGCCGGCTCCCGCAGGACGCGGGGAGCCGGCGGGACCGTGGGGGCATTGGGGCTCCCCCCACGGTCCCCAACGGATAGGGCCTGCCCCGGGGGATGGGGGTCCCGGGGCTGGAAGTGGCCCAGGAGGGGGGCCACGCGGCCCCCCTCCCCAAAAATAAAAAACAATAAAGGCCGGCCCCGGGGGATGGGGTCCCCGGGGCCAATAGAGGCCTCAGGAGGGGGGCCACGCAGCCCCCCTCCATAAAAAAAAATATATATTTTGCCATGCCCTGGGGGATGGGGTCCCCGGGGCCGGAATTGGCCATGGGAGGGGGGCCCACGCGGCCCCCTTCCGGTTAATGTATATATATTTTTTTAAATGGGGGTCAGGCCCTGGGGGATGGGGTCCCCAGGGCCCTAAAAAAGTAAAAAGAAGGGTGGGCCACACATCCCCCTTCCAAAAAAAATAATTTAAAAAAACACGCGATCGTGCCGGAGGCCCCGCCCCCTCCCAGCAACACTCTGCAAACGCGCCCTGTGGCGCGTTTTAAGTTGGGGAATTAATTCCCCTTCAATACTGGGGGTCCCTGGGGGCCAACTAGCCCATCAGGTACCTCCAGTAAGCGCCACAGGGCTGCGTTGCAGAGAGGTGGTCCAGGCCACGCCCCTTTTTACACCTCTCTGCAACGCAGCTCTATGGCGCTTACTGGAGGTACCTGGTGGGCTAGTTGGACCCCAGGGACCCTCAGGATTCAAGGGGACTTTATCCCCCAACTTAAAACGCGCCACGGGGCGCGTTTGCACATTGGTGATTGGAGGGGGCGGGGCCTGAGGAGATATGTGTGCAAACATGCCCTGTGGTGCATTTTAAGTTGGGGAATTAATTCCCCTTCAATCCTGAGGGCCCCTGGGGGCCAACTAGCCCACCAGGTACCTCCAGTAAGCGCCACAGACCTGCGTTGCAGAGAGGTGGCCCAGGCCACGCCCCTTTTTACACCTCTCTGCAACGCAGTTCTGTGGCGCTTACTGGAGGTACCTCGTGGGCTAGTTGGACCCATGGGACCCTCAGGATTCAAGGGGACTTTATCCCCCAACTTAAAACGCGCCACGGGGCATGTTTGCACAGTGGTGAAGGGAGGGGGTGGGACCTGAGGTGACATGTGTGCAAACACGCCCTGTGGCGCGTTTTAAGTTGGGGAATTAATTCCCCTTCAATCCTGAGGGTCCCTGGGGGCCAACTAGCCCACCAGGTACCTCGAGTAAGCGCCACAGGGCTGCGTTGCAGAGAGGTGGTCCAGGCCACGCCCCTTTTTACACCTCTCTGCAACGCAGCTCTATGGCGCTTACTGGAGGTACCTGGTGGGCTAGTTGGACCCCAGGGACCCTCAGGATTCAAGGGGACTTTATCCCGCAACTTAAAACGTGCCAGGGGGCGTGTTTGCACAGTGGTGAAGGGAGGGGGCAGGGCCTGAGGTGACATGTGTGCAAACACGCCCTGTGGCGCCTTTTAAGTTGGGGAATTAATTCCCTTTCAATCCTGAGGGCCCCTGGGGGCCAACTAGCCCACCAGGTGCTTCCAGTAAGCACCACTGCGCTGCGTTGCAGAGAGGTGGTCCAGGGCACGCCCCTTTTTACACCTCTCTGCAATGCAGCTCTGTGGCGCTTACTGGAGGTACCTGGTGGGCTAGTTGGACCCCAGGGACCCTCAGGATTCAAGGAGACTTAATCCCCCAACTTCCAACGCGCCAGGGGGCGCGTCTGCAGAGTGGTGGAGAAAGGGGGCATGGCCTTTGTCTACCTCTCACCAATCCCACTGCGTGGGGCTTACTGGAGGTAAAAGGTAGGCTAGTTGGCCCCTAAAGGACCCCCAGCAGTGAAGGGGACTTCAATCCCCATCCAAGAGCGCGCCAGGGAGCGTGTTTGTAGAGTGGTGGGCAAAGTGGGCGTGGCCTGGTACGAGTACTTACCAGTGCTGCTGTGTGGGACTGACTGGAGGTAATAGTTTGGGAAGTTGGCCCCCAAGGATGTCCTTGGGGGCCAACTACCCCTCTTGTTACCTCCAGTAAGTCCCACACAGTGGGATTGCTAAGACGTCTTCGGAGGCCATGGCCCCCTTTCTGTACCACTCTGCAAACGTGCCTCATGGCAGACTACGGGATGGGGGATGAAGTCCAATTTTGTCCTGAGGGAGTTTGGGGGCCAAGAATCCCTCCTACGCAGCGGAATTCCTGAGCGTTGGTTGGACGCCCAGCACCCTTTCTCCACCACTCTGCAAAGGTGACTACTAGTTAAAGTAGCATATTTCTGCACCTCTGACTTAGAGGTAGTTTTAATCCCCCTGCCCTATTATGTACCAGGGCCTTACAGAGGAGGTCATGCTAATCACAGGGGTACCCCTACGCATAGTGTTGCCAAGTGTATGTAGGTGTTTTCACTGTATTCTAAGTGTCTTTTAGCATAGCACTGGCTCTAGGCCTCGTTAGTCAGACTCAGTTACCACCAGGACCCGTCTGAAAAAGGTGTGGGCACAGGATGATTTTGCAACAAGGCCTCTTTCTGCTCCTCTGTTGGTTCTTTCTGCACATGTCTTGCTTCTTCCTGCACTTTTCTTCGTCTTTGTGGACTTCTGTTGCTTTCTTCTGCATTTCTTTTGCTTCTTTCTGTGCGTTTTTCTTCTTTCTTCACATGTCCTACCTCTGTAGGCATAGTTAGAAACTAGCATTTAAAAAACCTTTGAAATTCACTTAAAAACCATAGGTTTCAGGCACGTTATAGTTAGAAATTAGCATTTAAAAAACCTTTGAAATTCACTGAAAAAACCATAGGTTTCAGACACATTATAGTTAGAAATTAGCATTTAAAAAACCTTTGAAATTCACTGAAAAAACCATAGGTTTTAGGGAAAGTTATAGTTAGTTGGACATTTCACTCGTACAAAACCAGAGAAATTCCGCCGTTATAATTAGTTCAGCTAACTATAACTCGCGCCCCCGCAATGCACTGCTGATGACGTCACATATTACATCACTCATGACATGGTCAGTGACATCACTGATGACATCACTGATGACATCTCAAATGACATCACTGATGACATCACTGATGGCATCATCCATGTGATAATTTGATGCATCTTCTCACAGCCTAATATAACCTTTGACGCAGTCTCATCCTCCTGCTTCAACACCCTCCGCATGCTTCGCAAGATCTACAGGTGGATCCCGACAGACACAAGAAGAACAGTCACCCAGGCCCTCGTCAGCAGCAGACTTGACTATGGGAACGCCCTCTACGCGGGAGCCCCGGCCAAGCTCATCAAGCGACTGCAACGCATACAAAACGCCTCCGCACGCCTGATCCTCGATGTACCACGCCACAGCCACATCACCCCCCACCTGAGGAACCTGCACTGGCTCCCGTCGACAGGAGAATCTCCTTCAAACTCCTCATCCACGCACACAAGGCACTCCACAAGACTGGCCCAGCCTACCTCAACAGACGACTCCTCTTCTACGTCCCCAACCGCCAACTCCGCTCCGCCGACCTCTCCCTCGCCACCGTCCCTCGCATTCGAAGAACCACCACCGGCGGCAGATCCTTCTCCCACCTCGCCGCCAAGACCTGGAACACCCTTCCACTAAGCCTACGACAGACCCAAGACCTGCTGACCTTCAGGAGGCTACTCAAGACCTGGTTGTTCGACCAGTAGCAGCACCCCCCCCCTTTTTTTCCCCAGCGCCTTGAGACCCTCGCGGGTAAGTAGTGCGCTTTACAAATTCTGTGATTGATTGATTGATTTGATACACCCACTCTAAATTACAGACTGCCATTCTCAAAACCATAGACACTCCAACACCAATAACTACATACCCACTCACTGATTCTTAGGTTTACACACACATCCACTCACTCATCCGTACAGTCACTCATACTTATGGTCACTCAGTACAGGACTATCATATGCATTCATACACCTATATAGACACTCACACACCGCCATTTATCCATAGAGGTACTCACACACCTAGTCAGTCATGCAAATAATTAATCACACTGCCATTTACTCACCTATACAGTCATACACACACCAGCTCACTTACTCATACAAATACTAGCACATTCTTACGCTCTTATACAATCACTGATACAAGCACACACTCATCCATACAGCCACTCTCACAATCACACACTCTCACTTATAGCCATTTATGTACTCCAGCACACATATATACTGCCTTTCACATATGTAGTTACTCACACATGTACCACTGAGATATACATTCACTCACTAACACACCCATATACACACTCACCCACCCATACAGTCCATCACAGATGCACTCTTGAAACCATGCACCCAGTGAATCACCCACTCACACATCTATGCACAGAGTCACACACACCCCACCCACACAAACACTCAGGCACCCATTCAGATACTCAGACAACCAATCAATAACCCATATAGACACTCATGTAGCTATTCACAAACCCTTGCAGCCGCTTACACACCAACAGACAGATGGATACAGACATTCACACAGTTTAGTCACTAACCCATGCATTCAGTAAGATACGTTTAATCACTCACTTATAGAGTCAGTCACGCACCTACTAAATCATCCATTCAGACACTTATACACCCACTCATTCTTCAATACGCCTTTCCCTATATATATTAAACATATTTAAACTTTACAGAAACACACAGTCACTGGATGATGTCATCAGTGATGTCATCAGTGATGTCATTTGAGATGTCATCAGTGATGTCACTGACCATGTCATGAGTGATGTAATATGTGACATCATCAGCAGTGCATTGCGGGGCGCGAGTTATAGTTAGCTGAACTAACTATAACGGGGAATTTCTCTGGTTTTGTACGAGTGAAATGTCCAACTAACTATAACTTTCCCTAAAACCTATGGTTTTTTCAGTGAATATATATATAGTTTATGTTTCTACCCACCTCTAAACCCCAAAAATACCTTTACCACCCTATACCTCTAACCAATCCATAACCTTAAAAATACCCTTCCCACCCAATACCCCTACCCACCCCTAAACCCTAAAATACCTTTCCCACCTTATACTCCTACCCACCTCTAAACCCCTAAAACAACCTTACAAGCCAATACCGTCACCCACTCTTAATACCCTGAAAAATGCCCTACAAATACCTTTACAACTCAATATCCTTACCCACCCCAAACACTAAAATCCCTTTACAACCCAATACCCTTACCCACCCCTAAACCCTAAAAATACCCTTCAAACTCAATGCCCTTATCCACCCTTAAACCCCAAAAATAACCTTACCACCCAATACACTTACCTTGCCCTAAACCCTAAAAATACCCTTCCCACCCAATACCCTTTCCTTGTCCTAAACCCTATAAAATACCATTACAACCCAATACTGTTGCCTTGCCATAAACCCTAAAAATACACTTACATCCCAATACCCATACTGTTAGAAATGGGGTTTCTGGTTGGCTAGGATATACACCTAAGCCAGGCAGAACCCACCACTCTGGTCAGGGCAAGGGAGTTACATACCGAAGATAACCCCTGCTCACCCCCTTGGTAGCTTGGCAGAGCAGTCAGGCTTATCCCAGAGGTAATGTGTGAAGCGTTTGCGCAATACACTCACACATCAGCGACACACTAGGCACACCACAAAAGAAACTCCACACAAGGTTATATCAAAATAGCCTTTGTATTATCCATAAAAACACATTAGAACACAATCATATATTTTACCGTGTCACTAGGCACTTGTCATGACTTTATAGGGATTTACATAAACCTCTTGGCCAATTGAGCCACTGTCATAAACATTACAGTTAGTAAGGGTGGCCAGTAACTACTGGTAAGATTGCACTTAGCACAAAGCATTAGGCATAAACGTCATCAGCAGCAGTGCACTATAGTAAGTACTAGTAGAGTGCACACATTATGGTAATATCCTTATATCGGGGAACAACACATAGAATGCCACTTCTGAGTTAATGCTTGCTATCCTGACCCCTTCCTGGTAGGCTTCTGGGCCATGTGCCCGCCTACAACCAGAAATGCGGTGCTCCCCGATCCCAATTAAGACCTCCGATGTGCCTCCTTTGCTCAACGGGAGGAGCGGGGGCCTCCGTCGAGGTTTTACCCCGAGCTACCACAAACACCACAATGCCCCCCAGGTAGGTGCTGATATGGAGGGGAGGAAAACACTTACTCGGCAACTGGTCAGGGGAAGACCTCCCTGGGTCTTCCGTAGTTAGGGGTAGTGAGGAAAATCAGTGCAGTGGTCCACCGCGTGCAGTGCTGCTACTAGTACCCCAGAGCTGCCTGACTTCCCTGGATGGTGGGGAAACCCCTCTCTGGGTGCCCCTCAACTCGAGTGGTTCCACGTGCACCACCACCACAACTCTGCCGTAGCCGGTCACTCAGCATCACCACGGTCTCTCCTGAGCTTGGCCCGAAGTCTTCTGCTGCGCCAGCTGTGCAATCCTCATGTTGTCGGTTGGCTCTCCACATGGGACGAACGGTTAGCCCTCAAACTCAGGTAGTCCCGGGCGAGATCATCAATATATATATATATTCACTGAAAAAAACCATAGGTTTCAGGGACGTTATAGTTAGTTGGACATTTCACTCGTACAAAACCATAGAAATTCGGCCGTTATAGTTAGTTGAGCCAACTATAACTCGCGCCCCCGCAATGCACTGCTGATGACGTCACATATTACATCATTCATGACATGGTAAGTGACATCACTGATGACATCTAAAAAAAATTTAGAAGGGGGCTGTGTGGCCCCCCCTTCTTTTACTATTTTTGGGGCCCTGCGGACCCCATCCCCCAGAGCCTGACCCCTGTTTTTTTTTTTTTAAACGGGAAGGGGGCCGTTCGGCCCCCCCTCGCAAGACCAATTTCGGCCCCGGGGACCCCATCCCCCGGGACATGGCCTCCTTTTTCTAAATTTATTAATTGGGAAGGAGGACCGCGTGGCCCCCCTTCCCTAGGCCACTATTGGCCCCGGGGACCCCATCCCCGGGGCTGGCCTGCCGTTTAAAAAAAAATATTTGCAGGAGGGGGGCCGCGTGGCCCCCCTTTCGGGCCACTTTTGGCCCCAGGGACCCCATCCCCCGGGGCCTGGCCTCACTGTTGGGGACCGTGGGGGGAGCCTCAATGCCCCCACGGTCCCGCCGGCATTGCTTTTGAGCAAGGGGAGCTGCTAACATGTAGCTCCCCTTGCTCAAAAGCAATCCTGCTTTGCTTCAACGAAGCAAAGCAGAGTTTGCTATGACAGGGCGGGAGCCGTGCTCCCGCCCTGCCATAGCAAACAGCAATGTCCCGGGGGTGGGCACCCCGGGACATTGCAGGATCCGGCCATGGGGGGTGGCAGTCCCCAGGGCCATCAAGCGCTCCAGGAGTGGGGCCGTGCTGCCCCCCTCCCAAGTGTTTAAAGCCCTGGGGAGGTGGTGGTCCCCGGGGCTTGGGGGGGCCCGCGAGGCCCCCGCAAATAATTGAAGAAAGCCCCGGGGAGGTGGCAGTCTCCGGGGCTTGGGGGGGTCCGTGAGGCCCCCCCACCCACATTTTTAAAAAAAAATTAAGCCCCGGGGAGGTGGCGGTCCCCGGGGCAGCAGGGGGGCCGCGTGCCCCCGCGCATATTTCAATAAAGCCCCGGGGAGGTGGCGGTCCCCGGGGCAGCTGGGGGGCTGCGTGCCCCCCGCATATAATTAAAGAAAACCCTGGGGAGGTGGCGATCCCCGGGGCTGCGGGGGGCCCCCGCGGGCCTCCGCAAATTAATTTGGCATTGCCCCCGGGCCCTGGCCCACCCGGGGGCTCATACAAAACGAAGCACGTTTTTTAAAACAATTCACCCGGATTTGCGCACCCAGCGCGAATTCGGCCGTTTTAAAAAAAATAAAATGCTTTTTTTGGCCCTGGGGGTCCCTGTGGGACCCCCTGAGCAGGCCTAGGGGGTCCAGGTGTTTCTACCCTGCCCCCTTTTCTTCATTTTTCACTTTTTGTCCCCCTTTTTCTTGTGACTCGGTTACCGAGTCACAAGATGGCTGCCAACACTTCCTGGTTTGGAGTGTTGGCAGCCAATCAGAGTGAAGCTCGTGCCCGGGAGGGTTCACGACTCCTTCTCGGTGCTCAGATATCAATATTTTTCTTTTTTTAATTCCTCAGGAACTACTGATCGGATTTACACCAGTTAAAAAAAAAGGTCGCTTTCTGGACCAAGACCTACCTTTTTGCCAAATTTGGTGTAATTCCGTTCAGCAGTTCGGGCTGTAACCTGTTTCAAAATTCCTATGGAAATTAACACAGGTCCCGTGGACCCGTGATCAAGGTGCGGCTGCACCGAAACGTGTCGGGCGTTTGTTTACCACACGTGTTATTAAAATTTTACACGCTACTAAGGAATTGGGCTCGGCTTCGTACTTTCTGTCTATTGACGAAGGACTTGCTTTGATATATATATCTATATATATATATATCTATATATATATATATATATATATATATATAGATATATATATATATAACAATAACTCCGCACCCTGGAAGCGTCTTTTCTCTCCAAATCACGGACACGGACCCAATTCGGTGCTAGAATGTTTTATTCAACCGTCTCCATTACGCGTTTCGACTCCGTGGAGCCTTGATCACATGACATGGATACACAGGTTAGTGCAATATTTAAAGTGAAACGTACATTGCAATTGATCATCACGTGTTCATGGACAAAGAGAAAATACTTATGGTACCAACCCTGTTTACGATGTTGCTAAGCATATTCCATCATTTTTGGGCTGTTTAAAACATAGTAATATTAGAAAATAGTTTATATTCTCATTTCTCCAATGCTTTTTAAAATTACACGTAAAATACTAAAAGCAGAAAAATACATTAATAATAGGTTCAATCCTATATTCATATATAATTACATGTTTCTTTTGTACCCTGATATGTCCCTGTTGCGATATGTACAAAATTCTATAAAGTGCCTAAGTGAAAAGTGCAAAGTGATTGTGAAAATGTTAATAAGAATAAAATTAACTCTATGTGTGTCTCCCTGTTGTCCGACTTATATAATCATATTTTCATTGTGAGCAAATGCCTAAAATTCAGTTGTTAATCCTCACAGCCTGAGTACATAGATACAAGTACAGTATTCATTATGACCAATGTAAATGAAATTTATCCCAAACCTATAGATACCTGAGCTTCAAGGAAGGAAGATATGGAAATAGAATGTCTTAAAATGTTCACGTCCTAAAGTTGTTACTTTGAGTACACAGAAGTATAGCAGCTAGTTAGTTTACACGTATAAATATATAAATATACGTAAAGGCGTACATAAATACATAAACATATGAACACATATAAAAAATTCTATAGAAAAAAACTCTTTTTACAAAATTTCATATTCATGTTAAACACAATTATTGTATAATATTAGAATAAATAGTCATAAAAATCCTAAAATTGTTAAAATGTTAATCATTTCTAAAATATAATCGCTGACCTATGTACTTTTAGTTGACATCTGGACTGATCCATTCTGTTTAATATATAGATATATATATATATATACACACACACACACACCTACTGGCAGTCGCCAGTAGGTAGTTACACTTAGGTCCTAATTTCTACTAAAAAGCTGTTTTTGATTTGCCAATAGCTTTGGCGCTGTTTGACGGGTCTTCGTGAAATTTTCAAAAATATTGGGGCAGTCACTGCAGGTGCTGGCTTGAAAATTTAGGGGTGGTCTCTCAAAAGGGGGCCAAGAAAAAGGGGGGTCCCAAAAAGGCTTTTTTTTCATATTAATTCCCATAGGAAACTTTCGACACGGCTACAGACCGAACTGCTGAACGGAATTAAACCACATTTGGCAGAAGGGTAGCTCTTGGTTTAGAATCCCCCTCATGGAGCCGTAAATGGCCCTGGGTCACCACCCCCTAGGGCCAGCACCAGCAATGTCCTGGGGTGCCCACCCCCGGGACATTGCACTGCTCCCGCCAAGCCATAGCAAACACTGCTCCGCTTTTTTAATCTTTTTTCTGTGACTCAGTTCAACCGAGTAACAAGATAGCTGTCAGCACTTCCTGGTTTCAAGTGTTGGCAGCCAATCAGATCTCAGCACGAGATCAGGAGGGTCACGGATCCACCGCATCACTATACATACAACTGGAAATTTCTTTAGATTTCTCCGCAACTGCTCAATGGATTTACACCAAATCACAAAAAGGCACATCCCTGAACCAACATCTACCTTCCTGCTAAATTTGGTGAAATTCTGTTCAGCAGTTCGGGCTGTAGAAAGCAGCTACAGTGAGCTTCATAATCATTTTGAAAATTTTGTGAAGATTCGTCAAACGGCGCCAAAGTTATTTGCAAAACAAAAAATGCTTTTTCTATGGAAACTAGGTCTGACTATAACTGCCAACTGGCGACTGCCAGTAGGATATATAAGTGCGTATATATATATATATATATATATATATATATATATATATATCCATCTACTAGGTAGTTATATTTAGGTCAGCTTTTCCTTAGAAAGAGCATTTTTTGGTTTGCTATTAATTTTGGCACTGTTTGACAAATCTTAACAAAACTTCCCAAAAAAGTTCAGCCACTTCAGCTCCTTCCCGGAAAGTTTCGGGGTCAAGAAAAAGAGGGGGCCTAAAATGCAAAATCCCCATGCATTTTTCATAGACTTTTATAAGATGGGCTACAACAAAACTGTTGAACGGAATTACACCAAAGTTGACAGGAAGCTAAATCTTGGTCCGCAGATTGTGCTTTTTGTAATTTGATATAAAACCGTTCAGTAGTTTTTGAGAAATTTAGCGTAAAAAATAATTATATATTTTGGCAGTTGAGTCTGCATCATTCTCGAGAGGCTCTTGTTGGAGTGCCAATTTAAAAATAGAGTGCTCTGATTGGCCCAGGGAGCTTTATTTCCCTTGGGCCATCCTGATCCCGTGGAAGTCAGGCTCCCACGAGAGCCATTGCTCTGATTGCTGCGGCCCTCCTCCCCGACCCATTTGGTGCCCCAAGGAGCCAACCCCCAGGGCAGAATATATTTAGTATGGGGAGGAGGATGTGCGGCCCCCCTCCCAGAGCTTCTAATGGCCCCGTGGAACCCACCCCGTGACTTATCAGTTTTCTTGGCTGCAGCGGCATGGGCAGGGAATCCTTTGTTTGCTCTTGCTTGGCGGGAGCATTTTCTTAACTCCCGCCAAGCGGGAGCAAACACCGAATCCGTTACCAGCTGGCTGGAGCTTCAAAAATGCTCACAACCGCAGGTAGTGGACTTTTGATCAAAATATTGCTCCCATTGTCAGGAAGTTTACTCACTTTATGCGGAGCAGAAATGGGCTAAAGGCTGTCCCAGTTCAATCAAAAGGTCCCTCAAATTGCCTTCTGGCACCATCCCAGTTCTGTGAAGCACAGGGGGGGGGACACAGTCTCTCGAACCGCTTCCGATTGCCCTCAGAAGTGTTCCTCAGCCTAGTCACTTACTCTAACCACTGAGGCCCATTGGGCGATACTACCTGGCAACACGAAGTCGCTGGGTTGGGTGAGGAGTGGTCAGTTGATTTGCCGCTCTGAGGGAAAAACAGAATCCTTGGTGAATGGGGTGCAGCTTTCCCCGCACCCCATGGGAAGTAATACACAACGCCTGGTGATCCTTGATCGGAGTCGCACCAGACAATCCGGTCACCATGAGCCACGATTCAGGTTCTCCGTACCTCCCTGGAAAGGAGGCACAACATCTGGTGTGTTATGATGCGAGTCACTCTAAACTATCTGGCCACAATGAACCAAAAGTTGAGTTTTCCGTACCTCCCTGAAAATGAGGCACAGCGTCTGGTGCACGAGGATACGAGTCGCACCAGAGAATCCAGTTACAATCAACCCACAGTCGGCTTTGCTGTACCTCCCTGGAATGAGGCACAATGCCTGGTGCGTGATGAGACGAACCACACACACAATCGCAAGTTCAGTAGTACCCTACGAGGTAGAATGAAGCACTACTCCGGATGCACCCTCCCTTCGAGGGCCACAACCTATAAATCGAACACCGCACACAATGAGCATGTAGTCAGCATGTCGCACGAGACAGATGCATCACAGACGGCGAAGTGGGCCTGGCTGGGTCCAGCAACTAGTGAATCTGCTCACCACCTACGAGACGTGTGCGCGTGCTGAGGCCCCACGTTGCAGGGACCACACTCCTTCAATGCGGGCAAGACTTTTGGGGCTCGGCACAGGGCAATCTGGTCTCCAGGCACAATACTTAGTTCCACGCTCACACCGCGCTGCAGTCTGGATCCCGCAGACAAAGTAGGCACTTGAGAGGGCAACGCTCTCCCGGTGGAACACGTAGATGATGTCGGTCGTTCACGGGAGGTATTTGATGTCCCTGAAACCTCCACAAAGAACAGGGGGCAAGCCAACAAGCCCTTTCAGAGCACACTTCAGGGTGCCACACAGCAGCAGGTAGTCAGCCACTATTCAGGAAGGGTGCACGGTCCTTTCCAATGGCATTAATTCTTCTTGTGCACAACAGATTTCTCTGGCAGTGTGCAACACGCAGTCCAGGATATCTGGTCCCACGTCCCCACAAGTGTATCTCTACCCTGCTGAGGTATGGCACCAGTAAATGTACTGTAGTGTGCCTTTGAAGTAGGGGTGGTTCAGAGGGTTCGCCTTTGAACCACAGATGTCTCCCCTAAATGTCAGTCCTGTCTGCCATGAGGCCTTGGAATGCAGATCTTAATCTTTAGTGGGGCCATGATCTGGCATCCCAGAGTCCAAGTGTCAAAACCTCTACCTCCAGTCTATCCAGCCAGGTCCTCTAATGGCAGAGGTCTGTCATTCCATCTGCCTACCCAATGTCTATGGCTGTCGCTGGGGAAAGCACAGAAGTGCTCCCCCAGCCTCAAGTGTGGACTAGAGACAAACTAATTGGCACTCAAAGGGTTTTTTGAGCGGAAATGCCAACTTTCTAAAAGTGGCATTTCTAAGTTATTAATGACAAATCCACCTTTACCACAAGAGATGGTTTGTCATTGTGAATCCAATGATTGGAAGCATGATGAGGCTGCTCCACTGTAAGCCACTTTTGCAGGTTGAAGTAATTTCAACCATTCCCCATGTAACCTATGGGGAGAGTGAACCTCATAGGTAGTGAACACACACATAGGTATTCTTCACTACCTGGGCATGGAACACGTGTACCTGCTCTGCCTTTCACCTACCACTGACTTCACCTCTCAGGGCTTACCAAAGGGGTGCTCTCGCAGTCTAGTGCAAATGCCCACCCATAGGCTTGCAATAAAAGGCTTAAGACATGTTTAAAAACATCAGGTAAGCATCACTTCCTACATGTGTAGGAAGGGTGCACGCACTTTCACACTGCATTACAGTGGGAAAGTGCCCAGACTCCTAGGACCACAAGAAGAGAATCAGCAAAACCAATGAGGAAAATCAAAAAGTTTAGGGAAACACTTCCTAAAGAGTATCAGGTTTAACAGAAGTATTTGGCTATTCCCAGAACCTCCACTTCACTCATGCTGACCTTCTGTTAATGATCGCTCTGCCCATAAACCTAACTTGTTGTTTGGAGGTTTATAAAAGAGGCACAAAAAATATGCAAATAATTATTGTCCATTCTTGGTTTAGGAAAACAATATTCAGTCAATAGCTTTAACTAAAATAAGACAGATGTTAAAATCCACTATCTTGTCAACCTCAGATTTAGTAGTAGTGACCATCACCACCAGGTCAATAGGGACAAAAGAACTATGTGAGAAGAACAACAAGCAGGGACAGAAGAGCCAGTCGAAAAAGCAGAACTGGATCTTCCACTGATGCAGAAAACCTAGTCAGATCGCCATCCTATTCAACAAAGCAGTGACACGAAGAGGCCATACGATAAAACAAGTAGGAAGCCACACAAACTCATCCACTGGATACAGTGGGACAGAGACCAGTTAGCATCATCAAAACATTTGACAGTACTGCTTCAGGTATGCGTTACATGGGTAGTGCGTGGTCGTTCCCATGGATCCACCCATGTATTTTGACACAAACCCATATTTACAAAGACTAGTAAACGTGTGTGTGCTCCAAAATGGTGCTCCAACCAGAGGCTGGCAAATACAGAAAAATATCTTAATTTCTCCTCATCATTTCCTCTTTGCTGCATTCTGCAGCACACAAATAAAGAGGAAATAGCCTTAAATTATATTTTGTGCAGGAAGGTATCCCTTCCTGTACAACACATATCCTTAACCCAACTCAGACAGCCTTGCGACAAGACGCAAGGGTGCCTGGATTGGCGCTAGGCAGCCACAAGTGCACCAGTGCTAGGAGACATCAGAACTGTGCCATATATTTGAAAATCTGCCTCGGTTCTCCTCTCTCACTTTCACGCAACACAAATTAGCAACTTTACTTGCTGCGCTGCATTGCGTGAAATGTTAGTAAATATGCCCCTTAGAGTTCAGCAGCAGACATGAAAGAGATTTGGAGGCACAGAAGCACACACAGGCAAGCAGTGCCTTTGTGGAGTCTGGTGGTGCCTGGTGGGCAAGCTTGAAAGTGCCAGAGTGTGGGCTATTTTTATGTCTATTGTTTGCCAAGAGCTTTTGATTTTACTAAAATGATATGTATATTATACTTATTTAAAGAGGATTTCAACTACCTCCCTTCATCCATTTGTCTGTTGTTGTGTCATTCAGATTCACTTCCACCCACTACAGCACACAGTATGGAGCAATGGGTCAGCTTACTGGTTAACTTCACATTGAGTGACTGCATTTTGCTCTCTCACAATGAGCACATTGCCACACAAGACATTTCCCTTCAGTGCCAGCGTTTTTGTTGTTTTTATTTCATAATTACTTTAGGGTTGCCCTTGCGGTTATAGCCTGAGGTGAGGTTCATAAGTTCCTGTCTCCTGCCAGTGCTATTGAAATTTCTTTTGGAGTGTCTTTTGTTTATCTGACTGTGGGTATTTCCCAGAATAGCAGATTTCATCCATTTGAAAATGTTATGCATTAAGTTATCCTCTTTTTACTATGCAGCAGTACACAAACTAAAGCTTCAATATTTTATATATGAATTCATAAGTGGACAATTCTTCAGAGCAGATTTATGTGGGGCTCCATTTCGCCAATGGTTCTTTAATAAACTTTGCCCAGGAGGAAAATACACGCTTAATTTTTTATCAGTAAATGTATTTTCTTCTTTCTTTCTTTTGGAGTGTCCTTTATTTCCTTCTTTCTTTCTTTGCCAACACAAATTATTTTTTGGGCCCCATGGGTAGTGAAGGGACTTATAGAAACAGCCCACATAACTGTCCTTTGAAGTGGCCCATCTGGCAGTGCCAGGCTGTCCGAAAGGCTAGTCCAGCACTGCAGGAGAGAGTCCAGGGGAATCAACCGGGGAATCCCTCTCCCCCTCTTAATGCACAAAAGAGGAAAAGTATAAAGAGGAACCTAGGGAGCACACTGAGAATGACGTCCACAAAACAAAAGAAATTAGAAAGAAACATGAAAGTGTTGCCACGTCTTCTGAACATGCTTCTTGGAAAACAGAAAAGAGTTTGAAGGAAGGCCAACACAAATGTCAAACAAAACAAGTAGACATTAGTAGGGAAATAGGAGACAAGCAGATAAGTCTGCAAATTCAATGCGGGATTGTTACTGTTGGGCATGCATTGGTGGCATTCTCGTAGTTGGAGCTGAGCACTGTTAAAGCCTACATCCTTGCCCTCAAAGTGAGAGCCAATTGTTTTCCCCTCTGCATACAGTGCTACCAATCTAAGGAAGGAAGGACCTCCACTTCTCTGAGTACTTGGACATGGAACATCTTGTCCACAGCCACTTAATCCTCCTCTATTTTGGCTAATGCCGTAATATGTGCTGTAGAAATCTGGGGCCCCACAACCTTCAACGACTATCTGACCCCCCTCTGTCCTACAAGTGCTGCTTTGCAGACATATGGTGCAAATACATGAGAGTTTGTGTATTATTTCCTACAATTCTTACTTCAAGCAGATTTGTGAATCTGCTTAAAAATCATTTGCCGCTGATGATCTAGAAGCTCTCTCACCTAGACCCCTTCCTATCTCCTCTGACCAGGTCACTTCACTGGATGTAAGTCAGTCATGACTAACCTACATATGGGTAAATATCATGTGGTTATGGTGCCCCCTTCACTTTATCCATTTCTCATCACTGTTGGATTCAAGAAACCTCTATTGGATTTTATAACATAAGCAGTAAGGGCAAAGCAAAATAACTACAAGTATGTGAAAGTGCATCATTCCATGTGTTCCAAGTATGAACATGGGATACAGTAGTAAATTATTGAGGTCTCTTAAAGCCCCCCTTTCACTGTCTGGTGTACTGCCAAAGTTGAACCTGAAAGAAGTAGAATCTCTCTGACTCAGGGCAATTTTATTGCCTCAAACTCGAAATTAGAGTGAAATTAGGGTTGCGGAAAATGGGAAGAAATGATAACAGGAATTTGCTGTGCTCTCTTTTGACATAACCGTTCTCACCTCTATAGAGCAAAATACATTGATGTTCAGAACAAGCATTGGTAAATGCATTAGGTTTCGCATATAGGATTAATAATAAATTAAGAGGTGTGGGAGCAGTGTAAGAGTGCAGGGAGAATGGTGTGAGTGGTCTTTGTGCAGGGTGAGTGGTACATGAATGAAGGTTGATAAGTGTCTGAGTACAGGGTAAAAGTGCCTCAATGCAAGTGTGGCATGAAGCACTATTCAAAAACAATAACTGGGTGTCTGCCCTTCACCCGTCTTACCTTTGGGGGCCTGTTCTTCCTGGCCCCATCACCCCAAAAAAACTTCCACTGCGCAACCCCAGATCTCACATGGTCCATGATTTCCACATCACGCTGTGCACTATCTCTTATCAGGAACATTAGTGTGAGACTGACGTGTCAACCCACAACATTTAACGTGTAGCGTTAGTTTAAGTATTTATTATTAGACACATTGTAACTGGTGTAGCATGCAGCAAAAAAGACTATATACACAAAACACTAAATATATGTATTCTGAAGCAACTCGCAGACAATTGGTCCTAATCCTAATTGTACCGAAACCGGCGAATCCATAACCTCAAGTAAAAGATTCGAATGGAGCGCATGAGCCTCGTTTAACTGAAAGTTCTGCTAAATTCCAGTTTGGGGCACGATCGTGCAATAGAACCTGCAAACTGGGAGAGCATCCGAATGCCAGAGAACCGACGATGCTGTAGGAAAAGCTTTCCTTCCCATTGGGCCTGACAGGATAAGTCGAAGTGCTGAGAGGAAGCAGCGCAGCTAACATTGTTAGTTTGAGTTAAAATCTTATCTATAAGGTCTGGCGGGGTGTTGTTCTTCATGTTGATCTCAGGTGTAAGAAGAAGAAGAAGAATGCTTTATTGTACATGGTTATTTAAAACCTTTACAATGTAAACAAAAATTCAATTAATAAAACAAAGGTCAAGTTCATACATATTAAGACAATAAATCCATCAGTAAAAAGCATACTAAGACAGCAGCATCAAAGTTAAAATAAAATATGAATTCAGTTAGACAGCCTATTTTGCAATGCAGTAAGTTGATACTTGTTGCCAGCTGAGTGGTAATGTAGTAAAGTGCCAGTGCAATAAAAACATTTTAGAAAGTGCCACTTCAGTAAAAACATATTTGCGTTAAAAAGAAAAGGAGATTAGTCATGTTGACAGTTCGGGATATCCCTGTAATGTGGTCATAGTTATTCAGTATAGTTCAAAGTAGCTGTTTGCTTTTCTGCACTGTCCTCCAACTAGTAAATATCGAGACTTGGCGGGTGGCAACATGCGGTTTGGGTAAAGTTCAGAGGCCTAAATTATGGCCCTTCTGCTTGAATTGGACCAAAAGATGCAGGATGTTATTCGTCCTCACCAAGGGCCATATGTAGGTCGGCTAATACCGGTCGGTAACGGCCGAAAATCGGTAAATTTCCCGTTACCGACCGGTATTTAGCCCTTTGCGATGTAGGAGGCCGGATTTAAGGAGTCGGTAATTTACCGATTCGTTATTTTAAGGAATCAGTAAATTACCGATTCCTTAAATCCTATGTAGAGAGCACTCAAGTGAGTGCATTTTTGGTTTAAGGATTCGTTATTTACCACCAACTACAAGTTGGTGGTAAATACCGAATACCTTTTAAAAGCAATTTTGTGCTTTTTAAAAGTGCCATGTGGCAGACATACATGCCTTTAGGGCATGTATGTGCGCCACATGTGCACACATGCACGATTCAGGGTGCAACAGGGTGTCAATTTGACACCCTGCCACCCTGAATATGCTCCCCTATTACCTATTCGGTATTTACCGAATCGGTAATAGTGAATGGCTTCCCATTCATTCCTATGGGCCTCCAGGCCCATAGGAATGAATGGGAAGGTATTCCTTATTACCGATTCGGTAAATACCGAATAGGTAATAACGAATATTACCGAATCGGTAAAATTTACCGAATGTTTACCTACATTCTATTTACCGATTCTTAAATACCGAATCGGTAAAATTCGGTATTTAGGAATCGGTAAATAGAAATTACCTACATATGGCCCCAAATGTCTGGAGCAGGCTAGACCTAGGTACAAGCACGCTTTGAATCTCGTTACTCAAGGGGCTGATGGATAAAAAGCGGTGCAGTGTTCCTGGGCGTTCCCAACAGGTGGCTTTGTGAAGACTGGATGGTCCATCTGTTGGGTCCATGCCCGCTTGCATCCTAGGTGGGCTGCTAGTATGTTCCTCTCTCTCAGTGCTACTGTTGTCTTTCCTGATGGTTAAAGCAGTAAACATTGGTGCCCGTCAGTTTCCCTGCCGGGGCCACTCTCTCCTAGAGTTGGTTTGTGGTCGCTTAGGGGTATTTGGACGCGCCTCATGCCGACATATTGCCACCTGTTTCTTTGCCAGTGCCAACTGGTGCTTACTCTTTGAGGGTTAGAGTGGATTGATCCTCTCGTCCTTCGCGGTGCTGCTAGGTTTTTGGCTATCCTTCAGGCTTTTGAAGCGAGTTTCTGCCGTTTCAAGGAGTTTCACCATTCGGCAGCTCAGTTGGATGTCATCACCTTTGAAGCAAGCCAGCCCGCTTGTCTGCAGGTCCGTATCCTGCGGTTGTTAAAAAGTGGTCTCAAGAGGGAGCGACGTTCTTGAGTAAGTTCGCTACAGATGGCGATGAGATGTACGGTGTTCTCTTTGCCGTTCCCGCAAAGTCGGCATTTTGTTGGTAACTGCGGGCGTAACCACGGTGGTAGGTGGGCCGCGGACGGCAGTAACGATAGGCGAAATTTCAGGAACTTCTCTTTTGTTTTTTTGTGGAAGCCTATCTGTAAATAAGCTTGGGGCGAGGGCTTGATGTATGATTGAACTGTAAGCCAGCCGTGAGCACGCTCTATCAAGGCGGCTTTGTCCTCCAACAATGATTCTTTTCAGACTGTCTTATTGACCACCTTTTTGAAGCTGGCTGGCGAGCCTGGGAGTTCCCATAATTGCCGTAAGCCAAGTTGATCGATAGCGGCCTCCAGGTACCGCCTTGCCGGGCAAGTTTCTTTATCTTGAAGTTCCTTCCACAGGAGAGCATTTAATGTTTTCAGATCTCCCCTGCTTACTTTGTGCCAGCTTTTTATGTAGGATCCTTTACGTGCCAGCTCTTCTTTTGGTAGCCCAAATTCTAGTCTCATCTGAGCGGGCGATGTGTACCTCGGAAGGCCAAAGATCATGCGTAACGCCTTTGCTACCGTTCCATCTACTGAAGCAGTATCCCTCCCCCTCATTGCTTCACTGCCGTAAGTGATGGCCGGGATTAATTTTGCCTGGATCACCTTTGTGAGGGGTAATAGGCTTGGACCAGAGACCACGTTTTTTAGGTTTCTAAGTGCCACTGCAACCATTAATCCTTTCCTTTTTATGGCGTCACATTGCGGCTTGAAGTTGGCCTTGCAATCTATGATGACCCCCAAGTATCTATATTCACAGACCGTTTCCAGCTTCCTTGATGCCAAGAGCCAGTTCCGTATTGTTTTCTTTTTGGGGAGATTAACGCACATAACTTTAGATTTTTCTTGGTTGATGCTAAGTCTATTAGCTGCAGAATATCTTGACGTAATGTCCAGTAGCCGCTGTAGGCCTACAGGGGTCCGGCTAATAAGTAACAGGTCGTCTGCGTAAAAGAGGTGCGACAGCTGGGAGCCCCTAACTTTGGTGCATGCGAGTTGCTTTCATTTAGGAGCGTTGATAGCTCTCCCATGAAAAGATTAAAAGTATTGGAGCGAGTACGCAACCCTGTTTTACCCCTGTGCTTGTTGAGATCTTCCTTGTTAGGTATTCACCAGAGCCTAATTTGACTTGCACCCATGTCTCGCTGTGCAGAAGAATTAGTTGTTTTAAGAGCAACGGGGGAATATTCAGCTTTTTAAATTTTTCCCACAGAAGATTTCTATTGACATGGTTGAATGCAGTGCTGTAGTCAATATAGCACAGATATAGGGGTTGCTTCGCTTCGAGGGCAGCATCGATTAATAGAGAAAGCGCTAATATGTTGGTGGTAGTGCCCATACCTTTGCAGAAGCCTGTTTGGTTGTATGGAATTGCTGAAACCTCAGCTGCCCACGATGTCAGTTCCTCTAGTAAGAGTCCCACGAAGTATTTGGCCTCGTTGTCAAGCAAGGCCCCTAGCCGATAATTTTTTGCGTCGTTTCGGTTTCCCTTTTTGAAGATAGGTGAGATGATGGCTCCCCTCCATGATGATGGAATTATTGATGTCTGTAGGATTTTTTCGAACATTGGTTTGAGTGTGGCGGCCCAATTATCCGGCTCTTGCTTGAACAGTATGGGGGGAATCCCATTTGGTCCAGGCGCCCCCTCGCGTCTTCCCTTTGAGATTCTGTTGCTAATCAGTGCATTCGTGATTACGATTGCCTGATCTGGCTGCTGAGAATCGTAGTGTTTGCAACACAGCATTAATCGTCCCTCAGTGTCCTTTGCGGGATTAGGTATTCTTTGACTGTTTGTGTCGGTTTCATTAAAATGCGTACTAAGAAAGATTGTCCAGTCATCTTCTGTGACATAAGAGTTAATGCCTTGACTCCGCTCCTTGATCAGATTATTGATCTTTTGCCAGAATTGAGCGCTGTTATTAGTTTTGGCATCTTGTAAGAGTTTGGCCCAGAGAGACTCATCTGCTTCTCGCTTAAGTCGCCAGATCAGCCTCCTGCGGTCGCGCTTTAGCCGCCTCAACTCTTCTTTGACGGCAGGGTCTGCCCTCAGACTTCGTAGTGCTTGTCTGATGAGAGTCTTTAGGTTTTTTAGATGAGTATTGTTACTGAAGTTGTGGTACCTCATGTGCTTCTCGGATTTACCAGCTCCTTCAAACCAGTTTTTCCCCTGTTTTGTTCCCATATTGTTGCGTAGTGTTTCTACAAACTTCTCCCAGCTCTCGATTAGGTCTATTGTTACATTTTGCGCTTCGTTGAGTGCTCGCTTAGCGTGGAGCAGAAGACGCTGAGGGTCATCTGTTCTGCATTTTATCCGCCTATCATTCGCGGCGTAAACAGAATTGTGCCCCTTGGCACATTCAGGGTTTAAAATTGTGAAGGCCTCTATTGTGACTTCCTGAGGTAAGTGATCACTAAAATCTAGTGAGCCGATGTGAAAATCTCTTGCCGATTGAAACAGGTTACTGGAGAGGAAGGTGAAATCATTTGTGGAACTGGTCGTTGTACTATGGAACTTGCCGCTTGGGGGCGGTCCCCTGGGAGTCTTCCGTTAAGTGCTCGGAGGCCTAGTTCTTCTAGTGTCACTAGAAGTCGCTGTGCTGTTTTTGATCTCAGGTGTAGCCTGGGGCGGGAAAAGAACTTTAAGCAGCCAAAAGGCCAAGGCGGGCTGGACCCCTGGGACCAGGAGCAGGGAGAGCAGCCGAGAAGTGCCTCCTTGTCCCTCCATGGCTTCTCAACAAACAGATGGGGCATATCAGCAACGGACGGCGATGAATAACGCAAAGCGCGCTTAGCGCTTTTGTATTTATCGCCGTCTATCGCTGGAATTTATCGCCCTGTTAGCGCGTTATTAACAACGCATTTCTCCAGGGCGATGTAAATTCCAGCGATAGCGGGGAAATCGCCGTTTTGCAGGGAACATCGCTGGTTTTCCAGCGATGTTCCCTGCAAAACGGCGATATGCTTGATGATACGACCCTGTGGTCGTAACACAAGAATCCACCCCCATGTTAAACATCCATGAGTCAGGATTTTAGCAGACGTTAGTTTTTGGCGAAAACAGCGGTTTTCGCCCAAAACTAACGTCTGCTAAAATGCGTGCGCCGCCTTGTAAATATCGCGATGTGCACATCAGCGATATTTTACAGGTTGTACTGCCCAGTGACGCCCACTTTGCATCTCATTAGAGATGCAAAGCGAGGCGTCTGGAAAAAGGGTGCTAACATGCGCTGCTGCATGTTAGCATCCCCTTGTAGATAGGGCGCTAATATTATCTCCGCTTTTTTGGCTTTTAAATCCAAAAAAGCGGAGATAAGGCCCTTGTAAATATGCCCCAGATGTTTTTAATCAGAGTTCAGCGAGGCCAGGGCTAAAAGGCGAAGAGGGGCAAGGGAGGGGTTCCTGCAAGAAAGGTAAATTACTAAAATAGAATATAGGAGCCCAGGCCACATAGGACAAAGCATGCACCTGAACCGGTTGCTTACAGTTGACCGACCTGTGCCATATCAATTACAGACGCACAGCATGCAGTCTCTCTTCGCTCCAAGCTAAAGTCGATGGTACAGCAGTGGAAATATGAGGAATCACTCCACACAAAACGTCTATAATGCAAGGAGAGACCAGGCACGGCCCGTGGTAGGAGTGCCGGTCGGACGGTGACGTGGAGCGGGGGAGGGGTAGGGTGGGGGGTAGTAAACTACGGATTAAGGCCGAATACAGGTAAGTGAACATTTAAATAAATAAAACGAATTTCGTTCTGAGCGCTGCATCGCCAAATGCGATGCAGTGCGCGCAACGAAATTCGTTTTATTTATTTAAATGTTAATTTACCTGTATTCGGCCTTAATCTGTAGTTTACTACCCCCCACCCTGCCCCTCCCCCGCCCCACGTCACCGCCCGACCGGCACTCCTACCACGGGCCGTGCCTGGGAGAGACGCACATTAGACAGAGCCTTCCACGGGAAAGTTTTAGCTTAAAGACTCCACCAGTACAGGCACTTCCTAGATAGTTGACTCCGAAAAGGCAAGTGCGCCTAATCCAGAGCTATACAGAAAATACTGGGGCCACAGAATCGCATTAATACGGTTGCCTGCTTTTGCTCAGTGGGAGGTTCAGGAAATGACCATGAGATGGAAGCCAAAGCATGGTCCAAACATGACCCGGCTAACAACAGTGTGGGCAGTGATCGACTTGGAAGAAGGCCTTTTCCTACAAAGATGCAGCAATTTAGCGAACCAGCCCCAGAGAGTTGTCCTGCACGCGTCACAAGTAATTTTTACAGAGGAAAGTCACGCTTTAACTTTCCCCCCCACAGCAAATGCAGCCGACGTGCACATAAAATGTTAGTTGATTTAAAAAACAACACTATAGAAAAATATTTTCTCCCAGGAAATGCATCTTGTAGAAGGGCTTGTAGAGTATCATTGGAAATGTAAACAGTTGGCAACCAAATTTATGACTTGATTGTTATTGTATTTATTCCCACCTTTAGTGTTCAGCCCCCATTCTCTCTGTACAGTGAGCGTCTGTCCCATGAAAAGCATTGGTAGCAGGGGACGAAGGAAAAATCTCCCTGACAAACATTAGGAGAGTGGACAGGATGTAGCGCAGCTGCCAGAGCTGCTGACTCAAGAGCTGGGGATCCCGGTTCGAGTCTCGGCAGCGCAACATCCTGTGATTCTAGGCAAATCCCTTAATCTCTCTGCGTTGCGTTATATAAATCTGCTGTACGACAAAAAAGCAGAAAGAGGCAGAACTTTATGGAAAAATAGTTTCACCAAAATGGATGTTGATGGTATTTCCGCTACGACAAACTGAATGAAGTAAAAGTAAGTGACAAGCACAGGAACCAATGATAAGCCAAGATAGAAAGGGGCGGGATGTAAGCCCAATTTTATGTTTATATTAAAAACAAAGGGGCATATTAGCAAGACCCACGTTAAAATTATCGCCGTTTTAGCGGCAGGAAACTGCCGCTAAAACGGCGATAATGGGCTTGCTAATATGCGTTATAGAATTCCAATAGAAGCCCAGGTTAGATGTCCTGCACATCTAACCTGGGCTTCTATTGGAATTCTATAACGCATATTAGCAAGCCCATTATCGCCGTTTTAGCGGCAGTTTCCTGCCGCTAATACGGCGATAATTTTATCGCCGGTCTTGCTAATATGCCCCAAAAGGTTTCACAAGCACATTACTAGCGCTGTGCAGGCGAAACCTAAAAACCTGTCTCTATATGAGCCTGATACTGGCGGTACGGTAGGAAGCAACTGCTTTTGGCCAAAAAGGCAATGTTTTAGTCAGCATTTTAAATTTATCAGATAAAGAACTATGGGAATGGCACTCCCAAAAACTGTAGAGTAACCTTAAAACAACATTTTAGGTGCAATTCATAATTTTATATATGCTTCTAACTGTACTATATTTGCACAAATAGCAGCATTTAATTGGAGAAACAGAGTTTGCCCCCATAATTTAATTTATTCACACTTAAAAAATCTGATTCTGCAAGTACGATGAAAGTTCAAGTGTAAATCTGTTCATATGAGTGGATAGGTGGATTCCAGGGCAGTACAACTGTAAAACGTGCACCCCCCCACAGATTTTCAGGTTTGTTTGTATTCCCAAAACCTTTACATTTATTTTCCCATCCGAATATTGTCAGTGGATTGTTCCACTCAAAATGGGGCGCAAGTTTGTTTTCAGGGTGGCAAAGGGAAGGTAAGAGTCCTAAAATTGGCTTGGATGAATTGATGGTGGTGTAGTTTCACTTCAACATTTTAAATGCTCTCTGGACTGACCGAATGCTAAGAAATGTAACTTGAGTGTCGGTCACTCTTTGCATCAGCACCCTTGCTTTGTTTGTGATTCGGTAATACTAGTTTCATCTATGTAACGTGGCCTCTGACGTAAGTATGTACTTCAGGTGGTAATAATCTGTCAGCTAACCTATGTACTTTTCTTCCATCTGGTCATTTTGATATTCCAATAAACATTTACTTAATTTTAGCAGATTCCGTTTTCCCTCATTGCAGTGTGCTTTACTAATTTCACACAGTTAGGCTTTGCTTTTTATTTATAAGCAGACTAACAAGCAAGAGTATGGTATTATATATTGCAAGAAGTACAGTAAGGAGCACATTTGATGCAAAGTTTTGTACACGAGTGCTGGTGCAGAGACTAGACTAAATATTTGGTTTACAATATTAGAATTTCTGTGTCATCTTCTATAAAAAAGTCGCTGCGCTCTACTGGCTCTTTGGTCTCTGGGCCTTAGAGACAGGCAAGTAAAGATGAGAGCTTCAAATCAAAATTGATTTATTTATCACAGTATAATAATCAATTTGTAAGAGTCAATGATAAGATTGATGGAATTTTCAAAGGGTTTCATTAAAATCTTTTGGTGTTTTTTATTTGGCATCACTTAATTATCAATACAATAAAGAACATATAGCATAAAGCGTGTTCCATAAGTAATTCCCTATTCTGAATATTATGATGAGAAATGTATTCTGAACCCATAAAAAGCTCAAATCGCGAGGTGTAGGCGTAAAGCTTAAAGCAATTTAAATGCACTCTTCATAAAGAGAAGGTTAGAACATTCAGTGGAGTTATTAGTAGTAAAGCATAGATTCCGAAAACAGGGAAATAAAGGGGTCTCAGTAAATAGCTCAATGAAGAGTTTAGAAAAGTCTATTCAGAGCAGAAAGCTTCAGAATGCAGATGCAAATCTGGGCAGTAGCAGGCGCGCAACGCCCATTAGGCTCAAAGGGCTTCAGCCCCCCACCCTGTCGTGTGTGGCAGCCTGGGCTGAGACAGCTTCCCGGGCAAACACACAGCTGCACCCGAGTACTTCACAGGTTTTTAAAAGACCATTTGCTTGTTAATGAGGCTTCGTTGTTTTTGCACCCCTTCTTAGAGCCCCTGCATCTCCACTCTGCCTATTGCTGAAGAATTAGCCCCCCCCCTGAAATTTTTTCTTAGCCCCCCCTCCCCCGAAATTTGGCTCTAGTTGCGCCTCTGGACAGTAGTATGGACAGTGCTCACGGGGAAGTCTGCCACACACTAGCCTAGGAACACGCATTATTATAGCATTTCGATATCTACAAGTGACATAATGTTGCCTAAATCCGGACTCTTCCTCCAATCAGGGTACATGTCTTCATGGGAACGGAAAGCTTCCACTGTGTAAGTTACTTTTAAACAAAGGTCTTGCAGATTTTGAGTATAATGTAGACAAATATTAAAACATTGTACAAGTTGACGTTTAGTTCCGACTATTTAGTTTTCTACAAGACAAAATAGTTCATGGTTCATTATACAAATGAAATCATCGCTTTCTCCCATATCCTAACTGACGAGGCTTGTATGTGAAGAAACATTTATTTGAGTATTAACTACATTATTCAGTATTCTGTTGTATTCCATCTTATGAGAAGCTCGAAACTGCCTTTCTTAACATTAGATGATAGATCACTCTCGTTCAGCATATTTTGTCCCTGAACTCTCCACTTTATATTACCAAGAATGTTGACTTAATGAAAGAGAGGAAAAACTGCATTCAGAAGCATTTCTAACTTAATCTGGCTCACTATAAAAGCCTAGTGCTCTCATTTGCCATTATAAAAATGTAGCTTCTCGTTTTAAGATGTGCACCTTACTTCTACACGTTAATTGCATTAATGTACGTTTATAAAAACGCTCAAACACGAGCCACAAATCCTAGCATCCCAGTAATCTTCGTTAGTGCTAGATCAGGTCTTCCTAGTCCCACCCGAGGCTCGCCTACTCCTGTTTGTAAAGACATGCGCAGGAAGACGGATATTCCCAGATATAGCTCTAACATTTTAGCTTGCCCACCCCCAAAATAAAACTCCCTACCCTCCCAGGACAAGACAAACCCATAAATCACCGATAAACTCTATGAGAACCATTGTGGGCAGCACCATGTCATGTGGTTTAAAATCAAGATTAGGCCTCCCATGGTATTTTGTTTTTACATTTACATCTGTATTAACCCTATTTATTTTTGCTCATTTTATCTCAGTTTATTCATATTCCAGAAAAAAGTAAAAAAGTAAAATTATTGTGTCCATTTTGAAATGCATTATTATTAAAACCCTCAAATAAAGAGGCATCATTCCTCTTGCATTCCCGGTTATGAACTTCGAATCCTTGTAAATCCCCTTAAATAAGTCGAATCAAAAGGGTTATTTTCTAAACCTTGTGTAAGCATTGATCTTCTGCTTGCAACTGCTCATTTTAATGACATGACCTTTTGTGTCCTTTTGTATAATCCCCCAAGAGTTTATTGATGACGTGTGTGCATCTTATTTTTGTTGTAGGACAAATAGTGACATTTGACAACTGGCGAATCCTCCATGGGCGACGCAGCTACCAGCCAGCTAGCAAGACTCAGCGGCACCTAGAAGGATGTTACCTGGACTGGGACGTGGTCATGTCCAGACTGCGCTGCTTGAAGCAGGCAATCAAGGATGCAGAAAAATGAATTTTTCACTCAACTTTTATGATTGCACCACTCACACAGATCAAAAAAACTTAAAATTGTTATTTAGTTATTATTGTCATCAGATAAATGAAGTGGTGACGTTTAACTCCCTTAACAGTGAGAACATCATGAAATGGCTAAGCGCTGATTTGTTAAGGAGGTATTTGTTTAGATTTTATCTGCCTGCACACTCATTTTCAGGAATCTTATACTGATGTAAATAATTTCCAAAGACATGTGAACTTCACTTACATAATCTTACAGTTTCTCCTATTTTACTCTACGTATTGTTCAATATGTAAATATACATTAATTTTATTGCACTTTTTAAAAAATCTGTTTCTGTTTGAAACCGCCCGCTTTGAAGCTAACGGTCAGACCGTATGAATTGAACGAAGTGTAAGGCAATGTTGTACCAGTCTTAAATCTAGATAAACCTTGTAGCTCTTATAGTATGTTTACATAACACCCTGACATTATGTGAATTCCATTTTGAGGTCCTTGACCTGTTGGACATGATTACATGATTTGTGTGGTAAACAATTAACAAATGTATTTTGTAAAAATCAGATTATTTAAAAGGCAAGTTCTTGGTTGAATTTCACTTCAGATATTACATTTGTTGTATGTAGCAAAGCGCCAACATTTCAGCTTCAGACGCTAGAACATATAGCCAGTGCTCGCAGAGGAATGCACCAGATAACCTGACCTGTTATTAGAAATGTGCCCAAGGTTAAGTTTATACCAATATGTGGAAATAGTGGCTGCCTGCGTCTAAGCTGTGGTAGCAGCCAATCAACCGGAGCAAGCCAATGAGAGGGCTGGGCTTCTGGCACGGCCTTCCGGCTTCATTGCAGGTTTAGCTCTGGACAGCTGTGAGTGAAGACCGGGCATGTTTTGGGAAGCCTTGTGCCCCACTGTGCTCTGACACTTTTCTATTTCAAGCGGTAGTCCCAGCTACATAGCTTGAGTCAGTGAGTTTATCAAGGGCATATTGGGGGGAAACAAAACTTTCTCAAAGAAACTCTATATATTCTAGACACGGCATCACTGTGTACACAGTCAGGTCTGTGTCTCTGCCCACCATCTGATGTTCAGAGTCAGAGGCTTCCGATCTTCCTACCACTGAAAAACAGTTCTAGCAGTTTACTCCTGAAGGGGGTTCTCGATGAGAGCATGGTGCGTGTGGTTGCAGCCAGAACCTGGGGCCTGAGGTCAGTTAATTGGATAACAACACCCACCAGGTTTATTATTGTGTTTGCAATCCTATGGCTCTTGTATGTTATGACCCACTATTTCTTTAAATGGTTCAGTCCTAAACATGAAACTAGTTCCAATATAAAGAAACCCTGCCTATTCTGGCCGTGCAAGACTAGAAGTCAGCTTGATGGTGTGTGCCTTTTCATTTCCAGCACCATCCTAACTGCAGCTGTGCAAGAAGACACAACATTATGGCAACAAGGCTGAACCTACCCCTCATAGTCTCTGCAGTATGCCCGCAACCTTGCCTTCTCACCTGCTCGCCAGCCCTAGACTACCCAGCCTCACTTCATCATGAGAAGCAGCTCACCTCCACAAATGAGGGTACTGGAGTCTCTGCGCTGACCCTCAACCTCCAACCTCTGCGGTCCACAGTCCGCGGAGCTGACCACCTCATGTCACCTTTCCTGTAAGGCACATGCTTGCTGCACATGGTCCCACCATCCAGTCTCTCTCAAACAGCGGCCCACATACTGACTACAGTGGTGAGAAACAGCATCTGGAGGTGCTTCACGGCTTACCCTACCATGCAATAACCTGCATGCAAAGCTGTGAGGACACCCCACATGTGCTTTATGGCCACTGCACTGACCGCACAGTGCCTAAAAGACATTTTGCTGCAGGAATTGCTGTTTCTCTCTGTGTGCATGATTTCCCCATGCCTTTGCCTTTAATCCATGTCCATTAATGCACCTGTCACAATGAGAAATATTTTCCAAGATCATATGACATTGCTTGTAAAGTGCAGGGGTCACCATCAACTCCATCTTCTGGACATTGTACTTCATGTAACACTTTTGCCATGCTCCACAGCGCAGGTAAGGCCATCCAGCCTTTTGATACGCCTTTGTCACATCCGTCCGTCGCAACTAGGTGCAAAACATGGATATCCCCTTCGCAAACGACCTCACAGCACTACAAGAGCCTAACGCAGCAATAAAAAGGTTGAGCCTCCTTCGCCTTGAAGGGGAAGAAGTCCATAAGATGTTCAGGCTCTGCCTAACACTGGGCCTGACTACTATAATGCTTCAGCACCCAAACAAATCCTGACTGCGAAAGTTTCATACTGCGTGTTGAAAATGACCATTATTTGAGTGGTATTCCCCCAGATTTTTGTCTGCACTACCCTTTTTTTGGAGAACCCATTTTTGTTGGCTTTAGAACTCTGGGCACTTTACTCCTGCTAATCAGTGGCAAAGTTCTCTCCTTTTTAAACATGGTTAAATTGATATACACCTGATTGGTACATTTAATGTACTTATAAGTCCCTATTATATGCTGCTACCTGTACCCAGGGCCTGTAAATTAAATGCTGCAAGTGGGCTGCAGCATGCATTGTGCTACTGCGAAAATAGCGCTGAAAAACATATCTAAGGCCTGCCTCTGCAGCTTGTAGTACAGTTCTAAGGGAAACATCGGTTACATCGCAGTGTTTACACCACAATACCTTTACAACGCGGGTATTACAACGCAAGTCATTACAATGACTTGCACTGGATGGCGCTCTAAGCTAAGGAATAGTATGATTTACTATTCCAACACCTTCCCTACTGTAACGTAGGCTGGAGTTGGAATAGTAAATCATACTATTCCTAAGTCCAGCACCCTCCAACGCAAGTCATTGTAACGACTTGCGTTGTAATGCCTGCGTTGTAAAGGTATTGCGGTGTAAACACTGCGATGTAACGTCGTATATTCCAGTTCTAAACTAACATTTCAACCTGGAAAAAGAAACCTTTTGATAGGCTTAAACCTTCCTTTTTAATAGTTATAACCATAACAGCTCATAGGGCAGGGGTGCTTGGTAGTTTGCCTTATTACACCTAATAGGCACTAAATTTAGTTTGGAAACAGGTAGGAAAATACTTCTTCCACTTATTATAATTGTAATATACAATCCTCTTTGATGGTAAAGTCAGATTTTAAATTACTATTTTGGAATTGACACTTTTAGAAAGTTGGTATGTTTCTGCCTAAGCCAAATGTGTCTAGGGCCTCATGACTGTTGATTGCTCCTCCACAGTAAATTGTCTATTAGAACCATATAGTGGACAATAGACCTGGATGTAGAGGGTAGTGAGTCTTTCTGACAGAAGCTGTGCCCCTGCCATGATTGCACTTCAAAGAGTAGCGTTGGGGCTCTACCCAGCTATTCCTCACTTTAGAAGAATCCTAACCTGCCACTCCATCGCGGTGGCCCTGAACTTGCGACTTTGTTCCCATCGACGCGACCACATACCTGCTTTTGGCGGTGGAGTAGCGCAATTTAGACTTCATCCTCGCACGTCACAAAATGCAAACTATATACATGCACTTGACATTATATTCACTATGTACCTTAATTTTATTAACATGTGTGAATCATTTTAAAGCATTACTGAAATTTATTCACTGTACAGACTAGAGATTTATAGACGTGTGCACTAATGTTTAGTTTAAACAATGAAAGCATGTATTTCTTAATCACATTTTATACTTGCATTTCAAGTTATAGTTGCATATGTAAACATGTACTCTTTTAACTTACATTTTACATTTATTCCTAAAGCTACACGCCATGTATAACCATGTATTCAAAGTGCATACTAAATGCTTACTTAAATTAGCCTAACTACAAGCCTCAGTTGAAATGATTTTGCTTTGCCAGCATGTTCTCTCCTTTACTTGCACGTTTATGATCATAATTTTCGTTAGCTAGAGAAAGGCTTATTGTCCATATTAGACAGCTGATAGCGAGGCCTGAAGGGAAACTTGGCAGTGAAGGTGGAGAAACAATGGTCAAAAGAGGACTTCTGTTCATCATGCACCTGGATGTCAAGGTGTTCAAGTTGAGAACCGAAGTTTCAGTTCAATGCGATGTGATCCTGGAGTGATCGATGTTGCATATGTACTCAAGTAGTGGCCTGCTTGGTCCTTCGTGGTGTGAAAGAGATACAAATGTTTAATTCAAATCTCCTGTTACTTTTAAATTGGTGTTCTCACACTTAGTTTGTTGGGAGAGATTCCCTTTAGACTTAGAGAGTTAACACTAATTTCTCTTTTCTTTAGGTTTCTGCTGAAGTCTGATCATGCTGACACTTTCTTTTCATATGCTCCCTATTTAGAGACCCTTGATGGATGATCCTATATCCGATCTATGTTTAAAAGAGAGAAGGGAAGTTTCTTTATGGAACACCTGTTTGATTTAATCTGTGGTTATACAATTGTGATTATCGCAATTTGATATGTCATATTATTGGTCCTTAACCTACTGAGATACTTTAGCTTACTTATTGTACTGCTGCACTTACTGAATTTATTTTTGGTCTGCGTATATACTGGATTGATTGCTACTCCAAAATAAAAGTCTTTAACTATATTTAGTGATTTCTGGTCCTTATTGTGGAGTCACATTGGCTTTACACGTTAGAAATGTATTGTTGATGTTGCCTCCCTTCCAGTGCTTCACGTCAGCTAACAAAGGTCCATTCTGTCAATTGGGAAACATTTTTGATGACTTGACTAAGAGATTACGTTGTAAGATCCAGTGCCCTATCAGTGGTTTGTGCCTTTTGTCGCAATTTTTACCTATAATTTTAAAAACTCATAACTCCTGTTCTATTTTTGGGATTCTTGCAATTATGGGGTTATTTTATTTATTAAAGTTCACTCTATTTTCTCAATAGGTTTGGCATTTCCTTGTGTTGTGTTGTAATTTTATTACTGTTTGAGTGCTGCATAAATGCTTTACTCATTGCTTCTCTGTTAAGCCTGACTGCTTTGTATCAAGCTACCAGAGGGATAAGCACAGGTTCTTTTGACATTTGTGGTTCACCGTGACAAGAATTGTGATTATTATTTGAAGTGGTATCTCACCAATTTCAATCAATAATCCAGTCTCCCGCACTATATCAAACAAAGCATGGGCCATGTTAACCCCTCCACATGTTCTATGCTTGCATTCACGCCTTGCGAGCACATGAATTCACTAATACAGATGAAGAGTTAAGAATGCAGATAATCCAAGGCTGACATTCTTCTAAACTATAGCAGGAAATCCTGCATCAGGCTAAATTGTTGTTACCTGACATGCTAATTCTAGATAATTCACACAAACTAGTGGGTGCCCACACTGCTCACATTGAGTCATGGTTGGCAGGTCACCACATAAAAACAGAATTAGCAGAAACAGGAATTAAAAACGCCAACCACTGTAGTCAGAAAATTAACAACCAAAAAGCAAGGCATGCCAGGTATTGTGAAAACTCACTGAAACAGTAAGGCTGCCCCTGTCTAGCACAATGGGAAATTATTTCACAATGCACAAAACCCTGGCCGGACAAACCAACGACAAAACCAAAGAGCTCAGTAAAACATCTGCAAACCAGCATGAACCCATGTCCACACAATGAGTCATATGAAATTACTTCATCTGAACAAGAAAATCGGTAACTGATATCAGCTTTCGATGACATAGCAGAAAGGAAACCAAGACGGTAGCCGAGGTGTGGCATTACGATATACAGACATAAAATAGCCTTGTAGATACTAGTGCAACATCGTGCTTCATGCCTCAAACTGACAACCAGAAATTAAACCCGACCACAGCACTCGTGACAACTATAACCAGAGTCTATGCATACAGGAGCTCTTCCTCATTAAGACTAGCTGGCAGGTTTGTTATTTAAGTAGCCAACTAATCCCTTTTTCATAACTGCCAGATTCTGGTATATGCCACTACGATCAAGCAGCACTATTCTGTCACTGACACCAAAATGCAGTACTCACAGATTGAGAGGGAAGTGAATGTTGTACAAAAGGGCTTCTGGCACTTCCACATCTGCTTGCCTGGTAGCCACTTATACATTCTGGGCCTGATTCACAGAACTAACTTACGTCAAAAACGTAAAGTTAGTACTTTTTGGTATTCACAGAATACACTTACTCATTTTGGTATTCACAGAATGAACTTACTCATTTAGGTATTCACAGAAGTTAGTAGTCCTAACTTTAGGACTCCTAAATGCGTTCTGTGAATACCGAAAGTCTTAAGTTAGGATTTTCTCAGTTTAGGAGTAGTAAAGTGAGTCCTAACTTTACTACTCCTAAACTGAGAAAAATCCTAACTTTAAGACTTTCGGTATTCACAGAAGGCATTTAGGAGTCCTAAAGTTAGGACTACTAACTTCTGTGAATACCGAAATGAGTAAGTTCATTCTGTGAATACCAAAATGAGTAAGTGTATTCTGTGAATACCAAAAGTACTAACTTTACGTTTTTGACGTAAGTTAGTTCTGTGAATCAGGCCCTCTGATCACAAGCCCCTCACCCCTCTGCTTTATTGGTGCAAGTCCAAATCGCCTCAACATGTTAAAAAGTGGATTTTCTAATTACCAGAATACTCATTCAAACTTTTATACAGAGCTGTCAATAATTGTACTGATCACCTATCACCCCATCACTGATCAGCCTCTTCTGCTGATGCCGAACAAGAAAGATATACAGAGGAGTATGTCAGACTCATTGTTGAGGGTCTCTACTTACAACCCCTACCATAACTGATATGGCCAAAGTGATGGTAATGTTTCCGCCAGGTCAAGGATACCGTTGTTAATAATAATTGGTGGCTGGTCTTGAAAGAACAACTGTACTGCATGCCAGAATCTAGTGGGCTACTAGTAGGTCTCTAGCTACCTGTAAGTAGCTCTGCTGTGTGCAGCTCAGCATATTAAATCAGAAGCTTTTGCTTGAGTTAATTATTATTTATATATACCAAAATTGAAAAGCTTGTATTTGAGATGAAAATGTATGTATTTTTAGTAATTTGTTCAGAAGCTGATGTTCGGAGAAAAATGGTTGAATATGCAAAATATGTTTAAAGCATGTGTTGGACATTGGGTTTTGATGGAAGGGGTGAAGACTTCTCTCAAGCAAAAACCACACTTCCTATCTGGATGAACCACAAAAGTCGCCAAATTAACCTATGTTTAACCCTCTGGTAGCGTGGCACAAAAGTAGTCAAGTTTAACTAACAGGAAATGTGTAAATAATTTATGCAGCAGAGAACCTGTAACAAAGTAAAAACAAAATACAAGAAAAATCCCACACCAATTTAGAAAAATAGAGTAAATTTAAAAAGTAAAATGTGACCAGAATGATCAATGTGTTAGGTAAGTACAGCGCCCAAAAGCACAAAGCGCCTATAGGAAGCTGGCTCTGTGTATAGTATTCCACTGGGTGGTTATACCGTGCACAGAGTCCAGGGGTTCCCCAAAAGTGTACAGAGCTCAATGTAAAACCCAAAGTGCTCTATTAGTGGTAGTGTGGGCGAGCAGCCTTAGGCCTAACACAGAGGCGTGTAAGACATTTATTGCACAAACATCACCAATAATGGACACACAACTCAAAATAAGGTTTGAATGTTTTTTATTTTAAGACCAAGATCTTCGCAATAAGGTAAGCACGTTTTTAATTAAAAATGCTTTTCACTTTAAAAAGTCAACAGTGCTAAGTTATCCTATGGGGAAAACAATAATGTGGTTTAACAGGTAAATACAACAGTTACAATTCCAGTCTTTCGGGACCAAAGGTCAGCAAGGGGAGTACCAAAACTGCACCACCGTTGGCAGCCGGGTGCTGAGGTCAAAATCGGAGTTTGGCCCAATGCGTTTCAACGGAGGCTGGGGGTGCTCGTAGCCACACTGCTTGCAAGTAAATAGATCGGTTGCAGGGGCCAACTTTTGTGGGTTAGGTTAAGCACGGGGGCACAAAGCAGCACCAAACATACACTACCAGCGGCACAGAGGCAGCCGGGTGCAGGGTGCTATTTCAGCATCGGGTGCCCAATGCTTCTCAATGAGGATTCTGCTTTTGACAAACAGACTGCAGGCGTCACACCGGAGGTAGCAGGAGGGAGACTAATGACAGCAGTGGTAAGTAGAGATGTAGGAGGTCATAGGGGCACCGTCGATTCAGCTCATCAAAGCACAGGGGCTTCAGGTACAAGGGTGCCTTTAGACTTCGAAGTCTTACTACCGAAGCTGGTTGTGGTCAGAGGGAGGATCTGGATTCAGGCTGCAGGTGTCGTCATGTAGTCCAGGAGGGGTCAACCAATGCTGAACTTGAGGTCAGGATTGCTGGGGAACCTGTTCTGGGCTGATAGGCCATCTGGACGCGGGCCGTAGGAGTTAGGTGCAGAATGGGCAGGACTCGTTGATCAACGGGGCACCGGAGGCCTTTGTGTTGGATTCTTGGGGTCAGAACCGCTGTGCAGGCAGTCTTCCTGGCGCTTCTGGAAGTCGGGGGCTGCAGGACAGGCGTCGTCTTCTTGCAGGGTCCTGGAAGCTGGAGACAGGCCGGTACTGTAGGGCTGAGGGCAAGTCAGTCATCTTCCAGGTTTCGCTGCACAGCGTCTTCTTCGTCCTTCTTCATAGGTCGCAGGTAACTAGTTTCTAGGTCTGGGGGAGCCCTCTAAATACTAAATTTAGTGGGCATTTTAGGTAAGTAGTAGGTAGGGCCAATGGGCACCTTCCCTGGGGTGACTGCACCCACTATTAAGCCACCCTCCTGGGGAGGGGGCATAGACCTAGCCCTGATTGGAGGAGTCCCCTCATCTTCAAAATGGAGGAGACTGAAAAGTGTGCTTAACTTCGCCTCCTCCACCTGAGGGGTGGAGTTGGCAAAGGTGGGCAAACCTCCTAGCCTTTCTAATTTTTCCCGCTGGTTTACCTGCCTAAAGTGGGGATGTAAACCAGGGGCTGCAATCTGCTGCTAGCAGCAGAGGCTGGGGGTCACATTACAAAGGCGGCAGGCCTTTGAAGCTTCCCCTTCTTGCACTGGCCCACCCTGGGGTAGGAGGTGTGACACCTCTGCCCAGGATGTGCATTGTTTCTGATCACAGAGAGCAGATGCTCTCCAACCAGGGGTCCAGAAACATGTCTGTGTGTGGCAGGCTGCCTAAAGCCAGTCAGTGCCCACACCAGGGTCGGTAGTTTTTCAGTGGGTACCTCTGAGGTACCCTCTGAGTACATGTTACAATGAATCCCACACTGGCATCAGTGTGGGTTCAGTGTGAGGAGTAGTTTGGTACCAACTGTGTTCAATGAAGCCATCATGGTGTTGTGGAACTCGAGTTGTCGAGTTTCTAGCCCATGTGCTATCTATGGCTTCCCTGGCATTTACAACATTAAGGAATAGACCCTAATATTGTAGGGGTGTACCTGCTCATGCAGATATGCCCACACCTGGGATGTTATGCACCCTACCTTAGAGATGGTAAGGCCTGCCAGAGGGGTGCATACCTATATCTTAGGCAGTGCTAGCTGGCATGGCACACAGGTAGTGTGCCTTGTCGACTTAGTCAGGTTGCCTGCACCAGGCCATGCATGCTGCAGTGGTAGTCTGCATGGCCTAGATGAGAGGTCACTAGAGGACCTTCTTCAGTCCCAATGCCCTTGGTACCCAGGTACCTTTTATGATGGACTTACAGGGGGTTTGAAGGGCCAATTGGTGAATAGTTTTTGAGGCAGAAGTACTGGCACAGGGGACCTGATTGGCAGGGACCCTGTGCAGTACAATTGAAACCACATCAATGTCTGGGCAAGAAGTGGGGGATAACCATGTCAAAAGCACTTTCTCACAGCACCACACGTGGTCCTTTGGTTGTGCTAGAGTGGTCAGAAGTCACAAGTTCAGATCGACTAAATTAGAGTGTGGGCCGGATACAGGGACCAGGTTAGTTCTGCTGAAAAAGTTACCTTCTCAAAGTCCAGCGTAAAGAGTCTTGTTCATGGTGGAGGAGAGCATCACCGATGGTCATCACTAAAGCATGAAAATCAGTCCTGGTGTTGTGGATGGCCATCGCTGTAATTTGAAGAACGGGGTGGGTGTCACAGATGGTCTTTGCTGGAGCTTCGTGTTGGTGTTCACTGCGGACTGTCGCTGCTGAAGTGCAAAGTGCAAATCTTGCGTTGCCTGCTGTCGCTGACAGTTGCTGTAGAACAAAGTGTCGGCTTCGCCAGAGCTTCATGCTAGTAGTGGTTGCAGGCAGCAGAGTCTTGACACAGATGGGACGGTTCGCAGTTGCAAAGAGCCCAAAACGTCAGGATTTCTCCTTTGCTTCCAGAGGAGTGCACTCTCATGCCATCCAAGTGTTCAGGACCTGGGGAGGCACCTCTTGGGGATCAGGGACTCGCTCCAGCAAAGGCCAGCAGGGCTCAGGCAGGCCCAGTGCAGGTTCAGGCAGGTCCAGTTGTAGCAGATCAGCTGGGCAGTTGCAGTAAAGTCTTTGGAGCTTGTTGTGTCCCTGGAGCTCAGAAAATGAGGACATCCAACTGAACCCCTAGACTCACTCAGGAATTTCTATGAAGAAGAAGACAGTTCTCTCACCTTCAAGCACCAGGGCAGTCCTCTGACGATCAAAGCAGGCCTCAAGCAGCAGAGCAGTCCAGTGGTAGCAGCAGAGCAGTCCTCTGTGAAACAAAGAAGGCCTCCAGCAGCAGGGCAGTCTTCTGAGTAGAAGGTAGTCCTTCTGAATTCTTCCACAGTTCTAACGGTCTAATGAAGAGTTGGTCTGAGGTTCCAATATTTAGACCCGGTTGGCAGCCTTTGAAGTGGGAGAAATGTCTAGACTTCCCTCCACATCTGGTTCTCGAAATGTTCTTCTTACCCTGGCTCCAAGAGGTCTAAGGTGACAATGGGCTGTTGTCAAGTTCATTGGGAGTGTGCTCAAGGCAGCCCATTTGAAATGTAAGTGGGGCAGGCACCAGCTCCTCTCCTACCATTCTTCCATCACCTACTCCCCCTTTCTCTCACTGTCTGGGAGGAATAGACAAATGCCAACTGCCACTCTATTCATAGTCATGTGACCCTGGATACTGGATCAAATGGTTAGGACAAGGAAATCCCTTTGCAAAAGTGTCATTTTCAGAATTGTGACTTAAAATGGGACTTTGCCTTTAAAGAAGATTATAAATTACAGTTCATTTGAGATAAAACATGATATTTCTACCTGTTCCCAGTCATGAGTTAGCACTTACTAAATGTAATAAGGTAACCCAATACTATCCTAAGAGAGAGATAGGCCTCACAGTAGTAAAAAACGAATGTAAGAATTTTTCTCTACCAGGACGTGTAAAAATTAAATGTACATATTCAACATTTTAATACACTTTACCATGCCCTAAAGACTGTTTAGGGCCTACCTTAGGGGTGAGTTATATGTATTAGAAAGGATGGCTTAGGCCTGGCAAAGGGGCTTATTTTGCCAAGTCTAATTGCACACAGTCAGCAATGGCAGGCCGGAGACATGTTTTAAAAGGCTATTGTAAGTGGGTGCCACACTAAGTGCTGCAGGTCCACTACTATCATTTAACTTACAGACCCTGGGTACATGTTGTACTAACTTACTAGGGACTTATAAGTAAATTAAATGTGCCAATCAGGTGTAGGCCACTTTTAACATGTTTCAAGTAGGAGGCGCAGGCACTTTAGCACTGGTTAGCAGTGATACAGTGCGCAAAGTCCTAATAGCCAGCAAAAACGAGTTCAGAAAACAGGAGAGCCAAGGGAGAAAGTTTGGAGATGACCATGCCGTGATGGCCAGGTCCAACAGAGTAAGGGAGGCAAGGGGAATTGCAGCTTGGCTCTTTCTTATTACTCATGTAGAGGAATGCCAAATGGATAAAGCCTTTTTACATTACAGTTAGCAACACTGCATGATTCATTGAGGTGATCACTGCTGACAACCTTGCATGGAGTGGCTACTAATGCAATTCTGTTTTAAATGGTCACTATTCCAAAGCTAATAATATTAGTAGCTTGGGGTGATTTTAATTGGACATAAGTAGCTCTTACTACAGAAAACGTCGGAGACTCCTGCAAAAGAGGTCCCCTCTTAAGGGCAGATGTGCGTTGCCATCCTCCACGTGCTACTCCCCAACTGGAACAACCTGCAAATTAGACACATTAAGGTATCATTAAGACTAAGATGAGGCTGAGACAGAAAGTATGGGTTCCTTATCTCGACACTCAAGTAGAATGAACCATCACAAACCTCCTTCCATACCACATAAAGGGAACTACCATATCTGCCAGTACCAATCATAGGAGATGACATTCCATCAATCATGTGGTTGCACCTTGATTTTATTGTCATTAACGACTGCAGCAAGAATCCTCAGCTCGAAATTGTGTGAGTCAAAGAAGTAATCCTCAACTAAAAAAATGTTTTGTAATCCACGGCCTCCCACAAGAAGTTTGTACAGACAATGTACCTCTGTTTCAAGGATAACAATTGACCAACTACTTAAACTCTGTAAATTACAAAAACTGAAAGATTACACCTATGTGGCCCCTAGCCAACAGCAAAATTGAATGGTTAATGAGAACTCTGAATAAGGTCCTTACCAATAGCCAAGATGGAAACTGTGAACAAGGAATAGGCTGTGTACAAGTTCCTCAGACACTATAGACACATTCTGCCTTCATCCATGAATATCTCCTCACACCCCGCTCTATGCTGTGAAGGTCAACTACGGAAGTTGTACCCAACCTCCCATTTTCGACTCAGAAGGACTAGTGCAAGAGCAAAGATTAAGGAGCTAAGAAGAAAAGAAAAGTTCAGCATAAAGAGAAGAGTCATACATAGATAGTTGAAAGTAAGCAACCTAGTGATGCTTTAAAACCGACAACAGGACAGCAAGTTTAACCTATGGTTTGAACCATTTCCTTGAGCAGTAACGAAAGTCCAAGCAACCATCGAACTTGGTGCATGGGAGAATGCCCAAATTGTCCATATAGTCTCCCAATGTAGTCAATTACACTGCAGGCTGTTATGCGTGAGGCCCCAATACTGTTCCATGTCCTGGGAGACATCGATGGTGAGCTGGCACTATGTAGTATGAATGTATCCGCAGCTGCCAGAGAGGAGTCTGTTGTTTCAGGCTTTAACAATGATGGAAATCATCACCATGCCAGTACCTGCATGAGACTATTGCTGCTTCAAGAGTTATCCATATTCACTGATGCCAAATCCATCCTCCTCCTCTGCTGTCCCATCGATATAAAGACTCCGAGCAATAAATAGTTCAAACTTTTCGTAGAAAACCTTTTGTGTTAATTTAATTTTTATTTGTAAATGTTAGGAGTAATGTCATGTGCATTTAGTTGAAAGCCCCTCCGACTATTTTTGAAATGTTCCTGTTATTTAATTAAACTGTTCTGGTTATCAAAAAGGAGAACACTGCCCTACACATTACGTCATGCCCAATATAAATTAAAGAGACTCTGCCTTTTCAGCTGTGTGGCGCTAAAACCCTGCTCAATCGTGTCTGCTTCTTCAGTTCAAGTGCTGTCCTAGCTGTGTGAACCGTGCAATCCAACGAAACACTCATCTAGGTAATGGCCTGTGCAACTGGTGTATGCACTAGTGTGCATGTAATGACAGGGCAGTATTCTAGTCATACCTGTACATATGACATTCAAACACCCTGGCCATCCTTTTGTTAAGCACCTAGGTACTTCAATGTGTGTTACATGGGAAGAGTTACTGCCGACATAGAAATTGGCTATGTTACCCTTTAATTTGTGGATGCTTCCCCACAAAGGAGATGTGCAGTATACAAATCAGACAGTATAGATTTGTGTTTGTGGACCCTACCCTTCTCTGCACAAAAGTCCCCACAGGAAATTCTGGAAAGTACACACGCCTATACACACATGTATGTGAATCTGGAAATATACACTTTCTAAAGGTTTACCTCCATCAGACTGCCTTAATTCACTCAACATAATTAATGTCACCCAAGCAGATAATAGCAGCAATTCACATCACATTGCTGCACTTTACAATGTTCTACATTTATTTATTCATTCATGTTTGGAACATATTATAGGGTGAAGAAAAGCAGGTCTCTTGGTGGAGTGTTGTCCTGAATACCTTGCCTACATCTTGGTTTACCAGGAGATGCATCACGCGTGAGTCCCAAATTCCCCCTATGCCCAGTATGCACCGATTTGTTATGGATAGCTCTAGACCTGAAATAGAGCACAGGTCATCAGATTTTTGATGGGGGGAATTAATAACAATGGATTTCCCAGAAAGGAAGTGGCACACCAGCAAAAAGACAGGCAACCATACCTTCTTCAAGACAGCACTCAACCAGTACCACCACCTCCTGAAAGAAACAAAGATAAATGCCCTAGCAGACCACACAGAAGCTAGCACAAACCTCAGTAAGGAGCTCTTCGCCATCGTGAAGGAGCTCTCCAACCCTGCAGCCGCCAAGAACAACATCAGCCCCTCCCAAGAACTGTGTAACACCCTGGTGAACTTCTTCCACAACAAGATCTCAGTCATCTATGAAAACTTTAAACCCCAACCCACTGCCGCTGACATTATCAGCTGGTTTACACCCACGAACACAAATCCTGATCACCTGCTCACCCATTGGGACCTTCTCACAACCACATATGCATCATGAACTGCGTGCACTCTGGAGCATCCACGGACCCCTCTCCCCACCACATCTTCAACCTTGGGAGCAAGACGATTGGCGACGAGATCAAGAAATTACTAAACTCCTCAATCGCCTTGGCCTCCTTCCCTGAAGACTGGAAACATGCTGAGGTGAGGCCCCTCCTAAAGAAACCATCCGCTGATCCAGCAGAACCAAAGAACTGCCAGCCCATCTCCCTGCTCTGCTGCCCAGCAAAGGTTCTCGAGAAGGCAATCAGCCGGCAACTCACTGAACACCTGGAACACAACAATCTCTTGGACCCCTTTCAATCCAGATCCCGAGACAACCACAGCACCGAGACAGCCCTGATCGCAGCAACCGAGAATATCAGGGCCCTTCTGGACCGCAGCAAAACACAGCCCTCATCCTCCTGGATCTGTCAACCCTCCTTCGACACCATCTCCTATCACATCTTGATGAACAGACTCCACCACATCGGAATCCAGGGACACGCCCTCAAATGCATTGCCTCATACCTCACCAGAAGAACCCAGAGAATCTCTCTCCCACTGTTCACCTTGGAACCCAAGAAAATAATCTGCAGCGTCCCCCAAGGATTGTCCCTCTCCCCACTCTCTTCAACAAATACATGACCCCTCTGAGCAACATAGTCAGATCGCACGGTATCCACATAATCTCTTATGCTTATGACACCCAGCTCATCCTGTCGCTGTCAGAAGACTCTTCTACCTCCAGAGACAACTTCCACAGATGCATGATGAACGTCGCAGAGTGGATGAAGGACAGCTGTCTCAAGCTCAACACAGACAGGACAGAAGACCTCATCTTTGGTAACAGCACCTTGCCATGGAACGATGCATTGTGGCCTCCTGAACTTGGCCCATCCTAGGCCCGACAGACCACACCCGCAGCCTTTGTATCATCTTGGACAGCAATCTATCTATGAAGAAATGGGTAAATGCAGTCTCATCTGCCTGCTTCCACACCCTGCGAATGCTACGCAAGATCTTCAGGTGGTTCCCAGTCAACACCAGCAGGACTGTCACACAGGCCCTCGTCACCAGCAAGCTGGATTATGGGACACACTCTACGTAGTAGTCACCGCACACCTCCTGAAGAGATTACAGACAATGCAAAATTCAGTGGCAAGACTCATTCTCGACCTTCCTAGATGGCCCTTCATCACATCCCATCTCAAGAAGCTACACTGGCTCCCGATCCAGAAGAGATTCCAAATCAAGATGTTGACCCACGCATGCAAAGCCTTGCACAATGAAGGACCAGCATACATCAACAAACGCATGACCTTCCAGCAACTGACCAGACACCTATGATCTGCCTCCCTCTTCATCGCAGACACCCCTCAGATCCGCCGAGGTGGCAGCAGAAGATGCTCCTTCTCAGGCCTGGCTGCCAAAGCTTGGAATGACCTTCCCCATGCACCTCAGGACCCCCATCACTCCGGCAATTCAGGAAAGAACTCAAGACCTGGTTGTTCGAATGAACAGATCACCACGAAAGAGTTAGCAACTCCAGTGCCAAGAGACCCTCACGGGTGATATGCCGTGCTTTAAAAATCCTTGATTGATTGATCCCGTTGACAGCATGGTAATGGGTTAAGGCTGCCCAAAATGCTCAATTTCACTCTCATGTCTTCTGGATGAGAGACACGCAACCATTTCCAGCATCTGATGTGGGTCAAGTGTCACATGATGTCTTTTCACATGATGGTATTGTCAGGTGAAAGTTTGGAAGATGTCATTTTCTGTAACATCAACAGCATACTAATTATCATTTGTAAGAAAGTGATTTATTAAAAGGGGTGGAGGGTAGCCCACCACAAGTAATAAAGTCACTTACTTGTTAGGTCCAATCAAAGGCTTCAGTACTTTAAACCTGATCTCAACCCCTTTTGGCACTGAGCAGACAGGCTTAACTTAAAGAAAATGTTTAAAGCATTTAGAAGTACCAAATGTAATAAACAAAATGACAGCAAAATGAAAAAAAAACAAAGAAAGGGGACCAGAAATATGAATTTTAAAGATTTAAATGAAAATAACGCCAAAATAATGCCAAAAAGTACAAAGTGCCCACTATGGTCAATGTTCTTGGCAGAGCGGTACCAAGTCGATTTGAGGCTGAATGCTAGGGAGCATGGGTCAGATACACCAAGTAGAGTGGCAGAGCTAGGGCCTGAAAGTAGGAAAGTTCAAAAAGGTTTCTAAATCCTAATCTATGAAGAGACTTTAATTTGATTTTAAATCTTTTTATTCAAATTTCAGGTGTAACAGCAGGAGTACATGTTCAATGTAGCATAATGTTCGATATTTGTGCATTACAATCCACATCGATACAATTTTTTAAATTTAAAAATGTATGCAACAATGATTTTCATTAAAATATCATTAAATTACTTTCAATTATATTTATCACTTTTAATTTACTTTAGATGGAAATTTATTTTTCTATTTAAACTTCAGAAAAATTATTGTATTTCCCTTCTGTATATTTTAATAATTAAATATATAATTCTAAATTAAGTTAATAGTGGTGTCGCATTTATTCTTTAGTAATACATTTAAAATAAATATATACAGTTATTTTACATTTATATTTAACAAAAATAAAATTACTATTTGTTTTCGAACTTTTTGAAATTTTCCTATACTTTACCACTGGAAGACTCCATAGTCTCTCCCTTGCTCAGCAGGCGATTTTCAATTATAATACACAACATAGTTCACAATGCTGCTCCTTTCTTCTTGGCAAGCACATTTCAAGCTTTTTCATGGAACATATACTCATAATCAGGAGGCAAATTCAAGGGTATAGAATTTTAAACAGCGTTGTCTAGGATTTGGAGTTCGTCACCCATGCAGTCAGAGGTGTAACTTCATGGGGATTTTTGTAGAATTTAACCCGTAGAAGAAAATACATTTTGGGAATAATAATCAGAATCAGAGAGCCCCAGACATGTTTCCCAGTGTTTGTGTTGGGTTTCACCTGGGGCAAGAAGTACAGCGTGGTCTGTGTCCCTTTGATTCTCCAAAGAGTTGCGATCAGTCCCTCTCACACGCCACTGGGCAGGAGAAGAAAAGTGAGCTGGAACTTTGATTTTATCTCACGTTTTAGAGGGAATAAAATACATTTTCTAGTGGCCTTTCCTGTTACAGGCACTTGGTTTCCCTCATTACCGTGTTGCCCATGTGATGGGAAGTCACACCAGTCAACCAAGCAAGCACTTAATCCTCTTCTGTACCCTGTATACTTTTTTTAGAATACGCTTTTTACACCCATTCTTAGTTGAAGGTCTTTCACTAATCATCAGGAGGGTTTGCTTTGATATGCAGCTCAGTCTTGAATTTTATTACCCAAGCCCTGAAATTGAGAATGAAATATGCATTGTGATTTAAGGAGTGATAGTGTTTTTAAAAATGAACATTTGTTTTGGCTTCCTATTAGTTTATAATTGGACTATGTTGAAGAGGGGCATGACAAGCATAGTCAGTTGTTGATACGATTTTATAGCAAAGCAACAACTTTTAGACAAGATTTTAATATGTAAATTGTAAAGTGATATTTAGAAAAGATTATATTATGAACATTCCCTTTTCACTGTTTGACATTCCCTCCTGACTGTTCGATATTTGATAATTGTTTTATGCCAAAGTGTAGCACAGTAGCTGCAACTCGATTGCGATATGATTTTATTGTCATGTGATACTCCCCAAATGAGATTTTTTATTGTGCATTCATGGTCTACTGACCGAATGAAGTTGATGACTTGGAGTAATTAACAGATATTGGGGTCTATTGATGTTGATGCACTGACGCACCACAACCGTTCACATTTCAAAAGAATGTATCTAAGTCTTTTTGTACACAAAGGGGGATATTCTCAAGAACGTGTGATAATTACAGCAAAATTAGCTTAACGCAACTTTGCACATCGCAGTCTATTGCGGGAAAATAACGCCGTGTGAACGTTGTATTCTCAACACGGCGGTACCATGCGATAGTCTCACGCTAACGCGTCAAATGACAGCGGTAAAATTACCGTGAAGGCAAAAAAACGCGAAACACGAACGCGAAAAAAGTTGTGATGTGGCCAACCGTAATAAAAAAATCTGCGATAACCAGAGACAGGCCTGCAATTCCCATGCGTCATGCGGGAAAATGCACTATAAAAGCACCGAAAAACACAAACAAAATAATTCAAACTGCGTAGCACCATGGAGGAAGCCGGAGCAAGTACAGAGGACGACCAGAACCCCACAAGCCCCCAGGAGGACCAGCCTGGGACCTCGGGGTCACGGAAGGGCAAGGAGAAGAAGACGAGGAAGACGAGGTTCAGTCCGCAGGAAAACAGGATCATCATCACGGAGGTGATAGAACACCACCAACAACTGTACGTCACCTCCAACGTGTCATTGGCAAATAAAAATGCAATATGGCAGTCCATCCTGGACAAGGTGAATGCAGTCTGAGTGAGGAGGAGGACAATTGGAGAGGTCAAGAGGCGCTGGAATGATGCGAAGTGCAAAACCAAGAAGAAACTCGCTGACAACCATCAGGCAGCAATGCAGACTGGAGCTGGATGAGATGGAGGAAATGGTGGCCACAGTCATCAGTGGGGAGACGGTGGCAGGAGTTGGGGGACCGGACACTGCTCGACATGACCTGACACTACAGCACCAGGGTGAGTACCGAACAGGGACTGGGGGGACGGGGGGAGATGGGCACAATGGCACACAAGCACAATTAAGTAGAGCACACTGCACACCCACAATGACTCTGGATCATGTCCCTGATCCCCTTGGCACACTGCAGCACACATACAAACAGCAAGTAGGCCCCCGTCCACTATGGGCACAAAGGGGTCCCTCCCCACACAGCACCAATCTCACAACCAACCCATGCACAAGTGTCAAAACCAGCAAAGCTGCATGTCTGTGAGCCACCATGACAATGCAATTGACACTGCATGACGAATAGCATGGCTGCAGTCCAATTATCATGACATGGTGCTCGCCACGACACTGGGGTGGCTGAGTGTGGAACACATCCGGAAAGGAGCAGGTCACACTCTGACACATCCACGTGCACAAACAACCCCTGACGTCAACAACACATCTGCGGATAAACCATGCACAAGAGTCCAAAATACGAACAAGAGCCAAAATTAGCCAAGTCTGCAACATCTCAGCACTTTAGAAGCACAGAAGTCAAAGGCACACCGCCTCAAAGGGATAAGGGGCAGCAAAATCACAGCTGCAGGGGCGACTCTCCCACAATGCAGCACACACACATAGCAATAACAGCACATCAACATTGACGACAATGTGGTACAAAGTGCAACACTTTCACTACAGAACAGAGGACACAACTGGTTCCGCTTGTGCGTAGAAACTGGCCAATCACATCTGGCATAGCAGGAAACTGTGAGATGAAAATGTACGTGTACAACCTCACATCCATGATGTAGTTTAAATGTCCACTGTCCCGCATCAAATAGTCAGCTCCTCCCAAACAGTCCCAATGTACATTGTCATGCAGTTTGTATGTAAACTAGAACAATGCGTCAACATACATGTCAACACAATGTTAAAATGCATCTCCCCTTCACATTGCAGAGGGACAATCAACACCTCCTACAGAGCAGACCAGACAACTCATCAGTGATGATGAAGAGGACCTCCACACCTTCAACACCGACGCCCTACAACAGCTCATTAACATCTTAGGCAACCCACCTCCTGGAGCAGGGCAGCCCAGCTGCATCGAGGAGACCCCACCCCCTGCACAGACCACACAGCAGGAAGCACCCACCACCACGGCTGGCTCCCAGCACCTCACCGAAGCACACATCGCATTCCAAGGCCAGGTGTCAGACTGCCAGAAGGAGGTGGCTGAACAGGTGCGGGTGGGGTTCGACCTCATGGCAGTCGAACTAGATTACAAGGGTGTCTAATTCCCATCAGGGACCACTTACACTCCCCAACGGACACCCACGCTGCGACAGAGACACACGCATTTGCACATTTCCAGTACTGAACCACACCCAGAGCCCCGGGATAATCATTCACACCCCTACGCTGTACTTGCGTACGCCGGCCCAGTCCACTCCTCTTACGTATAAAGGGGGGGACAAAGCTACATGTCCAAGGTCTTACCCACTGCCTGAGGTGACATGGTTGCCTCCTCTGTACACAGCACAATGTAATGTGGTAGGGCCCGGGGTCATCATGCATACGTAATGAGCACACGGACACACTTTGATAGTTAGTTGAAATGACTACGGCACGTGCGCCCGGCCACTTTTCATTACCAGGGTCACCTGACCAGTGACGCCTTTGCTGGATGGATGTGGGGTGAGTGTGAGCCAGCCCTCAGGGAGTGGTTGGTGCTGGCAACAACTTGAACAGTGATCACTATTAAAGCGGAAACAGAAAACACCAACATAACACAAACAACTGCGAAGCATCATGGTGGTAGCCGGAGCAAGTACAGAGGTCACCCAATATTCAATCAGAAGGGTCCGTGAGTTGCAGTGCACTGAGGTAGGGACACCAGAGCTGAGGGTGCTCATGTGAAGAAATTGTCTAGGATTGTGTCCCTTTCGGGATATTCCTGCTGCAGTGGGGTGTGTTACACCTGCCTCATCTTCCTCATCATCGTCCCAGGTCTTCCCCACTGCCTGAGGTGACATTGTTGCGTGAGCTTTCCACAGCACAAAACTCAATCAGAAAGGGTCCATGAGTTGTGGTGCACTGAGTTAGTGGCACCTGAAGAGCTGAGCAGGGTATTAAGCTGATGATGGCATCCAAGACAGGTGTGAGCAACTCTGATAGTCTGGCTGTAAGACTCTTTTGACTCTGGCAGTTGTTGGTTGGAGTTGGTCCTGGCGGTGGTGGCGTGTGCAGCCAGCGGTGATGCATCGTCCGGGTAGGTCAGGACTCGATTTGATGTGTGAGCCCTGGTGGACCGCAGTTGAGGCCAGAGGCAGCGGTCAGCGCAGGGCCACAGACACATGGCGTTGATGACCCCCAGGCCATCGACTCAGAGGCCATCCAATATTCAATCAGACAGGGTCCATGACTTGAGCTGCACAGAGTTAGTGGCCCCGGATGCACTGCGGCCGGCACAGGCACACCGCCACGGGACGGTGACTTGCGGTGCACTGAGGTAGGGCCACGAGAGCTGAGCGGGTCCTCGTCGAAGGTGAATGTCGCGGAGTGTTTCGGGGGACAGTGGAAGGTGTTCTTCCAGGGCATGATGCAGAGGGCAGAACCAAGCAGAAACAGGCAATATGGAGGAGATGAATGCCACAGACTCATTTTTAACACCAAGTCAGTATCAGCTACATGATGAAGAAGACAACCCCCAGGCCATAGACTCAGATGCCACCAAGGTTCAACCAGAGAGTGTCCATGAATTTCGGGGCACAGAGTTAGTGGCACCAGAGCTGAAAGGGGATGCAGTCTGCGATGAGGCCTGTACAATGGTATAAACTCTGCCATAATAAAATCAAGACTCAGTTCCAAATGTGTGACCTACTTGACCGCAGTGTAGGTCAGCAGGGGCCCACAGCCACGTGTCATTGGCTTGCGATGCACAGAGTTAGTGGCACCAGAGCAGTTGTTGGTAGTGTTCGATCACCTCCATAACGATGATCCTTTTTTCCTCCAGACTGAACCGCGTCTTCCTCTTACTCCTCTCCTTGCGTACAATGATATGAACTCGGCCATTGAATAATCAAGACTCAGTTCCAAATGTGTGACCTACTTCACCGCAGTGTAGGCCGGAGGCAGCGGTGGAGTACGTCAACGAGAAAGGAGTGCTGGGGACCTGTGTCGCGGAGGCCAGCGATGGTCTGAGGAGGCTGCCAAAGTCGCGGGCCTTGGGCTTGGAGCTTGCACCGGCACGTGGTGGGACCTCTTTGACACACGCTGGTGTCGGCAGGTGAGCAGTGAGGCCTGGGTGCACAGGGGTGGCCAAAACGGGTCTGGGGACCAGCGGCCTGGGGTGCAGCAGGCGCACAGGATTGCAGGCACCACCTCTCACAGCGTCGGCCTCGTGGCGGGGTGAGAGGCGCCGCCCTGACAGACACGTTGGCCATTCCGGAAGAGAACCACGCCAAGAGCAACGTGCTTTTTCTTCACACCCCTACGCTGGCCTGGCGTACGCCGGGCCAGCCCACTCTGCTTACAGGTGGGGACGTAACAAGCTACATTTCCGAGATCTTCCCCACTGACTGAGGAAACATGGTTGCGTCCACTGTCCACTACACTCCAAACACCAGCAGTGTATGTTGACATGGAAATGTCTGTGGTGTGCATACTCAAGTCTGTCCAGCACATCCACGCCACACTTGGCATTGTGTACATTCTCATTCATGGGTCACTTGCCTCCTTCGCACATGCCTGGTTCCCACCTCTCCCCACATTCTGCTATTGTGTGGCTGTGGTGCCATGCAGTTGTTGGCTTGTGTACATGGCTAGCCCAGGTTACCACAGTAAGTTGTGTTGTCGTGTCTGGTATGTGGGCATGTTGTTTGTCATGTTGTATGTGATTTTGTAATGTGTGCATTCCCAGAGTTGTGAGTTGTATGTTGGTGGAGTTGAGGTGTGTGGTGTGTTCAGTTGGTACTTACCAACGAGCATTGCATTTGCATAGATGCCAGCCTCAAAGCGCTGGTTGATGATGGACTGTTGGAAGATGAAGGAATCATGCACACTGCCTGGGTAGTTGGCGACGGCATTGGTGGAGAGTCCCCGGTGGCCCACTATTGCCTGCACATTGATGGAATGCGTGTGCTTCCTGTTGAGGTAATTGTGTGCAGTGGCGGCAGGGGGCACGAGGAGTACATGTGTGCAGTCGATTGCCCCCAACACGTGCGGGAAGCCAGCTATGGCGTAGTACCCCTGCTTGGTCCCCAGCTGTTCCTGCGCAGTGTGTGGGAAGTAAAGGTGCTGGTGTACCAAGCTGATGATGGCATCCAAGACAGGTGTGAGGTACTTGGATAGGGCTGGCTGTGAGACTCCTCCGACTTTGGCAGTTGTTGGTTGGAAGGTCCCAGAGGCCAACAGGTGCAGCACAGCCAGCAGCTTTGTCTGCGGAGGGATGTTGGTTGTACGCTGTGTTGGTACCGTCAGCCTGTGGGCAATGTGGGTGAGGATGCGGAGGATGGTTGTCCTTTTGAGCCTGTAGTGGGCAATGACATCCTCTGGTGTTAAGTCTGTGAGGCTGGTGCGTTTTCTGAAGGTCCGCTGTCTTTGTCTGCGCTGCCTTGGTGGTAGTCTGGGAGGAGGGGCAGGGGGTTCCGGGGGGGGGTGGTGGGCCTGGGGGTGGTGGCGGTGGGTGTTGTGGCCCTCTTGGGGCTCCGAGCTGCATGATCAGTAGCTCCATGGCATCTGTTGTTCTTCAGGTGTGGCTCTGGGCTGGGCTCCCTTTTATGGTGCAGGTTGTCATCCGACTTAACACCAGGTAAGAGCAGGTATTAAATCCCTGCTGCTAACGCGCCTTATCGCCTGTTTTGGGATCTTATCACCGATCTGGCTGGTCGTTGGGAATATTGCGAAGTGGTGTTATCGCGGCTTTTTGCACAGGAACGCCTACTCTGCATCTCATTAGCGTTAGTTGCCGGTGTCATCCGTGGCGATGTTTTTTGCTGCTGCTATTGCAGGATAACTGGCGATATCGGCTGTTAGCACCAGCTTGTGAATAGGGCGATAAATCTATAACCACTTTGGCTGCGATAAAGTGCCACTAACTCGGCGATAAATCCTTGAGAATATGCCCCAAAGTTGTTTACACTTTCTTGTTTTTATTTGATAAGCTTTTTGAATGAAGGAAATATCTTTTCTGAGATCAGGAAGGATAGAGGGGAATAAAATAATGTTTGCCTGTTGTGTTTTTAGAGAAGGGGGAAAGATGGTGCAGAAGAACATGAAAAAGGACATTAAAAATTTCCTTGTATGTTAATTTTTATTAAATTTCTCAGAAGTGCTTGTGCCATCAGAGTCAGCATTGTGTAGTCCTGGTATTTCCTTTATTACGCACGGGAATTTGCAGTATTAGTTAATTTCTACCAAAACAATTAGACTAACTGACTTGAATATTTTGATTTTTATAATGAGTTACATGAAGTTATCTGGTAACCGATTACAACTTCTACATATGTGTTCCTACTTGAGGCGCAACGGGCACCACTGCTTCACCTGCGGTGCTAAGGGGCCCTGCCCCCCAGTCCTGACAGGGGCCTCTCAAAGCATATTGTGTGACCCGTGCGTGAATTTAATATGATGCATTAAACACAGTTACTGCATTCAGCCTGCTCCTCAGGCCTCAAAGAGAAATGGAAAACGCAGTTAGTTTCTCGTTTATTTGGGAAGATAAGGGATGCCCAGTTCATAGTGTGGGCGAGGCCCCTTGTAGGGTGATCATTTTATACAAGACTGTAGTGATCATTTGTTTTTGGTTTTGTCTTTTGAATTGGCTTCTAATAAATGTAAAGATACCATTTTTATACTTGTAGATACACGTTTACATTTTTTTTATTTCTATCATCTATATTTACAATACTGGATACAGAGGATACAAACTGTCCACACGTTATATTTTTCAGATTTATGGAGAAAACTCATTCTTTTGACCCAAGACCTACTGGCCTTCAGAAGACTCCTCAAGACCTGGCTCTTCGATCAGTAGCAGCACCACCCCCCTCTTCCCCCAGCGCCTTGAGACCCTCGCGGGTATGTAGTGCGCTTTATAAGTGACATGATTGATTGATTGATTTTGAAATACATTCTTGCCTTCTCACATATGTTTTTCATTTTATTAATTCACATGTCGTACTGAGGAAAGTCTTTAGCTTCCCAAATGTTAACTATGGTAGCCCAAGCTATCGTAATAGCAATAAAAAGCCATTTACTCTGATTTTTCGATGTAAAACCTAGATGACTGGAACATACCAATACACTAACAATGCATCGGGAGTTATAGATAGTCCAAGCAGATTGTTGAAATAAGTAAATATAAATATCCAAAATTGGTCTCAATATGGACTTGTCAAAAACATATGAAACCACATACCAATACCCAAACACTGATCTGGGATATTCACATTCTGTTTGGGTAGCCATTCTAGAGTGTTTGAAAGGAGCCATTGAGGAAATAGCTGCATTTTTTAAATGTGTCTCCTCACTGCTTTATGGTAGTGCCGGGATTCCTCATTCCAAATCTCAAGATCTATCCCAGGATCAATCTTTCTTTTCTATTTAGTTAATAAATTATTCATCATTTCATCATGTTTATTATTGATATTGGAATGTTTTCTAGCCCATTTGTCTATACTCGTGTATTTTGTGTTGGTTGAAAACTAGGTTTCTGTGATTCTATGAGATTTTTATATCTCCTTAGGGTACATCCTGTAGCACTGTAATCATTTCCACGTAGTAAATCTATACCACTCTATCTGGCCTTCTATGTTATTAGCTATTTGGTCCCATTGAACAAGGCACCCGTTCAAATACCAATTTCTAATTTTAACTATGTCATATCAGCTCCAGCTATTAATGTCCCTTTATCTAAATAGCTACATACATTATATATAGCTGTTTAGCATGTATAATGAGAATGTGTACATTTCTGCATATATTCCATTTTCAAACATTTCAGTGTGCGATAACATACTCATTTTGGATTATGGGTTTCCTTTTTAAAAAGATCAAATGTGTAATTTTTTTTTAGCTGCGATTAGGTTTACAAAAATATCATAATAGCCTATTTCTGAGAATTTAGTCAGATTTATAATATTAATAATAGTTCTGGAAATCCAGTTGTGCTAATCTACCCTAATCAATATGCAAACTTAGGGGCATATCTACGAGGACGGCGATAAGTCAACGCAAAGCGCGCTTAGCGCTTTTCTACTTATCGCCGTCTATCGCTTGATTATATCGCCCTGTTAGCGCGTTATCTACAACGCATTTCCCCAGGGCGATATAATTACCAGCGATAGCGGGGGAAATCGCCGTTTTGCAGGGAACATCGCTGGTTTTCCAGCGATGTTCCCTGCAAAACGGCGATATCCTTGCTGATACGACCCTGTGGTCGTATCAGCACAATCCATCCACATATTAGGTATGCCTAAGTCTGCATTTTAGCAGACGTTAGTTTTCTGCGAAAACAGCGGTTTTCGCCCAAAACTAACGTCTGCTAAAATGCGTTAGCAGCCTTGTAAATATCGCGATGTGCACATCAGCGATATTTACAAGGTTGTACTGCCCAGTGACGTCCACTTTGCATCTCATTAGAGATGCAAAGGGAGACGTCGGGTAAAGGAGTGCTAACATGCGCCACTGCATGTTAGCACCCTCTTGTTAATAGGGCGATAGTTTTATCTCAGCTTTTTGGCTTTAAAAGCCAAAAAAGCGGAGATAAAGCCCTTGTAGATATGCCCCTTAATGTCTTAATACTCATTCTCAGTTAATTTTCCTCCATAAAAAGAGCTTATTGGATTATCCAAATTTTTGCCTAAAGTAGAGAAGAGAACTAGACATAGAGATACTATATTCATCTTTATCAATGATACTCTTCCAATAGGTATACATTTTTTCCAAATAATTATTTATTTGGTGTATGAAGCTGGCTTTTTATATGATATACCAAATGAGATATATCGTGCAAAGAGTCCAGGGGTTCCCTTATGAGTGGACAGGGGCTTGCTCTTGCAATCCTAAGGTGTTCTTCTAGGGGGTAGTGTGGTGTTAGACATCTGCAAATACACACAATAGTCAGTAAATGATGCACAAGACTCAATAAGGAGATCCGCACCAATTTATCAAAATAACACATATATTTATATATGTTTAGGCAGCAGAAACAATACAATCAGGTAAGTACGTTTTGCAAGAGAAATACTTTTGCTTTTAAACAGTAGACACGTATTGCATGTTTTTTCAGAAGCGGCAATGTTAACCTAGCGGAGGAAAAACAAGTACGGCATTCAGTTACAGTACAGCGACTCACAAGACCAATCTCCAGGACTTGATATGGGTACAGGGCTTGGTCCAAGGCAGCACCAGCAGGGCACCTTCAGCGGCACTAGAGCGGCCAAGTGCAGGGATGCAATACATCATCGGGTGCCCAATGTTAGTCTATAGAGATCAATCTTTGTGTAAAGAAACTGCAGGTTTGCACTGGGAGGCAAGTTGTGTTGAACCAACAAAAGGGTTCATGTCTTATGTTACTAGGGGATGTGGGACACTTGTGGTCCTCTTCTCCTCAGGCCGGGGTGGCCGGGTGCAGAGGGTCTTTGGGGTGTCGGGGTTTCTTTGTCCGTGAGCACTCGCGGTTGAGGTGGGCCTGAAAACAGAGGCTGCAGGCAAAGTCGGAGAGTTCACGAGGGGTGAAATTAAAGTGAACTCTGTCTCAGGTGGGCTTGGGGACCATGGTGACACCATAGGATCATTTCAATTCGGGGAGGGGGCTCGGGTGCATTGGTGCTTGACAGTGTCAGATTTTGGCGGTTCTGGAGTCCTCAAAGTTTTTCTTGGGGTGCCTTCAGAATGCAGGGGAGCTGTTCTGCTGGAGTTCTTGAGTCTTTATTGAGGCCATCCTCCCAGGCGTTGGAGGCACAACAGCTGTAGGACGAGACATCTTTGGCACAGGTTCGACGGGGAATAGCAGACAGTCTGGCAAGTCTGGTGCCTAGTCAGTAGCTCTTCTTCAGTCTTTTGCTTTTGCGGCTCTTCAGTGTCCTTCTTCATAGGTCATCTGGATATGATTTTCTGGTGCCAGGGACTCCCCGAAATACTGAATTTAGGGCATTGGGGGAGTGCAGGCTAGTATTCAATGGACTATTTCCCCACTATGCACTCTATATGACCACTTCCTGTGGGAAGTGGGCAAAACCCTATTCCAGAGTTCCTAAGTTTGCCATCACCTAAATGGCTAACTCTGTAAAGTCGCTTTAACTTCAGGTTGCCCACCTGTGGGGGGGGGTACTGGCCTGATGGTGGACATGCCTATCTGACTAACTAATTTTCCCACCTGTCCAGGTGCCAAAGATCTGTGGACAAAGAGGGTCGGCTTCATCTCCAGTGAGAGAAGCCAGATTCGCATACTAAAGGTGGTGGGCTCTTTGAAGCTCCCCTGCCTTGGATACTAATCTGCAGGTCATCCTGTGGTTGGGGGTTTAACACACTCTACCCTTGCAGTCTTGGTTTCTGGCCTCCTGCAAGCAAATTCCCTCATCCTTGGGGGTCAGAAACTGTCTCTGGCGGCAGGCTGGCATAAACTAGTCGTCAGCACACCAGTAGCTGGTAGGTTTTCAGGTGGCACCTCTAAGGTGCCCTCTGTGTGCATGCATCAATAAATTCAACACTGGCATCAGTGGGGGTTTATTAATATAAGATGTTTGATACCAAACATCCCTAATTTCGGAGAAGCCATCATGTAGCTGCGGAATTTGTTTTCACCAGTGTCCAGCACAAGTACTCAAAAATGGCTTCATTGTTCACTTGTACTGATAGAAATAGATCTGACCAGCACTATGTATCTGCTCATGCAGATAGGCCCTCCCATGTAGTATATTGCACCCTGCCTCAGGGTCGTAAGGCCTGCTGTAGGGATGACTTACCTATTCTGCATGGAGTGTCTGTGGGCATAGCACATGGGGATGTGTGCCATGTTGCGTTTCCACTTTTATCTGCACCAAGACATGCAGCCTGCAGTAGCAGTCTGTCTGTGTTTGGTTAGGGGTCCTTTAGAGTGGCACAATTTGTGCTGCAGCCCTTAAGATCCCTCTTTAGCCTCCTTGCCCTAGGTACCAGGGGTACAACTTACTAAGGTCTTACAGGGAGTACCAAAGGTATTGCCAATTGTGGAAACAATTGTACCATTTTGGTTAGCAGGAAACCAGTGCACTCTCAGTCGAAATCACATCACATACCAGGCAAAAAGTGGGGGTGACCATGTCAAAAAGGGCACTTTCTTACATAACTCCCTCCCAAAACGAAAGAGAATAAGAGTAACCTTTCCAAAGAGAGGCTTCATCTTCTAAGTGGAAAAACCTGGAAAGGCCATCTGCATTGGCATGGTCAGTCGGGTCTGTGTTCCACTGTAAAGTCCATCCCCGGTAGGGATATGGACCACCTCAACAGCTTGGGGTTTTCAGCTTTCATTTTCATCAGCCATCGTAAGAGGCCTGTGGTCAGTTTTAACAAGAAAGTGAGAGCCAAACAAGTATGGTCTCAACTTCTTCAGGGATCAAACCACAGCAGAGGCTTCCCTCTCAATGGCACTCCAACGCTGCTCCAACGCGGTCTCCTCCTGCTAAATTAAAGCAACAGGTTGGTCATGGCCATCATCATTGGTTTGGAATAGGACCACTCCTATCCCATGTTCAGAGGCATGTGTCTGCACTATGAACTGTTTAAAATAATCGAGCTTTTAGAATGGGTGCTGAGCACATCACTTCCTTCAGAGTGCCAAAAGCCTGTTGACAGCTCACTGTCCAGTTTAATTTCTTAAGCATTTTCTTAGTGGTCAATTCAGTAAGGTGGTCCCAATGGAGCCATATCCCTTCACAAACCTCCTGTAATACCCAGTGAAGCCAAGGAATGTCCTGATTTGAGTCAGGATGGCTGGTGCTAACCAGTCCACAATTGTCTGGATCTTTGGTTGTAAGGGTTGAACTTGGTGGCCAAGTATACAACTGAGCACTGCCGTATCTGGCACTTGCTTGCCTTGATAGTGAGGCCTGCACTCTGCAGAGCCTCAAGGACCTTTCTAAGGTGGATCAGGTGAATAATGCCAAGTGGAGCTAAAGACAGCAATATATTCTAGATATGCTGCACTAAAGGTCTCCAACCCAGCAAGGACTTTGCTCACCAGCCTATGGAAGGTGGCAGGGGCATTCTTTAGTCCAAAGGGCATAGCATTGAACAGATAATGCCCATCTGGGGTTTAGAATGTAGTTTTTGCTTTGCTCCTGTGGTCAGACCAATCTGCCAGTTCGCTGATGTCAAATCAAAAGTGCTGAGAAATTTGGCTGCCCCTAACCTGTCAATCAATTCATCAGTCCTAGGAATTGGGTGTGCATCTGTTTTGGTTACTGCATTGAGGCCCCTACAGTCCACATAAAACCTTAGCTCAGTTTTACCACCCTTGGTATGAGGTTTGGGGACTAAGACAACTGGGCTGGCCCAGAGGCTATCAGAGGGTTCAAAGACTTCCAATTCCAGCATCCGGCTTACTTCTGCTTTGATGCTCTCTTTGACTTGGTCAAATTGCCTGTAGATTTTATTTTTGACAGGTAGGCTGTACCCAGTGTCCACATCATGTTCACACCTGCTTGTCTGACCAGGGGTCAAAGAGAAGAAATCAGCATACTGTTGAAGGATGTGCCTGCAGTCAGCCTGCTGTTGGGCAGAGAGGGTGTCCGAAAAGACAACTCCTTCCACTGACCAATCTTTAGGGTTGTAGAGAGGAGGTCAAGGAGAGCTTCGTTGTCTTCCTCCTGATCCTCATCAGTGACCATCAGCATGGCCACTTCAGTCCTGTAATGATAAGGTTTAAGGCGGTTGACATGGATTACCCTCTTGGGGTTCCTGCAAGAGCCAAAGTCTGTCAGATAGGTGACCTCCCCTTTTCTTTCTAGGATAGGGTAGGGTCCATTCTATTTGTCCTGGAGGGCCCTAGGAGCAACAGGCTCCAAAATCCATACCTTCCGCCCCGGTTGGTACTCCATCAGTGCAGCCTTTTGGTCATACCAAAGCTTCTGGAGCTCTTGGTTGGCCTCAAGGTTTTTGGATGCTTTTTTCATGTATCAGCCATCCTTGAACGAAAGCCAAGTACATAGTCCAATAGGTCTCTCCCAGCCTCCCTTCACCAGACACAATGGTACCCTTACAGGATGACCAAACAGAAGTTCAAAGGGGGACTTCACTGCAGGCGAAAAGCAGGCATGGCAGTAAGACGTCCCATCTCCTTCGAGTCTACCAATCTTACCTTTCATGGTATTGTTGAATCTCTCAATAAAACCATTAGCTTGTGGATGATAGAGAGTGATAAACTTGTATGTGAGTCACATTCAGCCCATATGGATTTCAGGTAGCAGGCATGAGGTTTGTACCTCTGTCTGACACCACCTCCTTAGGAAAATCCCCTCTGGTAAAGATACCAATGAGGGCCCTAGCCACTGCAGGAGCATTCCTAATGAGAATTGTTTCAGTGTACCTGGTGGCATGATCCACTAGCACCAGTATAAATCTGTTCCCTGATGCTGTTTGAGGATCGAGGGGGCCAACAACGTCAACCCCTACTCTTTCAAAGGGAACTCCAACCACTGGAAGTGGAATTAAGGGGGCCTATTAGTGGCCACTTGCTTTGCCACTGGCTTGGCAGGCAGCACAGGAGTTGCAGAACTACTTCACCTTTTGAGACACACCTGGCCAGTAGAAGTAGGTAACTAGCCTACTCTAAGTTTTGGCCTGGCCAAGATGCCCAGTTAAGGAGATGTCACGGCCATCCAAGCAGAAACTCGACCTCACCACAAAGAACATCCTGCATTAGTCTTGCACCTGGATGGAAAAAAGAACAAGAAGAAAAGGAGAGATGCATGAACAGACAGTTTTCACTACATGCTGAGCTCAGTCGCAACTTTGTGCTGCACACAAAGGTAACCAGTGTTTTTGTTCAATTTGTACATACTGTTGGCAGGGCACTGCCAGAGAGGACTTGGGTGAAGCTAACCCCATCCAAATTTGCTTGTGAGTTTGATGCTGAACTCATACTCATTACAGTTTCGAGAACTTTGATGAAGGGGCCTCTACAAACAATCTGTATGAAAACAAAACAACAACAAAACTAAATGCTGCTTGAGATTTGAAAAGCTTTCGTGAGGTGATACCTTAAGAGAGAGAATTTATACTAGACCAAAGCCTTATTATTTGTTTGTTTATAGGTACCATATCTGCAGCTACCATTCATCAGACTGGTGTGAATGCCTGTTGCAGTGTTGCTGTTTAGTAGACGAGCCACAGCATCTTTGATTCTACACGCTCTCTCCATCCCAACCCCTTTCCCCCTGGGATTTGCCAGCCGGGGCAGTGTCTCCTCTTGTACACCGAGGACAAGTCTCGGGAGGATTTGGGAATTAGCGTTGCTGCCCCATTGGAATCATCGGGGATCCAGGTTGGTAGATTATGACACAGAGGCACCTTCCTGGTCTCGCCATCGTCAGTCCGGGGGGATAGGCTGGGCAAGCGCCAGCTCATAGAAGCCCAACTCAGTGAGCGGCCTGAGGGTCAGGGCCCCAAATGGCCGGAGAAGAATGGGCCGGCCAAACTAGTCCGAACACCAGGTGCCATGGGGGCCCATGTGATGCCCTCTGGGGAGGCCCAGCACCACCAACTCCCCTCTGGGTAGGGTGGTGCGAAGGCCGAGGAAGCTGAAAAAAATAGTTGATGTCATGGCCCAGAGAGTGGGGATGCAGCTTCATGGTGCGATGAGCGCCCTAAATTTCCGGGGTCTACTTGGTAGGGTAGACAACCCTCTGGCCAGGTCCGGTAACCAGGTGCGGTAGCATCCCCACTGTCCATCTCCAATGGAATAGAGAAGCATAGAGGCTGGCAAGGCCCGGAGATGCAGTCAAGCACCGGGCCTGGCCGGGAACCTCTGTAACTATCGCCTTACAAGGATGGGCGCCAGCCTTTGCCGAGCGCCAAGAAAGGCCCCGGGATCCTGCGAAGTCTGCACTTGAATTCAAGGCCTCTACACTGAGGTGAGAATAGCAATGCGAAGAGGGATCTCGGAGCCACACTAAGCTGAGGCAGCCATGTTAGGCGGTTATGTCACGCCCCCCTTCCTATGGGTGTAAACGGTAGCAACAGCAACATTTCATCTGCATATATTTTGATTCTAGCTGCAGAAGGATGGCCTAATGCTAGGTTAGGATATTTGCTGAGTGTAATGGCCAAAGGTTCAATAAACATCACAAAAGAATTGGAGGTATGGGACTGCCCTGTGTTGTCCCACAAATTATTCTTATATCTTTCACTAAATTGATATTAATTATCAGAGTCACCACTGACTCCTTATATAGTCGGCCACCATCCTTTTCACCTGGAAGGGAATTTCCCTGCTGATAAGGTCTAAAGACTTTTCTGCATCGCGTATATTGATCACAGCAGGGATCTGTATCGAAAAAAGATAATCAATTGCCTCTGCTACAAAACGAGTGCTTGTAAATAGCTGTCTATTGGTAATAAACCCTTTTTAATCTTATGTGTAAGCTATGACTCGTTGAGATAGGACTTTAGTAAAGATTTTATAATCACTATACAATAATGTGATTGGGGTGTATAATATGTAAAAGTGGAACATGAGTGACATTAGAAATGGCATGTTACCACAGTGACTAGGCCCAAAATGACATTGTTACTGGTCAGGCTGTAATTGGTACATAGGAAAAGTCAAAGTTTAGATTATTTACTTTAATCTAAAGCTTTTGACCTGTTTCAGCTACAGACTCCAGTCACTTATTTTTATATTTAATGAAAATGCAATCTAATGGCGAAGTTGGATTTGTGTCAAATATATTGGAAATGTAACTTTTAGAAAGTTACCAATACCCTGCCCGAAGCTGCTGGAGGTTAATTTGCATTGGCTTCCAGTGACTGCCTAACCATACTTGGACTGAATTATGCCTGAAAGAGCTGTGGAAACTGCTCCTGGAGCAGAGAACAGAGGCCTGGGAGTCTAGAGGTGTTTTCTTTCCCTGGCAGGAAGACCATCTGATTTGGGCACAGAAACTCAAATTACTTCAAAGAGGTATGCCTTTGCCCCCCTAGTGAGGCTGCCACCAAACCCAGTGGGGGGAATGCTATGCCCAGAGCTGGTTTCAAATTACCACTGACTTCTTATTACTCTTGGTACTCCTCTGGGTGGGCAGAGAGGCTCTGCGCAAGAGGAGCAGCATTCCCCATCTTGGTTTTTGGGAATGAGGGGAAATTTGGGATTGTTTGCAGTAGGTCAGATTAGAACTGCTGAAAAGGTGGATAGGGTTGCTTCTTGGAGCTTTTACCCCATTAGTTAAGGAGTTCCCAGGAGTCACCCCCATCCTCTAGCTGGTGCAAGACATGCATGTGGTACCACAAGACACCTCCTCAGAACACTTACTGGCAGGGCCAGACTGGGAACCCAAAGCAGCCCTGGCAATGTTGACGAACAAGCCCCACTGCTGCTTTTGTTACTGGGGGCCGATATAGCATCACTACTACAAAACTGGCCCCCAGTAACTAAAATGGCCCTACCGCTGCAAAATCGGCCCCCACCCTTCCAGCCTCCTGGGGAAACACCTGATGCCCGCCACAGCCAGTCTGGCCCTGCTTACTGAACCTGCGAAGATCAGAAAAGGACAGGACCTGCTGTCGGTGACCTGTGAGGAGATCTGAAGATCTGCACCTGCTCCCTATTGACAAAGGAAGAGAAGTTGACTCCAAGGGTCAGTTCGCTACACTTTCCCCAATGTGGTTACATTTGGTATAGAAATAGTAAATCTGAACCCCCAAAGTCCTAAATGGTTACATTTGGAGTGGAAAGAGTAATTCTGAAACCCCAAAGTCCAGCACTTTCACCAATGTTGTTAATTTGGAGAGGGAACAGTAAATGTTAATCCCCAAAGCCAAACACTTTACTCAAGTTTGGAAGTATTAAACCTGAAACTTTCAAATTCAAATAGTTTAGAGTGGGAATGGTGGATTTGACCCTCTTCCCTAAAGTCCAATACTTTCCCCAAGGCGTTTAGGTTTGAATGTTAATAGTAAATGTAAGACCAACACTATCCCCAGTGTGGTAAGGTCTAGAGTTGGAATAGTAATTATGACCCATGCACAGTCCAACACTTTCCGTGTGATTAGGTTCGGAAGCAGGAATAGGAAATATGAACCACCAAACTCTAACCCTTTCCCCAGTGTGCTTTAGTTTGGAGTGTGAATAGAAAATCTGACCCTCAAAAGTGGTAAAGTTTGGAGTGGGAGTACTAGATCAGCCTTTTCCTGAGTATAATGCTTTCTACAATGTGGCTAAGATTTATATTGGGAATAGTTAATTTTATATTCATGAACTGTTACCATTTGTTTGTATTTTTTGTCCATTAAAAAGTTACTCTAATTTACAGTATAAATAATTTTTTTGTTTAATGATATAATATTGTAAAGTATCATATTTTAAATTTGATTGTTATGTACATTTTCTAAACATCTCTTTAAGCATAAAACCCTTCTTTATTATGCTTTATTTTCTAATGATTACTACAGGTTTTATGGATCTTTGTATCTCCAAGAAAAAATAATATTTTTTTACTTCTGAATAATTAGAATTACACATATGATAAAATTGCAGTGTGCATACATTTTTATTTGTAGTTTTACAATTTTTCACAACATGCTGTACAGTAACAAACACATGATTTCTTACATTACTTACATTCAGACATTTTCTAAACATTAGAATATATTTGTTAATATTGATATCGATGTAAGCAATGATACATGTGTGCATGAAAACAAATCAAATCACTGTTGTTGAAATCACCTGATATGACCTCTCCATCAACCCCGAGTCTGAAATACATGGTCAGGCATGTATTGCAACTTGGGCGAGAGGCAACTGATTGACTGTTGCAGGGATTCTGCACAAATACAGAACTATGCGCAGGAAAATGGGACCTAGCTGTATAGGGACTGAGCCTTCCTACCACCTTAGTACCCACAAACCCAGGACCAACTAGCTATAGTGTCTCACTTACTCTCCTACTCACTCACAGAGAAACAAATGATTAGGCACCCCAGAACACAACACTCCCAGATCTCTCAGGAATCGCGGTAACAAGACACACCCTTTTGCTCACTCTCTTATACTTGTCCACAATAAGATCTTACGGAGACATGAAACATTTTAAAATATTTATTTTAACTAACGTGCCCTAACATGCAGTATACGTGCCACAATAAGCAGGAAAATGCATGGTACAAATATTGTCAGCATAGCAGCCAGTCCATAAACCATGAAGGGAGATGTCATCATAGAAAGACAATGGAGAAAGGACTATAGTGGCTAACCTCCCTCCCCTTGCTAAGAAGAAGTATTATTATATAATAGAAGATATCTGGGCTTTGTCAGCAGACCCCATACCTTAGCCTATAGATGGTAGATCTACATCATAGGTGCTCTTCTCCCTGGAAAGGTCCCTCTCCAAGTGTGTGTCACCTATTTGTGTACCCCACTAAAAACCCAAGTACGCTGTCCAAACAACTGCTGCATCGGTATGTTTTGTCTAAAGGCTAAGGACTGGGCAGAACAAAATAACAGGCGGCATTGTTGTTCAACCTTGCACATAATGTTCAGTCAAAATCCCAGGAACATGCAGAGGGTGAACACAGCGATGAGTTCTCATGTGAAAGCAGTCTTTGAAATTATTGCAAAAAATAAGGAGGTGTAGTAACGCGTGCAAAGCAGCAGGCAAGCTGCAACATGTTCATGCTAAGTTAGTGAAAAACGACAATGTCCCTATGGGCCACGTGACAGACAGAATACATGTGGGGCAGCACCTAACCAGCAGAACAAACATACGAACAGGAAAAACCCAGATTAGTCCCACAGATAAGCAGCGACACAACCAAGACTGGTAACACATGGTTGTGTGATGGAACAATGCATGCCTCAACAACGCTTGCCGGAACCACACGGTCTTAACCATGACTGTGTTTTTACCACGCATGCCTTTACCACACAATTTTACGCAAGGAGGGAAGTTCAGGGGCGGTGGCCTCACCTTGATGAATGTTTGACTACAGGGAGCCACCATCGCTCGAACCTTTTCATGCTTTAACTACTGTGAATCTCTGTATCACCGCTGTATGTTTAAACAGCCCCAGACCAGAGTGGGTCTATCCTCAACCTTCAAATGTAAGGTAGGAAGGAAGGGGGATATAGGAGTCCTGACGAAAGCCATAAAGACCCGTGCTAGGGCTACATCCAATCAGCTGAAACATGTTGTCAAATATGCAGTTAGGAGGGGTGAGGGGCTACTAAAAATCCCCAACACCTCCATCCTATTTTTATTTTAATCCTGACTGGGATATCCAGGAATAAAGTATGTGGGCGGGTATTCTTGAGTCAGTTTTAGATTCTGTGTCCTGCACTAACATTTCTATTTTGGATCCCTGCAATTTTATGTTTGTATTGTCTTCCCCGTCCCTCTTGCTCCAACCCAGGCGTTGGTCTGCGCGGGAGTGTTGTTTAGCAAGCCCTATGATGAAGCATACCACAAATTGTGGGTGAGGGCAGTTTTAAATACAAAGCACATGCCACCAAATATAACAGCTCAAAACGAATATTCCTACTTCTCTTTTGTGTATGTGGATGATTGGTAAAGGGACATGTTTGGTAAAGATCACACTCCTGACCTTCCTGCAGTCTATTGTACCTGCCCCAGCCCTATAACCTATCCCGACCCCCTATCCTGATCCTTAAAACCTGACCCCCTAACCCCAAAAAACGACTCCGACCCCAGCCCCCCTGAGTCTTAAAACCAGCCCCCACCCCCTAAAACCCACCCCACCTCCCCCTGCCCCAACCTAACTGCCCCCTCAGCCTGAAAACTGCCCTTTCCTGTCCCCTGCCCTGAGCCCTAAAACTCCCCACCCCCTAGCCCTGAAAACTACCCGACCCCCCAGCCCTGAAAACTACCCGACCCCCCAGCCCTGAAAACTACCCGACCCCCCAGCCCTGAAAACTACCCCGACCCCCCAGCCCTGAAAACTACTCCCCCAACCCATACAAACTACCCCCACTCTCCAAAACCCCACTTACCTCAACGCATCACGTCTTCTCCCGATCCTTCCTCTTTCTGCTTCCGCCAGCCAGCCAGCAATTAGACCGCGCATATGCTCCAACCATGCATATGCGTGGTTAAGGTATATGCGTGGTTAGGGCAAGCATGATTACGCTTGCGATGTCGGAACACGGTGGCTGAGGCCACGATGTTCCGACTGTATCCCATAACACATACTCACCGCAATATGGGGTGCATCGAGGCACTAGACAGGGGTGTCCGTTGTCCCCCTTGTTATTTGCTCTGGCCATTGAGCCCTTCGCAGAACTCTTTAGACAGGAAGGCTGAGGTTCTGGTATAGAGATCGATGAAACCAAACACATTTTTTTGCTCTATGCGGATGATATACTCCTCTATTTAAGAGATGGTAACATGGGCATTACACAAGTGCTAGACATTTTGAAGGACTTTGAGACCGTGTCAGGACTCAGAGTTAATGCAGCTAAGACATGTGTTTTCCTGGTGCCCCCCGGTGCAATGTGACCACCGGACCTCCCTCTGGACTAACATGGGCCCCCACTTCCTTCCCCTATTTAGGAATTCAGATTTTCCATTCGCTGGAGAAGGTAAATTAGGGAAAGCACTTCGGTCCTTGAAGTCTTGCGTACATTTCTGGCGCTCTCTTATATTGCCCATCATGGCCCGGATCTCGGTGTCTAAGATGGTTATGCTCCCGCAGCTTCTCTACTTCGTCAACCTACCAGTGGGGGTGCCAATCTCCTGGTTTAAACAATTGGAGACCCTGTTGCGAGACCTGATATGGGATGGCGGTCGTCACCAGGTATCACTGGCTGTCCTCCGATGGCCCCCTGCGGAGGTTGGACTAGGCACCCCAGATTTTGAGCTGTACTTCCTGGCTTCCCAGCTCCAGTGGATTACACTGTGGCTTGAGGACTAGGCGCCCCAGATTTTGAGCTGTACTTCCTGGCTTCCCAGCTCCAGTGGATTACACTGTGGCTTGATGGGGTGAATTAGGGGGAGCTGAGGACGATGGGACAATCAACCCATTTGGGAACCCTACTAGGGAAATTGCTGTGCCCGGCGGTGACGATCACACATCCAAGGGTGCTACTGTCAGCGGTCTTGAGATGCTGGTGCAGATGTGTGCTGAATACAGCAGGAATGCCACTGTATGCCCCAGCGCATCTTTTGGTAGGACCCCCCACGGTGAACCCTTATCTTCTTTTACAGCCAGATAACTGTCTGCCTGGACTAAAGCTGGGCTGGTGATGGCTGGGGATTTGTTATCAACAGGGTACATTCTTACCAATGGAGTACTTGATGGCTCAGTATGATTTAACGCCGGGCCAATTCCTTATGTACAAGGCTATGGCACGGGCATTCCGATACCTGTGGGCGGGGGTGCGGGATGAACCCAAGTCTCATACGGTCTTTCAGCTGTTGGTCTCACTGGGAGCTGCCAGACAACTGGTCACCTGGTTTTATCGATCTCTTTCAGAGATGACGCTGGGCTTACTGTCCAACCTATGGGGTAGATAGGAAAGGATCTTACAACGTGAGATTACAGACCCTGAATGGTTCAGGATGCTGGCTCCTCCTAAAAAAGTATCCCGAAACACGCCCTTAAAATGTACTCAATTTAATTATGTGCCCATGACATATATTACACTGCATAAGATCCAGGTGGTATACGGCAGTGGGCCCCACGCTTGTCAACGATGCGGACACTTGGACGCTGTCTTCATACATATGGCTTGGGGTTCCTCTCAGATGTGCCCATTTTGGGACGCAGTGATTGAGGCACTGAACACTACACTAGGGAACACTTTACCTGGTTCATTAGAAACCTGTGTTCTAGGGTTCCCAGACCTAACACACATAAATTGGGTACAAGGTTTGCAGATCTGGCCCTGGTGTTAGCCAAACGATGCATAGCTGGCCTGGATATCAGCAGTTGGCCCGGTGGTAGAAGCATGGGGATCAGATGTGAGGCAATCAATCAATCAATCAATGGCCATTTATAAAGCGCACGGCTACCTCGACCGCGGTGTCCCGGTGGTAGCAAAACAGACTAGAGAGGCTTAGCAGCTCATGATACTACTCCCCCTGCCTAAAGAGCCAGGTTTTTAGGGCCTTTCTAAACTCATGTTTCTTTTCTAACAAGCGCAGGTGACTAGGCAAGGCGTTCCATAGTTTGGCACTCCTTACTGTGAAGGACCTGCCCCTTGTTGCATCTTTGCAAAACATGGGACACCGAGGAGACGCTGCTGATTTGATCTCAAGGTCCACTCCTGTCGAAATAGGCTAAGCCTCAGCCTGAGGTAGCCTGCGCCTTTGCCATGAATGGCTCGAAAAGCGAGGGTGAGTGCATTAAACTCAGTCTTCCTGGCCACTGGAAGCCAGTGAAGCTGTCTCAAGTGCAGGGAAATGTGCTGGCGAAAAGGGACCCGGCGGATTAGCCTTGCAGCCGCATTCTGAACCATCTGCAGCCTGTGGGTCAGGTAGCCAGGCAACCCCAGGTAGAGGCAATTGGCATAATCCAGCTGAGAGGTTACCAACGCATGGACCATAATCCTACGGCTCTTTTCTGGCAGGAAACGCAAAACTTTCCTGATGGATCTCATTTTCCCAAAACAGGCAGCAGAGATTTGCCGGACTTGCACCATAAAGGAGAGGTCCTTCTCCCAACTAACTTCAAGATTTCTAACTGAGTCCTTAGGTACGGGTGGGAGGCCCAACTCTCTCGGCCACCAGAGGCATGACAGGGAAGGAGATGCTTGACTGAAAAACAAGACCTCGGTCTTGTCTGCATTAAGTATCAGACGATTTTTGCAATGGGCTAGGGGTGAGGAGAGGGCATTGATCCGGAAAGAGACTAGGGAAGTGAGAGGGGGCCCTGTAGCCGACTTATGTACTGAGATTCTGGTGAACTTGGAGCATCCAGATTGTTATATAGGTGGGGACCCAGAGGCCAGTACTGTATCATCTGAGGGAGGGGGAAGCGGTGCAGAGGAAGAGCCACCGGGAGAAGGGAGGGATTGTCAACACTGAGAAGGGCTGTGGTGACTGCGACCCAGGCCAACCACCCCTAATGCTATTCTCAGGTGGGAGTAGTTCCCTCCATCTCATAGAACAGGACAGATGCTGTAACCCTGACAGAAATAGATAATAGATACCATATAGAGGATAACCAGCCTAGAGAAGAGCCACCAGTCCAACACCCCAACCACACACCCCATATGCACCAATCCCACATACATGGTTTAATAAGTACTGGCGATGGTCCAACTGAACACTACATGTGCAATCTGTCTTTATAACCCAGTTATCTTATAGACTGTTTATTTTTTTATTTTTGCAACATTGGCTTATTCCTTGGCTGATAAACATTATCACATGCGCTAAGATTCACCCAAATACCCTTCGTAAAAGCAAGGGGAGACATACTGTAAACACCTCTTGAATTGCCATGATGTAAAGGCGATTGAGAATGTTATTAACTGATTGTAAGAGAACAGATACCAATGATTATACGTACAACAGTATACTGTATGACAAAGTTTGCTGTAATTTATGCAAGCATATAAGCTTGTAAATGTCTCTTTCCAAAAATGCCCAAAAAAAAGATAGGCAGCGACACCACAAAGGTCCAGAGAGATTGGCCCCAATGAAACACACATGGCTGGGGGGGCACGCTCTCCCTAAACACCATAAAGTTAGATGCCACATGAAGTTAGGAACACTCAGCCAATCACAACATAGCACACATAGTGCACTCAGTGATCAAGCTGGACATCTGGACACTTATCCACTGGCCCGCATGGTGTCCACGCAAGGTAGAAAGTGACCTGCATTTATCAGGTGGAAATAATTTATGGTTCCATGACTAGGCCCACAGTTCTCTCCCTATACCGGATCTATGAATTATTGTTGTATGATGCTCCAAGAAATGTATATAAAGGCGATCAAAAGGATTGTACTTTGAGTCAGACCTCAGACCTGTTTCTGTAATTCGGTACTCCCTGCCGCAGTGTTCAATTGAACCAGCTGTTCCTGTTTTGCCAAATGCCTCTTGTCTTTGTTTTTTCAAGGTAAATTCATATTCGAGCAACATTTTAAAATGCACTGAAAAATTGTTTTTATATTTTTATCAGTCTTTTAATATATATTTATACATAAAATATGTTTGTACATTATTTAAACACAGGTTTCTAAAACATTTTGGTCATATTATTTTAGAAATATTAATAAATAAAATACATTTTTACATTGATTTCTATGCATGGAATTCTGTTTTAATTTTCTTTGATTTTTTAGCCTTTGTTCATCATTTTGTGAGGTTTGTGGCATTCATAGTTTCCAGTTGCTATTTTATGTGCTAATGGTTCATTGGTAGGAAGAAGTGTTTAGGCAGGCAACAACCCGTCGCTCAATTGCCCTGATGGAGGTGTTGTCCGCCTAATCTAGAAAAGACTAATAGGCTGGTGGTCATTTCAAAAGCATTGGCAGGGACCACCGCCATGACACTTCCTGTCCATGTTGTTTACAGTTTGGTGCAGGGCTCCGTCAACATGACGGATTCCTGCACCAAACAGTTTTTTTTTATTTTCAAAAAGAAAATTGCGAAGTGGTATTTGCTTTATGAAAATAAAAAGAAATGCCCACAAGCCATGAGAGTCCTCTCTCATGGCGAGGGGGAGCATTCAGCAGTTTCTAGTGCCCATTACCATCAGGGTTTTCGTGGCGGTGACGGGCAGCGAAAATTGTCTTCTAATTCCGCCCATCTCAGGAGGGGTTTAATCACGGCAGAGATGGAGTAATCTCCGTCATAATTAAACCTAAGATCTGCACACATCTAAATTTGGTGTGCGGACCATTATCTTGGGATACTCCGTCACCATTGTGATGTAGCCAATATATAAATCAGGCCCTTGGACTAATTTTTGTAGCTGGATATTTTCATTTATTCTTTTTCAGTGTAGCAGCATGTGTTAGATAGTGTGTGCTATTGTGGAAAAACTTATTGTGAAATGTAATGTTTATTAGTAATTATATGTCTGTTGCATCTGTTTAACATTGATTTTAATGCTGTTTTTTCTATGTATTGTTTTATAAGAGGGCTGTATTTTTGGGTGGATTTTCCTGCTATAGTTTTTATTTCCGGACGTTGGATGATATTTTTAACTTAATTGTTTTTTATTTATTTTCAAGGAAAACATATTTTCTTATTTTTTAACCAAAATTATAGTTTATGTTTTCCTTGTTTTTACTGTATGCCTGGAGCTTTTATTTATTTTTCTATATTTATGGGTTTGGGAAGGATTTACTGGGTTATTGGAGTCGTATTGGATGTTCTTTTATTCTCTTATATATTTTTGCTTTTTTGTGTGGGCTTTTTATTTATCACAATTTTTGTTAGTGATTGTATTTTTGGATCATCAATTCGCTTACCAAAATTTAAGCTACGAAATTCTAAGTTTTATTTAATTTTTATTAATTTATGTTATTTCATAGATAATGTTCATTTTATGATATTATTTGTTTATTTGCTGTCTTTATATTGATGGTTTTTATGGGGTTATCATTTTCCTATAGGTGATAGAAAGGGTTTGTTTATTTTGAATAGCGTTTGTTATATTTATTTATTTTTAAATATTTTAATTATCAATCTGAATGTGTCTTTTGATTTATTTTCTTATTCAGATTGGTACTTTAAATATGATTTATTAATTTTTAGAATAAATATTGGTAAAATATGAACATTTGAGTTTTAGGGAGGTCAAATGCTAAGCACAGCCAAAATCTCTTGAATAAAGTGTGGCCCTAAATGAGGAATCGCCAGGGGAATCAGACCTAAAATTACCAATTCCCAGTAATTCCTCTTTTTTTTTTTACTGGGCCCTCAGGGTTTAACTCACAATGGCCAGATGTTCTCTACCTCTGGAGTAACCAGTCCCTCAGGTATTGATAACTCCACGGGTGGGGAAAATCCAGCCCATTTACTGGGTCACTCATATTGAGGACCTACGCGTGGAATCCCATAGAGCATGTTGATTGTAAGCTTGTTTCCAGTAACTGAATTACTTTGCTTTGGCTTCCTTAGAGGTTTTTTTTAACTTAAACTGAATATCCTGATGTGTGGTTTTCATGAATTGAAATCAGTGTGGCGCCAGTTAAAACCCATCTGTAGCAGTTGAGGGATCCGTGATAAGTAGTACCGTGAAACTAGCTGCCTGCTTTGAGATACTTATTTCAGTGATATAAGTGTGAAATGCTGGGTTGTCTACACCACCACTAGTAGTGTTTTTCCTATATTCAATACTGCAAAGCTTACGTAGGGGACATTCAAGCTGTCCCGGTGTGCTTTTGCTCAATTTTGATTTGAACACGTACGAATGGTTGCAAAATCTATGATTGTAGACTATGTAAGTAGGCTCCTGAAACCGCTTCCCGCATTTTACTTTGTTGTTAGTGTCTTGACAAATTGTAGTACATAGGGCATGAGATCCATGTTTTTGTATTCAAATGAAGGTTTTATCGTCTCTACAACCTGCAAATAAACTATTTATAGAATTAATTGGTGTCTTGGGGCAGTCAGTATTGTAGACATTAAAACATGGCCACACTCAATTGAAAATCTGGGCAGTAAAGAAAGGCAGCAAAGTATTTACTACGAGAGCACAGTAAAGTGATGTAATAGGATACATTTCTAAAATATCTAGCATTAACCCACCATAATTTTACTGTATGTGCCCAAAAGCCAGTCTCTTTCACTTATGTTTCTTATTTTGTGCTTCCATACACCAAACATCGATTCACATATCTCAGGATATCTTAGTACAACAGGTTTTCAATAACCCTCATGTTTCCTTTTCAATATGAGGACTGTTTTTTCACCTTATCCTTGTAAGCACCACCTGCCCATTTATGGCACTAAACGGGCAGGAACCTGATTACCTGGCCCGTCATTAAGGAGGGACACAGAGGGCATTATTCTGATTTCCCAGACCCTGTGCTTTCTGAGGGCTGAATATTTAGGTTGACACATTTATTGATAGATTTTACATTAGACTTGTTCTGAATAATAATTATGAGAAAGCTAATGCCACTAGATGGCAATGGCATCAGATGCTGTATCTGTTGTATCTTGTCTTTCCCTGCTCGACTGAGTCCCCCTGAAACTGCTGAACAAGGTCCAGCAAAATCTCTCCAACCCTGCTAATCGCTGAGAACTTGACTGATCCCATTCACCCAATATACCAGCTTGTAGGCTCCCTCTCATGGATGTAATTAAATTTCCTCAGTTCATGTGATACAAGAACTAAATGGTACAACAAGTCTAAAAAGACAAAGGACCTGATTCACAATGGTAAATTTTGAGTAAGTTTACTACATTTCGGTATTCACAAATTTCAAGTGTAAGTTACTACTAAATAAAAAAAAACAGAGTAGTAAGTCCAGCACTACAGATGACCACTGGTACTGCAAAACCCTCCTGTAGAAAATCAAACAGCGGTAGGAACATAAAATAGAAGCGCTGAGGAATTAATGTTAAGTTAAATTAAATTAAATTACTTGAACTGGTTAAATATATAAATAAATGCAAATTAATTTTATATAAAAATAAAACATATCTATTATTTATCGTAAAATATTTTAATCACCTATTTTGAATAAATAAATAATATAACACATTTTTTTAAACATTACTTGAGTATGTTTTAATAATTGTATGCATTACTTTTAATAATTATGATTGCATTTCTTTTTCTTTAGGTGGGATTTTATTTTTTAATTTAAATTTCTGAAATATAATGTTAATTTAATTTAACATAATTCCATTATTTTTTATGGGAGGGCGTTCCAGTAACTGTGGCTGGCCATGTGTGGTACTGGACTTACTGCAAAAGTGCAGTCTGTGAATACCGAAAAGCAGTAAACTTTCACAAAACGGTAAACTTACTCAAGAGTGCAATTTGTGAATCAGGCCCATGTATTTCTTTTTAATCATACACAAGGTACAAAGACACATCTGATCAGAAAAGTCAAGTTTTCGAACTATCATAAAACAATGGATAAAGGAAAAAAAAATTCTTCACATTCAGCTTGGTTCTGGCAGGCAATTTTCTTGGAAAGATTTGCATGGAGCTCTTACAGTGCAAAAGCCAGGGTTTTGTTGCTTGGATCAGAACTTCTACTAATGAAATCCTCATATTCCTTGGCATTCAGGCAACCTTTTTCTGGAATGTAAAGTCCCTAATCCCTATCTGGTTTGCACATCTTTGCAATAAATCAGTTGGGAACTGTGTTTCAGAATTCCAGTCTCTGGAGCACTGCTTTGAAGCATTAGTGACTCTATGCCACAGATAAATCTGTGTGTAATTATATGAGTTCCATTTGCGGCCAGGGTGAATGTTCAGCGTAGCAGGGGTGCATGGTAGACTGCCGTGGTAGTCCACATATATGTGCTACCAATTCAGTCATGACTGATTCCATGCCAGATGAAGTATTTCAGCCCTGAAGTGCATCTTCTCTTTATAATGTACTAATTACTTTCTGCTGCAACACATGGCTGTTTCTCTGTTTTCCATTGTACAGATAAATTATAAACTACTCAATGGCATCTGATCAAGTATAACTGTTAGAAATAGGGGTCTCTTCCTGGTAAAGTGCCCAGAGTCCTAAAGCCAACAAAAACAGGTCAGAAAAAATTGGAGGAAGGAAGCAAAAAGTATGGGGATAACCCTGCAAAAAGGGCCAGGTCCAACAATAATACAGACAAAAATGCGTTCTACTATCCAACATACCAGCCATTGTCTCATTTGAAGCCTACTTAAATGTCCAAGGTCCATGATTAATAGAAGAAGGATTAATCGAATATGTCAGGAGTGCTGGTTCTTTCTCGACAGATTTCCTGCCTGGTGGTGCGATGAAAGTGTCTCTGTACAGATGGTTTGGGGCTGCTCTCTTTTGTGCCCGTTTTGGGACACGGTGATTGAGGCGCTGAACACGACACTGGGGCGCTCTCTACCTGGTTCATTAGAAACCTGTATTCTAGGGTTTGTCCCCAGACCTAAGACACATAAATTGGGCACAAGGTTTTTAGTTCCGGCACCGGTGTTAGCCAAACAACGCATTGCTATGGCCTGGAAATCAGCAGTTGGCCCGGTGGTAGGAGCATGGAGATCCGATGTGACGCAATTGGCTAGTGCTGAGGAGAGGGCATTGATCCAGGAAGAGACTAGGGAAGTGAGGAGGCGCACGATAGCCGACATGTGGTCTGAGGTTCTGGTGAGCTGGGAGGATCCAGATTGTTATATAGGTGGGGACCCAGAGGCCAGTACTGTATCATCTGAGGGAGGGGAAGTGGGTGCAGAGGAAGAGCCACCGGGTGAAGGGAGGGATCATCAACATTGAGAAGGGCTGTGGTGACCGCGACCCAGGCCAACCCCTCCCCCCCCCTTAGTGCTATTGTCCAGCTGGGGCGGTTCCCTCCACCTCATAGTACAGGACAGGAGGTGTAACCATGACAGAAATAGATAATAGATACCATATAGAGGATAACCGGTGCAGAGACAGAATATCGACGTAGAAATATCAAATTGCATTAATATTGACTCAAGAATATCAGTGGTGTAAAATATCGAGGTAATTTTTTTAGTAGTTAAAAATATCGAATTTTATGTAATGCAAAAATATCGATTTTGTAAATTTCGATGTCAAAAATATTGTAAATTATATCGATTATTTTTTTCTTTAATGTTAGTATTTTATTATTATTAATTTAGTATTCGTTATTATATGTTTTATGGATTAAAAAACTATGGGGCATATTCTCAAGGACTTATCGCCGAGTTAGCGGCACTTTATCGCAGCCAAAGTGGCAATAGATTTATCGCCCTATTCACAAGCTGGTGCTAACAGCCAATATCGCCAGTTTTCCTGCGATAGCAGCCGCAAAAAACATCGCCACGGATGACACCGGCAACTAACGCTAATGAGATGCAGAGTAGGCGTTCCCGTGCAAAAACCTGCGACAACACCACTTCGCAACATTCTCAACGACCAGCCAGATCGGCGATAAGATCACAAAACATGCGATAAAGCGTGTTAGCAGCAGGGAATTAACACCTGCTCTTTCCTGGTATTAAGTCGGACGATAACCTGCACAAGAAATGGGAGCCCAGCCCACAGCCACACCAGAAGAACAACAGATGCCATGGTGCTACTGATCATGCAGCCGGACACCCAATAGGGCCACAACACCCACCGCAACCCCCCATCAAGCCCCCCCTGGGGCCCTACCCCAGATAAAGATATTTTACATCAACTTTACGAAATCATGAACAAAACAATTCGCCTGATGTCGCACAAGTACAACAATTAACATTCATGTGTGGTCAGAAAAAGGAAAATCATTCATTCATCTTTGAATTTCCAAACAAATTATTTTATTCAAATTTAACTCAAAACAACTATTCGGAAGAGTTATGGCGGGTCTTCTCTGGACAATCTGTAAGACACAGCCTGCAAGACAAAATTCAAGATAAGAAGGTGTGTCATGCGCTCATCAAAGGACAGAGAGAGAGAGAAAGAGAGAGAGTAAGAAAGGGAGAGAGAGAGATAGAGTGAAAGAGAGGGAGAGAGAGAAAGAGAGAGAAAGGGGGAGAGAGGGAGAAGGAGAGAGAGAGAGAAACAGAGGAAGAGAGAGAGACAGTGAAAGGAAGAGAGGGAGAAGGAGAGAGAGAGTAACAGAGGAAGAGAGAGAGACAGTGAAAGGAAGAGAGGGAGAGGGAGAGGGAGAGAGAGTGCCGCCCCTGCGCACCCAAGCCTCACTGCTCACCTGCTGCCACTGGTGTGTCTCCAACCACGTGCCGGTATACACTGCAGTCCACCAGGTCCCTTATCTGAAACAGAGTCCAGATTCATGAATGGCAGAGTTCATATCATTGCACACGCCATCATCGCTTGGCCGCCCCTGCGCACACAGGCTGCTGCACCCCAGCCCCTCCCGCCGCCCAGTGGTGTTTGCCCGCCCCTGCGCACCCAGGCCTCACTGCTCACCTTCCGCCACCAGCGTGTCTCCAAGAGGGCCCACCACGTGCCGGTGCAAGCTCCAAGCACGGGGCCCGCGACCTTGGCAGCCTCCACATCATGCAGCCCCGCCCCGCGGGCCACCAGGTCACACACGTGATTCTGGGTCTTGATTTCGCAATGGCAGAGATCATATCAGTGCACACGGCATCATTGCAGGCTGCACACCTGCTCAGCTCTATAGGTGCCACTAACTCTGTGAACCGCGAGGCAACGCCATGTGGCAGTAGGCCCGCGCTGCCCGCTGGCTCAGTCCTACACTGCGGTGCAACAGGGCTCACACAAATCCTTACCAGTCCGGACAGCCAGGACGGCGCATCATCACAGGCTGCACACCCGCTCAGCACCTAAGGTGCCCCTACCTCAGTGCACCGAAAATCACCGTTCCGTGGCGGTAGGCCCGTGCCGGCCGCAGTGTTTCCGGTGCCACCAACTCTGTGCAACGTAAGTCATGGACCCTTTCTGATTGAGTCTCGTGATATGCCAGGCGGACGCAGCCATGTCACCTCCGGCAGTGGGGAAGAACTGGGACACGTAGCGTCATCTCCCCCCCTTTATACGTAAGCCGAGTGGGCTGGGTCAGCGTACGCCAGGCCAGCGTAGGGGTGTGAATAATTAACCCTGGGCTCTGGGCGTGGTTCATTTCTGGGCTGGACAGGAAACCAACTGATGCATGTGTCTCTGTTGCAGTGTCTGCGCCACACGGTCCGCAATCGACAATGTTGCAATGTTGCATGCACCCAGAGGGCGGCCGCGCACGAAGAGATTGTACAAGGAGCGCAAGGCCGCTCGGGCTCTTGGCTCATGCATGCCAACTGTTGTGTGTGTATCGCTATTGGTGCACCATAAGCCTAAGGCCTAGCCTTAATTGCAGCACGAAAGCCACATCACATTTCCAGAATGCAAGCAGTAGTCAGACTAACATTAGGGATGAAAGCTCCTTTGTCTCAATACATAAGGCGGAAGGACATCTGCACCTCCGACCTTGGTCTTGCATGCGGCAGGCACCCCCTGAGAGAGATACCATAGCAGATGATGACGACTCCCACACTACGCACAGCGCTAATGAAAGACCACGTATCCACACCCCACACACAGAAGTTCTTGCTCGAGGTACTCTTGCATGGAATGCCCTTGACACTTACGTACACAACAACCCATACTTCCAAACGTTGCACACACATACGACTCATTGCTCCGAGCTGTGGCATAACATCCACATAACTGACGCAGGTCAGAAGAGTGCCAGTTCTACGAGAGCCACCAACGCAATGGCAGAATATCCTGGGCGCATGCACAATGCCTGTCACGTGGAACTGTACCGTGACCGAATGCTGCCTGTTAGTGTCTGATGCATTGGTCTGCATATTGTGGCCCTTGTCTTACCCGTACTGACACGCACATGGCAATAAAGTCTACGCAACTTCACTAGTTCAACTGTGATGAGTGTTGATTAGAATGACAAATCGTGTGCCTCAATGAGCATTGTCCGTACACAGGGAGGGACTGACTGACGCATTTCACTTAGGGGTGAGTCCCTATTGCCAGCTCCACCTCTGTGAGCCAGACATAGTGGTTGGGATAGTTGCTGATAGACCTGTGCTCTTACGTGTCTTCAGCAATGTGAGTATGGTGTCCATATTCTTGCCATGTAGATCAATATGATCCATCACTACAGGCTGTGTCCACCCAGTTGAGTGTGAGTAGGTATGCAAAGCGATGTTCTGTTGTCAAATGTGATGGGGGACACTACTTTAGGCCTGCCAACGACTTTGACATTTCATACCCAGCCCTATTTCTAACATTGCATGAGGCAAACTTGAGGAATTGCGCGATTGTTGTTTTATAGCGATGAGGCCACAGCTAGTGCACACATTCCCAGTCATCTCACTTTCTATGTGTGTCACGGTCAAAGATGCGCATTGCTTTCATTTCCCAGGGTGTACCTTTTTGGGCAATCAATGTCCGTACATTCATCCATACTTTCATACTTGATTGATTCTGGACATGACACATCTGTGTGTATTTTAATGATTTATTCACATTCGGTGGAGTGTCGGAGCTGGAGCAGTACATGGCCATGCAAACCCCACATTACATTGTAGCCCAGTGGAGGGCCAGCCAGAGTCATTTAGGGATTGACAAGTTCATCGGAAGAGGAAGAGTACAGTCCGCAGTCTGATTGCCGTGTCATTGGTAAGCAAACAAAATATGGCAGTCCATGTCGAGGTCCAAGGTGAGTGGCGCAGAGTGTTTCGAGGGACAGTGGGAGGTGTTGTTACAGGACATGATGCAGAGGGCAGAACCAAGCTGAAACAGGGCATATGGCGGAGAAGAATGCTACTGGCTCCTTCTTACTACTAAGGTGGAATCACCCGCATCTTCGTCCTCTATGTCATCTGTCTGACATGTGGGTGCTGATGTTTGGTCTGCAGCACTGTGTGCCACTGACACATCAGGGGCCAGAGATGTGTGTGTAGAAGTACCAGCAGCATTCACCAGCGACTGCCTTAGTGGCAGCAATGCGATGATGAGGATCTGCAGGGCATGGAAGATCCCAACAACTTTTCGCTGGTGTGCGTCCGTGGCAGCCATTCTTTCCGCATGCATCCGCTCCATGTTCTCCATTATCCTCATCATCTGTGCCAACTCTCGGCTGACATCGCTGAGGCCACTCTGACTAGACAGATGTTCTCCTCTCAGAGTCATGACTCCAGCGATGTCGGGCATGGATTGTTGGACATCATGGAGCAAACTGTGGGTGTCCGTTAGGGAGTGTAAGTGGTCCCTGATGGGACTTAGACACCCACGTATGTCATCTAGTTTGCTGCCATGAAGGCGAACCCCACCCGCACCTGTTCAGCCACCTCCTTCTGGCAGTCTAACACATGGCCTTGGAATGCGATGTGTTCTTCGGTGAGGTGCTGGGAGCCAGCCGTGGTGGTGGGTGCTTCCTGCTGTGTGGTCTGTGCAGGGGGTGGGGTCTCCTTGATGCAGCTGGGCTGCCCTGCTCCTGGAGGTGGGTTGCCATAGCTGTCCATGAGTTGTTGTAGGGCATCGGTGTTGAAAGTGTGGAGGTCCTCTTCATCATCACTGATGAGTTGTCTGGTCTGCTCTGCAGGAGGTGTTGATTGTCCCTCTGCAATGTGAAGGGGAGATGCATTTTAACATTGTGTTGACGTATGTTGACGAATTGTTCAAGTTTACATACAGACTGCATGACAATGTACATTGTGACTGTTTGGATGGAGCTGACTATTTGATGCGGGACAGTGGACATTTGAACTACATCATGGATGTGAGGTTGTACACGCACATTATCATCTCACAGTTTTCTGCTATGCCAGATGTGATTGGCCAGTTTCTACACACAAACATGGGTTGGTTGTGAGATTGGTGCTGTGTGAGGAGGGACCCCTTTGTGCCCATAGTGGACGGGGGCCTTCTTGCTGTTTGTATGTGTGCTGCAGTGTGCCAAGGGGATCAGGGACATGATCCAGAGTCATTGTGGGTGTGCAGTGTGCTCTACTTAATTGTGCATGTGTGCCATTGTGCCCATCTCCCCCCGTCCCCCAAGTCCCTGTTCGGTACTCACCCTGGTGCTGTTGTGTCAGGTCATGTCGAGCAGTGTCCGGACCCCCAACTCCTGCCACTGTCTCCCCACTGATGACTGTGGCCACCATTTCCTCCATCTCATCTAGCTCCTGGTGTTCAGCTGGACTGCCACCTCCAGTCTGCATTGCTGCCTGATGGTTGTCAGCTAGTTTCTTCTTGGTTTTGCGCTTCACATCATTCCAGTGCCTCTTGACCTCTCCAATTGTCCTCCTCCTCACTCCGACTGCATTCACTTGTCCAGGATGGACTGCCATATTGCATTTTTATTTGCCAATGACACGTTGGAGGTGACGAACAGTTGTTGGTGGTGTTCTATCACCTCCGTGATGATGATCCTGTTTTCCTGCGGACTGAACCTTGTCTTCCTCGTCTTCTTCTCCTTGCCTTTCCGTGACCCCGAGGTCCCAGGCTGGTCCTCCTGGGGGCTTGTGGGGTTCTGGTCATCCTCTGTACTTGCTCTGGCTTCCTCCATGGTGCTACGCAGTTTTAATGTTTTTGTTTGTGTTTTTCGGTGCTTTTATAGTGCATTTTCCCGCATGACGCGTGGGAATTGCAGGCCTGTTGCTGGTTATCACTGTTTTTTTTATCGCGGTTGGCCACATCGCAACTTTTTTCGCGTTCGTGTTTCGTGTTTTTTTTCTGTCACGGTAATTGTATCGCGGTCATTTGACGCGTTAGCCTGAGACTATCGCATGGTACCGCCGTGTTGAGAATACAACGTTAACATAGCATTATTTTCACGCGATAGACTGCAATGTGCAAAGTTGCGTTAAGCTAATTTTGCGATAATTATCACACGTTCTGTTAGAATATCCCCTATATGTTAAAAAGTTTGCTTTATTTATTTTTTATTACGTTTTAGGAGCAGGATGTTGGGTTTATAGGGGATAAGGGTGGGGAGTAGTTTAAAAATTTAGGATTAAAATGTAAATATTTTTTCCATTTTGGTTACATTTTAGGAGCGGGATGTTGGGTTTATAGGGGATAAGGGTGGGGAGTAATTTAAAAAATTTGGTATGAAATTTAAATATTTAACATACATTTGTAAAGTTTTAAGAGTGGGATGTTGGGTTTATAGGGGATAATGGTGAGGAGTTATTTTAAAAAAATGTAAAATAATTAAAAAATATTTTTAAAATATTTCAAATATTGATTTGTGAGATGTTGTATTTATAGGGGATATGTATGTGGAGTATTTAAAAAAATGTAATGAAAACAGAAATGTGTTTTAAAATCTGTAAAGTTTTTGTAGCGGGTTGTTTTGTTTATAGCGATTTAGGGTGGGGAGTAATTTGAAAATATTATTTGTAAATTTTTAAAAATGTTTAGAATTGTTTGAGAGAATTTAGTAGTGTGATGTTGATTTTAGAGGGGATAAGGGTAGGGGTAGTTTTTTAATCTTGTTTCACAATTTTTTTTATTATAAGTAGAAATTGTAAAAAAAAAAAATTTAATTTGAAAAATTAAATTTGAAAATGAAAATATATATTGAGATTATATTTATGTTTGACGAAATGTTTCTATATTTTTTGTAATTCATTTTCCCAAAAATTATTTTGTAGAAAAATATTAATTTTTTAATTTTAAAATTTATTATAAAGATAAATTTGATAAAAATAGTTATTTTATTGATTATAAATTTTGAGTGTGATAGTTATTTATTATTTTTTATTCTTCAGCACATTCTTTGTGTTTTTTTAGTTTTGGAGTTGGAATAGTAATTTATTATGTTTTATTATCCAGCACTGTCTCTGAGTTTATTTTGTTTTGGAGTTGGAATAGTAATTTAATTGGTTTATTATACAGCACTTTCCCTGAGTTTTGTTGGTTTTGGAGTTGGACTAGTAATTTAATTAGGTTTATTATCCAGCACTTTCCCTGAGTTTATTTTGTTTTGGAGTTGGAATAGTAATTTAATAAATTTTATTATCCAGCACTTTCCCTGAGTTTTGTTGGTTTTGGAGTTGGAATAGTAATTTATTATGTTTTATTTAACCCTGGGCGGTAAAATCCGCTCCGCTCGTGGAGTTTGCGGATTTTTGGCAACTCCACGTTCCACGTAGAACGCGGAGTTACCGAAAACTCCGCGATCCGCGGCATAGCGGAGTTTTTCCCTTGCTCGCGCTTTCAAAATGCATTTTCGCATGTGCGGTAGTGACTTACCGGGATCCCTGCGTTCGCCGACAAGTTTTCCTATCCGTTTGCGTACACCACGAGATTTTGGTAGCCGGCGGCGCGATCCCGCGAGAGTGTGCGATCGCGAACACATCATTCGGACGCGCCATCGGACATCCGCATTCGCAAACAGGAAATACGCATCGCGAATGGGCGGGACAAGTGAAAAACAAGATGGCCGGCGCCCATTGGCGACCGCATGGGCAAATTCGCGAGATATTTCCCCCCGAGCACGCAAACAGCGTCCTGAACACGCAATACGCATTCCCGAACAGGGAAAACGCATCGCGAAAGGGCGAAACAAGCAACTCCGTGTGCTCGCGGAATTTGCGTAGCTCGCAGAGTTTTTACCACTTCACGGAACTCAGCGTAGCGCGACTACGCGAACTCCGCCCAGGGTTAGTTTTATTATCCAGCACTTTCCCTGACTTTATTTTGTTTTGGAGTTGGAATAGTAATTTACTTAGTTTTATTATCCAGCACTTTCCCTGAGTTTTCTTCGTTTTGGAGTTGGAATAATAATTTATTATGTTTTATTATCCAGCACTTTCCCTGAGTTTTGTTGCGTTTGGAGTTGGAATAGTAATTTAATTAGGTTTTTTATCCAGCACTTTCCCTGAGTTTAGTTGGTTTTGGAGTTGGAATAGTAATCTTTTTTTGTTTTGTTATCCAGCACTTTCCCTGAGTTTATTTTGTTTTGGAGTTGGAAGAGTAATTTAATTAGGTTTATTATACAGCACTTTCTTTTAGTTTATTTTGTTTTGGAGTTGGAATAGTAATTTAATTAGTTTTATTATCCAGCACTTTCCCTGAGTTTATTTTGTTTTGGAGTTGGAATAGTAATTTAATTAGTTTTATTATCCAGCACTTTCCTGAGTTTTGTTGGTTTTGGAGTTGGAATAGGAATTTATTATGTTTTATTATCCAGCACTTTCCCTGAGTTTAGTTTGTTTTGGTGTTGGAATAGTAATTTAATTAGTTTTATTATCCAGCACTTTACCTGAGTTTTTTGGTTTTGGAGTTGAAATAGAAATTTAATTAGTTTTATTATCCAGCACTTTCCCTGAGTTTAGTTTGTTTTGGAGTTAGAATAGTAATTACATTTACTTTATTATCCAGCATTTTCCATGAGTTTTGCTGGTTTTGGATTTAGGCATAGTACATTTGTATTGTTTATTAGTTATTTCAATATTTTTTTGTATGCACATTTAAATAAGAAAGGAGATTTATGTTAGTTATTCTTGTAAACATTTTTATTAGTTACACATGTTATTTTTATTTTACAGTTCATTTGTTCTCATTTGCATTTGTTATTTTTTTCACATATTAAAAATATTATCAAGGTATTTTGATGTTGTTCAAAATTTATTACAAAGTATAATATATTTTTAACATGCATTTTTTATGTAGAGTTGGAAAATTAACAATATTTTTGAATGTACATTTTTATGTAGAATTGGAAAATTAATATTTTTTAATATACATTTTTCATGTAGATTTGTAAAATTAACAATATTTTTAATATCCATATATTTTTAAAACAATTCAAAAGTTGTACATTTTTTTGAAGTATAGTCATGTAATAGTAAATTTAATATTTCAATAGTTTATTTATTTTAAACAATTTGAATTTCATTGGTTATTTTTTATGTCAAAAAGTAAACATTTGAAATCCTTTTTACAAAATCTTTTAATATATTTTATTTTTTAATACAATTATATAAAATGTATTTTACATATTTTTGGTATTTTTTATTATTTAGTATATTGAATATTATTTTTATTCAAATAATATTTAATTTATTACATAATTTACAAATATATATTTTCACATATTGGTTCTTATTATGCAGTACATGAAATAAACATACATTTTAATATATATTACATATTATATTTTTTGTTTTTGGATAATATAATATTTAATATATATTTTACAATTTTTTGCATATTTTTGGAACATTTGTAAAAACAATTTACAATATATAAAAACAGATTTATTTTTTTGTATTTTAATATTATTTCTCCATTCTTTTCTATGGGGAGTAAGTAATTTTTTCATTTTTATTACGTGGCCATTTTTTTTTCTAGTTTCCTCACTTTCTGTCTATCTGTTTCGTTTTTAGGTCATTTTGACAGACGGAACCTCGCGGTTGGGAGCTCTGTTTCGTCGCTTAAGATAAATTTGTTTTAATTAACTTTTAAGGTAGTTTTAAGGTAGGGGCGAGGTAGTAGTAGTGTAGTTAAGTTTGTGAGAACCGTGTTTGTTCATTTTTGGTGTAGTTAGGTTTTGTTTTGGTAGTTTAGTGTTTTATGTGTTTGCCATAGTGTTGGATTAGAGTGTTATGTAGTGTTAGTTATGTATTTTTTAATTGTGTTATTTTGTGTTTATTGTTAATGTTAATGTTTGTGGTTTGTACGTTGTATTGTGGGTGGGTTTTGTTTTGTTTTATTTAAAGGTTTTCCCAATCGTGAACAGATGGTGGTCTTGATCCTTTTTCTTTTTTACAAAAAAGGAAAATGTATTATGTTTATTGAAAACAAGAATGTTTACATTTCCTTCTATTTTTTGGGATTGTTGGAGCATTTTTTTTAAAGCTATTTTTCGGGTTTTTGAGGGTTTCGTTATTGAGAGGATTGCTTTGTTGGAGCCTTTTTTCTACAGTTTAGTTTTTGCGTTTTTTTTACACAAATTGTTTTTGGGATTCCCTGTTCGAATGGATTTGTTTTTCGAGTTATCTTCTATGGATTTATTGAATTTCCCAGCTCATCTACTGCTACATAACTGTTAGTTATTTTTAATGAATATGGGTGGGAACTGTTTTTAGTTATGTTGATTTATTTGTATTTTTTTAAATTTAATAATAAATATAATATGTCATATATATATATTTTTTTAAATATATTTTACATGACATAGTTATAATTATTAATTTTAGAAAAGAGTAAAATTATATTTGTTCACATGTTTTGCAGATTTAAATGTTTATGCTGTTTAGTATTGTTTTTTTATAGTATATATTTAGCTATCATGTCTAAGTATTCTAGACCTTTGGTGTTTGCAAATAGTCTAGTTTTATGTTGTAGATATTCATACATCGTTTTAGTTTGTTTACTTAGTTTAGAGCCGATTTTTGTTAGGGAGTGCTCTAGTCTGAGCTCTTGTAGCTTTGTTCTTTTTTAATAGCTTCTATAAGTTTATGTAGGGTTGGTTGTCCTCTTCCAATTGTGGCTTGGAAGGCTTGTGCCATCCTTTACTGCATTGTTTGTTTTTGCTTTTTGAGCTAGAGTGCTGTCATATACGTTCCACCAAGGTATTTGGAATTTGGGTTGCCTATGGTGCCCTGACCTATGTAACCTTCCCACCTCAGGGGCTTATTTACAAGCCCCTTGCGCCACTTTTGCGTCAATTTTAACATGGGAAAAGTGACAAAAGGGTGGCGCAAGGGGCTTGTAAATAAGCCCCTCAGTATCTTCAAAGTAGTCTAGGATGGGAGTTAGTTTTGTTTCATTTGCCTGATAGAAGGGGCTTTCAAGAAGTAGATTGTAATGGGTTGCTACTTCAGTTGTTGGTACATAGGCCAGGGCTAATAATTTTTTTATTTGGTAGGCGAAGTTGCTATTGGTGGCATAATCTATACTTAAAGTAGATTTTTGTAGGTGCCTCCAGATACTTTGATTAAAGTGGTAGTAGCAACCCTGTATTGCAGTGTGTGGGTATAAATTTAAAATTCATTGAATCATTGATTGTTCAAAATCAATGATGGATTTTGCAGAAAGTAGTTGTCGGTGTATTGTTTTAATATTGTTAGGAGCTTTATGTATGTGATGTTCTGTTTATTAGGGAGTAGTGCGTATATGAAGGGTATGTTAGTATCTTCATATTCGCTGTGGATTGTGTATAATTGATAAAAAGGCTTGAGGCAAACTTTGAATGTGCCATCCATCATCCACGTTTCACAGTTTTTAAGTTTTTGTAAGCTGTTATTTGTTGCAAAGATGAGAATTTGTTTTTCATGACTTTTGTTATCATGGAGAAGGAATTTTTCATCTTTGTGAGTGATGGTATATTCAGGTAATATTTGTATTTCAGCAAAAGTTTGAGGGGTGGGTGGTGTTTGAGCTGTAGCTCTTTTAGTCCGGGAAATTAATCTCTTCAGAGTGGGGATAGACAGTAGTTGTCCTGTAACATGCTCAGGTACCCTAGTTAACACATTTTTAAGTATTTGGGTACTTGTTTGTTGTGAGCTGGTACTTGCTTCTCATATTGTCTCGAGAGCATCTCTAACCTCAATTTCAGGTACATTGGGGGGATGGTTATGTTCTTTGACATTTACTACATTGGTTTCTATTGAGTTAGAGTAATATTTACTGCATTTCCAATGTGTTTTGTTTCCACTAATTTTCTCTTGGGTATAAGTGTATCCCATGTAGCAGAGAAGTAGTTTCCCCTTTTGTGAAGTAATGAATTTTACTCCTCTGCCATTTTTGGGTGAATTTTGGTTTGTGAATATATGTATATATATTTATTAATTATACTATTTTGAACAATAAATATGTTGTATAATTAATACGTTTGAAAGAAACTTACATGTACTTTGTTTTTATTTTCTTGATGGATCTTCTTTCTATTGTTGATGTTTATCCACTTGTTTTTTTTCTGTTGGTATAAAAGCAAAATGTTATTGTTATTAAAGTGTTACATTTTATTGTGTTATTTTATTTATTTAGCTTCTATTTTTACATAGTTGAGAAATAAAATACTTACTATTTTTCATTGATGATGTTTTTTTCGATGCTTTTGTTGTGTGTTGCAATTTGTAGAAGCTGGCAAAAGAAAAATATTTCTTAGTTATATTTGGTTTTTATTGTATTTTAATTTTGTTAATTAGTTTGTTGTATTTGTTGGTTAATTTATATACTTACCTAATTTTATCTTTTTCTGTAATGTTGCTTTTGTTTCTGTTTTCGAAGTAAATTCTTGCTTTGTTGTTTTAAGGTGGACTTTTATTGAAGTGTAATCTGTGAAATATAAAATAGAAGGTTATAGTTTTAGTTTATTTGTTTGTTTCGCTTTTTTAGTCTATTTATTTTATTGGAGGAATAAAAATACTTACTGAATGCAGTTGGTGAAGTTTCTTTCATTGATGTTGTTTTTTGTTGAATTTTGTAGAAGCTGTCAAGAGAAAAGTATTTGTTAGTAATTCGCTTTTTATTAAATTTATCGTTTTTTAATAGTTAGGTCTAATTGTTGGTTATCTTATATACTTACTTTGTATTATAAATTTCTATTATTTTGATTTTGTATTTCTTTTCAAACGTAATGTTTGTTTTGGGGTTTTTGGGTGGAGTTGTTGTGAATTATCTGTAAAAATTAAAGCATTACATTGTAATTTTTGTTCATTTGATTATTTATATTATTAAGTGTTTATTTTTATTTATTTGTAATTAAATAAATATACTTACTCTTTTAGTAGATGGAGTGTCCTTGGTAGATGTTCTGGTTTTGTCAATTTTTGTAGAGGCTGTTAAAAATAAAAGGACATTTGTTAGCTATGTTTTGCTATTTTATTCAGTTTAGTTCTTTTAACTAATTTACGTTAGTAGTTGGTGAAGTCATATACTTACTTTTTGTTAGATTTTATTGTGGTTGTGTACGTAAATCTTTGTGTTGAATTTTCTAGAAGCGATTTTAGTGATGTTGAATCTGTTATATATAAAGGAAATTAGGTTTTAATATTTTACAAGTTTTTTAAATTTATTTAGTTATAAAGGGGCCTATTACGATGGCGGTCGGAAAACCTCCCCAACCGCCATGGAAGCGGGAAAAGACCGCACGCATGGACCGCGACATCACCGCCGGTCGAATTACGATGACCCGCGCTCAAAACCCGACCGCGGCGGTCTGATTGCGGGCCTTAACATTGCGGCGGTTGCTGCTGCCCGCAGCACCGCTGCGATGCCGAAAGGAGCATGTCCTGCATTTCCCTGCACTGCGTGGCAGGCACTGCACAGTGCCTGCCACCTGGTACAGGGAAATGTAGGGGGGGATCATGGGTACCCCCCCAGTGCACCCACCCCCCAAACACATTGGGCCCCCGCAACGGGCCCCCGGAAGACAATCTCCGCATGCCTTTCCATGGCGGTTTGACCGCTGAGGAAAGGCTGGCTACCGCAGGCATCATAATCCTGCAGGCGGAGCCTGCTCTGCACCGCCACCATTATCCCGGTCCTGCTCTGTCCGCCAGGCAGGAGTGCGGATGGCAACCGGCGGTAAAGCGGCGGTCGGAATTTCCCACCGCCGCGGTCACCTCCGCCATCCTAATTTGACCAGCGGTTTTCTTGGTTGCGATCGCGGGCAGATGTCCACCGCCGGTCCGGCGGGCGCCACCACCGGCCCGGCGGTGGACATCCGACCGCCATCGTAATAGGCCTCAAAGTTTTGTGCTTACCTTTATCGCAGGATGTTTGGAATAGTTTTTGGTGTAGTTGTTTTTCGTTTTTTCTTCTCTTTCTTGAACGTTCGCTGTTCCTCCGTGGTCGTCTTGTATATGGTAAATTTTATGTTAATTATTTGATTTTTTTTATAGTGTTTGTTTAATTAGTTAGAGTTTTCTATTGGTTTGTGTTTGTGTGTTTTAAATTTATTGGTTGAGATAGCTTTTTTGAATTTTTTAGTTGTTACTTTGTAACTTATTTAATGTTTATTCTGTTTATTTCTTGTTTTTATTTTGTTTATTGTTTTTATTTAATTTTATATGTAGATAAATGTTTTATATTTTTTTATATATTATATATATTTATGTTTGTTTATTTTCTTTACTTTGGATTTATTACTTATGTTATATTGTTTGTTTATTAATTTGTTTTTGTATATTTAATTTATTTGTTTAAATTAATGTGGTTAATTTGTAATTAATTTTATTGTTTATTTAAATTAATTGGTATATGTTATTTTATTTTATTATTGTAAATAGTATTTTTTAATGTTTAAATTTTATTTTCGATATAGTTGATATCTATTTTATCGATGTTTGTGTTGTCGATATTGTTTCAATATTTTTTATGTTTCATTTTATTTTAATGTTTTCGATATTTTTGTGTTGTATATTTTTGTTGTTGATACTTTTTGTCGTCGATATTTTTGTCAACGAGATTTATTTAAACGATATTTTCTTATCGATATTAGTGTTATTTCTATTTTGTGTATTGTGTGTCGATATTTTTGTTTACAATATTGTTGACTCGATAATTCTGTAGTTCGATGTTATGAGAGTCGATGTTATATCAGTGATCCGGAAAACCAGCCTAGAGATGAGCCACCGGTCTAACCCCCCCACCCACACACACCATATGCACCAATCCCATATACACAGTTTAATAAGTACTGGCGATGGTCCAACTGAACACTACATGTGCAACCTTTCATTATAACCCAGTTGTCTTATAGATTTTTTTTTTTAGATTTTTGCAACATTGACTTATTCCTTGGCTGATAAACATTATCACATGCGCTAAGATTCACCGAAATACCCTTCCTAAAATCAAGGGAAGACACACTGTAAGCAACTTTTGAATTGTCATGATGTAAAGAAGGTTGAGAATGTTAGTAACTGATTGTAAGAGAACATATACCAATGATTATACGTACAACAGTATACTTTATGACAAAGTTTTCTGTAATTTATGCAAGCATACAAGCTTGTAAATTTCTATTTCCAAACATGTTAAAAAAAAAAGATAGGCAGCGACACCATAATGGTCCGGGGAGATTGGCCCCAATGAAACACATATGGCTGGAGGGGCACACTTTCCCAAAACACCATAAAGTTAGATGCCACATGAAGTTAGGAACACTCAGCCAATCACAACATAGCACACACAACGCACTCAGTGATCAAGCGCTTCCCATGCTGGACATGTGGGCACTTACCCACTGGCTCGCATCGTGTCCACGCACCGACGAGAGCCACCTGCATTTATCAGGTGGAAATAATTTATGGTTCCATGACTAGGCCCACATTCCTCTCCCTAAACCGGATCTATGAATAGTTTTATGATGCTCCTAGAATGTATATAAAGGTGCTCAAAAGGATTGTACTTTGAGTCAGTCCTCAGACCTGTTTCTGTAATTCGGTACTCCCGGCCGCAGTGTTTAATTGAACCAACTGTTCCTTTTTTGCCAAATACCTCTTGTCTTTGTTTTTTCAAAGTAAATTCATATTCGAGCAACATTTTAAAATGCACTGAAAAATAGTTTTATATTTTTACCAGTCTTTTATATTTATACATAAAATATGTTTGTACATTTTTTAAACACAGGTTTCTAAAACATTTTGGTCATATTATTTTAGAAACATTAATACATAAAATACATTTTTAAATTGATTTCTATGCATGGAATTCTTTTGAAATTTTTCTGTCATTTTCTTTCCAGTTTCTTTGATTTTTTAGCCTTTGTTAATCATTTTGTGAGTTTTGTGACATTTGAAGTCGTAGTTTCCAGTTGCTGTTTTATGTGCTAATGGATTATTGGTAGGGGGAAGTGTTTAGGCGGGCAGCAACCTGTCACTCAATTGCCATGACTACTAAAATTGTGGTCATTTCAAAAGCAATGGCAGGGACTTCCTGTCAATGCTGTTTACAGTTTGGTACAGGGCTCTGTCAGCATGATGGATCCCTGCATCAAACAGTTTTTAATTTTCAAAAAGAAAATTGCAAAGTGGGATTTGCTTTATGAAAATTTAAAAAAAAGCCTCCAAGCCATGAGAGTCCTCTCCCATGGTTAGGGGAGCATTCAGCAGTTTTTACTGCCCATTACCACCAGGGTTTCCGTGGCGGTGACAGGCAGGGAAAACTGTCCCCTAATTCTGCCCATCTAAGGATGGGTTTAATCATGACAGAGATGGTGTAATCTCCGACATAATTAAACCTAAGATCTGCCCGCATCTAAATTTGGTGTGCGGACCATTATCTTGGGATACTCCGTCGCCATCGTGATGTAGCCGATATATAAATCAGGCCCTTAGGCAATATTTGTAGTTGGATGCTGTTTTCATTTATTATTTTTTAGTGTAGCAGCATGTGTTAGATAGTTTGTGCTATTGGGGAAGGCTTTATTGTGAAATGTAATGTTTATTAGTAATTATATGTCTGTTGTATCTGTTTAACATTGATTTTAATGCTTTTTTTCTATGTATTGTTTTATGAGAGTTGTGTTTTTTTGGTGGGTTTTCCAGTTATAGGGGGTCATTATAATGACGGGCGGATCGCCACCGCCCGTATGGCGGTGGCGATCCGCCCGCCATTTCTCACCGCCCGCATGCCAGTTCCCCCGCCATATTACGATGGCGGGGGGGACCCTGGCAGACGGAAAGACCGTCTGCCGGTTTTCCCCGGGTTCGACAGCGGACCGGGTGGTAAAGAGGCCTAATATGGTGGCGGTGTCTGCTAGACACCGCCATCTATATTAGGATGGCCGCGGAGAGCAGCCTTTCCATGGCGGCATTGCCGCCATGGAAAGGCATACGGTAATTGCTGTTGGGGGCCCGTTGTGGGCCCCCCCAGATGTTGGGGGATAGGGGGTGCACATGGGGGGTACCTATGGTACCCCCTGCATTTGCATGCACAAGGTGGCAGGCACCGCGCGGTGCCTGTCACTGTGTGCATGCAAAAGCACAACTTGCATATATTGCATTGTGGCGGGTGCTGCTTACAGCACCGCCCGCCGCAATTCAATATATGCGGAACGCCACCGCCACCGTGGCAGTGGCATCCTAATCCCAATGGCGGGACCGCCGCTCCTATGGTGGACGGTCCCATTCTCCGTTACGGTGGTGGGCGGACTTTGTCCGCCTGCCATCGTAATGACCCTCATAGTTTGGATTTTCGAACGTTGGATGATATTTTTAACTTAAATGTTTTTTATTTATTTTCAAGGATAACATATTTAGTTATTTTGTAACCAAAGTTATAGTTTATGTCTTCCTTGTTTTTACTGTACGCCTGAAACTTTTATTTAATTTTTCAATATTTATGGGTTTGGGAAGGATTTCCTGGGTTATTTGAGTCGTATTGGATGTTCTATTATATATTTTTTCTTTTTTGTGGCGGCTTTTTGTTTATCACAATTCTTGTGTGGTTGTATTTTTGGATCATCAATTCACTTACCAAAATTTAAGCTACGAAACTCTAAGTTTTATTTAATTTTATTAATTTATGTTTTTGAATAGGTAATGTTCATTTTATGATATTGTTTGTTTATTTGCTATCTATATATTGATGGTTTTTTATGGTGTTATCATCTTCCTAGAGGTGATAGAAAGTGTTTGTTTATTTTGAATAGCGTTTGTTATATTTATTTATTTTTAAATATTTTAATTATTAATCTGAATGTGTCTTTTGAATTATTTTCTTATTCAGATTGGTACTTTAAATATGATTTATTAATATTGAGGGCTGATTCCGATCTCGCAAGGAAAGCCCTCCGTACGACTCAGATCTGGAGGGCTTTTCGAGCGAAACGTGCTCAGAGAGTCCGAATGAGCGAGTACGATGCAGCCGTATTCTTATGGACTTGGTTCGCTCGGACTCCCATTGAACTCTATGGGAGCCTGTGTACAGACGCATACACAGACTCCCATAGCAAAAAGGGGTTGGGGGAAAAGCGTACACCCTGTGACGGGCACCCCATGATGCCCACCACTATGTGCATGTTGGATCGGGGGAACCCATGGGCACACCCCCGTGACAGATTTGGTGGGCCCCAAGTGAAGGGGGGCCTGCTACGGCCCCCCTGAATTACGATTCCGACAGCCGTTTCGTCTTGCTGAGACCGAGGCGAAGTGGCTCTCCGAATCATGCATCGTACTCGCTCGGTCAGAATTCGGCTCCATTGCGCGGCACGATTCGTCTACGAACGAGTTGTACGGACAGGTTCGGGTCCCGGAAACGATTCGGTCGACGCTTATCCGATCTTCGCATCGTACTTGGTCGTTCCGACCTGTGTACGATTCGGTCAGAAACAAGGGCTAAGAATCGGATCCGGGAAAGCCAACTCCAATTCAGGTGCCATCCGAACGACATTGGAATCGGGCCCTTAGAATAAATATTGGTAAAATATGAGCATTTGATTTTTAGGGAGGTCAAATGCCAAGCACAGCCATAATCTCTGGAATAAAGTGTGGCCCAAAATGAGGAATCACCAGGGGAATGAGACCTAAAATTACCAATTCCCAGTAATTCCTCCTTTTTTTTACTGGGCCCTCAGGGTTCAACTCACAATGGCCAGATGTTCTCGAACTCTGGAGTAACCAGGGTATTGATAACTCTAGGGGTGGGGAAAATCCAGCCCATTTACTGGGCCACTCATATTGAGGACCTACGCGTGGAATCCCATAGAGCATGTTGATTGTAAGCTAGTTTCCAGTAACTGAATTACTTTGCTTTTGCTTCCTTTGAGTTTCTTTTTTTAACTTAAACTGAATATCCTGATGTGTAATTTTCATGAATTGAAATCAGTGTGGCGCCAGTTAAAACCCATCTGTAGCAGATGAGGGACCTGTGAAAAGTAGAACCGTGACACTAGCTGCCTGCTAGACATGTTTTTCAGTGATATAAGTGTGAAATGCTGGGTTGCCTACACCACAAGTAGTGTTTTGTAGAGGAAATTGACCTATATTCAATACTGAAAAGCTTACTATCGAGATATGATTGTGGATACAGCTGCCAGGTGTGCTTTTACTCAATTTTGAGTTGAACACTTAGAGACTGTGGGAAATAAGGAAAAGGCCAGTAATGGGTGCAAGACCTATGATTGTAGACTATGTAAGTCGGCTCCTGAAACCACTTCCCTCAGTTGTTCGGCACTTCATAATGCAAATCGAAAATCCATTGCTTAATTTGTGAGCAGCCTGGGTGATCTTTGTGAGGATGATATAATTATTGTGTTTATGAATGTAATTGAAATGCCAAATCTTGTAGCCTTGGTTAAATTTTTTAATATTTTCAATTTTAGTGTCTTCACAAATTGTACTACATAGTGCGTGAGATCCATGTTTTTGTATTCAAATGAAGGTGTTATCGTCTCTACAACCTGCAAATAAACTATTTATAGAATTAATTCGTGTCTTGGGGGTGTCAGTGTTGTAGACATAAAAACATGCCCACACTCTACTCAATTGAAAATCTGTGCAGCAAAGAAAGACAGCAAAGTATTTACTATGTGAGCACAGCAAAGTGATGTAATAGGATGCATTTTCAAAATAACTAGTATTAACGCACCATAACTTCACTGTCTGTGCCCAAAAGCCAGTCTCTTTCACTTGAATTTCTAATTTTTTGCTTCCATACACCTAACATCGATTCACATATCTTAGGATATCTTTATACAACAGGTTTTAGAACACCACTCCTGTTTCCGTTTGAATATGAGGCCTGTTTCTTCACCTGCTCCGTTTAAGCATGACCTGTCTGCTTATGGCACTAAACGGGTAGGCACCTGACCACCTGGGCCATCATTAAGGAGGGGCAGAGGGGGCATTATTTTGATTCCCCAGACCCTGTGTTTTTCAGGGCTCCTCATTTAGTTTGACACATTTATTGATAGATTTTACATTAGACGTGTTCTGAATAATGATTATGAGAAAGCTAATGCCACTAGATGGCATCAGACGCTGTATCTGTTGTTTCTTGTCTTTCCTTGCTCCACATGTTTTGTCAAATTTAGAACAGGCTCGTTCTATGAGTCCCCCTGAAACTGCTGAGTCTAGTCCAGCAAAACCTCTCGAATCCTGCAAATTATTGAGAACTTGACTGACCCCACCCACCAGGTTTACCACAACAGCGTGTAGGCTCCCTCTCCTGGATTTAATTAAGTTTCCTCGGTTCATGTAAAACAACAACTAAATAGCACAACAAATCAAAACAAGCATTTGCAATGCAATAGGTCTCGCATTCACACGAGCTTGAGCTATTGACATTGTAAATGACAATGCATTTTATTTATGTTTTGTGTTTTAAAACATAAATAAACGGCATTGCCTTTTACAATACTATTAGCTTAAACTCTCGCAAATGCGAGACCTACTGCATTGCAATAAGGGGCCTTCTCGACTGCTTGTTAGATTGTAAATACCAGAGGAAGAGACCGGCCTGCGATGTCTTCAAAGTAGTGATAAATAGTGCAGTGAAGAAGATGTGTAAGTGTTGTAAATTACAGAGAAACAAAGTGTGAAGTGAGAGTTACATATGATCTGAGCTATAAACACTAACAAAGCACTCCAACACCTTTTGCTCTGTGATTACACTGTCGCGGCTCAGGAGGAAGGGCGCGGGGGGCTATTTCCTGCCCTCTCCATGATTTGAGTGTGCAGTGTGGCATTGCGTAATGTCATTGCTATCTTTGGCCTAATAAAAAAACACTCCAGCTGTAGTAGGGCCCTGGCTTCACCTCCTGGTGCAGGGCGGGCTGTGTTTTATGGCAGGCTTGGAGGGAGGGAGGGATGATCTCGGCTGCAGCTCCAGCCTAGTACAGTGCCCCTGCTATTACTAGTGAGCGAGAGGCCCTGAGGTGGTGGTATTGGTATTGGTGGTGGTGGTATTGGTGGTACTGGAATTGATGATATTGGTGGTGGTGGAGGTGGTGGTGGTGGCGGTACTGGTATGAGTGGTGGGGGTATTGATATCCGTGGTGGTGGTATTGGTGTTGTTAGTATTTGTATTGGTGGTGATATTGGTGGTGGTACTGGTATTGGTGGTGGTGGTACTGGTATTGGTGGTGGTGGTATTGGTGGTGGCGGTATTGGTGGTGGTGGTATTGGTGGTGGTGGTATTGGTGGTGGTGGTGGTGGTGGTATTGGTGGTGGTAATATTGGTGGTGGTATTGGTGGTGTCATGATGGTACTGGTGGTGGTATTGGTGGTGGTATTGGTGGTGGTGGTATTGGTGGTATCGGTGGTGATGGTGGTATTGGTGGTGGTGGTATTAGTGGTGGTATTGGTGGTGGTGGTGGTATTGGTGGTGGTGGTATTGGTGGTGGTATTGGTGGTGGTATTGGTGGTGGTGGTATTGGTGGTGGCAGTATTGGTATTGGTGGTGGTGGTATTGGTAGTGGTATTGGTATTGGTGGTGGTGGTATTGGTAGTTTTGGTGGTGGTGGTGGTATTGGTGGTGGTGGTATTGGTGGTGGTGGTATTAGTGGTGGTATTGGTGGTGGTATTGGTGGTGGTATTGGTGGTATTGGTGGTGGTGGTATCGGTGGTGGTATTGGTGGTGGTGTTATTGGTGGTGGTATTGGTGGTGGTATTGGTGGTGGTGGTATTGGTGGTGGCAGTATTGGTATTGGTGGTGGTGGTATTGGTAGTGGTATTGGTATTGGTGGTGGTGGTATTGGTAGTTTTGGTGGTGGTGGTGGTATTGGTGGTGGTGGCGGTAATGGTGGTGGTGTATTGGTGGTGGTATTGGTGGTGGTATTGGTGGTGGTGGTATTGGTGGTGGTATTGGTATTGGTGGTGGTGGTACTGGTGGTGGTCTTGGTATTGGTGGTGGTGGTATTGGTAGTTTTGGTGGTGGTGGTGGTATTGGTGGTGGTGGGGGTAATGGTGGTGGTGTATTGATGGTGGTGTATTGGTGGTGGTATTAGTGGTGGTGGTATTGGTGGTATATTGGTGGTGGTGGTATTGGTGGTGGTATTGGTATTAATGGTGGTATTGGTAGTGGTACTGGTGGTGGTGGTATTGGTGGTGGTATCGGTGGTGGTGGTATTGCTATTGGTGTTGGTATTGGTGGTGGTGGTATTGGTGGTGGTGGTGGTATTGGTGGTGGTGGTATTGGTGGTGGTGGTATTGGTGGTGGTATTGGTGGTGGTGGTATTGGTGGTGGTGGTAATGGTGGTATCGGTGGTGGTGGTGGTGGTGGTATTGGTGGTGGTGGTATTGGTGGTGGTGGTATTGGTATTGGTGAATGAATGAATGAAAGCATTTATAAAGCGCAACTTTTGCCGAGGCGTCTTGGTGCTGAACTGCAAAAGGGAGTGGTGACTGGTACGTGACAGGCAGAGATTAGACGGATATCGTAGGAAACAGCCAGGTTTTGATCATCCTCCTAAACATAACTCTGTCATGTTATAACCTGATAGCGATGGGCATTGTGTTCCAGAGTTTGGCTGCCTGGTATGAGAGGGTTCTTCCCCCCATCTGGCTCTACGGATTTTAGAGACTAGGACTAGTCCTTTATTAGCCAACCTCAATTCGCGTGATGGGACATGCCAGCTAAACAGTGGCTGAAAGGTCAGAGATCCTCCTCCATAGAGTGCATTATTTACGAAGCAGATAGCCTTGAATTCAATGCGCTTCTGGACCGGGAGCCAGTGAAGCTCCCTAAGACTGTTGGAGATGGGGTGGTATTTAGGAATGTTGAGAAGCAGCAGAGCAGCAGCATTTTGCAAGGCTTGGAGTTTCAGTATTTGGCCTCTGTCAATGCCAAGAAATAGTACATTGCAATAATCAATTCTGGAGAGGATCAGTGCTACTACCACCGTTTTGCGAAGGCCTAGAGGAATGAAAGGTAAGACCTTACACAACATCTTTATGAGGAAAAAGCCTCAAGAGGTCAGGGAGTTACACTGGCCAGCAACATTTAATTGATCATCGAACATAATGCACAGGTTTCTTGTCTTCCTGGTGGCTACCGGGCAACACCCGGCATTTGCTGGCCACCATGAAGAATTCCACATGGGAGGGCCTTTTCCAAATTCCACCACCTCTGTTTTTTCTGTGTTCAGCTTGAGGGAGTTGGAATACAATTATGGAACCTATTTGCCACAGTTTCGATCTTTGTGGATATGGATATCACTATCTGTGTGTCATCGGCGTACGAGATCAAAGCGAAGCCATGTGCTTTGATCAATCTAGCCAGAGGGGACACATAGATATTAAACAGGGTCGGTGATAGGGCTGACCCCTGTGGGACGCCACCTGGAAGGAAGATGGGTTCAGAAATCAGATCACCCCAACACAGCCTCTGTTCTCTGTCAGTGAGAAATGAGGTGAGTAAGGCCAGGGCCGTCCCCCCCACACCTAGACTCTCTAGCCTGCGTATTAATACCTGATGGTTGACCTATCAAACGCTGCCGAGAGATCCAGTAAGATGAGGATGGCCCTCCCCCCCACTATCAACTTGTTTGCTGATCTCCTCCGTGGCCAAGGCCAGGGCTGACTCCGTGGAATGACATGATCTAAACCCGTGTTGGGCGGGGTCAAGAAGATTGTTGGATTCAAGGTAGGTGGTTAGCTGCTGATTGATGGATCTTTCTAGGATTTTTGCAGCCAACGGTAGGCACGAAATAGTTGGTAGTTCTTAGCTACAGAGGGATTTAAGGACGGCTTCTTCAATATGGGTCGTATGGAGGCTTTCTTCCATGTGGAGGGGAAGGAGCCGGATAGGCATACATTATTTATAAGTGGGGTAAGGTATGTGCTTGCCCTGTCTGCAACCATCTGGAGAATGTGAGAGGGGCAAGGGTCCACCGGGGAGCCAGATTTTATTGTTTTTAGCAGTTTGCATATAGTCTCCTGTGTCAATGGCAAGAAAGCTGGTAATTGGCAAGGAGGGGGTTCATCCACAATGGGGCCCTCTATTTTTGTTCTGCTATCTGTATTAGAGGTATTTACTGCAAGCTCCTTATAGATGGTTTGGACCTTGTCCTGAAAGAAGTTAGCTAGCCTATTACAGAATGCTGGATCAGGAGTAAATTGATTGGTTTGCTGCAGTTTGGAGAGCGTGGTGATGGTTTTAAATAATTCTCTAGAAGAGCTTTTAGCAGCCTCGATTTTAGTGGTAAAATAGTTCTTTTTAGCAAGCATAATAGCTTCTTTGTATTCAACTAGGGCAATTTTATAGCTCAGTTTATCTTGCTCAGCGTAATCCACTCTCCAGGCACGCTCTAGGCGCCTACATTTAGATTTGATGGTTTTATGTTCAATACTGTACCAAGGTGCCGACCGTTGAGCCCTTCGTTGTTTGGTAATTATTTCTGGAGCCAGACAATCTACCGCAGACCTAATCCAGCTGTCAAAGTCTTCTGCCGCCTTGTTATTATCTAAGGCTGGGCTGGAAGGGCCAGTCCCAAGAGCTTCCTCAAGGTTAGTTTTAGTAATTTTATGCCAGAGTCGAGACCTCACCATTTTTGTTTTCTCTCGGGGCCTCATTTCTCTAACTGGACAAAGGAGTGTGAAAAACACCGCCTTGTGATCTGTTCATGTGAGTGGGAGAGTTTTATCAAATCCAATATGGGGTTTGTTCGTAAAGATGCCGTCCAGAGTATGACCGGCATCGTGGGTGGGGCCAGTAACTATCTGGATAAGACCAAGGCTTTCCATGTTATCTAGCAGGGTGAAAGTATCTCCACTGTTCACACATTCCAAATGAAAATTGAAGTCCCCAAAGGCTGTAAAACTTTGGAACTCAAAGCTAGATTCCATGAAAGTGTGTAGTGCCTGCATGAAAGATGCACGCGGCCCTGGTGGCCGGTATAGGAGCAGACCTGGGAAGCTGCGGATGTTATCAATTTTAATATTAAACAGCACAGCTTCTGCGTCCATCAGCTGGATGGGATTGAAAGTGGCCTTAAAGCATGAGCGGTAGACAATGGCAATGCCCCCTCCCTTATTCCCTTTCCTGTCCATGCTGTACAGTTCGTAGCCATTTGGCAGTACCTCATTCCAGTCTGGTTCGGACGTATCCGTGGCCCAGGTTTCAGTCAAGAAAACCAGGTCCGGCTTATATGTCTGAATCCAATCCTCAAACTCGAGTCTATGCTTAATTATAGATCTAGTATTCAGCAGGCAAGTGGTGTGCTCCCGCCTTCCTCATTATTTGTATTCCTCCGGTCAGGCGCGTGTAAGGGCTCCCTTCTAGGAGTAGTTCAAACCACAGTATCTAAGCTATTGTTGTCTCCTGACCAAAAACTAGAGTCTTTATTCCCTCTGAGGTTAACAGCTGTATCCCTACCTGGCATTGTGAACCCACAGACATTACAGTAGTAGTTGTCAACCCTCTTCCCATCCCATAAGGGAGGGTGACAGCCCTTACCTTTATCCAGGGCAAGCAGTTGATCTCTAGAGTAGGTTTGGGGAGAGAAACGTCCAGGGGTCCTGGCGCATGGCGCATTCCAGGCGCTGACGTGTGCAGACGGGCTTGCCTTTGGTGCGCCGTTGGCGCGCCCGGTGCACGCGTCAGCTGCGCGGTCGCGTCAGAATGTATTTTTATCCCCCACGTGATCTAGGAGCTGAAACGCTGACCTTGAGGAGGCGGGCCCGCTCTTACATATGGGCAACGCAGGTCAGTTTGGTAGCGCGATTAACCCCGCAGCGCTACCTACACAAAATGAAAAGTGCAAGCGCAGCTAGAATATTTGCAGCTAAAATATACAGTTAAAATATTTTAAAAGACTAAAAGTTCAAATTCATTACAGGAAATCCAAGCATACCACAGTTTACAACAGAGTTGCCCAGCGAGGTCAGTATCACCACCTCCCTCAACCAGCCACTCCAATTATAGGCTGCACGGTCACGTCAGCATGTATTTTTATCCCCCACATGAGCCAGAAGCTGAAACGGTGACCTTGAGGAGGTGGGCCCGCTCTTACATACGGGCACCGCAGGTCAGTTTGGTAGCGCAATTAACCCTGCAGCGCTACCAATACAAAATGAAAAGTGCAAGTGCAGCTAAATTTGCAGCTAAAATATACAGTTAAAATATTTTAAAAGACTTGGTGGTGGTGGTATTGGTGGTGGTGGTATTGGTGGTGATGGTGGTATTGGTAGTGGTATTGGTATTGGTGGTGATGGTATTGGTGGTGGTTTTGGCATTGGCTGTGGTATTGGTATTGGTGGTGGTGGTAGTATTGGATTGGTGGTGGTATTGGTGGTGCTGGTATTTGTGGTGGTGGTGGTATTGCTGGTGGTATTGCTGGTGGTATTGTTGGTGGTGGTGGTATTGGTGGTGGTGGTATTGGTGGTGGTTTTGGTGGTGGTGGTTTTGGTGGTGGTATTGGTGGTTGTATTGGTGGTGGTGGAGGTGGTGGTATTGGGGGTAGTGGTATTGGTGATGGTATTGGTGGTGGTATTGGTGGTGGTGGTGGTATTGGTGGTGGTGGTGCTATTGGTGGTGGTGGTATTGTTGGTGGTATGTGTGGTGGTGGCATTGGTGGAGTTGGTATTGGTGGTGGTGGTATTGGTGGTGGTGGTATTGGTGGTGGTATTGGTGGTGGTGGTATTGGTGGTGGTGGTGGTATTAGTGGTGGTATTGGTGGTGGTGGTATTGGTGGTGGTGGTATTGGTGGTGGTGGTGGTGGTATTGGTGGTAGTGGTATTGGTGGTGGTGGTATTGGTGGTGGTGATACTGGTGGTGGTGGTGTTAGTGGTATTGCTGGTGGTGGTATTGGTGGTAGTGGTATTGGTAGTGGTGGTATTGGTGGTGGTATTGGTGGTGGTGGTATTGGTGGTATTGGTGGTGGTGGTATTGGTGGTGTTGGTATTGTTGGTGGTGGTGGTATTGGAGGTGGTGGTATTGGTGGTGGTATTGGTGGTGGTGGTATTGGTGGTGGTGGTATTGGTGGTGGTGGTATTGGTGGAGGTGGTGGTATTGATGGTGGTGGTGGTATTGGTGGTGGTGGTATTGATGATGGTAGGTGGTATTGGTGGTGGTGGTGTTAGTGGTATTGATGGTGGTATTGGTGGTGTTGATGGTGGTAGTATTGGTGGTGGTATTGGTGGTGGTTGAGGTGGTGGTATTGATGGTGGTATTGTTGGTGGTGATGGTGGTATTGGTGGTAGTGTTATTGTTGGAATAAAAATGTTTTAGCCGTGTTGTTTATGCATTGTACATCTTAAGTTAGCATTCGCTGCCCCATTTTATGTTTAGCCGCCATTTTGAGCCATGGCTCAGGCCTACACTGCGGTCCAGCAGGGCTCACACACACCATTACCTGTCCGGACCGCCAGGATGGCGCATCATCGCAGGCTGCACACCTGCTCAGCACCTAAGGTGCCCCTACCTCAGTGCACCGAAAGTCACCGTCCCGTAGCGGTAGGCTCGTGCCAGCCGCAGTGTTTCCGGTGCCACCAACTCTGTGCAACGCAAGTCATGGACCCTTTCTGATTGAGTCCCGTGAAATGCCAGGCGGACGCAGTCATGTCACCTCTGGCAGTGGGGAAGAACTGGGACACGTAGCGTCGTCGTCCCCCCCTTTATACGTGCGCCGAGTGAGCTGGGTCGGCGTATGCCAGGCCAGCATAGGGGTATGAATAATTATCCCTGGACTCTGGGCGTGGGTCATTTCTGGGCTGGACAGGAAACCAACTGATGTGTGTGTCTCTGTTGCAGTGTCTGCGCCACACGGCCCGCAATCGACAACGTTGCAATGTTGCATGCACCCGGAGGGCGGCCGCACACGAAGGTATTGTACAAGGAGCGCAAGGCCGCTCGGGCTCTTGGCTCATGCATGCCAACTGTTGTGTGTGCATCGCTATTGGTGCACCATAAGCCTAAGGCCTAGCCCCAATTGCAGCGCGAAAGCCACATCACATTTCCAGGATGCAAGCAGTAGTCAGACAAACATTAGCGATGAAAGCTCCTTTGTCGCAATACATAAGGCGGAAGGACATCTGCACCTCCGACCTTGTCCTTGCATGCGGCAGGCACCCCCTGAGAGAGATACCATAGCAGATGATAACGACTCCCACACTACGCACAGCGCTAATGATAGACCAACGTATCCACACCCCACACACAGAAGTCCTTGCTTGAGGTACTCTTGCATGGAATGCCCTTGACACTTACGTACACAACAACCCATACGTCCAAACGTTGCACACACATACGACTCATTGCTCCAAGCTGTGGCATCAATCAATCAATCAATCACAGAATTTGTAAAGCGCACTACTTACCCGCGAGGGTCTCAAGGTGCTAGGGAAAAAGGGGGGGGGTGCTGCTACTGGTCGAACAACCAGGTCTTGAGTAGCCTCCTGAAGGTCAGCAGTTCTTGGGTCTGTCGTAGGCTTAGTGGAAGGGTGTTCCAGGTCTTGGCGGCGAGGTGGGAGAAGGATCTGCCGCCGGTGGTAGTTCTTCGAATGCGAGGGACGGTGGCGAGGGAGAGGTCGGCGGAGCGGAGTTGGCGGTTGGGGACGTAGAAGAGGAGTCGTCTGTTGAGGTAGGCTGGGCCAGTCTTGTGGAGTGCCTTGTGTGCGTGGATGAGGAGTTTGAAGGAGATTCTCCTGTCGACGGGGAGCCAGTGCAGGTTCCTCAGGTGGGGGGTGATGTGGCTGTGGCGTGGTACATCGAGGATCAGGCGTGCGGAGGTGTTTTGTATGCGTTGCAGTCGCTTGATGAGCTTGGCCGGGGCTCCCGCGTATAGGGCGTTCCCATAGTCAAGTCTGCTACTGATGAGGGCCTGGGTTACTGTTCTTCTTGTGTCTGTCGGGATCCACCTGTAGATCTTGCGAAGCATGCAGAGGGTGTTGAAGCAGGAGGATGAGACTGCGTTGACTTGCTTGGCCATGGAGAGCGTTGAGTCGAGGATGACTCCCAGGTTGCGTGCGTGGTCGGTGGGTGTCGGGGCTGCTCCCAGCGTCGTTGGCCACCAGGAGTCGTCCCAGGCTGAGGGGTTGGAGCCGAGGATGAGGACCTCTGTCTTCTCAGTGTTCAGTTTTAGTCGGCTGATCTTCATCCAATCGGCGACGGCCTTCATTCCTTCATGGAGGTTGAATTTGGCGGCGAGGGGGTCCTTGGTGAGGGAGAGGATCAGTTGAGTGTCGTCGGCGTAGGAGATTATGTTGAGGTCGTGCTGTCTGGCGATGCGTGCGAGCGGGGCCATGTAGATGTTGAACAGTGTTGGGCTGAGGGACGATCCCTGGGGTACGCCGCAGATGATCTCGGAGGCTTCGGATCGGAATGGTGGGAGGCGGACTCTCTGGGTTCTGCCGGCGAGGAAGGAGGTGGCCCATTCCAGGGCCTTGTCTCGGATCCCTGCGTCGTGGAGGCGTGCGCGTAGAGTGCGGTGGCAGACAGTGTCGAAGGCGGCGGAGAGGTCCAGCAGGATGAGGGCTGCGGTCTCACCGTTGTCCAGCAGGATCCTGATGTCTTCGGTGGCGGCGATGAGGGCAGTCTCAGTGCTGTGGTTGCTGCGGAACCCCGATTGGGATGGGTCCAGGATGCTGTTTTCTTTGAGGTATCAGGTTAGCTGTTTGTTGACGATCTTCTCGAAGACCTTGGCTGGGAACGGAAGCAGGGAGATGTGCCGGAAGTTCTTGAGGTCTCTCGGGTCCGCCTTGGGTTTTTTGAGTAGGGCGTTGATCTCTGCGTGTTTCCAGCTCTCTGGGAAGGTCGCGGTCTCGAAGGAGAGATTGATGACGTTGCACAGGTGGGGTGCGATGGAGCTGCTGGCTTTGTTGAAGATGTGGTGCGGGAAAGGGTCTGACGGGGAGCCGGAGTGTATTGTGCTCATGGTCTTGATGGTGTCCTTGATGTTCACGCTGGCCCAGGCTGGCAGGGGGTCGTGGTCGATGGTGTGCGGCGGGTCTGGTGCATCGATCTTAGTTGGGGCTGTCTAGGTGTTGAAGCTGTCGTGGATGTCGGCGATCTTGCGGTGGAAGAAGGTGGCGAGGGAATCGCACAGGGGTTGCGACGGCGGGATGTCGTTGGTGTTGGAGTGGCATATCATCCACATAACTGCCGCAGGTCAGAAGAGTGCCGGTTCTACGAGAGCCACCAACGCAATGGCAGAACATCCCGGGCGCATGCACAACGCCTGTCACGTGGAACTGTACTGTGACCGAATGCTGCCTGTTAGTGTCTGATGCATTGGTCTGCATGTTGTGGCCCTTGTCTTGCCAGTACTGACACGCACATGGCAACAAAGTCTACGCAACTTCACTAGTGTACAACTGTGATGAGTGTTGATTTGAATGACTAATCGTGTGCCTCAATGAGCATTGTCCGTACACAGGGAGGGACTGACTGACGCATTTCACTTAGGGGTGAGTCCCTATTGCCAGCTCCACCTCTGTGAGCCAGACATAGTGGTTGGGATAGTTGCTGATAGGCCTGTGCTCTTACGTGTCTTCAGCAATGTGAGTATGGTGTCCATATTCTTGCCATGTGCATCAATGTGATCCATCACTACAGGCTGTGTCCACCCAGTTGAGTGTGAGATGTTCTGTATTCAAATGTGATGGGGGACACTACTTTAGGCCTGCCAACGACTTTGACATTTCATACCCATCCCTATTACTAACATTGCGTGGGGCAAAGTTGAGGATTTGCATGATTGTTGTTTCAGAGCAATGAGGCCACAGCTAGTGCACACATTCCCAGTCATCTCACTTCCTATGTGTGTCACGGTCAAACATGCACATTGCTTTCATTTCCCAGGGTGTACCTATTTGGGCAATCAATGTCCTTACATTCATCCACACTTTCATACTTGATCAATTATGGACATGACACATCTGTGTGAATTTGAATGATTTATTCACATTCGGTGGGGTGTCGGAGCTGGAGCAGTACATGGCCATGCAAACCCCACATTACATTGTAGCCCAGTGGAGGGCCAGCCAGAGTCATTTAGGGATTGACAAGTACATCGGAAGGGGAAGAGTACAGTCCGCAGTCTGATTGCTGTGTCATTGGTAAGCAAACAAAATATGGCAGTCCATGTCGAGGTCCAGGGTGAGTGTCGCAGAGTGTTTCGGGGGACAGCGGGAGGTGTTGTTACAGGGCATGATGCAGAGGGCAGAACCGAGCCTGAAACAGGGCATATGGCGGAGAAGAATGCTACTGGCTCCTTCTTACTACAAAGGTGGAATCACCCGCATCTTCGTCCTCTATGTCATCTGTCTGACCTGTGGGTGCTGATGTTTGGTCTGCAGCACTGTGTGCCACTGACACATCAGGGGCCGGAGATGTGTGTGTAGAAGTACCAGCAGCATTCATCAGCTACTGCCTTAGTGGCAGCAAAGCGATGATGAGGATCTGCAGGGCATGGAAGATCCCAACAACTTTTCGCTGGTGTGCATTCATGGCAGCCATTCTTTCCGCATGCATCCGCTCCATGTTCTCCATTATCCTCAGCATCTGTGCCAACTCTCGGCTGACATCGCTGAGTCCACTCTGACTGGACAGTTGTTCTCCTCTCAGAGTCATGACTCCAGCGATGTCGGGCATGGATTGTTGGACAACATGGAGCGAACTGTGGGTGGCCGCTAGGGTGTGTAAGTGGTCCCTGATGGGACTTAGACACCCACGTATGGCATCTAGTTTGGCTGCCATGAGGTCGATCCCCACCCGCAGCTGTTCAGCCACCTCCTTCTGGCAGTCTAACACATGGCCTTGGAATGCGATGTGTTCTTCGGTGAGGTGCTGGGAGGCAGGCGTGGTGGTGGGTGCTTCCTGCTGTGTGGTCTGTGCAGAGGGTGGGGTCTCCTCGATGCAGCTGGGCTGCCCTGCTCATGGAGGTGGGTTGCCGTAGCTGTCCATGAGCTGTTGTAGGGCGTCGGTGTCGAAGGTGTGGAGGTCCTCTCCATCATCACTGATGAGTTGTCTGGTCTGCTCTGCAGGAGGTGTTGATTGTCCCTCTGCAATGTGAAGGGGAGATGCATTTTAACATTGTGTTGACATGTATGTTGACGCATTGTTCAAGTTTACATACAGACTGCATGACAATGTACATTGTGACTGTTTGAGAGGAGCTGACTATTTGATGCGGGACAGTGGACATTTGAACTACATCACAGATGTGAGGTTGTACACGTACATTATCATCTCACAGTTTCCTGCTATGCCAGATGTGATTGGCTGGTTTCTACGCACAAGCGGAACCAGTTGTGTCCTCTGCTCTGTAGTGAGAGTGTTGCACTTTGTACCACATTGTCGTCAATGATGTTGTGCTGTTATTGCTATGTGTGTGTGCTGCATTGTGGGAGAGTCTCCCCTGCAGCTGTGATTTTGCAGCCCCTTATCCCTTTGAGGCGGTGTGCCTTTGACTTCTGTGCTTCTACAGTGCTGAGATGTTGCAGACTTGGCTAATTTTGGCTCGAGTTCGGATTTTGGACTCTTGGGCATGGTATATCCGCAGATGTGTTGTTGACGTCAGGGGTTGTTTGTGCACGTGGATGTGTCAGAGTGTGACCTGCTCCTGTCCGGATGTGTTCCACACTCAGCCACCTCAGTGTCGTGGCATGCACCATGTCATGATAATTGGACTGCACCCAGGCTGTTCGTCATGCAGTCTCACTTGCATTGTCAGTGTGGCTCACAGACACGCAGCTTTGCTGGTTTTGACACGTGTGCATGGGTTGGTTGTGAGATTGGTGCTGTGTGGGGAGGGACCCCTTAGTGCCCATAGTGGACGGGGGCCTACTTGCTGTTTGTATGTGTGCTGCAGTGTGCCAAGGGGATCAGGGACATGATCCAGAGTCATTGTGGGTGTGCAGTGTGCTGTACTTAATTGTGCATGTGTGCCATTGTGCCCATCTCCCCCCGTCCCCCAGTCCCTGTTCGGTACTCACCCTGGTGCTGTTGTGTCAGGTCATGTCGAGCAGTGTCCGGACCCCCAACTCCTGCCACTGTCTCCCCACTGATGACTATGGCCACCATTTCCTCCATCTCATCCAGCTCCTGGTGTTCCGCTGGACTGCCACCTCCAGTCTGCATTGCTGCCTCATGGTTGTCAGCGAGTTTCTTCTTGGTTTTGCGCTTCGCATCATTCCAGTGCCTCTTGACCTCTCCAATTGTCCTCCTCCTCACTCCGACTGCATTCACCTTGTCCAGGATGGACTGCCATGTTGCATTTTTATTTGCCAATGACACGTTGGAGGTGACGAACAGTGGTTGGGGGTGTTCTATCACCTCCGCGATGATGATCCTGTTTTCCTGCGGACTGAACCTTGTTTTCCTCGTCTTCTTCTCCTTGCCCTTCCGTGACCCCGAGGTTCCAGGCTGTTCCTCCTGGGGGCTTGTGGGGTTCTGGTCGTCCTCTGTACTTGCTCCGGCTTCCTCCATGGTGCTACGCAGTTTTAATTATTTTGTTTGTGTGTTTTCGGTGCTTTTATAGTGCATTTTCCCGCATGACGCGTGGGAATTGCAGGCCTGTCGCTGGTTATCGCAGATTTTTTATCGCAGTTGGCCACATCGCCACTTTTTTCTCTTTCGTGTTTCGCGGTTTTTTGCCGTCACAGTAATTTTATCGCGGTCATTTGACGCGTTAGCGTGTGACTATCGCATGGTACCGCCGTGTTGAGAATAAAACGTTAACACAGCATTATTTTCCCGCGATGGACTGCGATGTGCAAAGTTGCGTTAAGCTAGTTTTGCGATAATTATCACACGTTCTTGTGAATATCCCCCACTGTGTTTTATCAAGGTGTTTCTTACGTGAGCTGGAAAAATTTCTCCTCATTAGGGAATGGGCACAGTAATCTTAAAGCAATGTGTTAACAATAATATAAAAGCCCTTAAAGGCTGGTGTGCCTCCAAGCATACAGCCCGATACCATTGGGAAAGAGAAACAGGTAGTAATGTTCTCTTTGTAACGCAGCTCTTTAAATCAAAAATATTGGCTCAAAATTCTTAACATGCTGTTTGTGGTTTCTAACTAAACGCAACTACAGAGAGTTGCTCTTAAAATGTGAAAATTTCGGACGGAGTGTGGAGAAAGAGTCAATGTCCAAAACTCTTTGCTGCTGAGAACACAGCGATAATATTGAGACAAGACGTGTGTTGAGAAGACACGTCTTACTAGAACAACACAGCTAGGATCCTTACGGTTCGGCTCGGACCGGGAACACTTCACTGCCACCACACATTTTTGGGTACGGCCAGTATTCATGGGAATAAAGTGTCGCCTGGCAACAGTGATGTCAATGGCTCATGGCAAGGCGTGCATTTGCAGGACACAATGCACGCATTAAAAAGGTGCTATGGAATAGAAAAGGAACAACTTAAATAAATTCGCAATAAAGGATTAACGGTATTATAAACGAATGTCAACGATTTTGTGGGGGAGATGGGCTGCCAGTCATTTCTGAGTCAACCAGTCACACTTAAGCAAACAATGAGGGGCTCGAGTGGGAGGCAGATAAGAAGCACAGGGATAATTTATGCGATCGCATGTGTGAAGAACTGTATTTTAAAAAGAAATCCTGAACAGAAAGCATAATGGAACAAGTGCTGTGCATGCAAAACCTTAAAAAAAATTGTTCCACAAACGCAGATGGAAATAGTACTTCTGCGACGGGAAACTGAAAAGAGAAGCACATGAGGAACAACACAGGAACAAAAGGAAACAGCACGCTACAGCCAATAGAAATAGAGCAAAAGTAAGTGGCAAGCAAACAAACTAATCAAATACAAGGTAAACAAGGGGACAGGACATAAGTCCTTTCTAAGATATATTTAATACAATAGATTTCACAAGCACAGCACAAGCGCTGTGCAGGAGAAACCTAAAAATAAAACAAAAGCACAGTAGTAAGTCCAGCACTGCACGTGACCATCCACTGGTACTGCAAGACCGTCCCATAGAAAATAAGGGAGGTAGGGACATATAATAAAGCCACTTAGAAAATAATGTTAAGTTAAATTAAATTACTTTAATTAGTTAAATATATAAATAAATACAAATTATTTTTTGCAAAAATATATAAAAATAGTACATATTTATTATTTATTGTGAAATATTTTAATAAAAAGTTTGAATTTAATAAAGAATGTAACAATACATTTTTAAAACATTATTAAAGTAATTCTAAGGAATTGTATATGTCACTTTTAATCATAATGAATTGCATTTCTTTACTTTAGGTGGTAATTTATTTTTAATTTAAACTTCAAAAAAATAATGTTCATTTAATTTAATATATTTCCATTATTGTTTTACGGGAGGGTGTTGCAGTACCAGTGGCCATGTGTGGTGTTGGACTCACTACAAAAGTGTAAGTGACTGCAAAAGTGCAGGTTGTGAATACCGAAAAGCAGTAAACTTCCTCAAAAGTGTAAACTTATTTAAGAGTGCAGTTTGTGAATTAGGCCCATATCATTCTTTTTAATAAGTCAAAAAGATATAAAGACGCATCTGATCAGGAAAGACAACTTTTTTGAACCATCATAAAACAATGGATAAAGGAAAACTATTTTGTTCACATTCAGCTTGGTTCTGGCAGGCAATTATCATCGAGAGATTTGCATGGAGCTCTTACAGTGCAAAAGAGAGGGTAATGTTGCTTGGATCAGAACTTCTACTAATGAAATCCTCATATCCCTTTGGATTCAGACATCCTTTTCCGTGAATGTAAAGTTCCACAGCGCGCGCCGACATCATCAGGAGCAGCCAGATGCGTTGGAAGCCATTTGCTTCCAGGCGTCCAGCAGGAAACAGGTAAGTTTCCTTGCTCCAGTGGGGCAAGGGCGAATTTTGTTGCATCGAGGCATCGGGGGAGAGGAAAGAATTTTTCCTCTCCCTTGATGTCTTTTTGCAGGGCATTCCTGCTGCACGATCGCGCATGGCATCGCGATCGTGCAGCAGGAATACCCCCACTAGGCACCAGGGATTTCTTTTTGCAAACATGGAAGCGACCCCTTGGGCAAGGGTCGCTTCCTATAGGGGCACAATATTTTTATGACTTTTCTGCCCCCCCCTGGGGACAGATCGGCCCTTTTTTGGAGGCAGAAACCTCCACTAGAGCCAGGGATTTATTTATATTAAGTGTGGGGGCGATTCCTTGGGCAAGGATCGCACCCCATTTTTTTGGGGCACTAGTGACTGTTTTCTGCTCCCCCTGGGGGCAGTTTGGCCCATTTTGTAGGCCAATCTGCCCCCAGGGGGGCCACAATCACTGAATCCAGTGATTGATTTTTTGTTTTTTTAATGGACGTGACCCCTTGGGCAAGGGTCGCTTCCAAGGGGGGGTAACATTTGTCTATGTATTTTCTGCCTCCCCTGGGGACAGGCAGTCCGGTTTTTTGGCCTTTCTGTCCCCAGGGGGGGGGGCAGAAAACCCCACTAGAGCCAGGGATTTGTTTATATGGGGCATGTGGGTGATCCCTTAAGCAAGGATCGCCCCCATTTTTGGGGGGGACTTGTGGCTGTTTTCTGCTCCCCCTGGGGGCAGTTTGACCTGTTTTTTTGGCCAATCTGCTCCCAGGGGGAGCAGAAAACAGCCACAATCACTGAATCCAGTGATTGTTTTTTTGTTTTTTTTAATGGAAGCGACCCCTTGGGCAAGGGTCACTTCCGTGGGGGGTAAAATTTGTCCATGTATTTTCTGCCCCCCTGGGGACAGATCAGCCCAGTTTTATGGCCCTTCTGTCCCCAGGGGGGCAGAAAACCCCACCAGAGCCAGGGATTTGTTTATATTGGGCATGGGGGCGATCCCTTAGGCAAGGATCACTCCCCATTTTTTTGGGGCACTTGTGGCTATTTTCTGCTCCCCCTGGGGGCAGTTTGGCCCGTTTTTTAGGCAAATCTGCGCCCGGGGGGGGGGGGGGGCAGAAAACAGCCACAATCACTGGATCCAGTGATTTTTGTTTTGGTTTTTGTAAATGAAAGGGACCCCTTGGGCAAGGGTCACTTCCTAGGGGCATATTTTATGTGTATGTGTTTTCTGCCCCCGCCCCCCGTGGGGACATAGCCCATTTTCTTTGTCCTTTTTGTCCCCGGGGGGGCAGAAAATCCCACTAAAGCCAGGGATTTGTTTTTATAGTGCATGGAGGCGATCCCTTAGGGAAGGATTGCCCCCTATTTTTTTTTTATACTTGTGGCCAGTTTCTGGCCACCCCACCCCCACCGGGGGCGGGTCAGCCCTATTTGAAGACCCATCTGCCCGGGGGGTAGAAGACCTACTAGCACCAGGGATGTGTATATATTTATGTTTCCGCGTGGCCCATTGGGTAAGAGTTGCCCCAATGGGATGAGGCATCAGTTATTATTTACTTTTGGCTGTTTTTCTTTCTCTTTTGGTGGCAGATTGGCCATTTGAGTAGTGACATAGCGTGGACATAAGCCCGGATGATTCAAACCAATGCAGTGCAGAGGTTGGGACCGGTCCTTCTACTGCTGTTGTTTCCGGTCTTCTGGTTAATGGTGTTGTTGGCTGCTGTGAGACAAGACTGCCCTCTCTGGAATTTGAAGACAGCACCCCAGAACGGAGGGGTGGGACACTAAGTTTCATTTTTCTTCACACATTTCTCGGCTTGCTCTACAATCCACCTCTTGTATTTTGAAACATCCCCTTCAGAAAAAGGAATGAAAGTGGGCAGAAGTTCGCATGCTGACTACCATTCATGATGAAAGCACTTCACCTGTGACTGTTTGGGGTCAGGTTGCTGAAGCGCGCAAACCTGTGTGCATTTTAGACTATAATAGGCACATGGTGGTGTTGCTAGAGTAGATCACAGGTTGGAACCTTACACTGCTCTTCGTAAGGCTTACATTTGGTATAAGACGTTGGCTATCCATCTTTTCCACTTGGCAGCCTTTAATGCTTTTGTTGTTTTTTTATTTAAGGATTGTTGTCCTGAGTCTAAGTTGACTTTTGCTAAGTTTCAGGAGTCTGTAATAGGCATCTCAATAAAGAGAGGGACCCAAGAATCCAAAGGAGGTGGGTACCATATACGACAAAGTCGAAATCAAAAGCCCTCCTTCAGTAAGCATAAACTAAACAAATATACACTCATATCACATATCCAATATGGATATGTGATATGAGTGTATATTTGTTTAGTTTATGCTTACTGAAGGAGGTCTGTAATAGGCAGCCTTGTTGTAGTGGAACAGGCAAGTGATCCTAGAGTTGGAGTGATGGAGGATGTGGCTAGATTAATAGATCGCCACTTTCCTGATCACATTCCTCCCACGCCCTCAAAAGACTTTCCCAGTAGGAGATGTAGAGTCTGTTGGCGAAGAGGTACGTGGAAGGAGGCTCGTATGTACTGCCCCGAGTGTCCTTCTAACCCTGCGCTGTGTGTGCCTGCTTGTTTTAGAATGTACCACACGCATAAGAATTTTTGGGAGCATCCATGAGTGGTAAAGTGAACTGCCTGGCCTGTATTGTTTTATATTTTTTGTTCAGTTTCAAAGTTGGCATTTGTGCAATGTATTTAGTTTCAGATTATGTGTTAGCAGATTTGAATCTATTTACAATTTGTTTGTGTTTTCTTTTTGTATAAAAAAAAAACTAAATGTGATGGCTGTGTGTGTAGGCTGGTGCTTGGCAGGTGGTGTGCGTGGACTGGCGCTTGGCTGGCGGTGTACGTGGACTGGCGCTTAGCTGGCGCTTTTCGTGGACTGGTGCTTGGCTGGCGGTGTGCGTGGACTGGTGCTTGGCTGGTGGTGTGAATGGACTGGCGCTTGGCTGCCAGTGTGTGTGAACTGGCGCTTGGTTGGTGGTGTGCGTGGACTGGCGCTTCGCTGGCGGTGTGTGAGTAGTGACTTGCTGCTGGTCACTACACACACTGTCCACTCAATCCATCAGCTGGTGTGGTTGCTGTGTTGGGCATGTGGGCGTGTGAAAGTGATGGGCCCTTGAATGGCGCTGTCTGCTGATGTGAGTGTTGTAATGTGATGGGCCCGCGGCTGGTGGTGTGAATGGTTTTGTATGTGTCACACGTATGAAAGGTGTATGAATAGCCTGTAAAGAGGTTGGTGCCTTGTTGTGGCTGTACAGCTCACGAGCTGTGAGTCAATGGTTCAGTTTCTCGTCCTTTCAATTATTAACAGTGCATTTCATTTTTGTGAAATCTCTTGTTAATACAATTGTATATACTGAACCATCACTCACCCTCGTGCCAAATCCAACCGGTATGTATGTGTGCTTGAGGAATAGATGGTTGTGCAGTAATATTTGTCTTTTCTGTCTTTCTCAAGCAGGGTGTACCTTGTCCCTTTTTGTGAATGTTGTAAGGTGTTGGTTCCGTGCCTGGTGGTGTGAATGGTCTTGTGTGTATCACGTACGAAAGGTGTGTGAATGGCCTGTAAAGTGGTTGGGGCCTTTACGCGGCTTTACAGCTCACGAGCTGTGAGTCACTGGTTCAGTTTTTTGTCCTTTCAATTATTGACAGGGCATTTCATTTTTGTGAAATCTCTTGTTCATAAAATTTTATATACTGAACCATCACTCGCTCTCGTGCCAAATCCAACCAGTATGTGTGTGAGCTTGAGGAATAGATGGTTGTGCAGTAATATTTGTCTTTTTTTCTCTCTGCCAAGGTGTACATTCCATCTAAGAAAAACCTACCAACTGTAGATATTGTCGTAAACTAAACGAATGTATGATGTTACAACGCACGTGTTACAACGCGTATCATTACAACACATTTTTTACATCGCAAAATCCATTAAAACGCATGTCGTTACAACGCATGTCGTTACAACACATAATCCATTACAACGCAATTTCTATTCTAACTCCGCCGGGGCGTTACTTTGGGGAATGCGTTGTAATGGATTTCGCGTTGTAAAACATTTGTTGTAATGACACGCGTTGTAAGTCGTGCGTTGTAAACGATGTTTCCCAAACTAAACACCCATGGGAGTACATGGTGATGTCTCTCTTGTGGATCCCAACAAGTTATCTTACCCACAATGTCCTGCAAACCTCAAAATGTGACTGTCACATTTTCCTTGCATTACGGTGCCAAAACTTTCACGCTTCAGAAAGAAACAACAAATTTCCTACCACTCAGCATTTCCCCAAGTCTCCCGATAGAAATGGTACCTCACTTATGTATTTGGGTTAAGTACTGGCAGCAGGGAAGGGCCCAAAACATATTGCGGAGATATCAAAATTACCTATTTTGAAAGGATCTGGTTTTGCACGGGGGGGTCACCTGAGTTTTTGGCCCCGGGCTCGGCGGCCATCTTGGGAAACCTACCAAACCCACACATTTCTGAAACTTAGACACCCTGGGGAGTCGAATGAGGTATGGCTTGCGTGGATCTCCCAACATTTCCCTACCCAGAATCCCCTGCAAACCTCAAATTTTACTGAAAAAATCACATTTTTCACAAATTTCTGTGTGGGAAATTTGTAGGATCACCGGGCTGACACGAATTTCCTACCATTCCCCCAGGTCTCCCGATAAAAATGGTACCTCACTTGCGTGGGTAGGCATAGTGGCTGCAACAGGAAATGGCCCAAATCGTACTGTGGAGACTTCAAAAATTACCTATCACAAAACTACCTGGTTTTGCAGGGGCACCTGGTTTTTTGGCCCCGGGCTCGCGGCTATCTAGGGAGACCTACCAAACCCACACATGTCTGAAAACTAGAAACCCTGGGCAGTCCAATGAGGTAAGGCTTGCGTGGATCCCCCAATGTTTCCCTACCCAGAATCCCCTGAAACCTCAAATTTAGCTGAAAAAATCACTTTTTCCATACATTTTTGCGTGGGATCACCGTGCCGGCACAAATGTCCTACCACCCAGCGTTCCCCTTGTTCTCCGAGTAAAATGATACCTCCCTTGTGTGGGAGGGCCAAAGGCCTGTGACTGGGAAGAGCCCAAAACATTGGGATTAACTGTATAGCACCGCAAGTTCTAAGCGCTACATTTTTTTAAAAATACGTTTTTAGCCAATTTTGCATTGGACACCCACACAAGTGAGGTATCATTTTACTCGGGAGAACAAGGGGAACACAGAATTGTAGAGCAACTGTTATTACCTATTGACTTTCAATGCATTTCTGCCTTCCAAATGTAAGACAATGTGTAAAAAGAAGTCACTTTGAAAAATGTCCTATAATTCACATGCTGGTATGGGTACCCACAATTTCGGAGATGTGCAAATAGCTACTGTTTCTAAACTCGATATTTTGTTCCCATTTCAGAAATACATAGGTGTCTTTCATACCGATTTTTCCCTGTTTATAGTTTCCCAAATGAATTGCTATATACCAGGTACACAATAAAAAACCATTGCAAGACGCTGCTCAGTTATTGGCTTTGGGTTCCTCGGGTTCTTTGTGAACCTACAAGTCCTATATATCCCCAGAACCAGAAGGGTCCAGCGGATGTAACGGTATATTGCTTTCAAACATCTGTCATACTTAGTAGAAGTTACAGGTGAAAACGTTGGCACCAATGGCTGGTTTTTTAACTCATTTTCAATTTTTCCTATTTGAACTGTTAGTTTCTATACAAAAACCTTGAAGGAGCTACACAAATTACCCCTTGCTGAGTTCAAAATGTTGTCTACTTTTTAGAAATGTATAGCTTTTCAGGATCCATCATTGCTTTCATACCCATTTTTACCATTAACTGGAAGGAGGTTGAATGCACAAAAAATAGCAAAAACAGGCTATGTCCCAGTAAAATGCCAAAACTGTGTAAAAAATGTTGGCTTTCTGACAAAAGTCTGCTTGTCCCTGAAAGCTGGGAAGATGGTGATTTCAGCACCACAACCCCTTTGTTGATACCATTTGCAGGGAAAAAAACTGACGCTTTCATCTGTAGCCCTTTTTTCCCCCCAAAAAAATAATTTAGGTGTATTTTGGCTAATTTCTGGGTCCCCTCCAGGGGAATCAACAAACCATGCATACCTTTAAAATCCCCATGATGTTGGAAGGAAAGGACGCAAATTTGGCATGGATACCTTATGTGGTCAAAAAGTTACAGGGGCCTAAGCGCGAACTACCCCAAATAGACAAAAAGAGGCTTAGCACGGGGGGGAAGGCCTAGCAGCAATTTTAAAACGTAATGCATCACACCTATTCCTAGAGGAGCATCCACTAGGGCCTCCCCTTGCCTCCCTCCCTATGAAGGCCGGGAGAAGACCCCCAGCATAGCCAGAGTCCTGTAAAGTGCAAGGTGCAAAGCAGCAGGATCCTACCGGAGGGGCTCCCCCTCACCCACCTAGAGTGACAACAAGATTTAGGGAAACCTCCCAATGTAAGAACTAATAATAGGACTCCTAAAACGTGAATGCCTAACCATTGTCTTTACAAGGTGCATAATGCAAAACAAGGTGTGTAGTAGATACTCAAAAGTGCCAGAAGTGCAAAAAGCAGCTACATCCCCTCTTGACCCAGACTCTAGCGTCAAGAGTTTGACCACAGATTTAAAGGACAACCATGACAAGCCTAATTGAAGTAGGCAGCCATACAAACTGGTAAATAAACCTCCAACTTGACCTCTATTCCTTTGTCACAAGGGCAAAATCTGCTCCAATAGGGCTATGCAAAATAAAATATATTTTAAGACATGTTATATTTCACATCAACATTCTTTTATTTCAGATATATTGTTGAAATTATCTCATGATGCTTATACTTATTTCTTTTATTTCATCAGCAAGTAGAAAAAGTATTTGTTTTAAACCATACATACTATTACAACATATTTTTTCCTTATTTTTCTTTTTTAGCACGTCATAATATATAATAAATACTATATCACTTTATACAAACATATTGTAACGAACAGTGACCCCCTATCTACAATACGAAAATTACTCAATTTGACTTACATTCACTCTCAACCACACCATTCAAACTAACAGTCAACCCAAAAACACATACACAGTGAGGTCAGAAGGGGACAAAGAAGTTTCCGGTCTCCATGACCCTGTCGTGGGCTGAGCGCATACAACGTGGTTGACGCACGTTTCGGTGGAATAAACCTTATGCAGACCACCTTCTTCAGGACCTTCTTGCATCAAACATTATTCTTCTAATGGTAGGGGTACCTGTGGTATTTAAATAGCAACTTTGAATAGCCCATACCTTAACTAATTATTTAGAATAGATTGAACCTATCACCAATGTTGAAAAAAAAGCTGAAAGTGATTTTAGTTCTAGCTTGCTTCAAGAGAACCCAAAGGAAAAAAGCAACAAGAGTAGAAAGGAAAAACAAGTAGTGAAAATAGGGAGATCTAAATTGTAGAACCTCCCCTATTGAATAATTTATAGTGCAATTTGATACATAGATCCACCAGAACACCAAAATGGAGGGAACGTGTGAGAAGTTGGCCTGGTATATGCTGTTCACTAATTAAAAGTGGACACCTTGCACCAGAACAATTCGACTCTTATGGTAGATAGGTTTAAGACAACCTTTATAGAAAGCTATCCTAGTGGTAGCTGTGGAGAGCAGCCTTCGGGCTAAGTCTTGAAGGAATGTAAAGCAGCTTGTTTTACCACACAATCTCTTGAATCACCAAATGAAAAGACACCACACAGGTATATATATCAAATATATATGTATTTATTAATAAACACTCTCTACTAATCTCTTTATGAGATTAGAAGTCAGGAACATATGTACAAGTCAAATGTTATCAAAATAAGTTTAGCACAATCGAATATCACAATCTTAGTTTGGCTAGACCTAGGTCTAGGGCATCTAGAATCGAGGGACCCCCAAGAACCAACCCAGGTAGTTGTCGGAGACCCACAGGGGACGGACGCGGTGTCCTGGCACCGGTGCGAGTCCTGTACGAGTCTATGCGAACAGACGCGATTGAGATTTCAATGTTAAAGGTCCCTTGCGTGTTCGAGGCGAACACACCGATCGGTCCTTGTACGAGTCGAAGGACGCGGTTACAGATAGAGTTGCAAGGGAGATGGACGCGCTGTGTCTAACACAGACGCGAACCTTTTGCGAGTCAGTGCAATGGAGGTCTTGATGTTACAGGCCCCTTGTGTGTTCGAGGCGAACACCGATCGGACTCAGTACGAGTCGAAGGACACAGTTCTAGGTAGTGTTACAAAGGAGATGGACGCGGTGTGTCTAACACAGACGCGAACCCTGTACGAGTCAGCGCAATTGTCGCACTTAGAAAAGAAGAGTTTTAGGACACTTCTAGGGAAGCTACAAGCAAGTCACTTACAGGGTAAGTAGTTCTAGGGCCCACACCCACAGGAGCACCGTAGTGCTGAAGTTACCTCACCCAGGGGAGCCTGGTGCATTGGTGTTCTTTGGTGTCGGGTCGCGGCGTCGTTTTCAATGGGAGCCAGTGAAGTCTTGCTGCTTGCGGCGACAGGAGAAGTGTCCGGAGGAATCCAAGCCTGGATTCGGAAGATGGAAGACCTGAAAGCAGAGGGGACAGTGTTCAAAGTCACTTGGCAGTGACTCGGGGCAAGGAAGTTGGATGCCCACCGTCGTCGCAAGATTCAGGTCATTCGTGGGTGCCTTGACTCTTCAGCCACGAGGTCCAGGAGGCGTCGACGACAACCAGGAGCTGGATTCGGCGTGTCCAACGATGTCTGCGGCTTACTACGGTGTCGGTGACTCGATTGGAGCCAACAAGCCTTGGGAACAGCAAGTCTCGGGGAAAGTGTGAAGAGGCAATGGCGCAGACCAGCAAGGTCTGGGGGACTCACTCAACAAGGGTAAATCAGGGCAGGCCTGCAGCAATCAGGGGAGCCCTTTGGTTTCTTTAGAAAGTCTTCTGGGGACCCACAAGCCGGCTGGCAAGGGATCACAAAGACGCCTCGGGAGGATTCGCTCACAGGGGCCCACGGTCACTCGGGACGTGGTAGGCCTCTGATCTTCGGAGAGATTCCTGCTGGAGACTAGGACCACACGTGGTCCAAAGCACAAGTTCGTGGAACGTTGTGAAGGGGTTGCACTTGACAATAGTGCACGGTACCCAGGGGTCGTGGTTCCTCGTCACTCTTGGGGTCCACTGGCCTCAGCTTCGCTGGGGACTCACGATGGCCTTTGAGAAGTCAGGAAATCCACTTCTTGGGCTGCAGGGACTTCGGACTCTGGCGGGAGCAGCGTAGTTTGCAACCGTCGTTTGTAGTTTTTGGTGCCTGCCAAGCAGGGGAGTCACTCCTTGACTCCAAGGGAGATTCTTCAGTCTTCCAAAGGTAGTGGAACATCGAAGGTCCGGGATTCTTCTTCAGAGCGTCGTCCAGGGAAATCTAGGGTGCAATGCACAGGTTCCCCCTCTTATACTAAAAGAAAGGGAGGGACTAGCTCTATGACCCTACCTATGGGAGGGTCAGGGGAGTGGGTGGCTACACCCACTTCCCTTTGTCCAGTTTCGCGCCAGAGCAGGGGCAGGTAGCCCCTGAGCCGGTTTGAACTGGGGTATGCACAGAGGAGCCTTCTGCTCCCCCAGTGCAGGACTTCAAAGCACTCTAAGAGTGCACCCACCCAGCCCCAATACACTAAACCCTGTCTGGAAGGTGGTCACACCCCTTGGGACAGGATATCTATTGTTGGGCTTCCTCCACTGCGAGTGTTGGTCATCAGCAGGAGGGCAGCCCAGTGTCTGTGACTGGTGGCATCCATTTTGTGATGCCAGGGCTCTGCAGGATTCTACCGCGTTTCCACAGTAGGTACATGTCTATCCCTCTAGAAGGGTGGAATGCTACCCCCGCAGCCAGGACTGGCGGGGGGTAGTATTCCAAGATGTTTGACACCAAACACGACATGTTTCGATGCAGCCATTCCAAAGTTAGCATTTTACCGCGAGGATATAATGCACTTAAAAGTATATGGTTTAACCGCATCCACAAACAGCACCAGAGAATGGACTCTGAGAGCTGCAGAGGGGCCCTGCTCAGGCAGAGGCACCCCCTCACATAGAAGCCAAGCACCCTGCCCTCAGGATTGATAGGGCCTGCCTTAGGGGTGACTGATAGGTTTATATGTGTGTGTAGGAGAGATATAGGGGACCTATATCTCAGTGAGGGGTGCTAGCACTTCCTCACCCAGGCTGCAGTAGCAGGCCTGTGGTGTCAGATTTAGTCTGCTTCCCAGGGGTGGCATAATACATGCTGCAGCCCCTGGTAGGCCTGTGAAGTACCTATGCCCTTAGCACCTAAGGTACCATATACTAGGGACTCATAAGGAACCACAGCATCGAATCACTAGTGCACCTAGAGTGCACTCCAAGTCGTTTAGAGAGAACAGAGAGGCTGGGGCCCTGATTAGCAGGGACCCAGCCAGACTATAGCCAGAAACCAGTGTAAACATCAGAAAAAAGTGGGGGCAACATAAGAGGCAGATCCTACTCTCCTACACAACCCCCCCAAACGCAGGGACACTAAACTAACCTTGACCAGTTGAGTCTTCGTGTTCAAAGTGGAAATACCTTGAGAGTCCATCTGCATTGGCATGTTGGGTCCCAGGTCTATGTTCCACTGTATAGTCCATCCCCTGTAGGGAAATGGACCACCTCAAAAGTTTTGGGTTCTCACCTTTCATCTGCTTAAGCCATAGGAGGGGCTTGTGGTCAGTCTGAACTATGAAGTGAGTGCCAAACAAGTATGGCCTCAGCTTCTTCAGGGCCCACACCACAGCAAAGGCCTCCCTCTCTATAGCTGACCAACGTTTCTCTCTAGGGGTCAGCCTTCTGCTAATAAAAGCTACTGGCTGGTCTTGACCTTCATCATTCAGTTGAGACAGTACAGCTCCCACACCCAGCTCAGAAGCATCTGTTTGGACAATGAACTTTTTGGCGTAGTCTGGACTCTGTAAGATGGGGGCAGTGCACATGGCCTGCTTTAGGTCTTCAAATGCCTTCTGACAGCTAGCTGTCCACTGAACCTTTTTTGCATTTTCTTTGAGGTCAGATCATTCAAGGGGGTCACTATAGATCCATATCCCTTGACAAACCTCCTATAGTACCCAGTCAGGCCTAAGAAGGCTCTCACCTGTGTCTGGGTGGTTGGAGCAACCCATTCCATTATGGTTTGGATTTTTCTCTGTAAAGGCTGAACCTGGCCTCCACCCACAAGGTGGCCCAGGTATACAACCTGACTCTGCCCTATCTGGCACTTAGTGGCCTTGATAGTGAGGCCTGCTTTCTGCAGGGCCTCCAAAACATTCCTGAGGTGGACCAGGTGATCCTGCCAGGAGGAACTAAAGACAGCAATATCATCTAGATAAGCTGAGCAATAAGTTTCCATCCCTGTCAGAACTTTATTCACCAACCTCTGAAAAGTGGCAGGTGCATTTTTCAATCCAAAGGGCATCACCACGAAGTGGTAGTGCCCCCCAGGGGTCGAAAATGCTGTTTTGGCTTTTGCATCATCAGCTAACCTGATCTGCCAGTAGCCAGCTGTCAGGTCAAACGTGCTTAGATACTTGGCTGAGGCCAAAGTATCAATCAGCTCATCTGCCCTTGGTATGGGATAGGCATCAGTCCTAGTGACTGCATTGAGGCCTCTGTAGTCTACACAAAACCTCATTTCTTTCTTACCACCCTGGGTGCGAGGCTTGGGTACCAGGACTACTGGGCTAGCCCAAGGGCTATCTGAAGGCTCAATTACACCTAGCTCCAACATTTTCTGGACTTCTGTCCTGATACAGTCCCTGACATGGTCAGGTTGTCTGTAGATTTTATTCTTGACAGGCAGACTGTCTCCAGTGTCCACCTCATGGGTGCACCAGGAAGTCTGACTAGGGGTCAGGCTAAACATATGTCTATACTGTTGCAGAACTTGTCTGCACTCAGTTTGCTGATGGTCAGTGAGGCTGCTTGCCAAAGCAACACCATCTACTGACCCATCATCAGGGTTCTGAGAGAGCAGGTCAGGGAGAGGGTCACTCTCCTCCTCCTGGTCCTCATCAGTTGCCATGAGCAAGCCCATGTCAGCCCTGTCAACATATGGCTTTAATCTGTTGACATGGAGCACCCTCAGGGGGCTCCTGGGAGTTCCAAGATTCACCAGATAGGTGACTTCTCCCTTCTGTTGAACTATTGTATGGGGGCCACTCCACTTGTCCTGGAGGGCTGCTGGGGCCACAGGCTCCAATACCCACACCCTCTGTCCTGGCTGGTATACAGTCAGTACAGCCTTTTGGTCATGCCAAGCTTTTTGTAATTCTTGGCTGGCCTCCAGGTTTTTGGTTGCCTTTTTCATGTACTCAGCCATCCGGGAGCGGAGACCAAGTACATCGTCCATCACATCCTGTTTGGGGGCTTGAGAGGTAACTCCCAGCCCTCTTTTACCAAACACAATGGACCTCTCACAGGATGCCCAAACAGAAGCTCAAATGGGCTGTAACCAACCCCCTTCTGTGGAACCTCTCTGTATGCAAACAACAGGCAAGGAAGAAGAAGGTCCTATTTCCGCCTAAGCTTCTCTGGGAGTCCTTTAATCATTCCTTTCAAGGTTTTGTTGAAACGTTCAACTAAACCATTGCATTGTGGGTGATAGGGGTGGTGAACTTATAAGTTACACCACACTCCTTCCACATTGCTTTCAGATATCCTGACATGAAGTTGGTACCTCTGTCAGAAATGACCTCCTTTGGGAAACCCACTCTGGAGAAGACTCCAATGAGGGCTCTTGCCACCACAGGGGCTGTGGTGGTCCTCAGGGGAATTGCTTCTGGGTACCTGGTGGCATGATCCACTACCACCAGGATAAACCTGTGCCCAGATGCAGTTTGAGGGTCAAGGGGACCAACAATGTCAATCCCTACCCTTTCAAAGGGTACCCCCACCAAAGGTAGTGGTATCAGGGGGCCTTTGTTGTGCCACCTGCCTTACCACTGGCTTGGCATGTGACACAGGAGCGACAAAACTCCTTTGTGTCCTCTGACATATGTGGCCAATGAAAATGTGGAACAAGCCTGTCCCAGGTCTTGTTTTGGCCCAAGTGTCCTGCTAAAGGGATGTCATGTGCTAGGGTCAAGAGGAACCCCTAAACTTCTGAGGTATTACCATCCTCCTGGTGGCTCCAGGGGCTGGATCTCTACCCTCAGAATATAGGAGTCCCTCATCCCAATAAACTTTATGGGACCCACTAGCACTCCCAGCAGCCTCAGCAGCAGCCTGCTGTCTGAGGGGTTCAAGAGAGGGGCAGCACTGTTGCTCCTTACTCAGATCTTCCCTAGAAGGGCCCCCTGCCCCCAAGAACTCAACCTGATCAGGCTCAAGTCCCTCTGGGGCAGTTCCTTCTTCAGGATCTGCTTCACCTCCCTCTGGGGGTGAATCTGTGATCTGAGACAGAGGGGAAGGCACTGCCTTTACCCTGCTGCTCCTCCTCTTGGGAAGCATCTGGTCCATTGTTCCAGGATCCAGAGCTGGTTCAGTGTTATGCATTCTTGCTTGTTACCTGGTCACAGCAAATACCTCTGCAGGGATGCCCAACATCTCAGCATGAGTCCATAACTCTACTTCAGACCAGGCTGAAGTCTCTAGATCATTGCCCAATAGACATTCGACAGGGAGGTCTGCACTGACTACAACCTTCTTGAGGCCAGTTACCCCTCCCCAGGAGAAATTCACAACTGCCAGACTATGGTTGGTCCTGACATTGCTTGCATTGGTCACCTGGTACATTTCGCCCAGGATGATCTGTCCAGGGTCCACAAGATCCTCTGCCACCATGGTGACACTAGCACCTGTGTCCCTAAATGCCAAAGCCTGTTTGCCATTTATTACAGGCTGCTGTTTGTATTTGCCCAGATTACTGGGACTTACTAGGAAGGACATATTAAGGTCTCCCTCACAAATCAGCATTGCCTGAGTGGGCACTCTGACTAGGTCAGAGTCCACTTCAGAACCCAGGGTCAACCCTACTACACCCTTATTCTGAGTACCACCTCCACCAGTAGCTGTGCTAGGGGGAACAGTTGCCTTAGGGGCAGGAGTGGTGGTGCTTTGGTCTTTGGACTTGTTACAATCAGAAGTCCAGTGCCCTTTCTGTTTACAGAATTTGCACCAGGGCTTCTTTTGGCCTTTTCCCTTGTTGGATTGTGACTCCCCACCAGATGCAGATTTTTGGGGCCCTTGTGAAGACTTCTGGTCTTTTGACTTATCCCCACCTTTCTCAGAGCCCTTAGGTTCTTGCTTCTTGGTGTCACCCCCTTGGTTCTGGGGTTTCTGCCTCACCCTGGTTCTGACCCATTTGTCTGCCTTCTTTCCCAATTCTTGGGGAGAGGTCAGATCTGAGTCCACCAGGTATTGATGCAACAACTGGTTCTGGCAATTATTAAGGATCTGTTCTCTCATCATCAGATTATACAATCCCTTGAAATCAGTAACCCTACTGCCAACCAGCCAACCCTCCAGAGCCTTGGTTGCACAATCTACAAAGTCAGTCCAGTCCTGAGTCTGTGCCTTCTGGGTGTCTCTGAACTTCAACCTGTACTGCTCAGTGGTTAAGCCAAACCCATCTATCAGTGCACTCTTCAGGACTTCATAATCATCAGCATCCTCTTCTCTAACAGTGAGGAGCTTGTCTCTACCTTTGTCTGAAAAGGAGAGCCTCAAGATTGCTGCCCACTGCTTTTGGGGGACCTGCTGTACTCTACAGGCCCTCTCCATAGCAGTTATCCACTTGTGGATATCATCCCCACTCTGGTAGGGAGGAACAACCTTGCTCAGGTTCCTATGGTCTGGAATAGATTCTCTGCCTCTAGGGACACTGTTGCTGCCACCAAGGGGTTCTAACCCCTCTTTTCTAGAAGCTCTCTGGATCTCCAGGGCTTCTCTATCCAGTGCCAACTGCTTGGTTCTGAGGGCAACTCTTGCTTCCTCATACTGCAGCAGTTTGCACATTCTTTCAGAGGAGGTCTCTCTTATGGGAAAGTATAAGTTCCTCTGGTGGACAAATTCTCTGCCAGAGTGATAAGAGTGGTCAGATTCCCTGGAAGGGGACCTATGCCTCTCCTCCACTCTGTCAGCTCTCTTAGGAAGAATTCCTCTGTCCTTTTCAGGCCCCTTGGAGCCTGGCCCTTCAATCACAGAGTCTTGGTCATTCTGATTTTCATCATCTGACCCAGATACTGTAATTGACCCACCCCTGATTCAGACCCATTAGCTCCTAGAGCCAATCTAAGATCATCTGCTGTCAGCAGATATATCAGGTGTAGTGTGGAGGGACTCTGTCCTAGCTTCAGGTGTCTTTCAACACACATGGCTCTCAAGTCAGAGAAAGCCATGTCCTTATACTGAGGCTGAGTGGATCCACTGGTTCCACCCTTTAAGGACATTCTAGTGTTGTGCAGTGTTGTACTACCTACACTAATTTGTGGCCTACTGATACTAGCTTGAGCTGTAGAAAGGGTGTGCTATCCCTTTGGCACACAGCTCTAAGTTCAGTAGAACTTATTGATACTAACCTTGACTTTATATGTACCTTGAGTACCTATAGTGGTTTTCAGTTAGTAATTCAAATAGAGATTTTTCTGGTAAAACAATAGCAAGCTGGAATCCCACACGCTGCCCACCAATGTGAGAAGTTGGCCTGGTATATGCTGTTCACTAATTAAAAGTGGACACCTTGCACCAGAACAATTCGACTCTTATGGTAGATAGGTTTAAGACAACCTTTATAGAAAGCTATCCTAGTGGTAGCTGTGGAGAGCAGCCTTCGGGCTAAGTCTTGAAGGAATGTAAAGCAGCTTGTTTTACCACACAATCTCTTGAATCACCAAATGAAAAGACACCACACAGGTATATATATCAAATATATATGTATTTATTAATAAACACTCTCTACTAATCTCTTTATGAGATTAGAAGTCAGGAACATATGTACAAGTCAAATGTTATCAAAATAAGTTTAGCACAATCGAATATCACAATCTTAGTTTGGCTAGACCTAGATCTAGAGCATCTAGAATCGAGGGACCCCCAAGAACCACCCCAGGTAGTCGTAGGAGACCCACAGGGGACGGCCGCGGTGTCCTGGCACCGGTGCGAGTCCTGTACGAGTCTATGCGAACAGACGCGATTGAGATTTCAATGTTAAAGGTCCCTTGCGTGTTCGAGGCGAACACACCGATCGGTCCTTGTACGAGTCGAAGGACGCGGTTACAGATAGAGTTGCAAGGGAGATGGACGCGCTGTGTCTAACACAGACGCGAACCTTGTGCGAGTCAGTGCAATGGAGGTCTCGATGTTACAGGCCCCTTGTGTGTTCGAGGCGAACACCGATCGGACTCAGTACGAGTCGAAGGACACAGTTCTAGGTAGTGTTACAAAGGAGATGGACGCGGTGTGTCTAACACAGACGCGAACCCTGTACGAGTCAGCGCAATTGTCGCACTTAGAAAAGAAGAGTTTTAGGACACTTCTAGGGAAGCTACAAGCAAGTCACTTACAGGGTAAGTAGTTCTAGGGCCCACACCTACAGGAGCACCATAGTGCTGAAGTTACCTCACCCAGGGGAGCCGGGTGCATAGGTGTTCTTTGGTGTCGGGTCGCGGCGTCGTTTTCAATGGGAGCCAGTGAAGACTTGCTGCTTGCGGCGACAGGAGAAGTGTCCGGAGGAATCCAAGCCTGGATTCGGAAGATGGAAGACCTGAAAGCAGAGGGGACAGTGTTCAAAGTCACTTGGCAGTGACTCGGGGCAAGGAAGATGGATGCCCACCGTCGTCGCAAGATTCAGGTCGTTCGCGGGTGCCTTGACTCTTCAGCCACGAGGTCCAGGAGGCGTCGACGATGACCAGGAGCTGGATTCGGCGTGTCCCACGATGTCTGCGGCTTACTGCGGTGTCGGCGACTCGATTGGAGCCAACAAGCCTTGGTAACAGCAAGTCTCGGGGAAAGTGTGAAGAGGCAATGGCGCAGACCAGCAAGGTCTGGGGGACTCACTCAACGAGGGTAAGTCAGGGCAGGCGTGGAGCAACCAGGGGAGCCCTTTGGTTTCTTTAGAAAGTCTTCTGGGGACCCACAAGCTGGCTGGCAAGGGATCGCGAAGACGCCTCGGGAGGATTCGCTCACAGGGGCCCACGGTCACTCGGGACGTGGTAGGCCTCTGATCTTCGGAGGGATTCCTGCTGGAGGCTAAAGCACAAGTTCGTGGAACGTTGTGAAGGGGTTGCACTCGACAATAGTGCACGGTACCCAGGGGTCGCGGTTCCTCGTCACTCTTGGGGTCCACTGGCCTCAGCTTCGCTGGGGACTCACGATGGCCTTTGAGAAGTCAGGAAATCCACTTCTTGGGCTGCAGGGACTTCGGACTCCGGCGGGAGCGGCGTAGTTTGCGACCGTCGTTTGTAGTTTTTGGTGCCTGCCAAGCAGGGGAGTCACTCCTTGACTCCAAGGGAGATTCTTCAGTCTTCCAAAGGTAGTGGAACGTCGAAGGTCCGGGATTCTTCTTCAGAGCGTCGTCCAGGGAAATCTAGGGTGCAATGCACAGGTTCCCCCTCTTATACTAAAAGAAAGGGAGGGACTAGCTCTATGACCCTACCTATGGGAGGGTCAGGGGAGTGGGTGGCTACACCCACTTCCCTTTGTCCAGTTTCGCGCCAGAGCAGGGGCAGGTAGCCCCTGAGCCGGTTTGAACTGGGGTATGCATGGAGGAGCCTTCTGCTCCCCCAGTGCAGGACTTCAAAGCACTCTAAGAGTGCACCCACCCAGCCCCAATACACTAAACCCTGTCTGGAAGGTGGTCACACCCCCTTGGGACAGGATATCTATTGTTGGGCTTCCTCCACTGCGAGTGTTGGTCATCAGCAGGAGGGCAGCCCAGTGTCTGTGACTGGTGGCATCCATTTTGTGATGCCAGGGCTCTGCAGGATTCTACCGCGTTTCCACAGTAGGTACATGTCTATCCCTCTAGAAGGGTGGAATGCTACCCCCTCCGCCAGGACTGGCGGGGGGGTAGTATTCCAAGATGTTTGACACCAAACACGACATGTTTCGATGCAGCCATTCCAAAGTTAGCATTTTACCGCGAGGATATAATGCACTTAAAAGTATATGGTTTAACCGCATCCACAAACAGCACCAGAGAATGGACTCTGAGAGCTGCAGAGGGGCCCTGCTCAGGCAGAGGCACCCCCTCACATAGAAGCCAAGCACCCTGCCCTCAGGATTGATAGGGCCTGCCTTAGGGGTGACTGATAGGTTTATATGTGTATGTAGGAGAGATATAGGGGACCTATATCTCAGTGAGGGGTGCTAGCACTTCCTCACCCAGGCTGCAGTAGCAGGCCTGTGGTGTCAGATTTAGTCTGCTTCCCAGGGGTGGCATAATACATGCTGCAGCCCCTGGTAGGCTTGTGAAGTACCTATGCCCTTAGCACCTAAGGTACCATATACTAGGGACTCATAAGGAACCACAGCATCCAATCACTAGTGCACCTAGAGTGCACTCCAAGTCGTTTAGAGAGAACAGAGAGGCTGGGGCCCTGATTAGCAGGGACCCAGCCAGACTATAGCCAGAAACCAGTGTAAACATCAGAAAAAAAGTGGGGGCAACATAAGAGGCAGATCCTACTCTCCTACAGAACGCCAAAGAGTAAATAGCAGCGTGTCTGGTTATTCACCTGATAGTGCCATATATCATGCTCAAAGTCCAAAGCATGCAAAAAGGTGCCAGCATGCTGGTGTATACTTTTCGATTTCACCCTTCACACCCTTCTACATTTGGTAGGGCTGTTAGGGAAAGGGTTCTCCATGGGAATAATGTTTTACCCATGAAGAAAATAATAAACAGTGTGCAGCTACACAGGGAGCGCCATTATTCTATACAGAATCATTCTTCTAGATAAATCCATAGAGGCGAATAGAAGCCCATGCTATTAGTTACATGACATTTCAGTAGCACGCATGGAAATGTGTGCTTGGCACAGCTTTTCCTGGTATACTTCTAGGGGCAGATTTACAAGCCCCGTGCGCCACTTTTGCGCCGCCGTTGCGTCACTTCTGTGACGTAGCGGAGGCGTAAAGCTAGCACCATGCTGCGGGGGATTTACAACGTGACGCATCTAGGGAGATGCGTCACGTTGTAAAGCCCTGCGCCACATGAAACCTGCGTCAGGTTTCATGTGGGCGTTCCGGCGCAGTGTGGGCGTTCTGGTACAGGAACGCCTCGGAAAAGTGCCTGAGTGAAATCTACAAGATTTCACTCAGTCACTTTTCCGACCCCGCTGCGTCAAAACCTTGCGCCTGCTTGAAGCAGGCGTAAGGCGTGACGCACCATGTTGAGGATAGGCCAGGTTGGAACAGTGCTGGAGTTGCGTCGCGCCCGCGACACAACTCCAGCACTGCGCCAACCTTACGCCGGCAGATGCGACACGCATCTGTTTATCTTTGCGCCATGATGCGCCGCATTGTAAAAGCGGCGCATCTGTGGTGGCGCAAGGGTAAACTTGCGTCACGCATCTTACCTGGCGCATCCCTGCTGATTTGCAGGGATGCGCCAGGAAACGTAAATCTGCCCCCTAGTTCTGTTTGCGAATTTCAGAAAGTAGTAACTACATACATGTGAATCAACGGGTGCAGTTTTACTCTCTTTTTCATGAATCGGGCTCACATTTTCAGGTGAGGTAGTGAAGCAGAAAATATATTGCAGCTGTGCTACTTCTGTAATATTGCTGATCTCAAAAGGCAATTTCCATTTTTCACATTACTTTGTAATGTTTCAGGATATGTATTTTTGAGGTTTTGCTACCATCTTGTGGTCTAGATTGTCATTACCTGACGGTACTTTTCCTAATAAAGAGAGCGCTTCCTGTTCAATTTGGGTTGTAAGTCCTAAAATAAAATGAAATGCAACTATTAGAATCCGAAATAGAGTGGACGATTTACAAGAAGTACTTTCTACTTTTTATTTCTAAATTTATGAAAGAGGAAGCTGTTTCAACTACATGATAGATGCACAAATGATCGGATATATCCGTACAACATAAAATACCACTTAGCCTATCTCTTATGCATTACATAATTTGTGTGCTACTCTCCCTGTGTTAAAACATTGATGAACAGACAAACACTAATGTGGCAAAATTATTCTTTTATCAGTTTCCCAAATCCAGAATTTATTGTTTATTCTATTTTCATTGAGGAGGGGCTGGGGGAGCTGGGTGGATGTTGTGCAGAGCAGCGCAACTTTGCAGAAAAAAAGAAGAACCCGTATGACAGGTCCACTTGGGATAACGGAGAAAAACACAGAAGTGGAGATGGAGAACTGGTTGAGTACTCTCTCTTACCATCCACATACGGTCATCGAATTGCCAGAGTCTATTATCAAGCCCCTTATCGCCGCTTTAGCAGCAGTTTCCTGCCGCTAAAGCGGCGATAATGTTTGCGCCGATCTTGATAATATGGCCCTAAAACTTTTACCTCCCCACCTGTCTTTTTTTGTAGGAGGTGCTGTTGGAAAACGAGGCAGTATCTGTGAGGCCTGCACAAATAACATGTCACATTTGTCCTTCACTGGGAACCAAACACCCTAGTGCAGCGCCTGACTCTCAGAGGGTAGCGTTGCAGAGCAGTCTAAGGCTTACTCAAGGGAGGTGGTGTGGGCTAGTAATCGCCATTACAGGTGCGCAGAAATAACACTCAATAATTGATTGTCCAGTCTGTACTTTGCTTTATAAAAGTAAGAGTACATTTATTAAACACACACACTACTCAATACTATGCACCAATTTACAAATATACATAAGCTGTTGGAATTACTTTGTGACATTGCATAACATTTCCACCCCTCCCAAAGGGGGTGGGGTCTAGTACCACCACTCCCATGTATGTACATCATCTTGCCCCCTAATGCAGTGGGTTGAACATAACCTGGAGCGAGGGCCCTGCACACTGGCACCATCCCAGTGGCGACCCACCCCATTATCTCAACAAGCATTAAAAATAGGTACACCTGCCCTGGTGACACATAACCCTGACTGAGCATCTCATATTGTCCATTCAGTATGCACCTCTACATCTTCGGGGCTAACAGTCTGGGTTGTTCTTCACCTAACGCAGCAGCAAGAATACATGTTTGGGCATCAAGTTAAATGAGGTACTTATCATAGAGGATAACAATTAGAATGCATTGCAATCACAGCCTCTAAAAGACATCACAGGTAAAATCACAGGATTACGCAAATACAGCCAGACACCCTAGCAGGAATGTCCAGCAACATAACCCCACTTTGCTTATGACTCCACCTTACACAGGTACACGTGTGACTGACAGTCCCTCTAAAAGAAATAACAGTGATAAATGCATTTGTGGTGCAATTACACCTCTTCATCTCCAGGGGATGCCCTTCTCCAGACATCCCCAGCACCGCCTTCCATACCTTGGTACAGGCCCAAAAGCACCCCAGCTGTAAAACAAAAGTTCCAGCCCCACTATACTCTTAACTGCTGGCTGAGCCCTTGAGGGGTTATTCTTTTCAAGTCCCTAGAGACTTAGAGCGGGACATCACCTCTTCGTGCTGGGGGAGACTGCGTTACTCCTGCAGCTCCCCCTGCACCTTGGCACACACCTCGTGGTGACCCCGTCCTCCTGGGGCCGCCACACGCAGAACACCAGGCGTTTTCCTGCAGGCCAGCTCGGTCCTGCAAAGCATTATGGGGCGCTTCTTCCAGCCCCGTGCATATTATAGCAGCGGCTCTCCCGCTGTGTCGGGGAGAGCCGCGCAGCCTGCTTCTGCGGCCTCTCGCCGCGTCCAGTTCAGCGTTGGGGGGCCCGGTCCAACCCGGACCCCCAGGGGAAGGATCGCAGCTCACTGAGCCCACCCCCGGCTGCTCCTGCCGCGGTGAGTGGTTCCTTTGGCTGGGGGAACCCACCCCCGGCCGTTCTTCTTCTCGCGGGGCCCGGTCCCACCCGGGCCCCCACATTGCCCATTCGATGGAGGGCAGCCCGGTGAGCCCACCCCCTGCTGCCCTCGCCGGCTCCCCACCTGGCCAGCACCCTCGTGTGCTGCCACGGGAGCCGGCCCGCAGTTCTGGTCTGCCCGCTCCGGCGGGCAGACGCAAAGACTCCCACCGGCCAGTCTGGACCTTGGGGGAGTGCGGCGGCACTCCCCCAGCCTCCTCCTTCTCTTTGGGGCCCGGAGATGGGGTCTCGGGCCCCCTTGCACTTCTTCACGGGGAGCGCAACGGCGCTCTCCGACTTCCGGTTCTGTCTTCGGGGCATATTCACGGGGAGCGCGACGGCGCTCCCCGGCTTTACTTCTGGGTGACGGGGCCCGGGATCTGAACCCCTTGCGGGGGGTGCGACGGCGCTCCCCACACTCCGTTGTTGCGGGGGGCCAGGGTGGGCTCCTGGCACCCCGGTTGGGCTCCTTCACGGGGAGCGTGACGGCGTTCCCCGACTTTTGTCTTCACGGTGGAGCGCAACGGCGCTCCCCGTCTTAGCTTCTGTTGGGGGCAACCCCCGGGACCTGACCCACCCCAGGGGCACATTCAAGACCGGCGGCGGAGCCCCACGCGCTCCATCGTCGGTCTTCTTGGAGGTCAAAGGTCGCCTACCTTCTGGGGGCATATCTCAGCCCCCAGGGTACCGATCTGCACCATTTTCGCCTCCTCTTGCTCCTGGTGACGCTCCCCAGCCACTGGGAGCACTGTCTTTCGCCCTCTGGGTCTCACAGAGGGGGATTCAGCAGGAAGCGGTCTTCACTGGCTCCCTGCACCAGCCTCTCACCTGGCTCTTCTCCTGGGCCTCTCTTCTCCTTGCGCCGAGGCCCAGGCTTCTCTTCATTGGTCCTGGTCTCTCGTTGTGGCGCAAGTCGGGGTCCTGGGCCAGTCTGGAGGTTCTTCCTTCCAGCTGCCCATGATGCCAGGCTCCAGCACCAGTCGTCGTCAGCAGACCACACCCCAGAGAGAGTTCCTCTTCCTGTGCAAACTCTTTTAAAAGAATTGGGGAGGTGGCTGGCAGGAAGTCTCTGCTGGCCCTATCACACAGTGATACATCACGTCTCTGCCCCTGCTCCCTCCCTCCTGCCCAGGCCTCTGGGTTTGTTCAAAATGGCGCCGTCCAGGGGTCTCATGCCACATGGTCTCTGAGAGCTCCTTCCCCCCTTGCTGCCTTCGCTCCAGAGCAGCTTGGTGCCTGGCACCAGGTGACAGCTGCTGAAGGATGAACCTGTAGCTTCTCTTCTTGGAGTGGAGGCTTTCGCCCTTGGAATGCTTGTTGGACAGGGCTGCCTGGGGGAGGAAGGTCATCAATTCAGCCTGGCCGGGTCAGCCCCAGCCAGGCCCTGGTTATGAGCTGACTCAGAGAAATATGTCATTTCTGGATGACCCAAAAGCAGTACAAATATGACTTTGGACTCTGCAGAATACTTCTTCTCACATAGGTTACAGTGGACTTTGGTGCATGTCTGGAATTTGTAGGCCCTAGGAAAGTAAAACTAGCCCATTTGCTCCCCATCCTCATAGGAGAATAATGGAATAAAAACAGTAAAGCACACTGACTTTCCCTCAAATGTTTCTTCCCATTGTAGAAAGCCTATTCCATGTCACCACCCAATTCTGCATAAGTCCTGCCACACCATTCACTTTGTAGCTGCTCCGGGGCTGCGCACGCTAGAAATCTGTCCTGTGCAGCCCTTACACTTGTGCACATGCATGTACACACATGTTTGCATGTAACCAGCCCAGTGCCCCTTACTCTGGCTGCAGCGCAGCGGCCTACTCACGCCAGAGGGACACCGGTAAAATACACATGCAGTCCCTTTCATCATGAGTTCACTGTGGGTGAGTCCCAACTTATGAGTCTCTTCCACAGTAATAGCTCAACCAATAGGTGTTCAAAAAGCGAAAAATCCGGGCGGCTCAGATGGTCAGAACCACCTTCTAACACACGCCGTGCCCAGCTGATTCCTACAGGGAAGAAATAGCCACTCTACATGAGTATTCTTCCCGTAGTCAGCGATAACTAGTTATAAGGGGTTCTGACCAGACCCCCCTTACTCACCAGTTATCCGCTCAGACCACCTACTCCTCCCATCTATGAGACCTCCACCCATGACAGGGATCCCAGACTACCCTAAGAACCCTCCGGGCTCTAGGTTAGATACCTCTAGGTCACTCACAGTCTACATGGAATCAGCCTAACTAGGCTTACCTTTGCCCTTGGTCACGCAACACTATGCCTACCAGTTCTCTGGACAAGGGTACAGTGCCTCAGCACCGATGCGGTCTTCTGGGACAGGTCTACATCCCATCCCCGGGGTCACTAGCTGGTCTCCCTTCCAGAGTTTGTTCCAACCAGTACCCTCTCTCCTTTTGGTCCTTGCCCCCCAAAGATGCAACCTCTCTGGACCCTCACCCTCAGCCTGCCGCTTGGGTCATTCAGCTGCCACCACCCTTTCGGGATGACTGTCTCCCCTAAAGAAAGCACAGCCATTTGTACTTTCTCCACACAGAAAAGCACCTTTGGCCACTGGCCTGGCTCCCTGATAGGACCTCAGACCGGCCTTACTACCAACTGGTAGTGCCAGGGAGGAACACTGAGGGTGCCTCGTCAGACAACCTACAGCTCATTACCCCCCGTCAGTAGCTCCACACAGAAACTACCCCGGGAACCTAGACCCCTTCCTTGTTCTCCGCTGCGAGAACAGGGCCCATGCACCCTTCCCTCCGAGAGGCGCGCTCTCCTCCCGGAGTACCCTTAGAGAGCCTGTGGGCCCCAAGTTAGCTACACCCAGGCCCACCTCTCATAGCTCTCCCTGGTCTCCCTGCAGTGCCATGGGAGACCGTCCAGGGACCCTCATGATCCCTGGATGGCCTGCACCACTCTTCTGAAGAGCAGGGTCCCTTCACTTAAGATAGGCCCCGCCTGCCTTCAGGGTAGTACTACCACACTCAGCCAGGGACCCTAAAGATCCCGGCTAGGCCTGCACCACCCTCCTCTGAAGCACAGGGTCCCTTCACATAAGATAGGCCCCACCTGTCTTCAGGGCGGTGCTTCCTCCATCAGCCAGGGACCCTAAAGATCCCGGCTAGGCCTGCACCACCCCTTTGGGAAACACAGGGTCCCTTCACTTAAGATGGGCCCCACCTGTGTTCAGGGTGGTACTACCCTGCAGAAGTCCACCTCCTGCCTTGAGCTAGGGGAACACCCCCATGCTCCTGGTCCTGGGGTCCAAGCCCCACAGGACCTACCTGACTGGTCACCGGCTAGGCATCAGCCCAGCCACCACTTCAGGTTCACAACACCAGCTCCAGGACTACATCCTGTTGCTTTCTTGGGTAACCACCTACCCGACCCTGACACCTCAGGGTCCACCACTAACCCTTCACCTGGAATCTAGGGAGCACATCACCCCCACTCAGATCTCCACTGGGTCAGTTACCTAGCCCACCTAGGGTAACTAGGGGCTACCACTACACATCCTGCTCAAGAACTACCCTCCTTTGGGGCCACCCACTACCATGGGCCACCCCTGGGTTGCTCACCTCCCCCCCTAGTTAACCTGGGTGGCCTGCCGGACCCACAACTCTACCACACCCTCCTCCCACTGTGAGAAAGGTTTCTTGGGGTCCCCCACCATGGGAACCCCTGGGGTGTTACTACCCAGGGTAAAGAAACCTCCTGCCCCACCCTTCCAGTGGTTTTGGCATGCGCCAATGGCAAGAAAACTTTCAGCGGGGGAAGGACATCTGGGGCCCCTTCTGTGGAAACCCTCCCTGCCCTTACAAAGCGTGGGAATCTCCCAGGACCCCCTGCCTCTCCTGTCCCCCACAAAGGTCAATCCACCCCTACACCCCCAACTGTGATGTAGGTATCAGTTGCTGTCCCTATCTCTTGAGGAGACACCCTCCTTATGCAGGTGTAGTGCGTATAGTGTTAGGGTTCAAAGGGGTACAATATGGTTAGAAAATTTGTATGCAATAATTTCCTGGAAAGCACCATCCCACTAGCACATGATAATCAACATAACTCAGTCATATCAATACAGTTTACATTTAAACCATAATATCTTCTCATGACATATATGTGCGCGGGGCTTTCCTTTCCCATACTTATAGTTCACATAACCAAAACTTTGAACCCTTCTCAGAGCCTTGCGCTCTTCCATTTGCTCATTACTGCATAGGTAATGTGTGGCAAAACTGGACTTATCAAATGCCATAAATGCGCACCAGAATGGGATACTATGTTTCCCGCCGCTAGACACCAATATTGGAAAACGAGGCAGTATCTGTGAGGCCTGCACAAATAACATGTCACATTTGTCCTTCACTGGGAACCAAAGACCCTAGTGCAGCGCCTGACTCTCAGAGGGTAGCGTTGCAGAGCAGTCTAAGGCTTACTCAAGGGAGGTGGTGTAGGCTAGTAATCACCATTACAGGTGCGCAGAAATAACACTCAATAATTGATTGTCCAGTCTGTACTTTGCTTTATAAAAGTAAGAATACATTTATTAAACAAACACACTACTTAATACTATGCAACAATTTACAAATATACATAAGCTGTTGGAATTACTTTGTGACATTGCATAACATTTCCACCCCTCCCAAAGGGGGGTGGGGTCTAGTACCACCACTCCCATGTATGTACATCATCTTGCCCCCTAATGCAGTGGGTTGAACATAACCTGGAGCGAGGGCCCTGCACACTGGAACCATCCCAGTGGCGGCCCACCCCATTATCTCAACAAGCATTAAAAATAGGTACACCTGCCCTGGTGACACATAACCCTGACTGAGCATCTCATATTGTCCATACAGTATGCACCTCTACATCTTCGGGGCTAACAGTCTGGGTTGTTCTTCACCTAACGCAGCAACAAGAATACATGTTTGGGCATCACTTTAAATGAGGTACTTATCATAGAGGATAACAATTAGAATGCATTGCAATCACAGCCTCTAAAAGGCATCACAGGTAAAATCACAGGATTACGCAAATACAGCCAGACACCCTAGCAGGAATGTCTAGCAACATAACCCCACTTTGCTTATGACTCCACCTTACACAGGTACTTCACATTACACGTGTGACTTACAGTCCCTCTAAAAGAAATAACAGTGATAAATGCATTTGTGGTGCAATTACACCTCTTCATCTCCAGGAGATGCCCTTTTCCAGACATCCCCAGCACCGCCTTCCATACCTTGGTGCAGTCCCAAAAGCACCCCCAGCTGTAGAACAAAAGTTCCAGCCCCAGGATACTCTTAACTGCTGGCTGGGCCCTTGAGGGGTTATTCTTTTCGAGTCCCTAGAGACTTAGGGTGGGACTTCACCTCTTCGTGCTGGGGGAGACTGCGTTACTCCTGCAGCTCCCCCTGCACCTTGGCAAACACCTCGTGGTGACCCCGCCCTCCTGGGACCACCACACGCAGAAAAACTGGAATTTATCTGCAGGCCAGCTCGGTCCTGCAAAGCATTATGGGGCGCTTCTTCCAGCCCCGTGCATATTATAGCAGCGGCTCTCCCGCTGTGTCGGGGAGAGCCACGCAGCCTGCTTCTGCGGCCTCCCGCCACGTCCAGTTCAGCGTTGGGGGGCCCGGTCCCACCCGGACCCCCAGGGGATGGATCGCAGCTCGGGGAGCCCACCCGCGGCTGATCCTGCCGCGGTGAGTGGTTCCTTTGGCTCGGGGAGCCCATCCCCGGCCGCTCTTCTTCTCGCAGGGCCCGGTCCCACCCGGGCCCCCACATTGCCCATTCGATGGATGGAAGCCCAGGGAGCCCACCCCCGCTGCCCTCACCGGCTCCCCGCCCGGCCAGCACCCTCGCGTGCTACAGCGGGAGCTGCACTGCAGTGAGCGGGCAGATGCGAAGACTCCCGCCGGCCCGGCTGGACCTCGGGGGAGTGCGGCGGCACTCCCCAGGCCTCCTCCTTCTCTTCGGGGCCCGGAGATGGGGTCCGGGCCCCCTTGCACTTCTTCACGGGGAGCGCGGCGGCGCTCCCTGACTTCCGGTTCTGTCTTCGGGGCTTTACTTCCGGGTGACGAGGCCCGGAGTTGGAATCCCGGGCCCCCTTGACTTCCTTGCGGGGGGCGTGATGGCGCTCCCCGCACTCCGTTGTTGCCGGGGGCCAGGGTGGGCTCCTGGCACCCTGGTTGGGCTCCTTCACGGGGAGCATGACGGCGCTCCCCGACCTTCGTCTTCGTGAGGGCGTGACGGCACCCCCCACCTCCAGCGGGGCCCGGAGTTGGGATCCCGGGCCCCCTTTCACCATCTTCACGGGGAGCACGACGGCGCTCCCCGTCTTAGCTTCTGTTGGGGGAAGCCCCTGGGACCTGACCTACCCCGGGGGCACATTCAAGACCGGCGGCGGAGCCCCACGCGCTTCGTCGTTAGTCTTCTTGGAGGTCAAAGGTCGCCTACCTTCTGGGGGGCATATCTCAGCCCCCAGGGTACCGATCTGTGCCATTTTTGCCTCCTCTTGCTCCTGGTGGCACTCCCCAGCCACTGGGAGCACTCTCTTTTGCCCTCTGGGTCTCACAGAGGGGGGATTCAGCAGGGAGCAGTCTTCACTGGCTCCCTGTGCCAGCCTCTCGCCTGGCTCTTCTCCTGGGCCTCTCTTCTCCTTGCGCCGAGGCCCAGGCTTCTCTTCACTGGTCCTGGTCTCCTCTTGTGGCGCAAGTCATGGTCCTGGGCCAGTCTGGAGGTTCTTCCTTCCAGCTGCCCATGATGCCAGGCTCCAGCACCAGTCGTCCTCAGCAGACCACACCCCAGAGAGAGTTCCTCTTCCTGTGCAAACTCTTTTAAAAGAATTGGGGAGGGGGCTGGCGGGAAGTCTCTGCTCCCTCCTTCCTGCCCAGGCCTCTGGGTTTGTTCAAAATGGCGTCATCCAGGGGTCTCATGCCACATGGTCTCTGAGAGCCCCTTCCCCCCTCGCTGCCTTCTCTCCAGACCAGCTTGGTGCCTGACACCAGGTGACAGCTGCTGATGGATGAACCTGTAGCTCCACCCATCTTCTCTTCTTGGAGTGGATGCTTTCGCCCTTGGAATCCTTGTTGGGCAGGGCTGCCTGGGGGAGGAAGGTCATCAATTCAGCCTGGCCGGGTCAGCACCAGCCAGGCCCTGGTTATGAGCTGACTCAGAGAAATATGTCATTTCTGGATGACCCAAAAACAGTACAAATATGACTTTGGACTCTGCAGAATACTTCTTCTCACATAGGTTACAGTGGACTTTGGTGCGTGTCTGGAATTTGTAGGCCCTAGGAAAGTAAAACTAGCCCATGTGCTCCCCATCCTCATACAAGAATAATGGAATAAAAACAGTAAAGCACACTGACTTTCCCTCAGAAGTTTCTTCCCATTGTAGAAAGCCTATTCCATGTCACCACCCAATTCTGCACAAGTCCTGCCACACCATTCACTTTGTAGCTGCTCCGGGGCTGCGCACGCCAGAAATCTGTCCTGCACAGCCCTTACACTTGTGCACACGCATGTACACACGTGTTTGCATGTAACCAGCCCAGTGCCCCTTACTCTGGCTGCAGCGCAGCGGCCTACTTGCGCCCGAGGGACACCGGTAAAATACACATGCAGTCCCTTTCATCATGAGTTCACTGTGGGTGAGTCCCAACTTATGAGACTCTCCCACAGTAAAAGCTCAACCAATAGGTGTTCAAAAAGCGAAAAATCCGGGTGGCTCAGATGGTCAGAACCACCTTCTAACAGGTACAATCACCAGTTTTGCTCCGAGGGAACGCAGAGGTCTATTGGGCACATACCACTCAAACTGCTGCCTCAGATGGTCTAGTCCAATGCCATGTAGAGCCTTAAAGACCAGACAAAGTGACTTAAACTGCACTCTTTTCTTTACAGGTAGCCAGTGAAGTCTATGGATTTCACCGGAGACCGAAGCAAATTTTGGTATATCTGAGAGTACTCTGGCCACCGCGTTCTGCAGGAGTTGGAGTTTACGCACAAAACGCTCCTGGATGTTAAGGTATAGACTATTGCAGTAGTCTAACCTTGATGTAATCAGTGAAGTGATCACCAAACGCTGGCTGTCCTTTGGCAGGAAAGGCAAATTTTTCCTGCATGTCCTTAGGACATAAGCTGTGGCAGAGGCCACTGCATTGGCTAGAGCCCCAAAATTAAGTCTGTCATCTATTATCACTCCCAGGTTTTTACCTTTTCCAGTGGAAGTAGGGAGTGGACCCATAGTGTCCGGCCACCAGCTTGGATTCCAGAAACTAGGATCATTCCCAAACAGCACAACTTCCGTCTTACTGGAATTAAGCTTAAGACAATTTTGGGACATCCACCTCCACACCGCTTCCATGCAGACCTGGAACCGTCTACCTGTTCCAATCTCATGGCCAGGGTGCAATGACACCACAATTTGTGTGTCGTTGGCATAAGAGGTGAGAAAAAAGCCGAAGGAGTTGATAAGAGGAGCAAGGGAGGACACATATACGTTAAAGAGTGTGGGACTCAAAGATGACCCTTGTGGGACACCACAAGGCAGACTGAACGGAGTGGCATAGAAATCTCCCAATGATACAATTTGCGATCTTTCAGAGAGGAAGGAATTCAATAGTTTCCAGGCTTTTCCCTGTACTCCGCATTCCCGCAACCGGTCCATCAGTAAATCGTGATGGACCATATCGAAGGCCGCCGAGAGGTCCAACATAATCAAGGCGGCCTTAACTCCCCGGTCAAGGGCTACCCTGATCTCATCCGTAGATTTTATTAGTGCGGACTCAGTGCTGTGACCCTCTCTGAAGCCATACTGAGTAACTCGCAGAAAAGTGCTCAGTTGGGCATTCATACTTTTCTCCACCATTTTTGCCGGGGCAGGAAGACGTGAGATGGGGCGGAAATTATTTGGGTCCTTAGGATCCAGAGTAGGTTTTTTGAGGAGTGGCAGTATTGAGGCTCTTTTCCAAACTCTAGAAAAATGCCCCTCTGAGAATAGGGCAATAAAGAGGGAGGTAAGAGTCCGCACAATAGGTTCAGGGGCCATTTTTAGCACTGTGATCGGACACAGGTCATAAGTAGATCCCGATTTAATAGACATGAGCAGCTTGTAAGTGTCCAAAGCAAGAGTAAGATTTGGCATCTACTAGCATCATTTTCTAACACAGGTGAGTCGCGAGCAGTCGCTGTGAGAGGGCTGACTCTCGAGGTGATTTCATGCAGCTCTTGTAGATTTTCTACTCGAGCAGCCGCAAAATCAACTCAAATGGCTGCACGGTCTTGAGCCCGGCATGGTGCAGTTTTCCCTGCTTTTGTCAGCGCTGCTCGCATTACTGGTGATAACTTACAGCACCAGTAGCGTGACATGCATATTACGGCCCATTGGCAGAACCCTGCGCAATCTCAGAGTATTTGTGTAAATCTGCAGAATTCCGCAGAGTGAAACTTTGTGAGTTCCACCCATCCCTATGAAAGACCTTGGAATGGGTCAGATTTTCTCCACCTCAGTACTGGGGATACTGATAAATCCATGCTGGGAAAATTCTGTCAATTACAATTTGGAATCTGTGGGTTTACTAATAAATAAGTAATTACCAGATGAATTGATAATTCTAGGATCGATTCCTATGTTAATTCCTCATTTTGGGGAGGACTTTTACCCAGAATTAACTCCAGGTGAGAGTTAAAAAAATCTTGGAATTCCGATGGGTCGGTAACTGCTGTCTCCGGCCCCATCGGAAATAAGTTCCCACTGGGGAGAGAGTTGCCACTGCTTGGCACTGGAGGGCTGTTAAGAGTCAGCCAGGATGCCGATGGCAGTCACCCGCAGGGCAGCTCAGGCGGTGCCTCACTAGTCCAACAGGCAGACAGCGGGCCAGTGACCTGCAGGGGGAGCCAGGAGTGTCCTTCCAGGGTTAAGGTTAGTGCTCCTTCTCAAGGTATGTGTCATCTTGAGCGTAGAAAGCAGGGCTCGGGTCCACGGAGCCAGAACTGAAGCAATACTGAATTTATGATTATTGCCAGGAAGAGAGCGTGGTCAGCTGTCACATTACTGACTGCTGTTAACGCCCTCGGCAGAGACTGGAAACGTTTGATTAACTGTAGATTGCGTGTTCACTCACAATAAATATATATATATATATATATATATATATATATATATATATATATATATATACTGGTAAATAGTCACAATATCGGAAAAAAAATATCGACTGGACAGAATATCGAGTTTTTGATATCGGATGGACAGAATATGGAATTACAAAAATATAGTGGGGCAAAATATCGAAATGCAGGTAAGAAATATGGAGTTCCACAATATCGAAGTTAGTAATATCGAAAAAAAATTGTGTGTTTTAAGTGTTAGTATATGTGTTAAAAGTATGTATTATTTTTGTAATGTATGTTTGAATTTTGTAAAAGTAATGAATTTTATGTTAATACATTTTTTTGTAATTTAATTCTGTAGCGGGTTGTGGGTTTATAGGGGAATAGGGTGGGAAGTAATTTAATTATAATATATATTTTTAGCATTAGTGGGTATATTAAATAATTCCCCTACGCTATCCAACACTTTCCTTACTGTTGCACTCACTGGAGTGGGAATAGTAATTTTTACCCTCCCGCTATCCAACACTTTCCCTACTGTTGCACTCACTGGAGTGGGAATAGTAATTTCTACCCACCCGCTATCCAACGCTTTCCCTACTGTTGCACTCACTGGAGTGGGAATAGTAATTTTTACTCACCCGCTATCCAATGCTTCCCTACTGTTGCACTCACTGGAGTTGGAATAGTAATTTTTACCCTCCCGCTATCCAACGCTTTCCCTACTGTTGCACTCACTGGAGTGGGAATAGTAAATTTTACCCTTCCGCTATCCAACACTAAAAATATTGATTATTTTTTAATATTATTAAGTTAATATATATGTATTAAAAAATAAAAATGCATGTTTATTTTTTTTTAACTTACATTAATTATTTATTAATTTTAAGGTTATTTAAGTATTTTTAAGTATGTTTTACTTAATTATATTTATTATTTCATTGATTTTACATTAATTTTAAGACATTTTAAAAAGTCTATATTTTAACAAACTATATTATTTACAACGATATTTAGGATTCGATATTTTTAACTTACCTGTTTGTAGATAGGAATTCGATATTCTGGTACTCGATATTTTGTCACCGATATTTTTGTAGGTCGATATTTAGCTCCTCGATATTCTGTCAGTGATTCATATATACTGTCTAACTTGGGTGGATACGAAAATATATATATATATATATATATATATATATATATATATATATATATATATATATATAATCTACTGGCGGTCGCCAGTAGATAGTTATAGTTAAAACCTATTATCCATAGGAAATCCGCGACATTCTATTTGAAATAACGTTGGCGCCGGTTGATGAATCTTCGCGAAAGTTTCCAACTTGTTGGGGCGCTCCGGTCCGCTCCTATCCTGAAAGTCTCGGGGTGATACGTCAAGCGGGGGCCGAGAAAAAGGGGGTCCCAAAACGCGTTTTCCCCATTCATTTTTCCATAGGAACCTTTAGTCGCAGCTACAGCCCGAACTGCTGAACGGAATTACACCAAATTTGGCAAAGAGGTAGCCCTTGGTTCAGTGTCGTGCCTTTTGCTTAAATGGTGTAAATCCGTTCAGTAGTTCCTGAGAAAATCAAAAGTAAAGTCACATATATATCTGGGCGGAGCCTAACCACACATGTCATCGTGAGATCTGATTGGCTGTCAGCAATTCATCCTGGAATTGCTGGCAGCCATCTTGGGACCAATATAAATGATAGTACCTCATTGAAATGCATTGTAGTGAATAGAAGATTTTGAGGGTCACCAAAAGGAGAACTATAAAGGGTGATAACAGGCTTTAGTTACATTAGAATTTATTTGTTGATGGTACCATACTAATTTTAGGAATTGTGGTGTATTCTAAGGTGATTTTACCATGTGAAAAACCTTCTGCTGGGATATCATGAATCATGTTTGAGAGAACACTATTTTCTCATGCTTGTCCCATGGAGGTTTGGAAGGTGCTCCAGAAGCTAAAATGAGAGCATATTTTCTGTAAATTCACATTATCTTTCTCACTCATGTGAGAATGAAGTCTGACATTCTCAGTAAAACATGTACATCCAACAAGGGCAGAGACTGTCAGTTGATTCCTTTGTGTTCTACTGCAGCTTCACAGAGTGTTCTAAAGAACAACTAGAGTGCTAACAGCCTTACTTATGACAAAAGTATGGCACACCTGAAGCCATCTTGATTGGAATAAACTGGTAACACTTAAACAATTTAATTTAAAAAGGAACAAAATGATGGGGTTCATTTTGTCATAGAAATTATGGTTAGTGCTGTAGAAAGAAAAATTAGGACATGTTTCAAGTGTGATCTCAAATATCTTCCTGTTATATTTCAACAGGAGCAGCCTGCCAGTTGATGCCTTTGTGTTCTACTGCAGCTTCCCAGAGTGTTCTAAAGAACAACTAGAGCGCTAACAGCCTTACTTATGACAAAAGTATGGCACACCTGAAGCCATCTTGATTGGAATAAACTGGTAACACTTAAAACATTTAATTTAAAAAGGAACAAAATGATGGGGTTCATTTTGTCATAGAAATTATGGTTAGTGCTGTAGAAAGAAAAATTAGGACATATTTCAATTGTGATCTCAAATATCTTCCTGTTATATTTCAACAGGAGCAGCCTGCCAGTTGATGCCTTTGTGTTCTACTGCAGCTTCCCAGAGTGTTCTAAAGAACAACTAGAGCGCTAACAGCCTTACTTATGACAAAAGTATGGCACACCTGAAGCCATCTTGATTGGAATAAACCAGTAACACTTAAAACATTTAATTTAAAAAGGAACAAAATGAGGGGTTCTTTTTGAAATAGAAATTATGGTTAGTGCTGCAGAAAGAAAAATTAGGGCATGTTTTAAGTGAGATCTCAAATCCTCTTCTATTTCATTAGAAAATTCTGACATACAGACTGAAACAATCACTTTCAATACCAGCAGCAGACTACCAGTTAACTCCCTGGTGAGCAGTAGCTTTACTCCAGTGATCTAATGAGCAACTAGAGTGCTAAAATTCTGAACTTATGGCAGATGTGAGACACATCTGAATGCCTTCTTGATGGAATCAAAGTAAAAAACTGAAAGCATTTCCTACTGAGGAGACTGCAGTAAATGAAGAAATTAGGAAACTTCATAACAAAGAAGTCTTCCAAGATGGCCACCAGTGAAAAAAGAGCCCAAATGTAGCACAAATATTACCCAGATGTAGCCCACATATAGCCCAATAACAAAAGTGTGCAAAACACTTTTTATTTTTAGTTTTTTGCAGTTTTATGTAGTGCAGACTGGTCAGGTATTGGAGCATTGCATCTTAAAACATGACCCCCTACACTACAAAAACACCACTGCACTACCTTAAACCCTAAAACACTACCCCCAGCATGACCCCCTACACTACACAAGCACCACTGCACTATCCTAAACCCTAAAACACTACCCCCAGCACGACCCCCTACACTACCCAAACACCACTGCACTAACCTAAATCCTAAAACACTACCACCAGCACGACCCCCTACACTACCCAAACACCACTGCACTACCCTAAAACATGACCCCCTACACTACACAAACACCACTGCACTACCCTAAACCCTAAAACACTACCCCCAGCACGACCTCCTACACTACACAAGCACCACTGCACTACCCTAAACCCTAAAACACTACCCCCAGCACGACCCCCTACACTACACAAACACCACTGCACTACCCTAAACCCTAAAACACTACCCCCAGCACGACCCCCTACACTACACAAACACCACTGCACTACCCTAAACCCTAAAACACTACCCCCAGCACGACCCCCTACACTACCCAAACACCACTGCACTAACCTAAATCCTAAAACACTACCCCAGCACAACCCCTACACTACCCAAACACCACTGCACTACCCTAAAACATGACCCCCTACACTACACAAACACCACTGCACTACCCTAAACCCTAAAACACTACCCCCAGCACGACCCCTACACTACACAAGCACCACTGCACTACCCTAAACCCTAAAACACTACCCCCAGCACGACCCCCTACACTGCCCGAACACCACTGCACTGCCCTAAACCCTGAAACACCACCCCCTTCACGACCCCCTACACTGCCCGAACACCACTGCACTGCCCTAAACCCTGAAACACCACCCCCAGCATGACCCCCTACACTGCCCGAACACCACTGCACTGCCCTAAACCCTGAAACACTACCCCCAGCAAGACCCCCTACACTGCCCGAACACCACTGCACTGCCCTAAACCCTGAAACATCACCCCCAGCAAGACCCCCTACACTGCCCTAACACCACTGACCTAAACCCTGAAACACCACCCCCAGCACGACCCCCTACACTGCCCGAACACCACTGCACTGCCCTAAACCCTGAAACACTACCCCCAGCATGACCCCCTACACTGCCCGAACACCACTGCACTGCCCTAAACCTTGAAACACCAGCCCCAGCACGACCCCCTACACTGCCCGAACACCACTGCACTGCCCTAAACCTTGAAACACCAGCCCCTGCACGACCCCCTACACTGCCCGAACACCACTGCACTACCCTAAACCCTGAAACATCACCCCCAGCACGACCCCCTACACTGCCCGAGCACCACTGCACTGCCCTAAACCCTGAAACACCAGCCCCAGCATGACCCCCTACACTGCCCGAACACCACTGCATTGCCCTAAACCCTGAAACACCAGCCCCAGCACGACCGCCTACACTGCCCGAACACCACTGCCCTGCCCTAAACCCTGAAACACCAGCCCCAGCACGACCCCCTACACTGCCCGAACACCACTGCACTGCCCTAAACAGTGAAACACCAGCCTCAGCACGACCCCCTACACTGCCTGAACACCACGGCACTGCCCTAAACAGTGAAACACCAGCCTCAGCACGACCCCCTACACTGCCCGAACACCACTGCACTGCCCTAAACCCTGAAACACCACCCCCTGCACAACCCCCTACACTGCTCGAACACTACTGCACTGCCCTAAACCCAGAAACACCATCCCCAGCACGACCCCTATACTGCACGAACACCACTGCACTGCCCTAAACCCTGAAACACTACCCCCAGCAAGACCCCCTACACTGCCCGAACACCACTGCACTGCCCTAAACCCTGAAACATCACCCCCAGCAAGACCCCCTACACTGCCCGAACACCACTGCCCTAAACCCTGAAACACCACCCCCAGCAAGACCCCCTACACTGCCCGAACACCACTGCACTGCCCTAAACCCTGAAACACCAGCCCCAGCACGACCCCCTACACTGCCCGAACACCACTGCACTGCCCTAAACCCTGAAACACCACCCCCCTGCACGACCCCCTACACTGCCCGAACACCACTGTACTGCCCTAAACCCTGAAACCCCACCCCCAGCATGACCCCCTACACTGCAAGAACACCACTGCACTGCCCTAAACCCTGAAACACCACCCCTGCATGACCCCCTAAACTGCCCGAACACTACTGCACTGCCCTAAACCCAGAAACACCACCCCCAGCACGACCCCCTACACTGCACGAACACCACTGCACTGCCCTAAACCCTGAAACACTACCCCCAGCAAGACCCCCTACACTGCCCGAACACCATTGCACTGCCCTAAACCCTGAAACATCACCCCCAGCAAGACCCCCTACACTGCCCGAACACCACTGCCCTAAACCCTGAAACACCACCCCCAGCAAGACCCCCTACACTGCCCGAACACCACTGCACTGCCCTAAACCCTGAAACACCACCCCCAGCAAGACCCCCTACACTGCCCGAACACCACTGCACTGCCCTAAACCGTGAAACACCACCCCCAGCACGACCCCCTACACTGCCCGAACACCACTGCTCTGCCCAAAACCCTGAAACACCAGCCCCAGCACGACCCCCTACACTGCCCGAACACCACTGCACTGCCCTAAACCCTGAAACACCACCCCCAGCACGACCCCCTACACTGCCTGAACACCACTGCACTGCCCTAAACCCTGAAACACCAGCCCCAGCAAGACCACCTACACTGCCCGAACACCAGTGCATTGCCCTAGACTCTGAAACACCAGCCCCAGCAAGACACCCTACACTGCCCGAACACCACTGCACTGCCCTAAACCCTGAAACACCAGCCCCAGCACGACCCCCTACACTGCCCGAACACCACTGCACTGCCCTAAACCCTGAAACACCAGCCCCAGCACGACCCCCTACACTACCCGAACACCACTGCACTGCCCTAAACCCTGAAACACCAGCCCCAGCACCACCCCCTACAATGCCCGAACACCACTGTACTGCCCTAAACCCTGAAACACCACCCCTGCACCGCCCCCTACACTGCCCGAACACCACTGCACTGCCCTAAACCCTGAAACACCACCCCTGTACGACCCCCTACACTGCCCGAACACCACTGCACTGCCCTAAACCCTGAAACACCACCCACTGCACTGCCCTAAACCCTGAAACACCACCCCCTGCACCGCCCCCTACACTGCCCGAACACCACTGCACTGCCCTAAACCCTGAAACACCACCCCCAGCATGACCCTCTTTACTGCTCGAACACCACTGCACTGCCCCAAACCCTGAAACACCACCCCCAGCATGACCCCCTACACTGCCCGAACACCACTGCCCTAAACCCTGAAACACCACCCCTGCATGACCCCCTACACTGCCCGAACACCACTGCACTGCCCTAAACCCTGAAACACCACCCCCTGCACGACCCCCTACACTGCCCGAACACCACTGCACTGCCCTAAACCCTGAAACACCACTCCCAGCACGACCCCCTACACTGCCCGAACACCACTGCACTGCACTGCCCTAAACCCTAGAACACTACCCCCAGCATGACCCCCTACACTACCCGAACACCACTGCACTACCCTAAACCCTAAAATACTCCCCCAGCACGACCCCCTACACTACCCGAACACGACTGCACTGCCCTAAACCCTAAAACACTCCCCCAGCACGACCCCCTACACTACCCGAACACCACTGCACTGCCCTAAACCCTAAAACACTCCCCCAGCACGACCCCCTACACTACCTAAACACCACTGCACTGCCCTAAACCCTAAAACACTACCCCCGCATGACCCCCTACACTACCCAAATACCAATGCACTACCCTAATCCCTAAAACACATTACACCCGCACAACCCCTACACTACCCAAAGACCACTGCACTACCCTAAACTCTAAAACAATACCCCCGCACGACTCCCTACACTACCCAAAGACCACTGCACTACCCTAAACCCTAAAACACGACCTCCTTCATTACACAAACACCACTGCACTACCCTAAACCCTAAAAACTACCCCCAGCACGAACCCCTACACTACACAAACACCACTGCACTACACTAAACCATAAAACACTACCCCCAGCAGTACCCCCTACGCTACCCAAACACCACTGCACTACCCTAAACCCTAAAACACTACCCCCAGCAGTACCCCCTACACTACCCAAACACCATTGCACTACCCTAAACCCTAAAACACTACCCCCAGCAGTATCCCCTACACTACCCAAACACCACTGCACTACCCTAAACCCTAAAACCCTAAAACACTGACCCCAGCACGACCCCCTACACTACCCAAACACCACTGTACTACCCTAAACCCTAAAACACTCCCCCAGCACAACTCCCTACACTACCCAAACACCACTGCACTACCCTAAACCCTAAATCTACCCCCAGCATGACCCCCTACACTACACAAACACCACTGCACTACCCTAAACCCTAAAACACTACCCCCAGCATGACCCTCTTCACTACCTAAACACAACTGCACAATTTGTTACAGGCGTTGCAATGCAGGCCTGTGGTGCTTACTGGAAGTACCTGGTGGGCTGGTTGGGCCCCAGGGACTCTCAGGATTCAAGGTGACCTAATCCCCCAACTTAAAACGTGCCACGGGGCGCGTTTGCACAGTGGTGAAGGGAGGGGGCGGGGCCTCAGGTGACTTGTGCGCAAACACGCCCTGTGGTGCGTTTTAAGTTGGGGAGTTAATTCCCTTTGAATCCTGGGGGCCAACTACCCCACCAGGTACCTTCAGTAAGCACAACAGAGGTGCATTGCAGAGAGGTGAAAAAAGGTGCGTGGCCTCGGAACGCCTCTCTGCAACTCAGCTCTGTGGTCCTAACTGTAGGTACCTGGGGGGCTAGTTGGGCCCCAGGGACCCTCAGGATTCAAGGGGACTTAATCCCGCAACTTAAAACGCGCCACGGGGCGCGTTTGCCCACATGTCACCTCAGGCCCCCCCTCCCTTCACCACTGTGCAAACGCGCACTGGCTCTGGTTAGTCAGAGTCAGTTACCACCAGTACCCGTCTGAAAAAGTTGTGGGCACAGGATGATTTTGCAACAAGGCCTCTTTCTGCTCCTCTGTTGGTTCTTTCTGCACATCTTTTGCTTCTTTCTGTGCGTTTTTTCTTCTTTCTTCACATGTCCTACCTCTGTTGGCATAGTTAGAAACTAGCATTTAAAAACCTTTGAAATTCACTTAAAAATCATAGTTTTCAGGCACGTTATAGTTAGAAATTAGCATTTAAAAAAACTTTGAAATTCACTGAAAAAAACTTAGGTTTCAGGCACGTTATAGTTAGAAATTAGCATTTAAAAAACCTTTGAAATTCACTGAAAAAACCATAGGTTTCAGGCACGTTATAGTTAGAAATTAGCATTTAAAAACCTTTGAAATTCACTGAAAAACCATAGGTTTCAGACACGTTATAGTTAGAAATTAGCATTTAAAAACCTTTGAAATTCACTGAAAAAACCATAGGTTTTAGGGACAGTTATAGTTAGTTGGACATTGCACTCGTCCAAAACCCGTGAAATTCCCCTGTTATAGTTAGTTCAGCTAACTATAACTCGTGCCCCCGCAATGCACTGCTGATGACGTCACATATTACATCACTCATGACATGGTCAGTGACATCACTGATGACATCACTCATGACATCTCAAATGACATCACTGATTACATCATCCATGTGATAATTTCATGCATCTTCTCACACCCTAATATAACTTTTGATACACCCACTCTAAATTACAGACTGCCATTCTCAAAACCATAGACACTCCAACACCAAAAACTACATACCCACTCACTGATTCTTAGGTCTACACACACATCCACTCACTCACCTGTACAGTCACTCATACTTACAGTCACTCAGTACAGGACTATCATATGCACTCATACACCTATATAAACACTCACACACCGCCACTCATCCATAGAGGTACTCACACACCTAGTCAGTCATGCAAAAAATTAATCACACACCCATTTACTCACCTATACAGTTATACACACACCAGCTCACTTACTCATACAAATACTAGCACATTCTTACGCTCTTATACAATAACTGATACAAGCACACACGCATCCATACAGCCACTCTCACAATAACACACTCTCACTTATAGCCATTTAAATACTCTAACACACATATATACTGCCTTTTACATATGTAGTTACTCGCACATGTACCACTGAGATATACATTCACTCACTAACACACCCATACACACACTCACCCACCCAAGCAGTCCATCACAGATGCACTCTTGAAATCATGCACCCAGTGAATCACCCACTCACACATCTATGTATAGAGTCACACACACCCCACCCACACAAACACTCAGGCAGCCATACAGATACTCAGAGAACCAATCAATAACCCATATAGACACTCATGTAGCTATTCGCAAATCCATGCATCCACTTACACACCAACAAACAGACGGATACAGACATTCACACAGTTTAGTCACTAACCCATGCATTCAGTAAGATACGTTTAATCACTCACTTGTAGACTCAGTCACTCACGTACTAAATCATCCATTCAGACACTTATACACCCACTCATTCTTCAATATGCCTTTCCCTATATATATTAAACATATTTAAACTTTACAGAAACACACAGTCACTGGATGATGTCATCAGTGATGTCATCAGTGATGTCATTTGAGATGTCATCAGTGATGTCATCAGTGATGTCACTGACCATGTCATGAGTGATGTAATATGTGAAAAAACCATAGGTTTCAGGCACGTTATAGTTAGAAATTAGCATCTAAAAAACCTTTGAAATTCACTGAAAAAACCATAGGTTTCAGACACGTTATAGTTAGAAATTAGCATTTAAAAAACCTTTGAAATTCACTGAAAAAACCATAGGTTTTAGGGACAGTTATAGTTAGTTGGACATTTCACTCGTACAAAACCCGTGAAATTCCCCCGTTATAGTTAGTTCAGCTAACTATAACTCGCGCCGCCGCAATGCACTGCTGATGACGTCACATATTACATCACTCATGACATGGTCAGTGACATCACTGATGACATCACTGATGACATCTCAAATGACATCACTGATGACATCATCCAGTGACTGTGTGTTTCTGTAAAGTTTAAATATTTTTAATATATATAGGGAAAGGCATATTGAAAAATGAGTGGGTGTATAAGTGTCTGTATGGATGATTTAGTAGGTGCTTGACTAACTCTATAAGTGAGTGATTAAACGAATCTTACTGAATGCATGGGTTAGTGACTAAACTGGGTGAATGTCTGAATCCGTCTGTCTGTTGCTGTGTAAGTGGCTGCATGGGTTTGTGAATAGCTACATGAGTGTCTATATGAGTTATTGATTGGTTGTCTGAGTATCTGTATGGGTGCCTGAGTGTTTGTGTGGGTGGGGTGTGTGCGACTCTGTGCATAGATGTGTGAGTGGGTGATTCACTGGGTGGATGGTTTCAAGAGTGCATCTGTGATAGACTGTATGGGTGGGTAAGTGTGTGTAAGAGTGTGTTAGTGAGTGAATGTATGTCCCAGTGGTACATGTGTGAGTAACTACATATGTGAAAGGCAGTATATATGTGTGTTGGAGTATATAAATAGCTATAAGCGAGAGTGAGTGATTGTGATAGTGGCTGTATGGATGAGTGTGTGCTTGTATCAGTGATTGTATAAGAGCGTAACAATGTGCTAGTATTTGTATGATTAAGTGAGCTGGTGTGTGTATAACTGTATAGGTGAGTAAATGGCAGTGTGTTTAATTATTTGCATGACTGACTAGGTGTGTGAGTACCTCTATGGATGAGTGGCGGTGTTTGAGTGTCTATATAGGAGTAAGAGTGCATATGATAGTCCTGTACTGAGTGACCATAAGTATGAGTGACTGTACGGGTGAGTGAGTGGATGTGTGTGTGTAGACCTAAGAATCAGTGAGTGGGTATGTAGTTATTGGTGTTGGAGTGTCTATGGTTTTGCGAATGGCAGTCTGTAATTTAGATTTGGTGTATCAAAGGTTATATTAGGGTGTGAGGAGCTGCATCAGATTATCACGTGGATGATGTCATCAGTGATGTCATTTGAGATGTCATCAGTGATGTCATCAGTGATGTCACTGACCATGTCATGAGTGATGTAATATGTGACGTCATCAGCAGTGCATTGCGGCGGCGCGAGTTATAGTTAGCTGAACTAACTATAACGGGGGAATTTCACGGGTTTTGTACGAGTGAAATGTCCAACTAACTATAACTGTCCCTAAAACCTATGGTTTTTTCAGTGAATATATATATATATATATATATATATATATTCAAAAATCCTCCTTCTCCTTCAACAAAAGAGTCCTGTCACTCAAGGGAGGGTGGGGCTGAGAACATTTTAATTGTTTCACTGCTGTAAGACCAGAGACGCGTTTCAACATACAAATGCCTTTCTCAATCTGGATTTTAAAGCGTGTTGGTAAGTGTTCGCATTTAAAAAGTCCATTCTTGTAGAAATGAACACAGCAGTCAGTAATGCCCACTCAATAGACGTAATCTACACCTGGCAGCATCTGGGAAGTTACTGCAAGGAGGCTGCTGGGAAAGCTGTGGAGGAGATGCGGCTATGTGATGTGGAGCCTGGGTGCAAGGGGTGCTGCTTGGGAAGGTGCGGCTGAGCAGGGGCTGAGGCTCTGATGAAGAGGGGTGGCTGTCAGGCTGAAACTGCATAAATCTGATGCAGACGGTCTGATCAATAGTTTGAAGAAAAGGTTACATCCTGCTGAGGTTTGAGTAGGTCCGTTGTGCTTTTGTGTGGGGAGAGGCTGCTGGGGAAGGCAATGCTGAGAAGAGAGAGGGCTGGATATTGGAAAGGGTGAAGTTAGCAAGGGCTGAGACACTGGGAGATGGGCTGCTGCAAAAGGTGAGACTGCTTGATTGAGACGGTGTGGTCAAGTATCTGGGGAGAGGGTTGGTGACAACAGTATCGTTACTGAGCAGTGAGTTCACAAGCCTGTGCATTGGAGCCTTTTCCATTGCTGCACGTCTCCTGTGCACTGTGTGTAGCACGCAGTGATGTAATGGTGTGGGTGCACGGACTGCGTCCCCAGCATGAGAACTGACCATGTTAATTGCAAACAAGTTTTAGTAATACGAGCCAGGCGCGCCAAGGCAGCAGCCACTTTAGGGAAAGGATTATGGGCTGAAGAAGTTTTCCCTTCAGCGGAGGTGGAAGGCGAGAGCGAAGAAGCGTTCCCGGCCGTGGTTAAGGAGAGGAGAGGCCCTTATTAATCATGACTAGGTGTGGCTGCAAATCTCCGCCTGCTCATAGAACTCTGCAGAATTTGGCAGTTTTTCGGCAACTCTGCGGAATTCCACGGAGTGAAACTCCACAACCTCCGCTCAGGCCTACCCAAGATAAGCTGCAGGCACAAAAGGGTTAATGGCAGGAAAATGCAAACTTTCTAATATGGCAGTTACAAAATTGTAATTACAAATCTGACTTTACAATTAAAGGGGATTTTTCATTACAATTTCATAGATACCAAACATGAACTGGCTACTTGGTCCCAATCAAAAGTTAGCACTTATTAAATGTTATAAGGCAACCCGATGTTATCTTTTGGGACAGGTAGGCCTCACAGTAGTGAAAAATGAATGTAGGAGTTTTTCACTACCTGGACATGTAAAACTTAAAAGTAAATGCCCAACCTTTTCATTATAATGCACCCTGCTCGATGGACTACCTACTGCCTACCTTAGGGGTGACCTATATTCAATGCAAGGACAGTTTCAGGCTTGGCAAGGGGTTTATATTGCCAAGTCAAATTGGCAGTTTACAACTGCATTCAGGCTGCAATGATAGGCGTGGTACATGTTTTAAGGTGCTACTTAACAGGGTGGCACAGTAAGTGCACAGTAAGCACAGTAAGCACAGTAAGCACAGTAAGCACTAGTAGCATTTAATATACATCCTCAGGGTATATGGTATACCGCTCTACAAGGGACGAATATGTAAATTAAATGTGCCAATCAGGTGTAAACAAATTTAAACCATGTTTATGGGAGTGAGCACAAGCACATTAGTACTGGTTAGCAGTGATAAATTGCACTGAGTCCAAAAGCCAACAAAAATGAATTTCAGCACAAAACTGGATAAGTAGGCAAAATGTTTGGAGGAAAACCACCCTATGGCTGACCGGTCTAACAATAATAAGCTCCTCAAGTCTGAGGAGTCAGGATGACTCTGTAAAAGGTTATTTCAGTAGAATCCATGGGCCATAGATTGTGGAAATAAGTTCACAGTACCTATCCTTGGACACCTACTGTTGTAATAAAGTCTCTGCACTATGATGTGCCTTTCATGCCTGGGTAGGATAGGTGGAATGGGCAAATGTGCAGATTTTGATAACCACCTCCTGGAACGCTTGGCATTGCTTTAACCCCATCCACCCATGTGAGATCTATTAATGGTGGAAATTAACACACACGTCAACCGATTACGCAACCTGGGGGAAGAGGTTAAGGGACTTCATAAATAGATGTTTAAGGGTAATTAGAGAAAGGTTAGAGAAAGAAACACAACATTGCCTACCTTGGGTGCAGGGCTGAACTACTGAGCTGGAGAAAACACAAGGAGATGATGGACCGAGTGCTGAAACTTTTCAAACACTCACCCCAGTCACAGATCTGGGTTGAATCCATCATCATTCTTTAGCTCACTTTGCCACCCCAGTTCAGACATAGCTATAGGCAAATCAGTCTTGACCCTGTGCGTCATGGGAACAGTCCAGACCGAGCTGCCAAGCCATGCCTTCCCTGGACCGGAATCAAGCATCCTGGGACCGGTTTCGGGCTAACAGCCCTCATCAGCCAGGCTAGCTTGAATCCAGTGGCAAAGTGAGCAAGGGACCCACGTCTGGGCATACCCTGTCAACTTAGGGCGAACAAAGCAGACACAAGGAGATGATGGACGGAGTGCTGAAACTTTTCAAACACTCACCCCCAGTCACAGATCTGGGTTGAATCCATCATCATTCTTTAGCTCACTTTGCCACCCCAGTTCAGACATAGCTATATGCAAATCAGTCTTGACCCTGTGCCTCATGGGAACAGTCCAGACAGAACTGCCAAGCCATGTCTTCCTTGGACCGGAATCAAGCGTCCTGGGACCAGTTTCAGGCTAACAGCCCTCATCTGCCAGGCTAGCTTGAATCCAGTGGCAAAGTGAGCAAGGGACCCACGTCTGGGCATACCCTGCCAACTTGGGGCGAACAAAGCAAACACAAGGAGATGATGGACAGAGTGCTGAAACTTTTCAAACACTCACCCCCAGTCACAGATCTGGGTTGAATCCATCATTATTCTTTAGCTCATTTTCCCACTCCAGTTCAGACATAGCTATATGCAAATCACTCTTGACCCTGTGCCTCATGGGAACAGTCCAGACCGAACTGCCAAGCCATGTCTTTTCTGGACTGGAATCAAGCATCCCGGGACCGGTTTCGGGCTAACAGCCCTCATCAGCCAGGCTAGCTTGAATCCAGTGGCAAAGTGAGCAAGGGACCCACGTCTGGGCATACCCTGCCAACTTAGGGCGAACAAAGCAAACACAAGGAGATGATGGACGGAGTGCTGAAACTTTTCAAGCACTCACCCCCAGTCACAGATCTGGGTTGAATCCATCATCATTCTTTAGCTCACTTTGCCACCCCAGTTCAGACATAGCTATATGCAAATCAGTCTTGACCCTGTGCCTCATGGGAACAGTCCAGACTGAGCTGGAGCACCATGGAGCTTTCTTGTACAAAAGAAGGCTTGTGGAATACAGAAATAAAATATCAATATTGGAAAGTCACGGTAACCATGGTGCATGAGTAAATATCCCTGTAATGTCTCATGGGGTTAATAGTTACCAAACACAAATATACGTTGTTACTTAGCAGACCATTACTTCGAAAGTTTTTACTACGATGTTTTTACATCGCAAATACCATTACTACGCAAGATTTAACTGTGCATGCTTTTAGTTCGCAAATACATTTAAAAGTACTAAATATGCATTTACTTCGCAGTATATTACTAAGTATTAATGGTAAGTCGTAGTAGTGTCCGCGAAGTAATGGTAGATTACCACCAAACACATCTCACTCACATAGGGTGCAGTAAGTTGTGGAATGGTTGAAGTACAACTCCCACAAGTGGCACATTGGCTGAGTCCTTAGTGCCCGGGGGTCTCAAAAACTGGCCTTTTTTTCTCTAGAAAATCTAGATACAGCCCATCACTCACCTACTGTTCATTAGCAAGATCATTGAAAATGCAATTTACCCCTAACTCAAAGATCACATCAGCCTCACCCAAATCCAGTGTGACTAGCAATCTGGCCTTCAGATCATGCTACAGCATGGAGACAGCTACATTAAATATTGTAGATGATGCCCGTATGACCATGGATGTTGACCACAGATTCCTGATCTTGCTGGACCTCTCGGCTACCTTTGACGCTGTCACCCACCACATTCTCATTTGCACCCTGAAGTCTTGAATGAGATTCACTACCAATGCCCTTCCATACTTCTCTACCTATCTTTCCAATAGACAGCAGTTGTGTCACATTGGCTTCTCCAAGTGGCAGAAGATCCCTATGGCCTGCAGGTAATCCAGGGGTCCATCTTCAGCCTCTACATGGAGCTGCTATTCACTCATAACAACATCAAAATTCAACATTATGCTGAGAAGACACAACTCTACTTGAAAGCCTCTCTTCTCTAGGCGTCCAATGCTCCAACACAGCCTGCACCTTATCCAGACCAGTATGATTCAACACTCACCTGAAACAAACCCCACTAAGACAGAATTTCTGCGGTTTGCCAAGAACAACAGTCAAGAAATAGTGTAAACCTGTCTCATTGACATGAAACGTGATGGCTTTGAACAGCAACTTTCACCCAATGAAAAGTCAATTGGATTCATCCTAGATGCAAATCTTATCTTCCATGTATATAGCCCCAAGAATACAAAAGAGATCTCAAAACTGTTCCTCCTAGAAAGCGAAACTGTTCCTCCCAGAAAGCGACTTAAGAACTGCCCTCAAAAGCATACTATGCATCAAAGCATGTCTTATCTAGGACCTGAAAAAATATAATCCTATCACCTTCTTCCTGTTACAACTCCATTGCCTCCTCTTGCACACTCTTGCCATCTTCAAACCCATCAAGATTAGAAACCCCCTCGGTTGGCACTCATCAGACCCGCAGTCAGGGTACTATCAGACTAGAGACAAAGAAGTGAAAAAAAGAAAAGAGAAGACAAAAGGCCTTTTCCATCTATGCAGCTATGGTCTAAAACAACATCTCCAAATCCATCTGGATTGCCAAAGTATGCCTCAATTCAGGAAATATTTTAAGACATACATCTTTAACACATCATGACACAGTGAAAGTTGACTAATAAGTTACTTGAATTGCTTGCTCGCTGTATCCTTGCCTTTGACTCCACTCAGTATCCTACTGCTGTTTGGCTAGGTGCAAGCTTTACAAATCTACATACATATATTAATTTATTGATTAACTAAATTGAATTTCCTGGTGTAGAGCTGCACTAGAGGGTTGTTAGCACTTGCTAATCAAAAACAAACTAGAGCTGCTGCACCTTGGGCATGACGAAGGCTTGCCCTTTTTGGCAGAAATTGACATAGTAGTATTTTTCAGAGAAAAAGATTGTGGTTAGGTAGTTCAATGGAGATCAAATCCCTGTTTGCAGCCCTACATGATGTCTTGTAAATGAACCACTGCATGTCTCTCACCAGATTTCTGAACATAGCATTGTTGTGCTCTTGCAGCACTATTATTAAGCCAACTGATTGACAGGCTGTAACAAGACCCTTCCCTGCTATTCCTGGTTAACGATTAGTGTCATTGCCTAGGACTTCACCTAGGACAGTGGCCTCTCTTGTTTTGCCTGGTATATTTTTTAAATATTTGTTCTCTCTCTCTGCAGTCTATGGGACTAATTCATGACTATCATCTAAGATCAAAATCTCAGTTGATTGGCAAAGACCATGTAGCTCATAATCAAGCTGGAGTTATCTGTTATAAGAAAATCTATAGTGAGATATCGTCTTTTTATCAGCTTATGCTGGAGCTGAGGGAGGGACACATGTTCTTTACCAACTTGGGGCCTCTTACCTTCATGATTGCTCCTGTATCCTCTGCCATCACCTTTACCCAACTGTTTTGAGTTCTGAAGAGACTTTCACAAAACATTAAAATCCAAATTGGATGTCCAAGATGCTAAAACCCCAGTTTCCATAATTGAAATCTATATTGGTGCCACTAAAATATATTCTACAGTAGCTTGTACACATCTGATAACCCTGGGATGGGGTTGCATCCCCATCTCTTGCACCAGGGAAGATCCTTTCCTTTATGGTAACTACCTGCAGTTAACCATTATCATACTTGGCCTTCTGACTTCTGTGTAGCTGCCACATAACACAATATTCTTGCTTGATTAGCTAAAACAGCATAATCAACAGTTAAATAACCAGTTGAAGACTGACATGACTAGAAACATTATATAACAACCTATGCCCTTTTCATCATCATAGGACAGAGCTACAGCTCTGGACATTCCCAGTCCCCATTGTAATCATTTCCACACCATGCCTTTCTACATGAACCTTTCCTGACTGTGCACAGCACCACCTTTTCAATTGGTTGGCCAAGAAGTAGGAAGCATGATCACATGACTAGAATGCAAATCAGTGATGCTAAAAGAAATTCTTCTGTGCCCTATACTTTTATCACCTTGAGCTGTCCAAAGATCCTCTCTCCTAACATCTCAGAGGGTTGTGCTCTTTGTACTCACTCCCCACAATAACTGTGACTTGCTATTGCCTTCCAGGCTTTCCTGTTTGATTTTTGCATGGTCACCCCATAGCACTAAAATCCTGATTGCTTGGACATAGCGGCATACCCCTTGGAAACAATAGTAATAAAACTGTTAATGATTATAACTTGATGTTTACTACATTTTTTGTTGTCCATACATGATGCACAAAACAGGTGTTACCCATTAACAAATGTAATTATTCTCAAATAATCAAACTTAGAACAATGTATTGCTTGGATTAGAGCTTGCCCATGGCAGATCGAAGCTTTCAGTAGAGAGTACTTCTTCCAGGGGACCACTTTGCTTGCATCGTCTTATACCCGTTGTATGGGGGAGTCACAGTTCCTATGGAAAAAGTGTGATAGAAGGAGGGGGAGAGAGAGTCGTTCTCTTAGTATAATGCCTGGGGACAGTGTGTCCTTGTCTTGGTGCCCTCACACACCCCAAAGGATGTCATGCTTCATCTTTGGGCGGTGCTCCTCGTTGGGCCGGCACTGCAATGCCCTACGGGTCCCCTGAACGGTCACTTTTTCAGAGATCTTTTGAATAATAAAGCCGCAAGGGTGTGTGCGGGTCTGAGTAGGAGTGGTGTCCTGTGCGGTGTTAAAAGATGGCTGGAGGGTGAAAGTAGTAGATTTAATAAGAAATAACCCCTCTGTCATCGATAAAAAACCAGAGGGTTGTGCTGCTTGAGGGTGATAATGACCCCTGGTAGCTAGACAAGTGTCATGTCCATTGTGGACATGTTAGAGGTCGACATGTTTCGCGCAGATCAGGGGGAGATCCTATGCGCTTCTTCAGGTCCAAGGTAGAAAGTGAGGTGGGTGCTAGTGCAGTGTGGTGGTCTGTCAAGTAGTCATAGTGCCACTTGGTAGAATGATATAATCTGGAACGACAAAAGAACAAGGTAAAAGAAATAGAGGAAATGCGGTTAAGCGTAAAACCCTATAGAAGGGTACTATGTCTGTACGGAACTGAGGTCCCCCATTGGTCGACCGTGTGCTCGTGGTATTACCAACTATGCTTATCACCCAGCATTGTATTTACTGGGTGGCAGATGTAGGCTGTCATTATTCATAATGTAATGGTGACATTCAATTGGATGAACAAACATATAGAGGCATCTCGGTTAAAATCATGACGTGATACACAATGTCATAATCACAATGGCGTCGACAAACAAACACATAGTTGCATTTCGTTAAACAATGCTAAGGTGATTGACCAATCACTGCAGTTAATCATGGCATATTGCTCTATGAGCGGTGCGTGCTGAGTTGGTGCAGTAATAAAACCTTAATGCGGCTCGTAGCGGTGTCTTGAGTAAATACACATATAGGGGGTAGACCATTGATGGCAAGACCTCAGGTCACACTATGCTGACACAAGGTGGAGGGCATGATTTGCGCTTACCTATCCAAAAAAGGGGTAATGTCCCATGAGGTTCAGCTGAGGTTTTTGCCTTCGTAATCTGTGCAGAGAATTTAGCGTCAGTTGCTTTTATGCGCACAAAGGGATCTTTAAAGGAGCACGCGGGGCTAGGGGGAGGCTGAACTTACAGTTATGTAGGATCCAGCAGGTGTGTTAACCTGCCCAACCTCTCGCCGCCTCGAAGGATGTTCATTGCGGCTCCTTCTTTATTTGTGCTGGGTGCTTGCTGGCGGATGTGGGGTGTGTCTGGGCGTGCCTAGCGTGTGACGTTATAGTCACGTAAGCGTGTTTGAAACGCAAGCGCCATCTTGGAGCGAGTTTTGTGACAATGTGATTGCGGGGAGAAGGGTGTGTCAAAATTGGAAAAGGCACCCCACTAGGTTGTCACGGGTATCCCAATTGATTGTGATGATATGTGCCCAAAGGAGTATTACCCTCGTTAAGCGGTAATGAAGGAAGGGCACATATATGGTATACAGCACAGTAGTGGAAAAAAGCGCAGGGTGTGCATGATGGGCAACTGTTTATTGACTCCGTGGGATGCCATATTGGAATAGTGGCAAATGTACGATGTACAAAGGGGTATTACCTTAGCAGTGTGAGTATGCCAAGGGGGCACAGTTGTGGGAGGGAGCGCGCAGTGCGCATAATTAGTGAATGGGTCATTGGTGTGATGCCATAATGCGATGGGTGGCTGTGTTGGTATTCACAGCAGAGAAGGCCAGTACTTGGGTGAAATCAGTTGACGGCCTAAGCACTATTGTGATGTCGTAGAAGTGCATAATAGCAGAAAATGAAAGAAGCACTATGAACGAAGGTAGATCATAGTCATGAACTGGGGATAGAAAAAAGGCAATATAGTCCGTGTGGACTTGGGGTATTAGTGTCGCTACTGTGTCATGTATGGTTATTGGGCCTACATATAAGGCATGAAGTGTTGCTTAGGATGGAAGGTTCAAGTCTGTAATTCTATCCAAGGGATCTCATCGTTCAGCCCATTGAGATTGGAACGCAGTTTGAACACCCACCATTGTTCTTTGCGGAACAGGGTGGAGCTGTTCCAAGCCGTGTTGGCTTCTAGGATAGTCCATTTGAGTTGGTCTGTGATGTGGTTGTGTTCAATGAAATGAGTGCTCATTTTTGTTGTACTGCGGCCGCAGCGGATGTTGCTTTTGTGTTCATTGATGCGGGTTCTGACTTGTCTGATGGTAATGCCCACGTAGAACAGGTTGCATGGGCACTTGATTAGGTATACGCAATTCTTCATGTTGCAGTTGGTGTGTTGACGTTGGGTCCAAGTAAGGACGCCCAGTTGGAGTTCCTTGGCATGGCTAGTGGAGGTACACACATTACAATTACCGCACGGGTAATGCCCTTTTACAGTTGGGAGATCCCATAAGGTGGTCTGGTTGGTTGATCTTCTCATTTGAGGTCTAGTATGGACCAGCATGTCTTTTAGGTTTTGTGTCCCCTTAAAGGTGAACCTGGGGCGTTCCAAGTGCAGGTACCCTATATTGACAATGTTCCAATGTTTGAAAATGATGTTTTTCCCTTGGTTGGAGGTAGAGGTGAATGTAGTGATGCAGTTCATGATGTCTTCTTGTGTTTTGGTGTTTGTTTCCAAGAGTGTTTCGCGGTGGTTGTTGCGTGCTCTCTTCTTTGTGTTTCTGATGACTTGTTTGGGATAGCTCTTTTTCCGGAGATTGTTGCTGAGGGTTTCTGCTTGCGCCTCGTAGTCACTGCTGCTGCTGCAGTTCCTTCTCAGTCTCAGGAATTGTCCGTAGGGAAGGTTCTCCCTAAGTGCTTTAGGGTGATGGCTGTTGAAAGGAAGGAAGCTGTTGCAGTCAGTTGGTTTTTTGTATGTCTTTGTTTTGAGGTTCCCGTGGTCCAGTGTGATGAGGAGATCCAGAAAGGGAAGTTCCTTGGTTGATGTTGACAAGGTAAATTTGAGGTTGGGGTCCCGGGTATTGATCCAGTTGTGGAATTCAATGCATCTGTCTTCCGTGCCTGCCCAGAAGACCAAGATATCGTTGATGTAACGTTTCCATTATATGATCTCCGTTGAGTAAGGATTGGTCTCTGACAGCACATGGGATGATTCAAAATCAGTTCCTAAGTGAATAGAGGTAAGAGGTAAGAGAAAAGAATAATTGGCCATCCAATTAGGGGAATGGTCAAACTAAAGTTTGTCTCCAAAAGAAAGTCAAGTGCTCGTGAGTGGGGGAGAAATCTCCTTTCTGTTCTTGTGCCCTCACACACCCTTACGAGTGTAAAGCATCATCATCGGGCTATGCTCCGCGTGGGGGTGGCGCTGCAGTCCCTCACGGGCCCTACAAGAGGGCTCTCTGTTGGAGATCTTTTCAGGAGATGCCACAGTTGTGCATGTGGGTGTGTGGGAATGAAGGTGATATAGTGAGAAAGTGATTTTAAAATTACCTGGTAGTTACCCAGAGGTTTAATAAGGAGTACTCCAGGTAAGTTAAAAATGGGGCAGGGTTGTAGAGCCTCCTCAAATGAATAAAGGGGGGGATGAGTTTGTTCCCACCGCTCTCAACCCCCGAGAATAGAATTTTCACTCACTATTCTCGCGGGTTGAGAGCGGTGGGAACAAACTCATCCCCCCTTATTCATTTGAGGAGGCTCTACAACCCTGCCCCATTTTTAACTTACCTGGAGTACTCCTTATTAAACCTCTGGGTAACTACCAGGTAATTTTAAAATCACTTTCTCACTATATCACCTTCATTCCCACACACCCACATGCACAACTGTGGCATCTCCTGAAAAGATCTCCAACAGAGAGCCCTCTTGTAGGGCCCGTGAGGGACTGCAGCGCCACCCCCACGCGGAGCATAGCCCGATGATGATGCTTTACACTCGTAAGGGTGTGTGAGGGCACAAGAACAGAAAGGAGATTTCTCCCCCACTCACGAGCACTTGACTTTCTTTTGGAGACAAACTTTAGTTTGACCATTCCCTAATTGGATGGCCAATTATTCTTTTCTCTTACCTCTTACCTCTATTCACTTAGGAACTGATACCACTCTAGGTTTACAAGTTGTTCTCGGGAGCATTGGTACAGGACCTACACTTCTCTCTAATTAGCTCCCAGTCCCTCCTCTTCATTGTGTTGATGATTCAAAATCAGCCATGTATAAGCATGTCAGGCTCGGCGCGAAAGTGCTGCCCATGGATATTCCATAAATTTGATGGTACAGCTGGTTTTTGTATTGAAAAAAGTTATTCTTGAGGGCTATTTCACTACATTCCATAATGAAGTCTACAGGTGTTGGTACGGTAGTGGTGGATGACCTGAGAGTTTCCTCAATGACCCTGATGGTGGCCTCTTGGAGGATGTTGGTGTACAGTGCCTACACATCCAATGTGACAAGCATGGTGATCTCATGTAGATTAGGGAGATTTTCAATGAGGCGAAGTGTTTCTTTAGTATCCTTCAAAAATGATGGATCTCATCTGGACATGGGGTTGTAGGAAATGGTATCAATATTGGCTCAGAGGTTCCAGTAGGGAGTTGATGCCGGCACGATAGGTCTACCTGGTGGTGGTTGTACATTCTTATGGATCTTTAGAAGAATGTAAAAGTACGGGGTAATAGGTGTAGTCTTGACCAAGGAATCCGCTTTGTTTTTTGAGATCCAGCCGTTGGTGAGTGCTTCATTGACCACGATTCTTATTCGTTTAGTCAAGGCTTCTGTGGGGTCTGTGTCCAGTTTCTTGTAATATTTGGTGTTAGCTAGTTGTCTGTGGCACTCAGTGTCATAGTCATCAGTATTAAGGATGACAATAGCGCCACCTTTGTCTGTTGGTTTTATGACGATGTGGGGGTCGTCATTGAGGTCTGTGATGGCCCTTCTTTCTCTTGCTGGTAGGTTGTCGAATGGAGTTCTCGGTATAATATCGTTTATGTCCTTGAGGACAGCCTTCTCAAAGGTGAGAATTTCGCTTGGAGTTATAGCCGCATTAGGTGTAAATCTGGATGGGTTTCTGAGGCCTGAGTCAGCTGTAGTTGTGTGGTCCTGGTTGTTGACCCGATTGTTGAAAAATGAACGTAGTCTCAATTTCCTGAAAAAGGTGTGGAACTCTCCGGTGAGCTTGAAGCGAACATCTTTGGGAGTGGGGACGAATCCAAGTCCCCTCTGTAGTACTGCTACTTCGTCGTTCTTTAGTTGCTTATGTGACATGTTGACAACTAGTTTTTCTTCATTGTCTGGCTTCTGGTTTGGTGCTGGTTCCCGGGTTCCATCCATTGGCCCTGTTTTTGTTCGTTTCTCCTTCTTCCTCTTCCTCTGCCCCTGCCTCTGTTCCAAAAAGGAGGGGGTTGTTGGTGCTGGTAGAATTGTTGGAAGGGAGGCGGTGGTCCGTGAAAACCGGGGTACCACGGTGGTGGCTCTGTTGGGTGTCCTGTTTGATGATAGCTGTACATTGGTGGTGTTGGTAGAAGTCCTTGTCCTCCTTGGTTGATTCTCTAGCTCCCGTTGCTGGAGGTACTGTTGGACCTGCTTGACCTGGTGGAGGTAGAGGCACTGTCGTCCGAGGATGTGACATTAGTTGGTGTTAGGGTAGTCCTCTTTAGTGTAGGGATAGATCCTTTCTTTTTCGAAGTTCTTAATGTCTTTCAGGAGTTTGTTGATTTTCTTCTGCATAAGGTAGTCCTTATGTTCATTCATTTCTGTATTGATCTCTGAGAGTCGGGACTTAAATGCCGAAATGCTGATGTTAGTCTTCAGTGCGTTTTCAGCTATATTGATTTTTATGATAAGAGCTTCAGACAGACGTTTGGCAGTGCTAATGATAAGAATGAGCCAATGTCTCGTGCACTTCCATGCAATTTGGCTCTATTCTTTTCTGAGATATTCCAAGAAGATGCGAGGGGCCACCATAACAAGGAGGCCATTGGGAGCTATATTTGCCCGTATGTATTCAGTCATGACAGCCCCATGCACAGCTATCTTGACTTGTTGTTTTTTGAGCAAGGATATAGAGTTCCAGTCACCTTGAGGTGTACTGGTGGATGCTGTGCCATCTGCCCCAAGGAGGCAGGGTGTTCTTAGTATTTCTGAGACTATGTCTTCCACCATAGCTTAGACCGAGATGTTCGTCCATGTTTAGTGAGAGAGAGAGAGAGATACAGTAAAGAGTAAAGGATAGTAATGTCCCTCGGCTGGGCCGCCGTACTAATATCACAAAAAATTGGGGGAGGGGGACAAGGAGATGGATCTAGGTCCAGTGACTCGTGCTCCTCAAAAGTAGAATCGTTGTACGGGGGAGTCACAGTTCCTATGGAAAAAGTGTGATAGAAGGAGGGGGCGAGAGAGTCGTTCTCTTAGTATAATGCCTGGGGACAGTGTCTCCTTATCTTGGTGCCCTCACACACCCCGAAGGATGTCATGCTACATCATTAGGCGGTGCTCCTCGTTGGGCCCGCGCTGAAATGCCCCGAAGGGTCACTTTTTCTGAGATCTTTTGAATAATAAAGCTGTAAGGGTGTGTGTGGGTCTGAGTAGGAGTGGTGTCCTGTGCAGTGTTAAAAGATGGCTGGAGGGGGAAAGTAGTAGGTTTAATAAGAAATAACCCCTCTGTCATTGATAAAAAAAAATGAAGGTTATACTGATTGAGGGTGATAATGACCCCCGTTAGCTAGACAAATGTCATGTCCATTGTGGACATGTTAGAGGTCGACATGTTTTGCGCAGATCGTGGTCTCAGGGGGAGATCCTCTGCGCTTCTTCAGGACCAAGGTGGAAAGTGAGGTGGGTGCTAGTGCAGGGTGGTGGCCTGTAAAATAGTCATAGTGCCACTTGGTAGAATGATATAATCTAGAACGACAAAATCAATCCCACAGATAGGCGCAGCGATATTACAGTGGTCAAGGGAGAAATACCCCAATGAAGCACACATGGCCAGAGGGGGTATGTGCGCTCCTAAAACACCATAAAGTCAGATGCCACATGAGATAGGTGTGTATAGTCAATCAGAACACAGCATACACACTGATCACGCACATCCCATGCCAGACATCTGGACACATTGTGCCCACACAGGGTCAAGGTCCGCCTGTACTAATCATTTGACCATTAATTTATGACTCTAAGGGAGCAGCAACATTCCTCACCATATATGGTTCGCCGGAGAACTTTAGAACCTGAAGAAAATTGTATTTAAGAAGAATGCCAACTGAATTTAAATTGAGACCTTCCTCAGGCCCTGTGCCTGTAACTGTTCTCCTGGCTGCTAGGTTTAATTAAACAAACAGTTCCTGTTCTGCTAAACCCCTCCTGTTTTTTTAGGTATTTCATACTCCAGTAACAAATGCATTGAGAAATCAACAACATTTTACCAATTGAGGCAGCACCCGCACAACCATACTCCTAATATCACTCTTCTTCATGCCATCTCACCGCTCACATCTTTTAATCTAATCAGCATCTACAACCACTCACAGCTATCCATACCTCTGAAAATTGACTAACTAGTGCCGCTTCTAAAAACTTATAACCAAGGCTTCTTGTATTATGACATTTCTTTTGTCCGATTTTGCATCAACATAAAGGTATACTTTGCACTTTTCCACATTTAGAATGCCTAAAAATGAACAATTGCACCTAAAAACGTGTTGGGGTTTGTAAGAAAGTAGGATCTGCTTTCATGGTCACCCCCACTTTTTGCTGGTGTCATTATGTTTTACTGACTAGTCTGACTAGGATCCTGCTAATCAGGACCCCAGTCTCTGTGCTTCTTCCCTACATTGGACATGGTGAGTGCTTAGGTACACTCCAAATTGGCTACTGGTGTACCCTTATAAGTCCCTAGTATATGGTACTAAGGTACCCAGGGCATAGGTACACCAGGGGCCTCCCATGGGCTGAAGCATGTATTATGCCATCCATGAGAGACCACTCAAATTATGAATACAGGCCTGCCATTACAGCTTGTGTAAGCTAGTGCTAGCACCACTTATGACAGATATAAGTTTCCTTATATCTGAGGTCACTGCACTTAAAACCTATAAGTCACCCCTAAGGCAGGCCTTTCAATCCTGAAAGCAGGGTGCTCGGTTCTAAGTGTGAGGGTGCCCCAGCATGAGCAGGACACCCCTACAACCTCCGGAGTCCTTTCTACAGGTTGTAAGTGCATCAGCCATAAAGATACATAGAGTGGCCATGTGTCGTTAGGTGATGGCTATCTCTAAACTAGCTGTAACAAACCCTGTCGTGTTTGGTATCAAACATGTTGGAATCAGACCCACACACCATAAATGGTGTAGGAAGTATGATTCTATGCACTGTAAAGCGCCTCCAGAAGGCCCTCAGTGCTCTTGGTACCAGTTTTCTAGACCCGGACAGCAAACTATGGCTGCTACCGGCCAGAGACACAATTCTGTCCTCTTGCTGCTGAGCCACGTTCAAGCAGGGGAAGGCAGGACAATAGGTTTCCTGTCACAGAGAGGTGTGACCACCTCCCAGACAGGACTTAATGTATTGGGACACAGTGGGGGTGCTTGCCAGCGCCACTAGACTGCTTTGAAGGGCACATTAGGTGCCCTCCTTGCATAGTCTAGTTGAAACCAGTTCAAGGAGCCGTTGGCTACCGCTCTGGCCCGAAACTGGACAAAGGATATGGGAGTATTCTCCCAACTGTCCAGCCCCTCCTCTGGGAGGGACCACTGAATTTTCCCAACCCTTTCCTTAGGGTACTTAAGGGCTTACCTGTGGGTGGGTCCCTAGATTCATTGTGGGACAAGATTCAGATCCGAAACCACTTCAACCATCTGGGCACTTTGGACTTCGCTGGACTTCGCTTTGGGAACCGAGACTGCAACTGTGAAAACTCCTGCTGCTCCTGGTCTCGTCGTCCTGCAAGTCTGCTACAGCATCTGTGCCCGTGCTCCATACAGGTTCTTCACAGGGCCTGTGACATCCAAGACACCCGAAGGCTCCTCCCTTGGAGTGAAGGAGTCACTCCCCTGCATCTGCAGGCACCGCAACACAGCTGACCGGTCTGCTGATCCTGTGCTCCCACGGACTCCGAAAGGCGCGGCAAGACAGGTGGTGGTTCTGCAACTCCCTCGAGGCCTGCACTGTCTCCTCACTGAGTTTGAGTCCAGTATCCCTCGTTGGAACCGCTGGAACAGGACCCCTGTGCACCGCGTCAACTTGTCATTGCCAAGGCTTGTTGACTCTCTACTCCAGAGATCTTGAGACTCCAAGAAGCTCCAGCCTCAAGCATCGCCTACAGCCAAGATCTTCACCTGCACCGCATCCTTTGCACCGTGGGCCTTCTTCCTTTGGTGAGCTGCTCGAGGTCCTCAAGCAACTCCTATGCCTCTCGAAGGTCTTCTTTGGCTCCAGTGGGCTCCCCTGCTTGCTCGGGGCCTGTTCTGACTTACCAGCTCATGGTGAGTCACTTGGACCTTGCTAGTCCCGACACTGCACATTTTTCGACAACTATGTTGGTTGCCGTTTCCAAGGCTTGTTGGTGTCCCTGCCGGACACTGACCCCTTGGCTCTTGACATCCGAAGTGGGAAAGCTGGTTAATGACTCCTGGTCTTCCACAGCATTGCCTGGTCTGCACAGCTGTAACTTCAAGGGCACCGTTTCCTGCATCTCCGACATCGGCGGGCATTCGTCTTCCGTGCACTTCCAGGTCACTCCTGAGTGGCATAGACTCTGTCCCCTCTACTTGCAGGTACCTCTCATCTTGAATCCAACTTTGGGTTCCACCGGACTCTTTCGCTTCTTCGCCAGCTGCATCATCACTGAAGTCCTCCATTGTGGTCTATAACGGTTTCCGATGTCACTTCGCACATATGCACTCAGCTTCCCTGGTGTAGGTATCCTGATTCCTGGGGTATCCATGGGTGGAGTGACTCTCCAACCTTCCATCTTCCACAGGGTTTCTTCAAGGTCCACTGGGAAGGGTCCTTTTTCTTTAAAACTGCAACCGTGACTTACCTATTGACTTACATTGAGCATGCGGTGGTGTTCCCACTCTGCAGTCGACCTCCATGGGGTTCCTAGATACTTACCTTGGGTGGTTCCTTGGGTACCCGGCTCTTCTATGTCTTATGGGTCCATTCTCAACTTAAGTCGTGATTCTCATTCCACTATTTTACTACATGGTTTGATCTCCCCATGGAGACCACTGTGTATTTATGCTACTTACATGTTCTATTTCCAAAGTATTTGTGTGTATTGTGTATATATCCTCGGGTTGGAGATATTGCAATGTCTTAGTGAGTGTTTATAATAAATACATATTTTTATAACTACACTGTGTGGTTCTTTTTCACTAAACCTATACCATAAGATTAAGTACTGGTAAAACAAGCTGCTTTACACTCCTTCTGGACTAAGCCTGATGGCTGCTTTCCACAGCTACCACTGAGAGAGCTATCTAAGGTCATCTAAGACCACTATAATCGGCATAAGGGTTGTCTGGATTAGTCCAGGGTACTATACTTAGATAAGTGTGCACCATATACTAAGCCAGCCTCCTACAGGGTTGTGGTTTTATTTATTGTTGTATTTTGTCAGAACCTTCCATGTCCTGGTGTTCTTAGAACACCTATTTGGCATTCAATTGACGGTATTTAGGGCTATGTCGTGACAGTAAAGAACTGCAAAGAGAGGACCAACACGGTTGCTGGCACATGCTTCTTCCTAGGGTGGCTCCCTGAAGAATCTTAATTGAATTAACATGGTTCCTGTGTGTGTCTTCATGTATCCTGTCATCATTAAAGCTGTTACCCACAGATGTTTACTTGTATCTATGTACCGCATGTGTAAAGCAACACCTAGCTGGGAATCAATGGATGGCTCCAACGGCTTACAAACAAAACAATGCATTTTTTACCATACTTTTATTAAATACATATTGCAAAGTTTGTTGAACTTGTTTAGTATTCAAGCCTGAATGTAACCAAGCTTTCTGAATCTTAGCTCTTTTGTAAATATAGTTCGATTATAACAACTGGAAACACACGTCATTCCAAAAATTACCGATATTTATCTGGAAGGATTTGTGTCAACACGCGTAGTTAATCAAAACACATCTTTCATTTTTTCTATGGTTATAAATAATTACAGACAGGGAAACTATTCAGTATCTGCAATGATCTGCAAAGAAAAGCACGTCTGAGCAGTTTTTCAACTCACCCCACCTTTTTAGGTCGAGCCTAGGCAGCTCATGAGCTGTCTCATCAAGAAATGCTGGATTCTTCTGTGGACTTACAGCCTGCCCATTGCATTTTTATTTGCCCCTTCGATCGTTGCTCAAAAGTGCTTGCTTGTTAGTGGTTAATCCTTCCTCTTTGTCCCTTCTTTTTGTGTTTGGTTTCCTCCCACAGAGTACTGCAAAATTACTGTCAAAATTATGCTTCTGTGTTAATGTGTTCATTTGGGGGACTATTTTTTTACTTTGATTCCTGCTTGTGATCATGTTTGTCTGTCTTAGATGGTTCAACTTCGGCGCCCGTCACTTAATCTCCCCGTCCCGTTCAAATACACTGTTTTCGAAATCACTTCTTTAATATTCTCTGACTTAAAAGTGCATAGATTTTCCCCAAACTCCTCCCGCTCTGCTGCTTGCTGCTTTAGCGAGCCTCGGTCACCGGACCTTCAGCAGCCCAAGGCTAAAGGGCAAGGCTTGGGCAACTCCCGTCGCATTTTCTCTGACGCTTATATAATGGGATCTCAAGCAATCCAAAGGTGTTGGAGCGCTTTACATGAGCGCTAGTTACATTACACACTGGGAGCTGTGTTATAGCTCGGGGGCGGGAAACCACATTGGAAGTGGGCTGGAAACTTCATCTTATGGAATTTTACGCTTAGGTCAGGGTCCCAGGCATTGACGCACTCCCGACTTGAAAAGGGGTGGGTGACCCGACCGCGCAGCGGCACTTTCATTTAACACGAGCAGTATTAGATGTGAGAGCTTTTTAAACTTTAAAATTGAAAACTGATGTTGTTGCTGTTTTTAAGCTTTTTGCACTTTAATTTGCTGTTTGCACTGCTGGGAGCTGTGTTATAGCTCCGGGGGCGGGAAACCACATTGGAAGGGGGCTGGAAACTTCATCTTATGGAGTTTTGCCCTTAGGTCAACGTCCCAGGCATTGACGCACGCCCGACTTTAAAAGGGGCGGATGACGCGACCGCACAGCGGGCGCGTCTAAGGCAAGCCCGTCTGCGCCCGGCCGGGTCCAGGGGTCAGAACCCCTTCCGGTCTCATAATGGAAAGGTACTCTTACACTGCGGATCAGCTCTATCAATACAAAGGGCTAACAAGTAGTAAGTGCGCTCACTTAATTATGCCTAAGCGATACAAAAGGGGATGATGGACGGAACGTTTGAGCCAATCAAACACTCACCCCCAGTCAACTGATCTGGGTTTAATCCATCATCATTCTTTAGCTCACTCCACCACCCCAGTTCAGACATGGCCATATGCAAATCAGTCTGACCCTGTGCCTCATGGGAACAGTCCAGCCCGAACTGCCAAGCCATGTCTTCCCTGGACCGGAAACAAGCATCCTAGGACCGGTTTCTGGCATTTCAGCCGTCATCAGCCAGGCTTGCTTGAATCCAGTGGCAAAGTGAGCAAGGGACCCACGTCTGGGCATACCCCCGCCAACTTAGGGCGACCAAGCGATACAAAAGGGGATGATGGACGGAACGTTTGAGCCAATCAAACACTCACCCCCAGTCAACTGATCTGGGTTTAATCCATCATCATTCTTTAGCTCACTCCACCACCCCAGTTCAGACATGGCCATATGCAAATCAGTCTGACCCTGTGCCTCATGGGAACAGTCCAGCCCGAACTGCCAAGCCATGTCTTCCCTGGACCGGAAACAAGCATCCTAGGACCGGTTTCTGGCATTTCAGCCGTCATCAGCCAGGCTTGCTTGAATCCAGTGGCAAAGTGAGCAAGGGACCCACGTCTGGGCATACCCCCGCCAACTTAGGGCGACCAAAGCGATACAAAAGGGGATGATGGACGGAACGTTTGAGCCAATCAAACACTCACCCCCAGTCAACTGATCTGGGTTTAATCCATCATCATTCTTTAGCTCACTCCACCACCCCAGTTCAGACATGGCCATATGCAAATCAGTCTGACCCTGTGCCTCATGGGCACATTTGTCCCTTGCTCACTTTGCCACTGGATTCAAGCAAGCCTGGCTGATGCCGGCTGAAATGCCAGAAACCGGTCCTAGGATGCTTGTTTCCGGTCCAGGGAAGACATGGCTTGGCAGTTCGGGCTGGACTGTTCCCATGAGGCACAGGGTCAGACTGATTTGCATATGGCCATGTCTGAACTGGGGGGGTGGAGTGAGCTAAAGAATGATGATGGATTAAACCCAGATCAGTTGACTGGGGGTGAGTGTTTGATTGGCTCAAACGTTCCGTCCATCATCCCCTTTTGTATCGCTTTGGTCGCCCTAAGTTGGCGGGGGTATGCCCAGACGTGGGTCCCTTGCTCACTTTGCCACTGGATTCAAGCAAGCCTGGCTGATGCCGGCTGAAATGCCAGAAACCGGTCCTAGGATGCTTGTTTCCGGTCCAGGGAAGACATGGCTTGGCAGTTCGGGCTGGACTGTTCCCATGAGGCACAGGGTCAGACTGATTTGCATATGGCCATGTCTGAACTGGGGGTGGAGTGAGCTAAAGAATGATGATGGATTAAACCCAGATCAGTTGACTGGGGGTGAGTGTTTGATTGGCTCAAACGTTCCGTCCATCATCCCCTTTGTATCGCTTTGGTCGCCCTAAGTTGGCGGGGGTATGCCCAGACGTGGGTCCCTTGCTCACTTTGCCACTGGATTCAAGCAAGCCTGGCTGATGCCGGCTGAAATGCCAGAAACCGGTCCTAGGATGCTTGTTTCCGGTCCAAGGAAGACATGGCTTGGCAGTTCGGGCTGGACTGTTCCCATGAGGCACAGGGTCAGACTGATTTGCATATGGCCATGTCTGAACTGGGGGGGTGGAGTGAGCTAAAGAATGATGATGGATTAAACCCAGATCAGTTGACTGGGGGTGAGTGTTTGATTGGCTCAAACGTTCCGTCCATCATCCCCTTTTGTATCGCTTTGTTCGCCCTAAGTTGGCGGGGGTATGCCCAGACGTGGGTCCCTTGCTCACTTTGCCACTGGATTCAAGCAAGCCTGGCTGATGCCGGCTGAAATGCCAGAAACCGGTCCTAGGATGCTTGTTTCCGGTCCAGGGAAGACATGGCTTGGCAGTTCGGGCTGGACTGTTCCCATGAGGCACAGGGTCAGACTGATTTGCATATGGCCATGTCTGAACTGGGGGTGGAGTGAGCTAAAGAATGATGATGGATTAAACCCAGATCAGTTGACTGGGGGTGAGTGTTTGATTGGCTCAAACGTTCCGTCCATCATCCCCTTTTGTATCGCTTTGGTCGCCCTAAGTTGGCGGGGGTATGCCCAGACGTGGGTCCCTTGCTCACTTTGCCACTGGATTCAAGCAAACCTGGCTGATGCAGGCTGAAATGCCAGAAACCGGTCCTAGGATGCTTGTTTCCGGTCCAGGGAAGACATGGCTTGGCAGTTCGGGCTGGACTGTTCCCATGAGGCACAGGGTCAGACTGATTTGCATATGGCCATGTCTGAACTGGGGGGGTGGAGTGAGCTAAAGAATGATGATGGATTAAACCCAGATCAGTTGACTGGGGGTGAGTGTTTGATTGGCTCAAACGTTCCGTCCATCATCCCCTTTTGTATCACTTAATTATGCCTGACAGCAATGTTAGCCATTGCCCCCCTGTCTTTTTAAACTCTGTCCTGCTATGAAAAGCCCCTTAGCTTTACCCTCTCAGACTATTCTTAAAATGCTTCTACTTAACTGCCGATCGATTCCTAAGCACTCCACAGAAATTCGGCTTCTGTTGGAAGAAGAGAGCCCTGATGTGCTGTTTTTAACAGAAACCTGGCTAAACAGCGAGGCTGACCCAGCTATTGTGCAAGCTCTACCCCCGGGCTATGCTATCCAGAGGCGGGACTGGGAATTAGGCAGAGGAGACGGCATAGCAATTATTTACAAAACTGAATTTAATTGCCGCATTTCTGCAAGTCCCCTACCCGACTGCGAGAGTCTTTTTTCGCTATCGATTTTTCACATATTTGCACTTTCTCGGGGATTTTAATCTATCGCCCTCCAGGCCCCCTTGGCCAATTTCGCAATTTGTTTATTTATTTTATTTATAAGGTTTTATATAGCGCAAACGTGACCCACGAGGGTATCAGAGCGCTTTACAGTATATAGTTATAAAGACATACGAAATGAGGTAGTATACACGCATTTGATATTCATCATTACTTACAAAAGAGGTAAATAGTATAAGATAACATAGGTGACCAGTAGACAATATATGATGATCCCAGAGGGCAACAGAACAGTATATTATATACAGTTATTGAGCCCTAGGTCAGTATTGAGGAAATAAACGAACATATAATGTTCTCTTTCAATCCACAAGAGTTAGCCAGTGATATGAGGATCGTATCGGTGACTCGCTGTCTGCATAGAATCAAGTCTTAGGACGCGAATTTGTTCATTAAGAGTATTTTTACCTCTTTTTTGAATGCGGTAAAGGAAGAGATTCCCCGTACCACTGGAGGTAAGGAGTTCCAAATCTTTGGAGCGATCCCTGAAAAAGCCCTGCAGCCAGTTCTCTTTTTATGAAAGGATTGTGGTTTCAGAAGTAAGGAGCTCGCGCTCCGTAGTTGTCTACATCCTCCGGATCGTTCTAGTTTTAGAGCTAGGTAACTGGGTGTATTGTTATGTAGTGCTTTATGGGTCATGCAGGCCACCTTTAGTTGTATTCTAGCCTCATAGGGCAGCCAGTTCAGCGCTTTCAAGGTCGGAGAAATGTGGCTGTTTTTTTTAGATCCTGATACAAATCTTGCTGCAGCGTTAAGAGAAGCCCTCAGCGGAGCCAGCTTGTATTTGGGGAGACCGCAAAGAGTGGTGCTTCCATAGTCTAATCTTGGTAGTACTAAGGCTTGCACTGCCATTTTTAGGTCGGTCTGAGGGAGGAAGGGTTTAAGTTTCTTTAGTAAACTCATCTGGTGATTGGCTCCCTTGGTGGCATTAGTGATGTGCGACTGCATATTCAGGTGTTTGTCTATGGTGACTCCCAGGGATTTCGCAGAGTCAATGATGAGGGGAGAACAGTCAATGGAGGTTAGGTGTTTCAGCCATTGTTCTATCTTTGGTGTGTGATTGGGTGGGGAGATGAGAATGAATTCAGTTTTTTTTGTATTAAGCATGAGGTGGTTGTTCGTGAGCCAACTTTGCGTGTTCTGTAGAATAGCGTTGAGGGGGATGAAGTCTTCTGGAGAGGAGATTTTTAAATACAATTGGGTGTCGTCCGCATACAGGTGATATAGGATATTTGCGGATTTCAATGCGTTCGCCAGGGGTTCCATTAGTAGGTTGAAAAGAATAGGTGATAGGGCTGAGCACTGGGGAACGCCTATGTTGACCACAGAGGGCTGAGAGAGAGAATTCTTCATCTTGATTCTTTGTGTTCTGTTATTAAGGAAGGAGGAGAACCAATGTAACACTGGGCCCGAGAGGCCCATCCTTCCTTCCAATAGGGACAGTAGGTTGTCATGTTTAACCGTGTCGAAGGCGGAGGATAAGTCAAGAAGTATCAGTAGGCATGATTCGTTGCGGTCAAGCATTTTTAGTATGTCATCCAATATGTGGGTGAGTGCAGATTCTGTGCTGTGACCTTGACGGAAACCAGATTGGTGATGGTCTAGGAGGTTGTAATTCTCAATATGATTGCATAATTGTATTTGTACACATTTCTCCAGCAGTTTCGCCAAAGTGGGGATGTTGGATATAGGGTGGTAGTTGTTGAGATCTGATGGGATGGCGTCGGATTGCTTTAGTATAGGCGTAACCTGCCCTATTTTAAGACAGTCTGGTATGGAGCCTTGTCTCAGAGAGGCGTTTACAGTTTTTGCCCATAATGGTAGGATGGATGTTTTTATCATTTTGAATAGGGCAGGAGGAATGGGATCAGAGAAGTGATTGGAGGGATTGATTGCTAGAAGTGTTATAGATTTTTTGTTCAGAGATTGGCGCGAAGGTGTTCCAGGAGGCATTGTTTTTTGTGACTTCCCCTGGAGAGCTGAAAAGGACTTTGAGTTGTGAATATCCGTTAGCATCACGGGCCACCGGTTGTGGGAGGGCCTTCTTAGATTGGATGTCGAGCTCAATGACCTTTATCTTTTCACGGAAGAAGTTGGCAAGCTCATCGCAGGAAGGTGTATCCAGGTCGTTGAGATTCGTGGAGTTAGCCGTGTTGCGAGCTTGTTGCTTGACGATTTCGAAGAGTTTTTTTGGGCGGTTGATTGCTTGGTTCAACTGGGTTCTGAAAAAGTCTGCCTTGGCCTTTAGAATCTTCCTGTTGTATGAGTTCCTTAACGTTCTAAGGTGCTGTAGGTGAACGTCAGTGGGTGCTGATTTCCATAATCGTTCAGCAGCTCTTGGCTCCGAGTTCAGGGAGTCATTGAACCAAGGTTTGGAGATTTTGGAGGACACATTTTTCTCTTGGAGGTGTGCTGTAGAGTCCAGGATTTCCAGCATCGTGGAATTGTAAAAGGCTGTGAGGTCATGGACATCCTCCATGTCAGTTGTGGGGGTCAGGGCAGAGTTGCAATGGTTTACCAGGGTGATGGGGTTGATGTTCTGTAAGTTCCTTTTCCATTGTTTTGTTTTTGATGGTTGACTCCTTTTTGGAGTGACCTCGATATTGATGGAGAAGAGGATGCTGTGATGGTCAGTCCAGTCGCAAGGAGTGATGGATTCTAATGAGATGATGCTCGTTTTGCAATGATCTTCTTGACATTGCGGCCAATTTTGCTAGCCCCCTCCCCAATTTTACCCTATTAGGTTATCTTAATCTTCATTTGGAGGACACCTCACACCCAGCTACATGTGAGTTGATCGATGGTCTGGGGGCGTTTCAACGTAATCAAAAAGTTGGCAGCCCCACTCACTCTAAAGGCCATTTACTTGACCCCCATCTTCTCTAATCTTGAGAATCTTCTGGTCGGCGACCCTATTCCAGTGCCCTGGACCGATCACTTCTTAATTTCGTTTACTTGGGCCTCTCATGCGCCCATTATGCCGGTTGTAGGAACCAAAAAACAGGTTCGCGTATGGTCAAAACTCCCAACAGAGTCCTGGGTGACAACGCTTGAAAACACTAGACCAACACCTGATTTAAATCCCACCATTGCAAGTGATAAATTTAATGCATGGCTTGAGTCATCATTGGACATTGTTCTTCTAAAAAAATGGATTTGTAATAAGGTAGGAGCCAATCAAAATCCTTGTACTCTCCCAAACTTCGTGAGCTCAAGCAATTTTGTAAAAAGCTTGAAAGAAGATGGAGAAAGGATTTCTCAGTACTCAACAAAGACAAATATAGAGAGGCTATAAGGATCTACAAAGCTGAAATAAAATCTGCTCAGGCTCTCTATTTTGAAGAGAGAATTACATCGGCCTCCAACTCTCCACGCGAAATCTTTCACATCGTGAAATCACTTCTCCAATCCCCCTCCCCTCCCATTGTATCTGACGATACCTTATCTCGCTGTAATCAAATGGCAGACATTTTCTTAAATAAAATACAGGATATATATTCCTCTTTCCCCCAGGCTACAGTTCAACAAAATGCACTAAGTATGGACAATAGGCCCCAAGATAGAGAATGCTTATTCGAAGAAATTCCTCCTCTGAATTTGCCTTCCCTGCGAGGGGTTCTCAGCCAATTAAAATCTGGCTCTCCCATGGACTCTCCCCCCCCACCATCCTAAATCTAGTCGCGGAGACCGTGTCCCCAGTTATTCTTGACTTGATTAATGCCTCATTCCTGATGGGTTATGGCCCCCCCTCTTGGAAACGGGCAATGGACAAAGTACTTTAAAAAAAAACTAATCTGGACCCTGAAGTGTGGGGGAATTACCATCCCATTTCACTACTGCCAGGAATTAGCAAAATTGCAGAGAAGCATCTTAACTCTGCTCTTTCTGCCTTCCTGTAAAATAACAACTGTCTCCACCCTTCGCAGACGGGATTTAAACCTCAACAAGGTACAGAGACTGCTCTCCTGGCAGTAGTAGAGGAATCCAGAAAAATCCTAGATTCATTCTTTTAGATCTCAGCTCAGCCTTCGACACGGTTAACCACCAGCTGCTGATCCAGAGACTTAGGGATGTGGGAGTGGCTGGGACAGCTCTGAAGTGGTTGCAGTCTTTTCTGGAGGATAGATCTTTTGAAGTTTTCGAAGATGAAACCACCTCGGAACGGATGCTTCATAGATGTGGGGTTCCTCAGGGATCCTCCCTAAGCTCCACACTATTCAATATCTATATGAGTTCCCTGGCAGAAGTAGTGCTACCTTTTGGAGTCCAGATCGTCACTTATGCTGATGACACCCAGCTGGTTGTCTCTCTCAATCAGCTGGACAGTACTGGACCTGGTTTAACATGGTGCCTTGAAAAGGTTTCAATATGGATGGAATGGAATGTTCCTATCTGAAACTCAACACGGGGTGAAGACGGAGCTGATGTTCCTTGGCAACTCTACCTTCCCGAACGTAGGATCACTCTGGCCCAGCTGTCTTGGTCCAGCTCCTCTCCCCAAAGACCAGATTAAGAGCTTGGGCGTCTGACTCGACCGTAATCTTGATCTCAAGATGCAAGCATGGAAGGTTGCAGCCAGTTGCTATGGGATCTTAAGGATGATACACAAAATCTTCCCTTTGTTACCCTTTTCTGCCAGAAGACTGATGGTGCAAGCATTGATCCTTTCCCGGCTTGACTATGCCAACGCCCTCTATTTAGGAGTTCCATGCTGTACCACAAAAAATTTACAGATTGTGCAAAACTGCGCAGCACGTTTGCTCCTGAACATTCCCAACCGTCTATCGGCTAAACCTGCCCTTGCTACTCTTCACTGGCTTCCTATTGAGGAGAGGATCCAGTTTAAGGCATTGTGCACAGCACATAAAGCACTATCAGGCAAGGGACCACCCATCATCCGTTCTATCATTCTGCTCTACCGTTCCAATAGGGTCTTGAGGTCGGATAACAAACATCTGGTGGTAGTACCGAAAATCAGAAGATCAAGGAGTGGAGGGCGTCTCTTTTCATATAATGTTGCCAAATTTTGGAATCGCCTCCCCCTCCATACCCGTCTTGAACCAAATTATCTGATCTTTCGGAAACAAATTAAAACCTTTCTTTTTCCCTAAATATCGCTCGGAGCTTTTGGACTGCACTGCTAGCAGCGCTGGGATGCCCTCGGGTAACCACGCGCTTTAGAAATGCTGATTCATTCATTCATTCATTCAGATTCATTTTTTGGGGCATTTTTATAGAACGCAAACTCCACTGAACCAAAGGTATTGACGCGTGTTAGACTTGGCATCTTTTGGCGTGTTTCCCCTGACTTTTTGCTTTCTGACCTCCCGGTTTTGACTCTGTTTTTGCTGGTTTAGTATCTCTGCGCACTTTCTCGCTGCTGATCAGTGTTAAAGTGCAAGTGCTCCTGTTGTAAATTGTGGTATGGATTGGTGTTTCCATGATTGGCCTATTTGATTTACTTGTCAGTCCCTAGTAAAGTGCACTGAGTGTGCCAGGGCCTGTAAATCAAATGCTGCTAGTGGGCTGCAGCACTAGATTGTGCCATCCACCCAAGCAGCCCGTAAATGTAACTCTGGCCTGCCATTGCAGAGCCTGTGCGCAGTCTGGGAACTGCCATGTCGACTTGGCAAGTGTACCCACTTGCCATGCCCTAACCTTCCCTTTTCTTACATGTCAGTCACCCCTAAGGTAGTCCCAAGGTACTCCTGTGGGCAGGGTGCAGTGTATGTGAAAGGTAGAACATGCCCTGGTGTGTGTGGCATGTCCTGGTAGTGAATTACTGCCCCATTGTGGAACTCTTTGTTGAAATGTGGCTGATGGACACAGTCCTGACTGACAAAGTTCCTAAGTTCTTCTCAGTAGAGAGAGCGAATCGGCTACCAAGCAGGCCACCCACACCGGGAGCCACTCCATGGCCCATCATTGCTCGACTTCTTAATTTTCGAGACAGTGACCTGGTGTTCCAGCACTTCCAGATGAGGGGCTACTGGAGGTACAAGAGTTCTTCGATAACTGCATATCCTGACTTCACAGCGGAAGTGCAACATCCCCGTGGATCCTACGTAAAGGTCAAGCAACATGCCCGGGAATTGAACTTCAATTATGCCCTCTTGTTCCCAGCGAAACAGAGTAGTGGATGGGGAGGCAACCCATGTCTTCTCCACTCCGGAAGATGTGTGGACTTGGATACACGCCCAGGGCCTGGCTCATGGCTCTCCTGAGGAGTTCATGACAGACACCTCATCCCCACCAGCCTAAGTGGAGACCCACCAGGGTTCAACCTTCTCGAGGCCAAGCAGCAGAGGAATAGGCTAAGGCGGTGAAGGAGGCATCGCAACACAGCACAAACTCTTTTGCCCTGCTGTAGGTTGAGCATCCCTCAGAATGTGACATGGACACAGGAGGCTCTGGGTCTTCAACAGCTGGTATCCACCAGGGCCCAAGAATCACTCCACAATCTGCAGACGACTTGTAGTAAGTGTACACTTTAACTTCATTGGCGAGCATCCCCATACAAGAACTATAGATGCAGCTGAACATTGTTAAGGTAAACCACTGTGCAGTGTGGATGCTGGATGGTGGGACCTCCAAATCGGGCACATGCCACAGGCACATTGGGCCTGGGTCTTTGCCACGCTCCACAGAGACTCCAAAGTGGACATATGTTGCCCAGTGAACTGTTTTCTTAGTTATTGGTTCATTCTTGAGGGCATGTCGCTGGGGACATGATGCGACCTGATTCGAAAGGGGGGGGGATATTTATTTATTTGTTTTTGTTTGATTTCATAGAACCTCTACATACAGATACACACTTTTGGGGTACACAAATGTCATGGGAAATGTTACAGTGTGTTGCTAAGAGTGATATGGAGCATGTGACATTTGCAGCAGCTGGACACTGGCTTGATCCCTTTGACACTGTGTAGGAAACTGGGTTTTTGAATCAGTGCCACCCACCCCACTTTTTGCTTGGTATCTGGTGCTATTTTTACTGGAAGTGTGCTGGGTTCCTGCTAGCCATGTCCGCAGCACCAGTGTTCTTTCCCTAAACTGTACAATTGTTCCACAATCGGCAACCCTTTTAGGATCCCTTGTAAGTTCCTGGTAAGTTGTACCCCTGGTACCTATGGCTTTTGAACTGAAGATGGTCCCTAAGGGCTGCAGTACAAATTGTGCCACCCTAAGGGACCCCTCACCAAGCTCATGCAAACTGCTATTGCAGCCTGCATGTCTTGGTGCAGAGAAAAGCGAAGAGTCAACATTGCACACATACCTGTGTGCCATGCCTGGCAGCACTACATGTGGCATAGGTAAGACACCCCTGTGGCAGGCCTTTCAGCTCTAAGGCAGGGTGCACTATACCCATGTGAGGGCATATCTGCACGACTGGATATGTCCCGGTGATATCTAAGTTCACCTATAGATATTACCAGTGCACAGGGATGCCTTAACGAGTACATCGGCTGAACACTTGTCATTAGAAGTTCCCCAGCTACATGATGGCTTCACTGTGCCCGAAGGTCTTTGGTACCAAGCACCTCGTCTTAATAAACCCACACTGATACCATTGCTGGATTTATTAATAAATGCACACAGGGGACATCTTAGAGGTGCCCCCTGAAAACCTACCAACTACTAGTGTGTTTCTGACCACCTGAGGTGAGAGCTTTCACTCTCGGAGGAGAGGAAAAAAGCCTGCTCTGGGCGGAGGTGTTCACACCTCCAAGCCTGATGGATATTCCAGGGTGGAAAGCTTCAATGGCCCTGCCGCCTTTGTTACGCAACCCCAAGCCTCTCAAGATAGTAGAGGTGTCCACCCCCTCTGTCCTGACCCATTTATTTACTGCAAGACAGGCGGAAAAATTAGTTAGATTAGGAGGTGTGTCCACATTCAGCCAGCACCACCCCTAGGGCAGCCCAGCTGATGTGGACCCCACTTTTCAGATTGTTTTGGCAGGAATTAGACTTCTAGGGTCAGGGTTATGCCCACTTCCCACAGGAAGTGGTCATACAGATGGTGTAGACACCCTAAAGGTAGGTAGCCCATTGGCTACTACCTGTCACTCCCCATAACGCCCCTACATTTATTATTTAGGCACCCCTGAACCCAAGAACTTAGATTCAACGGATAAACAGAAGAAGGATGATGAAGAGTCACTGCCTGGTGAGAACTGCAGCAGAACTTTGGACTTTGGAGCAAAACCCTGCCATCCTCAGCCCAGGCACGACAGAGTAACTCGTCCTGCGAGCTGGAGAACAATCAAAGCCTTGGGTAGCCTGTCCGCCCTTCAACCAACACCGAAAGTCTCCTTTGGAGTAGAGGAGGTACTCCCCTGCAGTCCACAGGCACCGACAAGCAGAGTCCGTTCACCGCCTTGCAGCTCCCCGGCCCGACCGATGCCGAAGATGACAAGGAGAAGGTAACCGTGCTCTTGAAGGTCATCTTTGTCTCCCCACTGAGTGTGAAAACACCAGGAACAACCGGAGCCGTGCATGACCAACCCCTGGGGTACCTGATGCCCTGCACTAAACACCAACCATTAGTGTCCAGCTCGGACCCTCACTTCACCAGGACCAAGCAGCCATCAAGGGACATCAACATCACTGAGACCCACTTCGAGAGTGGCGTAACTGCTACGATTTTGCCCGGGTCCCGATGAACCAGCTTTGCGCTTGCTACTTCAGCCCCATTTGGAAGCCCTTGGACTTACCCGCAAGTCCCCCTGTGCAGCCTCTTTTCAGGTGGCTCCTCTTCTCCGTAGCGCCAGCTACCTGCCTCACCAGCACCCTGTTTCTGGTAGAACCTGGGCAGTTCCCGAAGTATTGCTGGTAGTACTTTGAACCTTGGCCCACTACTACTCCGATCCCAGAATGTGAACCCCTGAAACTGACTGTACCTACCTTTAAGCATCTTTGGCTTTTCCACCCATAGATATGCATTATGCGTAACAGTTCACAGGTTTAAACTCTTTACTTACCTGTGCATATTTTTATCGAAAACTGTACTTACCTTGAAACAAAGTTCTTGAGTTTGAAATATATATAAAAAGAAGTGCTATTTTTCTAAACTGGTCTCGGATTTTTTTTTTTTTTTTTTTTTTTGTCCTCATATCACCAGTGTTTGCAAAGTCAAGCCTGGTACCCGACCTGTTCCCCCTCAGGCAATTTGAAATTAAACATCTAGCCCTGTGATCCAGTCCACCCGGTTACCTGGTTACTGGTTTCACGCAGGTGTAATCATAGGACACCACCATTAAGTTCTTACTGTTCCGCACCAGCTCAAATAATCGTCCCAGATCCTACTACGAGGGCCACCCTCAATACCAGTGTCCATTTTGCAAATAGTTTTAACCGCCTGGAGCCAGTCAAAACCCCGAGGTGGAATGGGGTCTGTCCATCTCTTGCAGATCTCTCTCCTGGCAAGGAGCATCATATAAAAAGGAAGGTCCCTCCTATTCGCCGAGAGAGGCTGAGTAGGCTGATCTTCCAGCCCCATCAGTATCAACGTTAAACTCATTGTTATATTGACCTGAAAAATATAATGAATTACTTTCTCGACAGTATGCAAATACTCCTGTAATATTGGGCATTCAAAAAACATATGTATATCGTCGGCCCTTAGCATACCGCATCTATAACATCTTGGAATTGGAGCTAATACAAACTTTGCATGTTTCTGAGGGGTCCAGTAAAGCCTGTTAATTGTGAAGAAGTGGTTCCTTTTCAGGTTAGCTGGTTTAACCACCTTATGAAGTAGTTTTAATGAAAGTTGCCAAATTTTCTGCGGCTCCGTCATCTGAATTGCTCCTTTCCAGATCTCATATGGGGGTTTTAGCTTCTTATCTTCAGAGAGCAACAAAGTCCAATACCAATCGGCGACTTCCTTTCTTCTAGGGGCCTCATTCTGCAGTTTTGACTCAAATTCCCATGCTCCACCAATCTCCCGTCTATTAGCCTCCACCCAAGATAGTAACTGCAGGTATTTAAATCTTGAGAGGGAGTCGCCCGTTTTTGCCACCAGGACTTCCCATGGCACCATACCCTGCATCGTCAGGAGATCCCCCCAGATTTCAATTCCCGCCCTCCTTAGTGGGATACTTAACCGATCTTGAAGGCACTCTGGCGTACCTGGTGAATCCCAGATTGGTGAGAAATCGGAAAAATAGCCCATTCCAAGTGTCTTCCTTACCCCCAACCAAAGAGTGAGTGGTGCCTTCAACGTCTTCAACCTAAATTTTTTAAAGAATTTCCTTGCCCCCAACTTATAGAGAAAACCTTTAGAGACCCACTCCTTTACCATTTCCTCCAACAAGCCACACCATGCCAAGGCCCCCGGTTTGCCTAAAAGAATTCTACAGTTTTTGAACTGGAAGGCCATACAATATAGGGGCATATTAGCAAGACCGGCGATAAAATTATCGCCGTTTTAGCGGCAGGAAACTGCAGCTAAAACGTCGATAATGGGCTTGCTAATATGCGTTATAGAATTCCAATAGAAGCCCAGCTTAGATGTGCAGGACACCTAACCTGGGCTTCTATTGGAATTCTATAACGCATATTAGCAAGCCCATTATCGCCGTTTTAGCGGCAGTTTCCTGCCTCTAAAACGGCGATAAAATTATCGCCGGTCTTGCTAATATGCCCCATAGTCTTAAATCAAGGAGAGCCAACCGGCCTTTCTCCAACTTGCGCCTCAGTTTCTTCCAGGCGAGCCTAGCTCCCTTAGATGCCCACACAAAACTAACTAATTTACCCTGTAGCTTATCAATCATATCTTTAGGAAACATCAGAGGAATGCAATTAAACAGATATGTCAATTTAGGCAATATCACCATTTTGATTAAATTCACTCTCCCATATAGTGACAGGGGAGATTCTTCCACCTGGCTAGTGATTTGTCGATTTCTTTCGCTATCCTCTCCAAATTTAGCTGGGGAATTCCCTCTAATGAGTTGATGATACTGATTCCAAGATATCTAATCTCTCTCTGAACATTCCCCTTCCAGTCTGAGACATTCCAACACAATATCCCGGTTTTCGCATTGTTTACCAAATAACCGGATAGTGCCCCAAACTCTAACTAGGACTTCCACCCTGAGAATAGTTAGAACCGGTTCTGCCGTAAAGATTACAAGATCATCCGCATATAATGCGATTTTATTTTTATATGTACCTGAACTGAAAGCAAATTTAAATGTAAATCGAGTATTTGTAAAGCGCGAACAGCTACCCGAAGGTATCCCGGCGCTGGGGGCCGTCGGGAAGATTAAGCAAGCTATTGCCCAGAGTCACATGGTGCTGGGCTGACCTGGTGCCGGGGATCGAACCGTGAGCCCCAGATTCCAGCGTCAGTCGCCCTGGCCGTGGCACCACACCTCTTACACACCAATTACCTGATCATTCCGACACAACATCTGGGCAAATGGTTCGACATAAATATCGAACAATAATGGTGAAATGGGGCAACCCTGCCGCGTTCCCCTGAAAATCGGGAAACTTTTAGTGAGAGAGCCATTAAGAAGAATCCTAGCTGTTGTACGATCATATAAAGCTTTTAGTGTTGTTATAAAGCATGGGCCGAACCCCATAGCCGCCAGCACTTCCCATAGATAGACCCAACAAACACGGTCGAAAACCCTGGCGGCATCCAATGTAACTACCACCAGGGGTACCGCCCTTGATGTAGCCAGATCTATGCTACCAATTAATTGCTGGGTCAGTTCATGGATCTGCCTCTCAGGAATAAATCCTTTTTGATCAGGATGGATAAGTTGGGGAGTCAATTTAGCCAGACTCTCCGCCAGAATGCAGACAAAGATCTTATAGTCAGCATTCAGCAGGGAAATCGGTCGGTATGACTCTGCCTTCCCGGGGTCTTTGGCTGGTTTTAGGATCAAAACTATGGAGGCTTCTTTCCATGATTCCGGAACCCGTGTTTTCCCCGTATAGACCATATTGAACAGGCTCTCCCAAACTGGGAGGACTTCCTCTATTAATAAGCTATAGATTTCTGTGGGGATGGTATCCAAGCCAGCGGCCTTCCCATTCTTAGTTCTCTTAATAGCCCCCCTGATCTATTCCTGGGTGATTTGAGCTTCCATACTCTCTACCCCTTCGCTAGTCAATACAGGGAGACCAATTGCCCCCAACCAGTCTTTAAGCCGTCGAGGTTCAGGAATAGTATCTTCACAATAGAGCTGAGAGAAGAGTGCAACTACGTGATTCTGCATTCCTTCCCAATTGTCAAACACCACCCCGGAAGGTCCCCTCAGCTCATTAATCAAATTCCTGGTTCTTTCGACCCTGGCCTTCCAAGCCAATAGTGCCCCTGCTTTCTCCCCGTATTCAAATTCCCTCACATTCGCTGCCTGCCACCTTGCCTTACACTTTGACTCCAATTTGATCTTATAATTCAATTCGGCCTCTTCTAGTCTTCTTACCATCCCCTCCCTTTCTTCCCCCTCACTTACAGATTGTAAGGCTGCTTCAAGGTTACCCACTTCTCTTTCCATACCTACTAATTCAGCCCTCTCTTCTCTCCCTTTAGCACATCCAAGATTTTTTAAAACCCCCCGTGTATATGCTATAACAGCATCCCAACCCATTCCGGGGGAGACAGTGTCTTTATTGATCAAAAAGTATTCTGATGTGGCCTTTTTCAAGGCAAGCACCACCTCCTCATCTAAGAGAAGAGCGTGTTTTATTGTCCACCTACTATTGGGCTGTGTTCCTGGGGCCTGTAGTGTCATAGTGACTGCTGAGTGATCCGAAATGAGAGCTGGATGGTGTATAGCCTCTTGCCTTCCCTCTCAGATGCCTCCAAGCATCCACTAACCCGAAATCTTGCATCAAGCTTTTCAGGGCTTGTCTCGTTCTAGGCACCGGGGCGCTATCCCTTCGTGTGGATCGATCCACTACGGGATCTAACAGGGTATTGAAATCCCCCCCACAATAACTGGGGCTGATATGTCAACTAATCTTAGTTCCAGCTCTACAATGTGCTGTGGGTCATCCTCATTGGGGCCATAGAAGCCAACACATATAAATTCACAATCTGCCCATTTCATACCTGCTAAAACCCATCTGCCGGAACTATCCGTACTTGAGAACTTAAGCTCAATCCCTCTGCCCCTTCTAATTAAAATTGCGACACCCTTGCAGCATTGTGCTTGGTCGGAAACTAGAGAATTCTGAACCCAGTCACACCTGCTGAACAATTCCTTACTCTCGCTTGCTAACAGATGTGTCTCCTGTAACACCATAATTTGTGCCTGACTTTCTTCCAGGTACGTCAGCACTGCCCTCTGTCTAGATCCTGACCTAAGGCCATCCACATTCCATGTGAGTATTTCAATGTTGGGCATCATACTTTCTCTCTAATTTCCACCTCCTGCTTCATCGCGGACTCAAAAAAACTCTCCTGAATGAGTGACATTGAGGACTTTTTTTGTTTTTTTAACCCACTGCTCCCCCCCCGTGCACCTCCCCCCCACCACAACCCCACCCTGCTCCACTACTCTTACCCTGGGGAACCCTCCCTTTCTTTTTAGGCATAAAAATGCCTAATGGGCACACCATTTGAGGGAACGACAATTAGTACTAAGGAGAGAGCATACTGTCGCGTTTAGCACGCACCACATTACGTTGATCATCTCCCTGTCACTTAATCATATCTTGCCTCTTTTTTGACTACAAACATTTTTTATTAAGGGTAAGGAGAGCAAACCACAGATACACAGCCTGTCGCCTACAACCCATTGAGGGGCCGGCCGCAAAATAGGACAAGTGTAGATAAGGCAATCGCGGCAGCAGGAGAATTATACATTCACATGAGGTTACACAGCGAGTCGCCTACAACCCATGCAGGGCCGGCCGCGAAGTGGAAAGGACATAAAAATCAGGCGTATGCTGAAACGCATCTCCAAGTGGGCAGAATCTCAGTAAGTAAACGAACTCGAACATAAACGTGAGACAGAGAGAGAGGAGAGAGAAAGACAGGAAGAACCAGCAAGAGAAGAGAAAGAGAAAGAAAAGCAAGAAAAGAGAAAAGAAAAAGGGAAGGAAGGGAGAAGAGAAGAAAAAGAGGGAGGAAAAGGAAAATAGAATGCGGGGGGAAATCCTCATCGAGATGGTGGCTTGGTGGTCAGGTAGCAGCATGGTGGCGTCAGAGTCACGAGGGCACAGTGAACGCGAAGGGAAGTAGTGCATCATCAAAAAGGCGCAAAGCCCGAAGTTTCGGGGGCTGGAAACGGGCATGCTCTATCCTACAGAAGTGGTCAATCAGTGGTTGCCAGAGTTTGCTGAACTGGGTGTCTCGATGCTGCAAGCGCGCAGTGAGAAGCTCCATGGCCATGATGTGCCACAGGCGAGTGAACCAAAGAGTAACCGGTGGGGTCTCTGCTTTCTTCCAGTATAGCGCTATAAGTTGTTTCGCCGCACCCAGCATATGGAGACAAATATGCCAGTCGCTACGAGTCAGCGCACGCAAATTGGCAGGCTTGATGCCTAAGAGTATTGTAGCAGGAGATTCAGGCAGGGGGAAGCCAAGAACCAGTTTGATGTGGCTAAGTATCTCTTTCCAGTAGGTGGCCAGAAGTGAACAAGACCACCACACGTGAAGGAAGTCACCAGGTGAGGTCAAACATCGCCAGCAAAGGGGAGAGGTCGCAGGGAACATTTTATGCAGCCTTTGGGGTGTATAATACCACTGAGTCATTACCTTATAGGCAGTTTCTCGCTGCGAAATGCAACGGTATACCTTCGGGATGTCGCGCCACAGGCGCTCCCATTGTGCAGATGTGACGTCTGCGGCCAGATCAGATTGCCAGCGAGACTGGTAGGGGTGAGAGGGTAGCCGCGGGGAATGTTGGAGGATGTGATAAGTGCGTGAAACAAGACCCCTAGAGTTATCAAACGAGCGAACCAGCCGCTCGAAGGGGTAAAGGCACGCGTGGCCGCCGGCGCCAGAGATCCAGCATATATCCAATGTCGAAGTTGCAAATACTGTATTCGAGCCCCGTCGGGGAGGTGGAACTCTCGCCTGCATTGGTCGAAAGTCTTGAAAGTGGCTCCCACGAAAAGATCCCGTATCGTTCTACACCCGCCGTCTAGCCATTCAGAAAAAGCGGTAGAGTGTAAGGCAGGTGGGAAGAGGGAATTACCAGCGATAGGAGTGTGAGGAGAGGGAAAGGTGGTAAGGCCTTTAGAGATAGCCACCTTATCCCAGATGTCGAGAACAGTCTTGGTAGGAACGGCTATGTACGCGCTTCGCGAGCGAGAAGCCCGAGAGTGCCAAGGCAGATCCCAGACGGAGCGCCCAGTTACCGCCCTATCCATATGGAACCACACCTTCTCACTCTCCCAAGCCATCCATTCAGAGATGAAGCGAAGATGCGCCACCCAGTAATAGTCCAACAGGTTAGGACAGGCCAGGCCCCCCCTGTCCCGAGCCAGCATAAGGATTTTGCTGGAAAATCGCGGGCGGCGTCCCCCCCAGACAAACCTGGTGAATTTGCGCTGCAGGCTTTGGATCTGATGGTGCGGGATAGGGGTGGGAAGAGATTGGAAAACATACAGGATTTTTGGGAGAATGGACATTTTAAGGGCATGAAGACGACCCAACCAGGAGAGAGTGAGAGGTTTCCAGTTTCGCAGGTCCTCTAGCACGGACCGCCTGCATTCTTGCCAGTTCGCTTGCGACCAGGTGGCAAGGGTGGGTGTCAGATTGAGGCCGAGGTATCGGATGGAATGTTGAGCCCACTTATAAGGAACCAGTGCCTGAAGCAGAGGAAGCTCCTCCACCGGGATAGTGAGGTTCAGAGCCCAGGATTTGTCATGGTTGATCTTAAGCCCCGACGCCTGTTCGAATTGACGCAATAGGAGGTAGAGGGCGGGAAGAGACGTGCGTGGTTGCGATAATGTAAGGAGCAGATCGTCCGCAAACAAGGCTACCTTATGCTGTTGGCCTCCAAGAGAGATGCCGTGGATATCTGGCGCCTGCCGAATCATAATAGCGAGGGGCTCCACCACAAGGGCAAACAGGAGGGGAGAGAGAGGGCAGCCCTGTCGCGTGCCTCTGTGTATGGCAATGGGATCAGTAAGGTGACCATTGACCCGAACCTGAGTCGCAGGGGAGAGATAAGGAGCCATGATACGAGAGACCATCAAGGGACCGAGCCCAATCTTGCAGAGAACCGCGCGGAGAAAAGTCCAGTCCACGCGGTCAAATGCCTTCTCCGCGTCAAGAGACAGCAAGCATGCGGGAATATTCCAGTGCTGAGCTTTCCCAACAAGATGGGCGACCCGCCGCACATTGTCTGCCCCCTGTCGCTGCCGGATAAAACCGACCTGATCGGGATCGATCAGGCCCGGAAGATGGGGATCCAGGCGTTTAGCTAGAATTTTGGTATAGAGCTTGAGATCCGAGTTAAGAAGAGCGATAGGGCGAAAAGAAGAGCACAACGCGGGATCCTTGCCTGGTTTCGGAAGTAAAGCTATCTCGGCGAGACCCATGGAGGAAGAGGGACCCACCACATCCGTGAAGGAATTGAAAAGGCGAAGGAGATGGTGTTGGAGTTGCGGGAAAAAACACGATAGAAAGAAAGCGGCAGTCCGTCCGGACCCGGTGATTTCCCAAGAGGGAGATCTTTTAGAGCTCCCGCAAGCTCGCTCTGGGAAAGTGGGTCCTCCAGCAACTGTGCGTGATATGAAGTGATCGGAGTCCAGGTGCAAGTATCTAGTACGGCCCGAATCCGTTCCGGAGGGGCGTCTCCGCGGCGTATAGAGAGGAGTAATATGTGTGGAATGCCGCAAGCTTATCCTTCTCAGCAGTGGCTCGAGAGCCATCAGGGCGTTTAACGTTGGCTATGTGGGCTTTGGCCGTCCGTGCCCGCAAGCGCCGGGCCAAGACCGTACCCACCCTATCCCCTCCCTCATAGTAGCGCTGTTTAAGAGCCAGAAGTGCCCGTTCGGCCTGATTGGTGCGGTGCGCGCGGAGTTGACCGCGCAGTATGGCCAATCGCCGCTTGTGGGCGGCCAGTGGCTGCGCCTGATCAAGTCGCTCAAGCGCCTTTATGTCGCAAGAGAGGGTAGATTCAAACAAGCGCGACTCCCGAGCCCGGGCACACGCTATGGACGTGATATGACCACGGATTGTGGCCTTGAAGGCATCCCAAACCACCGAAAAAGGAGTTTCCGGCAAGTCATTCGTCTCAAAATAAGAAGTAATGGCTTCCCTAAGTTCCGCGACGTCAACCGGGTCACGAAGGATATGAGCGGGGAGTCGCCAACGCGGTGGGCGGCCAGGATGGGAAGACGGATCTCTGAGAAGAAGCTCCAGGTGTGCGTGATCGGAGAATGAGATATCCGATATGGAGGCCGAAAGCGTGTCCCCTTTGAGAGAGTGGGAGACGAAGAGATAGTCGATGCGCGAGTAAGAGCGGTGTACGGGGGAGTAGTACGAGTAGTCTCGCGAGTCGGGAGAGTGATAGCGCCAGACATCTATGAGGCCAAGCTCAGTCAATTGCTTCTTGAGAGCGGAGGACATAGCCCTGGCACCATGAAAAGAGCAAGCGCTACGGTCATCATTGGCGTCCCATACCAGATTAAAATCACCCCCTATAATAAGGGAGGGATCCGTGCACAATATTCGGTCCCGCAACAGCTCCCGAAGGTAGTGATCCTGCGCCTGATTGGGAGCGTACAGGTTACAAAGAGTGATGGACCTGCGACCAATCCGAACCGCCACTTTGAGGAACCTACCATCCGGTGTGCGGGTTACTTTGGAGTCCCCCTGCTGAATGCCAGCGCGACACAGGATCGCTACACCAGCTACCTTGGTAGCAGCAGAAGCCCAGAATTGAAGCGGAAAGCGAGGGTGGGCCATGCGGACTACATCCGCCTTAAGCAAGTGGGTCTCCTGAAGGAAAATGATATCAGGGTTCAGCTGCAAGAGATAGCGCCATATATGTCGCCGCTTGTTAGGGGAATTGAGTCCCTTCACATTAAGGGAGACAAGCTTTAGGCTGGGTGCGGCGGCCATGACTGGAGGGAATAGAGACCAAGTGCGCGCAGCAGCAGGAGGTAATGTAGGAGGTGGCGGAGTAAGGGGAAAAGTGTGAGAGGATGGGAGGGGAAGCCATGGTCTACAACCACTCCAGGAAGGGCCAGAAACCCCAGAGGAAGGGCATGCATCCAAAACCCTACAGTGGGGAGGGAGAGGCGCTCCACCCAAGGCGCTAACAAAGGAGACAGGCCGGGCATAAAAAAGCAAGGCCAGTTAGCCTCCCGACAGGACACAACAGCATCCCCGCACTCCCCCAAAGCCAAACCACACGGCAGAGGCAAGCAAGGACGCTCCCACAAAGAGCCCAAGACAGGGCGAGAAAAGAGAAAGCCATGAAAAGAAAGAGGAGAGGAGAAAATAAACAGGCCAACTGGGCCAAGGTGGTACAGAGTCATGTCAGAACAGCCCAAGCTCCCGAAGGTAGGGCGTCCCAGAGAAGTCACTCTCCTATAGGACTCTGCAAAAAAAAGGGGGGGGGTGACCGGCACGCAGAAGGCTAGGAGCCCCCGCTACCAGCCCTCCGCAAGGCAATGAGAGGAACAGAGCATGAATCTACCTCCGGGCCCGGGCAAAGGTCCCCCAAAACTGAGTCCCCAACGAGGGCACCAGCAAGCACTACTCCGCGATGAATTGGGCTACAATGCGAGGGACGGAGAGGCGCTCAGAGAGCGGACGTGATTGACGGCATCCTGTTTGGCCTGGGTGGAATCAAGGCCCCCCGGACGACGTCCGGAGCGAGGAGGAAGAACAGTGGACCACTCCGGCCGGAGCAAATCCGCAGGGCGGGCACGAGAGGAAGGGGAGTCATCAATATCCGAGTCCAGAGGCAAGTGGAGGAGGCGCAACGCCTCTTGCAGAGACCGGAAGATCCGCCGCCGACCCTCCCAGAGGAACATCAGGGCGAAGGGGTGCCCCCACTGATACTTAATGTCCATGGCCCGCAGTTTATCAGTGACAGGCTTGAAGGCTTTCCGCCGGCGAAGCATGGATGCCGCGAGGTCTTGGAAGATTTGAATGGAGAGCCCATTGTAGGAGAGCGCCCGGACCCCCTGCACTTTGCGAAGAATGGCTTCCTTGTCCGCAAAGAAGTGGACCCGTGTGATAATGTCAGGTACAAAGTTGGGACGGTTGCGGGGCCCGGAACACGATGAGCTCTATCCAGCATAGGTGGCGTGGTGCCCTCCCCTTCGCGGATGGCATGGAGGAGGTCTGCAGTGTACGACATTACATCAGTCCCCTCCGTTCCCAATGACACGCCTCGGATACGGAGGTTGTTCCGCCGCCCGCGGTTCTCCAAGTCTTCTTGCTTCAGCTGCAGAGAGATATTCTGGTCTTCCAGCTCAGACACCTTCTTCCAGAGACTCTCAACGTCCTCCGTCCTGGCATCCATCGTCCTCTCGAGGCCATCCACCCTGTCGCCAATCTCCACGACATCCTTGCGAACATCCTGAAGCCCAACTTTAAAGTCCTGTCGGAGGGAGCTAATTTCAGACTTGATTTCCTGCAAGAAGGAGGACATGTAGGCTTGGGTGATCGGCACCGCGAGGGTGGACGCGCCCGAGGAGGCAAGAGGATCATCCTGAGTGGACGGAGGCGCCTTGGCCCAAAGAAAGGCCACCGGATTGCCGCAGGAGGCAGCTGAGTCCGTGTCCCTGGTGCCCCTATGCTTGGGCGGCATAGCGGCGGCGGTCCAGGGAACCCGAGGCCCAGTCAGGGAAGTAGTGCAGAGGGTGAACCAAGGGATGAGGGGGTAGTGGGCAACCCCGGTGATGTAGGTAGGTACCAAGCGCACAGTGCAGCCCCCGGGGGCCCCCGCCACCACACAAGGAACAGGCAGGGGAGGGCTCTCCCGCGATGATCAGGCCCCAAGAGTAGACCAGGCTGTGTCTACCAAAGCGCAAGTGCAAGAGGGCGCAGGCCGAGCTCCAACAAGGGGGCCACCAGGGAGGGACGCGACCCCGCGCTCCGCACCACAGAAGGCTGTGTCTAGGAGGGGGGGTCAGGATGGAGCCAAGACCAAAGGGCAGCAGACACAGACAGAGTCCCAATGCGGAGCCGGAAGCCCACGTAGAGCCAAAGAGGACCCCCCCGTCCCGGTACCTGTACCGCCCTGGCGCGGTCTGCGGAGTCCACCAGGTGAATCCCCTCACATGGGCAGCAAGGAGCGTGGAACCACCAGGGGGCCCCTGCGATCAACGGGGGTCCCCACGCCAACAGCAATCCGCCGAAGCAGGGAGACAGCGGGTGGTCAGCAGGTCAGGCCCACTCCGCCCACAGCAGCGCCGGTCACCCCCCTCCAGGGAGGCGTCGCAGGCCCCAGCAGGAATGCGGCGTCGGTCTGGGCCCAAGATGACGGTCCGCCGAGGTCGGGTCAGCTCCAGCTGAGGGAAAGACAGCTGCGGAGGCCCGGGTGGCAGCGCCCAGCCACGGCACGCCCGGCAGCAAAGACAGGGCCCCGCCGAGATGAGACCCCCAGCGCCTTCAGGATCACCACCGGGGCAGGGAGACAGCGAGTGGTCAGCAGGCCAGGACCACTCCGCCCACAGCAGCGCCGGTCACCTCCCTCCAGGGAGGCGTCGTAGGCCCCAGCAGGGATGCAGCGTCGGTCTGGGCCTAAGATGGCGGCACGCCGGGGTCGGGGCCGCTCCAGCTGGGAGAAAACAGCTGCGGAGGTCCGGGTGACAGCGCCCGGTCACAGCACGTCAGGGGGGGGTCCAGCCCCCAAAGATGTCACCGCGGGCAGCAAGGACCGGGTTCCGCCGAGATGAGGCCTCCAGCGCCGCCGGGATCGCCGCCGCAGCCGGGGACCAAAATGGCGGGTGCGGCAAGCCGGGCCGGGACCGGCCCGTGAAGAGTGGAAAGGCTGATCCCCCAAAGGGCCCCCGCGACCCAGAGCGCTGCCCCGGAGGTCCCAGCCACAAGCGGAGCTCACTCCAGGAAGATGCTGAGCCCGGAGGCAAAGAGTAAGGTAAAGGCGAGAGGCGCTGGAGCGGAGACTCGGTGAAACACGTCTCACTCCATGCGCGCTCAAGCCACGCCCCCTTGCCTCTTTTTTATTGTATCATTTAGTAACTCTACATCCTCTACTGAGCGATAGTTTTGCATTTGGTTGTCCCACATTATGCGTAGCATTGCGGGGAATTTTAGTTGGACCTTAGCTCCAAGCTTCCGTAGCTCCTCCATCTTGTTTCCTAGCTCCCATTGCCTCTGTTCTGTAGATTTACATATATCTGACCTGATTATTATCGAGTAGCCATTAACTGAATACGGTCCATTTTTTAGGGCCCGCTAAGGATTTCCTCTTTGATAGTATAAGAAAGAAAATTCACCAGAATCTTCCTGGGTTTAACTCTTTGGGGGTTGCGGCGGAAGCGCTCTCTATGTGCTCTTTGAATTTCCTGCTCAAGGTTTATGTCTTCCTTATCCTTCCAGATCGTATTCCGAAGTAACTTAATTATGAAGGCCTTCATATCCACTCCCTTCTCAGCTACCGGGATATTCAAAAATCTTAAATTATTCCTTCGGGAATGATTTTCCAGTCTCTCAAGATCTTCCCTTAAGCTTTGATTTTGCTTGATTATCTTAGTAATCTCAGAGGCATTTTTTGTCACGTCTTGTTTTACTGCTTCCACGTCTTCTTCCAGCATCTTAGTACGGAGGGTGACCTCATGTAGTTTTTGTGTTAGCTCCGAGCAGGAGGCTTGAATGCCTACCTGATTCGCTTCCGAGACTTCAAAACGATTCTTGATTTAGTTTTTCAGCCCTAATAGAATACTTGCCAGTGAGTCCTCTGACTTTTCCGGGGTCCCTTCACTTCTTCGGCTTCCTTATTCCTCCGACTATGAGTATTCTCAAACTCTTCAGACTCTCCTGGTGTATCCATCAGTGCCAACGCTTCAAACCTGTTACTAGTGGGAATTGTAACTACTTCTTCTTGAGCTATTACAAGATTAGGGTTGAGTTCGTCTTGTTGTGGGGATCTACTTGAGCTACTTGCGCTACTTTCATCACAATTAGGCCACATACTGAATGCCTCTGCTCCTAATTGTTTAAGAGCTGTTCACCCCGAGCTACCCTTCTGCATACTTGGTAAAACGCGAAATAAAGATTTAAGCAAGGGTGTAATGTTTATGGGGATGCTAGTTGCCTTTTTATTTTTATTCCCATTATTTTTTGATGGAGATTTACCTGCTCTCCTACTTTGGAGGCTCACTCCACCTTGCCGACCTCGCCTTCCCTAAGCAGTGTCTTTTACTTCCTGCACTGTGTCTGAAAGGGGGTCTGATGCTGAAGAAACAGGTAGGAAGCCCGCCTAACCTCCCCCGATGTTCCTGGTTCTCAGGGTGTACCTGGAGGGTTTATCTCCAACCTCACCTTCCTTAGCGATGCCTTTCTCCATATGCTGGGGGTAGGAACCTCCTAACCTCACCTCCCTTGAGTAGCTCACTCTCTCGCCTGGCTCTCTCTGCTTCAGAGCACCCACAGGGGCTGTCCTGTCTCCATCAGCTGCCTCGAGAAGCTGCGGGTAGCCTCAACTTGTGCTGACTCTGCCCCCAGCCCAGACGCCAGCTTCCCTGCAACGTCGGAGCTCCACAGCCGCCTCCTTCGACCTCGACCCCGAGGTCCTGTAGCCCAGCAGCCGATTTTCAGCTGTCCCCCCTCCTACCGCCGATGGAGAGGCCCGCTCCTCCAGCATTCTTTCCGGTACTTTATTTCCACGTTGTTTTCATGGCTGCTCTCCTAGCGCGTTCCGAAACGATTTCCCCCGAATGCCGCCATGTTCCCTGAGCCTATCTCCCCCATATTTATTCTTTGAGTGTGTGTCTCATTTATGCCTCTGTGAGTACAACAAATGCTTAGTACTACCTACTGATAAGCCTAACTGCTCGCCCACACTATCACAAAAGAGAGCATTAGTATTATCTACTTTTGCCTCTGTAAACCAGTTGGGGACACACTGGATACTCTCCACAGTGTACTTCATTTTAGTACACTATATAGAGAGTCCACTTCTTACACACCTCGTATGGCCAGAGGGTGCTTATATGGATCGCTCCTGGGGTTCCCTATGTGGTAGATAACCATAATGCTGACAATGGGGGTAGGTATGTGATAACAGGAATGCACTTAGACAGGACTCCATTGTTGATAGTGGGATTGTATGCTCCTTACTCGAACCAATCGGATTTCTTTGACTCATTTACTCCTGCACTCTTCTGGTATCCTCAAGCACCTGGCCTTTGGGGAGAGGACTTCAATTGCGTACCGGATGTGAATTGGGAGTGCTCCTTTCCCCCATTGTGCAATGCGACATGTATCAAGACGACACAACATTTTCGAGGTTGGCTGACACACAGGCAATTGCACAATGTGTGGCGCATGAGTCATTTAGCAGACCGCAAGTACTCATTCTACACTCCGGGTCACGACATCCACACTCTGGATTTAATACTATGCACTGATAGGCTGTGGTTGCAGGTCGGAATATCTGGCCCGCGCGTTATCGGATCATTACTCACTACAGGTGATGATCCAAGGGAGCAGACCATGCCAGAGAGTTCCCACCTGGTGGCTACTGTCTGAAGTGCTGCTTGTCCCCCCCATTCAGGGAAGACCTTTCAACGTGCATCAGGCAATATTTTGAACTCAATAAAGGGGCCACTCCATCCAGGGCTCCAGATTGGGTGCACACAATGGTCCTGCAGGGTCACTGTATGGCTGCCATGTGGATTGTCCGTCACATATTGCAGAACGAATTGATGACACTAGAAAGGGAGCTACGCCCTTTGGAAAGGGTAATGGCTACCCGCATGGCAGAGATTGAACATCTCTGGCAACTGCATAAGCAATACAGGGACGCGGAAACACATGTGGGCCAACAGGATTATTGACATGGCTGGTCAAGAAGGACCAACAGGGTGCTCCAATAGATGCCATTCGCGGTGAAGACGGCTCACTGTTCACCACGCAGGCTGGTATTAATGACTCATTTGGGGACTATTATCGCACACTGTATGCTTCTGAGGACGCCCGGATCCTATTTGGGCACACAGGTTGCTCTGTCTGTCCCTGCTTAAAAGGATCAAGCTTGATTAACTGTTCCAATTGAAAGAGATCAGAGAAGACCTTAGCCCAAATTGCCAGGAACAAAATTCCGGGCAAAGATGAGTTGGCTGCCCATCAAGTACTACACTACTTGTTCAGCGATGGTCTCCCAACATTTGCTGGAAGTGTTCACCGAAGCTAAGTCGACTGACCAACTACCATACTCGATACGCGAGGTGCTGATTGTGGTCCTCCCCAAACCTGGTTGTGATCCTTTGGACATGCGTTCATACCACCCCTTTATCTCTCCTCTTCCTCAATTGCAAAGTTTTGGGGAAAGTGCTCACAAATAGACTGCTCCCCTAATCAGTACCTTGATACATGCAGATCAATCTGGATTCCTAAATGTACGCAGCACCTTTCTTAATATTCGATGATTGCTGAGACTCCTCCACGATACTCCACCGGAGGCAAGTGGCAAAGTAGCAGTATCCCTTGATATTGAAAAGGCCTTCTACACCGTGAGCTCGGACAATTTTTTGTCGACCTCAGAGAACGAGGGCTTCAGACCCAAGTTTCTGGGCTGCGTTTGCATGCTGTATTCGAGACAGCTAAGGTCAGGACTGGCCAACTGATATCGGATAGCTTTCCATCAACAGGGGTGCCCACTGCCACCGCTGTTTTTTGCGGTGGCCAGGGAACCCCTAGCCTGTCACCGGTGGCTGCATTAGCAGGATTGAGGGATCCCGGAATTAGACACCCATCCCATTGTGTTGCTATATGCGTACGATGCACTGCTCCTTCTACGCGAGGTTGGAACTTCACGCCCAGCCTTGATGCAATTGTTGGATGACTTTGCCGATGTATCCAGGTATAAAGTCAATTTGTCCAAATCCTGCCTGTTCACTCATACTCCTCCCCCTGACCTCCACAGAGGCACCTCGTCAGAACACCATCTCAAGTGGTGTCACAATACCTTTAAATACGTAAGCATCCAAAAATGCCACACCACTAAGGCCCCTAAAGAGGTTATGTTGACAGGGCTTTATGATAGATTCCGGGATCTCGTCCCTTCTGGTGCTCGCTGTCCCTTTCCCCATTGGAGTGAGTGGTGATTGCTAAAATGCTTGTATTGCCCAGACTGTTGTATTTTTTGATACACTTTTTTGCAGCACTTGCACGAGTGCTCCCCAAAGGTTTTTTCCAGGAAGTAAACGGTCTACTGCTGGAATTGATATGGCGAGTGGGCCATCGTCGGGTGGCTCTTGCCATTATATCGAGGCCCTTACTGGAGGGGGGCACTAAATTTTTAACTGTATAATACAGCAGCACAGCTCCAAAAGGCCAATACACTGGATGGACATGACCCCATGCCCCGAGCAGGTGGACATCCATGACGTCTTAAGGGAGACAAGAGTCTATACCTGTTTGACGGATTGTGACTGCCGACACCTGTGAGAGCCAAACCAGATGAGTATGCTGGTGTTGTGTAGTTCCTAAAAATACATAGGATCTGCGCGTTTGTTGGACAACATAAACTGAGGGATTGGTGTCTAGACTGATTCTGGACACCCCCACAGGATATGTCAGCCTATAGACCAGCTAGCTCACAGTGCCACCATAAGCCCCCAAACCTTACCAAGGAGCGAATAGTTTCTGGCAACCATTGAACATGACGACCCTTGACCCTTCAGGGATTGTGGAAAAAGTACAGTACTTTTCGCTCAGTCAATCGTGCTCACTTAGTCTCAGAGAGATACACAGAATAAATGTTGTGGACGTTTTCAATAAGTATTTATTGATCCAGCGTCATTCTAGTATAAAACATGTTTACTGCGAAAATCAACAGACAGAAGCAAATGTAAATGATTACAAGCACCAACAGAGTAAAATAGAAGGTAAAATTCTACCATGGTGCTAAAACAGTGAATATATGCAGGCATATAAACATGACTGTAATCAAGTGTACCCCTGCAATGCGGACCCTACCTAAGTGTACCTAGCATGTATGTGGGTATGAAGCCAAGAATCCCCTAGAAAAGAGCCAACCCCATTACATGATGGGAGAGAATGAAAGATCCCGTCTTGGCCATGAGTTGTACACCCCACAAGGGATGTCTGACCGCTGCTTGTTGAAGCTTCTATAAACAACAATGGTTCTGTCGGGTATAGCTATTTCTTTATAGCTTTGAAACAATCATATGAACAATAAATCAAAAGGATGGCGCTAAAACACAGATAGAAATTGCAAATTCATTTGAGGAAATGGAACAATGATTAGCTTAAATCTGGAGCTTCAAAATCAGGAGTTTTATTCAATAAACATTTTTTCATAAGGGAAGGCTGTCTAATTCTTCAGTTAATGAAACGACGCAAGTGATTATTATTTACAGTGACAAGGTGATTTGATCGGTTAGGGAAAGAGCCTAATGAATATAACAGTTTTAACTGGTCAGATTTGATTGCCCAAGGTGTGCAAACGCTCCATACCTGGACTGGATGAATCCCTCCAGTGATGGGTAGTAGTGTGTTGGAGTACTCTACTTCTTCCAAACCCCAGTGCTAGACAACAGCCTTCTTTAATCAGGCATTCCACGAAAAGCACGAACAGTTCAAATACTGCAGGGGAGGATAGTGGAAAATCACTGGGAGGTTTATTAAAAATAAGAAGTAGAGTATTCCAGCACACTACTCCCCATCACTGGAGGGATTCATCCAGTCCAAGTATGGAGTGTTTGCACACCTTGGGCAATCAAAATTGACCGGTTAAAACTGTTATATTCATTAGGCTCTTTCCCTCCCCAAGGATCAACCGATCAAATCAGTTTCTTTCTTCAATACTTAACCTCCCGGCATCGATCCAACTTGAGGAATCGGTGAGTTACCCTTGGGCACAATTGGCCTAGGTATTTTTCATGATGAGCGCATTACACATAGTCTTATCTTGATTTCTTTCTTCGCAGGCTGTCCCATTACCCTTTTGTCCTGAAGAAGACCCGCATTGGCAAATCCACATTATTGCCACTGTCAGGGTCGAAACGTCAACGGTTTTAATTGTCCAATCCCTAATAGGTCTCTCTGCTTAAAAAATAATGTGGTTCAATTCCCAAGCTTGAGACACTTGTATTACTTTCTGTATTTGGACTTGTTTTCTAAAAATCTTCAATTGTAAATATATCTCAATTGTTTTTGTTGTCACTTATAGGTCAAACACATTGATCTTGTCACTCATGCACTTTATTCACCTTCTCACTGTAAATAATAATCACTTGCGTCGTTTCATTAACTGAAGAATTAGACAGCCTTCCCTTATGAACAAATGTTTATTGAATAAAACTCCTGATTTTGAAGCTCCAGATTTAAGCTAATCATTGTTCCATTTCCTCAAATGAATTTGCAATTTCTATCTGTGTTTTAGCACCATCTTTTTGATTTATTGTTCATAGGATTGTTTCAAAGTTATAAAGAAATAGCTATACCCGACAGAACCATTGTTGTTTATAGTATATATGCCTAGGTTCTGAGGGATACTGGGTTACCCCTTTTGCTTTGCAGCGTGTTGAAGCTTCAGCTTGCAGGGACCTCCATGTCTTGTGTCAGCGTAGAAGCTTCTCTTCCGGTTACTTAGTGAAGGTGCAGTACTTTTATACCAAAAAGGTAGTCTGTGGGTTTCTACCACAATCGATATGTTGTGAGTACGATTATGTAACTGAGCCTAAATCAATCATTTCAATTTCGCAAAGTAGCCCTGTTGCACAAGGATGAAGATAGCGATGACTTTTGTACAGAATATGTTAATCCTGTTATGTACGTCATGTGCATGGGATTAAGATATGATGCTGAGAATTCTTATGCATAATACATGAGGGTAGTTTCAACAAAACCAATCGATATTTATTCAGCACATAACTGGGCAAAAGGTCATTGCTAGAACTGTTATCCAGAGCAAGGTAGGACAAATGTAGGTAAAAGGTCGTTTTGCTACTTAGGCCTAGGTTAGGGAACATAACACCCACTCCTCATCTGAAGGTCGACAAGGTCAACTAATGCTAATATAAGCCAGCTAAAAAGCATAAAATCATTGTCATAAAACCAATGTATAAAAACATGTTATATGTAAAAAGGATGCTTCTTAAAATTCAAAAAGCTCTACAAGTCCACTAAAGAATCAATATATGATTAGACTGACTGAGCACATCGAAAGCCATGGTGCTTAGTGAGAGCAGAAGAAAAAGCAATGTTTCTCATTCCAATTTGGTTTTGTTTTGGAAAAAGTCTGAATTGTTCTGTTATATGGCCATTAGGGTCATTCTCGACATTGCTAAGTTAGCATGAGCTTTGCTGCCATGATGCTGCTTTTGCGCACGTTACTACATTACTTTATTTTGCAAGACTCTATTTATGCCTTTCACATGAGAACTGTCTGCTTTTCACGTTCTCTGCTATCTTCCTGGAGTTTAGTCTGAACACAATGTGCAAGGTCGATAACTTCCTGGAGTTTAGTCTGAACACGATGTGCAAGGTCGATAAACAATGCCCCTTGTTACTCTGTTCTGGTCAGTCCCTAGCACCTAGACATAACATGCTAAACACAGCTGCACTGCTGGAGACTCGTGCTTTGATATTAGGGGGATGCATGTTGTTTTAACAGACACTTGGAGAGAGCCCTTTCCATGGAAAAGAGCTATGCTGTTCCTATGATGTAAACCTTACATCTAGGCTTTAAGGTATGGGGTCTGCTGACAAAGCCTAGAGATCTTCTATTATATAATAAACTTCTTCCAGTCAAGGGGAGGGTGGTTAGGCCTTATAGTCCTTTTTCCACTGTCTTTATATAATCACATCCCCCTTTGTACTCTATGGAATTGTAACAATGCTAATTGTTCTGAGTTTATGCATTTTGCTGCTGGTAGTGGCTCGTATACTGTATTATAGAGCACAATAGTTAAAATAAACATTTTGAACTATTACAGTGATTCTGCCAATTCTTATCTGTGGACAAGTACGAGTGAGCGAGCGAAAGGGTATGTATTGCTACCTCGATTCCTGAGAGAGTCGGGAGTGTCGTGTTCTGGTTTGTCTAATCAATTGTGGCTTCTCGATTTTGGAGGGGAACGAATAAGACACTATAGCTAGTCGGTTTTGGGATTTTGGGCACTAAGGTGGTAGGTTGGTACACCCCTATACACTGAGGTCCTGTTTTCCTGTGCATAGTTCTGTGTAGGTGCAGAATCCCTGCAACATGGCGCCGCCAACGTTTGGTCTGGTTCTTATCTGCGAGACTCCTGAGTAGTGCTTGTACTTGTCTACAATCCCCTCTGTTTCCGGAGACAGCTGTGACAGTGTAGCCTCCTATATTGTGATATATTATAGGTTTTTTAAGCTTGAAAAGGTCTTTCTTTTCTTGTAACCCTTTATTGTTGCGCTGCCACGCTTAGGTTGTTATTCTCTCTTATTCATTATGGCGGTTGCCATACCGGCTCCTAACTGCGCACCTCTCAGGGCTTATTTAAATCAATACGGGGTATCTGATGCAGGTGTTGATGTTATCTTTGTTGTAGAGGCGGATCCAGCTTTCCGCTTTGAGGTATTTTATTCTTGGGTCACCTTCCCGGCAGTCGATGGAACAGACAATTTGTTTCACGAGTATACTGCCACCGCGATTCTGCGGGAATATAGCCCATATAGAACTCTTGCGGTTCCGCTCACGGCTTGGCAACACCAAATTTGATTTAATGGTGCCCTTCCTCACCCAATAACGCCAGTCCGTTCAGGCCCTTTATCGATAGAGGGGGCCAAATAGCTCGTTTTGGCTGGGTACACCCCACACCCGCGTTACTTAACAACTGCAACGATTGCAGAGCTCCGCGTATTACATACTTCAATGATACGTGTACATCGAGCTGTCATACCGTTCATGTCGCGCAACTTTCAGGTGGGACCACCTGGCGTTGCTTCGCAAGCAGCTGGACCTGGTGGTGTAACCGTCAGTCCTCTTATGGTTAATTCTGTAATGGGCAAGTGTCCACAAAATAAGGATGAGTTACCTTATTGGCTTGCTGAAAAATTTGGACAAATTGAAGCTGTTTTTCCGAATACCACTCCTGTGGAGAAACACAGGATCTTAAACATAAGTTTGCCTAAAGACTTGATTCCCGAATTGGCTGATTGTAACACCTGGGGCAAGGTGTTTGCAGCGGTATATTCAAAGTGTTTCGGCACTCCCTCCATGACCGTACTCCCTTCCGTGATAAAACATGTTCAGGATGAACACGGAGCCGAGGCGGCTCTGGAATTAAGGATGAGACTAGTGGGGGTGTTCGAAGTGGTTGCTGATATGATCCTTGCTAATGTCAAGGGTGATACTGTGAGCTTACAAGTGGCTAACCGCTTGGAGGCTATCGCAGATGCAGATAAGCCACGCGAATTACCGAAGATTACTGCAAAGGCTTATAAAACTATTGGCCGCAATAGTCTGGGAGTTAAGCCTTTTACTCAAATGCAGACGCAATCTCAAACACAAAAGGCCCAACCTGATAAAGACGGGCGCCCGTTCTTTCCTAAAAAGAACTGAAAAATAAAAACAGGGGCAGCAACAGCAGAAGCAAGGTTCGCGTGCTCGTTCACCGACACCTGAGTCTTCTGAGCGTACTTATGATTTGCGCGACAGCGCGAAAAGTAAGACTCCTAATAGATTGCAAGTCCCTGATTAGCGCTCTCCTCGTTATTTACAGGACACATCAGACTCTCAAGTTGGTGGAGGGGAGCGCCAGGATCGTGGCAAGGGTCCAACTAATCAACAGGGACGAGATCAGCCTCGACAGTTTGACGTTAAAGCCAAACAAGAGCACCTGCCTCATTTTCAACCCCCGTATCAGAAGAAAAAAGTTACCGCTTTAACAGCGAGGTATGCTTCAGACGGTGAGAACGCGACTCCTGGCCTGGACATGGGCAGTGACTCTGCAGGACAGTGCAGCAGAAGTTACCATAGTGCGGGAGGCACTGCATCCCTGCCTGGAGGAGACAGCAACTGATACATTCATAACAGTCAAAACAGCAGATACCCGGGTTGCCCGACCCCCCAGATAGACTCTATGAAATTATTTTCCAAATTGAAGGTGATGTGCAGCGTCCAATCAAAGCGGTTTTCTGGGAAAATCTAACCTCCTCGTACGACATTTTGTTGGCGGAGGCAGATTGGCCTCCACCATTTGTGTCAGCCGCTTCTAAAGGGGAGGACGTGATACTTCCGAGTTTTTCGCGTTACGTCCCTGAGGAGCATGCAAAGGCTTTAGAAGCTGAGTGGGCTTTAGCCCTAGCCCCAGCGGTGTACCGTAATCAGGTAGGCTGGGATATAGATTCATGGGCACATGAGATAACTTTACGGTCTATGCCACAGCCACAACCGCAATATCCAATCAAACGCGAATCTAAGGCGCACGTTTGTGACATTCTAACACAGTTAGAATATCAGGGAGTGATTGAATCATGTACATCGCCGATGAATAATCCTCTCTTTACGGTATCAAAACCTGATGGTTCATATCGCATTGTGTTGGATTACCGAAATTTGAATAGTCATTGTCGCACGTTTGCGGTGCAAAAAACTCACAGCTCTGCGCTGGTGAACAACCTTGTTCGTAGAAAATACAAAACTACACTGGACATATCCAATGGTTTCTACAGTGACAATCTGGCTCCTGAGAGCCGTGACTTGACAGCATTCACCGCCGTCGGAAATCAGAAAAAATTACATGCTTGCCTATGGGGTATAATAATAGCCCCGGGGCATTCGCTGCGCGTGTTGTGTCTTTGTTACACAACATCGATCCCGATGCGTTCTCGAACGTGGATGACATTTATCTAACGGACGATGAGCTTCTGCCGCATCTTGTCCGAGTCGACCGCATTATTTCAGCGTTTGCCGACTATGGATATAAATTCAATTTTGCAAAGTCACACATCGCTCATTTGGCGGTGCTCTTTTTGGGCTATGAGCTCAATAATGAAGGAAAGGGGTTAGCCCCCCACTTCCTGGAGAAATGTGCACAATTGCAACCCCCATCTACACTGAAAAAACTTTAGTCCTTGCTGGGATTTTTGAATTTCGGGAGGACATACATTCCCGATTATGCCCAGCGTGTCAAGCCGCTTTATGCGTTGATACAACCAACATATTCTTCTGCCAGCTGGCTTCCGGAACATACCTCTATCCTACACTCTTTGCAATCTGACATGCTTGCAACTAAATACTTGTTGACGCCAGTCGCGGCTCCTCGAGGGAGTGTTGCGGGGCGGTGGGGCGGGGGAGGGGCAGGGTGGGGGGTAGTAAACTCCGGCATATGGCCGGACGGAGTTAAGTACATAAATAAATAAATAAAACTAATTACATTGCACGCGCTGCATCGCCATATGGCGTTGCAGCGCGTGCAATCTCTTCTGATACTGCATATAAATACATTTTAGTTGCAGTCGATTCGTGCACTAGATTCCTTTGGGTCTGGCCACAACGCAGTGCTGACGCTCGAAATGTCATCAGGGATTTGCGTGTCTTTGTCGGGATGTTTGCCTGTGGCACCTTCCACTCTGACCAAGGTCCAGCCTTCGCCTCTAAGGAGTACATGGACGCAATGAAGTCAATGGGGGTGCTGGTGCAGTTTTCATCTCCATGCAGGCCTGAGGGCAATTCAATTGTGGAGTGGATGAACCGTGACTTAAAGCAATCCTTGACAGCTAGAGTCTTAGGTACTGGCAGGGACTGGCTGGCCCACTTGTATGGTGTTCAACGTGCACTCAATAATCTCCCTATAAGATCTCTGGGTGGGCGGACCCCATATGAAATGCTCTTTGGCATTAAAATGTTTGTGCCAGACCTTGATGGTCTAGACGTTGTGGCGGCAGCTGCAACCTTTGACGTAGATAATCATTCTACTGTGTTACAGGATCTACAAAAGACCCGTGACAGCTACGCAACTGAACATTTACCCTCTTCCAATGATGCAGCACTGCTGATTCCGGTTGCCAGCTGGCTTCCCAAGATTGGAGATCTGGTACGAGAAAAGCTTGAGAACAAAAAAGAATTTGGTCCCTCATATTGTGCACCAGTTCCAGCACTTGGATGGAAGGGTACTCGTACAGTCATTTTACCACCTTTACCTGGTTGCAAAGACAACAGATACATCTCAGTGGACAATGTCAAGTTACACCGTCTGGCCGATTCTGAATAGTGTCACACCTGCTGTTTTGTGCAATGCTATCTCTTTGAATCCGGTCGCCTCAACCTCTACGACTAATGCCTGTACCAGTGAGGATGAGATGGAAACTGCTGTCGACCTTTCACCTGTTTTCCCTCCAACCTCTTCCACCACAGATGTCGAGTACACATATCCCACAGATGAGTCCAACAGGGAAGTGCCAAGCAATCCTAGACAACATCATGCTGATACCTCTCAGCCCCTTTAATACCGAGGGGGGAGAACGGATATTTTGGGGACCATGCCAGCTTCTCTTATGACTCATCCTCCTCGTCTTCTAGTTTGGCTGTTCCACCAACTAAATTGAGTATTTTCATACCTTGGTTCAAAAAGACGTACCTGGTCCCTCCATGGACCTACATTTGGTTGGTGCTTATCCTACTTTTCCTCTTTATGTCGATTGGATTTGTGACACTATTCTTTTTACTTACCAATGGTCATTATTTGCCAGAACGCTCTGCTGTGAACTTAGTCGATGGAATTCTGGCCCCACACACATCGTCCCACATCATGAAACGTGATCAGACTCTTGTGAACATTTCAGCATTCCCGGTTGCAGATGGCATCGTTTGGGATAAAGTAGCTTTCGAAATTCACGGCCCGACGGAAGTGCTCAGGGTGCCATACGTGTTTCGCGTCTCAGGAGATGTGGTAACACGGAACATGCATTCTGATGATTGGGATGTGAAAGCAGTACATTCATTGTTTTCTGATTTAAAATATTATGCTGCTTTTGATGCTGAAGATTTGTATTTAAATTCTGCAAATTATGCTGTTCTCTTCTGTTATCAACACTATGGGCATCATTGTTTGCATAAGACAAACACTATAAGACCGGTTTTTAATCACACTCAATTGGAACATTGCCCTACTCCCATGAAGGGGAGTTCGAAAATTCTTAGAAATAAGTTCACATATTTTACAGATTATAACATGTCCAATCCGGAATCCTATTTCTTTAAACCACAATTGTCATCTCAATCCAAATTTATCCTGACCCACACTAAATTGATTTATTCCAACTCTTTTAGGACTAAATTGGCAACTCAGGGTTATGATCACTGGAAAGAGACCATTGATTTAAACTCAATCTGGGGCACAAAGCCTTGGCAGGTTCAGGGAACTGAGGCTCTGCATCGTGCCTGCCTAATCCCGGCTCAAATTTTATTTTTAAAGGATACAGTGTACCAAACCACGTGCTTTGCACGATGTGCAAGGTTGATAAACAATGCCCCTTGTTATTCTGTTCTGGTCAGTCCCTAGCACCTAGACATAACATGCTAAACACAGCTGCACTGCTGGAGACTCATGCTTTGATATTAGGGGGATGCTTGTTGTTTTAGCAGACACTTGGAGGGAGCCCTTTCCATGGAGAAGAGCTATGCTGTTCCTATGATGTAAACCTTACATTTAGGCTTTAAGGTATGTGGTCTGCTGACAAAGCCCAGAGATCTTCTTTTATATAATAAACCTCTTCCAGTGAAGGGGGGGGGGTGGTTAGGCCTTATAGTCCTTTTTCCACTGTCTTTATATAATGACATCCCTCTTTGTACTCTATGGAATTGTAACAATGCTAATTGTTCTGAGTTTATGCATTTTGCTGCTGGTAGTATACTGTATTATAGAGCACGATAGTTAAAATAAACATTTTGAACTATTACAGTGACTCTGACAATTCTTATCTGTGGACAAGTGCGAGTGAGCGAGCGAAAGGGTATGTCTTGCTACCGCGATTTCTGAGAGAGTCGGGAGTGTTGTGTTCTGGGTTGTCTAATCATTTGTGGCTTCTCAATTTTGGAGGAGAACGAATGAGACACTATAGCTAGTCGGTTTTGGGATTTTGGGCACTAAGGTGGTAGGTTGGTACACCCCTATACACCAAGGTCCTGTTTTCCTGCACATAGTTCTGTGTAGGTGCAGAATCCCTGCAACAGTTCCTATCACATGGAGAGCCAAATGTTTGTGTCCTGTGTAGGAGACACAACATCACTGTTGCTTACTTTCACAGACGACAGTCCCTGTAACACCTCCTGTATCAGGTCAATGGAGCAAAGGTGATCTTCTCCGGTCCCCACAGCAGCCGCTGAGGAAGCACTCGGCACCTGTGAGCCTGTCTTATAGCCGCTGTCCATTCCGCCAAGAGCTGGAGCATCCCGTGGAGGCTCAAAGAATGCTGTCATCATCATGGGAATACGCTGTGGATATTGATACATGTGGGCCCTTAATGGGTCCAGTAGTATGTTTATGTCCGGTGGCACAACCGATGGAAGGGTCAGACACAAGTCCAACACACATTCGTTTCTGCAAAACAGGCAGCGGAAAACAGGCAAGATGCAGTCAAACCAGACTGGTTTGAACGATAGGAACCAATGCTCACTTAGATCCCAAAGCCGAGGTGTGCCCTGATGAAGCACCATTCGTTCACCACAACGTCGCACCAGCAGTGCTTTTTCCGTCTCTCAATGAACTGGGATGTCCATTGCGAAGCAGGAAAATTAAAACCAGGATACCCACTACAAGTAGTAGGACCAGCAAAGCCCTCCAAAAACGATTCCCAATACGGAGTGTATGAATGTTGGAATGAATCCGAAGATTTTCTGAAAGGTGCTCAATAGCACAGAGCCTATATGTTTAAATAGGTGCATGATCCCCCTCGTATCAGACATGTTAAAGATACGATGAACCATTTCCCTGAAATGGAGAGGGAAGTTCGTACGGACTAGTGCATGTATCTCAGATGAAGAGCTTGCAACCTGGAGATCAAACGTCTCTCGGGCTGAGGTTAAGGCTACATCTTTCTGAAAATGCATGGCTTTCAGTCTGCTCAGAGAATTAAACCATACAAATGAAACATTCAATGAAGGTCATGGCTAGCCTCCCTAACTGTGTTGGTCGGTGGAAACAATACTTGCATATAACAAGTAACCCTGGAACTTACTGTGACCATATATTTGATGCCTGGTACCATCCCACAACAGCCTTGATTATTCAGCATCAAATAGCTCCCATTTGAGAGCAGCTTGAACACCAGATGAATCACGGCAGCTGGGGAACCCTTCAAGTAACAGGACAAGTTAGCATCTGAAGGCCCTGTGAAGGGAAATGTCCTGGCAAACTAAGGACCCACTTTCAAGCACTTTCAGTGTGAACCGCTGACAAAAACGTCACTGTTCCTATTCGAGCATCTAAATCTGTACGGTAATTCCCAGTACTCGTGTATGTACCCTTCTCCTCGCGCTTCATATCTGCCTTCCTGATGGTATTCGAGACAGTATTGAAATTGGAATGTCGTGACTGGCAGTGTAATGTAGCCATGGATTAACCATACTGTGGAAGGTGACTCAGTCACGGTGAATTGTAATTGGTCCAATTGTTCAATGTGCAACATGGTACATTTTGCATCTCTGCATGCCATAACCATCTGCTTTTCCGTTAGATTGTATACATAGAACAGAGTTGTGTTCTTTATGTAACGCCAGGGCACGTGGCAAGAACGCAATGATTGTAGCGTTCAGCTTAATAATAGAATGGACCGCAATTGCGATTGTCCATGTTGGAGAATAGACAAATCCTGTTCCATTATATCTATTGCAGAAGACACAATGTTGCCCAGTGAATAAATCCTGGATGATAGTGTGGTCATACCATTGTTGACCACAGCCAAGGCCTTTTCAAGGTTAAACTTATCTATTTCACATAGTCTCTCAGCAGCATCCTGTTGAGAGATTTTCCATAGCTCATTGTAAATAGCATACAAGAAGCACTTTTTACGCCTAACAAAAAATCCCTAAGATCCATTTCATCAGAGAGAAGGGATAAGTGTTGTTACACTTGGGACAGTGTCAAGGTCTTTAGCCACTCTAGGCATAACTTCCCAACACTGTAAGACATCACCACCCGAGTGTTCTGATTGTACATAGCGTTGATCAGGCCCATGGATACTAAATCTTTCAGTGGTACCCCTGAATCTTGACTGACACCTATTTGTGTTGATAGGCCAAACCAACCATCCCTTCCAATTGGGGTGTGATGAATTGTAAGAACTATTGTGTAGCATGGCACCTAATGTTTCCTCACTGTGCAGTGTATAGTTTTGCCAGCCCTCAAAGCGTGTAGTGAGGGAATCCGAGGTGTGTTCAAATCCTTAATCTTGGCTGGTCCAAGACAGGAAGTCTGTTGCACTGTCTCATTCAGGAAAATCATTTGATGTGGTATGAGGCATGCTCTAAATAAGGCCTCAATTCCCTGAACATGCCAATCTTTAGTCCCCAGACAGATTTTGTGTCTAAAGTGTCCCTCCAAAAGTCGAAACCCGTTGGGAAATAAAGGAAGCATAGTATATCAGCTTAGTATTAGTAAGCATATTTTTCTTTGCAGATGTAGGTGCTTGCCTATATTAATAAAAGGCTGGGTCTAAAGTGTTAAACCCAGAAAAATAAGCAAACTTTTGTGCAAATGTTGTTGAACTTTCTTTCAGCTGTGTTGGGCAATGTTCCTATTGAGGGTAAGTGAAAACATTACGGGGATACTTGCTTTGTGCAAAACATGGTGACCATAGTGTTGGTAACAGAACATGTCACCAAAATTAGATGTACCATCACACAATTCATCATTTGAAAATGCTGCGGATTGTTCTAAATCCGATAGCATAGTATGCACTGTTTCAATGTCCCAGTCATCAGAGAGAGTACTAGAGGTAATGATAGCACTAAGAGAAATGTTGAACAAATGTGGTATTCTTAAAAGTTCAGTAGGACCATACACATCATATGATACTCTCTACCAAACTATTCCTTCAGGAACTGGAACTGCTTTAATGTTCACTAAGGACACGTCCCTCTGTTCACGTTGTGATGATGCATGCGATTTCAGGACCAAGTTCACATGTTGTACTGCTGAGCATTCTGGGAAGTAATGTCCATTCAGGAGCAAGAAAAAGACAATCACTATACCAATTCAAAGGACTAGGAACAGTAGACCAATTGCAATCCAGAGCTGTAGCCAGGGAGAAACAAAGTAAGTCTTTTTCAGCCACAGATACAAATCACAAATTCGTTATTTGTGGGGAACAGGCGGTGGTAGTAACTCGGGTTCACTTGGATCTGATAAGAAATTGTCAAAATCAATTAAATAGCCAGACGCAGTCCGATCTATGTTTGGTAGCTCAGCAGATTCTGTCGAGCTGGCAGATGACTCCATTCGAGACATATTCACATAGACATTGGTGTTAGGCCAAATTGAGATCTGTGTTTCATTTGTAGTTTGATGTTGTTCAGTTTCAACAGGTACAATTTGCATTCCATTGTTGGTAACTCCTTCACTTCGTGGAGTGGAGTCTTCAAAAGTTATTAATCTTTCCATCTGAACTTCCTGTATGATAGCGAGAGGAGAACGGTGGCTACCCAGGAGCCCACTCGGCCTTCTGTTGAGTATCGACCACATAGTGTGGCTTGATCAGATCAATTGAGACAAATCTCTTGTCTTTGCAGCCAGCATGAGGCGGAAAAAGTACTGTTCTTGTTCCTTTGAAAGCCAGGACAGGTATAGGTGCTCTGTAAGATGACCCAAATTCATTTTTGTCCACAATCTTTTCTCTGACCAGGTCCCCAACTTTCGGGACCCAAGCAGGTCTTGCCGGAACAGCTTTCACTTCTCCAGTGGTGTTGCGTTTTACTTGGACGTTTCTTTGTAATGCCCGTAATTCATTGAGTTCCTGTAAAACAGCCACACGATCATTGATGTCAAATTGATTTTCATCTACCACTGTGCTGCCACAATCAAGGTCTGTTACCCACATTCTTATACAGAACAGGACTTCATATGGAGTACGGCCCCCCCAGGAATTTTCTTGGCATGTTTTTAAGTACCCTCTGGACCCCATATTGGTGATTGACCCAACTGCCACCCGTGCCTAATACCCTGGCTGTTAAGGATTGCTTTATGTCCCGGTTCTTCCTCTCCACGATCGAATTTCCCTCGGAATTTTATTTATTTATTTATTCATTTGCAAAGCACCTGAATCACCCCCGGAGGGGTATGATACGGGGAGGAGTGCCGCAATGCTAGACCCAAACTTCCCATGGCTTCTTTGTAAGCCGTGAGCTAAACACAGGGCCACGGACGGAATGTAATGTGCTAATTGCGTATGTCCCTATGCAGACTCTCAAATCCTTTATAACAGTTCGGGCGTCAGCCGAGGGCTGAGGCCAAACCCACAGGAATCTAGAGCATGTATCCACTGCCACCAAGATGTACTTGTAAGCCCAGTCAGAATGGAAGGGTCCGTAGTGGTCCAAATATACACATGCAAGTGGTCTGCCTGGTATCAGTAGTGGTGTTTGAGGTAGATGTGCTACGGTGGAGCCTTTCATCTGCTGACAGATGTCGCACTTGCTGTTTTAGTAGTGAAACAGTTGCAGCAATACCTGCGTGTGCTGAACCCAGACGCTCGTTTGAGGCTAGAATTAATCCTAATCTGCGATCCATGTTTGGTATTACTCTATACCCCACTCCTGGAATTTGAGCATATGTAATGTTTTGCGCATCTAACTTGTAGGAATACTTGAGTGGAAAACCTTTTGGCAAGGCTGAGCTGTTACGCGTGGCATTTACATTTATCATTATTTGTCCATCTATCCTCGTGCTGGAACAAGTGATTGCAGAAACAGCAGCAGTTCGCACTGTCGCCTTGGCGGCTTCATCAGCCAACAAATTCCCTTCAATGTGCACGCCAACACACTGTTGACTTAATGTGTGAATTTCATGACCCCGAGGTAAGCATTCTTTCAGCTTTGCCACCTGTTCCCAAAACAACTTGTGCTTGATTGTGCAACCTTTGGAATCTCAAAACCCATTCTGGCCCCAATAGTGAAGATATTCATTGTATGACTGGACACAATAAAATTAATCGCACACAATGAGTGTGGGGAATTCCCGATCTGTATTTTCTAGTGCCAGTATAAGGGCTTTTAGTTCTGCAAACTGTGCCATGCTATCTCCTAGAGACTGCGTCTGTGTATTGCTATGATGGAACTTGCTGTCCCGCATACGTCCCTTCACAATTGCACATGCTGCGCTGTACTGCTGTTTTCTTCCTACAGCAGGCTGGGCAGATCCATCAGTATAAATGATGTATTCATACTGATCGAGAGGCAGGATTTCATTCGGGAGAGGAAATTCTTGTTCGTACTGCAGAAATGCTTGTGTTTTCAGTGTTGCAGTGCAGTGCTTTTGCGTTTGGAATACTTGCTTTGGTAACAGCCTCTAAGGTTGGTACTGGAGTCACAACAATTATGCGTTTCCCCTGTGCTAGTGCTCTTTCTCTCACTACAGCAGTTTCTACTGCTGTCAGTATCTTTTCAGTGGATGGAAAACGCATTTCAGCGTTTGCGTATAAATGTGATTTTTATGCTATTACCACAGTTTTGCCTTCTTTGAAGGTGAGGTAAGTGTACCCTGATTGACCCGCGTCTACCCTGATGACCAAGTTAGTGGTATTTACACGTGTGTGTAAGTGTTTGGAAGCTATCATGTCAGCTTGTACGGAACGGATAATTTCTGTGTGTTCCTGTGTCCAATGTTGTTCTGAAAAATCAGGGCTGATTAGGTCATAGAAAGCTTTAACCCTTTCAGCGTAATCTAAAATGTATGTTCTGCCAAAATTAAGGAATCCTAAAATGGATTGTAAACCTTTCAGAGTCTTTGGAAGTTAGAGCAGCGCACATTTTTCTAAAAAGTTAGCTGCCAGGCTATTCCCTTCACTTGATTGCTCATACCCCGAAAAATAGGACATTGAGGTGGGCATCTAACCTGGGCTTCTATTGGAATTCTATAACGCATATTAGCAAGCCCATTATCGCCGCTTTAGCGGCAGTTTCCTGTCGCTAAAACGGCGATAATTTTATCGCCGGTCTTGCTAATATGCCCCTAAATTTGTAGCCCACATTGGCAAACCACAGAATTATGTTGTTTTACCTGTTCAAGTGTTCCACTAACTCATCGTCCATCAGATAAATATCATCTACGTAGGACAATGCTTCCTCATCACAATTTTGAAGTAACTCTGATAGTCTTGCTGAGAACAACCCGGGGCTATTCTTATACCCTTGTGACTGTCTACAGAATTGGCGTTGAGTGCCTAGAGCCGAGAATGTTGTCAAATATCTGCTTCCAGGCGCTATATTTTGTCAGAAGAAACCATTCGAGATATCTAGTGTTGTTTTGTATTTTTTCCCCACAATGTTATTCAAGAATGCGGCACTCTGTGCATTTTGTACTGCAAATGTTTGTGTGCATGTGTTCAAATGCCTGTAGTCTAAAACTAGACGGTATGAATTGTCGGGTTTCATTACGGGAAACAAAGGATTATTCATGGAAGAGGTGCAGTTTTCAATCACACCTTGGTACTCAAATTGATCTAAGATCTCCCTGACGTGTTTCTTTGTGTCATGTTTTATTGGGTACTGCCTCTGTGGAGTAGAAGTAGATTATAATGGGATTTCATTGTGAGGTGAGTCAGCATCCCACCCTACATGGTTGCGGTAAAGTACGGGAGCTAGCGCTATAGCCCACTCCTGCGTGTATAAATTTTTAAGTGACTCTGGAATGAGGTCGGATAAAGCCAGTAAAATTACATCTTTCCCCTTAGGGCACTCCATAACAAACTCAGGCGGCCAATCTCTTTCAGCCAAAAGAATGTCGTATCCATATGTTAGGTTCTCTCAAAAAAGACCTTTCACTTTCCTGGGTATGTCTCCCTCCATTAGGAGCGTAATTTTGTATAAACGATGTGAGACTCTTACCCTTGTATCCGGTGTCTCCACCGTGATATATTCATTCAACGCTGCTGTCACCAGAAATTCTATCAGGTTCTGGTGAGCTATTGTCAGAACCCATTTCCCGTCCTCAGTAGCCTGGGCATTTCTTATTTTAAGGCCAGCTACCTTCTTCTTTTTAAATTGAGGTTTAGTTTTGTGTTTATCTTCTTGTTTGATAATATAGTCTGAAGTACGATGTGTCTCTTTTTTTGGCTTGACTCGCTCTTCTGATCTGTGTTCTGACCATCCTTCCCTCTCCGAGTCTTTTGATGAACTTTAAAAGGAACGAGAGGAATGTGTATCAGTATCCTGATACCTGTCCGTTTTTTTATTAATATCACGGTATCTAAGACTATATTTTTTTTCAGAGGGCTTCTGTTGAGGAGACCCATCCCGTGATCATGATGCATTCTGCATTCGGCTTATTATTTTTTGATTGTTTGTTATCCCATTTCTTTTTAGAAGAAGTGGGTGTTTGCTTTGAGTTATCCTTTTCAGAATTACCCGGTACTTGTGGTTTCCCATGTCTGGCTCCCAACTTATCTCTACCCAGCAAAGCATAGGTTTCTTCGATAATCTTAGGTAGTTCTGTTGTGCAGGAGTGAATTTCCTCAGGCGTTGGCGTATAGCCCCGCTGCTGCCTCCACCTTTTATGTTACCTAACATAATTGCTGATACCTCAGTTTCATCCACAAGTCCAGGGCAGGTTCTGCCATGTACTCATTCTGTATTTGTTTCAATACATCTACTAAAACTGCTATTGAGGGGTTCCATGAGTTCTGGTATAAACGGCAGCGAAAACTGTACCCTAGGTGGTTGTGAGAGGGTCAATGAGAACGTTATGTTTCCCCCCCTGTCTCCGTGCTCCCCTAACACTGTACCCACACACGGAGATCCGCGCAGATCGGGGAAGCAGGAGTTAATTCCGCCGGCTGCCTTTTGCCTCCAGGGACGTCACGAACAGCTGAGGCCTTGCCACCAATCAGACCACAGAGAGGCGGGGTCATGGTCCCTAAAGGCGGAAGTCGCAGACAGGGAGGGCGCATTATGCCGGGAGGAAGAGGAAGAGGAGAGAGACGCTGTGCCGAAGGAGACAACTCTGAAGGAGAGCAGAGATGAGAAGGAGACCACGGGGAGCCCCGACCCTCTGGACCCGGATGAAGACGGTGGATACGAATCCTGGACGGAGGAGTGGTGGACGCCCCCGGAGGATGCTGGAGAGCTGCCGCAGCTCCGGAGAGTTGCGGCTGACGTGGTACGTGGCTTGGGAGGGGGAACGGGGAGGGAGTAGAAGGGAGGGTCGTCGGGAAGATTGGATTTGTTAAGGGATTCACTGAGTGCCATCACTGTGTGTGTGTGATTCCCCACCGTTTCCTACACTTCGCCCGATCCCTCATGACTGTATCACCCGCTCCACCTGTGTTCTTTCACCCCCTGCACTAAAACCAAGTTCCACCCCTATTCTGATATTGCATATTAGATGCTAAGCGGGGCACTCCATGGAGATGAGTCCAGAGGCCTCATGTTTGGGCTTCTATCTGTCTTGATCCGCTGTATTCACTTAGTCCACCTCATTTTCGTACTACGCACGCCTGTGGGCTCTGTAGCCGGTGAAGGGTTCTGTCCTGCTAAACCGTTACCAAGAATAGGTGTAGTAACCGCTCCTCTCTTATGTTGCTTCTCTCCCTTGTGAGCCTCCCGGGACATCCACCCCTGAAAGACGAACCCCCAGAGGAGTGAGAAACGAAGGCCCCAGCTACCGCCAGGAGAGAAGACGACCCTTACAACCAGTCACAGTTGACCTTGTTTGTGTGCAACCAAATAAAGTGTACCACCATTGAGCCCAAAATCTGGCCTCCTCGCTTCATCTTCCGCCCGTCCCTATCACAGTGGTATAATCCTCTATCAGGGGAGCTATCCCCATTGGCAAGCAAACTGTTAGTATTCTGTGTTTTTCCTGCAGGCCCGTATGGGGAAATACTGCTTCAAGCTGTGCTTTTTTCTGTGCTATCCAGAACGGCATTTGTTCCCGTTTGGTGAGCATTTTTCCCATAATTGTATTCAGCATTTTTGGGCAGATATTTGTCGTAGTCAATTGAGGTTGACCAGCTTGAGTAATCCTCGCAGGTTCAATTGTAAGTGTTCACATTACACACTGTGTAAGGTTTCTGTATAGTTTTACTACGTCTCTGTAAAGTGTACCTAATTCTGCTGCTTGCAATGTGTCAATCTCTGAATGTGGTGTGTAAGCAGCTAGGACTGGCGACGTTGCTCCGTCTCTGCTGAGCGGACCGATTTCACATTTGTTGTGGTGTGGGGGAGGGCACCTTTAAACCAATTAATATGCTATTGGTATGTTAACAGGACTTTTACGTCCATGTATGGAAAGTATTCTCCAGGTGTTTTATCTTCAGTGTTAGTATGAAACAAATGTGTGCGCACATCTGCAGGTGGGAATTTGACCCAAGAATAGAATATCTATGTCCTGAATACCTTGTGTGCTTCGATCATTAAGGTAATACTACCACCCATTGTCCGGAGGCCGTATTGTAATAATTTAATAGTAACTGCATGTCTGCAATTCTCGGTATTGTTAAGAGCAACTTCCTGGTCATCTTCCCCTGTACCCGCAACACCGTCTCCATTAACAGACATTGTGGGAGGAAGTAGTAAGGAAAAGAGATAAGGATTTGCTGTGTGGGGAACTATAATCCTTCAAGCTTGAAAAACCTACAGCCAATACATATGGTCTGCCTACTCAGCTGAGGCGGATTTCCCTTCCCATTCCAGACGTCTCTGGTTAAATGTGATTAGGAGTCTCTGAGAAAAGCACGACTGAACTACTCAGATTTGACCGTTAAATAAGAACCAAACCAACGTTGATGGCGCCATGTCGTGTAATTCCTAAAAATACATAGGATCTGCGCATTTGTTAGACAACAGGGATTGGTGTCTAAACTGATTCCGGACACCCCCACAGGATATGTCAGCCTTTAGACCGGCTAGCTGACAGTGCCACCATAAGCCCCCGAACCTTACCAAGGAGCGAAAAGTTTCTGGCAACCATTGAACATGACAACCCTTGAACCTTCAGGGTTCATGGAAACAGTACAGTACTTTTCGCTCAGTCAATTGTGCTCACTTAGTCTCAGAGAGATACACAAAATAAACATTGGGGACGTTTTCAATAAGTATTTATTGATTCAGTGTCATTCTAGTATAAAGCATGTTTGCTGCGACAATCAATAGACAGAAGCAAATGTAAATGATTACAAGCACCAACAGAGTTAAATAGAAGGTAGACTTCTACTATTGTGCTAAAACAGTGAATATATGCAGGCATATAAACAGGACAGTAATCAAGCGTACTCCTACGATGCGGACCCTACCTTAGTGTATCTAAGTGTACCTAGCATGTATGTGGGTATGAAGCCAAGAATCCCCTAGGAAAAAGCCAACCCCATTATCTGATAGGAGAGAATGAAGGACCCCGTCTTGGTCACAAGTTGGATACCCCGCAAGGGATGTCTGACCGCTGCGTGTTGAAGCTTCAGCGTGTAGGGACCTCCCTGTCTTGTGTCATCATAGAAGCGTCTCTTCCGGTTACTTAGTGAAGGTGTGGCACTTTTATACCAAAAATGTAGCCTCGGGAATTCTAACCACAATCAATATGTTGTGAGTACGATTATTTAAATGAGCATAAACCAATAATTGCAATTATGCAAAGTAGCCCTGTCGCCCAAGGATGAAGATAGCGATGACTTTTGTACAGAGTATGTTAATCCTGTTTTGTACGTCATGTGCATGGGATTAAGATATGATGCTGAGAATCTTTATGCATAATACATGAGGGTAGTTTCAAGAAAACCACTCGATATTTAATCAGCACATAACTGGGGAAAAGGTCATTGCTAGAACCGTTATGCAGAGCACGGGTAGAACACATGTAGGTAAAAGGTAGCTTTGCTACTTAGGCCTAGGTTAGGGAACATAACACTGGCATCGATTTGTACATGGCAACAGCCCCCAAATTCCTAACTCAGCGTCCATACCACTATGTCAATTACTGGGCATTTGCACACTGGTAAGGAGACATGATCTGTCGCCCCGGTGGACCGGATAAAATAACTGACTAGTTTACCTTTTTCAGGAAGGAGTTCTTATGTCCTTATCAGACATGATAGACACCTACAACGTGTGGGCTGGCCACTTTTTGACATATCACTCCATCCAACAGACTGTGAAGGCTACCTGGGGGGGCGGGAGAAGCAGAACTATCCCCATCATCTATTATGCATGCTCTCCTCACACATAGTAGCATGCGACGCACGTTATATTTGACATTGCTCACTGGAGGGATGGGAGACACAGAGGCAGTTCTAGCTAGGTGGGACGATGTTCTCCCGCAACTGCTGACAGATAATACATAGACATAGGCATTACATCATGTGAAGGAGGTGTCCAGGAATCCTCGATTCCATTTCACACAATTTAATTAAACACATAATGCTTATCTCTCTCCCCACCATATCAAACGCTTGTTACCCACATCAGTACCTGAGTGCCCGTGATTAAATTTGGTGGAACCTTGCTTTTATCACATGGTGTGGGATTCTCCAGTGATCTGGAATGGAGGTCACTGGCACCATGGAGGAACTAGCAGACCACACATTGCTGCCCACTTCTGAGTCCTGCCTGTTAGGCCTTCGCTCTAAAGCAAAGGGGGACAAGCACTTACACAGATTTATAGATCTTGCATTTGTACATTTGTACTTTTCAAACGACAAATAGCCATAACATGAAAGGCAGCCTATGTACCGGATACAAGGAAATGGCTACTCACACTCCTGCAATAGGCACACGCAGAAGATAATATACTACACACGCTACGCTCCAAGGGAATGGGCAGAGTAGAGGAGGGAATTGGGATACTTAAATTCTTAATATTGAGGCCAAAAATGACACCCGCCCACCATGAGGAGACAACATCAGAGGTATCATGCATATGTCCAAATTATATTCAGACAGACATATGAATGTTGTACATCCTCACCGCAGTGTGATTCCAATTTTTATTTAGAAGACGTGCAGCAACAAGATGTAGCGACCAGTGTCATTAACTGACTCTCATGCTCTCTTATCCCCCTGTGTCCTTGATGTTCCTCCCTGACTCCTCTTTACTTATTATTTTTTTGATGTACCATATATACTCCAGGAACTGCGTGTTTTACTTTCTTCACTATCCATTACCCCAGTGAATGCCACTCACCTCTGGAAGTTTTGCTTTTGCACTGATTTAATAAGTTGTACTGCCCAAACAAGATGTGTGCACATGTGTATCACTTATTATGTCTTTGATGCTTCATGTACCTTGTATGCCTTTAGAAGGTTCCTATTATTGCAATGCAACAAATTGAGACAAAATGTAGTGATCATTTAAAAAAACTTCTAAAAATATTCAAACCTAAAAGAAAAGACAGCAAACCCAATAAAGGTCTTATTCCTCTTGAACCAGACACTTAACAGAAATCGGCTTACAGCAAATACTATGTGGCACGAGGTATCAGTTTTTTAATACCATAAAAGCTAAGCTACCAAATATGAACCGCACCACTGCTAGTCAAATAATTTCATAAGTAATAGTACATAGTTGTTGTATAATCTGAATTCAATGAAGGAAATAGTTGTGGCTGCGAGATATGTATTATTTTCTTGTTTATTTAGTCCTTGAAACAAACCATCAGCCAGATGCCAGATGCTTGATTACAGCTCCCTTGAGAAATATCAATATTGGGCCACAACCCATTGGAATGGTTGTCGCCTTCGATTGACAGTGCCCTGAAGAAGTCCTATGTTTAAAAGGACGAAACGCGTTGGCTGATGGTTTGTTTCAAGGACTAAATAAAGAAGAAAATAATACATATCTCGCAGCCACAACTATTTCCTTCATTGAATTCAGATTATACAACAGCTATGGACTATTACTTATGAACTTATTTGACTAGCAGTGGTGCGGTTCCAATCTGGTAGCTTTGTATTTAATCACCTCGTTAAGGGTGGTGTCTCTGGACAGGGGGCACATTTGGTTTGCTGCACACAGGATTATTTTTTGTATTTAATTAGCGGTATACTTCGGTACAGGTGCTGCACATGTTGCTTTGTGTTCCACTGTCCAAGTTTCGAGTTTTTATACCATAAAAGCTACCGAATATCTCCGGGTCCCTAAATTCAGGCACACCAGTCAGATCCACTAGAAGCGAGAACCTAGGTTCATCAGAAAAAAGAACAAAATATGTTCCTCCGATTCGGGACCTATGCCACAAGTGGGACATGTACTAGGAGACATTCCATGAGTCCCCTTCTTTACTACCACTTTAAGTGGTAAATTTTCCAGCTTGAATCTAACATACAAGCTTTTAACAAAGGATGTGTGTGATACTATCTAACAACACTTGGAAAGGAAATGTAAACTTAAAATCAAGGTATTGATTGGTTAGGCTCCCATTGTTCATGTTCAAAAACAAAGTGATCATAAACAAATGCCCATTAACAAGACTTGTAGAGGTGCAACATCTGCATTGCTGATAATTTAAATTTTTTCCCACAGTCCTATTAGACCCAATTTTGCAAGCCAACTAGATACATACTTTAACCAAGGAACTTTCAATGAGTTTGTCAGACTCATTAGTTTCTTTACAGACTACCTGTAATCAATTAGCTCTGGAGTGATCTATAGTCTTAACTGATAAACCAATGGCTTCAGTTTTGCCACATCTAAATTTCCTTTGAGCCCAGTATAAAAAAAAGGTACAAGGAGAGTACTTGTAGGGACTGAAATAAGGGATCCTATAAAACTATTCTCAGCAATAGTTAATTTCTGCAAGTCATTATAGCCCTATAATTCAGCTCCATAATGGGTGGTATTCTGAGCCTTGGTTATGTAGACTTCCAAGGCAGGGGAGATTGAGTGGGAGCTAGTTCTAAAGTGCATGTGTAAAATAGCTTTGGACCTGTGTTGAATGAGTAAAAAGCTCTTTTTAAGTTGAGGGTACCAAGCGCAATTATCAGACATTTTTATTCCCAAATAATCAAAGCTTTGAACACGTTCTAACACATCAGCCCCCACCCTCATAACACAATTCCTGATTGGTCTAGCCCTAAATACCATAAACTTAGTTTTTGCTACATCCAGCTCTAAGACTCTTAGGTTGCAAAACGTAAAAAATTGGTCTACTATGTTTTGAAGACCAATTGGTGTCTTGAAAATAAGCAACAAATCATCAGCAAAAAGTAAGAATGGGACCTTTAGGCCATTTAAGATAGGTGAATCATTCAAAAAATCCAGTAGGTCGGTGGCCACATTGTTAACATATAAAGGAAATAAAGTGGGCACTAAAACACACTCTTGACGAACACCTCAATTTATTGGAATGCGGTCAGTAAGTTTGCCTTTATCTCCCCAGCGTACTTGCACATAGTTATTTTCATGTAAATGCACAATAAGATTAACCAAATCAGCAGGGACACCCATTCCGTCAAGAATACTCCTTAGTTTATTCGGCAGGACAAGATCAAACTTAGAAAATAGATCTACAAAGGCTGCGAAAAGATTTTGCTAGTTGAGCAAACCCTATTTCCAAAACAGGATGGCAAATCTAAATACCTGGTCAACAATACTGGTCTTTGCTCGAAAAACTGCTTGGAGGGGGGACAATATATGATGTTCATTCACCCAATTTAACAACGTATCAAGAACCTGCCTAGCAAAAATCTCCTGCAGATTATCCATAAGGCTGATGCGGCGATAGTTGAAAGAGTCGTCACGATCTCTCTTCTTGTAGATTGGAATAATTGTGGCTCTCCTCCAAGTATGAGGAATTTCTCTGCCACAAAATTAGACCAGACTACATCCCCTGGGATCTTATCTGGGCAGGGTGCCTATGCCGGCTTGTGACGACCATTAGCATCAAGAGTATCAGATATGCAGAGCTAAGTTGCAGTTATGTTCTGGATAGCAGGGGTGGTGTTCCTGGGACTTGGGCATAAGGACAGATTGGCTGTACCAGATAAGGAATACAAGCATGTAAAATGTGAGGCCCACTTGTCTGGCTTGGCTGGATATAATGAAAAACAGTATTCGTACCTTCCAGGATTCTGTGTGCAAAAAAGCTTTATTATAATTTGCCCTAGCGACACAGAGTAGATCTTGCCAATTCTTGTCTTGCCAATTACTCTTAGAGCCCGATTATAAATTTGCCAATCCTGGGGTGGGCTGCCACGCTGCCGCCCCACTCCAAGACTGCCAAAGAAGGCACAAGCCGCCCGCCAGAATATGTGTATTTCTGTAGTCTGGCAGGTGCCACAATGGGAACGCCATAGCCCGTTCTTGCACAGCATGGACTGTCAAGTCCATGCCATGCAGGAAAGGGGGAGCATGCACACAGGGGGGCACACCATGTGTCCCCCTGCATGCATACCACAGGGCTGAGGCAACGGGAGGCCCTTTGTTTACTCACCGCCAGTATTTTCATGGCGGGCTCACCACCATGAAACTGCTAGCAGTGAGGAAACCCGTAATATGCTTGGCAGTGCAGCAGCGGCACCGCAAAGCATATTGCAGCTTCGAGACCGCCGGGGATCGTGGTTCCCCGCAGTTGCAGAGGTCTCACAATGGTCTGACTACCGTAGTCATAATACAGCGGTCAGACCACTGGTCCCTGACCACCACAACGCCTCCACCACAGGTTCGGCAGTCCCATGGACCACAAAACTCGTAATCAGGCCCTAAGTCTTCTCAAGTGCCATTAAATAATTACTTCTAACCTTTATAATTTCCTTGCGTGAACGCATTTGAACAGCCAGTTGTGGAGCTCATTTTCATTGTTTATATCCTTGGGTAAACCAAGGTTTCGTTTTGACACAGGGAGTTTGCTTATGTATAACATTTTTATAAAAGAGGTCCCAATGTTTAGAGTAGAGCTTGTAATGAATCTCTAGGATGGAATTTCATCATCCATGCAACCTACGAAATCAGTCAAGAATTCAACATACCAGGAATACATTTCAGAGAGGCGGTTCGAATTAGACAATCCTTGGGGCCATGCAATCCGTCTACAATTGTTGGCTTTCATAGGAAGAGGTACCTCAGTATGATGTAAAACAGGTGCTGTACTAAAGACATCCCCATGCAAGTATGCGATCAGGGGGTTAAGATCACTGTCAGCACAATAGTCGACTTTCATGTCATCAAGATGTGGCCAGAGCCTTAGATCAACAAGCACGTAGTTAATAATACTTCTATACACCCCCTGCCAAAGGTGGGTGGCATCTCTTGATCGGAAAGGGTACAGCCATTACACGCTCTTAGGCCTCTAGCCACTACAATTGAAGCTGGCTGAAGGGCTAAGTTGGAAAAATGCCTCAGTGGTTTACAGTTAAAGTTGGTACGTTCCACTGCTTATCCTCCAGCTCAATCAGAGTATTAATACAAGCTGAGGGTTCTAAGGTGACATTAAAGTCTCCAGTAACAATGACTTAAGCCTGCTTCTGATGCAATTTGATTAGCTCATCAATGAATTCTAAAACAGGGGAATTGTTATTAGTGGGGGCTGATCTCACGTACACATTAAATATTACCATATTCAACCCAGAAGAGAACTTGAGGATAATCCCCATTAAATAAGGTGAGTCAACTTTTAACAACGAATGTGTGGAAGGAACAGCATTTCTCATCAATATTAATAACCCCCTGAGGCACGGCCACATTTTTGGGGTGGTAAAGCTTCTACATTATAAGAAGTAAAACCATCTTATCTAAAGCCCAGGATCCTTGGAATGCACATATATCAAAGTCACCCATATAAGTACCATACTCAATGTCACAAAGTTTAGATCTTATTTATTTATTTATTTTTCCATTTGTAAAGCGCCTGGTTACACCTTCGGTGTGTCCCCACGCTACAGTCAGACTCTAAGGGGCCTATTAGGATGGCGGGCAGACTTTCGTCCGCCAGCCACCCTAGCGGTGCTGGGACCGGCCGCCAGTGGTGCGGCGGTCCCGCACCGGCGATTAGGATGCCACCGTGGCGGTGGCATCCTCCATTCCCAGCATTGTGGCGGGCGGTGCTCACAGCACCGCCCGCTACAATGCTGGGAATGCACTGTGTGCATTGTCATGCACAAGGTGACAGGCACCGCGCGGTGCCTGCCACCTTGTGCATGACAATGTAGGAGGGTACCATAGGTACCCCCCATGTGCACCCCCCACCCCCCCAATACCCTGGGGGCCCGCAACAGGCCCCCAACAGCAAACTCTGCATGCCTTTCCGTGGCGGCATCGCCGCCACGGAAAGGCTGCTTCCCGCACCCATGCTAATATGGATGGCGGTGTCTAGCAGACACCGCCACCATATTAAATCCTTTTCCGCCCGGTCGAATTGTGGACCGGGCGGAAAAGCGGCAGACGGTCTTCCGTCCGCCGCGGTACCCCCGCCATAATAATATGGTGGGGGGAAATGGGTGGCGGGCGGTGATTAATAGCGGGCGGATCGCCACCGCCATATGGACGGTGGCGATCCGCCCGTTATCATAATGGGCCCCTAAGTGAGGTAGAGGAGGATCCTTTCAGGGAAAATCTAGAGGTATGTAACAGTAGTGCTAGTGGAGACAGAGCTAGTTTGACGGTGGAAACAGCCATGCTTTTAAATTTTTGCGAAAGGTAGTTTCACATGATTCTGCTCTTAGGTCTCCAGGCAGTATGTTCCAGGCCTTGGCTGCGAGGCCAAATTCCAGGATAACATGGTGAGATTCGCTTTTGGGGGAGCACCTTCGTGGCTCACAGCTTACCCTGCCACACACTCATCCCGAATGGTTCGTGTTTGCTTTTCCATTTCAACCCCCCAAAACATTCTAAAGTCGATTCCCCCGTCCCCAGCAGCATCATAAGGATGGTGCTTTGCCAGGCTAACTGCGGACTCATGCTGTCAATTGTATTGATTTCCTCACTACTAATCAGCGGAGTTCTATCACCCCGGTGCCTCAGTCAGTCATTTCAGTTTAAGCTTGACTGTAGAGGAGAGGTGTGGTGGAGAGGTGTGGTGCAGTGGCCAGGGCAGCTGACTTCGGAGCACAGGGCTCACGGTTCGATCCCGGCTCCGGGGCAGCTCAGCATCTTGTGAATCTGGGCAATAGCTCACTTAATTTCCACGACGGCCCCCAGCGCCTTGAGACCCGTAAGGGTGAGTAGTTCACGCTTTACAAATACAGATTTACATTTTTTTTTTTTTTACATCTACTCCTGTATTTTTTGTGCTACCTGGGGGGGGGGATAATGAGACACTGGATCATTAGAAACTTCAGAACTAGAGGGAGGGTACAACCTAAGTTAAAGTGACTAAGGAAGCCCTCCCATTGAACTAGTGCATAGTTCTAGGTTAATAAGCCCATCAACCAGGGTCTTGTTGCTCAGTGTCACCAAAATATAATCAAATTATGTGGACCCGGAGAACAACGTTTGACATGCACAATATCTGATCTTATTACTGATAGGTAGTTGCTCTTGAACCTAACCCAATGTATGACCTTATTAGCTAGGGACTCAGTAACCTCATGAGCACCAGGATCAAGTTTAGGGACCAGGGTCATGTAATCTACCCTTCCAGGCCTATTACCAATCTATGTGGTCCATCAGTGAAAAAGAAGTGTGGTTTCAACAGCTGAGTATGATGAACTAGCCCGCACAAACCTGAAGACTGATTGATTTGTCATCTGGTGGGGTGCCTCGCCTGTGTTGGCCATGATGACAATCTATTGCTACTAGCAAGTAGATTATTATTAGCAGAGCAATCATCTGGGGGGCATATTATCAAGGGCCTATTCGCCGCTTTTTTGGCTTTAAAAGCCAAAAAAGCGGCGAAAATGACATCGCCCTATCTACAAGGGGATGCTAACATGCATTAGCGCATGTTAGCACTCGCTTTCGACGCCTCACTTTGCAACTCTAATGAGATGCAAAGTGGGCGTCACTAGGCAGTACTCCTTGTAAATTATCGCTGATGTGCACATCGCGATATTTACAAGGAAGTCCACGCATTTTGCAGACGTTAGTTTTTGCCGAAAACCGTGGTTTTCGCTAAAACTAACGTCTGCAAAAATGCTGACTTAGGTATACTTACCATTGGGGGTGGATTATGCTGATACGACCACAGGGTCGTATCAGCAAGGTTATCGCCGTTTTCCATGGAACATTGCTGAAAAACCAGCAAAGTTCCATGGAAAACACTGCTATCGCTGGAAAATTATCGCCATTGCGCTATGCGTTGTTGATACAGCGGTAGCATGGCAATAATTGCCAGCGATAGCTGGCGATAAATAATTTCTCGCTAAGAGCGGCCAGCGATAATTATCGCTGCCGCTTGATAATATGCCCCTTGGTAGTTAAAGGGGGCCTCCCGGAAGACGTCGAACCCTGAGTTACCCTTGCAGTGGGCACTAAGATTTGTTTGAAAGAAGTGGATTTGAGTCTTAGAGTGAGTGTGTGAGGCAGGGGCATGGGTCATCGTGGGCTTGTCCAATTCGAAACAATTGAACTAAAGTTCCCTAATAAAGATTTTCCTGCTACTTAATTACAATTAATGATTACATTAGGCTGAGATTTAGCAAGTTCATCAATTCTTTCAGTAAGCTTTGAAACTTAGTTCCTGCAGCTCACGTCGTAGATAACATAAGCCTCCATTCTCTGCAGAATCCGTAGCACCAGTATCAATAATATCAATAGCTTCAGAGTTTGTCTGGATGTTAGTCTGCTCAGAACTCATGGAGATACGTTGAGGGTGGGGGGGTTGGAACATCCAATGGTGCAAACCTGTTATTGCAAGGAATATTTGGAAGGATAGTGATTTTAGGGGACAGCAGCAAGCGTGCAGGCTTTGATACTCCTTTAAAATCAGCTATTTCAAGGGAGGTGTTAGGGCCAGAAGTAATTTTCATGAGATCCTCCCCCTGTACAGATATCATTGCATTTTCTTGTCTACTCCCGCCTAAACATATCAGGCACTGTTATAGGGCCAGTCTTATCAGTCAGAATTGCCTCTTTAGATTTTAGACTTGACCTCCTCAATGAGGAGACCGATATCTTCCAAGGTACAGTTTGCACCAGCACTTTTCCATATTATTAAGGGGTGATTAGAATCTTATTAGACTCCAGCGCTTTCCTTTTCCCCATTTTAAAATTGTTACACCATGTGGTGTTGATGGTGTAATGCTGTCTCCAGATGGCCTGGTGTCTGCTTAAGGCCACCCTCAAATAATGGGATGTCTCCTCCAATGTGCAATGATGCTCTATCCTTCGGGTCCCCCTGGGCAGCCCTCCAACCAAAGCACTGCAATTGCTTCCCTAGGAACCGAGCCCCAATGCGCATGACCTCTAAAGCCTCAGCAGATCATCATCTAGCCCCAGAGCATGCCATGACCCCTCCCGGACCATACCCCCTCACCTTTCCTTGGTAGCTGGCTGGCAGGGGGAGTCCTGAGCTGCACCAGTCATGCAGCAGGCCAGCTCGGTCCTTGTTGCCTCTCTCCAATCCAGGCAGCCTCAGGACCCATGGTTGTCTGTAGCCTCCGTCCAAGGCCCGCGCCACAAGGCCGGCCTCTGCCGCCATCCACCAAGGCGTCACGCCTCAAGCAGGGCAGGCTAGTCGTGCAAGTCGGGCTGCTCCTGGGGCCTGATACTGCCTGGCAGCAGCATCAGCTCTTAGATCCCCGAGGCAGGCCTCCGCACCGGCCCAGAGTCTCCCACCCACTCCGAGTGGGCCGATGGAGCTCCGAGCTTGCAGCTGCAGACCTTGGCCCCGTCAGAGCAGGCTCCCGTCTCCAAACCAGGGAGCCCCAAAGCTCACCACAGCAGTCGGTCGGAACCCAGTTCTCCCAGACCTCCAGTCTCACAGCATACTCTGTGATAGAGGTGAGCCCTCACCTTCCCCTGTTGAAAACCAACTCTTGCAAGGTGGGCCAGAAAATGTGTCTTCATTGAGTCATCCTCTGCACAGATGTCAATCTGCTTGTTCTGGTGAGGATCTAGCAGCTTATCTTAAAGTACAGTTAACATTTTTATTCCATATATTTGGTTTGGAATAAGCTATGAAGACAGTCCAATCACTGTTTTTAATATTTACTAAATAGCTAATTGAAAGAGATTGGAGTATTAGTTGAGGGGGGTGAGAACTCATCGTAAATAATAATTAGAATCTTTGTCAGGGTGAACTGTAAAAGTGACTAAATCAACCTGTGCTTAAGCCTCTGGTAGCGCAAAAGCAGTTGGGCTTAACTTAGAGGCAATGTGTAAAGTACTTATCCAACACTCAAACAGTAATGAATTGAAAACCAAACACACAAAAAATCCCAAACCAATTTATAAAGATAGAGAATATATTAATAAAATAATACCAAAACAACAAAAATTCAATTGGCAAAACCAAAGATATGAATTTTTAAAGTTAGACTTAAAAATAGTGCCACAAAGCACAAAGTGCGGGGAGCATGGCAGCTGTGAGCTAAGCAGTTGCGAGCTCCCTCGGGGAGGAATGTGTTTTTTGATGCAGTGAACTTCCCGGTCCCCCCGTGTGGAGGCCTGTGTATTCTGGACCCGTCAACAGTGCTCACTCCCAAGTCAGCTAGCATGGGGATCTCACGCTGGGAGGCAGTCGCCAAGGAGTTGCAGCGTAGCAGGGCTGCCCGCGTTCAGGCTCGCTGCGGTTGTGGCAGAGGCAGCACAAGTCAGCAGGAAGTTTATGAGACCCTCCTGCAGCAGTATTCCTGTAGAAATTAAGTAGTTCTCAGGTCCAGGGGAGTAGTTGGGGGAGTAACAGGGAGGCTGCAGAAAAAGTCAGGTGGGTCCAGCGCCCTTTGATTATGGATAGGAGCAGTCAGCCCATAGATAAGGCTGGCGGTAAGACCTCAAGGTACACATTGCATACCAGAACTACAACAGCAACAAGGGAAATTCCTGGGATTGAATTTTCCCCAATATATGTGCCCACCAGTGCTAAGGGTTAGTGAAGGGACAGAAATGCTTTCTTGGTAGGGCAGCGGATGTTGAGACCGTTGCTCCTAAATTTGGGAAAACTTCAAAGCTGCTTGGTAAAAGCCCTCGCGGAAGGGGCAGAAAGATTCCACCTCCCCAGACTAAGGTCACCCCATCTGTTTAATCCTTCTTTAAAGTCTTGACCCTACTGACCCCACAAAGTGTGGAGGGAGGTTTGGAAGAGGGCATGAGTATGGAGAATGTTACTTCTGTGTCTGTTGTTGGCAGAGATACCCCACCCAGCAAAATTATGAATTCTGAAGCAGAACGTGGGTCAGGCAAAGGCGCATGCAGTATAGTTATGGTTCCTATAAGTAACAAGTTTGAGGCTCTTGCAGTAGCAGACGAGCCAGGATCAGTAGCAGAACATTGTCAGCAGGTGACGGAAGCAGGTGGAGCAGTTAGGGGGCAACCTAAGGAATCGCTGGCCGCCATCCTCCTTAGCCTAAAAGAGGAGATGAAAAATAGATTCAAGGTATTGTAGGCCAATCAGGCGGATATCCAAGCCTCCGGTACTGCACTAGCACAAAAACTTTATGAAGTCTCTGCCCGCACTGGAGTATTAGAGGAGGAGGTAGCCATGATCAGACAGGACATCGCAAAAAACACCACTGGGATAAGTGTATTGACTAAGCAGAATCAAGGATTATGGGAGCATCTTGAGAGGATTGAAAATAATTCCTGGAGGAATAATCTTAGGTTTTTTAACATACCGGAGGCCGAGGAAGGGACTAATATCAAGTCTTTTGTAATATCATTGTTGCGAGACACAGTCCTGAAAGACAGGCCAGACATTAATCTTAACCAAGAGATACAGTGTGTATAGAGACCCCTTTAAAAGGCAGAAGCCAAGGAAGATTTTGTTGAATTTCCTCTCCTATGCAGTAAAAGAAGCAATATTGAGTTCAGCTTAAGGAATGATCCTTTTTCGTCTGGAGGTTATTCTTTTCCCATCAGTTCGGATGGATGCAAAGCAACGGATCAGAGGCAGTAGAAGTTAGGCAGGAGAACTGAGGAGCTGCATAAATTGGGTGAAAAACTACAACTAAAATTCCCGTCAATGCTTTGTGTCATGTGTAACAATCAGATGCGTAACTACAGAGCAGTGGAAGAAGTAGATGTTATGATTGAAACCATGAAAAAGGGGGCTGCATCTTGAGTCTTAGGGAGATCGTGAATGCAGGATCTTGGGGTTGGGGGTGGAGGAGGTAGGGGGAGTTCACTGTGGTTAAGTATATTCTTAGTATAATTAAAACCCTTCATGGGGAAGCTCTCTATGCATTTCATGCCTCCTAGTCTTGGGAGGGTTCCTGAGGGTGGGATGGGGGGTTGGGAAATGGGTTGGGAATGGGTACAGGGTGGGGAGCAGTGGGAAAAATGGAAAAAAATATGTCCTCCATATCCTCATGTTCTATTGTCTGCTGGCCTAGTATAACAAATCGAACAAGGGCTGCGATATAGTCGAAGATGATGGGTGGTGGCAAAGAGCTAACTTTCTTAGCATGGAATGTTAATGGTCTCAGAACTAGAGGCAGACAGAGACTGGTGATGAGATATCTTGAAGAAAGCCTGGCTCACATAATTATATTGCAAGAGACTCATTAACTGCCGGCAAGAGTAGAGTCCTTTTTTCTAAATTCAGATGGATGGAGAGATATGTAATGTCGGACCAGGCAGAACATTGTAAAGGGGTGGCTATTTTGGTAAGGAGGGACCCTGGGGTTGAGGTAATATGACTCAAAAACAGATAGTTGAGGTAGGTGGGTCCTGGCAACTTTGAGGTGCGCCGGTTTAGAGTTTGTGTTTGTTGGATTCAATGCCCCAGATTTGGATGACCCCAAATAGCAAATTTGGAAAGGAACCTATTTGAGGTAGCAACCTTGGTGGTTATTTGGGGTGATTTTAATACTCTCTTGGATCCCATTTTAGATAGATCTACCCTGAGGAATTGGTTTCAAGCCCCTGGGACGAGACAGGCTCTTAAAGATATGCTTCAGGACATTGGTTTGGTTGATGCATGAAGATATTTAAAGGGCCCAAGGAGGGGCTACACCTTTCACAGTAAAAAATATGGGCACTTTTCTAGGCTGGACTATCTTTTTGTGGATAGAGTTTTGGCAGGGAAAATAAAAGAGGTCAACCTGTTACCGGGGCATATCTCGGATCATGCACCAGTTATTATGTCCCTTAAGTCTTTTGGAGAAAGATAAAATGCGAGGTAGAAGTTGAAAAGGGCTTTCCTCCTAGATCCTGGGGTTGTCTCCTTTCTGAAAAAAGCCAGTGTTGACTTTTTTCTTCATAATGCTCGTTAGGCTCCTTTAAAGGTAATCTGGGAAACTTTTAAAGCTTACATTAGAGGGGTTTTGCATAGTCAGGCACACTTCAAAAATAAGGTCGAAAGAGCGGAACTGAGTAGATTGGAGCAAAAAGTGGGGGTCCTGGAGGCCGCAATACAGCAGCAAAGTATGGGGCTTGATAGGGACAGGCAAAACCTACAAAACAAATTGGAGGAGGCGCTGTTAAATTATAAAATCAAATTGGATATGAAGCATTGGCAAACTGAGTGCATGAGACAATTTGAGTACGGGGAGAGCCCAGGTGCGTTGCTGGCCTGGAAGGCGACGGTTGAGAGGTCAAGGAATGACATCAGGGAATTGGTTGTCAACCCACAGGGAGATATTTCAAATAAGGTTAAAGATGTGCAGGCCCTTTTGGTCTCCTTGTTCTCTGAACTATACTCAGAAGAGGTCTTCCCAGACTCAGATAGGCTTAGAGAATGGTTGATGAGTGTAGAGCTTCCGGGGCTCACAGTGGAGGGTAAAGAATCGTTGGAAGCATCAATAACCAAAGGGGAAATTAGGGAGCACCTCTCACATCTCAAGTCTCTGAAGGAAAAGTAAGCCCTGCAGATGATTATTAAAAGTTGTTCCACTTAATATGGGTCGGAGAAACCGTGACCTAAAAGCAGAATAAAGAGCCAAACAGAATAAAATACTTAGTAGACTTAGGGAATGTCCCATCACAGGTACAACATAGAGTCACTTCTGGGCTCCTGGGTTCAAGGGTTCAGTATTCCTTCAGACAGTAGGGCAGTCCCTTATCTGATCCACACAGGCATAGAAGTGTTAATAAAGGGTTTCCAGGGATGCCACTTTTATGCCAAGTGCCAGCCTGTGGCTTGCTGATAGTACTGGCTACTCTCTAACCATAGGGGTAAAATGTTCCCAGGGAAGACCATGCCCACTTTTGCAGGACTTCTGGTGTGTTCTACGGCAAACTATCCCACAGTGCCCTTCTTTACCCAAATCCAACATGGCAGCACCTTTCTTACCCTGGTCAGAGCTCCCTGTGCCTACTTAGATTTGTGACTATGGGCAAACCATCCCTCGTGGTCACTCTAAACCAGTGCTGGGGCAGCTCCTGCCACTCACTAGATTTGAAGCCAAGCTGACTAGGAAGACAAAGGGTGGCTGGTCTAGGTGTGAGCTACATGTATCAGTGGCAGGATAGGCAGCCATTGAAGCTCAGGAAAGGGATGAGTACAGCCCCCCAGACCATCCTGGTCAAGAAGCAAAAAGACATCTTCACAACCAAGCCTTTTTTCCATTGTCTGGGACCAATCCACATCTCACCCCAGGGGAAGTCATTCACCAGTCAGCTGGCATTGGACACTGGCAGAAAAGCACATTTGGCATAGGCAGGAAAACGGCAACTTTCCAAAAGTGCCATTTTCGAAGCAGTAATGTAAAGTCAGACTTTACCATTGAGTTGGATTTTGAATTACTTGTAAAATTAGTCAGTGTATCATTTTCCCAGTTGCTCTCAAACCAAAATGAAGCATTATAAGGTGATATAACAAAACCCAGTGTTTTCTTATGTGAAAGCCAGCCTTGCTACAGGAAAAAAAATGAATTTAGGAGTTTTCACTGCCAGGACATGTAAAACTTAACCGTATTGCTATTATATCCAAAATTGATGGTACTATCACTTCACTGGAACAGATATGCATTTGAGAGACAGATTATTAACGAATACACACATTTCCAGCAAGTGAAAAACTTAAATGCAAAAAAAGTTGAGAAAATATTAGAGGTTACAAAGATGGATGTTCTAACATACACTGGAATTCATTGCGCAGAGCAGGATGCGGTGCCAGATAAACATGCTAAATCCCCAACCTTTCCTAGAGATTTTAAGAATTAAAGAGATTTATGATGTTTTTCATTATTGTTCTGATGTTTTGAATGTGCTTTGAAGGTGGGGTTAACTGTGTTGTAGAGCCTCCCTGTCATTTCCAGCAGCATACCATAGCTTGAACTTGCAGCAGTCTCTGAGCACATGTGCAAATATGTACAAAACAACATGTTCTCATCTACAGACAGCAGAAGGACATCTTCGGGACCATCCCAAAAACTTACAGTGAGCTTTGATGGCTTGCCTTTAACTTCCTGTATTTGTCCTTTCCCTGGAACATAGCCTCATTGGCATCATTGTGAAGAATGGCTTGTATCCTTCCACTGCTCTCATTTAGGAAACTATGGGGCATATTAACAAGACCCACGTTAAAATTATCGCCGTTTTAGCGGCAGGAAACTGCCGCTAAAACGGCGATAATGGGCTTGATAATATGCGTATGGAATTCAATAGAAGCCCAGGTTAGATGTCCTGCACATCTAACCTGGTCTTCTATTGGAATTCCATAACGCATATTATCAAGCCCATTATCGCCGTTTTAGCGGCAGTTTCCTGCCGCTAAAACGGCGATAATTTTAACGTGGGTCTTGCTAATATGCCCCTACCTTCTTCTTTTTCAGTATGCACTCCTTCGAGTGCAAGTTTTTTTTAATCTCTTACTCTCTCTTGTTTTGCTTCCTCACTCCCAAATGCCCACTCTCCCATTGTTTCCCCTTCACTCACCCCCTTAGCCTGCGCTTCTATTGCTGTACCCCAGGGGAATATTTATATGAGATGTTATTAATTTTATAAAGGGCCCAGCAGGTGCCATTTGATGCTGAGCTGCTCTCCATATTAAACAGTTCTTTTACTCCCTCCTCCCCCTGGAAACCTCCTGGAAGCCAGCACAGAAATCAGCGGCTGGGAGATGGCAGAGGAGAGAATCAGACCGGAGAGGACTACATCAAGTGGTGGAAGAGTTACACAAAGAAAGGGGCAAGTCCAGATCCCCACTAAAGCAAGGATTCGGTGAAACAAGAACTGAAGAGAACATGTCACTTGTTTTGTGGGAGTCTGTTTACCCCCTTCTTTTCCATTCCATCTTTCATGGTTCCTTGCCTGAATTACTTGGGCTACGTCTCTTTTGTCCTCCCTGTGGCACCTGCGCTATCCAAGCCTGGCCACACTGCTACACTGTATTCCCTCTGTCCCCTCACCATACTACCTACTCACTCCTCCATGTTACATCCATATATCTCGCATCACCTCTGGGAGCCCCCTTACCTGGAAAATACATATATGGTACATGTCAGAGGCTATGCGCTTCCAAGCCAGGGAGAAGCCCAACGTCGAGTTCGGCAAGTAAGAACGTAAACTTAAACCACTCACTTTCCTACTCTGCCTTTACATATAATTTGCATACATAATTTATACACTGTATAAATATTGGTGGTCCCTGGACTGGTTGCGGGCGAAGGGAGATGTCCATGAGGGGAACTCCCCCCTTCTAACACTTATACATCATCCTGTGGAACACATTTGTAGGTGTGGATGGGGAGAGGTGACCCGAAACGAGCCCAGGGCCCAAAGTTTAGAGCTCCGTACACCCCTCTCATTAATACCTCACGGTCATCCCCCTCACCCTTGGTGTCTACCCTAGTAATCTCAAATCTTTTCCCTAGTGAGATACAACCTCCACACTCTTCTTTGCTGAGTTGATATCCCTCCAATGACCCATTGCACACTACTCCATAATGTCCACACCACTGGCCCTGATCTCGATGAATGGAAATGGTATGTTCAGCTATATAATGCGGAAGAAACTCCTAAACTATTTCCAGATGAAGCACACTGATAAAGCCTTCTTGCAAGAGACACACCTGTCCTCTGAAGAGCCCTCAGAGCTTAAAGGGAGCGGGTGGCCAAGGTCATTAGTAGCAGTAGAACTTATAATGACCAGGGCGAGGTTTCTTCCTCAAGTAGCTGCTCAAAAAAGTGTGGTGTAGCCATACTTATAGGTAAATGACGTCCATGCAAAATGTTCAAGACCTGGGCGGACTTGGAGGGCAGATGGATATTTGCTAAACTGAGAATCTTCGACAGAAGAACAATCATAATGGGATCCATCTATGCACCTATTACCGACAAGGCATACTTTCTAGCCTGCGTCCTCCAACTCCTACCTCATTCGGCAAAACATCTGCACTAATAGTCGGGGACCAGAATCTGGCTCCAGACCCGGTGCTGGACTGGTCTGGGAGACCGAATCCTCACAATAGGAAAGACAGAGCCTTGCTTCACGATCTAGTAGGAGACCATGCACTACCTGACATTTGGCGCTTACTGTACCCAAGCGAGAGATGCTACTCCTCCTTCGCTTTGCGTCCGGATACCCAGGTTCGAATTGATTATTACCTGATCAACGGACGAATGCTTTCTGACATCACTTACTGTGAGATTCTAGAGGCTGGCTTATGGATCCTAGTCCTTGGTTCTTGACATGGGTCGCATATGTCCACCTCCAATCCGCTGACCTATGCAGGCGTTCGCAGGGAAACAGCTTGAGGGCAAAGCACAACTATGCAATCATATATGGTCATACCACTACAAAAATGAAGGATTGGTCAACTCCTGTAGAGTGCCTGCAGCAGCCAGTAAGGCTACCCTGAGGGGTGTGTGATGCCGGACTCTGCAAAAGCAAAACGCAAAGCTCCTTAGGGGCATATTTACAAGCCCCTATTGCCACCAGTGTCACTTTCTTTGACGTTGTGATGACAATAGGGGTGTCGCCATATTTACAAGGCAGCATTAAGCCACCGAGGGGTATATTCACAAGAACGTCTGATAACTACTGCAGGAGTAGCATAACGCAACTTTCAATATCGCAGCCTTTCGCGGGAAAATAACCCTGTGTCAACCTGGAATTGACAACAAGGCGGTAGCATGCGATAGTCACCAGATAACGCGTCAAATGTCAGCGTGAAAATCAACACCACGCTGAAAAAATGCGAAACGCGAACGCCAAAACACATGCGATGAGGCCAATCGCGGTACAGAAATCAGCGAACACCAGCCACAGGCCTGCAAATCCCACGCGTCCTGCGGGAAAAAGCACCATAAAAGAAAGGGAAAAAAAAGCCCAAAAACAATTCAAACTGCGTAGCAATATGGATGCACCCGGACCTAGTGCAGAGGACAAGCCGAACACCACAAGCCCCACGGAGGACCAGCCAGGAACCCCGCGTTCGGGGAAGGGCAAGGACAAGAGGAAGAGGAAGACGGGGTTCAGTCCGCAGGAAGACCGGATCATAGTCACGGAGGTGACCGAACACCATCAACAACTGTTCGGCACCGCCACTGTGGCACTGGCAAACCAAACCGAAATATGTCAGGCCATCCTTACCAACGTCAATGCAGTCGGAGTGTCGAGGAGGTCACTGGAGGAGGTCAAGAGGCGCTGGCATGATCTGAAAAGGCAGACCAAACATAAGCTCGCCGCCAACAGGGAGGCAGCAACGGCGACTGGAGGTGGGAGTCCTGCGACACAAGAGGAGCTGGATGAGCTGGAGCAAATGGTGGCCACAGTCAGCAGTGAGGAGACAGTGGCAGGATTGGGGGGCCTGGACACAGCACGATATGACCTGACCCAACAGCAACAGGGTGAGTAACGACTAGGGACGGGGGGAGATGGGCACAATGGCACACATGCACAATTACGTGTAGCACACAGCACACCCCCAATGACAGTGGAACATGTCCCTGATTGCCTTGGCACACTGCAGCACACATAGAAATGCCAGGTAGGCCCCCATCCACAATGTGCACAGAGGGGCCCCCCCTATCACCAATATCACAACCGACCCATGCACATGTGCAGAATCCAGCAAAGCAGCGGCTCTGTGACCCACACTGACTATGCAAGCAACACTGCCTGTCCGATACCATGGCAGCAGCCAAAAAGAAATGACATGGCCCACGAATCGACATGGAGGTAGCCCAGTGTGGATCACATCCGTAAAGGAGCAGGTCACACTCCAACATGTCCACGTGCACCCACAACCCATGCCGTACAATACACGCAGCAGACGAACAATGCACCAGGCCACAAAATCTGTCCGAGAGCACATATGACCCAAGCCAAAAGCAAATCAGGCCCTGAGAAGCAAACAATTCAAAGGCACCCCGCCTCAAAGTGAGAAGGCTACACGAAATCAGAGCTGCAGGGGCAACTCCCCCACAATGTAGCACACACACATAGCAATCACTGAACATCAGCAATGACGGCAATGTGGTACAAAGTGCAACACCAGCACCACAGGACAGAGCTCACAACAGGCTCCGCTCGTGCGTAGTAACTGTCCACTCACATCTGGCATTGCCTGACATTGTGTGATGATAATGTACGGGTACTACCACACATCCGTCATGTGTTCTAAAAACACACTGACTGCCATCAAATACCCAGCTCCCCCAAAACATTCACAATGTACATTGGCATGCAGTCTGAATGTAAACATCTGCAAATCATCAACATACATGTGAAACTCTGTCAACCTGCATCTCCCCTTTACATTGCAGAGGGACAAACAACACCTCCTGCAGAGCACACCACACTTCCCATCATTGATGATGAAGAGGACAACCTGCACATATGTCAAGACACCCTCCAACGGATAATGGACAGCCTCTGCACCCCACCCCCAGGAGCAGGGCAGGCCAGCTGCCTCGAGGTGACCCCACCACCTGCACAGACCACACAGCAGGAAACACACACCACCACGGCTGTCTCCCAGGACCCCCCGACCAATACATGGAATTCCTACGGCGTGTGTTGGGTTGCCAGGTGGAGTTGGCTGATCAGCTGCGGGTGGGTTTTGAGCTCGTGGCAGCCAAACACGATGCCATACGTGGGTGTCTGAGTTACATCAGGGACCACGTACAATCCCTATCGGACACCCCCTGTACGCACCATGCTCCGCCACAGACCTTGGCTGACCTCGCTGGTGCCATGAATTGAATACAGGAACTGTCAGGTCAGACAGGCACTAGCCATGACAGCACAGAGTTGGCACAGATGCGGAGGTCAATGGAGACCATGGAGCAGATGCAGGCTGGAAGTATGTCTGCCACGGCTGGACACCAGCGAGTAGTAGCTGGGAACTTAAATGCCCTGCAGTACTTCATCTTGCCATTGCTGCCACTGAGCAGTTCCCCAGATGACTGCAGCGGGAACATCGACACACACAGCTCCAACCCCTGATGTGTCCATGGCACACTGTGATGCTGCCCCATCACCTACGCAGTCTGATGGGGCATCACCCCGCCACACACACCGGACACACCGGACACAGAACCCGTATCAGGGGAGTGAGAAGGGAATGGGAACTACTGTGTGAGGAAGGAGGCAGGAGCATCCATCACCGCCATATGGCCTGTCCCTGCCTGGTTATGACCTATGCATCATGCCCTGGGAAATACCTCCTACTGACCCCCGGAACACTCTGCGACATTCACCCGGACCCCGACACAGACTGCCATTTCTTCACCGCTGGCCAATTGCACAGCAATCCAGCTGCAGACTGCACTCTCCCTCTTCCCAATCACTGTGCAATCCCCAAAGGACTCTGGTTGGCCCACCACTGGGCTTCCATGTGATGTGGGCTTGGATGGCCAGGTACAGCTCCAGCTCCGTCAATCACCTGAATGTGAATAAAACATTCTAAATCACACAGATGTGTCCTCACTATGTTCACTCACGTATGGAAGTATGGCTGGATGTGGGGACGATGATTGCACATGAAGGTATACCCTGGTAACTGACATCTATGCGCATGTGCATCCCTGAGACACATGGCCAATTGGATGACTGTGAAGGTGAGTACTAGCTGTGTCCCCATTGCACATCAACAACAATCACACAACCCCCCAACGTAGGCACACGTCCATGTGTTGAATAGGGCTGTGTGTAGGACTGACCCAAACGAAGGCAGGCCAGGAGTGATGTCCTACACCACATGTGAGAACAGAACTTCACGTCTCATACCTACTCACACACATCTGTGTGGACACATTCTGTAGTGAGATATGACATTGCTCCACATGATCAGTGGTTGGACACCATACTCACATTGTTGATGTCACGTAAGTGCACATGTCGTTCAGCACATATCCAAAAAGAATGTCTGGCTCACAGAGGTGTAGCTTGCCAAAGGGACACACCCACATTGCACATGCATCAGTCAGTTCCTCCCTGTGTAGGGACGATGCTCGTTGTGGCACACGAGTGGACAATCTAAACAACACACCTCACAGTTAGACACCAGTGGAGTGGCATAGACTTTATTGGCATGTGCGTGTCAGTACGGACGAGGCAACGGCCACAGCAGGCAGGGACATGCTTAAGACACTTACACGCAGCATGGGTACATGTCGAGGTCCAGACAATGTCGGGGCTAAAATGGACAACATTCATCACGGATGGCAACGCTCACAGCCCACCTTGCCTTGCTGGATGAGTCATGTGTTGTTTGGCGTCTGCTCATTGCCCCGTGTGAGGGGGCACGACTCACTGCACATGGGATCTGCATAGAGCTCTTCCTCCGGAGTGTGCCGATTGTCTGCTCTGCTGACAGTGATCAGTGTGAGGGTCCGACAGGTTCACATGTCGTGCTACATTGCCATGTGTGTGCGCTCCCCCAGCAGTGTGTCCGAATTGGCAACGTTGCCAAACGACGCTGTGTTTCTCCGACCATGGACCTGCGTCACCTTGCACAGGTGTGTGTACACACGCATTGTTCCACGCACATGCATCCAGAACCCGAACGAAGGCAGACGTGTCCTCTGTTGTGGTGGGATATGTGAGCAATCCCCACGATGCAACAAGTTGTTGAGCCATGTGCTGTGGGTGGCAATCGGATGTGGCTGCAGGAACGTAGTTACTCGTCCATGAATGCCCGTGCAGCTTCCTGTGCAATGTGTTCCAATAGTACGTCGTTGTCGTGTTCAAGGAACACCAGGGTGAGCCAATCCATTAGGTGGTCCGGGCAGGTGTGCTCAGCCCACGCCGTCTCACCAATCCGCAACACAGCCCAATAGGGGAGCGCCTCGATGTGGTCACTGCACACGAGAAATTGTGCAATCTCCCATGCACAACTACCAATACATACGCAGTATGTCAAGGCATCCCATGCACGGCTGTCTCGGTTACACTCCTGTTCGTGATCCAACAGGGGGCGCAGACACAGGTCATAGTCCAATTCATCAATAGTTGTGTTGGATAGGCAGACATCCATGGAACACTCGAATGTGCATGTTCGGCAGTGGAACCAGGGCTGGACGCAGGTGACGTGGGCAATGTGGAAGCTGAGCCTGTAACTGATCCGCAGCACTGCCAGTGGCAGTGCGCCCAGTAGTTGCAGCATACGTGCACAGTACTGTTCCACGTGACGGGGTTGTGCATGTGCCCGGTATGGCCTGCCATTGCATTGGTGCGTCTCATGAACCGGCACTCTTCTGAACTGCGGCAGTTGTGTGGAGGATATGCCACAGCTCTGAGCAATGATTCGAATGTGTGTGCAACGTTATGGGTACTGGGTTGCTGTTTCCGTGAGTGTCAAGGGCATCCCATGCAAGGGTACCACAGGCAGGGACTTCTGTATGTGGGCTGTGGATAAGTCGGATGGTTCATTTGCGGAATACGTGGTGTGGGAGTCATCCCCATCTGCCATTGCATCTCTATCAGGGTGTTCCAGGCGCGTTCTGGACCAAGGTCAGAGGTGCAGGTGTCCTCCCGCCTTCTGCATTGGGACTGTCGTGTGGATTGTTACCTGCCTTGTTATGTTGGCCTAGGCCTGGCTGCCATGCTGCTTTTCTTTGCGCACGTTACACTGAGCCGGGCCTGC